>JAIUSX010000091.1:4135324-5513766 GCA_026573805.1 Hesperophylax magnus | reverse complement strand
CTCCTGTTTATATTATTTCTTTAGTTTTAATATTCTTGTTTTGTCCTGTCCTGCTGTTTTGTCATCGCTTTGTGTATAAACAGTATATTTAGTGTTATAATATTAGATCTGTACTGTAGAAGATTATATAGCAGATTGTATAACAATATTATGGTTTTATTTGGTGTAGTCTAGCAACCAGAACTGACAAGTCAGAAATAGTGTAACTATGCGTTGGATTTATTTAATTTATTCCGTTTTTTTTATTTTGTTCACAGACAGCAGAAGATTGCCGTTCTATTGTCAAATTTTTGCAACAAAAGGGAATCCCTCTCACCCTCCCTTGTGAATTGTTAACCTACTGAGAGTCCTATATTCCAAAAGGGGCGATGTTTTCAGGCCGATTTACGAAGAAACTCACCCCTAATTCCGTGTACAAAAGATCGAGATTCCTATTGAAATCCAACAAATTTTAGTGGAGATGAGAATATTGTAGTTTTAGCCTGCGATTGTGTCTACGAAATATATGAATACGCCGATACAAAAATGGAATAATGTATGAATGGTGTTGGTATTGATTTTGTATCCTAATTCACATCAAATTTAGGTAAGAACCTAATCTATGTTCGATATTTACTCAAATAAATGTAATCTTTCACATGAATGGTGGTTTGCTTATTATTAGAACGAATGTATCTGAATTATTAGACTGTGAAATGCATGTTGATACCATTATCATTAATAAGAATTGGCTCATTAAGTTAGCATACTAATGGTGGCATATCGATTGCAAATGATGTGTGAATAATTAGAAAGGCGCGCAACTAGTCGTGCCCTATGTAAACGAGCAATAAAACATCGCAATCTTATTGCGCTGACAAAGTAGGTACCTAATCAGAACACCTAGAAAGAGTTCAAACCCGCATTGCATTGATGCAAAGCGATCAAAGGAGCGATCGAAAAGTTACCTGACACTTTAAATCGGTATTACAGTTGTTTTAAGAATAAAATAAATTACAACATAAGTTCAATTTTCTGGCTTTCTGGTTTTTAAGCTTCAGGGGTGTTCTAGGCCATCATTTTAAATTATGGAGAGAGTGAAGGTGAATTTTATTTAAATGGGCAATTTCAAAATTATATGGAATATTCGAGTCGAGTTCAGACAAGAGAGATGAGATGTTGAACGGAAGGGAGGCAGTTTTAGATAAGGCTTGATAGAAGGTAGGATATTTGTTTGGAAAGGGACAGCAAATAAACATTATGATCTAAAATTCTTACTTCTAGACTACAGAAAGTATAATCTGGAGAGTAATCCACGCGAATTTTAATAAATATGAGAAGGAAAGGAACAACGTCCAATTCTCCTTCGAATAAGTGAGGAAATTTATTTTTCGTAATGTAGGAATTATTAAAGTCACAATTATGACGAGATAGTCATTTGTATTGAAGCATATCAAGATCCGTTGGATTGACTAGCATTGTTTCAATACTCTGCCTAAACATTGATAATAGAAACATATCTAATGGGGGAAAGTGTAAGAATTTTACTAAACAAACAACTGTTATGATTTGAGATTTTCACTGCGAAAAGAATTACCGTGATTTATGTTTGGTAACTCTGCCGTGTTGCGCGTTCTCCTTCTTTAAAGTGACGTGAAAACTTGTTGTAAGGTGTTGATGGACACTCTTATAATTGCGGCATAATAACCCAAAAAAATTATCACGATAAAACCCAATAAATATTTACCGAATCCCACCGATTTATGATTTTTAGTAGGTGCACTAATTACGCGTTCATGCTTCGCCCGAGATTTTGATGGGAAAATAATAACGTTCCCCTCAGCACATGATATCCCATATTTTATACACGACTTTTTAATAAGTCAAAATTATAATAGAATATTTTTTTCATTAATTATTGCGCTTTTTCTCCTCAGTCATATTCGGCAGACCCTCCTATGCAAATGACAGGAGCTCGATACGAGTAAAACGGCACCGCGAAAGGGTATTGACAGGTACAAGCAATAGGCCCCCATACTTCTACCGTCTACCGATACCACACGGACTCTCCGATGCTAGGAACTAGCGATGCCTCCTTCAGACCGAGCGGCATTTCGGAAATCCTACGGTTTCAAGCAGATGCGACCCAAATACATCTTTTTAACGCTTATGGTGGCGGCCGATGGATGATGGCTGATTTCATCGCGGTAACAGAAAACTCGATCGATTGGGTATATTGCTTTACAGTTAGTACAGGTAGATATAAATTGTTGTCGGTAGGCAGTTAACTACTGCTTATAGTAGGCAATTAATGGATCAAACCAAAGGAAATACAATTTTCTGTAGTCTTAGGACAGATTATCAGTACTCAAGAGCAAATAAAAAAGGAACAGTAAAATAATGGTTCATAAGTTATCTATCTAAATGACACACACATGTACATTTTAATAATATATTGAGCGAACCCACCTATTTAGAATTTAGAATCCCCCAAGGAATAGTTGTAGGTCCAATATTGTTTTACATTTACGTTTATTTTTTAAATGAAATGCTACCAATTTCGGAAATCGAAGAAATAAAATCTTTCCCCGACGACACAGTGTTGATCACAGAAAGGGCTCTTTTGAATGTCTGTGTGGACAACGATAGATGTTCAAGCTGGTCCGAATAAGTTAAGGACACCCGCCCGCAGTTCCCTCTTACCCCGCACTAGTCCTACTACACAGTACATCACTACACAAGCAAAAATTTATTTAATTTGATTTACCTTTACACACATAATGGAAAAAAACATGTTTCAGGAGATCACTTTGATTTTTTTAACGTTGTCACTCTAAATCCAAAATAATAACTTCGTTTTAGTAGTTCGTTGCGTTTAGTAAACGATTTATGATTTAAAATTAATCGTAACATTAAATGAAAGAAGAAATTACACTTAATGACATTATGTATGTTTATTGTCGAACGTATCATAATAATATTGACCTTAGATTTATCATAAAACATTTTCAAAGTATTTACGAATGGGTATTTCGGTGTGACATTCGGTATGATTCGGTATATCGGTATGATTCGTTATAATATTCGGTATTTCGGTGTGACATTCGGTATGATTCGGTATATCGGTATGATTCGTTATAATATTCGGTATTTCGGTGGGCACAGAGAAAAACCTCTGTTGTTCAGAAATTTCGAGAAAATGTTTTGTGGAAATATGTAAAACGCATTTCGAAGCCTCTCCCAAGTTCACGGATCGTCCGTTATGTTTTCCAGAATAGTGGGTCTGGATTAACGGATTCGTTAATTCGCCTTGTTCGTTACTAGAATTTTCTCAACTAGTCGCTACCCGCCACGGCTGGCCGAGCAGGCCGCGGTCCGTTTGAGGGGCACATATTTACGTTTTTATATTTCACAAGAGCAGCCGGCTGCAGTTTCCTCTGCAGGAATTTCAGCACTTGAGTGACCAAAGCCAGAGTTGGACAAAAAACTGAAGCTAGTTTTGCGTGGACTAAATTGACAACTCGTGAGGTCACAATCTTTATTAAGTGCTAGGAATATCTTGTACTTATTTTCACATAAGTAGGTACCTACGTAAAAAATACTTCCACGTTGTCGAAACTATATAAATAGTTTTTCTTGGGTTTGTTTTAGTTCCAGCCTTAACAGTGGGTGTGATAATAATCAGCACAGCTATGATTAACATGGAAGAGAAATGGACGGAAAAATGGAGAAAAAAACAGTGAAAACTTGAAAAGGGTTAATAAGATAAAGTACTTGTGAATAATATTAGACTCAAAAAAAAAATCATATTTTATTGCAAAAAAATGCTAATCCTTGAAAAAGTTTGTAAAAAAATTAAATTAAAAACAAGTACCTACACTTAATTATAAAAACAATTGCTAGCATATTGAAAGAGAGATGTGAAAAATATGAAAGTAATATATATTATAAATAAGCAATATGTAAATTTGACTCGAAGTGAAACTATTTAATAAATAAATATAAAAATAAAAAAAAAAAAACAAAAAAAGGAGCTTAGTTTTATTGTAACTGGTAACTGGATCAACCAGATGGTAAAAATCAAACTTTTTGAAAAACACACGAAAAAGGTTTATACTAAAAGAAATCTCAAGGGTCAACAGATTTTTATTTTTTCAATAGAGTAATAATTACGTGGTTTATTCTTGACCCTTGCTCCAGCCCTAGTGCATTACTCTGTTGGGAATGAAGAGCTCCATCCCCTTTTCCCTGACTATTTCCCTCCCAGCCGAGAATGACCGTAAACCTAATGATTTTCTCTCTTTGCATATTTACTGGCCTATGCCTTTACTCTTCCACCCCCTTTCCGCCCCGAGCGGAGGTTTCGAGGCCTCTCCAAACTTTTGTGCAGCAAAAACGAGGTTTTTGCAATGTTTTTCACTCATGTGGTCAAGTATAGAGATATATTATATAATATTGAATTAATTATTTATATATTGATATAAATATTTCTTATATTGAATTATTATGAGACTGAGATTGAAGACGAGTTTCCAAATGTACAAAATACCTAACTAAAATCGCAATTCTTATGAACTAAATCATTAAATTAATTTAACATCCTGTAGCAACAATTACCGTTATAAAATTTGGGCTGACTCTATTGTAGTATTGTGTACTCCATAGATTTTGTATCAACACAAATATTTTGTATTACTACCTTATACCTCACTTAATTTTAGTATTTTAGTGCCTCATACAAAACTCATTTTGAAATCGTATCCTACCCAACACTATTCTAGTGCATTTCGCAATGATAAGCTACGCGACCTCATAATTATGTGCCACAATGTGCTGAATTTATCGAATCTAAAAATGTGGGATAAACGGCAAAATTCATTAGCTTTGCACCTCAGTAAACAGTGTTTATAATATGTTTCCATCTTTTGATGAATATTATTAATTTAATCGACTGTCCAAATCGAAAACCAAACACCGATCGCTCTAGTGGTTAATTGATTTAGTATCATTATATTGAACTAGTATCTACTTCGCCAATTAACCGAACTCTTCATACTCTAAATAATAATTGTCTAAACTCTAACATTGACATTTTTTTGGATTCACTGCCCAAATTCAAACGTGGCATCATGCAATAATTTAAACTGTTCAATGCGCATACATACAGACACACACAAACACAAACACTCACACATACATTACACACACTCCTATATACTAAATACGTCACCTGGGAATTAAGGAATAAACATACCACTTAGCAGACATTAAAACGAAACATATCATAGGTACTCAACATGAAGTATCTTATTCCTGTATATTGTTTCATCTCTATAAATCGTGTACTGTTTGTTTATATAATATAAAAGAAAATAAATAAAGAATCTCTAAGCGCGCATTTAATGACATTATATTCTACCTTTTTTTAAGACCTGCGCTTTTCAAAATGTTTGCCCAAGAATTTTATTAATTTAGTAAAGATCATCAAGGTTTAATAATAAATAGTTTAATAAGACTGGAATCGTTTTCTTTTGTAACCAAAAATAGTAGTAGAACTCGTTATTATGTATCGATTTAGTTCCCATCACTTTGATATAATATTTTACTCAAATCCGCAGTTCCAGAGGAATCTGGCACGTTCCTAACACCTTGTGTCAACAGGTGGGATCGATATTGTTGATTCGGCGGCTGTGTCCAAATATATAATGTATATTGGGGTGGTTAATTAAATTAGGCCTGATCAACTTAACACCGCGACGCGAACATACATCCCTGTTACAAAGCGTTTAACCGTTTAACCCACTCCAGTGGTGGCGCATTGTATCTACGCGGTCCAGTGTCTAGCGGCAGTGTCTGGTATTAGTACCTACCGCCGGTACCCGGTAGGTACTGTAACAGAAACCGTCCAAATAGCGGTACTGCTAGCCTGCAAATGGACGTACAATTATCGTTATGATTACCATTTAACTGCCGAATTTGCAATATTAAACAATGTTTTGATTTATATGCGAAAGTTACCATGTAGTAATATCATTTTTCTGTACATATTTATTTAATGTAATATCACTGGGTACCTTTTTCAAATCAGCTTTTCGAGTTGAAGACCAAACTATCACAAACGGACTAATTCCAGTTGTATGCGCGTGAAATGTAACATATTTCACGTTCAAATGAACTCAAATTTGCTTTAAATTATAATAATAATCAGACAAGCGATTAAGTAGGTACCTACTTATAATACAATATTTTAACAGAAAAAAAATTATTCACCCGTTTTAAATTTGAATTATAATATTCCGTGATTTTTCACAGGTCTGCGCTAGTTTGGTAAGTAGGTACTAGTAAAGTATTACCACCCGGTTTTAATTTAATTTGCGAGCTGTATATAATTAAAAACCTAGGAATTCCAGTTAGTTACATAACGCCAGAGCTCGAAAGTCTAGTATTTTTGACAACAGATTTTTGGCTTTGAATTAGAGCGTGTAGGGATAAACATTAGGAATACTTTAGCAACATAGATTGCAGGAATAGGATTCCCTTTACAAACTTCCATAACAATAAATAATATTATGTACTGGTCGTTCCGCTTTGATTGCAACTGAAGTGTTCTATTTGAAATATATCTCCCATCCTTTCCTCCCCTAATCAATGCTCATTCACCCTACTTAAATTCAAATCACGGATCTCGTGATGAACTCCAAATCACAAAAAAATATAATAATAAAACAAGTATTCTTGAGGGGTGCTTAAATACTACTCGACAAGTATTAAACAGCATTTAAACAAATGTTGCGTTTAAAAGTGTGAACGTACATATTAAAATTTATCGAATTAATCAGCAAACATTTTCAAATAATTTTAAATGTAATTGAAACAATGAGTGTAGTAAATTAATTAGTGTGATTGTGGATTGATTCATTACCATTGAAGTTCATTGTCACAATGTGTGATAATCTGAATTACAGATATCAATCATAGTAATAACATCATTGTTAAATAAAATATTTATCAGTTAAAAATGTTGTTCAAGTCCAATTGCGCAATTTAAAAAATTCGAGTTAAAATTAATGAATCATTCAGAGAATTATTGGGATTGAATTTAATAATAGTTAACAGTTTATTATTAACCACAAATGGGGTATTTAACATAATGGTTATCTGTATGTTAGTTAATAGCTAGAGCAATCAGTGGTTAAACTGGTGTGAATGCTAACCTTACGCCTATCAATATCAATAACCCGAAAATTAGCCGCATTGTAGCCAATTTCATGGGCTGCGGGTAGTGATCGCCCTCGGTACATATATTCCATCTACGTAGTCCAATGCAGGCTTTCTAGGCACGTACACGTACAGCACAGTGTACACTGTACACAGTGTTGTGTACCTATCTGAATCGTGCTTAGTACACCATATTGAATATGCATAATCTAACACTATCTAAGATAAATATATTAGAAGAACCTTATGCATCGAGAGCCGATAATATTGCGATATTCGAATTTGCGCCTAATTTTGCACCACAAAGGGTCCAACGCGAATGAGTTTTTTTTTCTGACATTGACAGATTTTTATCATTTTTGTATGGATTTGACTGTTGGTTGGTGATGTCTTTGGTTTATTAAGTATTTGAGGGTTAACCGCAATGATAACGGAATCAAAAAATTAATGTCAATACATCGTTGTTTAGTGTGTAATATATTGTCATACTCATCGATATCAACTAATAGTTCAGTTTGTAAGCCTCGCGTCCAGTATGATTCTAATTGTCCCGTATTTAATAAATCAACACAACATTTTCTTTGAAATCATACTATTTACTTAAGTAGGTACTTTAATACCTACCTACCTACCTACTGATTTATAAAAATTTAAATAAGGAATTCTAAAATTTTTCAAAAGAAACGACATTATCTCAACGAATATTCTTTTTTAAATATTCTTCGAACTGGTGTGTACCATGATATTGAAAAATTTTGAACAAAAAAGTAAAGATAAACTCGTTGATTTCTTATTTGAAAAAATAATCTTTACTGAACCATTAAAACCGCCACCATCTTTAAACGAAAACAAAAAGTAAAAACAAATTAACAGACAGAAAAAACGGTTGAGTAAATAGATATGTCGTAATTAATGTGATTTAATCAAAACAAATCTTTTGGTTTATTAGTCAAAGTGGACCAAGGGGCATGTCTTTTAAATTATTCTACGCAATTTCTAGGTATTTTTTTGTTGTAACGATGGTAAAAGCCAATTGATAACGAAACACGGAACCATATAAGTAGTGAATACTTTACGTTGTGAAGCATTTTCCTTGAATAATGAGGGGCTGTAAAAATATGAAATAACGAAGGTAGGAAGTACTATTTAAGTAAGCCATTGCGTGATGATGCCCGGCTCGCTGGGTTCATTTAGTATGATGATTTACATAAAAGTGTTTGCCGCTAAGACACGGCAGCGGAATGATACACCGTTTTCTAATTTAATATCACTTTTCCGCCGGGTTGGGTAAAAGCACTCTTATCTTGTCCACCGAAACGGTCGAGGCAGTTATGAAAGTTTATACGTGTCACGGCATGGAATTAAATTAAAGAAATTGTGTTAAGAACAAAACTACCCTTATAATGAAACTACATAAGAATCATTTCAAAACATGTTCTTTAAACAAATGTTGATTTTGTCACTACTAAAGTCACTACCCCGTGAACGAATACTAATTTGACACAACTCAACATTATTATTTGTACCAAAAAAATCCTTTCTTAAGTGAAAATTATGTGTTTTCAATTTAGGTAGGATGGGTTGTTTCACAGGATTTGAAGAATTGATCATATTTCAAAGTTAAAATTCAAGTTTGTGAAAGTTCTGTTATTATTTCAATTTAGGCAGATTGATTCACAGTACTTGGACAAAAACAGAACTTGAAAAAGATTTTCGAACTTGAATAACTTTGAAATTTGACGAATTGTTCCATGGAATAAAGACGTGCTTTCCATATAAATTTAAATGGATACAAATGTCCCACTGATAGTACCTTTAGGTTCTAGACCATTTAACACGCGGTCTGTCTCTCTTACACTTGCCTGAAATTGTATACCGCTATCCCATCATAAAGAAACACAATTTTATATGGAAATATTTTTTGAGCCCAAAGTTGGCTTATTTAACAAACAAAGGGGGCTTACGAAATACGCCTTCAAAGCACTTCTTGGGTTATTCCTTATTCTATGAATTGTTAAAATTTTTTGAAACAACTGTGCTTCGTATTTATTATAAACTCCGCACAATTTTTAAATGAAATTCAGTTTCCTTGGGTTTAGTTTTAGATAGCAGGGGAAAATCCTTTAAGACCGCTTTACATTTTCCATATTTGTACAACAAAGAATTACGAGTAAGCAGATACGTACATAACTATTTGGAGTGTTTATGAGTATACTTAATTAAAGACATCCCCTTTTAAAAGCTCTCTTATCTCTCCGATACGATTTATCAATCACTTTAAGTCCTTGATTAGTAGACGATAATTAGTCAGAACCTTCGCAGCCCATTTTCTGATCCACAAACTTCCGCCCAAAGCAAACAATTTTCCTAATGAAACAAAGTGATTAGTCGATACACGAAAAGAGGTATGGCCGCCGTTTTCTCAGATGTTAAATATTTTCCCAGAATTAAATTTTTTATTTTCTAACTTGTCAGCTTTAATGGTGATCGGGGCGGATAATGTCACAAGGGAAAAACTACACAACCGCAAATTTAGGAGTGTCGGACGCACCTTTTCCTTTTTTTCTCTGACTTAGCGATATGTTTTATTTTTTATGTAATATTTTATGACTTCTACTCATCTAGCTTGAGCTTTTCTATTACTAAAATTCACACGCTAAAAAATATTTATGCGATATTTTAGACAGAATATATTTTTTTTAAATAACGAATATTAGAAGTGCCTATATAAAGCTCGCTTTAGAGAGCTTTACTGCGATTTATTAATTTTTACAAAAACCCAAGTTACATTGCACCTCTTAACGATAGAACCACAAGCAGTTTTCGTAATTATTTCGGTAGTTACTCACTGATTAAATGTGCGAACGAATCGTGACAGTGCTTCATGAATCTTCCGCGTGAAAATTTAATTAGCCAGAGTATAAAGTAAAGAAAAGAGTTATGCTAATGCGACACAACACTCGTATATATTACTTTAATCATATTTATAACAAATGAGTGTAAACCACACCAAATATCACTTCGGCCACAAAGATAATAGCTGCCACACGCCCACGGCCTGATACTAATATAGACACTGTACTGAATACTAAATCATCTGTCACGAGGCGATGGTGTGTTCTTGGGCGTAGGTCTCAGGGGACGAGGAGCTTTCAGTTGGTAGGTACTGTTGGTAGTTGATAGCGAGCGGGCGTATGTAAAATGAAAACAAGAAATGGTTCGCAGATGGACGGGCTTATCGCCTTGCATGTCAACTCTGCCAGACTTAACGGCCCTTTGGCACAGCAAGTGATAAGTGATGGTCTAATCACAAGGGACTTACTGTATTTAAAGAACTTATAGTTGTTACACCCTGACTTAAAATTTTCGCATGTTTTTTTAAATACATTAAATATTTTATTTTCTTACAATTCATCTGCAATATTTTGCTCTATCTCGCAAAAACTAGTACATATTATGCATGTTACTTCTCGGTATGGCCGAGTTATTGGTCTTATTGGACATTTCATAAAGATAGTTCAACTTATTTTTTACATAACAGGAACTTCTGTCCATTAACATACTTTTGAGACGTACACGACATACAGTGCTATTCCACACGTTAAATTATAAAACAAATGCAGTATCTAACTCGACAATTAACCGATTACTCTAAATAATATTTGTCTTAACTCTAACATTGACATTTTTTCGGATTCACTGCCCAAATTCAAATGTGGCATCATGTCAATAATTTAAACTATTCAATCGCATAGATATAGACACACACACACATAAACACTCACACATACATTACACACGTCACACACACACCTATAAACTACACAAGTCACCTGGTAATTAAGGAATAAACATACCACTTAGTAGACATTACAAGGAAACATATCATAGGTACACAACATGAAGTATCTTATTTCTGTATATTGTTTCAACTCTGTAAATCATGTACTGTTTGTTTCTATAATATAAAATAAAATAAAATGAAAAAAAAATATGTTCAAAATTTCCAACCCATTTTCATTATTACACTGAAAGCTGAGCTATAAATTTTAGACAGAAAAAGCAGTGCAAGTTTCATGACGCTAGAGCTCACCGTTCCAAAGTTGTTTCTGAGTAAAAAAATATTTTATTTAAAAATCCTATTAATTCTACATAATATATTTGTGTAACATTATTCGATGAAATATTTTTCCACTCTTAAAAAAAGGGTTGGGCCTATGATATTATACTGCGTATGCCGCCTAACGTGGCCGCCTAGCGAGGCGAAGCAACAGTCCCAGTGACCATTTGTATGTAAACACGAGCAAAGTAGGCGGAGAAGATATGACCAACCCTTTCAAACCGCCCTCGCCCCCGCCCCCGCCCACAAGGCAGCGGGCGGCAGGTCTCTAGGGCGGGCCCATAGAACAAGGCGGTCGTAACATTATTAAATAATGTCACGTTTGTCACGAATTTCTTTTTCGATGGATGCAATAATAATAATAGTCAACGAGTAGCCATTGTCTTGATGGTCAGTATTCAAACAAAATATAACACGATTATAGTTCGTTAACTATGAATACATATATCTCGTTAACTTGTGAATCTTAAATCTACTGCCTTTCTCAGCTGAATTTCTCAGATACAGATGATTTGAATAGTGAGAAAAGAATTATTACCGCAACAACTCGAGCGATTTTTGGCAAATTATGCCAAGTTTGCAAAAACGTTTTATGCGATCGCTTACCATAATATGAACGGCGAAAACTAGTTGGATTCGTTGGGTTAACGGTATTAATTAAATATGGTAAATGTATATAAATGACACCAATCGCTCGAGTGGAGAGGAGAAGACTAAATTTTTTTCTTAAAAAGAGGTAAGTCATTTTGTTGTTTTTATGCGTATCGTTTCTTTGTAAATTTGTAATGTTTACTCCCTGAAACTCGCAGGGGTGGGTGGTAGGTGCTGCAAAGGGTCCGTGGCTCAATTAGCAGCCTCTAATTAGCACAACTACCCTTGAAGACTGGCCATGGAAATCTTGCCATCCCTGCCTCATGCATATCGCTAAAAGAGTTAAAGGTAATAAATGTACCCCACGCGCTCTGGCTAGCTTTAAGCTCGGAGTAAGAACTGCAAATTTGTGAATCAGAAAATGATAATACACAAAAAAATGCGATCATAAAAATAGTGTCCACACAAATCAACAAACATTGACTCGGCGCTTTTAGTGACGTGGTTAAGTTTGCTGGAACTTTGTGGACTGCCAACGCATGAGAAACTTTTAAAAGTAAATATTTAATTAATCGCCAAAGAACCTGAAAAAATCTCACTTCAAAGGAAGTCCCCGGGCATGGCCGCCACAAGGAAAGGCGGTGGTAATTAGCAATGAGAAATTGAAACCTTTTTTTAACGGTTGGCAGGGCTTTGGCCGCGAGTGTGAACTCAAAGTTGGCCACTTTGCGGGCTTTGATTTTACTTCGGAACTTGTGGGCGGCGGTTGCGCCGGACTGCAAGAAAGGCAAATTCCGCAATGTTTTATTGACACTTTTGCATGTTCAGTAATGAAGTGCCAATTTACAAATTAAACAGAATCGCAAAGAAGTTCATAAGCTTCCTTTTAAGTTTGCGAAACTTGAAATGTAAACTATACTACATGCATTCAGACGTGCTCCACAAATTTTTCCTTTTAAAAATTCCAATTAATTTATGTATTTTATTGCACTCAGTCTATAATATAATAGTTCTTGAAAAATGATAAATCATTCAAATGTCTGAATGCTCCGTACGAGTTTTGACGTCATCGAACCCCATTTCACTACATGGAGAAAAATTAGTATTGCTAATTTATTAAGTGTCTCTTCAAATTATTGGTAATCCGGTTAAAAGCGGGATTGTTCCCCTTCACGAACGAATTGATAGGTTTCCTAATGCACTTTTAGTAAAATACTAGTTTTAGTAATATCAAGATTATGGAACACGTGTTCATAAAATCCTAATATTTTCGAATTTTGTGATTATATATTATCAAGACAAATGCAGGTGCATGAACACGTATTCTGATATATTTGGAATTTGCTAAAAGTTTATCAGGGAACGGCCTGCACCCGTTTTAAACAGGATCACCAATAATTTGGTAAAGCTGGAGGTCGCAGGTTCAAATAAAGTAAATCTTATTGATTAATTTGTGTTATTTCACAAATTATTCATTTAAAATAATGTATCGTATATTTGCGGTACGTTCCAGAGTGGAAGATACCAGCAATCAGAATTGGCTTCTGCTGTGTTTGGTGACCACATCTGATTAGCCAGGTACTTCCTCACTTTTCTCTTCCCTATCTCCATCCCCTCGCCACAATCTTCAGCCTCACGACATACCCTAATTGGGGATGCCATAGTCTCAGTGGCTCCAGATGGCTGGGAGCAGTTGGGACTCTTGTGCGGTTTCAAATAAAATAAAAAAAATTGCAATACTCATTTTTCTTCTCATTAAAATTAATAAATAATTCTTGAAATTTCTTTTGAAATTTATAACACTTATTACTTAATGACAAGAATTTCGAAGAGTGTATTTAATATGTACTTATTTGATTAAAAAAGAAAGTCAATTAACGCACCGCCAACACTTAGGGATATTACTTTTCCTAGCTGAAGAGTAATTTTGCTTATCATGCGCATTACTTAAGCCTGCGGCTAATTTCAGCCATTACCGTTTCTTTTGGGTTCCTCCCCGTGGCTTAATGAACCTACGCCACTAATTAGAGGTGCGCCCAATGTATGCCCGAGCGCCATCTTTCTAGGTGGTGTCGCAAGTGTGATGCACGTGGAAATGTCTGTACACGTGGGCCCACGTGGGAAAACCCCGACAGCAAGATTTTTTAACGCTGGCATTGAAAGCGATTCACTGATTAAAATAAACACCTTAAAATTCATTTTATTTTAGAGAATCTCCTTTTTAAGAATTTTTTTTAAAGGACGGATTTCAAAAAAATAATTTAAAATCTATTCGTCTAAGCAGAGATAACTGAAAGTTTATTTATTTTTTACTTATTATTTTATTACATTTCTAACTAGTCTATTAACTGTTTTACTAACTTTTAGTAAAATTAAACATTTACATTTTGATAATAATGATTATTAAAAAATAATAAAATATTGTTATTAACATAAATATTTTAGTAAATATCAATTAATTTTAGATTAAAAATATTGTTAACATTATTTGTAGAAAAAATACATTTTTTTGTTCTCAATAAGATAAATTAATAATAAGTAGTGATTAAAAATAAGAAAAATTATATAAAAACAAAAAAAAATTACTTATTATGGAATAAAATAAAAATAAAAAAATCTCCATCTACGATGTTTTCAGGAGCTGAGAGATCACTCCATTTAAATCTAACCGTGAGATCTATTCTAATGCAACTATCATTAATTCAACCAGCACCTTATTTCTATTATGAGCTATAGAGCTATTCAAACCATAATTTAAAATAAAATAAAATATTTGTAAAAGAAATGTTGAAACAAAGACGAGGCCGGATGGTAAATTTGTATGTTTTTTAATAGTCATTATCGTGGTTGTTGACATGAAGACTGTATTATAGTATTTCTCTATTCTGGGAGCAATTTATCAAATAAACAATAGTGTCCGGCAATAGTGGATAGTAGAGCTGACATGGCGGACCCACCCTGAAAATAATACGAAAGGAAAGAAAACAAGTCGGTCTGGAGGGAAATCTTGACTAGTTGACTAGTGGGTGAACTGGGAGTGAACTGGGGGTGAACTGGGGGTATATTAGAGGTGCGCTGGCACCTGGGGAGGACACGCAAACAAACAAACCAACTTACCACCTTCCCGACGAATTAAAAGATTATTAAAAATGTATGAAAGTATGTGTAGTTAACTTGTTTTAATTGATAAATTGCCTATATTTGGGTCAAACTAAAATGAAATCTAACCTAACCTAACTAGTGAAATAAATAACTAAGTGTATATTCTGATACTATCAACCACTTAAGTGTTCGAATTTCAATTTATATCTTCGAATAAGAAACTCAAAATGATATTTCAAAAAGTAACATCACAATTTTTATACAAATATTTTTTCACAAAATGGAGGTAGGTACTTACTAATATTCTGCATATCATTGGGAATATCTACGAACATTCTTGACATCGGATACAAAATATTTAAAAATAATGTTCTCAGAAGGTGACCCTTTTCAATTTCTCGTCGCGTGGTCACATTAATACATTCAAATTACACGGAGTAAGCGCAGGAAATAGGCTCCTTCCGACATGCAAACTTTACACTAATGTCCCGCAAAGGGTGGACACCTCACTGAAGCGATCCATCACCAAAACATAAATAGTATATAAGCATACAAAAATATAAGTTCAAAAAAAAAAAGAAAAAAAAAAAGATTTTTGACATATTTTAATTTTGTACCCTGAAGATGCTTGTGCTAAGCGAAACCGGTCAATCATAACAAATCAATTTTCGTGGTTATATAAAGAGTAATTGTTATATTTTTATTCCATTTTTTATATATTTTCTACATTTTTTATTATAATGACTGCATGTATTGTGCCAAAACATGATTTCTAAAATATTTTTTTCTCAAATCTTTGAAATTTTCAAATTATTATCCACTATAATGCGCTTTGGTAATTTCAGTAGATACATAGTCAAAAAAATTACAGCAAAGCACAGTAGCGTGAAATTGGAAAGCTCTTTATTTCATTCTTCTCCAAAGGTTTATAAGCCCGTTACCTTTTCCCAAAGGTGAATGTTTTCCCAACGTTAATGAATTTTGTAAATATGGCATTCTCATGCTTACAACAGGTAATTATTTATGTCAGACGTTTCGTGCGGTATCATGTCCCAAAAATTCCACATTTAATTTTATCATTAAGTCAAGGTATTCCACTTATTCGGGTTTTCTAATGACGACGATTTATTAAAGAGCTTTGGTGACATTCTGATAAATGCAAAGGTAAAAATCTAATTTACAAGTATTGAGTTCAACATTACAACCTATAAAAGCAAGTAATAGATAAAAAAAAAACATTTAAAGTACTTATCAACATATTATGAAAGCATTTTTTTGTAGTTTTGTATTTTTTAGATGTTTTTGCATTGTATCTTTATTTTGTTAGCGTATCTTCCCCATTGTCTATAGATAAAGCGATCCCCCGAACGCGACTTAGGCTACAATTAGATCGGTGCATCCCATCATTTAATACCATTGTTTGCGCAGTTGGCACTGTTTGCACGCCACTCCAGTCCAGGTGAGTTTGGTTACATGTTCGGGTCTTTTTTTCCATCAGATACCATCTAAGATAATAGGGGCCCGTGGCTGATAAAGGTTAATGCTTAGTAAGACCCGTCACGTATCGCGGGAGGCGAATTAAATCGATCGCGACCTAATCAGTTTTCCAGAAAATCCAGATAGGCATACAACCCCACCAGTTACTAACTGGTAAATGGGTACTGTCTCACTATTAACGAGAATCATTTCTACACTGCGTAAGGCTTAGGTACTTACTAAAATTGCAGTTATATAAAACACCATTTATAACTAATAAATAATCAAATCATTGTCTGGTATAAACAAATTTGACACGGCATACTAATCACGATTTGTAAGGGTGTTTGTGACATTACATTTCTCCAGAATAAAATACTCATCAACGTCATTTACATTTAAAAAAATCAACTTTGACTAAATTACTAAATGCTGTCGGTATTATCATTTCTCCAGAATAAAATACTCATCAACGTCATTTACATTTAAAAAAAAATCAAGTTTGACTAAATTACTAAATGCTGTCGGTATATCATTTTGATATTTTCATTTATTATAGGTTGCTCTGTTAGACGTTTCACGAAATCATTATAATTACAGTGTTTTAACTTTTTAATCCAATGTGTGCCTAAATAAATATAATTTATTTTCTCAATCAGCATTGGAAATCAGTGACATATTTAGTTTAGGTTTCATAATATATTATGAATTATGATTATGTTCATGTCAAGAACCCGCCATACGGTTATGCGAGGGACGCGGGACACGCTACGAAGCTGATAATAAATTCTTCCATCACATATGGCCATTGGCTAGCACAAGCACAAAGCCTGGGGGTGCTTTGTCTTATCTTTGCAATTATCTGAAGGCTAAACGACAAACAACTTTTCTGATAAAAGCCGAGGCATTATTGATTTTTCCTCTTTGCGCTATCTGCCACTATCTGCAACTTGGCAATCGTGACTCACTATGGAAAATATGGCTTGATAAAATAATTGATTACCAAGAGACGTTGAAAAGCTAACTTCCACAATAATTATTATTTGACAGCGTAGACAAGTTTTTTTGTCAAAAAAAACTTGGGCGAGTGATTTTTTGCGACTCGAAATTATAATGCTATTTTTGCTGTACAATAACAAAACTGGTTCTACTTATGCACATAAAATTATAAAGACGATTTTGATTGTTAGCTCATATAAAAATTTATAGATGTTGTCGTTTTCTTTATGTACAGTAGCATGCCAATAGAAAGTTTATAATATGATATACCGGTTGTCTTGGTAGAGTTACTTCATAATAAGTTGGGATACAGAAGTAGGGAGAATTTGGGACTTACCGGAAGTTGGAGAACCACTTGACAAGCTGCGCCGTGTTGTTCTTGTTGAACTTGATGTCAGGGAAGTACATCTTCAGCACCGCGGAACTAGGGTAGCGCACCCAGAAGAACATCAGCTTGGCCTTTCTCAGGTGCATCGGTGTCAATGTAGACGAGTGCAAAGGAGTAAAGGAAAAATATGGCAATTGTTGTACATTTACGTACAATGCACAAAAATCAATCAATTCAAGAAGAAATAAATGCAAAACAAAACAGTCTGAAGCTGAAGTATATTACTGAGCACAGTGAATTGCATTTGGAAGCTCTACTATGTTTATCCGCTAAGCCTTAATTTATTGCTAATCCAGTAAAAAAATACAAATCCAATTCCCTGAAGAACCGCGGAGTTAATCTCAAATTTATTTCCTCGCGTTCATTCCTGCCAGTCAAAGACCTGATTTCACTTATTGGATTTGATTTCAACCCCGTCGCATAGAGACTATAGACTATGAAGGCATTGAAGGAATTCTCCCCCAGGTACAAGCTACAAGGTAAAGATATCAGTGTTCGCAGCAATGCTGGAATATGATTGTGCGGCTTCATTGACAGGAAAAGAAACAATACGTTAAGCCCAAAGGTGAGACCTTACAAATCGTAAGGTTAAACAATCCGAGAAATAAGATACATACCCGGGACGGAATACCGTGTGGGAAATGAATTGATTTCATTTCTGTTTTGTATGCACCAGAAAAACAAAGCCGTAAAAGTGTTAACCGCAAACTTAACTAGAATAAGAACAATAAAATAGAAAAGTATTTCATGTTAACCACAATCAATGACATCGAAAAATCAATGAATCATGTAATTATTAAACTACCTACTATTTTATTTACTAATTCGTTTATTAGACAGATAATTTCAAATCGCGATTGAATTCAAGAACCGTTAGAACTTTTCAATATAATGAAACATTATTATGCTATTAGAGTAATTTTTAAGGGAGAAACTTTTAGGTCCTTCACTGCATTCATCGTCTAAAATAAATTATTCAGCGCAAGATTGGTGAACCGCTGCTTTATAATGAAAGGTTTTAGAAAAATAGGGCTTTCGATAAGGCATTTCATTGGAAAAGTTTAAATTTAAAACTACATCTAACATTCCTTTTGCAAATAAATTCTTTGGGACTGAGTTGGCGGGAATGATACTTAAAGTTTGTAAGGTAGAATTAGATAACGTACCTAGCATTAGGCCTGAGTAAATGATATTTAATTATAAATAAATACTGTAATTAGTGTAGGTTATGTTATATTGTAAAGGATATAGTAGGTTGAATTCCGTCATAGGTGAGGTCCGTGGAGTTGCAGTCAGAGTGCGGGTCCGTGGAGTCCATGGGCCTGAGCGCGGGGTGAGAGTAGTCTCCTTCAGCATGTCGCGCGGCGGCCAGCAGTGCGGGGTGCAGCAGCGCCGGGGCGTGGGGCAACGGCGGGGAGTCCCGTCCGACCTGCTCCAGCAGACCCATGGAGGGCGGGCTGCCTAGCTGGCCTTGCCCTCGCCCAAGCCGACCCATGCCCATTCCTCCCATCCCGCCCATGCCGCCCATCCCGCCCATACCTCCCATCCCTCCCATGCCTCCTACTCCACCATGGAGACCCCCATGGTGTCCAAAGAAAGGACTGTACGGGGAGAACACTTGGGATTCGTGAAGGGAAGGATTAGGAATGGCTACAGATGTAGGAAGAGAAACAGGGAGCATCGAAGGAGGAGGATGATACGGCCGCGGAGAAGGTGAGTCCGCCGGTCCAGGACACGGAGAAGGTCCTGATCCATCTTGAGCCAGGATTCGACTGACGGTCCTGGGAGTGATTCGTGTGTCTGTCACCTTGTGGCGCTTCTTCTTCGGCGTGACAACAAGGCTAAGAGCCTCGTTCTGCTCAGGGTTACTGTCCCGGTCGGATGTGCAGAAGGGGTTGCCCGGCCCTGCCATGTGTCCCATGCCGCCGTACAGGCCTCCTGGTGTAGCTCCTTGGGGTGGTTTCGGTGCCTGGAACATTGCCGCTGAAGGCGAAGGTCGGGGATGACTCATTTGTATCATGGGGCCGAGGCCTCCGTCTGAACCAGCACCACTTGAGTGCATCGGCACGCTGATCGGTGGAAATGCCGATCCGTTCATTCGGGGCCCATTCATTTGTAAATTTGAATGCATCATATTGTTTGGGTGAGACATCATATGATTGGGAATGTTATTTAAATTATTTGGAATATTCGGATGGTTTGGCGTGTTACCTGATTGAGGGTTCATCGGAGGCCTGTCAGAGGGTTTGAGGCGAGGAGACTTTCGCTCGAGTAGTTGCGAAGCCAGCATAAGATCCTTGTTGAGCTGCTCGGCCGCTGCTGCCGCCACTTCGGATTGCTTGCCAATATATCTTCTCTGATGCATGAAACGTGTCACTATTGAATCTATCAGCCCGGATAGTGATGCGGAAATTTCTGTCTTGAGAACGTCAGCGAGGCCTTCCAGATCAGAACTCGATACAGGTCCGATCGAATTAGCACTATTTCTCATCATACTTAATCTTTCAGAAAGTTCAGATGGAACTGAGGGTGTTTTTGACTGAACAGAATTTGGTGGAGAATGCTGATTCTGAGATAACTGTTGCTGGCGTTGTTGCTCTGCTGCTTGTTGAAGCTGTTGCTGCTGTTGTTGGTGCTGGTGTTGCTGTTGCTGCTGGTGTTGCTGCTGCTGTTGCTGTTGCTGTTGTTGTTGGTGCTGCTGTTGTTGTTGTTGCTGATGGTGTTGTGCCGCAGCCTGGTGATGCTGTTCAGCCGCATGAGCTGCAGCAGCAGCAGCTTCCTTAGCCATCGCCTGTCGTACTCCCTGTTCCATAAACAGTTTCTGACTCACTCCTAAGTACATTGCCGCAGCGTTGCTAATTGCGTGATGGGGATGATGCTGGTGTTGCATCGGATGAGGAATTGGCGATTCGTGGTTCGGATGAGGCAAATGTGGCATCATGGGAATAGCACCGTTAAAATTTTGTGGAATTCCATGAGGATGTGCCATATGTGGATGCATTTTAGCAGACATCATTTTACTCATCACTTGTGAAAGCATATTCGGAGTGGACGTAATCGGTAGCACGGGGGTCGGAACCCTCTCTTTGACAGGAGATGATGGTGGTGATCTCGGAGATAACTTTTCTTCGTGCACACTATTGTCGTTATCCATATCATTATCGTTATCATTATCACTATTTAAATCTTCGTTTTCGTGAGTTTCAGATTCTTGTTCCATTCTATTGCACAATTGGACGTATTTTTGTTGCATTTCAGCTAATTGTTCTTGCATAGTTCGTAGTTGAGATTTCAACGCGTTTTTTTCAACGATTTTTTGATGAATTGGTGGTCTGTCAGAATCTTCGTCATCCTCGTCGTCCAGCATAAGTCCCTGTAAATTGAGACCCAAACCAAGTCCGGCTGCTGCATATCGCTCCGCTGCACTGTTATCGTGTTGTTGAGGTTGATATAATTTTCTTTTTTTGCAACCATTCACTTGCGGTTGAATCGGGACAGGACTCGATCGCATCGTTGACACTATATTTTCCACTCGCGCACGTTTCATATCCAAAGGAACAGGTTCACTCTTCAATCCAGGTGAAGCTGGTCCATCTTTGTCCGCGAGCCGTTCTGGCTCCGCCTTAGGAGTGACAAGAGCCTCCACCGAGGCTGGTGAGGGTAGGGACCGACCGGAGTCGGACCCGCCTCCGTTGACTCCGCTGAGGGCCTCGTCCATGAGCTCGGCTTGCTGCTGCCGCCCACCGATGCCGGCTTCCCGCAGACAGTCTCTCATGGCAGCCGCAGCGGCCGTTGCCTCGTCTCCACTGTTTGAGTCGCCTTCGATTCCGTTCATTCGTTTTCCACTAACTCCCACATCACCGTTATCACTCGCGTCGCGTGAACCATTTTTAATTTCGTTATTATTATTATTAATGCTATTATTATTATCGGTTTCGCCCCCGTGGGCATGAAGCTCTAGCTGCAGAAACTCCTTTTTGCGGCCTTGCAAGATGTCTCTGAGCATGTGGTGCGCCAGGTCAGGCGGCGACAAGCCCCCGGATCTCGCGGGGCCTTCTTCGGCCTCTGGAGTTCCCTCCTGTTTCACTTGCCGCCCTAAGAGCTCGTTGAGCATCTTTGCTGGCCCGTACCCCGGCCCGAAGAGGCCGAAGTGTTGTTGATTTTGGCTAAAAATAGCGCCGTAAAGTCCGCCACTCATGAAGCTAGGTCGCGATGTAAAGTTCGGTATCGAGGAGTAACTATTTCTGGGCTCGCCGGCGTCCACGCGCTGTCTGGCTCGTTTCGCTTTCTTCAGTAGCTTATCTCCGTACAAGCCGAAACAATCTGTCTCCTCCTCCGATGACATCATAGGAAGGACGAGCTATGATTGGCCGAGGGATCGACCTGTGGAGGGGATAAGGAGAGACCCCACCCTCAGCCCCCACTAGTCGGCCTGTGGGGAACCTGCAATAAGGTGAGCGGTTAGTACTGCCACTAGCTTCGGTCCCGGTACCCCGGTATAGTACGGGAGCGGGGGGCAGCTGCGCTGACAGCTGCACGCCGCTGTACACAACACACAACACACTACACATATATTGTATTGTTAAGAATGCATCTACTAACACACGATCATCATATTATTATTCAAATGCAAGTCTTATGACTTATGACAAACAACCAAGAAACATATTCGGCTTTATTATCATAACATTGTTAGATAAACAATTCCTTGTTTTAAAAGGTCTGTTAACGTGTTTCAAACTTCTAAACATCAATCTTATTTGAATTATTACAGAATTATATTTATTAGAATTTTTTGCATTTTAAAATATAAATAAGTTATCGGAATCTTATCTGAAACAATTAAGCAAAAAAAAAGTTATTTACATATCTTTTTTTCTGAAATAACAGTTTATATTTATTAAGTCACCGTTCATATTCATTTATTTTTTATTTAAATTTTTATTCACAAAAAACGATGTTACATAATTTACAGAAAATAAATAAATAATTTCACCTAATTTTGTGTGCATATTAATGCCTTGCAGGTAGCACTATATTTAAATTTAAGCTTCGAGCCTTTAAATTTATAAGCGAGAAAGCGCATGAATCTATGCAATTTATTATGACGTTTTAAGGCGTTATTTGCCTCTTTTAAAAGTCAGGTAAGTTCACAATGAAGATTGTCGCCGACCAGTAAGATGTTTTAGTAAAAAGTTAGCATTCTTTCACCGACCTTGTTCTAGAGAGCGAAGCCGTTCATAGTCCCTTTTAACTTGCAATAAAGCCCGCTTACAAAAGAAACGGCGTCAATCCGAAAAGTGACTGAATCAAAAGTGTGAATTGAGTAAAATTATATCATTTCATAACAGGTTTTTTTTTTTAATTTTCCCGTCAAGGAGGGTGATTCGTTATTTGTTGAATGTTTGAATTTCCGGTTGTTTAGCATAGTTCGTTTACGTCACTGAATAGATAATAAAAGCTAGAATTGCTTTCCATATCGTTTAGAAAGAAACTCACTGTAGTCACGACTTAGTACCTTTCGGTTATGTACTAATGGCCAATGTAGTGTACGCGCTTTGCTTCTCTTACGCTGCCTGACATCGTCTATTGCCATTCAATTTAATCGAAATGAAAATTTCATAATGATGTGGAAACGAATTTTTGCAATTCAAATTTAAGCATACTCTCTAAAATTTCAGTTTTAACTCGCCCGTTTGCTTTTCGACTGACTGAATTTGTTTTCAAGGTGGTGGCCGATTAAATGGTTTAACAAAAAAAATCAAATGCGTAATCGTCTTGTTTATTTGGACTTCCTCGTTCGCACTTTGAAATATTATGGTACCTACCTAACTACATGAAGACAGTTTGAAAAAGGAATTGTCATTAAGATAGTGACGTTCATTTGAACATTTTGTATTATCCTTATTCGAAATAAATATTTAAAAAATGATACATCTAAACAATAAGATTTATAATTAAGTCGGTAGGTAGATATTTAAGTACCTCCCTACAAATCTTATGATATCCGAGGAAATTTTGGTTCTGACTTATTAAATAGGAGAAAATTAGAAACGTACTTTTTTGAACACCAGGTCTACTGTTCACAAAACTGCTAGTATATTTAGGTATGTAGTAGGTAACTACATAAGTTTAATGGTGTGTTTGGTGCTAGTGTAGTGACCACCAAAACGGAACTTGGAATGTTCTGTGTATTATGTGGCATTGTCAGTGTCTCCACGGTGTGTGAGCACGACATTAACTCACTCGGAGTGGAATCACTTATTATCATACTGGGAAATGAGTTTTTTCCCCATTGTGCTAGCATCGATCTCGACATCCGGCCGCAGATGGACATCATGTTTTTTGCAAGACAAAATACGCCGGAAGTCAGAGGCTGTAAATGATTGTCACGGGAATGAATCAGCTTATTAGTAACAAGTTAAAAGTTAAAAGTCAACTGTTTCAATTGTTTGAAACTCGTTAGAATCGTTTTGAATCCCTACAGGTTTCTTCTATGGAATCGGACCTTGAGATGATATAATTCTGTTTTTCTCGCGGATTAACTTCTTGCAAAACTTACTTCTGCGTAACTTTATCAAGTGAACCACAATGAACGCGAACGACGCTAGGAAAATCGTTCCTTGGCCATTATTTACTTTATTAAAACCATTTAACAAAATGGTTCCAGATTATGTACTTATCGGAAATGCGTTCCTGAAAACATAATTTCTCTAAGGCGTAGTTCGAGTAATTACAACAATGTATAAATGTAGCAGGTTTCTATTATAATAGAAATCTAAGAACTATGGTAGTTTCAGTTCCTCCTAGAATAGGTTTCCATTTGTTCAAACAGCTTTTGAAAACGATCCTGTGGTGATAATTCTCGACAATGGAGTTGTAAAAATTAACCACGTGTTATTATTGTTAATATTAATTATTGTGCAGACTAAAAAGAAAAAGAATCGCCCGCGCAGGAAATGCTAAGCTTAAACAAAAGCAAATTAATTGTCGAACGACTTTTCTTGTTGTTGCCAAATTAAATAAAAAAGTTTTCGCAATCTTTGTTGGTTCTCTTTATTGGGTGAACAAAAGAGAAATCGTTGTGCGTACGCTTTATTCAGGATTTATTTTTTCTTTGTTGCTGGACGACGCGACGCCTACCAACTGGGCATTTCTAAAATAAAGCTAATTGGATCAAATCATAGACAATTAGAATTTCACACAATCTGTAAAAATCCACATTTATAAATCCTTCATGATTCAGTAAACTAATAATGGAGTTTTTTTAATTTCCTTATTTCTTCCTGTAGTATTAACCAAAAAAATTCATACAAAATATAATATATGCTTTTAGTTAAAACCGTACCCCATAAACCAGACGGCCATACTTATCTTGGCATACACTCCTTCCTTCATTTACATTCATACATACTCATACTCAATAATTTTACTAACTTGATCGTAATGCCTTCCTCGGGCGTGTCCGACTTCTTCTACTTCTATATTCATAAAGCCCCTTGGATGGTGTTTCACAAAAATTGCACAAAAAATATTTTTTAAATGTTCTTATTATATTGTTCGGAATCTTATTAGATTCTTAGTTCGTAAAAATTTCACAAAATGACTTTTAATTAGATTTCCCCCTGACATGCGCAACATGCTATGTGCAGTGACCTGTTGAGCGAACGTGACCCCATGAGAAACAAAGACTTTCCATAAACAATAATGCACCATAAATAAATTCACCATAATAATTGGTAACATTAGTATATTCCCGCGCCGGGTGGGGTGGCTTATGGCGGAACATGGGAATGTTCACTGTTCACCCCCCCATCATTATTTTATTTGTGTCGCGGCATATCGCGTTATTATTCAAAGGGATGATATGGTTAAATTTACCCAAAACATGGCAAGCAAGGGTTACAAAATGACTCAATATCATAAGAATGTCAATAGGAAAATTTGTACAGCGCGATTTTCGTGTAAACCTCAAAGGCGCTAAAGGCGAAGCTTAATGCCAAATCACAATTTTTTTTAATCTTTATAACGAATTGGTGTACATTATGAAAACCATAAAATATGCTTTAGCTAAATTGAAGGCTTTCCTATCGCTTCGCTTGAGTAGAATACAAATAAAAAAAAATAACTCAATAAAAAATATAAATGCAAACTACTACAAAAAATATTTTTTCAATAGAAATGTATGAACGCATAAAGGAAACAACTTTTTAAAAATACAGTTTTATATCTAAGATTATCTGTGACAGTTTCACTTGATTAACTTTTTTGCTTTCTTATAAAATCATTTACAAAATAAGTAAAAACCGGTTTTTTGCTTGAAATCGAACTTTTCTAGACTCCGTTTGTCAAGCGATTTTAATGCCTATTACCTACGATATAAGGTATACCAAGAATATAGACATTTTTGGTTTGTAGCTTCCTATTAATCGTTAGTTTTATACCTTGACGACCTCCGTAGTCGAGGGTTAAAGTTCTAGACTACGAATCCGGCGGACGCTATTGATTACTTTGTTTTGTCTCACAATTTAATAATTTAAAATAATACATGGTATATTTGCTGTATTTTCCAGAATGGAAGATAATCAGTTTCGTCCTGGTTAAAGCCCATCATTCAGAACTGAAACATTGCTTGAAATAACTTTAGCCATATGTGTTGACCAGATCTGAATATCCAGGTACTTCATCTCCTGAGCCCTGGCCCTTATCCATTACCTTCAGCCTCACATCAGAACTTTTCCCGATTGGGGATGCCATAATCTAACTGGCTCCTGAGAGTTAGAAGCAGTTGGGAATCGTGTGCACGTTTAATATTCTTGTTATATTAAAATTGCATGCTTTAAAATTGCAAGTGCATTACATCTTTTATTCTCTAATCGATGAGTGCTGTAAAAATCCCATATTTAGAATCTCTAGCACAGTTCACGTCGCAGCGTGATGTATCTGTAAGTATTATAAAAGAGGACACCCTTTTATGGTTAATATTACAAGTATTCGTAATTACTCGAATTTCTGTTGTTTTTATAAAAGAGGACACCCTTTAATGGTTAATATTACAAGTTTTCGTAATTACTCGAATTTCTGGTGTTTTTGTTTCAACGATTAGAGAACAGTGCTTGTTGTTTATCTGTGAGTTTATCTAATACGTATAGGCGTTATCACCAAGCCATGTTTTCCTAGCGATTGTAGGAAAGACGCCCCTTATGATGAAGAGAAACACAGAAAAACAGTCCTAAACTACACCCACTTCATCGTATTACTAACTCTGTTTTATTGCTATTATTCCGATAACGAACTAATCTTCCACATGTTGTGCTTGTGACACATCTGATCGTCAAGTCTAGTTTCAACGTTCAATAGATTATTTAGTGATCGACCTGAATTTCGGTTTCGCTTTTGGCCAGTAAACGAGTTTCGTCCTTAAAATTTTTAAGCGTAATCATTTATTTTTGTAAAAGTTAGAAAAAAAATTAGTTGAAGTTTTGTGATTTTCGAACGTAATTAATATTGAAGATTATGCTGATTGTTTACCATGACGGTTCTAAGAAATTTTTGTATTTTTTATTAAGTAGTTCTTATAGTATGTATAAGAACTACTTAAGTGAAATCTTGCATAAAAACAAACCATTTTACTAAAAAAATAGTTTTTTTAATATTTAATTGAGAACTAACTAATATTTATTGAACACTTACTTTACTGAACTCTTCCAAGCTTAACAATTTAAAAGCCTAACCTTAGGAAGTAGAGTTATTTTCGGTTTCGGCAGAAACAAGAACAGAAGTCGAAATTCAGTTTCGGTTTTGGTTTCGGTCAGTCACTTAAAGTTAACAGTCAAGATTATTATGGCATCGGTTTGAAATTCAATATCTTAACTGAGATACAGAATTTTAACACTACTGTCGTAAGTAATTGCAAACAAGTTGTCGCTTGAGCCCAAGTTTCAATTTAAAATTTTCAATGTTTTCTCTCTAAATTTATATCTATTTCTTCTCAACTAATTAAATTAAATTATATTGATTTGAAGAGCGAGTTCCTGGAATCACTATATTGTTTAGTCTATAAGTAAGTAGGTACTATTCATCTTTTCATAAGTATCAGTACTATTTTTTTAGAAAATTGTAGGCAAGTTGGATAAACATGACATACATAAAATTGTGGAATTACAACATTTAAAAAAATTTAATATCTATATTTTAAAGTTCAATATTCGATGGTGGAAATGATATTGTGAGTTTCAAATGATTGCGTCGAATCAGAAATTTCAGACAATTTATGAAAAAAGTTTTAAACAGTATTTTTAATTTTGAATTTTGGTTAAGGTATATTTTCCGGACATAATTTTCATAGCACCGTATTTTTATGAAATATAGATCAATACTTAGGGGAGGTATTTTCCTAAGAACCATGAAAGGGCAATCCACACGATAGACATTAATGTTTTTTATGTGCAGGGGCGTACTGTCATTTCTTACCGATTTTCGTTGTTTCCCAAATAAATAAAAAACTCGATCATATTGTACATTAAAAAAACTCTTTTTTACTAATTTAATTTTAATTCATAGTTTTCTAACCTAAAGAGAGCCAAATCGAATTACGAACTTTGAAACAGATCAAAAAATACTACTGGATTTTTAGTTGTTGTTTATTATAGAAAATCAGAAAAAAATTTTCGGCACGTCCGCGTCCCTGGTGTATAGCAAAAAGATTATTGTGCCTACTTAAACTTTTAACCATACTGATTTCGGCTGTCGGTACATGGGTGCATGCGTGATTTTAAATTTTTACTTTTCATAATTGGAATTAATAAGTATTTCTTGTGTTAGACAGATATAGGTACATCCATAAAGTATAAACATAAAGTTAACTAATCGTGTTCATTTATTCAGTAATTATGGTCGTCTTTCATTTTTCAATACAAAATAAAATTGTAATCAATAATATAAAATGAATGCAAACACAGTTTTATCGGTTCTCGTACATTAAGGACGGGTTGTTTCGGAGAATCTGAACAATTCATCAAATTTCAACGTTTATTTTCAAGTTCTGTGAAAGATTTTTTCAAGTTTTGTTTTTATTTCAGATTTGTCAAGCAACTAGCCTACAATGATATAAAAACAGAACTTGAATAAATCTTTCAAAGAACCCGAAAATGAACGTTGAAATTTGATGAATTGTTCAAATTCTCCGAAACAACCCGTCCTTAATCTTTTAGCAAGACAAA
Organism: Hesperophylax magnus; assembly: GCA_026573805.1. Lineage (NCBI taxonomy): Eukaryota > Metazoa > Arthropoda > Insecta > Trichoptera > Limnephilidae > Hesperophylax > Hesperophylax magnus. The sequence goes on along the minus strand of JAIUSX010000091.1, from coordinate 5,484,671 downwards.
TTCAAATGTAAAAAATTATGGCTGCATGATTTAGATGTTGAAACAATGTTCCTATACATTCTTTGCACACTTTCATTATTTCACTTTATCACCATACACTTGTTATTGTATTAAAAAAAGTTTTGATTTTATAAAAATCATATACTTGGGTTATTAAATTATTGGGAAAAAAACAAAGAATAAAAAATAAATTAAATATATTGAAATTGAAAAACCAACTATTTTAAAATACGTTTGGTTTTTTTGACATAGAAGCTACAAAATTTATTATCTCACTTATAACATTGCCCTAAATAATATCATAATTTAAGTATCATTTAATTAGAGTTTAAAATCCACAAATGCAGTGCGCAAACATTTACAGGAGTAATTAGGTCATAAATGGACAAATTACAAGAATTTTTAGTTAGTTTATTCTGTGATAATAAAGATGTCAGATTGACTTCTGCAATGTTAGGGTGAGAAGGAAACCGAGAAACGTTTATATACAGTAGTGCGTGCGTACTCGCCCAGTTTTGAACCCAGAACTCCACTAGCCCAGACGTTAGCTCTCGCAATAGCCATTGTTACTGAATGCTACAATCTACACTATATCCTTTAAATAACATTGGCGCAGCCGGCAGGAAGGTAGGAAAAAAATGAAAAGCGTTGTTACTAGAATTGAAAATTCATGAATCTACCAGGAGCAAAAGCGCTTACAGGAGTAATTTAGCCGAAGTACGGATAAATAACAACATTATTAATTCATGAAACAGTATGGAAGAAAAGTGGTCATTTCCACCGCTAATTAGTTGGAAACTTCTGGCTCAGTATAGTATGGGCGCATGGCATGCTCGGGCCATATGTCCGGGCTGTGTCAGCTAGCTTCCCCATATATTTATGCGATCTTATCATTTTTTTCTCTACACAAAGAGATATCTGAACGCGATAACGAAAACGAAACGGTTAAGTTGTTTATCTATGCATGTGTTTTTGAGGGTGGACACCAAACCTGAGTGACTCTTTCTGGACTTTATGAAGAGAAGTTTCAATAAGAATTGAAATCGCAGGTGAATTAAAGAAATAAATAATACTGAAAAATACATTTTTAAGAAAAATGTAGGAGAAATTCGTTTTTCTCAACTCTATCTTTGATCTCTCACGTATCTAAATAATTGTTTTCAATTGTAAATAAACTATTCGATAAAGTTGTAAAAAAACTATGGAGCTAGATATCCCATTGTCTTTAATAATTTAAGTTTGTTTGATATTTTTTCAATTATGTACAAGATTTGAAAAATAGTTTTTTAGCGCCGGCTGACGCACATGACCGAATTCATAAAAAAATATTTAATTTATTTTTACACTTAGTCCAGAGAGGAGGCCCCGAGGGAAATTATTTCCCTTTATTATCTCATCTTTGGGGACGCTGTGTAGAAGGTATTTTCAAGGAAGAACAGGGAGGTAGTTCAAGAAAAGAAAAGGGGTGGGTAGGAATCTGGGGGTCAGAGTGACCAGGAGTCACGGATGTACGAATCCATCCCTGCCACTGCGATGCAAGGTGATGATAAACCCGGGCACCCCTGCTAAGTACCCAAACGTAACGAGCCACTTGGAGCGACCTGTGGCAGGTGGCTGTAGTACCCATACCCGCCTCCCAAAGTGACAAGTAAAAGCTGTAAATTTTTTAGTGGTTAGTTAAAGCCCGAATAATTCGAGTCCCAGTTGGGACCATTATTTTATTTTTTATTTTCGGTGTCTTATAATTCATTTAATAATGTTTTCATATTTTCATTTAGAGTTGTGAATATTACTTTCAGTGATGTTTTTATATGTTGATCGAACGAATCAGTCACACTCAATGATGTATCTATGATCACCCTAATGCACCTACACATTTAACTTATATGATTATATATCGTACTGACATGCCTAGTTTCATTTATAATATCATCTACTCCGCGTACTCGTACACCCACAAAAAGGCGAATCGGTCTATTTCTCACACAAATCGCTCGCACACACACTCGCCTTTGTATGAATTCAAATTGCCTTAGCTACAGACAATTTCCATGGAAGAACTGACAAAAGCCGTGAGCACATATCCTGCCATCAGAAGCCCATAATATATTATTCACGGCCGGCCATTTTCCTACTACGTTTCCGAACTAATTTCACCATGGGCCGACTAATAGCACTGGTGGTGTCAAACCTCCGATTTTATGAAAAGTATGCTTTCTAGAACTCATCATATTTCATACACGACGAATGAAGACAAATGATTTCTAGAAATCTTCACATTTCATACACGACGAATGAAGACAAAATGATTTCTAGAACTCTTCTCATTTCATACACGACGAATGAAGACAAAATGATTTCTAGATCTCTTCTCATTTCATACACGACGAATGAAGACAAAATGATTTCTAGAACTCTTCATATTTCATACACGACGAATGAAGACAAAATGATTTCTAGATATCTTCACATTTCATACACGACGAATGAAGACAAAATGATTTCTAGATTTATTTATTTATTTATTGGATGATTTTTATAGCGCCGCTTTTGCGAAATATCACCTCAGGGGCGCTGTACAGTTCATGCAGATATTACAAAAAATATATAAATATTACAAATTGAAATTAAGTTAAATAAAATGAAGTACAGAAACAGGTGTCTCTTCACATTTCATACACGACGAATGAAGACAAAATGATTTCTAGAACTCTTCATATTTCATACACGACGAATAAAGACAAAATGATTTCTAGAACTATTCATATTTCACACACTATGAATGATGAAAAATATGATTTCTAGAATCCTTCACATTTCATAGACGACGAATGATGAAATTTTTTTGTTTTTTATTTATTATTGATTTTTTTTTTATACATACAAGGTTACATAAAATATTGAAAAATGTATAAAAAATGAAATATCACAAGTTATTCGTTAGAAAATATGATTTAGCTGAAACGACAATAATTACAGAAGTACTTGGCTGTTCAGATTTGAACACCACATACGGTTAAAGCCAATCTGACTAACGATTATATCATATTCTTGACCGTTCCCAAGGGCGATACTGAGAATATCTTGGGGTATTTGATACCCAGTAAAAGGGTCTGACATGTGCACATTACGTTCCTAACTTTACCCCTATTTCTTCATTTAAATATATCAAGTACCTCTCTTTATTTTTTACCCTATAATTATATTGCAGCCAAATACCCTACACAACCTCAACCCATAGATTCGTAATAATAAGTCATGTTTTTTTTTTAATGAATATAAATATTATTAGAAGTAAGTGTAAAAATGCTGAAACAGTCACGAGTAATTATTATTTGTTTCTACTTATTTCAGAATGCATCAACTCTGCACGCAATATGGCTGAGGAATATGACCAGTAATGGCGCAACGCTATCTGTCGATCTATCATTTGCTTTACTAAATCGATATTAAATGGGTACCTAATACCAGGTCATAGTGGAACGATAGTTAAGTCTTATGGTTTCAATCAAAAAATCTTGTAAGTACCTACCTAATACATAATACTGAACGACAGGAATTAAAAGTAAATCACAATTCCGTGGCATTCTGTTCTTTATCTTTTGTATTTATAACAGGTGTTTCGAATTGATGTTGTTATTGTCCCGGCGTTGGCTATTATAGACTAATTGTTCCCAAAAAAATAATTTACTTAGATAGTGGACTTTCCTTATCAAGATGGAAAAATAATGAAAATAGTTTAGCTTTTCAGGAAATGATTGAGTAGGTTAATGATTGGAGACGAAGTAATTTATCAATTTTTCATGAGGACATCGAATTCTAGTGAAAATGATAACAAAAACAAAGTATTTTCAGAATTAATAAAGAAAAATATCACTAAATAATGTATTATAAAGAAGTGATCTCTTTGTTTGTCTGAATCAGCAAAATTGTTCGATTACTTCCCCACCTTCCTCTTCCACACTTCCTCTCCTCCCACTACTCTCCAATACCATTAGCCTCCCAATATACCCTAATTGAGGATTCCATAGTCCCACAGATAAAAAGAATTGGTATTCAGATACAAAAAAAGATTTCGTTATTAAAAATCATGTTAAGCTAGTAGGTAGTGATGTTGTAAGCTAGAGGTAGTGATGTTACTTACCTATGTGTTATTTATTTATTTCTTCATGCTCTCCATAAAACGGTTACACACCAACATTTTACGAAGAAGATTACAAATTTGAGTTACATGTAAGTATAAAAAGGTCATGGGGATAGTTTTACTTCTCGTGACATGCGTCAAAAAATAGTTGCTGAACTGTAAGTGACGTTGAAAATGTCGATGGTCAGAGCAGTTGAGTCGTTCTGTTGATTGGCGCGTTCTGATAGGCAGAAGTTCTCTCTTTCAAAAAAGGTTGATGAGATAACTACAATGGAAAACCATGTTGCAATAAAGAAATTGAAACAGATCAATCTAATCCTAATAAAATCAAACGATTGGTTGTTATGTCTTCATCTAATTCAAGCCCTATTCTCTTCTAGCACCTCGATTCAATCAAAAGAAGTCAGTTTGAAGATTTACGACGTTGGACCGTTGAAGCAGGGGAGCACAAATTGCATCCGTGACACCAGCGCGCGGTAGCGGTGGGAACATCCACTTGGCCCGTTAAGTGGATAAGCAGACAACATAAACTGCTAATCACAACACTTTGCTCCCGGCATGTTGTATGAGGCTGAACGATTCTTGCCAAGTCTATTGCGTCTTCCCGTCCCGCGGTACTGGTGCAGGCCGGACACCGGCTACCAACCGGCAACTGGCTAATGGAAATAACCGGATTTACAGACGTTCCATGTTTCATTTCACATGTCACAGGGAGGAATATAATAAAGGGTCCTCTAAACGCCTTGAAGGTATTAACAGACAAAGATACTAATTAGAGGAGAACCATACACACTTTGAAATCGATTTACGGTGTTAATTAAGTGATTCTAATCTGTTGTTTTTTTTAGCAAAATGAGCGTAATAGGCATATCAATCAAACATTACACTTAGTTCTTTAAAAATTAGTTGTTCAGTTGCTGCAATTTTTTTAATTAAAATTATTGTTTAACAAATAAATCATCCATTTGAAGTACAAGCCTTACTTTTTAACATTCTCAAAATTTGAGAAAATAGGTAGGTTTATAAAAAAACTTTTAATATTATTTAAAGAATATTTCAGATGTTTAAGAAATTCCATTCAATAGCACAATTTCTCTTGTCATGGAATGCTGTTCTAGGACAAATGTTCTGCCGTGTGGTTTCTTGAACAAGTCGTGGTGATGACTACGGCTGACGTTTTCAGGCAGGATTAAATGACATTCTAAGAAAACTCAGTTATTTTAAAATTTTCACAAATAAATTCGGTTTTATTTTAGAGCTTCTTGATGTTATCGTATATATTTTTGAACTTTGTTTAGTTAATAGTTGACATTGTAATATTCTTAAAATAATATTCCATAAAATAATACCATTTTCGGCTTACGACAAATATAACATAGTCACAATTTAATCGTTTATTTAATTGAATATTTGCGTCATAATTGGAATCTAACAAGTTTACCAGCAATTGCGAAAGTCAAATTAAAGTAATTATTGAGCTTTTGATTGATAAAACTTCCGATTTCTCCCCTATTTACTGTTAACTCGTAATCTTATACACTTGATGGAATCTTATTATGTCTCCAAAAGGAATAGGGACTCGAGGGGTGAACTAGACGATCTAGAATGTTTCCCCTTCATTAATACGAATTCTAACGACAAATTAGAATAAAAATTACGGTGGACCTTATGACTACTTACATCTTGGTTCAGGTGGAATTATTTGATTTTGATCAAAATCTTAACCATAAACAATATAAAATTTTTCGAAATAAACAAAAATCTTTATAAAGGTGAGCTTTAAGCGTCGTGAAATTGGCACTGCTTTTTCTGACTGAAATTATGAAGCCAACGCACCTTTTTAGAATTCGGAACATTTTTGCAAGATCTTTATACTATCAAGTAATCGACCAAAAACTTACATAAGGCAGTCAAATTTTTGCACATTTTTTTAAATTAAAGTTTTCGTAAGGGGGTTAGATAAGGTTAGTTGCAATAAATAAGAAAAATCTATTACAATATAAAAGTTTTATGCAATTTTCATTAAACATACTCATTTTGGTTGCTGGTGCATGGTCAAGTTGTTATAGTTGTGAATATAACGTGTTTTGCATTTTTATAATGTTTATTGGATAGACGTCACAATTTTTCATGTTTTATTAACATTCGAAGGATAAATTTCTTCTTAATAGACACACTACGGTTCTTTATAAAGAAGCCAACAAGACTAATGAAGCAAATAACTCAACAAATACTCGCGCTATCATAACATAAGAGTATCTACCCACTACGAAAATTTACTACACATTTTTCATTATCGTATGCTTGCATACAAAACTAAATTATTAATTATTCTTAGGAGTCAATTTCAATTTATCCGTGATCATATATTTCTTGAATTCTCAATTTATCTTCATCTCTCTACACGCGATCTTCCTGTATATTATTTTTTTTATTAATATCATCCTAGACGAAATTACTAAGGGAATTATAGGCATTTTAACTCTGTAAAAATTAATGCACCCACTAATGTAATAATTAAATAAATCCCGTGAATTTTGACGGCGCTCTGCTAGAATAGATAAAAAAAATTGCAGCACGAATGATTGATATTTCAATTATTTTTATTTGTTCTTTAGACTCTGTGTCCCTTGAGCTTCCCCACGGAAGGACAGGAATTAGTTCTCTTCCTTTGGGCTAATAGCAGTGTCAGAGCGGGCGGCGGCACCAGGAGCGCATACGGTTCAGTGGATCACCATAAGTATTTACGGCGGAGCGCTGGCGAACTCTGGGCGCGCATTTAAGTTTATGAATGTTAATGAGGAAGCCGGAAAGAGGATGTCATACACACATCGGAGGAATAGCTCGGAGTAGGTGCACTTGGACGGTGTTCGCTTCTGCTGGCCTGGTAGTGTAGTGTAAAACAATCAACATTTTGTTGCGAATTTTAAGAAAGTGTTTTTGAAAACCACTTTAGTCACATTTAATGTCACTAAGGCGAGTCACCACGTCGTATAACATTTTGAATCAGGCCGCTAACAACATCACTCCCTAGACAGCGATAAGGCTTAAAGATTTGTTTAGATCGATAATTGATAATTTTCAAACCAGGAACACATGCTTATGCATTAATTCGTAGTGCTTCGCCTTAATTGTTTTATTTATAAAGCCAATAATTTAGAATGCACCATAATAACTCAAGTCAAACTGTTTATCCAACACTACGCGAACACTTGATCGAATATAGTTTTTTCTAGGCCTAGTAGCATGGTGATGGCTTGCTCAACTTTTAGAAATAGTTGTGTAAACAAAGTTGAACTTTTCATTTAACTTAAAATGACATCAGAAAGAAATTTTGTAATTATTGAGGAACTGAGAGTTTGTTTTTTTAATTAGTATACAAACTTTTCGGTTTTTGTATTTCTTATTAAAGAATCTTTATTTTTATGATATTTTCTTGAGATATTCACTGAAACTTCTCTTCTGTTGAGGTTATGACGGATCTATGAATTGTACTATTTTATCATATTGTCTAGGGATATAACAAAATTAAGATATTTGGGTTACAAACTCGTGTGGTAATCGCGTGCCACCCATCTGTTCGCAGGGCTACGCCCCCCGTCCCCGTCGACTAATGTGCCCCCGAGGGGGCCCGCAGGTCGCAGTGGGGGCCGAGGAAGCCCCAGTTAAGATTGCCGGACATTGACAATCACCACCCGGGAGATCGGATTTAAATGGCGGATCTCAAAGACTACGAAATCAGATTATTCGTTTGTCCCCCTCGCTTAGCAAAACGGACTGTAAGATAAACACGGTTCATACATCTATTTGTAAATATTTCAACAGGTAAATATTTTAATTCCTTGTAGAAAACCTTAACTTATATTATCTACGTACGTATAGAAACGATAAGCTCTATCGTCAATTTTTTTCTTGTAACCAGAAAACTCATCAAAATGACAATTTAACTCGCCTTTAAAAGTGTTATAAAGTCATGAAAAGTGAACAAAAAGTAGGTTAAATAGGTAAGTAAATTAGGTTTATGGGTTACTTTTTTTAAACGCTTTTAATGACTTTATATTATTTTTAACCGGTGTAATATCTTAACATTCAAATATTCCACTGATTTGACTGATGTCAAGAATCATCAGTCATTAAAAAAATGGCGAAATATACGGGCCGAGAATTGGCAGTTTACGTAAGTATTTTTTTTTTAAATATTAAAAGTACATATTTTTAAAATGGCGCTCATCCCAATTTATGACGACAATTTGATCAATTACCCGGGCCTCAGTCAACGTGATTCATTAGTGGGTGCAATACCCTGCCACAAATGAATAGATAGAAACGTTATGAAAATACAGCAATATTTTAATTAAAATTAGTTTTCTTGTAAACAATGAAAAAGTATTTACTAATACAACGTTTAGTATTTTTAAATGAAGCGTTCGTCAATCATAATACGGGAATGCGCTCAGTTTGTATTAAAAGTAGTAAATTGTATTTTATACATGAATTATTTGTAATACATTTTTAGTATTCGGAAAATAAACAGCTGTTAGATGAACGTTGATGATAAATTATCACGTGAGGTTCTTTCCTAAAGGTAATTTGATTTATAGGTTTTATTATTTCTAGGGAGTAACGCAAAAGGATGTGATATTATGAATAATGTATCAATGATTGATTGTTGACTTAATGTGTAAAGAAAAACACGCGCATTATATCTATCAGGAATCAAACAAAATGTGAGATGTTTATCTTTCTGGGAAAGACCTTTCTATGTAATTTCTGTTATTTTTCATACTAAAGAAATCAGTATTTATTTATTTAATTTTCAAGATACGGACCATTAAAATATTCATAACATTTTAAAAATATTATATTATATTATTATTCAATATCTTTCACTTTTGTGTTTGTGCAGACTTCCGTGTAATAGATTCTTTAATAATTTTGGAGGCGGGTATGGGTACCGCCGCCCCGGAAACCGTTTATTGGATAACCAACATCTCTGCCATAGGTAACCCCGAGTGGTTAGCCATTTGACAGGGGTGTCACCGGATCGGGAGACATTGGCTACACAACTCGACTCTATCGAATCATTGCCTTGTACCGTAGTGGGATAGATTGATTGGACGCATCGACCCCCAGATAACTACCCACCCCTCAGTTTTCCTTCCCAGAACTTTCTCTCATCTAGTTTCTTAAAATACCATCCACACAGCATCTTCAAAGATGACATAGACCACGATGAAAATATTTTTTTTCAGTACCTCCTGTGTTAAATGTAGATAATGGCGAAAGTATTGGAAATACCTTATTTCTTATTCTTATTTATAACTTCTGATTTGCCAGGTTGGTTCTTTCTAACCTTATCTTCCCTCGTCTCCTTACTCTCCCCACGTCTTCAGTCTCTCAACTACCGCAATGTTATTGGGGATGCCACGGATTTGGGCAGTTGCATAAATAAGAGATATCTAAATAAAAAAACATCAAAATATATATATATATATTTAAGTAACTTGCTTGGGTAGGTACATAAAACATCATAAGTTTTATTAAATAAGGGTTGTCCAGAAGAATTATATTTTATATATTGATGGATTCATTTTTAAAAGTTCCGAGTTGAATCAGTGCTCAGCTATTCTCGTGAGTCAGAGTTAATCAACATTTAAGTATAAAGGGCTTATCTTGATGTATTCAATTGGCCCCGGAAGAAGCAGTTAAAGTTTGTACCACCCCTTGACCATAAGTTGACTTGAGTTAACCAACCCAAATCAGACCGTGAGACGTGTTACTTATATCATACAAATTGAATGGTAACTTATTACCAATATGTTAGATGTTTATTCAAACGTGGACGAACACTAAATTGTAAGGCTGCGTATAAATACGAATTACGGGAAATAAACGAAGCTACCGCAAATAAAAAAAAGGAAATAGCGCGAAATACTGCTTGCGGTTGTTTAGTTTCTTTCCCACAATTTGTGGTTCGGCTCACGGATTTTTTCTCATGTTTATACGCAGCATAATAAGCTGACAATCTTAACAATATGATAATTGTCCTTTTCTGCTTAAATTTATTTTCAAGAGCTGAAACGAACTTAGAATCTGGATTTAACGGGAATCTTTCAAATGTCGAAAAAGCGAAATGGCGCTGATTGGCCATTTGATGACTTTGTCACACACGAATTTCTGCTAAACCACTGGGCCTATGGATACATTGTTTTCTTGAATTTTTCTCACACGCAAGGACTAAGGAGAAGGGTGTCCTTATGTTATTCAATATATTCAAGAAGCTTAACACATGTGCTTCAAACGCACAAGTCATAATAACTGCATACCGTTAAATAAACAGAGATTCAATCATCTTCATCCGTGTTTACAAATATACCAATTAAGCGGACAAGCAAACGCTAGTCAATTACCCAGCGTGAAGTATAATGTATGATGAAGACTAATTCTTTACGACCTCCTTCAATTCTCTCATTTCCGATGTCGCTAAAGGATGATTTGGAACTACACATAATTAGAACACGTACAAACATTACTAAGCGATGTCAAACTATAGAATAGCTTGCGTTATCAACAACAACTCTAAACTGCAAAACAAATGTACTCATATATTTTCACTTGGCTCTCTTATAACGCTTATAATATACGCTTTTCTCGGTTATTCAATATTAACAAATCCCCAAGACTTGAGATGAAAATAACGTTGATCTGAAATTTTCGTTGTTGCGCTGAAACTTGTAGATCTATCACACAGAAAAAGCTGTTGAGGGCCTCCGTGGTCAAGACTTGAGCCTCTCTACTAGTAAGCCGGAAGTCGCGGGTTCAAATCTTTTAATAACATAAATTAATCAAATTTTATTTGTTTAATTTGTGTTATTTAAAAAAATTATCGTTTAAAATAAAACATAGTATATTTGCGGCATATTCCAGATCGAAAGATACTCTAAGTATTGCCCTGGTGTAAGACCACGCTACAGAATTGAAACGTTGCTTGAAATGGCTTTGGCCGTGTTTGGTGATCAGATCTGAATACTACTTTACATCCCCTCCTTCCTTTTTCTCTTCTCATTCCCCTCCCCACTTCCATCAGCCTCACAACATACCTCAATTGGGGATGCCATAGTCTCACTGGCTCCAGACGGTTTGAAGCAGTTGATTTCATTTTTAAAAAAATCGCAGCGTTTTATCAAAGTTATATGCATTTTCACAACTATGTACAGCTGTACATAAAGCAAGTAAGAATTATTCTTGAATATTAATCCTTCCTATGGTCACATTTATTCAATCATATAAGGTGGCGTACACACTATGCTATACGCATCATGGCTTGGCCTATTTCAGCATATCGCTTGCCACACACTACCAACGAGAACGTATGGTGAGCGATATGATAAAATGGGCTATGCCACGAGAATATAGCGTTGCCTGTCACAGGCATAAAATAAACAAACAAACCATGAATGTAATCTTAAACCAACTGAAAGAAGAAAATTCTTCATGAGTGTTGCAAAATAACAAAAGAAAAATGTGTTAAATTGATACAAGTGATATGGCTGTTTTCCTAATGATTGTTGGGTCCGTGTGTGATGGATGCAGGAAGTCCGACAGTAAAGGATCAAGTGTCACAACATCAAATGATACTCACATCCCTGAGAAAGGTCAGCGAATGATCCGGAGCGGCTGCGACTGACGGTTCACTTCTGCATTACAAAATTAATTATTAGTCTCGATGTAGCTTTTGGATGCAAAGTGGACCATAGACCCATTCGAAGAAGTGCGCTGATGTAATGTTTGATGAGATGCCCTGATTAAGATGCGGACACTCTAATTAACACACTTAATGATTAACGGAAGCAATATCATCAACACCTAATTAATTATTATTTTTGTCATATTCCCTCACATCATTTAGCAACACGGAGAAAAATTAGTAATGCTAATTTATTAAAATCTCTTCAAATTATTGGAAATCTGGTAAAAAAACTGGATAGCAGACCATTTCCTGATAAACTTTTAGTATTATTATTCAATAACAATAAATGAGAAATGTGAAAATATTATGATTTTCATGAACACGTGTTGATTTATAAATTAATTGCGATGAAACGTAGATGCCGCTCATTTAGCAGTTTATGATGAACAAATTAATCGCCACTTAAATAATATCAAAATTTGTTTAAAATTTATTCCTTCTTTGTGTTACAACCGCTGTTGTTTTTAACTGCTAGGTAGTAGCTAGGCAACAGTTTTTAAATAGAATTTATATTTTTTAAATGTACATAATGAATTACATTAACATTTTAATCATAGACGTAAGGCATGTTATTACAGAAATATTGAATAAGATGGATTGAAATGTAGGTACAAATAAATACAGAGAAAATCAGGGTAAAAAGGTTGTATTTTTTTTTACATAACCGTTTTTTAGCACCCATAGCCTTGTTTCCATTCTCTTAAAACATGTTGATTTTCTAGTAGAATCCGATTGATATCGTAAGCCATGTCACAAAAATTAAAGATTTGTTGTAATTTTCGGGTTGTCATTTAATTAAAGGTTTGTTGTAATTTTCGGGATGTTATTTAAATTAAAGGTTTGTTGTAATTTTCGGGTTGTCATTTAAATTAAAGGTTTATTGTTATTTTCGGGTTGTCATTTAAATTAAATGTTTGTTGTTATTTTAGAGTTGTCATTTAAAACAATTTTTTAATATATTAATTGGAATAATTTTCGCATCCACAATGAAAATAATTATTTAGAAGTTTCTGTTTCATCACCGGCAGAATGAAATTGGATCAAGCAAATTAGCATTGTTAAGTCTGATGATTCGGAGGTATATTATGGTGCATACTCCGGGCTCGTGTCGTTGGCATTTTCCAGCTTCCAGTGTTAGCTGTTAGCTGCAGATTAAAGAGCGCGATGATGACGAACTACGCTTCGACAATTAAGATTATTTAAATTGGCGCTTTGTTGATGAGATGCTTTCGTTTGCCATGCGTCATTTGAAACTGCCGTGTTTACATCTAGTTCCCTCAGCGGCTTCCAAATGTAGGAAAAACAAACCTACTTATCATTTATATGTATACCTAGAAAAATAATCCTGTTAAAAAAGTGCTAGCATGCCAATTTCCTGATCAAATATAAGTCATCCGGTATATATCGAAACACGTGATCTTTATAAAACTTGTGTTGTTCCGCCGTCTTCATAAAACATTCGATTTTAATTGATGCTTCGTTAGAAAATCTGTCGATTCATTTGTAAAAAGCCTGCAGTCCCATTTTTAACAGAAAAACAACTAATTTGACCCGATTTTGAATAAATTACCAGTATTTACACTAGTAAGTTTTCTCAGTGTTCATAATCAATAAACTGACCAGAAATTACTTATTTTATCTATAGATGATTGTAACGGATGCAATCACGATGGGCCTTACTAATAAACGTGTTTTAAAATTTACCAAACTCACAAACAATCATTAATGTGGGGTAAATGGTTGTTCATTTGTATATTATATAAATAAAGCTTTAAGCCGTTAAAGGTTAAAATGTGTTGAAAGACCACTAAATGGCTTTAGCCGTGTTTAGTAATCACATCTGTAAAATACTTCCTAACTTTTGTCTTCTTCATTTTCTTACCAACTCACTCCCTTCATCCCCGCAACATTCCCCAATCGTGGATGTTATAGTACCATCATTAGTGTATGCCATTCTGATTTTAAACAATGGATTCCTAACAGGACTTTTTCTTTGTTTATAAAGGATCAGATCAGACTAACCAAGTGTTTCTCAAACATAGTCTTCCAATATTACCTTTCATTTCACAACATTCCCTAAGCGAAAATGCCATCGCTTCACGGGATGCCAGTGATGCGGAAAAATCTTTAAAAAAGCATTTGTTTTGCACAGTATTTGTCTGTACAACGCTTTGTCATGTGAAACTATTATTCTTTTGTAATTCAGAGTGTATACAGATTGAGTAGCCGTTGGTTTGATGTGGTGTCGCGGTTTTATAAGCACTTCCTGTGGACCAATTTGCGTCCCGAACGCAAAAACCGTGTGAAATATTGAAGGATTAACGCTTCGGTGACAAGTGCTCGCGGTGTGTCTGACAAGGCGTGTCTACTTACCAACATACAAACGTCCAAACACACCAACATACAAATATACATGCATTCATAGATATCTATAAATGCACATCTGTACACCACATACATACTAGACACTGCTCAATTGATTTCTAGAAACTAATTATGGGTACCTACGCGTACAAACTTACTTTCATAATTGGTTGCTTAATCCGGAAATCATTTGTTGACAAATCCATATTTTTTACAACGAAAATTATTTTTTCTATAAATTTTATTGAATGTTGTTTCGCATGATGGCCATTCGACATTCACGAAGAAATTTTACTGATATGAAATATTGGTAACCGGATAAATCATCACAATGATAATTCGTAACATCTTAAAAAAGTTATCTAAAGTCATGGAAAGTGATGAATCAAAAACTTTATTAACTGGGTTATGTAGGTTAGGTTAGGTTAGGTTAGATTAAAAAAAAAAATTTCATCGTTTCTAATGACTTTATATCACTTTTTAAAAGTGTGTTGAATTGTCACTGTGTTGAGTTATCATGGAACCGAAATATTGTTCGTGTTCCATTCATAATACATATCATGACGAAATACGATAATATCAGTGTATCAATATCAGTTTTTGTATGAACACGTGTTCCGCCGTCCCCATTAACTTTTGTAAGGAAATCTTTCAATTCGTTCGTTATATGCCTGCAGTACCATTTGTAACAGAAAAACCAATAATTTAATCAGAATTTTTATAAATTAATTGTATTTCATTTCAGTAAGTTTTCTCCGTGTGGTTTCAAGACGCAACGACAGAATGTTTTTGATGCTTCAGCAATAAAATTCTTGGTTTTTTAGTCCTGAAATGGGTTACGTCAGTAATAATCATGTTTGTAATGAAGGTAGCAAAATAGAAGCAGGCTATTTGAAGAAAACATACGAAGCCAGTCCAAGACATGGAGTAACCAGTAATTACGGCAACTGCCGCGGCTGTGTGATTGGCGCGCGGCCAAGGAGGCGTCCTTTTGGCCTGAACAAGACTTTAATTCTTAAAGTTAGACAATTTAATTTTCGTTATTTCGCGCTTTATTGCTGTTCTTGTTTTTCTGATACGGCGACTGCCATGTGGGGGAAGGAACCCGGCTTGTTTGCGTGTCGGCGAGTCACGTACAGTCGAACACATGCCCTAACCCACTGTGCAACTTGCAATATGCAATGTGCACAAATCGCATCAAGTGTTGGTGGCACAACCGACTGCAACTTTCTGTTCTCCTGATCTAAGTTGCGAAAGCTTTACTGGAATTTTCATGTACACTGTAAATTAACTTTGTTTTTCTGAGAAGATGGAAACAAAAAATGTAATGTATCAAAGTTGGCGGTTTATTTTGGCTGCTTCAACGAAATTTAATTTTAAAGTGCTGAAACACTTGTTTTATTGTTGAAAGTTAGAAGGATGCCTATATTAAATGCCATAACCGACAGTATCAATGACATTGCAAGCTTAAAAAATAATTTACTGGCCTAGAAAATTCTGCGCCAATTTCGCTGTTCAAGATCTCTGTCTAATCGAGAATTCAGACGAACAGACTCTGCTTTATAGTTAAGATTCGAATATCGATTTTTATTCTTAGTCTCCCGTCCATATAAAGTAGTCTGAAGCTCATATATGATTGTTAACAAAAGTTATGGGAATGGGTAAAGTTTTCGGGACATATGCCATGAACCAAAGCGTAATGTCTTGGCAAGCATCTCTTGTTTTACTATTGTGTTCAAATGTCGATGTACCTAACTGTCTTGTACTTGTGGGGTTGGCAAATACCTAATGATAGAACACTAAAGCGTTCAAATAAAGGGGTGGATAAGCCCCTTTGTTGTCCCACGATTCCCTAAAGTCAACGATAAGTATATTTCCAGGTCTGTTGATTGGAGGTGATTTTCAAAACGGCCGGTACACAAAGAGGCTAATCCTGGACATTAGACGGTGGTCATCAATCATTTATCCATCGATTGGTCGAAGCTCTTTTGTCATTAGAGGTGTCCGCTGTCCATGCGTCGGATAGTGAACATTGTCCTGTCTAAGTGTCCACCCAAATGGACACTAACGACTTTAAAAATGTCTAAGTACCTACCAAGCTTCACGACGCGCCTCGCAACCCCACGTAAAAGCTTCTAAGTGGGTGGGAGGGCGATTTACTGATATAGAGCGTCCTTAATTTAAGGATATATCTAAAATCGACAACAACATGAAATACTACAATTTTAATGTAAATACTAAAAATTTCTAGCAGTTCGTATTTACACATAAATTAATATTTTCAACCACAGTTCTATCTTGAATGAGGTCGTCTCCTAACTGAAAGAAAATATTTTGATGAAAATGTATCTATTATATTAAAAGAGTTATTAATGTGAACTCGGGTAACCGCAATTCTGGTCGCTAATATCACCATTTTGACGGTCTATGCCTGTCTTAGTATCGATTCTGAATTATAAATTTGATTAATTTGTAAAAAAACACGAAATTTTGTTGCAGGAGACCACCTCATTATGTCGCATTAAAATATTTATTAAACTGCCAACTAAATAAAATAGACACAAAATTATTTTTGTTTTGTATCAAGTTTTCAGTACAAAAACTCGTTATAATCATTATTTTCTTAATTTACCACTTCAAGAACCGATAAAAAAATAATAGAGTTAATCGGTAATCTGTTTGAAACTTGAAAAAAAAATATCATTCTAACATAAAAATTAATATACATTTTATTTCTATTGTAGAATTGTGTTATCACTTTCAGTTTCATAATACCACACTTAATAAAAGTGCTTCATTTATCATTTGAAAAAATAACGGTAAATGTTAAAAACAAACGGTAACGTTCCTTGAAAGCTGTCATCATTCTATTTTCAAATTTAAAGTTAACAGTTGTTACCGTAGCGGAGAAATTCTTCGGTATATAACGAAGTCATTATGTGGGGGTAAGAACGGACTTTATGAGCGATGCATATGAACTTCTGAAGTCGGTTTGATACCATATGGCACCACACCTGGTAGGTTTGTTCCGCTAGACCTACCCACGGGTCATCCGATGGGGTGTAAACTATATTATTTTATTCTCACGGCTCATACAAAGGTACGGGGTTGGGAATTGTTTATCGGAACGGTCTCAATTAGTTTCTTGGCCCGTGGGGGTGGCTTTTATACGTTATACTCAGCAGTAATTTGATGGCTTGTATCATTCACCTGGTATTTGCATTTTTATGCATATTTCTGTATATACATAAATATTTTTAATTATATGCAAGCATGTTCTTTAAATGTTTTGTTTGTGTCAGAAATAAATAAATATTATCTATATAATTCTAGGTTAAAGTAACTAATTTTGGCAGGCAACATAATTTTCACCATGAATCTCTGAAACACCGATACAATGAAATAAAACAGGACGCCAAATTATTCTATTTTAGTTTGTTGTTAATTAATGTTGTAAATCTAGTTAAAGATAACTAAATAGTATAGTCAATATGTTAGTTCATAGGTAGACATTGAAAAGTATAAGTATATGAAGGGGTAGGCATTGAAAAGTATAAGTATATAAAGGGGGTAGGTACTGTAAAAGTTTCCCTAGAAGTATCGCTTACTTCCCAATCACTTTACAGCCTCTTGGTAGATACATAGGTAAGTATTCATCCGCCGATGCTTAGTGCTGGAGATGAATGCTGATAATTAGAAAACGAGGGGGCAGGGTTGATGATTTCAAGCCTTTAAAACCCCCTTTTTAGACAAAAGATGAGTGAACGTCCGTTTTTAATGCCGGGTCAGTCTTCCGCCCGTTTTCATTCAATCTCAGCTCTCGCTCCACTAACGTATAGGCCAGAGGTGCTAAACCATGAGGACAATTCTAAAATAATATTTAAAAAATAATTTAAAAATAAATACAACATATTGAAAATAATAAATTTAAAATATTGAATTGTGTGTTGAAAAAAGCGAAGGGGTGAAAAACTTAGACCCAGATCAAAAAATACACAAGAAATGCTGCATGTGTGTTGAAAAATGTAGAATAAACTACTTAAATTCCGGTTTTTCAATATTGATTTGTGCTTAGAAGAGTTTACGTTTAGGATCATTCATTTGAAGTCATGCTATGTGAGGCAGTGGGTAAAGAGGGAGAAGAAGTTATGGGGGCTATAGTCTTACCTTTTATAGCGCCGACCATTAAATGTGTGTTGAGTGTAAAGGGTTGAGATAATGTAAAATATGTAGTTGGATAATTACATTAATATTTATTGAAAGTTCGGTACACTATTAGTTACAACACGAATTTTATCAGAAGGGTTTTTATGTAGAGCTAAGAACTGTCAACTGCCAAGTCGGACGTGAGAAACAGGAATGGCTGCCGTCGGCTAGAACTGCCGAGAGCTCCGTTTTCGGGTGGCGATCCATAAAAATATGTTTCCATATAAAAATTATCATTTGAAGTTATTTGCCAGTTCTTAGCTCTACAAAGTGATTGACGTTATGTTACAAAATCAAATTCTTGAATATTTTTTGATGCGAAATTTTCAAAGTTTACGTTATTTATTTGTAAATCCTCTCGAGGTATTGGTGTTATATATTTATGTTCATCATTACAAACAAACAAATGTTTTACTACCTTCTACAAAGTGACTCCTGACCATCACCTGCTTCACCTCGCCTAGTCTTCGCTTCAAATATTCTGGTGTTTACCTCTTCAAGATCAGCCGGCCCTGTTAGGCAACCGCCAAATGCCAGAAGCGAGCAGAGACAACAGCACACCGAGTGCCCAACATTCACCGAGCACCGGGTGCGGGAGGCAGACTGCAATAACCATATTTAATTTTACCTACTATCATCACTATCGACCGTAAAGGAGCATTCTTCTCAGGAGACACGGTTTGGACCTGGCGCCCTAAATCTTCAGTCTTGTGCGGATTCACGTCCAGTAAATATTATATATTTATAAAAACCAAATTATTTAATTTATACCATTCCTCAATCCACCTAGATTTCACCATCTCATATTTTAAGATTCTATAAATTTGGCACATTATGCACAAATATCGCTCGACTAGTACGATATCATTATAAGTGATATGATGTTATTACTTAGCTGGAGCATCAAAATAGCTAAAGGTTCACATAAACATAATTTTTTTACATTGTATTACAGGATATATGATTAAAAGGCGAAGTTTCATCCATAAAATCAGTCTCATTTTGTACGCACGTTGATATGTACGAGTATATTAATTTTAGTTCATGTATATGTGCCGTTGGTTCTCCATTTCTGCCAGGAGCTTTTCACGGGTCCATTCCAGCGCCCAGCGCGTACAGGCTTAAATACAGCTTATAAGCTTTTCACAATTTATATTTTAACCAATGAGAAGATTTTGGGCGTATTGAATGTATTAACGGGTACTAATTTATTGAGCATAGTGAAAGTAAAATGTAAAACTTACAACAGAATAATGCCAATATTCCCTGTAAAAATATACCAAACGTAGTTGAAAATATGCTGGTTTCAATCTCTCAAAGAACGTCACCAGAGTGTCATAATTTCTCGAAAACGGTGAGATAAATCTTCAAAAGCATCGGTTATTCAAATAGATAGTATTGTCCGTTTTTAAGGCAAATCAATATTTTAATGCCAAAAAGGTTTCCAGGAAGAAAATAAATTAACGAGTATGAAAAATGATGCAGTTTCCTAGAGATTGTTGCAAACATGTCGACATTTAAACTGTTTTTATAGGGACCCACAATTATTTTATTTTACAGAAAAGCTACGACAAGTTGTTACCTCTCAACATTCCAAAGTATTGATTTCTACGATACTTTAACAAAAAGGGCCGAGTAAAATATGTCTAACCACAAAAAGAGTACAAAGTACACGGAGAAAATTGAAAAGAAGAATCTCTTCAAATTATTCGTAATCCAGTTAAAAACGGGATTGGAGGCCTTAACGAACGAATTAACAGGTTTTCTGCTACCTTTTAATGAATGACAAATGACTTCGGAACACGTGTTGGAAATGAAAATCCAAATATTTTCACATTTCGCCGTTATATATTATCAAGTGTTCCGATATATTAGGAAATTACTAAAAGTCATCAATCAGAAAACGGCTTGCAATTCCGTTTTGAACCGGAATACCAATAATTTATTTATTTATTTATTTATTTATTTACACATATACGGCACAACACGTGCCATTAACATAATTGACATACTTATAATAGTACAACAACATGAAGAATAACAGTATAAATGTTAGTAAAATTTAAGAAAATAGGTTTAAAAATTTGAAGACATTCGCATTACTCATTTTTCTCCGTGGACTTACAGGGTAGTATTTAACTAAATTATATAGAAAAAAACAATCTTATTGAATGTTAATCGAAAAATTTGAATTGTTAATATATAATTATAATTATTAGAATAAAATAACTTTGCTTTTACTACAACTTTGTTGTATATATTTTTAAGATAAAAAAAAACCGGTTTCAGTTCACCCTGAACCTTCATCAGGGTTATATAAAAACATCTTATTAAAAAACAATGTTATATAAAAACATGTTATTAAAAAACAATATGTTTTTATATAACCCTGATGAAGGTTCAGGGTGAATCGAAACTGGATGGTTTTATATATTTAAAATGCATAAAATAAAGTGATTTTAAAATTAAAGTTATTTTATTCTAATAATGTTTATCGACAAAGTGTTTATTATATGTGAAAAAAGGGTAATATAATTGACTATTTTACATATTTTGTATATAATGACTAAGAAGATGTTAAAGCTATCAGTCATTATTTAGTATCCTGAACAAGCTTACTATTTGTGAACTAGTACAAACACCTGATAATTATTAATAATTAACACTAAATTATTTGTAAAACCGTTCGGGGTCACACTGTATAAATATCCATACACGCGTGCTGTAGTTACGTATTCATTAGGAGAGCTCCAAATGAAAGCTAAAAAAATAAAACTGGACTACTCGGACGTTGAATGCGGAACGCGAATGTGTATGTGAAATTTGCCTAACGTACATCCGCTCCCATACCAGCTCTCTTTCTACATAACTCTTCTAGATACTATATAACTTGTACACGGCTCCTACTCCTATATTGCTCGGACCTTTACGTGCTTTGGATAGGTATATATCTAGCCAGCCTACGAGCGTAGGTCCGGTCTAACAATAGCAGTGAAAAAGTTTTATCTCAGAGCAGATTCCGTTGTGTTTTTCAATAGAATTTCATTTAAATTCTGGTATCTCTCGCGTATTGTACGGCACATCGATCTTTGAGACTGTCGCTGTTTGTAATTGAAAAATTTTGCAGATTTTGTTGGGGAGAAAGTCAGCTTTGCACTATGTTACTCAAACGCGAGACTGACTCAGCGTTACCAATGGATTTTCACAACTTTTACACTCAACACAAAAGTACTTACTTGTTTCCAAAACATAGCTAAACAAAATCATAGCCCCCTATATTCTTCTAATACTCGCAGTAGGTACCTATTAGAAAGTTTTTGAAACAGAAATAAAAATTTTACCAATGATAAAGAAGTGCAAAATATCTTTACTCATATTCATAAGTTATTCTATTGAAATTATTGAAAATCTTTTTTATTTAATTTTGTAAAAATCCTTCAAGAAATATAAACATTTTAATCAAACGCCATTTGTAAGGTTCTACACGGCATGGGTTTTTAAACGCGTAAGAGCTGTTTCGCCTTTCGAATGCACTGTTCATGCGTAAAATAATTAAACGCAGTAGAACTTTAAAAGCGTATTTGATTTTAGGAAAAGTTAAAAAAATAATTAGTTTTTTTTAATCCTTGAGAATGATCAGTGCAGTTTTTCCCATGTAATTCATTATATAGCCGTTCGCCTAATGCATACCATTTCCACGAAGCGGTGTGTTGTGTCACGTAATAACAGTAAAAAAGCAAAAATGCAATGAAAGACAAGATGAAACGCCGTGTTTGATGTAAACGATCTCCAGAGATGAAGAACCCCACGAGGAAGGAAAGAATCTTCTTTGGAAGACTTAATGGGAAAACGGTCACTACTTATTTATTTTGCTGGGTGGACATTCACACGCCGGCGCGAGGACTCTGAATGTAGTATAACTGAGAGGGAGGAAAAGTTATGTCTACAAGTTTTTGTCATGTTTTAAGGGTGGATAGTTAAAAATAATAAATAACAAATAGGTTTTATTTTTTCTATTGGTAAGGTTTCAGCATTAACAATGACACAAATACCCATTTATATTGTCCATGAATTTATATTTATATTTATGTGACAATGATTACATTATGAAATATTTATTCTGACAGATGTATTTTTTAGCTCTTTGTTTATCATTCGATCGTAAATTTTATTTATCGTTCATTTACAAGTTAAATGTTGGGTTTTTTTCTTTCCTCAAACTTTCTGAAAGATGGTTTTCTAAGCACATTTGAAGAAAAACTACACAATATTATTTATTTGTTATTTGATCATGATAATTAGGATTACATATATCTTCGTATCCACCCCTCTAGCTGCACACCTCACACCTGCATAGAGAAGTGCGAAATACTATATACTGCTGAGGTACACGATGCACTTACGCGTGACTCGTACTCTCGCCCACGCACAATACTGCACGCACGCACACCACACCGCCTTGAAGCAACGGTGTCAAGTATTTGAGTAGTACGGTTGAGATAAGGCTTCTGCCTTCCTCCCCCGGGACGGGTGACACCCCATCACCCCCCGGCACCCCCGACACCCACTGGGAAGTGAAACAACCCCGGCGCATCGTCAGGCGATGAAGGAACTCGGGCCATGTGAATTATGACGTCTTGCAAATTGCACAAATAAATTTTGAGGCCTCATGCTAAAAGTATCAAAGTCGAGATAGATAAAAGACTTATACTAATAAAATTTTGTATTTCGAATCATAATATTAGCTTTATTATCGTCTTTCATGTACATCAATTTATATTTACATGTACATCAATCAAATAATGTTAAGGTTTTTAAAAAAATGCATTTTCAACCTCAGTACATTTTTCACTAGCCAACACAAATTATGCTAGATTAACTATTGTAGACGTACTTTAATGTTAGTAACTTATATGTAGAGAATTTTTTCTAATCGTTTTTCTTAGTACTGTTTATTTTGTCCTCTTAGGAACTATAGCGTAATTAACAAAGATTAATGCTAGAAGTTCCGTGAATAGTAGACTTCGCGTAATGTAGATTACTCCGACTTGATAGCTTGCAGCAGCTGTGACGCTCATGCTCTCTGGTTGGATAAAAAGGTACTATTAATCACGGATACCATCTACTTACCACAACTTATTATTTACATTATATTAATAAATATGGTGCAAATAATATTGTTGTTTTTTCTATGAATGTACGATCCCTATTCTCTTATTTTTCCTACACAATACTGAGGCCAATTGGGGGGTATTACGCCATTGGCTATAATACATGTCTCTCTCCACTACGTACAAGTAGTAATTTAGTTAATTTAAGTCTCAATTAAATAAACTGT
The DNA here is from genome assembly GCA_026573805.1 of Hesperophylax magnus. Classification (NCBI taxonomy): domain Eukaryota; kingdom Metazoa; phylum Arthropoda; class Insecta; order Trichoptera; family Limnephilidae; genus Hesperophylax; species Hesperophylax magnus. Next base: position 5,460,869 of record JAIUSX010000091.1, on the reverse strand, counting down.
ATTTACTTTTAAAATCACAATAATTTCATAACAAACAACGAATGGAATTAACTTTAGACTCCTGTTTCCCATAAATCATTCCTTCTTTATCACTATCCTTCGAAGGCTCTACGTCTCGTAAAGGGGTAAGTTTGTTGGAAAGGAAAATGCGGAAGGGTTTGATGGAAAGAGGGTTGGTTGGTGTATGCCATGTTTATGTGAGTCTGTATATTTTTCTACCCCACGATGAAGGAAAGAGTTGAGAACGAGACGGGGTAAGTAGGACCCCCAACCCTTGAGGGAGGCGAGGGTGGGCAGTGCTTGAGCGCGGTCTCAAAACATCATTTCAATATTCCATGCTGAAGCTTTAATGACTCGAGAAATCCAGCCTAAGAACGTCATTCGTTGTCTGGCCGGAATAATTCTCTCAATCTTTTGCACAACACCAAAGAAGAAGAAGAATCTTTTGTTTCAACTTTTTTTTAAATTATTTGATCTTACAACAATTACCACTTGAAATTACCTTAAGCTGAACCTATCAAAGACAAGTGTGGAACTTGTAAAATATATTTTTTTAACCTGTCTGTTAGCTTCATAACTATTTTATTTTAAATATTTAAATTTAATTTGTGAAAATAACTTTTATAGTTAAATAACTGGATGTAGTATTATAATTCTCCAACAGATATTATTATTTGGCTGATTCATTGTATGTTATTATTTTTCGTGAATAATGTGGTTTCCAAAACTGTAGCATTTGAGTAATTCTAATGATTATCATCTCACTCTATCGTGCTTGGTCTCTAGTCTAGATATACAGGAAGTTGGAATTTCACCCTTAAGCAGTCGCATAACCCTATAAACAGTGGGAAAGGAGTGAGCGAAGCAAGTACGGCTCAGAGGGGTGTAGTTGGACAGGGATGAATTCTTTTTTTTTATTTGAATACCGCACAAGAGTCCCAACTACTCCCAGAAGGAGATGGGAACTAGGAAGGTAGGAAAGTGTCTGGCCAGTAAACACAACTAAAGGCATTTCAAGCAAGGCTTCAATTCCAAATGGTGGTCTTTCACCAGGGCGACACTTGGAGAATATTCCACTCTGGAACGTGCTATTAATATATTATACTATATTTTGATTGAATTAACTGTGAAAAAACGCAAATTTTGACTTTTTTTATAACATAGTATGCTGAGGATCATGTCTAAAGACCAATGTTGAACATTGAATGATCCTTAAAGTTATGTACAAAAAAAATTATTCTATCCATCCTACCTAATTTATAAGGAATGTAATGTTATGTCTATGAAAGAGCTACATATCACTCAAATACTTGGTCGATTTTTTGTCAATATTTGCTGAAAGAACACAACAAACGCGTGCAACTAGAATTGGCTTTACATTGAACTTTGTGGCGGTACATACTAAAACTTTTTTGGTCAAAGATACTATTTATATCAGGCACCATTTATGTTTAATTTTCTTCCAAATCATATTAAGTCTATCAAATCCTTATTTAAATTTAAAAAGTTAATTAAGATGTTTGTATTGTCTTAATATTTTTTCATCCTTGTCGTTTCTTAAATAATAAGTCCCATTTGTTAAAAACGGAATGTCACCCTAACTGTCTTTATTATCTACTTGTTTCTTCTTGGAATAATGAATGATTGATACGTGGTTATGTTACAATATACTGTCAAATTACCCATCTGGTAACTCAAACACGTATATTTTTTTTCTTTTTGAAATATTTTGTGTTTGTATGTAGTAAACTTTATGTTCGTTTTTTAAATTGTTAACCTTGAAATGGGCTTAGTCTTGGTGAGGTTGATTTTAATGAGAAAAAACGTGATTCATGTAAAGTGAGATGCAATAAATAAATAACATTTACTGGCGTACTTAATTGTTGTGGAGAGCCTTACCACTAGACAATTGTGACCGTCAATTTTATACTAAATATAACGAAATAAATAACATATTTGTATCTTACAAAAGTCGATGATTTCTTTTACCAGGCAGTTCTTATCAACCCGTCAGCCCATAAATTCCGTGGTTGAACTTTGCTATTATTTTACAATCGAACGAAGACGATTTACATTTCAATATAAGGTATGTGATGTGATTATATGAAAGCAGGCTTTTATAATGTTATGGTAGAGGTAATTCTGTTGTACATAAGAATGACAACACTCATTATAAAAGAGTGAATAATTTATCATTATTAAACATAAAAATATATATATTTTTTTAAAGGAAGACTTTCCGGTTTACGAATAAGCTGACAATATTTGAAAATCTCCTACTACCATTTCAGTAAGCAAAAAATGCTGCTTGAATCGTGATAGATGGACTTAGCCAGCCGAGGAATTGAACTCACGATATCTGGGTGGGACCCAAAGATATTAGAAGAACGAGATATGCTATGTTGGCCGCCGGACCGTAGCCGGAGTACTACCTAATTAGGGTACTTTGAACGGTATCGGGACGTGTACGCACAGAAATCTGTTCTATGTATTAGTGCGGATACCTTAGCGATGCCTTAGCGTAAGCGAAGGTGTGCAGTAGTATTGGTGAACAAAACCGGCGACACTCGGCAAAACAATTCCACTCAGTACGAACTGCGCATAGCACATCTTGTTCTTCTAATATCTTTGGTGGGACCAGACGTGACGCCAACTCAGCTACTGAATGGTCAGTGAAATTAGATAGTATTATATTCTCTTTACCTAATGCGATACATTAAACAGATTAAATCTTGCAGACAACCTGTAAGGCTAGATTATCAATAAACAATAAACAACCCTTACGTGTGTTAGGAGCAGAGTCCCACCCTGCTCGGAGGAGTCCAGAGAATCACGAAGGCTGTAGGTTGTGGGTGGCGGGTGATCTGGGGTGGGGAGGGGTCCGTAGTTGGGTGGGTAGGGTGAAGGGGATGGCAGTCATCCGAGTGCATTAAATAACCTCAGATGGAGACGACTTGCGAGGCTGCGCTCAGGAAGGAGGATTTAATTCATAAGGAGATGTGAATGTTTGTTGGTTTGGGGTCGTTAACGGATTTTAATGAAGAAAATATAAGAAGTGTGTGGATTTGAATGGGGGTCGCTCTTGATGTGCGCTGAGGTTTCTTGGCAAGAATTTTAATTGGGGTTTTAATGCCTCAATTGATTAAATATTTGGAAAAAAGGAATGCAACATCCAATTAATTAAAATAACTACCTTCCTGAAACGTATTACTACATACCGTTATGTATAACATAATAGTAAGAATGTATGGTACTTAACATATACAGTGATATATAAAACGATAACAGACCTATCTTAAGATGAAGGAAGAAAACTATCAAAAAACTGTCAAAATACAAATTTGACATTTTATAGGCCGAAAAAATATTAAGTACTTAACATTTTTCAACAAGTACCTACTTCTGTTATAGTGGATACACACTAACATTATTGTATGTACATGTAAGTAGAAGCTTATTCAAATATCTCACCAGAAGTCGATTCTCACGAACAGAAATGAAAATATTCGCATTAATTAATTTGTCTTTTTTCTAGATGGCTCTGACCTATCTACCGCTTTCCCCATCTGGCCTCTTTGCCCCCCGCCACCCCCCCGGGACCACCAAAGCTCAAGTCAGCAGTCGCAAGCAGCTCGCAATAAAAGGTAAGCCGTAATAAAAAAAGCTATAAGTAAGCATCGAGTCTCCATTATATGCAAACTAAAATCAATACACAGGCTGAAACCAGTTAGCGAGGTTCCCGCTGCAATTGTGCTGGATGAGATTTATATCTGAGATACTGAGATTTGCAGTGATATTTTTAGATGCGTAGTACTTATACAGAAATATTATTACAATACTGATAAATTAATCACAGAAATAATTAAACATTCTTATTATCACCATAAGAAAATTACGAACATTAACTGAAATAAAATGTGGATATTTGAGGCTAAATGAACTCGTAAATTTCTTGTTTTATAACAACACTACAGTGATATCTGCAAAATATTTGTTAGGGCAGATATAAAGTCTGTTTCATTTAATAATCTTTTGTCAAAATTTAATTGTTTTCCCAAATAATATGAATTATTATTTAGTTGTGCTTCTGGATTTGGCACTTTTCTCTTTCATGTTCAATCGCATGCAATTTATGAAAACATTTATTCATAAAATTGAATTCCCATTCGATTTGAATAATTTTTAATGCGACCTGCCAAGTCGAGGTGCGCTCATGAATAATAATGTAGATAAATCTCAGAGACAAATTTTAGACGGCATAGTGGAAAAATCTCGAGAATCTCGTTGACCTATATAATACTTTAATGATATCCAAATTCCGACGTCTCTACAATAATTGCATGAACCTAACCCACCGGGCTCGACCCGTCTCAACGTCTGCGCTCCTACCCCTCTCCCGTGCTTGGGGTAGGTCCACAGTAAGACTGGGGAGGTTAAGATGCACCCGAGAGGGTGGCGTCACCCCTAACCTCCTCACCTAGCGCCGCCGCGGAACGTCACGGTGCAGTAATACAACCAAGCGATGTGGGCAATACCGTACTATCACAATCGTCATCAATGAAATGTTCGACAATTACTTTCTGACTTAGACAGAATCATAACGTATTTTTCGTGTTAACCTGTACCTACAATAACATACTAAATTTCAGAAGTTTAATAATACTTCGTCTTGGACGCATCATTATAATTCCAACATTTTATTTTAAGTACATAATAGGTGCAGAAATAGACGTATTATTTTTCAGTTCACCTTGGTGACTAAATTTACCGAACTAAAAAATATTCAAAAAATGATTCCGACTTACTTCGTACCAGTACGAGACATCAGAGCAAACAGCTTGATGACTCGACGCAGGGCCAAATGGAATACGGTCCAGACAACAGCAGACGGCTCAGCAAGGCGGGTGGGAGTGGAGGGAGGGACAAAAAGAGACCCACACCACGATCGTCATCAACCCTCTTTAAGATACATTTCCAAAGAACCCTTTTTGCTACCCCCAAGTAAGACAAAGAGTCCTTTCTCCACCTCATTCTGCTTTATAAGACAGGTACCTTCCTCCGGTAGACGTTCCCCCAAAGTGAGTTGTGAGCTATGAGTGCCTGTGCACTTGTGCAGTTTACTTTTTATATGACTAGGACACGGATAGGTAGGCATACGTATAAAGAGTGCGCGTATGATTGTCGTAGAGACGTACCGAGGAGAAATCTCTCTCTTTCATTCACACACAATCAAGATGGTAGAAGCCACCAACTCGTGGCAACACTAGAAGAATTAAATAATCATTTCCACTAAATACAACACTCGTGCACCAACTATAGATGATGACCCACTATTAACCATAAAATTGGGTGATTTATAGTAAAAAAGACTTGATTCTACATTTGTACCAAGTATTTTCGTTCAGATGTGTTTCAGGGTTTAGGATTCACTCTTATCTGAATAGAAGCTAAACAATGTTAACTTTGGACGTGTTTTCAACGTAGTATGTATATATCCATATTTTTTTTAAATCGTCAAAGGTTCACGTTGCCAGAACTACATACTTTTTACAAACACAAATCGGTGTAATGGTGGACAGAAAAGGAATACTTGGTGATTTGTTTTGGCAGAAGAACGGTGTAAGTCACCCTAGACCAGGAGGGGGTGGATTGAAGTACGCAGGGCTGCACCAGGAACCCAGCCATTGAAATAAGTTTTTAAACTACTGAAAGAATTTGATGACGACCGTGTTGAAATTTTATCACACGGGTTTGGTGTAAGGAATACACTAATTTGCACATATTATTTATGTAAAAAAAGTAATATTGTAAGTGAATAAATGACATGCAGTTTTTAATTGAGAATATTAATTTATGATTTTGTGTCAAAAGTTTAAAATATAAATTTGAATTATAGTTATACGTTCGATTCGTCTCTATGATTATGTCACCCCTTCGCGTTATGAAAGATGGAAATAAAGGCTTGAAATTTTTTCAAAATTGACGAAGACGTGAAAGGGTTGTCCTTTGTACGATGCATCCCCGCGAGCGCAGGACGATGGTGGGGGGAGGGGTTGAAGGATTACTGACGGAAGAAGAAGGAGAATGAAGGATGAATTATGAAGGAAGATGGGTGTATGAGAGGGGCTGTTGATTGAGAAAGATGGTGGATGTGATATACCTACTTCAAAGACTTTAATTGCTTTAGGCTCAGACTGGAGGTAGTGAAAAATACAAGAAGTGACCAATTAATGTAATGTAATAAAACATGATTTGTCGGTCCATTTGTGCGAGATTTGAAATTGTAATAAGATCAATTAATTTATTATTTTAAAATTGGAACTGATAAATATAAACAGACAAGGGATAAATCAGATTTCAAAATTATATTTGATTTTAATGTTTAACAGATGAAGATGTCGTAATTTTTCAAGATAATTATCATTCGAAATATAAATTTCTTCCTTTGAAAGGCTACTGTCCTGAGGTAAATATTTATTTATTTATAATACGTTCAGCTAAAAAAAATAATAGTATTAATAAAAAAACTGATGGTATTAGTAAAAAAACTGATAGTATTAATAAAAAAACTGATAGTATTAATAAAAAGAACTGATAGTATTAATAAAAAAAACTGATAGTATTAATAAAAAAACTGATAGTATTAATAAAAAAAAACTGTATTTATACGCCAGAATTCTTAATATTATGTGCATGCGTTAAAAAACGCATTTTTGTAGGTATGTTAAATAAAATAAATTTTTCGCATGTTTTTAGATGACTAAGCTGCACAAATCATTAAGGAATATGCACGATGTACCCCCATATCATTTTCAGTTCGGGGGGAACTGCATTCCGGAAGTCCCCACTGTCACGTTTCTTCACTCCTCCAAACACTTGTCACGCATCCCTTTGAAATTCTTAAATTACTCAGGGAAACGCAACCTACACTAAATTCTCAATTCCTAAGTACAATAAATGTGCACTGAGAAACGAATCAATTGACACGTTTCCTATTAAACATTCAGTAATACACGAATGTGTTATCGCGATGTCAGAACACGTGTTCATAAAAATTAAAATATTTTCGCATTTCGTCATTGTATAATATTAAGGCAAATGCAGGTGCGTGAACACGTGTTCCTATGTACCAAAAGTTTAATAGGAATCGACCTGTAATACTGTTTTAACCGGGTTTTAATAAATCCGCAATATTCATTTTTCTCCGTGTGCAAATTCGAAAAAGCGTGAACAGATTGTAAATTATTAAACTATTTCTGAATTACATAGCAACCTATTTAAATGATTGACAAAAAAAATTGGAAGAATTTCTAATTTTTTTAAAGTGTTATACAGTTACTCTTAAGCTAAATTATTTGCTTAAATAATAAGAAGAATTCTCTTCGCTTTTACTTTAAAGGTCATGTTAAGTCAATATTTCTGTTATATTTTATTTAACTTATCAATCTTTCTACCACTGGTCCAGATAAACAAGTATAAGAATAGCAAAAACGCACCCCTTTCATTCCATTCTTGCACTCGTTAAAAACACATTCGTAAATACGTGGTACCTTCTCGAAAAAGCGCAAACATTCACTCCAATCCAACTATGACACGTATCAAAGAAACCCACCTTTTTCCACATGTCACGTGTTTTGCACTTTCCCACCCCAATGGTAAAGATAAGAGTGTCGTTGCAGTACGTCGCACGTGTTGACACGTAGTTATTGTATCGCGAGACTTTCACTCTCTGGGAGCTTTGTGGAGGTTTCACTTTCAGTGTAAGTGGGTACGAAATACTCCACTTCTTGTGCAAGTTCTTATCTTGGGACATTTAAAAAACAAAGCCTTTACTACTATAATCTAAATATAACAGTTTATTTTGTTTTAAATGCAATTTTACAAAAAAATTGGGTAAGTGCGCCTACAACTTTTTAAAATAATATGATACCGCATAAGAGTCCCAACAACACCCAAACTTCTGGAGCCAGTGATACTATGGCATCCCCAATTGCGATATGTTGTGAAGCTGGAAGTTGTGAGGAGGGGAAGGAGATTGGAAAGAGGGAGGTAGTACCTGGGTATTCAGATCTCTTCACCAAACATGGCTAAAGCCATTTCAAGCAACGTTTCAATTCTGAATGGTCATCTTACACCAGGGCGATACTGAGAGTATTTTCCACTCTGGGACGTGCCGCAAGTATACCATGTATTATTTTAAATTAATAAATTGTGAGACAGCACAAATTAATCAAATAACATTTAATCTAATGATCTTATTAGCTTTGTGAAACATATAACACATACAAATTGAAATACAGGGTGTCCCAAAAGTCCCGATGTCCCTTAGAGGGCTGATATGCCTACTAGTCCCTTTTGTCTGAGATTAAGTCCCAAACTTTAGAACTAGAGACAAATCACTTGTTCATCTTTAAAAATGTTCTACTAATCTCGGACAAAACACTTTTATGTTCAGAGCGTGTACCCTATGCAATAAGAATTTTAATGATTGACATATTTTCGTATAGTTTTGGAACATTTAAAAAATATACCTTAGATGTTATAAAATAATTATTAATAACATACTGCAAGTTATCGTGTTGTTGATATGAACCCTGTCCAGTTGCATGTGAATCATTTTATAAACATTTGTTCAGTTTAGTTGTAGGTATTTAAATATATTAGTGATTATTGGTGTTGAGTGAGGATAAAATTGTTACATTGTAATTTTTTTGTGTTCTTATAACCTATGTTATTTTAATTTTATATAATATTTTGTATTTTGTGTAAATATTTATTGCCCACGGGTACTGGACCCTTAGCTGTTGTTATAATTTTATGTTTTAGTGAAAACCTATCATTATATATTATTAATAAGTTGATTATTTTAGTATGTAAAAAATTTGTTGGTTTTCCCAAATAAATAAATAAACAGCCCTCCAGGTAAATATTTTAACTTAGCAAATATTATAGCTTTTCTGAAACTAACAAGTTAGCATGGTACATATTTTTAACTGTATGAGGATCGGAAGTTAATTAATTTAAAAAAAAATAACCAATGAATCGAAGAATTTTTTTTTCCAAAGTTACAGGCACTTTTAGTTTTAACATGGATTGTGATCAACAGCAGGGTTATTGCGTGATAAAAATTAGAATCTTAAAATATGGAATTTTGTAACTGTGGTTCTCTAAAAACTGATCCAAGCCGTCGATTTTTACGAAATTCCTGGAAGTGCCTATATCTCTAAAACTAAGTATATTATGATATTCTCATCCGTGATGAGTTAGCCATCAGCCCTCCAAGGTATAATGTTGACTTTTGGGACACCTATAAGTGTTGCTAATAGTCTATCAAATTTTACATGCACAGTTAGTGTAAAGGTGTTTTCCTTGAATTTTTTTTTTTGTTGTTACGTTTTCTCATAAATAAGTACTCAACACAAAGGAACATTATCATGACACTTCTTGTCACTTGTTTTCAAAGGAGTATAATAATTCGGGACCGAATGTGGTTACTTCAAGTAGTAAGGTATACTGTTTCTTCTTTGTGTCTTAAAACAATGCCGCGGCATACTGTCTCTTTGTCCCGAGGCTTAAGGTATGATAATTATTGTACGGTGGGTGTCCCCGGACACGAACCCTGGCGTCGTGGGAGGCGAGTTCAACGCGTAGCCACTCAGCCACGAGAAGGTAATCTGATAAGTTTAGTATCTCTTCTGACAAACTGATGCTAAAGTGATTTTATCTGCTTGCATATCTCCCTGTATAATGTGGAACAGCTACCTCTTATACAGTGAGAAACAGTCTGATCTTTGCAGACTGAATTCTATTTGTTTCATGTTGGATTGTAGACAAAATCATTAATAAATCTTGATACACGTAATTTAATGCAGAGTAGTCGTAAGAGACAATTTCAATCATTTCGGTCAAATATACGGAATGTTCATCTAATTTTAATTAATAAGATAGTATAAATTTGCGTTTTGATAAGAGGCCACACTTTCAGAATCGGTCCTTTCTTAGGATCGCTAGGTATAACTCAACCTTCCTCTTATCTCCAGGCATTCCCCACTTCCTTCAGTCTAACAAAATTCTCCAAATTGAGGATGGCTTATTCTCACTGTTGTTAATTTGGACTTTTGTGCGGCTTCAGTATAAAAAATCAAGAAGAGACAATGGTACAAAAAGAGATGCCCCTTTATGTATCACTATTATAATTATTTCATAAAGTATAAAGTGTCAAAAATGTAAACAATCCCAAGTTAAAATTTTTGTATGATATTTTATTTTTAACATTAATCTGCATATAACATGACGAAACAAGAGAGAATTAGTTGTTGTAAGGTACGAGTTCCTTTAGCTGCTCTGAGATAAATTATTTACTAAGAAACAAAGCGTTCATTGTTGACAGATTCCTTTATATGGGTCCCGGTGAATGAAAACCACAAGATCTGCCGTGAATGGACGCCACTCGAAGGTCTGCTAACAATGTGAAGGTATTTCCTTTCAAGAATACGATACAGATAGATTATTCCTGGCTCGTTTTACTTGGAGATTAAGAAGGTGGTGCTAGTTTTGCTAATTAAAAGTGATTTTTTCACTAATGTAAATTTTTGATGCATTACTTTAAATAATAGATGTCGCACATTATATAAAATGTGGACAATGTAAACATGGACATATTTATAAAAGACACTATCTAGATTTCATTTCGTTCGGGAAGAATATTGAGGTCCTGGGTTCAATTTGTAGTTCCTAGATGCGACCGAAACTTTTTAAAATATTTATTTTTCAAATTTTGAATTGTTCGTTTGAGAGTCGTTAATATTGTCCTAAATGATTGAATATCACGTAATTTTAATATGTTTGTTAAACTTTTATGCCTTTTTAATGAGTATTTCAGAATATGTTTTTGTGACGCATAATATAATTTCTTTGGCAAAATAATTTTTATGTATTTATAACTATCCAAATTAACATCACTTTTTTTTGTAAAAAATTATACGCTTGTGATCTTGACCTTAAAAATGTCACACAATGCTTAAAACCAGTTGTAAATTATACTTTACAATGTCTTCTACTGGGCTTCTCAAGTTAATTTTGAAGGATATTTATTTTTAGTGATGATTTTATTGATAAGTTCAATAATAACAATACATCTTTCAAATAGTTTAGAATTAACACTAACCCATTCTCATTTATTAAAAGAGATGATATTACAACGGAGAAAAAAAATCTTAAAAATTTATTTATTTTTATGTGAGTTTATTTAACGTAAGGTAAATGAAAAGTATTTATTTTCACAGTGTGGTTTTATTTGAAGGAATAATACAATATTTTTTTAATGTGTATTTTCATAATAATAACTATAATGTGGATCATACAATAATAACAATTACTGTTATGAGTTGTAATGGGGGATTTTAATAGACTTAACTTTTATTTACTTTTGTTTACACGGTAGCTTAGTAATTCATTCCTACTTGTGTTTACATTACAGTGATATTTATAACTAACGGAGGTAAATAATAAAAGTTCATTTTTAAGAAATCTTAGCGTGAGACAAAATAATAATACGTTGGGAATATTCCCACACTGAGGTAAATAATATATGGTAGTTGTTTTGTTTTATGAATTTAAAGACACGCCGCGGGAGAGCAAATAGGTTAAATCTGGACCGCTTGTTTGGGATGCTGCGCCCAGATGATCTGTCAGTAGAAGATATTCAGTCACCTTGATCGCACACAGCATTAGTTAAACACTAAACAGTTGATTGATCTTAGTTATAAAAATTACTAAACTCTTTAATTATTATTTTGTTGATTCGACCGATTAAAACGAAACGAAAATATTAGATTTATTTTGCTGTAAGTCATATTTTGTAATTTTACTAACAATAACTAATCTTTAACTCGAAATTTGTATTTTTAATTGTTTTTTTTTTTAATATTACTATTATTTCAAAGTCTTCGTCGAATCGATGCGCACTTGAAAATGTTGATATTTTATAATGTTGAAATTATTTATGTGCGCAATTTATTGTTTCAATATTTTTATTATCAAATTATTTTTCATATTATTATTTTTAAGTATTCCACTTTAAGATATATTGCACTAAAATAATTTAAATTTGATAAATATCGAAAAAAACATTATTGTGTTGAAGCTGTTCAAATTACTATTGCATATTAAAAAAAAATAATTCTTCCACTGAAGTTAGTTACCTAACCCCCCCCCCCAAAAGGCTATACTATTGTTTTTATTTAATTTTAATTTAATCAATTTAGCAGTGTTAAATACATTTTAATTTGTTGTAATTTCACTTATCTTATTTTTCAAATTATGTATTTAGATTTTTATATTTAATTGTTTTTAAAGCATTATCTTAAAGTCTTACTCTGCACTCGATCAAACTACCTTGTAAACTCCTAGCGTACAGGATATTATACAATCTTTGTAAATAAACAACATATTTGGATGACTAATAAATAATACTAAAACACTCCATAACTTAACTAACTAATAACTTTTTAATCACGCTATTGCTTTAAATGATAGCAGATATATTGGAAATCCATGTAATTATATCTTGGCAGACATTTTATGCTTTAACCACATTTAAACATCGTCCCATTCATAGTCTTCCAATATTTCGAAGACCTTTAATTTCATTCTGAGATATTTACATTTGATCTGTTTATCGTGTCATTTTTCCTAAGACTCTATGACTTTCGGTGAAAACTTTCTTAAAGTAGATACATTGTTTATTTAATCTTTTATCCCTTGCAATCATTCATATTCAGCGTTTTACGCAAGCATTGAAAATAAGTCGCAACCTTTTGAGGAGAGTGGAAATGTTCCATGCATGAAGTAATCACAGCGAATTAAAAAGGGGAAGTGGTACTTCCTTGGCTATCATCGAAAATTTAAAAGCATGAATGAAATCGTAATAATAATACTAGTAAGTGCATTTCTCATTACGCGCGTGTATGACGTATCGTCCATTCATTATTCTAGCTTCATGGTCAGCTGGTCCTTCAAGCTTGGGAGCTCCAGCCCCGGCAGGAAGGAAGCGGATGTTGGCAAGATGGCGGGGCGTGTTCCTTCCTCCCGTTTGAAAAAACCGCGGGAGGCCGTGATTCGGAAATTGAAATAATAGTGGACGGTCTGCTGCGCGTGCGACGGGAGATATAGTCCATTGGTAAGGGGAAAAGGTGAGCCGGCGGAAGAGGTAAGTCGATTGAGGGTAAGTACCTTTAATGAGATTAATTTAATGCCTTCAAAAATTCCCAAACGTAAGTTAACAAAATTAAATATCACCATAACAATTGTTCTGTATGTGTTAATGATCATATTAATAAGCTGTTTGTTTTGTCCACTATCATATAATATAATATTTCTAAATAATCACATTATTCTAGATTTATATTTCATAGTCCTCTTATATAATTTTTTACTTAAAATATCAATTTGTTTTAGATAACCAGAAATGTTAACAATATTAAGTGTATTAAACTGTTATATTTTGTATTTATTAGAAGTTGACTCCTAAGTTGGAACCCACATTATAATATCCTTGTAAAAGTTATTAATATAAACAAATTTTTACATTTTCTAAGTTTTAAGATGGGTATTCCAGCAATTTTGTTGAACTACAATACTCTTTTAAATGAAATGAATATTAGTATATTAAATATGTATTGTATTAAAATATCATTTCTACTATTCATGTGTAAAAGCCCCCCAGAAAGGCGTTAATAAAGTAATAAATAAATAAATAATTTATCTTCAGAATATCAGAATTAAAAAATATATATTTACAAACAATTTTACAAAAGTAAATAAAAAACAGATACAAATTCAAACTGCTTCTTAACACAGATCACTTTGTTTATCGTAAGGGAAAATTTAAATAATAAATAAAATAACTGAAAACCACAAAAAAACCAAATACTATCTTGCCGTTCCCTTAGAAGCTGCTAATTCTAAAAATAAAATAGTTAAACCTTCCATAAATTTTTATTACGTACAACATTTTGAAATTTTCTTTTCTAGAAATAATAATCAAAATATACCTAAACGATAACAACGAGAATAAATTTTACGCAATTTTTGGTTGAATTAATAGGTTCTCCATGAAAGATCGCTTCCTACGTGATATTATATTACATTTCCAAAATATTCCCATGAGTATCTAAGAATTCCCACAGGTCTCCGATCTTTTATATCCCACGATATTAAAAGTCTTCCCACACTGTATAATCGCCGGTTTCCTTCCGACTTCCTTGTGTCGAGTATCACAAATGACATTGACACCCAGCGTGGTTAATAAACCACCTCGTTAACCAATAATAACAAGAAGCGGTAAATACTTTCTGACGGAACTCGGGGTAGTTGAAGTCAGTAATGACAAAGCTCAGCAAGAAAGAAAAGAGAAAACCACAACAGCTATTGTGAAGAAGTTAGTGTTCGCAAGTGCTTCGGGAAGAGAATTCATGTGAATGGACTAAGGATTTGAAAAGGAAATGAGGAACACTATTAAGATGTGCAGAGGGATGAGATTATGTTCCCACGTTTTTGTTGTTGATGTATAGAAACGAGGAGTCAAAATATTACAATTTGTTGAAAGGATTGACCACTAATGAAACGTCATTATAGGGCATATTATAATAGTACGAAGCCAGGCTATGTAGTGTAGGGTAGTAAGTATCATTAATAATTTTTGACAATTGAAAAGTAAACGTTATTAAGGGCGATCGATAATAAAACGAAATGTAAACCAAAAAAAATTGTAAAATATAAAACAAAAGTAAGTAATGGGAACCCACTAAGGCACTTTTGCATTTCGTCATGTAAATTTGTTCACACTTCCCGTTTCCGGTTCAAGATGGTGGCCGTTTAATGGTTCAGTAAAGGTCCTTTTTCCAAAAGTAAGTAAAGTGAAATCATCGTGTTTATTTGTATTTTCTTATACGTATTTTTTCATTAGTATGGTACATTTCTCGTGCTTGTAACAAATTGGTAACAAATTGCAAAGTTTTCTATTTCAAAGTTTGTAAGTATTGATTTCGCCGTGCAAGTTTCCTTTACGCCGAAGAAACTAAATGATCCGCCGTGCATTGTCAAACGGCACAACGGAAGTAAATGCACGTCAATTGAACGGAAAATCGTTTAAAAGTTGTATTCAAACTTTAATACATTCAAGCAATTAGATTAGCTACTACCACCAACTGTCTTGGAAGGAAACAGTATCTATACATTTTTAAGTCACGCTCATGCAAACTTCTACCATAAATGAATTTAATGTTGGATTGTTGTCGGTACCGTTGTGGTTTTAAAATGGCTTTCAAATACTTACTTTAAGTTATCTTTAAAAAAAATAAATAATATTTTAATTAGGCAGGGATGTCGTGAGTTCAGGTATCAATAAGTATAATTATTTAAGTTCGTATATTTGTGAATACCTGCCCTGAAATCGGAACAAATTTTTAGACGTAATTATTTTTTCTATTTATTCAGGTTTATATACTAATTCATTAACATATTTTTCTAGGCTGAAAACATGAAAAATCAGAAATAAAACAGAATAAAATCTTTTGTCACTTTTTCACAGACAGCAATTTCAAAACCCCGTGCACGGGGAGAAATCAAATTTTGCCCTCACGATAAATTAAAAGGCCTTATTTAATAAAACATCACTTTGCTTGGATAATACATCATTACAATACAAAAAAATTTCGTCGTAATGATGATAATATATTCGTAATTTAGTAAAAGTTTATCAAGAAACCTGTTAATTCATTCGTAAGGCCTGGATTTCCGCTGTTTTCCGGAATTACCAATTATTTGAAAAGATTCTTAATAAATTAGCAATAGTCATTTTTTCGTGTAGTTTACAGTGAAAACGCAGCATTGTTGTGAACTATTTAGTTATGTTAACGTAGAAATAACAGACAGCTGTATAAATTTCACAACGCCAGCGCTGACTGTAAATGTCTGATTGACTTTTAATATTTAATTCAACCATACTGTAAATTTGTAACAAGACGTGATATTAGTTACATTATACGCGGGTACTTCTTATAAGGTTGTATTGTCTAGTCGGCGTAGCTAATTTGAGATATCCTCGTGTTTCTTCGAAGTATTGTGAAAAAAATCAACCCTCTCCCAATAGTCTCAATATCATTGATGCCCTATAACATATGCCATTAGCTTTTATGCTTAGATGTAGATAGGAACCCGGAACTAAACGCCAAGATGCCGAGTCACCGACTTGTAATTAAAACTCCCGGAGCAAGGGACCCGCATCCATTGTGTCGGGTTAACTTAGCAACGTGTTACAAATAATATCGATTCACGGTGTGAATTTCAGTTTACTATAAAAAATATTACTGAAACTTTTTTAAATTTGAATCTGTCAGCTTTGAACCAGTGACCTGAATACTGAATTTATCATTCAATTTTTGCAACTTTCATAGATTTGTAAAATGTTTTGATTTAAAAAAATCATTTTTATAATTATTACTACGTGGTACATACAAATACTTATTTCACAATATTACATATTATAAACACGGTGGGTTTGAAAGTTACTACACCTGGATAGTGAAAGATCCCGAAAAATCTAAATCCTGACCACTACAATAACCTTTTTGATTTGGTGAATATTGGTGTCGATATAAAACAAGGCAATATCATCAAGGTATCATTTTAAACGTTAGCTGATTCTTATGAAATTAGTTAGAGAAGAACACATTTCTAAAGCTGTTGAGTTTTTTATCGAACACGTGACTTTAACACGAGCTTGAGCTTTGCAACATTTTAAATAATGTATTATTTCTTGAAAAAAACTTGAGATCTTAACGTGCTGTAAGCAATGATTCAGTTGAAATGATTTTTGTAAGAGGAATTGTTGTGAAAACATTTCGTCGCAATATAATAAAGGCGAGTTGAAAAACTTTTCCAAAGAAAGCCTTAATTCCGAGTCTTGAAAAACACTTAAACCAATAAATGTCTAGGTCTCGTTTGTATTCAATCGGAATGAAATTGCGACATATTTTTGCTGTTTTTATTAGGATTAATAAAGAATAACATGTTCAATTGTCTTGTAGTTAAAACTTTGCAACGCAACGTGCTTAGAAAATCTGATTGAATTACGTATTTTGAATTACTTTGGTTTTCGGATGTTATGAAACATGATGTTTTGTAAAAGAGGCTAAAAGAACAAATAAATTAAAAAGGGTGCTTTTTCAAAAGATTTACTGCCAGTAACTTGCCAGTTTTTACCGGAATTGTTTTTATGTTTATGAAAGTTTGAATGATTAATTTTTGTAATTCAATAAAAGTTTGAAACAATTGAAATCAATGCTCCGATTGTTCACTATCGCCAATAATAATCATCGGGAATTGGCGTAGAGGATCGTACTGAAGCTGGTAAATAATTGCATACATTCACCTCAATTTAACACACTTTACGAGTGGCGCAAACATATAAAATACATCTGAAACCGAATTGGTTCAGTTAAAATAATAAATTTCATGACCCGCGGAAAATTGGCGGAAAAAAATTGATTAAGGCGTGGTACCGCCAAACCTCCCCCATATTGGACGGGGGCAAATTGCGCCCATTTTGTGCGGCTAGCCACCCTCTCCCCCTGCATCCCCCCTCATCCCACTACCCACCAGTCGCCGAGCCTCCCTCTCAGTCTACCGGGTTTTCCACCCTTAGGCCGGCTTACGTAAATATGCACTATTCGTATGCATTTATCTCCGGGCAGATACTGCACAAAACTGCAGCCGGACCTACCCGTCTATGGACTACGGAACGTTTGTAAAATATATATCGGCCGCAGGACGTACGATACTCCGAACGGGTGGTCAAATGCAATCCTGATTTCTGCCAACGAACTGGAATTGTTTAATTATAAAGGTAAGTACTTATTCACTATGGCCGTTACTTAAATAAACAAATGAACATTAATTAAATCTCGTTCACGTTTCAGGAATTCAAGCAATTTTCTCAGCCAGAAACAAACTTAGTTTGAAAATACGTAAATATGTATTAATCTCTAGCTCTCCATTATTTTCAACCTAATAATCTATCCATTGATCATGACGTAGGCTAGCTGGAACCTATTTGAATAAAAACGTTTGATTCATTGCGTTGTATTACGTGGGCATATAAAAAAAATTCAACTAAAATTCCCCAATCTCGTTCATACGTGCTGCAGGTGATTGCATATTGCATTTATCCAATAATGCAACTCTGTTTGCACATAGTCTGTGTTTTAAGCCTACTCTAACCCAACTACTGCTCCAGTTGAAACACATATTTTATGTGTCCCTACGTTCTCGTTTGCACATATTTATGGACGTTTGGTTCCTAGCTATTGTTTCGCAAACCAAATTTAAACGAGAATCGCGATAAAATGACTTGTTGTATTGGGAACAATCCATGCATACATAGGCTATTACCAAAAATAATATTTATTATTCAATTTATTCATCAATAATTTATAAAAAATAATATTTATTTGTGATAATTTATTTATTAAAAATAACAATTCATTAAGATTAATATTTATTAAATGAGAATTATTTTAGTAAAAAGCTCTATTAGTTTTTAATACTCCATTTTAATTTTATGTAAAAAAATATTTAGACGTCCTCCGTGGTCGAGGTTAAGGCTTTCGACTAGCAAGCCGAAGGGTTCAATTCCAGAATGGAAACTACTCTCAGTATTGCCCTGGTATAAGATCACCATTCAAAATGGCTTTAGCCGTGTTTGGTGACCAGATCTGAATAGCTTGATATTCATCCACCTTTGTCTCCCCATATATTTCACCTTTCCACTACCTCTAGCCTCACAATATACCCAATAGGAGATGCCAAAGTCTCACTGGATCCAGACGGTTGGGAGAATTAGGGACTCTTATGCGGTATAACATAAAATATTTAATCAAATATTATTACGTCACGACTTCTCAAATTCAAATCTCTTTTTAAGAAAACGCTTTAACATTGAAAACTTGACACTTTTTTAATAATATTACATAACCATTTTTAACTGCGGATTTGTGTATTCGAAAGCTTCATAGCCTGTGAAGAGAAAAAAATCACACTTTTTGATGTGAGCACTGCTCAAAAATACCAATTGCTCCTAGCCGTCTGGGGCCAATGAGACTTTTGTATCCCGAATCGGGGTATGATGTGTTGCAGAAGGTAGGGTGGAATGTGCCCCAAATATCACAGATTATTTTTAATTAATAAACTGTGAAATCATACAAATTAATCAAATGAAATTAACTTTAAGTCATGAAAGGAAATCTATCAAATTTTGTGCAGCATGTAGGTAGCATGCAAAACTTATGGTAATGCCACAAAGAATTTTCATTAAAAAATATATTTTAAGCTTTTTGTGGTAGCATAACTAATCTACAGATATTCCTCACGCACACAGAAGGGGCTGCGCCGGCGTCCATAGCGGGGAGTTGTGTGGGTGGTGAGGGAGGGGGTGGGAAAGGGGTGGTTGGATACGAGGGGATGTCTGATCTGAACCTGTATTACGGTGCAATTATTGTTTTACGTTGATCAAGGCGGAAAATGCAAATAAGTATGCAGCGACGATCGCCATGGGTAAATTGTTTTGAATGTAACCTCACCAGTTTTACATCGAAAATTTTATGAAAAAGTTTTATTTTTTTTATTTTAAATTTTATTTAACTTTATTACATAACATTGGTGCAGTTTATAGCATAGGCAGTTTTCATCAAAATAACAACATAATGTTACATTAAAAAGAAGTAGAATGATTTAAAATTTTCACGGCTAAAAGTATTATAGCGATTTATTTTTAAGGTATTGTGTCGTGTTGCGCATATTTTAACAGCAAAATCTTGCTAAAGATAGCGCAACGCGGCATAATATCCCAGAAATAAATTGCTATTATACCATTTTAACAAACTGAAATTATGCAGGTGCCTACAAAAAATAATGTATTTGCAAAAATATAAGTTTTGTCTTACGTGTATAAAAGTAAGTGCGAGCGTCTTTTTTTTGTTAAAATTTTTTTAAATGTGAAAATCAATTCATTTTCGCATCGAATGAACGAAGGTGAAAAAGTTCTGGACTGGAGTATTGTATCAACATATTTAATTTTAAATAAAAATATTATATTCTAGTTGATTACTGATTCATCGTACACTAGATCAGATCGACGCGGTACAGAAAGCTTTAAAGCTCCGCATCTACGCTCCACGCCACCCACGCACACAGCCTCTACGACACATCTACGTTGGTCTACGTCAGTATAACGAAGCTACGTATTAACAAATAAAGTGAACGGACGAACGTCCGAACAAACTCCCTCTCAACCCCTTGGCCCGGAGTATTTTCCACCCCTCCTTCACCCCTCTCCAACCATCAGCCAGTGGCAACCCCCCCGTCTCCTCCCTTCAATCCTACCCCCACACTGTAGCTTTGCATTTACTGACAGGTATTTGGTAATGCGTTTTAGCCAGTAATTGAAACTTATCCGAATAATAAACAAAAATCGCTATAATAAAACAATAAAAATCATTTATAGTATAAAAAAGTGTAAATAACTATCGATATCAAATTTGAACACCTCCGCATAAAACAATCAATATTATTTATGCACTAAGACTTCAAATTTATTTCCTATGGGATACTGTTGATCTATATAATTAATAATATAAGTATAATATGATTTATCTGTTTGTAAAACTGAACTATTTGTACCGTTTCCGGAAATACAGTTCGAAAATAAACAAAAGCTTTTATGTTAAGATATTAAATGAAAGCTGGATTGATTCAAAGTTCACCCGAATAAAAGTTTCGGTCGCTTCGTGGAATAAACAACTAAAAACTATGCCTCGATCTGTTGTCGGTGCTTATTACCCTAACATAGGTCCGGGGAAAGTTTAGCTAGCTTACGAATGAAGCTATTTACAATTAGAAAGCCTCCTCGTGCATACACTGACGAACTAACTGAGTAAAGGAAATGTATTGATAATATTATTATTATCCGCGTGTGTCGTATAAAATCGCGAGTGTGTTTGTCGTTGTGCGTGTGAATGTATACTTCACATTTAAATGTAATGTATCTGTAAGTACTCGCATCGGACGAATCCTGTTCGATCAGATAAACCAACTATTTGCGACGTATATGACGCGAGCCGGTGGTCGCTCGAAATATGTATTTCGAAGGCACCAAAGAGGTGCAAGAGAATTTGAGCACTTCTAGTTAGAATATTTAAATTATGTATTCAATTCAGTCATATTATACAAAGCAGGGTCTTTTCAAATTTGCTGTAGATATAATTTATAATTTCATATTGTAATTTGACAATGAATGTTATGAAAATATTACTGTTTTGAAAAGCCATATATTTAACTAAATTCGTATATTCAGAATTTGAATTAAAGTAATTAATATGATCATAATAATACATATTCGTTTTCTCTGAACTCAATTTTTCACATGGAGCGTAATATTAATCCAGAAGTATTTTAATTTCAGAAGCCAAAAGAATTTCAATACAAAAATCAACAAGGCCGCTTTCAAAACAGTGTATTTACAAAAATTCTCTCAATTTTTCCTAAAATAAATGCAACCCTTCTATTCATCCCTCGGCATTGAATCACACGATTTTAGGTAATGTAAAACAGTGACGATTTTTAATAATTGTGAAAGTTGGTCGTTGGTGTTTGACAAAAAATTTCGCCAATAAACAATTAGATAATATTAATTAAGTGTTAATCTCAAGTGACCTACCAGGTAAGTATTGTACTGTATATTTTCTCCATAAATAGTTAAGTAATAACACTGTAGAAATGTATTATAAGTTTGTACAGCGCCCTTGAGGTGTTTTTGCACAAAAACGGCGCTATAAAAGTCATCCAGGTATTATTATTATTATTAAACGTATTGTACGTATACACACTAAACGTAACATTTGAGGTGAAGGTACTTATAGTTCCCTCTCCGATGGAATTAAAAAAATATAAGAAAGTTTTGTAAATATAGTTCACTCAAACTAGTCGAGGGTTTCTAAAAATGGCTTTGCCGTCAAAACTAGAGGATTGAAAAATTCACGAAATCAAACGCGGCTGACTGCGGAGTTTCCATTGAAAACCCAAAAAGGGATGGAATGGTAAAAAATCGAAGCTGGATGAACAATAATTGATGATACATGGGGCTCCGTCGTGACAGACTCCAAAACATTTTCTATAAGTACTTTCTGTAAAGGTATTTAATGATGAAAAGCAATACTTATCTTTGTTTTTTTTATTACAGATACAAAAAAATTAATTAACAGGTAAATTATAAAATCACGTAAAAATATTAAATTGTTGTCGCACTAAAAGACATCAAGACAAAGCAGTAAAAACTTTAAAACGTCTCGTAATATTTACATTATTTGTTCAAGTTTACGCACTAAAATGCATCAAGCCTGGTGAGTTAAAAGTGTAAAACGTCTCGTAAATGTTAAATTGAATAAATAGACGCACTGAAAGGTATCAAGACTATTTATTTAGTTAAAACTCAAAACTCTTCTCGATAGGTGAACTATTTCAAAGGTACAATGTGGACCGACTGACAATATTCGAACACGTTAAATAAGTAAATATACGTTATGTATTATAATAACTCTTTGATCAGTTAGTTTTTATCAAGTTTTAAATCTTCTCAATCTCTACATACATACCTATTTGGTCGGGTGTTAGTGATATAAATAATACAATTTACTGCTAATTTCAGAGATCCATATCTGACCCGGAGACAGGTCCTGGGTAAATATTTCAGCATAAAAAGGATAGGTTCTCTTAAATCCAAATTGATCGGAACTTTCATAATTACAGAACATTAACTTTCCATGTGTGAGAAAAAAATAAATATAATTTAACTGGAGAAATTTTTTTCTTACTGCTAAATTTAATAAAAAATCAAGCCGGTACAAAAATTTTACTGTCACTAAAATGCGTCTATGGTTTCTTTTCGGTTTGACTGAGGATTGAACCATCCTCCCCAGCGACTGGAGTCTACCGCGCTCACTACTGAGCCATTTAATGATCACATTTATTTTGTATATTAACTGCTGTAACGTCGTCCAATTTGAGAGAAATGAGTATATGGTCACGTGTGTATTCGTGATAGCCACCAATTATGATAAAATGCATTGTGATCGACAACGAGTCTATCTGCTAATTTTCAGCTCAATCGAATGTTGGAAAGTGAGATAGTTTCCATTTCCTAGATTTGCATTCATTCGTTCACGAAAACAAAATTCAACATGTCTTCGTGTTTCTAGGTTAATGTTAAGTAACATAGGTACCTAAAGCATCTGCAAATTTTAAATTGTTGACAACAGCGCGTGCCATGTAGGTAGCACCTTTCAGGCACGTGGTAGATGCACTCCTATTGATGCACATACTGACCTAGTATTCTACGGTAAAGGATGCACATTACACATTATACACAGCACATGCATATGGCTGACGAATCAATAGATCAGATGTTCGGGTTAATCTGCCAGAGGTGACTTGCAAATTAAATTCAGCAAATCACATTGTACAAGATTAGTTACATTTGGAAAACTGCAGCCTCTTACATTAAAGGTATGTTTTTATTCTTAAAACCTTTTTTTATTATTATTATCCTTAAATTATACATCGATTACTTCTCGTCAAATTCACCAATTAAAACCGAGTAAAAATAAAGTGTTTTTTACTATAGTACATATCTTTTAAAAAGTCTTTAAAACCTTTTTTTGGTTTGACTTAGCATTGAATCTTCCTACCCAGGATCTGAAGTCGGAAACTCTAGCAACCTCTCCAAATGCCGATCGGGTAGGACTTACATTTATTTCGTATACATTACTGCTGTAAATTCATTATATTTCAGAAAAATGCGTTTATGTCCGCGTGTGTACATGTGTTATAACCAAAAAAAGAACCCTTAAAAAAAGTTTTTTTACTATGATACATTTACTATAATATTTTTACTAATATGTAGATGTATATAAAAATTGAACCTTCCTCCCCGGGGACTGACTAAAATGGGTGAACCACGCCATTACTTAATTGAATGGTACCGATATTTATTTCGTGTGCTGTAAGTTTTTATAATGTATCCAATTTAGGAAAAATGCCTGAGTTCCACCAAAGTTTGATAGAATGCATTGTCATCGATAACGAGTCTATTTACCGAGTTTGAGTTGAATGCATGTCGGAAAGTGGATTAATGTCCGCTTCTAAGATTTCTATTCATTCCCGAAAACAAAAGTGAAATTCAAATAGATGAATATAAACAAAAAAAAATCTTTTGTTGATGGCATGATGTGCCAATAAGTGCTTGTAGATATAAAAAAAAATAAAAAAAACATTATTAGACGTGTTATAACTGATAATATTAATTAGTACAGAAATGTCGGTAACCACATAAATATTTTTTATATAAAAAATAAAATGTTATGAAAAAGACGCGGTTTGTGTGAGAAGTATGTGGATGTTCCTATGATAGTTCAATTTTAACTTGGACACAACACACAAATATTGCTTCAACTTGGCAAAACGATGAACGAATATTTGGCCGTTTTGGTGACACCGAGATTTTGCATTTGAGCCAAACTTTAATGTAATAGTCGCTCATTTTGATTTCTACAACCACTTCCCTTGAGGTGTCCATGTTTCTTTAATTAATTAACCAATATTTGTTATTTATTACTCACCACAATGTATGGTTGTAAATAAACCTGAAACAATCTTGAAATAAATTTAAAACGTCGATACGTTAAATACGTCGATAATGTTAGGTACGGCGCGGAAAAAGTAGTAACGATACTTTATCGTAATGCAAAAAATTTCAATATTTCTTTTGTGAGTTCAACAAACGACCACCTTTCGAGTTAATATCTAAATATTGCTGAAAAAAAGTTATTCAGATTTAGCAGCTTGCGCCATGTGCATTTGAAGATGTATCAGTCATTATTTGCAGCAAGCAGATCGATCAAAAGATTCGAAAATGCAAAATTAAACGGAAAGTGCCATATTTTTCAAAATAATCTCTAACACTTTCTTTGGGTAACAAAGGAAAGAAGGATGAACCTATACTTGTACCTATTTAAAGCAGGTAGAAATGTTACGGAAAGGATAAAGTTTGCAATTATTTGACAAGCGTTGTGATAGATGAATATTTTTATAGTGGAATAACTTAATAACCTCAAATTAAAATATATACATATTTAATAATTTATAATAACAACTCTCAAATAAAAAATGTGAAAACGAAAAATCAAGGTCTTGGGGTCAATTCTTAGATGTGACCGAATCTTTTTATGATTTTTCTGTTTCACATTTTACGTTTGAGAGTTACCGTTGCAGTTAACGTTATTTTCAATGACTAAATTAATATATAATAACTAGTAATTAAAACTCATTTTTAAAATGGATAATGCAGAAATATATTTTCTGAAACCGTTAACGATCGGGTTTCTGAAACGGTATACTAACAGAAATATGTTTTCTGAAAAGTTAAACGATTGGTTTAGTGTTATGAAATTGCATTGCTTTTCCAACGAAATTTTAAGAATAATGCAACCAATTTCAGCACAATGCGTCATTTCCATCATTAGCTATGAAATTTGTGAATAGAAAATATCAAAAAATTGTGTTAAAAAAATGGAGTGTTCAAATCTCGGGCAAAGCCGAGTAGCAATTATAAGGTTTATGTAGTGCCCTTTTTTGGCACCAAAACGGCCATCCATCCAAATATTATTGAAATCTAGTTAGGAGAGTTAAAATCACAATATCTTACCTGACTAAAAGATGGAAGATTTTTCTGATAACAATTAAGAACTTAAACCTTCCTGAACTAAAGAAAAAAGTTTTTACGATTCCCCAAATCACTTCATTCAGAATGAGAATATTTACAAGATATCAAAATCTGCTTCCGTGATTCTATTATATTAATTTGAACCACCTTTCGATCGATTTCCCAAAAAGTCGTCAAAATTTATTATATGAACGCGCGCCACCTGGTTTTATATCGCAGCAATATCCAGGCAATTATAATCTTCTGAATGAAATCAATGATCCCATATGCCCGCACTCATAAGAGCTCTGTCGAGAAAGAACCAATCTATTTGCACGAATTTGTCTTGTATTGTAAGCCAATGTTGCGGGTCTTACCGAGTGTTATATGGGCTGTTCTCAAAGGACAATGAAATAGTAAGTTTGTAGGATGATGCTTACAACACGAAAGGTCTTCTGAACACTTACACACCCCTAATTATATCAATGAAATGGACAGGGTGTTTCTGAAATAAAGTATTAATATCCATAAAGTTTAAATTGAACACACGTTTTATGTCCCATCCTTAAATACGTCCTAGTGAAATATCTCAATAGAACATATAACATTAAGTATCAAATTACTCATTTATCTACCCATAACGAATTTAATTTATCAAACATACTAATTTAGGTTATCTTTGCGTCCCGTAAAATCTTGCAATGCCTAATTTATGGAACATAAATATATGGGATAAACGGTAATATCTATGTGGAATCATTGGCATTAATCCACAGTAAACAGTTTCACATGTTTTCATGTTAATATTTTGAGGAATCAATGGTATTAATTAAAGAATATGGTAAATGTATATACATCAATCGCTCGAGTGGTTTTGATATTTTAACCTAAAATCACTGTTGTCTTTTTGTACATCGGAATTATAATATTGGGTAATTTTTCAAGAATTATAAGAGCGGAGCTTCAGAGATTGTCGATTATTTACGAATACGTATGAAGCTATTTTTTTATGAAATAATATAAATTCGTAATTTTTTTCGCATTTGTACTTATTTTTTCCACCAAACTGTGTAGTTCGCTGAGACTTGTTCTCTTTCAGTGAAATAAATAACACCATTGTCTTAATATCTATTTTTACCTAAGCTCACTTGAAATACAAGATAAATAAACACAAAAAATCATGTAAGTTTTTAGATTCTCACGACCAAAAGCATTTTTGTTGTTTGTTTTTGGGGTGTTATGCCGTGTTGCGCTAACTCCTTCTTTAGCCGACATCACATCTTCGGATCTACCGGATCTGCCCTGATGATGGACACTGCAACGCTGTCCGAAACGTCGGCTAAAGAAGGAGTTAGCGCAACACGGCATAACACCCCAAAAACAAACAACAAAAACAAAAAATCATTATCATTAAAAGATGTACACATTATCACATACATAATATGGTCATTTAATATTGTCTTTTGCAACCAATCTGTTCCTAAATAAATAAAAGCATCGTTCCAAATCGTTGCCACTTAAGAAGCCAGATTGCTGGCAGCTTATTTCCCAAAATGACTCGAGTTTGCCATAACCGCTTTGACAATCAGAAAAAATACTAATAATGATCAGATTGTTGTACATAAATCTTCCCACAGTGCAAGGGCCAAAACCGATCAGACTATTAAAACATACTCTGATAGATCCATTACAACCTCTCCCTTATTCTCATAAACGGTGTATGAAACAGAAAGAGAGGAAACAACAGCAGTATAAGTGGTAGGACCGTAGTAACCAGTTGAAGAACCCGCATCATGCCTCTACTAAGGGTTGGACAAAGCAAACTTTCAACAATATCTCAAGAAGTAATAAATAAAACATTGTTTCCCGCTATGCGCAACGATACAAACAATTCTATGCTCTCGCCTTAAGTGATACAAAAAGGATTTCCGGTTCTTTGCGAGACGCTTCCTTCCCTGAGATGCGAAATATTCTTAGACACAAAACATATTTCAAGTCGGAAGATGCTAGTAATAACTTTATCAATATGTTGTAAACCTTAAAAAACCATCAATCTTTCACCGAAGTTAAATGCAATTGAATGCTCTTAATAAATTCATGGGTAATTAATTAGTAATTACTATCCGGTTTCGATCGAGTTTCGACTTTTGTCGAAAAGTTTTTTGTAATTAAATATTTCAAAAGTATGAAACAAACAATATTTTACACATGTCATATTCATCTAGCGTTAAATGAAATTTTTAACACTTCATAAGCTCTTGATGGAAATGAAATTTCAAACAGTTATGAACTGTACTATTAATATAATTTGGCAATCATATGTGCAATTTTCAGAACTCACCATTCAGATTCTAATAACGGGGGTTAGCTGAGGCTCACATTTTAATAAATTCCGACGATTTCGTAACGGTAATATATATTTTTTAGACCGATACCTACGGATGAAAGTTATTTATGTTTAAGATGAATAAAAACAGTACCTTACCATTTAAATATTTTATGTAATACAGTTTGAAAGTTTTATAAAACGTTTTTAAACTATAAAATTAAGGGTGAGCAAAAGATTGTATTATTCTAGAAGACGAATTAGTAACTTCTCGAGGTATTCCTCTAGAAACATCTGAGATTTTCGTAATGCGTTCATCAGAAATAATGTAAAAAAACCCACTTTCTAGGCCTGCTAGGGCAAATTCGACCATACGTCCTTCCATTACGCTGGACCGTGCGCCGAATATTTTTTGGCACGACTTCTTCACCTATGTCGTTAAGATTTCCACTTTATTTTAGAGGTTCAACCGTAGGTCTGTCCGATACACCGCGGCCTTGCGTCGCATATATTTATGCATGACTTCGTCACTTACGTTGTTAAAATTCCGACTTTATTTTAGGGTATATTCCCGTCTTAACGTTAATGTATTATAATATTTTTGTATTTTAATTAATTTACTGTTTTAAAGAAAAGATTCTTAAAATATCGTAATAAGCGGTGTTCACCCGTCTGGAAAAGCTTTTACTGTAAACAAAAGACCCTAATTTATGTTAAAAATAAACGCATTCCTTTCAGTTAGAGCGAGGTAAGACGTTTCCACAGGTTTTTGCCTTTCAACACGCCCTACAGGTGTACAATGACGTCACGCTAGGGTGACGTCACACTTGTTCAAAGAAAGTAATATAAGAGGGACCATGGACACACTTTATTAGCGGCCTTGCGTGCAAGGAATAACTACTTATTTAATTTGAATAAATGTTCGTCTTAGGGAAGGATAAGCAGGAGTCATAATAATGAGAAAAAACAAAGGAATTGTATTTTACAAAGTTCTTATAGTCTATGATGGAAACACGTGAAATATATTAACGATGAAGAAATTTTTATTTTATTTTATTGTTAAGTGAATATTTCAAAGCTCATGATGTAAACTAGGGAGTGTAAAAGTATGTGTGTTATTAGTGTTATTTTGTTGACAAGAGTTCCAGAGAGTATTTTCTGTTTCAGAAAACAGATTAATTGTTCATAAACGGGGGCTTAGGATCACATGGGCCTAACTACAAAAATGTGTTTTTGGTTAAGCTTTGTTTCGGTAATTTGTTTAAGAGTTACAGTTGGACATACATTTGTACACATGAGCATTAGAATATTTATTTGCGTCTATTTTAAAAATATATTGTAGATACACCTCTGTGTTCCTAACCCCCGCAAGTATGGTGAATAAATTAATTTTCATACTTTCATAAATAGAAGAATTTTTTTTTCCATTCAAAAAATTTACTTTTTGATTGTTGTACCTATTATATATTTATGAATTTGTTTTCGTATTAAACATTTCTATAATTCAATTATTTCAGCTAATTTATAAATTCGCAATCATAACAAAAAAAGTAAAAAAAAATAACCTCATACAATATTAATAAAAACCGCAAAATTAAAAATATCTTTAATTCGTGCAGAAATTTAATTTATAATAATAAAATATGAAATAATATCCTTCTCCTGAACGTGCCCGTTTAATATTATAGTATAAGGACTAACAGGAAACGAATCGACCTTGCAAGGGTAAGATAAGAATCACTCAAGTGTTTCCTATATGGGTATTATGAAAGGAGTTTTTTGTGCGTCTTACGTAACCACAACACAAGCAAACACACACACATTAACTTATGCAGACCACCTTTGTTGATATCAATTTAATTCATAAAGTACATCGTGGTTTATGGGCCGTTGCGTCAGACTGGATTGCTTCCGGTACGTAAAGAATTTTGTAAAGATTTGGTTATGAATGAACTTCAGGTGTGTGTTGATATCTGATTCTGTCACCTGATTTATTTAGAGGCGGTTAAAAATCACCTGTGCATTTTATGCGCAATTTTTTACGACTTGAAACATTTGTTTAAAAGTGAATAGTTAGCGTAGTAACAAGTCCCGTAGCCAGTGGGACTGTAGCTTTCTCATTTGGGATATATGGATAGGTTGAAGGAGGAGTGAGGAGGGAGAGGGGAATGAGATGGGAAAGTATAAGGTTAAGAATTAATTTAATTGGTTATTCAAATCTGGTCGCTAAACATGTGGCGCAAAGTCGCTTTTCAAGCAAAGTATATGTAAATAAATAAAAAAAAATTGTGAACGCCGGGTTTCGAACCATCGACTTGTCAATCCGCAGCCAAGGGTCTTAACCGCTTAACTACGAAGATATTTCAATGGTTTGTCAATTGCAATCATATTAACTCTTAATTGTAAGAATAAATAGATGTTTGCCGTAAATTTTTGGTAATTATCGTGATGTTTCATAACAAAACGTTTTATAAATTATATAAAAATAGAAATCTGGTCTTTACTTACAAATTGTATGGAAAGACCAGATTAAAAGTACAAATACAAACTATGAACGAAAGCCTTGGTAAATATGTAAGTAATTTGAGGCTCACATAAATTAATTCTGATAATTGATTAAATGTATTGCCCACGTGAGTATTTTTCTCTACTTATCGCTGTTATCTCATTGGATAGGAAAAGATTATCATTTAACAACGAGAAACGTTTATCCACGTTTTAATTATAGATACAAGTATCGATACGCTCATATACAACAAGATAATCTTCTTTCTTATCTTCCTTTGTTTAGTACAGAGAGGAGGGTAGATTTGACATTTGATGGACAGGTGTAACGTGTGGACATTACTCGTAATATATACATACTCATGTAATAATGTGTAAAGACAATAATTCACGCATAAGGCAGATGGATAGCATTACATTATTCAGTTATAACAATGGAATTTTGAAAAACGATTTTTGATAACGCTTTAATAATTTCAAGAATTCTTGTGGTCAAAAAACACTTCTGACAACGTTATATCATTATCCATACACACAAGTACATTACCACCATGTGGTTAGTATGCGGACTCAAAATAAAGTCAGTTTAAATAAGTTAAAAAACTTATTTATTCTTTTTGATATCATTGAAGAAGAAGATTATACTAATAAATCTAAACGAAACATGAAACAAAAAATACACAGAAAAATAAAACGGTAACGTTCTCAACTGGGAACCGAATAGAGGATCTCTGTCTTACCGGGACAACGCTTGTAACCACTCGGCCATTACGACCTAATTTTCATTAATAATCATTTTTGTTGATCTCATTTTTCAAAATCAGAACTAACAATACTTTTCAAGTAATTTTTCCCATATATTCAGCTGCTACTTTTTTTAATGTATCTTCAAAAGATATTCCATAAAATTGAATGTTCTTTTTCATTTAATGTCAAACTTTTCTTCCCTGATTCACTTGACATGTGGATTGAAAAATATGTAACAAACAATATTATGCCTGGTCTTATTGTTATTGAGTCATACAAAGACTAAATTCGTCATCATATGACATATATTATAGGTATTATTCTCGACCTCTCTGAAAGTATCTTGAGCACTGAGGACACCGATGAAAGGTTAGAGTATCACTTCAATTGAAGATTTTAAAAATTAGGAAATGAAATTCTGATAACTGATATTACATATTGATGAAGATGTATTTTTATTTCTTTTTTACGTGGTTATTTTATCCAGAAAAAAAAGGATTAACTAACGGAGAAATTATTATTATCTTCTGATTGAAATTTTCTTTTTTTTTATTTAGTTACTTTTTTAAATAATTAGGTACATTTTTGTATGGCACATGAAAAAAAAAAATTAAAACAGATCATTGAAGTCCTCTTCACTAAGAGATCCTGTGCTGAGGGGGACTATATATGTTAGTATACGTTTTCAGCGACTAAGATGATGTTTTTAATATATTATAGTTCTTCTTCCGATATTTCCTTAAGCAAAGATTTGATGTCCTTAATGTAGTTATTTTTCATTTTCCTTTGTTTGATGTTGAGAGGGAGTTTATTATATAATTTTATTGCTAAAAATTCAGAGCTTCTTTGTGCAAAGGTAGAATTACATTTAGGAATATTTAGTATGTCTGTTTGCATGGCTCTGGTTTTATGATCGTGAGAGGGGTTTGCCTCTGGTTTATTTTTTAGGTTTTGAACTAGAATATATTTAGTATAGATTTTTTGTAAACTTGGAACATGGTTCAATAATTAGAACGACTCCTTATTAAATTCTCATACATACATGTAAACCTATTCGAATGGTTAGGTTAGGTTTGGTTATGCTTTGTGCTCTTATTTTCTATTAGGCAGATTGGTTCTTGTGTTACTTAGACTATAGGTATTATTCTCGCAATGTTACACTTAACACTGCCGATCCAATCATGACTATGCAATCATCACCGATGAAAGTCTTGATAAAATTTTATTTCTAAGCAGAAAATCATCATGTCACGATTGTTTATTACTTTCCTTTCTTGCAGGGTCAAAATCTTGATGTTAGTGACCCTCGAATACTAGGCACCTAGTATAGTAGTACCTACTCGAGGTGCCTGGGACCCCAAAGGTGTATGCACGAACTCTGGGACCCAGGTGATGCCAGCAGGTGAGGGCAGGCAGATGTTCCATAAGGCACGCTTTACGATACATCGTTCATATTATTCACCGTCGTGGTAGTGTAGTAATAATAATAGATGCTACTTTATTATTGGCGAGGGGGTGAACGGAACCCTACCTTGAGGACTGAGGACTGAGGACGTCGAGGAAAGGTGAGCGCACGATGCGGGTTCGATCCCCTTGCAAGTTCACGTTTCGGTGACTTGCCGTTTTTGGTAATTGGTTGGTACACAATTTTATTGCAGGAATGTGTTGATGTTTATTTTTGCTGATAATGAAGGGCCTCCTAAAAAATAAATATAGCCGATAGCAGTAAGTACGTAGTAAACACGCGTATAATCACACTTAAAAATATTTTCCATAAAAAAAATAATAAATAAGTTTCTTTGAATATGTCAGCCGAGAATCGTGAAGAGAATAGTAATTTTTCGTAGTGGCCATATTATTATTTATTTATTGACGCCCTATTGGGCTTTTAAGTACATAACAATTACAAATTTCATTTTTAACAACAGTATAAAACAAACAATAGAAAATCGTAATAAAATATAATGATTTCTCATACATTATTTACATTTAAAAAATGATAGACTAATTTGGCTTTAAATGTATTGAAGTTTAAATTAAATATGTCAGCGACATCACTTAGTTCATTGCCCAACCTATGTATTCTTTCTAACACAGAATTCGTAGCGAAGTTATTGTTGTAGAATAAAATATTCCGTCTAGTATATTTTGGAGGTATATGTAAAGATGGCAAATTTATAGTGTCAGGGCAGTCCAACCATTATGTTGTGAGTTTGTGAGCGCGCGACTAATTGGTGAGTTATTTAATGTATTAGTGTTGTTGACTTCCGTATGCAGAAGCGTAGTTTGCCTGATACGATTACTTACGATTACTTACAATTTATTAATTTATTTTAGTTACAGAAACATAAATATGTCGCTTTATAACTAACTTAAAAGCGAAACAATAATAATTTTGCATACTGTAATAATTCATAATATCTTATCTTAAAAAATATAATATTTGTTCACTTATTTTAAGACCGTTATTTAAAAAAAAATATTTATTCAATTCTCTGTTTTCACCCTCAAGGCTTTTGCTTCTTTTTCCACTTTCAGTCTTTACTGTTTTGATTTAAAATTTATCTTGTTGCATTTATTTTTATTTAAACCAGACGGATAGCAATACTTCGGGACTATCTATTTTATGATTTAGCAGATTATCTAGAAACGATAGATTTGACAAAGTAATTTGACAGATAATTTGTAATTGTGTTGTATTTCTTAAAATTTAATAACATATATTTAGTTGGTAAAAAGGAGAATATGTTGCAAAAAAATAGAACAGTAATTATTGTACTATTCCAAAGATGACATTTGAAAATTATTATTAGAGACAGGTACATAATTGCGTTATTCAAAATAAGGTAAAGAAAAAGAGATGTGACAATAGTTTTTTAAACTGTGTATGTAATAAATTCGACACTAGCATACATTTAAGAGAATTTTCAAACACGCTGGCTCTATTTGCTGCTTCCTTTGCGATGGCCAGCTTGAACAGTCATTTCTGTTACTTTACAATAATATGAACAAGGTCCCATAACATAAACTGTCGGTCCCAGAACTAATCCTGGTCACGCCTTGTGACCAGGACCCAGGACCGCAGAACTAACGCCCCCGATAAACTGCAAGTAAATTTCTACAACCAGAAAACGAGAGATATGGTCTTATCTTTCAAAAATACAGCCAAAATACTTAACCCAAAATCACCTATTTATATTAGTGAAGTGCTTACGCCTTACTATAAGGAATTGCTGTGGAAAGCAAAACAAAAGGCTAAAGAAACAAAATTCGAATTTGTGTGGTTTAAAGCCAATAAATTACTCGTTCGTAAGGGTCCGGGGGAAAAAATCATTCAAGTCAAACATGAAAGTGACATTAAAAAAATGGTATTGTAGATTTTTAATTCTAGAGAAAACCCTTACTGTAATGGATATTATTAAAAATGGAATGTATTACCAATTATAGGACGTCAAATCCTAAATTCTGTAAAAATGTACTACAAACACACTCATCCTCTCTTCAAATCTTACAGCAAAATATTAGATCAATTTCCAAGAATTTTGACGAATTCTTGCTACAACTTGATAATATTGGAACCTCTTTTCATATAATTATTCTTACTGAATGCTGGATACCAAAAAATTATGCTCCTAAAATTTTGAAAGGGTATGATCACTACAGCACTTCAATACATACTAAACAAAATGATGGAGTTGTTGTCTATACCAGAACAGACCTGATTGGTTTATCTGTCAAGGAAATCCAAGTCAGCGGTGCAAACTGTTTGCAAATAACTCTCAAAAATGACACATGTATCTTAGCAATATACCGTTCTCCATCCTCTTATAATATTTCACCATTCCTAAAATCAATTAATAACTGTTTAACTGAATTATGTAATATTAAAAATTGTATTATTGCTGGTGACCTCAACATAAATATTCTGCCCACAAACGAACATTCTCAGTGCCAAGAATACTTAAATACGCTCACTTACCATGGATTCCAAAGCACCATAAACACTCCCACGCGTGCTACATTAGACTCCATTTCATGCATCGACCACATCATGGTCAAATCCAACTGCCCAGTAATATCTATTGTATATGAATCTACACTTACCGACCACTACACCACTATTCTTTCCATACAAACATGCAACAGAAAAGACAAACATAAAAACACAACAAATAAGAAAAAAATCATTCAAATCAATTATGATTGTGTTCGTCAATCTCTGATGAGTAAATCATGGTCAGAATTACTTAACATTATAAATCCAGAAGACGCCTGGACGTACTTTATCAATTACTTACAGACTACCATTAACGAACATACAAACATAATTATAAAACATATACCAAATAATATTTTACCAATTAAGCCATGGATTAACCACACTATTATTAAATCTATCCGTAAACGTAACAAACTCCACAAAAACGTTATTAACAATCCTTATGATATACAACTTCGAAACTTTTATAAAAGATATAGAAACATTTGTACCCAAATAATAAGAAAGGCTAAAGAGATATATTACAAACAGAAAATAGAAAACTGTAATAATGATCCTAAAAAACTTTGGAAAACACTTAAAGAAGCCACCCACTCTCAACCTAATCCTACGAATGACTTAAAACAACTAAAAATAAATGATAAAATATTTAGTTTTTCTAGTAATCCCGATATTATTGTTAATCATGCAAATAAATACTTCTCAAAAATAGGTGAACAACTCGCAAAAAATATCGATGTAAACCATACCAACTCCAGTTCACTAAGCTGTAATACAAATTTGCCCAACAACTTGCATTTTAGTCTAAAACAAATTTCAAATGAAGATACTAGATTGATCATAAACTCATTAAAAAACTTGTCTTCAACTGGCTTGGACGATATATCAAATATTGCCTTAAAAAAACTTGTATCAGAAATAACCACTCCCTTAACAAATCTTATTAACCTAAGCATCCTAAAAGGCCGATTCCCCGACAACCTAAAACACGGAATCATAATCCCAATACATAAAGGAGGCTCTAGAACGGACATAACGAACTATCGTCCAATTACATTACTAAATTCACTATCTAAAGTCTTTGAAAAAACTATTAATAATCAACTAATTGAATACCTTGAACAAAATAACATACTATCACACAACCAGTTTGGATTCAGGAAAAATAAAGGCACCTCCGAAGCCCTGGCAACAGTTACCGATTTTCTAAATGAAAACTTAGACAAGGGATCAAAATGCATATCAATATTCTTAGACCTGTGCAAAGCATTCGATACTATCTCTCACTCTAAACTTTTACAAAAACTATCTAATATTGGTATAAATGGTGATGAACTTACTATTATTAGCGATTACCTGTCAAACCGAAAGCAAAGTGTGAAAATCAACAACTGCAATAGCAATCAATTACCAATTAGCTACGGCGTGCCTCAAGGAAGTGTTTTAGGTCCTACCCTGTTCTTAATATACATAAATGAATTATGTAATCTTCAAATAGATGCCAAAATTGTAAGTTTCGCTGATGATACGATTCTCCTCTTCAAATCAAGCAATTGGAATGATGTATACATAAAAGCTAACAGGGGCATAACTGTGGTTAAAAGATGGTTAAACAATAATACACTAACAATGAATGTGACCAAAACTAAATACATTGAATTTAGTATTAATTCATCCTTAAGAAACCCAGAAAATCAAATTAAAATTTGTGCTTGCAACCTGACAAATCCGATAATATGTGATTGCCCTTATTTAGAACAGGTAACTAAAATTAAATACTTAGGTATTATTTTTGATAGCAATTTAAAGTGGAAAGAACATATAACCTCTACAGCAAACAAACTTAGAAAATTCATTTATTTTTTTAGACAAACTCGCAACTTTCTCAACCTAAGCCAGCTCAAAACAATCTACTATGCACTTTGTCAATCTTTAATAGAGTATGGTATCATAGCATGGGGAGGAGCAAACGCTGCCGCCATTGATCCAATATCTAAAGCTCAGAAACTTATAATAAAGATTATCCTCAAACTACCAATCACAAGCAGTTCGGATGAAATCTTTAGGAAAATCTGTGTTATGGACATTAGGCAACTTTATGCCAAAAACATACTAACATACCTCTTCAAACACAAAACTACTTTTGACAATATCCAAACTGCTCGTGATACTAGAACAAAAGGACATAATTTCTTACAAATCCCTTTCGCTAAAACAACTTTTGGCCAGAGAAATTTTAGATATTTTGCAACAAGGCTATATAATGCTCTCCCACTAGCCATTAGACTGAACGAATTTTTTCTGAAATATAAAACAGACATCAAATCTTGGATCATCAGCCAAGACAGATCCATGATAAATTTTTTTATAAAAATCCCTACATAAGTATGTACTCCAACTAGATGCTGATTAACAAATGTATCATTTATTATTATTATTTATTATTTTCTATCTTTTTCACAATGTCATTTTGTAGTGAAATATTTAATGTATCAAAAAATATGTAAACATTTTTAATGTATCAAATACGTCTGTCTCGACACAGGTTTATCCTAGTGAGACAGACATCGAAAAAAAAAACCTGTAAAAAAAAAAAAAAAAAAAAAAAAAAAAAAAAATTGTAATTGTAATTGAGGCCTCCGAATAAAAAAGTTGACTCATCAAACGAGCGGTTAAATTACTAGGTGCCCTTAGTGTCATTTTATTGTATACTATAGTGTACTCTGCGTGCAAGGCCGTAAACTTTTTTATAAAAGTGTGTTTATCTGAAGTGACCAGCCAGGTAAGTTATGTTTTTCTGCATCTGTTTGCAAATAATATGTTTGTTTTTCGGAATCTGTTTGTAAATAAAAAAAATAGATAGAGACTATGAATTTGTAATAAATTGTACATTGGTTAAAAGTTATCCAATTTTTATTATTATTATTGCTAAAACGTGCTTTCTCTGTAAAACAGTTCGATACCTAGTAGTAAGTAATTTTTAAACATTTCTTCGTGTGAATACCGCACAAGAGCCCCAATGCTCTCAACCGTCTGGAGCCAATGAAATTACGGCATCAATAATTGATGCTCAAGAGAGTGGTGAAGAAAGGGAGATTAGTAAAAGGAAGGTTGTGAACTACCTGACTATTCAGATCTGGTCATGAAACAATTTTAAAGCCGTTTCAAGGAACGCTTCGATTCTAAATTTTGGCAATACTGAGAGTATCTTGAGGATTGTATCGTAGATTTTTTAAATTCAGTTTTCATAATTAATATTAGGTACACAATGTTAAAGATCTCTAACTAACTAACTAACAAACTAACCATCACGCCGTTTCCCCGCAGGGGTAGGCAGAGAGGACGGACCGCCAAACAACTCGGTCTTGGCACACATTCCTTGCCTCATTCACATTCATACATCGTCTCATACATACTCTTCTATTGTTCTGACTCTTGACATGGCCCTACTCAAGTATCTGATTCACTTGGTCATGCCATGTCTTCCTCGGGCGTCCCCGACTTCTGCTACCATTCACATTTGCATCGTATATTCTCCTTACACTCCTTTCTTCGCTCATTCGCTCTACATGCCCAAACCATCTAAGCGTCCCTTTCTTGATCTTACTCATTACGCTTACATCAGCCTTGAAGTTAAAGATCTCTTTTGGCGTAATTATGCTATTCTGAAAAAAGGGAAATAATTCATTAAAATAATACTCTAATTGATATAGTTCAATAAAAGTCTTTATTAAATTCTCATGCATATTATAAACTTATTTGAATGGTTAGGTTCGGTAAAGGTTGTGCTTTTTCTTTCTGTTAAGCTGGTTAGATGAAGTTTTTAGTCAATTTAGAATGAATGAATTGGAGTATGAAGTAAATGGGCATCCTATCAAAGCGGCCAGAAAACAGATGCAGACATGCTACTTGTCCGTATTCGGGGACATTCGAGGAAAGGTGGTCGTCTGAACGGAACAATGGAGCCACCTCGAGGGGTGAACAATTATTGGGGGTTGCTTCCACCCCTAGCGATTCAGCTACTAATGGAATGTTGAGATGAATTAAATTTTGAAATAAAATACGCGTTATGAAGAAATTTTCAAGCTGGAACTCAACGTATGGATCACATACAAATTGGAAAGAATTAACGAACCAATCTGATTTCAACCCCTGCTTTAATTTGAATACCACAAGTGTCCCAACAGCTCCCAACCGTCAGGAGCATGTGAGACTATGTCATCTCCAACTGGGATATGATGTGAGGCAGAAGGTAGTGGAGAGCATAATGGGATAGGGAAGCGGAAAGTGCGGAAGTACCTGGCTAATCAGGTCTGGCCACAAAACACGCCTATAGCCATTTCAAGAAATGTTTCAATTCAATCGGGGATTTTACACCCCCACTGGCTAGGGACATTTGGTTCTCTTGTGGGGCACAATTGTAATTTCATAATATTATAGTTAATATGACCATGACTGTAAGCATGCAAAATAAGTTATGGATATATGTTATCATAAATGAGTATTTGGTACCGGCAAATGATGAATTTTTAGCCCAAAGGTCGTATTTTTTTGTTCGTGCAAACCTTCCCTTATTTGCAGTAATATGTAAAGATTCGAAACAGGGGGGCGCAAAGAGTGCAGCTTTCTTTATACTTCACAACAAACCCCGACATGTAGGAGAAAGAAAACAAAATAAAATGATTTTAGGGGGGTCGGTCGCACGAAGGGTGGTTATGAAACGCGCTTCTAGGCTTCTGCAACCCGAATACACAGTGTCCGGAAACTAGTGGTATAAGCGGAAAACTTGTGAATCTGCATCTCGGAGAGAACCCAATCAAAACTATGAGAAAAAGCTTTTCTTTTTTTACGCTTTGTCACATTTTAGAAGCCAATAAACAGGTGATAGAAACCACGTAGCGATTTTATTGTGATTTGACCATAAAAATTCCAGCGTGGAACTTGATTTACTAAAAATTCTGAGGATTCACCAGTTCCCGCTTGTACGGTTAGTTTCCATACATCATGTATAAGACATATATTAACTTTATATGTGAACGAAATTTTTAATAAACTGTTTTGATCAACCGTCCGTATAAATTATTTTCCAATGGATTATCTTTAGTATCTCTTGCTCTAACTAACAAAGGATTAAATCGCCTTATACTGGCACGTGGAACATGATTATCACGCGCATGGTATTATTATTATGTTATTTTTAAAACGATATTCATTCGAATTGTCTATGTTTATTGTTTTATTTTATGTACACCAGATCAGGCTATAGTTTTGACAAAGTATCAATCATAACACATCAGAAATGCAAAAAAAAAATCTAAAATGAAAAGCGTCCTGCAATTTGCACATTTTCAAATCTGAAGTTTCTCGGTCAGTGCAACTAGTTTCAGTTCGAAAAATCATTTACATCGTAAGCTTTGAAATGCCAATCTAATGAAACTTTGTTTTTATTCCAAATGTCTCGAGACAGTGGGCTATGGGATCCCCGATTAAAGTATGTTGTGAGGTTGATTGAAGTGGGGAAGGGAATGATAATGGTTATCAAATATGGCTAAAGTCATTTCATGCAAGATTTTCATTCTGAATGGTGTTATTTACACTTGAGTGAAGCCGAATCAATGGTTGCTTATAATATAAATACATTAATTGATAAATATCTACCTAACTAAACGACTTTAAATAAACTAAAACATCTGAAGTAAGCATAGATCGTTTATTTACCTTGCGTTTATTATGTAAATATATAAAGGAAACATATTCTTCAAGAATAGATTGTTAATCCGAGTAGATTTATACAACCGGTGCAAAGTTGCAAAACAACCTTTTCGGTCTTAAAGGGATGAAAACAAACCCATCCGTCCCTCGGCGTAAGGTGTTCGCGAACCCTTTTGTGAAGAAAGCCTCGCCAACAACCCCCGCCCTCCCCCACCCCCGGAATAGAACCTACCTGGAAAGGTGAATAAGAAGAAAAAAACGTGTAACATGTGGAGGAGGATTCATTGAACTGTGGGTCCAAAGAAACAGCTGATCTTTTATTAGAAAAAAATGACCTGATTTTTTTGATGTTGTATCGAATTTGTATAGGGCCCCTTCGATACATAAATTGTTTAAATTAGTTGAAAGAATTTAAATAATTTGAATTGAAACTATGATTATTTGTCTAATTAATTGATGTTTTAAGGACAAAGTAGTTTTGTACTATCCGGCGTCTATAGAGATTTTTGTACTCGTTTCTCTTATAGAACAATTGAAAAATATGGAATCACATTTTTGCGTCCCATAATATATGACAGTGGGTACCTACCTACCTATCATAATCACCGACGAGATAAATTGATCGAATTTTGTTGACGACCTGTCTGATGTGCCCAAAGTACCTAAGGTCAATTTTTTTCTGACTTTGATTGGAAAGTGATCAAACATGAAGCGATGTTCTGTTTTAACTCGACCGTTTTCCGATTCTTCGGTCTGTACATTTATTTATACATTCCGTTTCAGTAAAGATAATTTTTTTGAAATGTCATATTGTTGAGTACCTAAATTTGGACTTGCTTTAGCATTTTTTCAATATTTATCAAGATTTGTCATCGAGATAGTGACGTTTCTTTGAAAAAATTGTGTAAGTCGTTATTTCGAATAAATAAAAAAAAAATGAACATAATAGATGTGATTGAAATAGATAAAATACGAGACGAAATTTTAGTTTTAATTTATTAAATAAAAAAAAATTATAACACACACATTTTCGGAGGTTTACAGTTCGCAGAATTGCTGCATAATTAATAATCAGTTTCATGGGCATATATAATATGCCCATGGCCTAATAATCAAAATATCTTTTTTTAAATCATCCATAGTATTTTCCAATCCATTCAAGAAATAAATCTATCTCTAAGAAAATTCTCTGTAGCAAAACTGTCAGAATTGCTCCAA
Organism: Hesperophylax magnus; assembly: GCA_026573805.1. Classification (NCBI taxonomy): domain Eukaryota; kingdom Metazoa; phylum Arthropoda; class Insecta; order Trichoptera; family Limnephilidae; genus Hesperophylax; species Hesperophylax magnus. The sequence goes on along the minus strand of JAIUSX010000091.1, from coordinate 5,418,548 downwards.
ATTAATCAATTTCATTCACAATTCCATGCACGACCATTTATGTAGGTAGTACAGTTACTAATTCATGTAAGTATGCTGGTAGAGAACCGTTTTAAAGACATTATTACATGGAGGGCATACCATTATACCACCATTTAAAGCCAATAAACTTGTAAAGATATAATAAAATAAACTAATTGCATTCCCATTCTTTTACAACCCGACTTCATTATGATTTAAGTTCACTACTTCTCTAATATAATATCCGTACAGCTACACCACGTTGAAGTAACATGCATATTTCATAAAATTAACCCCACATAAGAGTCCATGGGGAAAGTTTTTTTTCTCAGGGCCTATGCCATCTTTTGGGATACTGTGTGGAGGGTATTTTTAAGGAAAGGGAGGATAGAAGGTTCTGGGAAGGAAAAGATATGAATGGTATAGGAAAGTCAGGCAGTTCACCAATGAACCCGGGCACCCCTGCTAAATGACCAAACGTAGCGAACCGCTTGACCGGTGACCTGAGGCAGAGGTGTTGATTATCCAATAAATGTTTCCCGGGGCGGCGGTATTCATTCAATATACTATGCAGACTATTTTCGTTGGTGCAAGTTAAAATTAAAAAAGTAAATTACGCATTTTAAAACAACAGCTTATAACCATATTTATAAAGCTTATTACAAATACATATAATTATTAATTGATTCACAATATTCATCGATCGATTTTTTTAAAAATAATCTTAATAAAAACTTAATGTATTAGTCAAAGAGGCTACGGTGTATCAATGTTAGTCAGCTGGTGACGGTACACTCGTGACGTCACGGATTCCCCCATAGAGTATCTACACACACATTAGTGTGTACAATAAGTATAGTATAAAAAAACCTATTCTTCGGTTGCCCCACGAGCCTCTTTGTGTACCGGTTATCATTCTGCCGCTTAAGTTGATGGTTGCAGGAAAAGGACGAGGTTAGAAATTTTCGAAATATCCGGTTATCGTGTTTTTAGAAACACATTTCATGGAACACATAAATACATGATGGTAAAATAGAAAATTTAAAAAATTATTAGTTAACTATTTGTACGGTGATCGATTGGGCTCTAATAACGTTAAAGTTGTCACACGTTAAAGTTCATCCTCGTAAATCACCTAAGATGGCGTCTCATTATTTTACGATAAAAATTAATAAGTTTATCTGGCGGTTTCGTTTTTCTAGAAATTACGGACGATAAAATCTGTGAAATTTTCATGATACCAGATCTATTTTCTTCTTCATAAAACAGATTAATGCTGTTATTTCACCTTAGCATAGTTATATCTATGATATGATGGGCGAAAAATACACCAAATGAGTATTTTACTAAAAAATTATGTCACAAAATAGATAAAGGTTTTGATATTTCTTTGTTCGGTAAAAATTACTACAAATTATATGAGGTTGTTACCATTACCAGACTCGACCTAAATCTGTATTAAAATTACGATCAAAAGGTACATACATGAAATTAATATTTCCTAAAATTCCTTCAATCGGCTTTATGAAGAACGTCTGGTTCGAACGCGCGCCCTGTAACCGCATATTAGGAATCCCCCTTGCTACTTGGCGGTATAGCACCGATGAGGTTATATCGACAGCTGCACGCGCTTCCCCTTCTTCCTTTAAACATCCCTTACTTACTCTCTTCCACAATCCTGTCCCGTTAAGTTTAACATTTCAAACACTCAAATAAAACGGTCGTTTTTCAAATAAATGCCGGTGAGCTCGGCGGTGTAACGTCTTGTACCTTTTCGATACAGTGTCTTAGAACTTAAGATTTTTTAAGTAAATGCAACAAGATTGTTTTCTTGCAAGGATTTTTCATTTTTTTTCCAAAAATTATTTTTCCAAATGTTATTCTTTCTTCATTATTGTTTCTTAGACAATTAAACAATTGGTTTTCGCTACATTATAAAATGATTTAAAAACAACACGGGTAATGGGCACCAATCTGTTCAAAATTATATTGAAATAATATTATTTACACAGTTTTCGTTTGTTATAGCTATTAAATAAAACGTTATTATGACAATCAACTGATTACGGAGTTTTTGGAAAGTATCTTTGTTTTGTTAAACCTATCCAGATTTAATATGATTATTATCACTGTTAGAGAAGGGGTAAGGTTTTATCGAAAAAAATTGTTTTACAAATGTAGATTTCATCATCAAAATAATTTTCAAAAGGTGCATTTCTCGAAACCTCGTAACGTCATATGTACCTCGTTTTGTCTGTCGAAGGATTAATTATAAAACTTATATATTCTGAATTAGCGTTTGTTGATCTAAATGAATATATGTTTGACCTACAATATTTCTCATTCAATTTCGCTATTCTGACACTACTACCTACTTGAATTCTATTTATAAACATTTTATGGATTTGAGTGAATCGTTTAGAAAAAAATATAATTGACCCTTGGCTTATAACTGAGGTACGAAATTTTATGTTTGATTAGCAGACTTTTAACAAAATAAATGGTATCTTTTTCAAATACTCTTCGCTAAAAAAAATAGTTGCAATATCAATGATATTTTCTGTAATTTTTTTTTTTTGTTTTTCAGTAAGCCATCGCATCAATTCGGCGGGTGTTGGTATCGGCAATCGCCGCGCGTCGGATGTACCGGCTAAGTCGCAAGTATTTTATAGGGGGGGTCCCTCATTATAGGGTGGCCCCATCACGTGGGGGGTTCCAATCGAACTTCGATCGGGGGGTACTGCAGCTGACTGATATGTAGGTGACTGGGTGCCGTCTTTCCAGGCCCAGTCACCGGCAAAGAGGGTGGATTATAATCGACACATATATTATTGCTTTGAGGGTGTCATTCAGCTCTACGAATTTCTGACATTTATTTTATGTACTAGTTATCATTTTAGATTCTTGTATGCAATATTTCGAAACCGTAACTACATTAACATCTTTATCATCATCGTAAGCAGCTAATGACACTTCTCTTTTGCTGAATGAAGACCTCCAAGAGCTGCTTCAACAATTATTCTGGAATGCTTGCCTTTATGTTTGACCTCATTTATACCTACTTTAATCTAAGTTTTACGATTGCTGCGAGCTTTTTATTCCTCTTGGGCACACACCAAAAACAATCTTTCCTCAAAATGCTATATTCACGGAATTTAGTTACAAGAAGGCTATAATAACATACCTCAATGATAGTAACAATTAAGGTTAGCATAATACTTTTCTTCTGAATGGGTTCTATCTAATTAGAAAATAAAATTTTGCTTTTTATTACTTTTCCACTGAATTATTTTGTAAATATTAACACATGTTTGTAAAAGCCCGTACCGTCATTATTCTGGGCAATGCCCTTATCGCTCGTATTTAAGAAAGCGTATTACTTACCTTTCATCGTCAATTAATTTTTTCGAACTTTTTGAGTGGTGCCTAGCACTCAACTTTCGTAACACATATTGTACATCATTTTGAAATACCATTTTGAGATACAAGAATAAATCAAACATGAAAAAGATTAAGGACGGGTTGTTTCGGAGAATTCGAACAATTCATCGAATTTCAACGTTCATTTTTGGGTTCTGTGAAAGTCATATTCAAGTTCTATTATTATATAATTATAGGCTACTTGAAAGAACTGAAATAATAACAGAACTTGAAAAAATCTTTCAAAGAACTTGAAAATTAACTTTGAAATTTGAAGAATTGTTCAAATTCTCCGAAAAAACCCGCCCTAACAAAGTTTAAATATGCTTGTCAGAAATTTATTTCGGTAGTACCTTTAAATGAAACAATTTGTACCTTCGTGTCTTACTTAGGTATATGTAGATTGAATTTCGCACATCAGAATGATGAAATTTCGGTTAACTACTTGTCGCTCTTAACCAACAACATATTTAAATAACGTGTTAATAATACTAACATTGCATTTAAGCCTACTCTCAACGAGATGTCGAATAATTCACGGATGATGAGATTCTAAATAGACAAACGATAACACCCAGACCAATTGAGTCGAAAGCCGCGACTTGCTAGTTGATGATTTCAGTTGAATTTTTTCATTAAACGCATTAAGGGCGCAGAAAATCGGCAGATGCGCACAAAGTAGTACGAGGCGAAATCTGTATGTAAAAAGAGGGCACGCGCAGTACCCTCGGATTATTCAGCGCTCTGAACCTATTGGCGTCTTTCCTTTTGTTTCTCAAGAGGGAAAAATGCAGTTAGGGGTGGCGTCCATAGACGGCGTCCGAGCTACCCCCGCGGATGGGGGATGATTTCAATCAAAACCTGGCGGGAGCACTGGGGGGGGCTTGTGGATCTATCAGATTTTTGCTAGATATGGAATGTAGAATTCAGTTGTGGTAGGTCTATTCAATACAATTAATAATATCATTATTTACCGGCAGATTGTATCACCAAAATTACATTGAAGATATTACGAATAAAACTAAAAGCAATAGTCTGTTTATTTGAAGGAACTAAATTCTCCAAGGCCAAGATCTCACACATAGTTTTACTGTCTGAGATTACTAGGGCAATGTTCGAACCTCTTCTCCTTCAGGTAATATGGAGCTTTCATTTTATTCTTTCGAATTAACAGATAATGGAACCAGAAGCAATATATTTTTTTTAAATATGAAACCGCACAAGAGTCCCAACGGATCTTAACCGCTTGGAGCCAGTTAGACCATGGCATCTCCATTTAGGGTATAGTGTGAGACCGAAGGTAGAGGGAAGGAAAAGGAGATGGAAAAGCGGATGGTGGGGAAGTACTTCTCTATTCAGAGCTGGTCACCAAATACGGCCAAAGCCATTTCAAGCAACGTTTCAGTTCTGAATGGTGGTCTTACACCAGGGCGACACTGAGAGTATCTTCCACTCTGGAACGTGCCGAATATATACAATACCCATTTTATTTTAGATGACTAATTTGTGAAATAACACAAATTAATCAAATAAAATTTACATTGAGATTTGAATCCGTGACCTACTGCTTGCTAGTCGAGAGCCTTACCCCTCGACAACGGAGGCCGTCGCTATATTGTATTCCTTCTTTTACCGTTGTTTCAAAGGTCTTTTTATGAACAAAATGCTAACATTTAAAGCGCATAATTTTTACACATACTTTAATAATTTATCTTTAACTTTTTGTAAAATATCACTTTAACCTTTTTAAATGAATGAGAGTTATTACGAACACAGATATCAAAGACGTTTTAAATTCTGATCAAAAAACAAACCAAAAATATACTGACATGCTCTTCAATTGTATGTAAATATCTATGCCTGCATCACATAATAATGTTATTCTATCCTTATTAATCACTCATTTATTTTTTAAAGTACGCGAGCTTAATGTTTTTTTAACTACGGCCTGATCTTCTAGCAAACAATATTATTAAACGCTTGACGCGTGCTCCGATCTACCATCAGAGATGTGATCCATTCCCGCCCTTATCCGAGGGTGGAATTGAAGTTCACCCAGTAAATCCATTCATGTTTCTTTCATACCGATTTTTATGCAATTATGTGTGTAAATGTTGGTCCTTTGTGCGGACACACTTCAGGGCGGGTCTCTACTCACATCTTCTCGCTGGGATGATTATAGTGTGCGGGAAATATTCGTTAAGGAACATTAAGGGTTAATGCATATTTAATATTTCATAAACATATAAGTGAGTGTACACCCTATACATGTTAGAAGTTATATTTTCTTTTAAAAATCAAAAAAAAATCATGTTGAACATTTTATTTTGATAAAGAGGAGAAAAAACGTATAATCATAGAGGATGGATCTTCACACAACTTTGTCTAAGCACGCACACTTTTTGCTTTATTCACATTCATACTTTTTTAAATGTGAATAACGTACAAGGGTTCTAACTGCCCGAAGCCAGTGCCACTATAGCATCCTAAATTGCGATATGTCGTATGGCTGAAGAGACTGGGGAGGGGTGACAAATGAGGTGGTAGTAGGCTGGGAAGGATTTGGCAAGACAGATCTGGTCACAAAACAACAATTTATTACTTTGATTACACTGTTTTTTATACCAAAGTGATACTGAGGGCCTCTTCCACTATAGTATAAATTCTTACGTTATACCCATTCTTTCCATCTCAAACATCTGATTCACTTGATCGTTCCTTTCGGTGGCGTCACGGACTTCTTCATCCATTCAGTAGCGAGTCATATATTTTCCTGAAATTGCTCTCTGTGTACATCCTTTTAACTTGTAGAAACCATGTTAGCATCTGTTTCTTAATTTCGGTGATTAATTTAAAAATGGCAAGTAAATAATATAATTAAAGCACGCGTGCTATTTTCCATAGTAGCTATGAACACCTCTGAAACTTGCTAACACGGACGTCGGTTAATTAACTCCGCGACGCCGATATACCTGAACGCCTATCCAACAAGTAGTAGAGTCAAGCAGCAAGTATCAGCAAGTTGGAGGGACAATACCAGCGAGGATTGTGTCTCATGGTGCGTGACTTAAAGGCGACTACAGGAAATACTTATTGTTACCAACTACTTCGGCGTTTCCGGCTCCTGCCCGGGCACTTCCGGCGCTTCCGCCACCGCGGAACGCATGCGTGATATACTGGTTGGAGTTGTGAGAAGTAGTTAACCCTTCATTTTAGTTTCTCAGTCAAAGTCGTGTTTACATAAACAATCTAATAGCATAGATTTTTAGATATGTTTGTTAGTGCCTACCTACGGTAAAACACGAGGTTCAAAAATAATATTTATTACATGTTAATTTAATTATCGAACTTACTAACAATTTAAACGATTACTTTTTGAAAAATATTTTTAAATCATAATATATTTTTGATTTGCCCAATACGATAAAATCATTTATAACGAACATTCACAAATTACATAATAAGCAATTCAACGGTATTATACAACAATATTATAATTAAAATTATTTTCGCAAAACGCTATTTTGTGACATTTCACCTCAAGTGCCCTTAAGTATAACAGGTTCTTTTCTCACAAATATTTTTATGTAAAGTGGTGTTTATATAAATTTTAATTGGTTTTTATTTATTTCAGCAACTACATAAAACATTTTACATACGAAATACTATAGTGAGTTTAAGTATAGTAATGGTATTTCTTAGTCCTCCTCACTAAGGAGTCCTGTGCTGAAGCGGACTAAAGGAATTTCATTCTATTTTATTTGTCTTGCCTCGTTTTTTAATGTTTTTTCATTGTCTTCTTTCAGCCACATTTTTATTCTTGATTTGTACTCATTAAACTTTTTTATTCGTTTTATATCTGGAGAGAAATGATGTTGTGGAGTTATGTTGCAAAATTAGTATAGTTTCTTTGTCCGAATGTAGTTTAATAACAAATTATGAATTTGAAGAATTGATGTCTTTTGGTAATTTTGTTTCGATCCAGTGTGATGGAATTCAATGCAGTTGTAGAGGAATCCGTATTTTTTATTGTCTCAATAGTACTCGTATATTTTTGGCACATATTTTTTATACATTTGATTTCAATAGAAGGTTTTTTTATGGGTACTTTCGGTATGGTCTTCACGATTCCCCTTTTAATGATTGGTCTTTAGATTATGTATAACGTGTGTACTTAGATACAGCAGATTCCAATCCTATAATTTCATATTTGATTCGTAAATGACATAAAGCATAGTAGTCTTTTTTCACATCTTTTTTATTTACCACATTTCTTAGATTTTTAAAGAAATATTTAAGGCTTGTGAATTTTCCGTAATATCTTTGACGTGTCAAAGTGTGACCAATCTAAGATTTTCATTAATTCCTACTTCGAGATATTTTATGCTTTGTTATTTTTCTACAACTGTATTTAAATTTATAATTATATGTAAAACTAAATACAGTAGGTGGGTGTATAAACGTTTTATTGGAAGAATATGAATATTTTATAAAAAAACAAAATAAATATATAAATTCTCATGGATCTCTTTACCAACCACTTTTTAATGTATCAGCTTTAAGGTGAGCTTAAATGCTTCAAATCTCGATAACAATCATACGTAGTGAAAAACGATAAGAATAATGTTCTTATAAAATCATTGCATTGTTTAAATTTCATGTAATCCTTTACAGTATAATCAGGTTTTTCCTTGTAAGGGTACCCTAAGCGCCTTAATTCTTGCCGGTTAAGGCTGTATTTCTAACCTGCGACAGTTCCGGTCAGGAAGTAAGGCGGAAGCAGCAGGAATGAAAGACCGTGTGAGAACTCAGAGGGTTACTGTTAATGTATTCATTACATTACACAAGGTAATGGGGCTGGTAACACGAAACTAATTACTCCCTACACCTGTTGTGATATTCGTAATGGGGGTATTTCAGTTAACTAGATTGTCCGATTTAAAGAGAAGGGATTTTTGAAGACCTGCAAAATATAGTAAAACGGCAAAATAAAACAAACTATATGGGAATTGGGAATAAAAAGCGTAACAGAGAATTAAATTTGACAATTTATTAATTATGAAAAAAATGAAAACGTATATTTAATCAAATGCCTAGGTGTAATATTTGATTCGAAACAAAGGGGAACACGTTTTGAAGATACATTAGCGCGCAACAGCGCACGGAGAAAACTTATTGACATAAAATACTGCAAATTTATTTAAAATCATGTCAAATTGTCCGTTTTTCGGTTGAACTGCATGCCTTTAACGAATGAATTGACAGATTTCCTAACAAAGTATCAATAAAACGCGAATGTGTTATCAGGTCGGCGGAAGACGTGTTCGTAAAAACTCTAATATTGTGGAATTTCGTCATTATTTTTTAATTTTTTTTATTCAATAATCAAACAGTTTACAATGTATAATAATATTTGCTAACAATAATGATATATAAAAATTAGTTTTCACAATTTTTTTTTGAATTTTTTGATGTTACTCTTTTATGGAAGCAGATGCTTGTGTTTAAAAGAGATGCTGAGTATCGAGATGAACATTATTTATGTAAGTATTCCTATTAATAATTTAAGGAGTTAAGAACATTAAAAAATAAATGTATATCAACAATGTACAATTTAACGATTTATAACGTTACATTATTTAATTGACTATTTTCGTTATTTTGATTTTTTACATTGAAATGTTCTTTGATCGCTTTGAGTAGGGTTTTGTCGTCTTCGATTTTTTCTGATATTATCAGGTAGGTTATTAAAGTATTTTTTGCCTAGAAATGTGTAATGATGTTGTGCAAATGAGGTGTTACATTTTTGTATTGGAAATATATATTATTGATGAGTACGTCTTTCAGTTGAAAAACTGTGATTTTGTATTTCTTTTATTATTTGAATTATTATGTTTTTTCGGATAAGATCATTAAATTTTGGTACTTTAAATTCTTCAAATATAAGTTGAGTTGGATAATCTCTCGGTTTTTTCAATATTATTTTAACAATCAGACGTTGTAAAATTTCAATAGGTAGGAGATTAGTTTTGTATGTGGATCCCCAACTGGTTACACCGTATTGGAGATTCGATTGTACTGATGCGTAGTAGACTAATTACATTATATTTATAAGTAAAAGGACACCTGCATGAACACTTGTTCCGGTATATTCTGAATGGACTGATATTAACAGGAACAGTTTCAATATAATAGGAAAAGTTTTTAACAGGATTTCAATAAATCAGCCATATTCATTTCTCTCTATGTGCCTTCTTTATAATAATATGACAACTTTGATTCCCGGATCACAATCCAAGAGAAACTAAAACTTATAATATTTCTCCTAAAACATCTATTTGAAACAATTTTATTAGAAGGCTTTCATGCATATCGGCAGTAGATAGTGAGTAGTGGGTGGTAGGTGCATCTTTGTACGGTGCATCATGCACCGCGGGGGAGTGACTGCGCTTTAAAACAAAGCTTTTGTTTACATACAAGTAGGATGGCACAAATGCAGCATTAGCGTCTTGTTAAGCGGACAAAAGCCGAGAGATAACGAAGGCTTTGCTGCAATTTTTCAATAGTATTTATATCGAGTTTAGTAAAGATATTGATTGAGGCGATCATCTTAGTATTTGCTACGATAACTACTACTTTTATTATGAGTATATATGACATGCCGTCGTGAAATTTAAATAAAATTAGTGTGTTTATCAGATATTTTCCCAAATTGAAATTCATTTAATGTCATTGCCAAGAAATCTAAATATAGTATATTAACCTAATTAAAACCATCCACGTGGAAAGATTATAAATAATAATATCGTTGGTGTGTCTCTATGTCAATGTGTAACTCGGTTTCAATGAATTCTAGAACTGGGATTTGATTTTGATTTTCAAATTTGGAATTGATTGTGGGAATAATTCAGACGAGCGGTAAATTAAATACCGAAGTGATTTCATTTAAATTAATTTATAAATAATTCTATATTTTAATTTAAATCGTGATATACTATGATTTACGATGGGTCTGCGCCATTTAAATATAAATTAAGTTCCCTGTGTGAAGTCAATATTTAAGAAATAAAACTAGTAACAGCGAACGAAGCAAAGATTCCGGATCCAATTTAAACTCAAGTGTGGCGAGTGAGTTTGAAGGGTGCAAATGGAAAAGAATATCGATGTCATTCAAATCAATGAAAATGACAATATCCAAAAACCACAGAGAAAAAATAACTAAGTAGTTCAGGTTTTCCTGGAGAAAACATCATTAAAAAAGGTCCTTTTCCAAGGCCAAAAAATTCCTTGCAGTACATGCATAATTTCCCCCAAACTGCCATTATAGATGGCCGCAATTTAGGAAGTAATTAACTCAAATATTATCACCAACATCGGCTCATAAGTGGAGAGCCTCTAGAAAATGCAAACAAACACAAAAAAAAGTTTCGAATTTTTTTGTAATTTAATTAAGAAAAATACGAGATTTAAATTCACTCTCAAGCCATTATATAATTTGTTAGAATGGAAACAAAGCGGACAATATTGCAATATAGAATCAACAAGACCCTTGCATCCCTAAAGACGAGCAACAAAAAGATGTCCTCTCATTACGCGAGTATTTATGTGCGGAGCAAGCAGCAACTAGGGAAACCAATTCTACGAAACAACAATTGCGTATGAGCGCATTGAGCCGTGATTACGGGCCTCCTTCAGTACAGTGTGCGATCCTGGTGCATTCCGGGGGACGAATTAGAGGAAAATTCTAAGAAAATTATGCGAAAATGAAATGTTTTTTCTGTTGACTTTGTGTATTTTTTTACATTAACCACACACAGGAGGCTCTGAGTAAAATGATTTCCCTCAGGGCCCATGTCATATGTGGGAATGCTGTGTGGAGGGTTCTTTTTAAGGAAAGGAATGAGAGGATATTCTGGGAAGGAAAAAAATACAAGGGATGGGTAGTAATCTAGGTATCAGAGGTTTGGTTATCACCCAAACACGCATCTAAAATAAAAATTAAAAAAATTATGCTATTCGCATACATGTAGTAGATAGTTTTTTGAGACGTGGAACGGTAATGTGACGTTTTAGACGTCACGTAACTGTTATGAAGATTTCACTCACAAATAATAGCATAGCATTTTTATAGCGCAGTTTTGTGTCATTTCACTTCACAGCCAACCTCTGATATGATAAAGTACCAGAAAACGAAGTTATGTTCTCAAATTTGGTGGTAAATCAAGAATTCGTGACAGTTCATATTTTATTTTAGGTTTTTTAAATAAAATTTCAGTGTCGCTATTAACTTCCATTCAAACGAGCTCCTTGGCTTTTAATATTATCATCTTCTCCAACGATTGAAATATATTTATTGGTTTTTTCATAAAACGTTTATATTAATCTTTTAGTTTTCACTGTGTCTTGTTAATTTCACCATACAAATCAAATTGTTGATCGAAGTGACAATATATTTATTAGTGACCAACTCTGGATAGCCATGACACTTCATTCACTCCCGCTACTTTGCCCCCTCCTTTCACACTAGTTCAGCCTCACCGATGTATTCTATATTACCTATCTTTGACGTTAGCTCCACACAGGAGGCCTCGAAGAAAATAATCTACCTCGTGGCCTTTGTTATCTTTAGATATGCTGTGAGGAGGGTATTTTAAGGAAATAAAAGAAAGCAAGTTCTGGAAAGGAAAGTGGAATGAGAAGTAATGTAAGAGAGGTCAAAAGTTTTTCCTCAATCATTGTCTCCCGATTCGACGCAGCAGGTGTGCGGACGTATTCATCGCCAAGACATAGAAAAACCTGTGGCACAGGTGTTGGTTATCCGATAACTGGTGCCGGGGCGTCGGCACGCATACCCGTCTTCCAAATTGAATATAATTTTCACTATTTAAATAACTTGGTAATCACTGAATCTATCTGAGATGAATTTTCTCAGTCCGTGCCACATCTTTCATTTCTCATTCCACAGGCCAAGTTGCAACATTGTGCTGCCTCGAAGAACAGGGGATGCTCATAGAGCTATAATATTTCCGGATATTACTTACTTCCATTTAAACAATTTTAAAATTTCTGCTTACCCATTTCTACATAGCCTATCAAAAAATGTTAATCTATTAGGTGGGTTAAAAAACCGGGCAGTATATGTATATGACTATAATGGTAATTAGCTCAATCATCGGCAATGGAAAATGACCAACAAATACAAACATAGTACAAAATAATTTAGAGTTTTATAGATTTGTGTGATTTCAAAATTTTATCAAATAATAAAAGGTATACTTGCAGCATGTTCCATAGTGGAAGATACTCTCAGTATCACCCTGGTGTAAGACCACCATTCAGAATTGAAAAGTTAAAAAAGAATTGAAATGGATTTAGTCGTCTTTGGTCACCAGACTTGAACAGCCAGGTGATTCTCCACCTTCGTCTTCCTAACCTCCTTCCCTCCCCAGTATCTTCAACCCCACAACGTACCCAATTGTGGAACGCCATAGTGTCACTGGCTCTAGTCGCTTAGGAGCATTTGAGACTCTTGCGCGACATTATAAAATAAGTATGTATTGGTTTCATTTTTAGAAAATCGCGTGCTTTAAGAGATTGGTAGGTACTGTAAGAAACGATACACTTGATAAAATCCCCTTTTGATTGCGTCTTAAGTCCTTGTTCCCATTGCGCCACATTGTCATATAGTTAATTCATATTTAATTACCGCCCCCGCCCTCGCCTCCGCCACCGCGCCCGCCCTAGAGATGGAGCGGCCGCCCCCGCTCCGCACCACCCCCTAACCCCTTTCACCGCCCATCTTTGCCACCCGCTGCCTCCTCCATTGTTCGGCGGTAATCTCCCATTCTTATTGCCATATTACGTATTATGACAAGAGGAGTTTTCTATATGTAAAGCAGTGGCGCGCGGCGGATCTAATCAGGGGTGAACTTTACTCCAAATGTAAATTAGTCTTTGATTAAATTTAATTAATAAGTGATGGAAAAAATAAACAGAAAAATTATCCTATGTATCCGTATTTAGAAAGTGCTATTTTTTAATTCTTGTGAAATTGACCTAACATTTTTCAAATACCGAAAAATTCTAGAAGGGATTATCAATTTTACTAGCCTATCTGGGGTCTAGGAGTAGAAAGTTAAAATGCATATACAGTGGTGACATCATTTTTCTTTTCTGTAGATCACACTTCTTGGGATTATTTGTCCAGTTGGGAAATCATTTACAAGGTCCATTTTAACCGAAATAATAAGCGTGACGATAGCAAAACCGCTGCTTTCGTCAACTGATTAACACGCAGGGGCGAGTTCCTTTTCAGCGGTAAAAACTATAGAAATGAGAGTTCTGGCATTATAAATTTTTCGCGCCTTTTTTAAACACTCTTCTCCAGACCCACGCAACTATGTAGTGCACGGAGAAAAATGAGTATTGCTGTTTTATTAAAATCTTGTTAAAAACGGGATTGCAGACCCTTTCCTAATAAACTTTTAGTACATTCCTAATATCTCGGAACACGTGTTCATGCACTTGCATTTGCCATGATAATATACAATGACGAAATGCTGAAATATTCGGATTTTTATGAACACGTGTTCCAAATCGTGATTATAAGAAATTTACTAGGAAACCTATGAATTCATTCGTGAACGGCCTGCAGTCCCGTTTTTAACCGGCTTACGAATAATTTGAAGAGATTCTTAATAAATTAGCAATATTTTATATCGGGAAGTTTGCTTTAACATATGCATTAAACGATCATAAAATAAGATTAGAGAAATTGAACAACATAATTTGCTATAATTATTGTCTCATGAGGACAGTGATATTTCACCTAGAATGCTCTTTACTCTGATAGATATAAGTATTAGTTTTGTCAAGAAAGAGGAGGTTTTTCTGTTTTCTTGGGTCACTTTTAATGACCAGTCCGCCCCTGTGCCCGCCCCGGGCTACGCGGTGCATGCATTCATTTAATCCGTGTTTCCTTGCGTTTTTTCCGATGAGCACCGCGCGTTATGGACTGGATTTCAAAGGAGGTTCCACGGGTGCATGTTAGGAAAATGGCTTTTTATCGTAATACCTACGCACACTGTCTGGTTGTTCCTCACTGACATTAATGACAGTTTGTGAACCATTGGAACATTGATATGTTGAATTGTTAATGTCAACTTTTGAAGAATGTGCAGACCTTTATATTGGAAATATCGTTTGAGATTGTTTTTTTTACTTAATATCTAAGATTATGCACTTCAGAAAAAAGAACCATTTGAGATTGTTTTTTCTACTTACTATCTAAGATTATGCACGTTATACTAAAACTCTGAATTAAAATTGATATCTTTTCAAAAAATATCTTGCTCGTAATAATTTAATAAGAATATTAATTTTAGGAAAGATGATACGAACAGTAAAATTCCCAAATAACGTCTATTTGGCAACTTGAGCTCACTGCAATATGGTTGCATCTAAAACTGAACTCGTGCAGTTGTAGTCTGCAGTTTGCAGTTTGCAGTCTGCAGTTTGCAGTTTGCAGTGCGACTGACTCCGTGTGGGATGTGGGATATTTGCTTGGCTGTGCACTCCACCCTCTTCGCCCATCTCTGGCCCTCAGCCTCCCATTGTGAAAGTCTGGAGTATTCTTGCACGGATCATTGCGTTTCATCCCGCCCGTTATTGCATTTTATTGCTTTTTTAAGTGGAACTCCGTAAATTGGCTTTCAATCAGTAAAATTTGTTTCAAATATTCTGAAACTTCTCTGGAGAAAAATTCGAACCTCATGAATCATTTGCTCATTGCTGACATTAAATTTGGGAGGAGAGTTTGGGAACCATTTATTGGGTGACCGATACCTTTGCCATAGGTTACCCCAAGTGGTTCGCTTCGTTTGGTGATTTAGCAAGAGTACCCGGGATCATCGGGTGAGGTGTGTTCAGTATGCGCCTGCCCACCACCCTTTGAACTCTCCAACTGGTCTCTCGACACATCATCTTGTGCCGCAGCGGGAGGGATATATTTTCCTCCCAGAACCGCACCTCCTTCCCCTCCTTAAAAAAAACCCTCCACACAGCATCCCCAAAGATGGCATAGGTTCCAAAAAAAAAAAAATTTTAGTCAGCGTCTCCTGTGTAGGGTTAATTTTTAAGATTGTAAAGAAAACTTTTCTTGACAAACTTAAAGTATAAAATAGTACCAACCTAATCCGTTTTCTCGAAGCGTATTCTATTGTGCATGTTTAATAAAAGTATGGACTAACAAAAAAAATATTTTAAATTACGTATAACGTAATAAGACTACAAAGCTTTCGCAGCCGGCCTTTGACGGCCGGCGTGGTCTAGTGGTATACGCTTTTGACTACAGATCCAAAGGTCGCGGGTTCGAACCCGGCGTGCGCAAATAAATTTTATTTGATTAATTTGTGTTATTTCACAATTAATTAATTTAAAATAATATATAGTATATTTGCGGCACGTTCCAGAGTGGAAGATACTCTCAGTATCGCCCTGGTGTAAGACCACCATTCAGAATTGAAACGTTGCTTGATATGGCTTTAGCCGTGTTTGGTGACCAGATCTGAATAGCCAGGTACTTCCCCACCTTCCTCTTCCCCATCTCCCTCCCCTCCCCAATACCCTCAGCCTCACAACATACCCCAATTGGGGATGCCATAGTCTCACTGGCTCCAGACGGGAGCAGTTGGGACTCTTGTGCGGTATTACTGTAAAAAAAAAAAAAAAAAGCCGAAAAACGACTCCTAATGATATTTTAATAATTATGCAATTTAAAAGGACATACCCACTAATGGACACAAAACTTACTTACTTACGAAAGATCACATATTCTTCGGTACGTCAAAGATATTTTCTAGAAATGCTTTTTAACTTGATTGAATAATAATATTTATTTTTTATTTATATTATTTTTTTTTTTCCATTTAAATGTTCAATTTATTCTACGAAAACCCATAATTTTATTTACATTCCTATTACTAGAAGACGTTGAAAGTAAACAATAATATCTGAAGACGTCTCTACTAATCTACCTGTAGTTTCACCTTGAGACAGAATGAACGCTAGTAATCCAGGGAATCCCTCAAGCACAAAAGTCCCAACTGCTCCAGACAGTGGAAACAGTGAGATTATGGTATCCCCGATTGGGGTATGTTGTGAGGCTGAAGTTAATGAGGAGAGGAAGGAGATGGGGAAGAGGAAAATAGGGGAGTACCTGGCTAGTCAGATATGGTCACCAAACACGGTAACATCCATTTCAAGCAACGTTTCAGTATCTGAGATACTGAGAGTATTTTCCTCTCTGGAACGTACCGCTAGTACATATTATTTTTAATGAATAAATTATAATACAAACTAATCAAATAAAATCTACTTGCGCCCGCCGGTATTATAACCCGCGACCTTCGGATTGCTAGTCTAGAGCCTTACCCCTCGACCACGAAGGTCTGATTTCAGCTCCCCAAAACTCAGTTACGTAAAACAGGAGCCATTATTCTCAATAAACACAAAATAAAAACAATGATTTAATGAACTTCAAAAAGCAATTAAATCTTTTCCCCAAACAACAAAATTATATACACTTGTGTGTGTCTAAAATTAATATAAGTGTGATTTACGCAACCAGTGTCAACATAAGAAGCGTTTAACCTCCGTGATGTCGGTAAGGCTTCTTCCACCCACTCCACCGGTGGGGGGGGTGGGGGTTGGAGAGGGCCAGAGGCCTCGTGATAAACTGGCCGCACTAAACGGGGCTAAAGCACCGCGTAATAGCCGACTTCACCAAGAGAGTGGCATTTATTAGTGCACTACTTGAAATAATATTACTTCATTTATTTTTGTATGTATTTCAAAAAAAATATTCTCGGGTAAAGGGTATATCTCGCATTTTTGCTCAAAATAGAGTAAAATATATAAATCGAATGCTAATTTTTCGGTCTTCATTTGAGTAAAGGAGAATATCGTTATTTCTTTATAATTAATATTAAGCGGAATTCAGGTATGTGAAAAGGGAGTTAAAAATAAAAATGTTATGTTATGTTTGAGTAAAGCGAAGTTATACAAGATATATCTTTTTTCCCCAAATAGACGCTAAAAAGACCGATGAAAAATAGCTTGTCAGAAGTATTTCTGTTCATATTCACGTTTGACTTATAACAGCAGCGTATTCATCCACTAGTTAACATCAGAATATAAATATAAGCCGGTAATTGTAGTTCAATATTTGGGTAAAAGGATATAACTAAATACCCAAAAAATTTTAAATAATTTCAAAATATAATTTTTTTTTGTTTCCTGAACAGTTCACTTTTACTAACATATACCCTTTTAATCGCGGATTTTCTCAGTAATCAAATCGTCTTGAGAGATGCAACTGCATTTGCTGACTAAAATTTTTTTATGTTAAATAAAGTTTTTTTTTTCTTACTTTTTACCATTTTCAATCGATATTTCCAGATATATAAAAAAGTGAAAAACGAATAAACTTGTAACTCACTACATAATAAATTAGTTTTAATTTATTTATTGAAGATTGTAATATTTAGTTCACACTAATAACGGCCTACTTTTCCAAGAAACATCCCCTCTCTACAAGTGGTCGTAAACACCCGAGGTGGGAGGGTGGCCAGGGGTGGCACCTCCGCCCGCCGAGCAACAGGTCGCTCCTTATCCATTCGCTCACACAAGACCGGCGTGCACAGCCCTTGGCTAGACTAATAAGGCTATATGTGCTCTAGGCGGGGGCTTTCTTGAGGATTTCTTTGGAAAGATTACTTTATACAGGGCGATAAAAAAAATATTCTTTGAATTTTTTTAAGAAACTGAAAATATTTTTGATAGATCTTACTTTTAATATTACTGCATTATTTAATTGAACATTATTTTTAAGCGAAGAAGTTCAAGTTTTTACCTTCAAAAAGTTTAAATTTAAATACGTAATAATCTAATACTTTTTAATTCGGACATTAGGACATTAGCTCAAATTGGTAGGCCGATTTGTGTACACTCCGGGAACAATTTATTGGATAATCAACAGCTCTACCATAGGTCACCGCAAGTGGTTAGCTACGTTTTATGATTTAGCAGGAGTGCCTGGGTTCATCGGGTGAGGCGTGTTTGGGAGAGGCTGGTTAGGGGAGACCGTTTGACCTCTCAAATTGGTCTCTCTTGACCCATCGCTTTTCGCCGCAGCGGATGGGATAGATTCATATTCGATTCAGTTCGGCACTCCTGGACACACTGATCCCTAGATTCCTACCCACCTCTCATACCTTTTACCTTCCCTCCTTCCTTTCTCTAAAAATACAATCCACACAGCATCTCCAAAGATGACATAGGTCCTGAGGGAAAAAAAATCCTCATAGCCTTATTTGTGGGTTTAATGTAAAACAGGTAGGCTATGTAATTTTGAACTACTTTCAAACGTGATAGTTTTCCAAATATGTACAGTAAATCTATTATTGTAAAAAAAAAGTAAAAATAAATTTTCTTTGAAATTGACACCAATCTATTGAACATACTTATTTTCCAAAATTTTATATTCTTAGCAAGATAAGTTTAATAAAATAAAAATTTAAAAGATTATTATAATGCGGTGCCAAAATACTTATTTTATGGAAGAACTTTTCCAAGAGGGTGAAGTAACGACGACGTTTGGTAAGTAGGGGAAGCAAAGGCAGCAAGGGGTGTTTGCAAGACAAGCGATCAAGACGTCTGGAAAATTATCTTTGAGGGTGGAAGTTAACCGAGGTTGTAAATATTTATCTATTCAGACTTAATCGGGTGTTCAACAAGGTTTAAAGACCCCATTACTTTTACAAGAAAATTCTTTTCTAGATTAAATTGTAACTGATTTTAATTGCTTGTCTTTTTGGAATTCAAGTTATAATTGTTATTTTTTTAGGTATTACTAGACTAAAAATAATCTTCATGCAGACAAAACGCAGAATTAAGAATAAAATAAACAATTTTTTTAATTATTAATTTGTATAAAACAGTTTTTGTGGAAATTACACAAATTCTGCTCCTTTGTCTGGAAAATTGGTCAAACGTCAAAAAATACCGTTAGTAGGTAGATATTTTTTAGTGGAGATTTTTTTTGTTGAAAAAATGTCGTAGTTAATGGTATTTTAACTGTAAAAATAATATGTTTAGTACGGAAGTGTAAAACCAGATTCTTTTTTTCAAGAAATAAATTGTTCACTTGTAAATATGGCTATAAACCAATATTGCACTGACACTTTGACATGTTTTAAAAGTTTTTTAAGATAAAATCTGTTTTTTCCATAAAATTGAAGTTATATAAATACTATTCTAACTGAAACATTATTAAAAAAATATCACAAATATGCGCCCTCTCTTTTCATAACAAACAAAAAACCCTTCTGGCCTAATTATTTAAAGAGGTGAATAGCCTTCTGCCTATTTCCGGGTGCCTACGAATGTTGACCTCAGAAGGGCCACAAAAAATAAATAGGAGCGCCCGGCGCAGGGAGACCCGAGACAGATGGACAGATGGCGCGGAATTCGCTACGCCACTTCGGGACTCAAAACGAATATTGCTTTTTCTGCATTTCAAGTTACAAATTGCTGTTGTTGGCGATTTCCAATTAAAACATTTTTTAATTAATTTATTTTTAATTCATATTATTCTACCAATCTAGCAGTAAGAAATTTACTACCCAACTTCGACAAAGATTTCTATTCAATATATTTTTCATCAACGTGTGTGAATGTACTACAAACATATTGTTTTTTTTTACAGTAAAACAAACATTTTAAAGTTCCATAGCCCATGATATAATCGATGTACCGTATAGTTTCTTTGCTTTAAAAACTCTAAGTAGAAAAGGCTGTGCAGTTTTCATGATATAATAAATAAATATACATAAATAGCTCACAGTTCGAAAGATACAACTGATTTTGTGCTTTTCATTTGAGGTACAATATAAGTTGGATACTAATGGGTAATTATTTACGAGCTGAGAGATTGTGCATCTTTCTTTTAGAAGGTTACAAACATTATCGACCTTAGCAGAGCTTCACGAAAATAAAAAGCTCGTTTCAAACACTTGCGCTTGATTATTTTGACCCTTAGATATTTTTCCATTCTTATCTTTTTTCAGAAACTCGGACATAGTTTTTTATGCTACCTTTTGTTATCTGAAATACCGCAATATCTATGTTGCACATCACGCTGATATAAAAACGTACAGATGTTTCTGGTAGACGAGATGATTCCATTTAAGAGCAGACCTATAAATCGTTCTTTGTCTTTTGTGGGGAAATTTGATACCGAATGCCATCTGTCTTATCTGTCTCCTTGTTTCAACGATTTTATATCCTAAAGGTGTTGTGCTACCTCTAACTACACCTTCTTTTAGATATTAAACTAACCGTTCTTCATTTAACCTGCGACAGTAAACGGTTTCTTCTTCGACATCAATGATCTATTAAATTTGTTTCAGCCGTGTAATAAATACGATTTTTTTCAATATTAACCAAGCATAGGTACCAAATAAGAAAAGTCTATCACCTACTACGATTGGAACACACGACATCTTTATCTTACAAATCTGAAGAAATCGATTCGTGACATATGTAACAATGAAAAATGAAAAAGTACCTTAATAAATTATCTAGATTTCGATATAGAAAACGTCTTTATAATTGTGTTGTTCTTAAAATAGTTCTTTTGCATTTATCATAAATACATTGTTTCATAAATATATCATAACTTATATACAATATATATTGTACAACGCCCCTGAGGTGACTTTTCACAACAATAACACTATATAAATCAGCCAAACGTTGTAATTATTATTAACTATCTCTTCAATAGAACAGATTATAAAACAGATAACTCCGTTACATGAGCCACTTTTAGCAGATTCGTAATAAGGATTAAAAGTTGTTAAATTTATTATTTTACAAGCAATAATTGTTCGCCTGAAACACTCATCCACATTGAAAAATCTCCTGATAAAAGATACATGACGCCAACGGGACTCGAACCCGTGTCCCTTCGATTTCCGGTCGACAGCTCTGACCACTGAGCTATGGCGGCTTATCTCTTACCCGCGAAATTATTCAATATATACTAGTGTTTCATTCAACAATTACTGCTTGTTGCGGGTAAGAGATAAGCCGCCATAGCTCAGTGGTCAGAGCTGTCGACCGGAAATCGAAGGGACACGGGTTCGAGTCCCGTTGGCGTCATGTATCTTTTATCAGGAGATTTTTCAATGTGGATGAGTGTTTCAGGCGAACAATTATTGCTTGTAAAATAATTGTTACCCTTTGTGCTATGCATAAGAAATCTTGTCTTAAAAACATTAGTTTACCAAAAAATAATAATTAGTTAAATTTATTGTTCATTCAATTTTGATTGTATTTCGATGATACATTATAAAGTCGATTTAAAATGTTCTCCTGATCTTCATATAACAACATCCATCTTGAGTTGTCAGCCAACAACAAGAGTCCTCAATTTGAAGCCCATTTACTTGACAACCGTCCAAATAAGATCAAATCTCTTTTATTCGCGGACAATGTCGCGCCTGCCATTATTTTCCTTGTTGGATCTTTTAAAAATCCGCCGAAAATGCCGAAAAAAGCCGAAATGTGGGCGTTTGTCTTTCAATTCATTTCCAATCGATCAATTGAATCTTGTCGTTTTTTGCCATTGAATCCCTAATTTAACCTTAATCTCTTTATGAAATCGAGGTTTACGGAGGCGCGTGTCTGTGTTTTTTTCATCCCCTTTGATGGATTGGAATCGATCATCCCTTTGTGGCGAGGGATGAAACAGACTGACTGGCCGGCTACCTGAATGGGACTAAAGATGTTGTATTTGTGCAACACGATACTTTCCGTTCCTGGTGGGCTTTTGGGTGATTTAATAAGTTTAATGTAAACAGCATGTGGTATTGTTAAAAGATCGTAATCTCGCGGGCGTATTTGATAAATCGATTTGTGTGCATTGAACATAGACAAAAGAATAACGCAAGGAGTGCCTCGAGGGCGCGTATCTTAATCCAAATATAAGCCCAATCTGGGCCTATTTCCATTCAAAACTGTGTTTTCGAAATTCAAATGGAATGAAAATCTACGGTGTCAGGCGTGAAACGGAACGTTGGGCGGTCGGGCTAAATGAAACTTTTGTTTCAATTCAAATTTGCATGGAAGGCATTTCTAGTGCAATATTCTTTATTCTATTGCACTGAAAGAAAAACTTTCGCTGACCATTAAACAAGATATTCTGTTCTATTTATAATGTTTTTTTCTAATGATGTGCATTCTCTTGTTCAGTAGTAATTACAGATTCACTTTATGGCATCATTTTTAATTAAATGAATATAAAATAGGTACATTTTTAATAAAAATTATAAACATGTTCCAAAATCGAATGTTTCTTCATCAGGATACAAAGTATATTTACGTATATGTATATATGCATATTTTTTTTATTATTTCTTTTTTATTGTATATTATAGAAACAAACAGTACATGATTTACAGAGATGAAAAAAAATACAGGAATAAGATACTTCAAGTTGGAACGGCGCTATACAAGTCATCCAATTATTATTATTATGATATGTTTCCTTGTAATGTCTGCTAAGTGGTATGTTTATTCCTTAATTACCAGGTGACGTGTGTAGTATATAGGTGTATGTGTGACGTGTATAATGTACGTGTGGGTGTTTGTATGTTTGTGTGTGACTCTATGTATGCGCTTTGAACAGTTTAAATTATTGACATGATGCCACGTTTGAATTTGGGCAGTGAATCCGAAAAAATGTCAATGTTAGAGTTAAGACATATATTATTTAGAGGATGAAGAGCTCTGCTAATTGGCGAATTAGATGCTGCATTTGTTTTATAATTAAGCGTGTGGAATAGCACTGTATGTCGTGTACGTCTCAAAGGTATGTTAAAGTTAATAAGGGACAGAAGTTCGGTACAGTCGAAGTCATTGTTTAAAATTCTGTTTATAAATATTGAGTCAGCTACTGCTCGTCTTTGCTGCAAAGTTTCAAATGTACATTCAAAGTTATTGTTGTTATTTGTAGGTAATATATTTTATAAATTTGTTTTGGATACGTTCTATACTATCTATGTAAAGTTTATATTGTGGATTATATTAAATGTTTTCTATTTTTTTTACCCGTGTAGGTGATAGCTAGAGATAAAGGATTTACTACACACCAGTTATAATGTCAGTCCTCGTTGTGCTAAAATGAGAAATAAAAATCCTCGCGGATTTGCCTGTAAAAATTCGTCGGAAAGATCATTGTCTCTGTACGTTTTTTCATTTAATTCCATTTTTGATAGGGCGTATTATTCCAGAGAGGAAAATTGATACCTACCTAAGACCCGTATTGCCATGGTATTAGATTAACATACACCTAAAGCAATCATTAATTTTGAACAATCCTTTAGTTCTTATCTGTGTAGGTACACAAATACAAATACCCGTTAAGCCAATTCAGATACATACTATACATATGAAACTTGTTTGTAGGTACCATTAAAGATATATTTCGAATTTATTGTAAATGACAAAGATTTACTTCTTGAATAAATGTTGCAGTATCTTAACTTAACCAATTAAGTCACAACACAAATCGATGAAGTTCACACGTTAGATGTGGACCGAGCTATTACAGTAGGGTCACCACAGCCTCCAAGTTAGATTAGACGAATTCTTGGCTAACCGCGACTTCTCAACTACTCCTTCTTCGTCCAAGAACCCCGAGGACATTTCGGGGCTAATCTTCTGCATAAAGTAATTAGCTAAACTTAATACTCATTATTTAGTTGTCGGAAAGTTTAACAATACAAACAAATAAGAGTGTATTGCAGTCAATGAAGCATTATGATCGTGCGAAGTACTTAAAACTATGCAAACATGTTTAATGACCGAGCTTAAAATGTCTTGTTTTAACTCGACCGTTTGGCATTTCATTCGTCTGTGAAAATCGACTTAAAATGTGATGTAGATTCACCAGTTTCCAAAAGTACCACTAGTTTGCGGACACATATATATACGTATTATACAAGTAGCTAATGTCGAATAAGTTGCTTACTACTCTAACGCGGAGGTGGACATTTTTAAGGATTTACATTATTTATTGTTTGCGGTAGGTTTTAATTTCACAGTAAGTGCCTACCTATCCACTTATTCCATTTTGAAGATTTGCTTCTAATGGACCTTAAATAAAGTTTTATTTAAATATATATTTATTGAACGTCCGTAAGACTTGTACAAAGATTTACAACATTATTCAGAAATACATATCAGTATGTAAATATAATGTATATCAGTAAAATAAATAATTATCATTTTACTAACATAATTCAGAAACATACCTGCTATATTCAAAACTAGTTATTTTTGCTTTAATGCAGGACGGAGAGTTTTTGAATATATCGAAAGGGTATTGACAGTTCGTTAAAATAGGGCTAGTAATATAAATAGTTAGCGCTACGATTGTCAGAGTGAAAGAGATTTTGGAGTCGAGTAGATTTAACAGGGACATTTATAACATTTATGGATATTTAAAATACTTAACATTTCCAAAAATTAAAAAAGTATGAGCACATTATCAATAGTCCTCCGGGTAGAAAGCAGCGGTAGTTTAAGATTAGACAGTAATGTTTTGTTGATACAGCAATATTTTTAAGGCAAATACACACGGCGTACCTATGAAACTTACAAAGTGATTCTTATTATTTCAATTGCGAACATTAAAAGTGTACAATTGAAGTATGATCGCGAATTGCACGGGAATAATGCAGTAACACCACGATGGTCGAACAAACCGGAAATAAGAGTTTAAATCCGAGGGGGATGCCGAGGAAGATTACGGAGGGGACCATTGCCGGTATCGCCCCTAACTGCACCGCCAGGTGGCACAAGCGTCTGCAATTGTGGACTGGGTGACCCAACACTGACTGATTCATCAACGACTAAATTATACACTTCAAAAATTATAATTGAAAGAGCATAGCAATGTTTTGTTTAAACTCGACAATTTGGCATTTCATCTGTCTTTACATTTGTTTGTTGGGTTACAGTTCCGGTTCCGGTTCAAGATGGTGGCCGTATTGGATACTACCTTTTTATCCCGCTAGAGTTCGCATAATCGTGGTGAACATTATACCTTTCGTCCGAAAAAGTATATTAGAAATTTTCTCTTATAATAAATCGTAACGTACATTTCCTCTGAAATCATAAGATTTGTAATTGGGTATTTAAATATCTACCTACTTAATTTAAACCATACAAAAATTTACCTAAAATATTTTTTAAATTTCAAGCGAAAAATTATGCAATTTGTCCACAAAATAAAAATTTAATTTACGATAATTTTTTCAAACTTTCTAGGTATAGGTTTATATGGGTAGGTACCATAATATTGATTATTCCGATTTGACAGCTCGTAGAAGCTTACGCTCCTGCGAACTTTGACTTTGACGGACGAACAAAAAAAATTACAGATGAAATGTTGTACAGTCGAGTTAAAAAAAATATTTCACTACGCTCATTCAGTAATGAAATAAAATAAATTGTACCTCTTTAATGAGGTGAAACCTTTGCACCACCCATTAGCGACGTCGATCACTGCCTTTTTATTGTGCCATACCTACGGGTATACGAGCGGGCATACATAATTTTTATTTGCTTCAAATATTCCTCCCCTCGCCACTAAGTCAGAAATGTATTTATTTTTTATTCTTACGTAGAAATATAGGGGATGGCTGTGGCTTATGGTGTAACTGCCAGTCCATATGATCTTCTGTTTCCCCCCTTCAAACCTCTTGCCCCACTTGAATAATAATTATTATTACGATTGCTATCCCTTCACGCACGGCATAATTATAATAAGTTAAGTTAAGTCACGTGTATATAATATTTAAAAGAAAAAAAAAATATATATATATACAGAAGGAAATATCCTTTATTTAAATTTTTAATGGTGTTCATTTATTGTACGCATATTTAGGTAGGTATTATGTACAAAAATTAAGTCAGTACTTCTGTATTTATAAACGGACATTTGTTTTGTCTTTTTTACGTCTGTATAATTTCGTTACACGTGTCAATAGATAGTAGTGTTTGTTCTAAGATGGGTAGTAAAACTAAATACAATTAAGCCTTTAAAAAAATGTTGTTTTTAGAATCGATCGAATTTAGAATCGAAAGGTTACTTGAAATGTCTTTACCTGTATTTAGTGACTAGATTTGAATAGCCAGGTACTTCCTCCACCCTCTCCCCACTCCTTGAGCCTCACAATATTGTGAGATATTCACAAAAAAATATTTAACAACAATTTTTTACCTACCTTCCTATTTGGAAGGTAGGTAAAAAATTAGCACTTTTCGATAAAAAAAGTTGCCGCATTCCACTGCTTAATCAGATTTCTATTAAAAGTCTCCCCCCTTCTTGTAACATGATCTTGAAAAATGAAAAATCACCTGGGCGGGAAGTTCCTTTTGATTTCAATCAAAAGAAGCCGGAAGTATTTCTTGCAGTCAAACATGTCAAAAAAATCCACTGTCCCTTCCGACATAACGGGGTTTAGATTGAGGAATCTCAAAGAGAGTCTCATCAAATATTGGCTTAACTAAAGATTGTAGGAAACAGGATGAACCGACGACTATTTAAATATGAAGTCATCTAATCAAACAGGAAACGTCTACTTTAAAAAACTAGAAAAAATTAGCTGCTAACCGAAAAGAAGACGTGCTTAAAAAAATCTAATTTATTTATATAAATGTGGTAAAAGTATCTAGTCAATTAAATATATTCACCCAAATCGTTCTGATAGAAACAGTAGCTGAAAAAACAATTTACTGCGAAAATCTATGCATGAGCAAAAACACATTTAAGGTACATAAATAATTACACATAATCGATTAAATCTATTCCAAAATATGTTTTTACCTTAAATTTTGAAATCATTAATGGGTAATAAACACAAATAAAGAATTTTTGTATTTAATAAAACGACGAGGAAAATGTTCACAATTATTAGAGTCTTTCTTATATCGTTAAGATTACTAAGAATTTGAACAATTCATAAAATTTCAAAGTTGATTTTCAAGTTGTGTAAATAATGATATTTGAATGATTTGTATAGCGCCTTTTTTGTGCAAAATCACCTCTATTCATGTGCTATTATTATATAATTACTGACCAGTAGCTACTAAAAACTAAATTAGTAATTGAACTTGGATAGAACTTTCACAGAACTTGAAAATCAACTTTGATATTTGATGAATTGTTCAAATTCTGTGAAACAACTCGTCCTTAGACTTCAGACCCACTTTAGGTAAATTAATTTATTGTGTTTACGAATCTGCAATTAAATATTTAAGGGTGTCATTACAACCTCGTTCATGAATACTACTGTTTACAGACTAACTGACTATGCCAACAACAGTGTCATGTTTATCAATTTGGGTTCAATCGGTGATCGCGAGTACCTACTCGAGTTGAGGCACTGAAACATTACTCGGAAATTGACAGCTGCACCATCATACCACCAAAACACACATAAACACGCACCAACACACGAAGGTATTTGGTACTTACATACATTTCACTTTCACTCACCCCTGTCTCTACCCTTTACTACTACCCTTATGATTATTATTCCTTGGGTGACTTAAGTTTTTGCAAAGCTACTGACAGATTTCCGACAGATGTGTGGGCATTGTTTGCGATATACAGCAATTATTCGGCATTGACAAAATCTCTCGTTTCTGTCAACAGCCTTTGGGAATCTCTTGATGAAATGAATGCGCTGGACTCTAAACATGTGGTCGACATGGATAAACTTTAAGATTAGTAAAGTTTCAGATACGAGTTGATGGAGCAAGACAGCAGGAGCCGAGTTTGTACAACATATTGCAATGTTGCAATGCATTTGAGCATAGATTCATCAAGTTTAAATCATTTATCTATTTTTTCGGCACAAGACTCCCAACTTCCCGGAGCCAGTAGATTTTACTGAGCAGAACTAAGGCATCCCATCTGTTCTTTGAGAATATTGTTAAGGAATAAGATACCGGATTAGTTAGAACTAGTCACCAAACATCGCAAACGCCAGTTCAAGCGTTTTTTAGATAATGAATGGCATTTTCTCAAAAGGTTGATCCCGATAGTATCTTCTACTCAGGAAATTCACTTATATGTTCAGCAAGCAATATTCTGAACTTCAAAAGTAGCAACCGACTGTACCGATCTTATGATAATTCCCCACTTACACTTATGCAGTGTTCCTTGCAATAAATTATAGTACTTCATGGTGAAATAATGCAGTAGCTAGTACCTCCTTTCATTATTACGAGAGACGCGTGCCCCTCGGAATCAAACATTTCTAATACAAAAGATTTAATACTTATAATATACGAGTATTACGAGCTTTGCGATCACAAAAGAAGACCTAAGTTGATAGCTGTCCAAAACCAACTTGGCAGCCATTCACCGCCACTAAAGGTGTGCAATGTTGTTTTCCAGTTTATCAATCATAGTTGTTATTAACTCCCCAGCTTTTGTACTACTCAAAATAAGTAGGTACTGCACGCGAATATAAAGAGAAAAAATGGTGATGTTCATAAAATTCACGAACTGCTTGTTTTGATATTATATTCTTATTATATGATGGGAATGATGTGACTTTTATTTTTAAAATTGTTAATGATATAGAACACAGACCAGATTTACTTAGCCTTAACTAGAATACTCGTTTCAAAAATGTTTTAATTCTTTTATTAGATTCAAAACTTTACATATTTTAGCACATTATTTGATAATGTGGGCTTCACTGGGTACTTTACGCGTGCTGAGGGTCCCATTGCAGCAACAATATCAGGACTGTGTCATTTAGATACTCGATTGTACCTTGATTACACCCAATACTATCTCAGAAATAGAAGATGTGTTCAACTGGACGGAATGTAGTTACAAGAAGGCATAAAACATATCTGATAAATAAATATTAATTAATTAAAATCTTTTATTATTCTTTTGCATATGTTGTATGTTTTTAAAATTTCTTTAACCAATTATACTCCTTTTATAATGTTCCACTATAGTATTGCGTTTATGTCACATGTTTGTAAAAGTCCCTATGGAGATATAATATAAATAAAATATTGCAAATTTCTGAATCTTTGATAAACTAGTATTAACAAACTATGAATTGATGATGACTATTAAGAGGTGTGTTCTTGCTTGCGAATGAGAAAGAGTGTTGGTTGTTTTGGAGGGTTGGCGGAGAGGAACAGTTAGTAGAGCGGTTGCGGCGCGTGCGCACCTGGCACGCTACGGGCGCGTGTGCCAGGCCAGGGGCGCCCCGTAATAATAAATTTCAAGTGCACTATTTCACTACTCCTTAGTGTAAATAAATAAACCATAATCAAAACTATTCCATTGAAATCGGATACCAGAATTAGTAAGAAGTTTTATGTAAAACATTACATAAATTTGTGTCAATAAAATAGGTATTTTTTTTTCGCTGAACTACTGCTACCATTATAAGAATTGAATAAAAAAAAGTTAATCCAAAGAAGTAATGCTTAAGTAATTGAACCATATTATTATGAACTAGCAGCACAGACCCGTAAAAATTATATTATATTATAATTGTAGGTTTTGTGAAGCTGAAAGTATTTATAAAAAAATTGCCTTTTTTGAAAGACGTTCAGAAATGTACCATTAGAATGAACACTGTTAGTAAACTACGACATCTGTTAAAAATTAAACAAAAGAAATACACGTTTGAAATATAGAATTATCTATTTAAATACAGATGTAAATGTTCGTTTGTTCTTCACCGATTGCTTTGAAATTTTGACACAGCATTGCATTCGAATACGCGTCTATTTTTATATACCTATATTATACAGAAAAAAAAACAACGCCATATATTGGACGTGAAAGAAACACGCGCAATTTTTCTCTATCTGCACAGACATAATGAGCCACAGTAACGCATGGCGGGGTACAGCTAGTTAATTAATAAAATATTGTTGATACCTTCTTTTCCGCTAGACTGAATCGTTCCTACAATCACTTACAATTTTGAAAATCAAAGCAAACCCCAGTTCTGTCATTGAACCGAAGTTACAAAGAGAGATAAATGAGTATTGCTAATTTATTAAGTATCTCTTAAAATTATTAGTAATAAATTTTTGGTCTACGCCACAGTTGTAAATCAACTTTTGTCATTCGGTGGTGCATGCGGGGCTACCCGGCTACCTTGCCCCGAACAAAAGTCGTTTCCTCACGCATCTGCACATTTGCACCCTCCGCGATCTCGAACTACCACCAACCCCTAAGATAAAGGGGATTTCTACCAGTTCCAATGGACGGCGATTTGTTTTAGTTAATAATATCCTCAGGTAGAAACTATTAGTAACGTTATATATTGTTGAATTAGAATGGAACTGACTCTATGACTGATGACTGCATGCTGGACTAGTATGCTGTATCAATTAAACAAATTTATAATAATATTTTTTATTAAAGATAAACTTGTGTTTACAAGTCAAGGTTTTTATTCGAAGCACAAGAGGAAACAAATTATCATTAGCAATGATTATTTTTAGGCATTTATTTTTTCAATTTACATTGGTGTTTCAGGCTAATAATTATAGCTTATAATAAATTAATATGTGTATATATTAAAAAAATTAAACGGTTAGATTGGTAATAAACCATAGAATAATGAAGAACACAAAAATGCTATGTGGGCGTGGTACGTGATCCAAAAGTCTTTAAGGCCAATCGGGCCGATGTCAAACAGGTGTAAGAGAAACAGCTCGTGTGCTAAATGATCTAGAACCAAAAGCTACTCATAAAGTCAGTCGCGACATTTGTTTTTTAAAAGTGTATTGAATGCGTTATTTGAATGGTTTGAAGGTTTTCGCGTTTATTTTATTTTATAGTTTTCTTAACATTATATATTTATTTTTATAATTAACAGGTTTTCAAGATAATAATAATAATATTTGGCTAATTTATATAGCGCTGTTTTCGTAAAAAATCACCTCAAGGGCGCAAGATGAAATTAAATTGAAACCTCGTACATACACGGAGAAAAATGGTATTGCTGATTTATTAAAATAAAAATTAAATTATTGGTGATATTTTTAAAAACGGGACTGCAGGCCGCTTCCTGATAAACTTTCAGTAAATTTGTAATAATATCAGGACACGTGTTCCGACATCGTGACAATACATTGGTATTTTACTAAAAAGTTTATTAGAAAACGTATCACTTCATTCGTTAAGGGCCTGCAATCCCATTTTTAACGGAATTACAAATAATTTGAAGAGGTTCTTTAAAAAAATGGCTATATATTTTATCAGTAAGTTTTCTCCGTGCATTTTCTTAGATTATTACAATAAATAGTTTACTCAGAAAAGTGGTTTGGAATGAACTCCGCAAGCATTTGTCGAATTTTTTCATGTTATGACAAAATCATATATTTTACGACATTGTAATTAAAACGTATTAGGTAGATACGTTTTCATAGATTTAAAATCCGTAAAGCCATTTATTTCAACAATGATTATAGTAGATCATATACCGAGAATGCCATGAAATATACATTAAAAACATCACGCTATGGAAATGATTAAAAATGCAATCTTCCGTGATAATGTTCAAGGTTTCTGCGGAAATGTGTGATCCAGTTAAGTCAATTCTACTGCGCCACAAAAGCAATAATAATACTAATATTCCGAGATTCCATGTTGATACAAAAAGAAACATAAATTTTCCATAAAAGGCTTTATTCGTATTGTTGTTCTTGAGCCGTGACAAAGCTGCGGATGTCTATTGGTCACTCCGGTGGGAGGGCCGGGAGGAGGTCGACCAATCACAGGCCTCCCAGAACCAAGAACGTAGCGTGAAGGAATTCACCTGAATTGTAACCCATTGATTGCTCGCTTGGCGCTTGAAGCTTGGAGCTTGTCGCTTCGTCATTTTAATTTTTCATGTGGATTTTTCTAGCGCGTGGAAATCCGTAACAAAACAAAGCCGATGGAATTAATTAATTAATGTAGAATAATAAGTTGTAGATTTGTATTTTGATAAATGAAAAATATGTTAAAATTCATTGATCTTACTTAAAGATGACAACATTTCTACCGTGGATGTCGGAACACGTATTCATAAAGATTACGGAGAAAACCTCCTGAATATCTTCAAATTATTCGTAAAAACGGAATTGCAGTTACAGATTGAATTGAATAGAATTGATTTGTTTCCTGATAAACTTTTAGTAAAATATCACGATGTCGGAACACGTGTTCATAAAAAAACATTTTCACTGTATATTATTAAGACAAGCGTAGGTGCATGAACACGTGTTATTATTACGATTTTACTAAAAAGTTATAGTGAATTATCTTAGCTATTACCTCCTTCTGTAGTCAACGTTTCGAACAGCATAACAGTGTCAATCATTAAGTCAGATGTGTGAGGTTAATAAAAATTAATCAGGAAGTGGCCTGCAGTCCCGTTTTTAACAGGATTACCAATAATTCAAATATATTCTTAATAAATCATCAATCCTTATTTTTCTTCTTGTACTCTTCATTACACTTTGTCTAATTAGGTAGGTATTGTTATTATTTCGTGTTTTCTTTCTACTATGATCAATTTTTGTCGAGAGTCGGTATTTAAAAAAATTATCGACTAACGTGAATAAATCAGTGTACCAAGTGACTATTGTGTGGCCCTATACTCCTCATCTCACGTACTTCTTCTTATTTAACTTTACTGAAAAATAGCAATTTTTCCATTTCCCCTATTTTATCAAATTTGTAATCTTGTATTTTTAATTTCTCGCAATACAACAAAGGTATTGAAGTTGTCTTCTTTTTATAATATCTAGCTCATCTTGACACATTTTTCTCACTCAGAGAGTCTCTAACTTGGTTACCCTACATTATGACCATAGTCCCAAGGGGAGGAGGATATTCGTGAATTTTTTGAAAATTTGTTTTTTTTTTTTAAATTTGAAAATCTTTATGTATAATTTCATATGTGTTTTATATCTAAATTTGTAATATGTACGATTTTTTCATTACTTTTACTATTACAAGTTAAGAGTATTTTGAGGTTGCGCCAAAATATTTCAAAGGCTTTTCAATGTTTGCTTGGTTTAGGGTTAGGTTTAGGTTTCTAAGCCGCTCGTGAATGATCCGCTGATGAATATAGAAAATATATCAATTGCATGATTATTTCAGGTAATCAAGCGTCAATAAGGATGGTGTTTATAAATGATACTAGAAATTAGTGTCTCAATCATTATAAATATTTTTTGCGGTAGGTGAATCGTGCCAGCAGCCCATGCCTTAATCTAAGTAGAATATCGATATTGTACACACGTGCACCGGTAGAATTATCGGTACATTAGGATATTGCTGTGTTTTATGAAAGGTTTCAGCCAATTTGATTCTTATCTGTCCCGTACAGCTATGACACGTAAGGCTTAAAACCCATTATATTGTCACTATGGATAAATAGAAGAAAATTACACTCCACCTCATAAAAAGGGCCAAACATTTCGTAGAATTGAAATCACGCAGAAATGTACTTTTTATGGAAAGGCTTTCTTTTCAAAGGGAATGCTGAACGCAAACAAGCAAAATTAAATAAAAAGGACAATAGAAACGCGCTTTTATCACAATGTTAGTTAGACATCATTTTTATTTGTCGCAGATTATATGCGTTGGGAAAAATCAATCGTTTTGTTTTGTGCTATATTTTATTTGATTTACCAGAAAACAGTACCTACGTACTAGACGAAAACAAACGAATACCTTATCGTAAGTGATATAATCACTCAACTCTTCAGGCTTTAAAATATTTTTACATGAATAAATCAAATATCATGGAATTTTAAATTGCTTATTTTTAAAGTTGTCGTGTAAAGAAATACCATTTTCTAAACAAGATAAAATTATTTATGAGGTGTTTTTATTTTAAATATTGATATTCTTAAATAATATATTTTTAATATCAAACGTGGGAATTTTAACTAAAAACTTACCGATTGACTGGAATCGTCCATAATTTTGAAAGAATTCTAATTTCTAAATATTGAAGACAATATTAGTGATTTCTAAACGAAAATCAGAAACAGAAAAATCAGAAAAGGAAACTGTCACATCTGGGACTCGAACCCAGGACCCTTGTCTTTCCGGGAGAGTCCCAGATGTGACCGTTTCCTTTTCTGATTTTTCTGTTTCTGATTTTCGTTTAGAAATCACTAATATTGTCTTCAATATTTAAATATTACAATTTGAGGTTTTACTCAATAAAGTTATTCCGAAAAATAAAAATTCTAATTTCATTATTTTTAGGAAACTATTAAGAAACGAGTCACTTCTCTCTTTTTACCGTTCGTACAATAAATAATTTTGCCACTTTCAACTGTCAGTGGAAAAATTCCACTAATTTGTATTCATACACTTTGATAATTTTTTTGGAACTACTCCATGGAATCTTATATAAATATATGATACAAACTCAGAAGAATAATTACTTTTCTTTCCAGCGACGAACATATCATAAATCTCCACATTATAGAAAAAAGATAAAAAAATAAATAAATAAAAATGATCATTTATATAGCATGGACGCTCCCGTCAGATCAGTTCTTCAGAGCCTCTAATGCTACGTATACATACGCGAGCCGAACTGCCGTAATAAACCTCAACTTATGGGAAAGGAATTAAGCAACCGTAAATAGCGCGAAACGCCACTTGCAGTTGCTTCGTTCCTTTCCCGTAATTCGTGACTTGGTTCGCGTTTCGGTTCGCAGATGTATACGTACCGTAATTGAATATGTTGTTTGTGGCTAGTAATGTTTCGAGGCTTGACGGGTTAAGAAATAAACTAACGGCTTGAAAGGTCTTATTACTGGCGACATCAGTTTTCTTTCGGTGTAGATAAGGGATAATCGATACCTGTGATTACATTTAATGCCTAACTGTTTATTGACGCCGTGTAAATACTAGAACTTATTAACATGTGGTCAATTTCATCAGCATTTTCCATGAGATTTCGCATATGGTTCAGAAAGCAAAGCACGCAGATAAATAATTCAGGGCTGTACCATGCATTAGTTGCTAGTGGTGGTTCGTGTCGGGCCATAGAAAGTGCTTATCCTCCAAGATTATCTTATCGCCCGGGTAATATAATTGTTGTTTGCCGGACAAACGATACGGTTGAACACTTTGCGGAAATCGATTCTGCCATAATATAAAATTCTAGATATAGCGTAGATTAAAACCTTGCGCTTTACCTATATAATGGAATACCTAAGTAATTTATGACTAAACAATTGCATTCAGTTCGTAGTATAATTTGCATCAAGACGTAAGGAGCGCTAAAATCTAAGTCAAATATTTGTTCATAATATTTACCTGTGCAAATACTCAAACCACTAGACAGAAGTGTGTTAAGTGAAGTTGCCCAAATAAGGTCAATTTTATTTTTGTTCCTTTGTAATTGATTGACTGTTTTTCCTAATTCACATAATCTGGGCTTCTTCATGATCGGCATTAATAAATCCCTTCCTACAGCCCCTACCTTAACCCGCCTCACAACGCTGCCCAACCGGGTGATGAGATAGTACCCTTGCCTTTACACTGTACAGACAGAGGCGCTCTTGTGAGGTGCAATCGTTTATCTGTTAAAAAAATATTTCCTTTTTTTGAAAACCTATTTTTTATGTGTAAAGTATTTCTTGAAGAGATAAACGATTGCATCGATTTCTCTGGTGCCTAGGATACAAAAGGTATTTGTAAATTGCTGAAAGTAGATTGAATTTTAGAATTTTTTAGTTCAGTGGGAAAATTAAACTTATTTGATCGTATTAATAGTTACCCGTGAAGGTTAATCTAATTATTTGTTGTATTATTGACAATAGTTAAGTTTGCTTATAATATAAATTTCGATTGGAGAGGGCATGCAGCAAAGTGTAATAACCTGATCTCGGAACTCGGAAGTGGCAGCCAGCATCGGCTACAAGTAGGTGCTATTTAACCGGATGCGTATTTTTCAGATTGGCGTTTCTCCCATGTTCAGTTTGTTGACCTGAGGTCGTGTTCCGAGCAGACGAACTTCGACAAAACACCGGAAATGGCCGCAGATCTCTTGTGACTCTATGACCGGAAGCGAGCACCTAGCGGCCGCAGTCGGAACTACACGTGTGTCCGATTGTCCGCAAGCCGGATATAGGCTCCACGAGATAACGGCATAAGGTGGAGCTAATCATCTTTATTGGGATCGCTTGGAACTACTCGTTAAATATTGTGTATAACACTATGTGACCAAGGAATATACTATATCAGTCTCATTGCATGTCGAGGACAGTGAGCTCTAGCGTCATTAAACAAGCATTAACCTTTCTGCATGAACTTCCTAAATCAAAGTATGTACCGCAAACTTCACCGCAAGGTAATCTAGCTGTAATATTTTAAGCTTACATACTGTAAAAAGAGACTTTTTTTATAATAATAATATAAATTGTAATATACTTTTATATATATATATATATATATATATATCTAAATAATGATTGGTAAAAAATTGAGTTAGTACCTACCGTAAAATATTGCTTTAAAGCAGCTACCAGGAAACTTATTATTTCATTCGTTAATTTGGAGAGATGGTAATAAATTAACAATACAATTTTCTCCGAACACTTAATACATTTGGGTACTAGGTATGCCGTCTTGCCCTCTAGAAATGCACATTATCTATATACAATTACAGGTATCTACTTAACAACTTGTTTCAACGTTATACAAGCGTTATTACAAAATATTCAAAACAGGTTGTAAACACATAATAAATAAATAATTAATTCTGTCACAAAATAAAATATTCGTCAAAGCAGAAAGAAATAATATTGTTAAAGTTTCATTCTTATTGCGCGCGCAAACGGATGGGTGGCAACGGGGGCCTCTGTTTCATTTTTAATCGCATCTACAACCTCGCGTCTAGAGCCTTTAGTCTCCAAATCGTTTACGAAACACTTGAAAGAATCATCGCGCACAGCTTCCTTTCCAATGAACGGGATGCGCTTCACCCATATTGTTAAGGGATGGGGGGTGCTACCCCACCCACCCCACCCCACCACCCACAGCTTCAGGGGGGCAAGTCAAAGAGCATCTGTGCATCTGAATCAGTGGCGGAAAACTATAACTTTTTTATTTAAATATCACAGCTTGCAAAGACCAAGTATAAGACATACGAGATTTTGTACCTAGAAGTTCGTACATTGGCAGAAAACTATTGTAAACTTTATTAAATCGTATTATTAGATAATTTTTTATCATCTCTCTTTTACGCTTTGGTTTTGGTTCTGCTTAAAGAAAAAATATTGCTATAGTGCGCTACATAAAAAAAGATTTTTTCGAATTCGAATACCGTAAGCGAGTCCCAACTTCTCCCAACAATGTTGTGAGGCTGAAGATAGCGGGGAGGGGAATGATATGGTCCCTGGCTATACAGAACTGGTCACAAAACACGGCTAAAGCCATTTGAAGTAAAGTTTTTAATTTTGAATGGTGGTCTTCCACCAGAGCGATACTGAAAGTATTTTCCATTCTGAAACGTGCCGCAAGTATAATATGTATTATTTCAAATTAATAAATTGCGAAATACACAAATTAATAAAATAAAATTTACTGGTGCACCCCGGGATTCGAAAACGCCACCTCCGGATTGCTAGTCCAGAGCCATAGCTCTCGATCACGGAGGCCGTCAAAACAGTTTAACGAAAAATGTGCTTTGTCGTTTTTGCGGGATAAAAAAAATGAAGTATGCACAAAAGCATGTCATGACATAAAAGGCAAAAACAGAAACAAACAATTCATTTCAGTGGAGGCTGTTATGAAAAGGTGTCCGTCATTCCAATATTATTAATTAACGTTGATATATATAGATCTTTTTATAAATAAGTATCAAATACATGATTCTCGTAGTTTATTTAACGCCCAGAGCGCTTTTACATGTAGGTGGTACAATTTTAATGACAGACAGTAGTACTCAAGATGTGTCAAAATAACATTTCAGTACGTTAAATTGATTGATTAAGCTTTTGCTCGGTTTTAAAGCTGTTGTTATAGAAAAAAATATTACAATAATCGTGGAATTAAGAAATATAAAATTATTTGTAATTTTTATTTTAGTTTCTGAATCCACCCCTGCTTGTTTCTACCCGAAATGTGTCGTTTTGTGCAATTTGTCTTTCCGTTCAAAGATACACTTAATATGAAAGAGATCGTCCGTGATAAACCGGGGGGCGGTGTAGGCACCTGTACTTATACAGCCTCTCTTTTACGATGTTACGTTATAAAGACAGGCGTTAACGTTGTACGTTCGTATTAATGACGATTTCACCTGAGCCGCGTCATTACTGCAGCAATTTCTTTAGCCGCAGGCGGTAAAGGTAACATGGGAATGCTGAAGAGTTGAAAATGTCGGAACAGAAACAAAAACACACCATTCTTATTCTCCACTAGTTTTTCCAACCAGTTTAACTTAACAATTTAATTGGAAAACTTTATTTTTTCGATACGTTTTCTCTCAGTAGAAACAATTGAAAAATATTGCGTCCTCTGTTAATTAATGAAAGTTAAATGGATTCTTCGGGGCTTTATCAAAGCTCATATTGGAACTGGTGTTAAGTTGATAACTACAGTTTTTATTTATTTTATTGTTAAGATAAATCTAAGTTTTTCTAACTTAATTGGAGCGTATCTATAACGCATCAAGCTAAAAGATATGAAACTTTCAAAGCGTTTTTCTGAGTATGAACAGTTTTGTTCTAATGTAATAGTTTTAATTATAGCAAAGTGTTTTCAAATAAGGATATTTCCCTCGCTTATTCCAGGAATTATAATCTCCCACTTGTTATCTTTTCTTATATTTTTTTCTTCCCATGGTTTTTCATATCAATTAAATTCATAATTAATAATCATTGTTGCTGCTGATTTCGTCCAACACAATATCTTCATTTTTGTTTATCTTAAGCCTGCATCCGTCTGTGCTTTTGAGATAATAAATTGTTTACAGAATTATTTTCCTCAATGTTCAGAAAATATGTAGCACACTGTTAACTACATTTATACGCGTAATTACGCCGATATTTAGGAACATTTGTATAAAAAAAAACCTTTGAGAAGTAGGACTGTTCAAGAAAAACGTGCATATTATCGTTTAATATGACATTTTTAAATGTCATTGAAATCATGATCTCACCCATAGATGGCAATTGATTAGTCTATGCGGTTATCCATAGAGGACGCGTATTGTAGAGATCGAGGGGATAATAAATAAGGTGGGAACCTCAATGCGTACTAACTAAGTTACCAGAGCCCATTGTCAATCTATCATATTAAAAGTACAAGTGTTTTGTTGAAGCCGGTGTTTTATTTAATAAGAGAGTTTGTAAGAAATATCGAAGATAAAAAAGATAGTTTTTATCGTCATCTTGGAAAATAAGTCGGTATCTACTAAGTAACTAGTACTTACTTGCATAGATGTACATTTATGGTGTGTTTGAATATGAAAAATATAAGAAAAGTTTAGGTTTTTCATTGCATTGCACCAATAATGAAGTGATATTGCTTTTGGGTAATAGTTTGTATAATTCCTACAGGATCTAGGGGTATCGCTAGGAACAAGTGAATTCCGCTCCATGATAAGGAACCGAGCTAAGCCTCCCACGCCAGGACTTATCTACAAGGACATTGAGACATGTACGCAGCTACTTCAGTTGTGACATTCTTATCACCACCTAGCACTTGCAGATAAAATAAACTAACTGAAACATATATGAAGCGCACACGAGTAAATAATGTACAAAATAACAGAATTTACTTATAACTCTTTGAAAACCCCTCTAAAAATGAGGGAAAATGGTTTAATCTGTAGTTTACATTATCTTTTCCTTAGTGTGTTAATCATTTCGAGAACAGGTACTACCTACTTTATATCAACCACAACTATTTTATACCTATTAAATTCATTCCCTGAGAAACTTTGTTTCCAATGAAAAAAAGTGAATTGGAAACAAAGTTTCTGAGGGAATGAATTTAATAGGTATA
The DNA here is from genome assembly GCA_026573805.1 of Hesperophylax magnus. NCBI lineage: Eukaryota > Metazoa > Arthropoda > Insecta > Trichoptera > Limnephilidae > Hesperophylax > Hesperophylax magnus. The sequence goes on along the minus strand of JAIUSX010000091.1, from coordinate 5,377,972 downwards.
AAATAGTTGTGGTTGATATAAAGTAGGTAGTACCTGTTCTCGAAATGATTAACATTTCAAATGAACCAATTATATTGTTTCTAGGTGTGACTTTTTTCCTTATATTTGTAGTTTTTCTAAACACATTATGTAGTTATCAAATACATCTAAAGGAAGTTAGAACGGTCAAATATTAACGAAGAAACAATTTTGGTATCTGGATGCAATTTTAGGTAATTAGCTGTATTTTTATAACTAACTACGAGAAGTAATCATGACAATATATATTTGTAAATGTAAATAAGTATAAAAGTCATAAATCTATAGTTATAAGATAGTTCTAAGTATTTATTAATATATTTGACATTATAGAAATAAACAGTACATGAGTTACAGTGATGAAACAATATACAGGAATTACATATTTCATGTTGGGTTCCTATTATATGTTTCCTTGTGATGTCTGGTAGTGGTATGAGTCTGTGTTTGTATGTAAGTATATATGTATGTGCTTTGAACAGTTTATATTATTGACATGATGCTACGTTTAAATTTAGGCAGTGAATCCGAAAAATAAAATAATATTACTCTTATAGCAGTATTGTGTAAATACCCACTCGGTCATAAAAACATGTTTAGTTTTAATTCATTTCTCGTAATTCTTAGTTGTAAGTCACTAGCTATTAATCTTAGCTATAATACTACCACTAGTAATACATCGATATGTTAAGCCTAAGTGCTACGGTATTGGTAAAATGTATAAATTAAGTTGTTAAGCGCCCTTGAGGTGATTTTCTCACGAAAACAGCGCTCTAGAAATTATCAAAACAATATTATTATTATGCAAAAATTACAGACTTTTTCCTAAGCTCCAGCTTACAAAGATCATCTCTATATTAGTTCCTAAGTACCCCGAGTTGCCGAGACCGAATACGAATGTACCTTGCTGTGATTATTTCTATAAAATAACGACATAATAAGCGTTTTTGTAGTTTTCCGACCACATTCATTGTTAAATGCGAGGGAAAAATAGCAATGAAACGTCAAAATAGTAATTAAAAAAAACAATTTCACTAACACCGCAAATCTTTTTCTAAACTTTTTGACGTAGCTTAGCTCAACTTAATTGAAATCTCATAAAAAGCAAGCCTAGTTTTTCATAAGCAAGGAACATAAGTCAAAATACTGTTAAAAAAACATTTTTATTAGATGCGAAACTGCAAGTCTTCTTCATAACCCTCGGCTTAGCTAATCTCGGCTTCAAAGTAATCTCCAAGTTAACCTGACAATAGCGTAGTTGCCGACAGAATGCGAACAACACGGGTACAATGGCGCTCGCTGGCAACAATGGCCGTTAGGGGTTCTTTTCCAACTATAGTCAAATAGTTGAGATGATCGCGCGGGAGGAAATCGTCACTAATTGCACAAGTCGTTAGTTTGTTAATAGGCCAACTTGAAATGGAGAAAGCTGATGATTCTTGGCCGCTAAGAATCTTGACGTCTTTAAAGTTCACCGATGAAAATGCTGAAGTTTTGCTCGTCGGAATGTTTACAGCGGATTTCAGGGGTTAGAAGTGACAACAACTGCATTGTTCTGCTCAGTTCAGCTAGCGTCTTGTATCGAGGGAGGACATTCTGGAGTCGTGTCGCAGTATTATATTAAAGATACCTACATAACACACAGAAAAGAACCTAATTCAAAACACAATTTTTTAGAAATGGCCAGCAACCATAATCCTATGTAAAGCGCCGTTAAGGCGAAGCTTAATGCTAAATCACTATTTTGATTAATCTTTATGACGAATTGGTGTACATTATGAATACCAAAAAATATGCTTTAGATAAATTGAAAGTTTTCCTATCGTTTCGCTTCAGTAGAATACAAATATAAAAAAAAATTCTCAATAAAAATATAAATGTAAACTACTAAAAAAACATTCTTTCAATAGAAATGTATGAACGCGTAAAGGAAAAAAACTTTAAAAATACAGTATTATTTTTAAGATTATCTGTGACAGTTTCACATGATTAACTTTTTTGCTTTCTTATAAAATTATTTACAAATTAAATAAAAAACAGTTTTTTGCTTGGAATCGAACGTTTCTAGACTCGGTTTGTCAAGCGATTTTGATGCCTATTACCTACAATATAAGGTATACCAAGAATATACAGATTTTTGGCTTGTAGCTTCCTCTTAAGGGATTAAATCACTAAACGGCGCTGTATAAATTTGACTATTTATTATTACTCTCGTTACAGGTTAAAATAATAATTGTGCCGAAACCGGCTTGCATATTAATGTAAAGTGGTATGCTTTAATAAGATTCCTTCAAAAAGTTACCAATTTACAAAATTGAAAACAATTTAGTTATTTTGTAGTTTGTACCTATTGTTTAATTTAGTTAATTTTTTGATCAAATTATATATATTCAAATAGATAAACTATAGATTTTGATAAAAAAGTAAACATATCAATATATTATTTAAATAATACATATTTTTTATTGTGATGTAGAAGTTGAAACAAGTTTTTTTTCAATATTTTTATTGGTTGTTTTAATAGGAAGCCGTTGTATTAATCTTATGATTTGAATCTAATTTAGAGTAAAATCTAAATAATAAAAAACAAAATCAATAAGACAAATAATTAGGCTCACCCAATGATGACGACTTTATTAACAGGGAGGTTGAAATAATCGGTAGTCAGCTGGTCCCCGCCTTGAAGGAATATCTGAAAGAAAAAATATATAATCAGAAAAATTATAAAACAGAAATCCAATCAATACTTTAGCTAAATCCTGTCCCACCCAAATTGTCTAATAGAAATATGGAGAAACACACACATTACATACATAAAATATTTACAAATAATATAGAGTAATGTTTTTAAAAAACTATTCAAATATACCCAGGCGCCTCCAAGAAAAAAACTATATCAAGAAATGAACTGTACAAATAAATAGTACCAATATAACATGTTCTTTTTCATAATAAATTATACACCAGAGACTGAATGTGGCAAGAGAAGCATAGGCCATGATTTACACATTTACAATCTCCCTCCCGAGAAGAAATATACATGTTAAGAAAATTGTTCAGTTCTTAAAAGTGAAGAAAATTACAATGTCCCTGTTGAGTGTTATTGTTATATTATGTAAAAATAATGTTATTATTAATTTATAAGTTAGTTAGAAAACGAAAAAGTTATATTTCTTGAACTCAAATAAATAGTAAATATGTCTTTATTATCTTTATAAAAAACATAGGTACTTAACACAAATATTATTAGTAATAGATACAAATCTATGCAGTTTAAGTAAGTACATTAGGTATGTGCGAAGTATTATACGTGTATACATATTATGCATACATTTATTGTATATACAGGCTATACGCATTTAATAAATAAAACTGTACTACCTAAAGCAACATTTTAGAAAAAAATCAAGGGGCCTAAGTGCTGACCTTGCAATACCATGCAACTTTTAAATAATATATATACATTAAAGACACGTAAACTATTCCGCCTGCGGCGCTACCTACACTATTGACACTGAAATGAAAGAATAAAATAAACTAGCGTACGTCCCTGACTTCTTCTACCATTTAAACCACCCTCTAAAAACTTCTGGCACTAATAAAAACGAACTTTGATATTTTCTGAAAAATCGGTTAATAAGTTTTGAGTTTATATGGCACACGCATGTGAACATTGCCTTTTATTAATATAGATTGATTATATTCTTAACTCGAACGAAAAGAATAATAGTTATATGTGAGATGCAATGTGAAATGAAAAGGCAGGAATTTATAAAAGTTTTGCAAGAAATTAATCTACACTTTCAAAAATACGCGAGAAGTTCCAGCTATGAATTCCAGCTTCCTACTATAAACATGTCAAAAGCAGGAAAATATTCAAAATGACGCGATTGACATATTCAAATGCCTATATTCTACAAAAAATAGCGATAAGTCATCTGTTGGTACCTCTAATAATTGGTTCAATTCTGCTAAAAAAAATTTAAAAAGTTATGTCCGCTTTCTTTCATGCGATGTGCTGTAGAAAAAAAAATAGGTTTTTTTTATATGTACAGTATGGCTAAATGAATAAATGAAGTGGTTGTATTATGCATATTTGATTTGTAATCCCGACCAACATCTTTCCCACTGCCTACCCCCGATTAAAAACTCTGTGCACGCCACTGGTAATATGTATGCGTCCGTACATAAATGGTTATGACATTCATGATCAGTCTGAGTGGAGAAGCAGTAAACTAAAACTTTAAACAGTTAACTTAAAATTAAAAATAGTGGATAGGATAGACCTCTCTGGGAATTCTCGCATAGATTTTGTTCTGCAGTTAAAGTGATAATAATAATAATAACATAGTATTTATATAGCGCAGTTTTGTGTGATAATTAATTATAGTCATCTATGCATTAATCAGCTGGATTCATCCGAATTATATTGTTTGACAAAAGAGGGCTCCACTATTCCTGTTTGGTCGATTTAAGACTAATGGATTAAAATATGTTTGTCACAATAATGTGGCAGTACTTTTGGAATTACAATGTGCTAATTCAATATTATTCTAAATTCTACTCTCTTGGGAGCTTGTCGTGACAGATTATAATTTCATGGTGCGAATGCCAGCGTTATTGTGCCGATTGCCGTCCGCTGCCGAATTTGGAGATAAAGGAATCGCTGCAAAACTCAATGCGAGTGCAAACAGTGAATTTTGTAATCAACCCATTTTTTTATAGAGAATTAATTATTCACTGATGGTCTGTGTGGCTTACAAGCCAGATCATCACCACTAAGAATTTCATGTACCATATCCAATGAACTGCATTGTTTGGAACCAATTAATCAATGAAATAAATCTCTATATTGTATTCCTGTGATCGATAGTAGGTATAACGTAACTGCGTAAGTTGATACCAACCAAATAGAGATTCACCCACAACACTTTATAAAAATGTACAAATCAAATCACCTACATATTATCGTTGGCGGTTATCCTATGAATCATTTAACCTAACCAAGGTTTAAGTCGTGTCAATATTTTTATTAGCTATTACAATCAATAAATGGTAGATAACTAGTAGATAGAGGTAGTAGAGAAGAGTAGGGAGTAGGGAGGGAGTCCTCTCGATAAGGCTGCTAAAAGCAGTATCCGTAGGATAATATATATTATCGTTTTTACTATTCACTACTAAAACCTATGACTAGTGGCTATATGTATCGGATAGCAGAGTTTTCTATTTATATATTTATTTAGTATAATGGATAGTTATCGAAAGGTTGGTGAATTACCTCCAGAACCTACTCGTAAACACCGATATATGGATATTTGTATAAGGCAAAATGTGTCCAGTGAATTAACAGTTTACAGGCATTATTTCACTATGAGTAACGTAGAACTACTGCTAGATGGGTATACCTCCGGACGTGTGAGGGACCAACGGCGTCACTGTTATTGTTTCTCAAACATTGATTGACCCAAGTTTGTGCTAGCGGACCTTGCAGACCCTACTGAGTTGTTCTGCATATACATATTTAGATATCAGTTAGCTAAACGGTGGTTAAATGATACACTATAACAGCAAACAGTACGTACAAATAAAATCATACAATTTATCAAGAAAAAAAAAACTAAATTGTGCATTTTTCATGGTCCCAATATTCGAAATTATTAAGATTACTCAACATTAGAATTGTAGTAGGGCTGAAATAAAGGGGTGATGAAGTCAATTGGAACGATGACTTTAAAGTACTACCTGGCTATACAAATCTAGTCACTAAAAATAACTAATACCATTTAAACCCAATTTAATATCCCCCATAAACGGCTGTTCACGCTCATTTTTGTGTTTACATTTTATCTTTTTTCACTTAAATTCCGCTTTTTTGTGCCTATCGGAATCGCCATGTTATTACCAACCTTATTATTTTTTTTTTTATTACTTATTATGTATATTATTTCAAATATGGAATGTATTGCATTGCACTACCCCTGCATACATTCTGGAATAAATTCTTATTATTATTATTATTATTATTATAAACCAACGTTTCTACTCACATCACAAATCCAAATGACAAAGGGAACTGATTGCGACTAAATATGGACAACAATATAATTAGGATTATTTACTAGAATAATGCTGGTTATTGTTGTTCTTTATTACCAGTATTATGTGTTCTGAAAGGAGATTGAATGAGACAAAGTTACGCGTGAAAAGTACACAACACATTTTCAGAACACGTTTGCGTATGGAGTTCTTCCACCCTCTAGCGGACAACAGGCGAAGCAGAGATGGCTTCTCGGTTGCTAAGCGTACTGTACTGTAACAGGGACCGCAGTATTTACTGTTGACCCTATTCAAATCGCAGTGCGACCCACTATAAAATTTGGCCGCCATCTCTGGTCTGGCCATAAAACACCTGAAAAAAACCCGTGACGGGTTCTACCGATATTTCTATGGAAGATGCTCTGAAGAACTAGCGTCATTGATCCTTTCGGCACCGGTACATAGTTGGATAGCACGCCAAACGCGAGTCCAACATGTATGCAAAGTTAATATCTATCAGGTGAGAACTGGTCGTTTCTACGATTCGTTCTTAAGTTTAACAGCTCGGCTGTGGAATTATATGCCAGCCTTTCTGTTTCGTCCCTCATAAAACATGGTTCTATTCAAGACCCTGTTCACTACTTCCTCTCTTCAAAAGCCCCCCACACAGCATCCCCAAAGATAACACGAAGGAAATTATTTTACACAAGTAAAGATTTTTTTAAATAGATAAACTGAACCAATTAAATTGTAAATGTATATAACTCTATTTTATATTCCCGGAGTAACTCTATATCTATTATCAATTACTTACATTTTTTTTTCGTTAAATGCAACGTTGTAGTAAAAATAGTATATTAGTAATATGTGTGTATACATAATATGTATTCTTTAAGCCTTAAGTTCCAAAATTAATTTGTAAAATATTGTGTGCTTTATTTTTGCTACCAGTCCCGGGTCTCACAAACACGTAGGTATTTGATAATTACGCCCGTTCCCGCATTGACATTTCGCTTACCGATTAAATTTAATTGTGTATACCTAATGTATTGGAAACACAAACCCTAATTAGATAGTCCAATGTCCAACCTGTTGAATTCGATACAATTTAATATATCGATTACCGTGGCGCTACGCGAAATGTACCATTCCAGTTCATACGAATACATCACTACATCCTATTTTTAAATCTGTACGAAATACTGCCAAATACAATCGTTTTGCTTACACATTTACAATTATTTTCAAAACAATGCATACAACGCCTAATAATATGCAATATTTTAACGCAACTGCTGTAAGGATAGAAAACAAAAGTTGGAGTAATTCTTACGAAAATGAAGAACGTGTCACGTATTTTAATTTATGTAACTCTATTTTCTTTAATATCTTCAATAAGATCATTATATTTATAAACAAGTTCTGTTAAGCCTTTCAGAGGCAATATCAAACTGTAATTAGGCCACTTACAGACGATGTATTTCTATAACATCCAAATAGTTGTTTTTCATTATAAATATCTATTCAGAAGTTATATAAATGTATCGTTTGTAAGTATCCTTACCACAGTGTAATAATTCCTTCAGAACTCGAAACAGCTGTCACGCGGTATAATAACTACACAGCAGAACTTGTTAATAAATAATCTGTAAGAATAATAATATACATATATTGCTTTACATCAAATTACTATATTTCACTATCCTCTTGATAGCTTATCCATAGGTTAACATTATTAAGAATAAATACATATCCCAATAGGTAGAAAACTCGGATACTTTATCCGAAATAAAGCCATTTTTCGAGAATCGAATATTAAATTCGTACTTTATAAATAAATAAATCGTAAACCGTTTATCGAAAATATACGTTATCCTATGGATAAGCTATCAAGGAGGTGAAATACTCCCTGAGAGCAGTATCATTACAACTTTTTGAACTCGCTCTAGCGTCAAGTAGCAAAACTAAATCATTGATCGCTTCCGTTGATCAAAATAACTTCGTACTGCTGACGTAATAATTTATTGTAATATAAAATTTTTCCGGGTTGTTCAGATTGATTGATGATTCATATTTTATGCTAAAATACCACATTTTTAATTTTATGCATACACGGAGAAGCATTTAAAATATATTTTGTTACTACTGGACATCAGTGTAACGTTGGTTGGATCATTTACTGTATAATAAGTATTTTTAACTCTGTAAATAACTGTTAAAAATATAAAAAGCATTACAGGGATGTTAAAGAATATTTTGCGTATATATTTAACCAATTGAATTTTAAATTTATACTAAAAAATATAACGTAAAATCGTTTGAACTGTTTTTATCGATCGTTCACCACCTTTCGGCAAATAGCCAAACTAAAACATCGACCCCATTAATAGATCCGTCGATCCCCTGTAGATGGCGTTATAAAAAATTTTAAGCGCCACAGTAGCAAGCCGATAATTCAAGCTTATGATTTTTGTTACTTTGGTTGGACAGGGTTCTAACTGCACTTTACCTTATTCTAAGATTTAATTATCATTTACTTTTATGTCATTCCAAGATAGCACCACGTCGTATTTAATTTTTTGTTTTTGTTTTTGTGAAACTAAATTATTTTACAAAAGTTGAACCTGAAAATCAGAAATTGATAAATAGATTATGAGAATTCGTCTTTGTGAGCTTTGACACATAAGAAAACGGTAATGCCAAGTTAGATTCCTATTCGACGAAAGTGACGAGCTACACTTTTGTAACAATAATCAACTTGCAGATACAAATAAAATCGAAATACAAAAAGTTCAAAATGATGCTAGAACTTTGTAAAATTTTTGTTTTATTGAGTTTTATTTTCCAATGTACATTTGTTACTTAAATTTTGAATAGTTTTAAGTTTGCTAGTTAATGACACGGTTGTGTCGAAACCGGTGGTAAAGTAAACAAAATTTAAGTAATAAATGTACATTGGAAAATAAAACAAATTGTTACATAGTTAATGCCCAAGAAAAACAAAAAACCTTGTAAAATTAAAATCCTTGATATTAGGAATCTACGGAAAAAAATAAAAATATTTTGATAGTCAAAAGAAACGTTTTTGCACTCAAATGTCATTTTTGAAAAAAGTTCAGTTAGAACGTTGTCTAATCAAGGTAACGATTTATGTATAATATTTTCATAACACTAGATTTTTTTGTCAAATTAACGTGTTAAAACTTACCTACCTATATTATGTAATACGAAAAGATATAAATTAACACTAAAACTTACCTACCTATATTATGGAATATGAAAAGATATAAATTAACACGATACAGCTTACCTGCCTAGATGATCGAATATGAAAAGATAAAAAATTGACACGGTAAAACTTACTTACCTATCTATATTATGGAATATGAAAAGATATAAATTAACACGGTTAAACTTACTTACCCATATTATGGAACATGAAAAGATATAAATTAACACGGTTAAACTTACCTACCTATATTATGGAATATGAAAAGATATCAATATGCTTCTTTAGCATTGAATACATTTATGTAATACACACTAGAAATGCGTTCCGTGTAGATTTGAATGAAAATCATTGTCGCCACAGACTTAATTACTTTTGGTTCTGGTTCATTTAGCACACGCTATGTCTCTCTTACAAGCCTGACATGTTACATCGCCATACCATTTGATCGAAATGAAAATTACATAATGATGATGAAACTCAGTTCTGCATAAATGCAAATAATGGTCAGACTTTTAGTTCACTTGGGTTCTTATTTATCCTCTGTTCCTAAGCATGCCTATATATTTTTGCTTCGTTAGAACCAGGTAATGGATAATGTTTTAAATCTGGCCACGTGCGGGAAACGCAATCACGGGTAATAATAATTAAAGTTTTTTCACACGTGCACGTTTTCCCTTTAAAAGGGAAATACTTAAACTGTCTACACCTGCGAGGGTAGAACTGAGTCAGTGACGATAAACGTTTTCCGGTAACATACAATCACAGTTTCTTCAACCAGTAGCAACAATAAAAAAGTTATAGTTTTTTTTAAAACTGGATTAAATTGATAACCTTATCTACCTCCTTCATATAATCCGGGCCTCTTCAAGACCCGCCTAAATAAATCCTATCCTATAGCCAATACCCCAACCCGGCACAGAACGATGCCCAACCGGGTGGCCACAAAGTTCCCCTACATTTAAATTGTTCAGAAAGAGGCGCTCTTGTGAGGTGTCATATTAAAAAAATATTCAAAAATCTTCTTATCTATGTTTTTTTAGCTTTCTGAATACATATATTTTTTTAATATAGGAATTTGTTAATTCTTATTCACTGAAAATATTTAAAAATCTGCAGGGTTAAATTTTCTTTTCTTTTTAAACACTTACAAAACTATTTGTGCCAACCAACGTTTCTCGCAGTATTCATTCCCAATGGTTGACCAAAGCAAAATGTGAGGCTTCAATAATTGAGAATTATGATTATAACACGTCTTAAAACCGTTTGATTATACTCTACTAAAAAGGTGCTCTACTAAAAAAATTATCGTCAAACTAGTATTAATTGATGAGTAACATTTAAAAGGTGAAATGTTACAAACGCTTTGAGAATGTTTCGTCGTTTCTAAATACTATGGGGTTAAGGGGAACGACAATTAGTTACCTACATAGTTTGAATAAAGGTTTTTCACTGCGGTCAGGGTGTATAAAAGGGGTTAATATTTCTACTGAGATCGTAAAAAAAATGATTATATTCAAACCTAGCTTCAAAAAAAACTGTATTATTTTACTTCCAACTATCTTTTTTTTTACCTGACGAAGGCATTCGACGATGTTTCGCAACGTAATTCTAAACTACAAAATTTTTGTATTTTAAGAATTAATAATCTACAATTTCTATAAATGAAAACACAATATTTATTTTGATTTAAAAAAAATTATAGGAAAATACGTAATCAAATTTCAATGCAAGAATCTGATAGATTCTTTCATTATTTTACATGCCGTGTGTATGTTTTTGGACATTTTTTATTCTTGGTACAGAGATACTCAAATGTACGGAGCGGTAAAAAGAAAAAAAATTCTAAGCGCTGACTGCGCTAACAGCGGCATCTAGCTGCCGACGGCAAAGTAAATGATCTACGAACGATTGCGGTCGATTATCTACCTCTAGCGGTGAGTAGTGAAACTAAAATTTCGATCGACTTTACAGATCCGTCGCGTCGTTATTTTTTCTTATTGGATTTATTTTAAACTCATTCGTAAAAAGATTATAATTTTTTTAAATTTATTTTTTCCTTGTAGTGAATTTAAAATAATGTTGTACATATATCATAGATTCATAAAATGATTTATTTGAATGGGTTTTTTTGATATAGATAATGTGCAAAAAAAAAACATTAATTTTAAGTCAATACCATAATTATTTTATAATATAAAAAATTATTATAAATGAAAAACATAAAAATAAAATAATATTTTTATTCAAGATAACATAAACAATAAATATACCTAGATATCATAAAAATAACATAAATCATGTAGAAGCTTTAGAATAATTAAAAATAATATATTTTTAAGTACGTTCATAAATCATATAGAAACATATTTACGTAATGTAACAACTAGAGTGGTAAAGTTTTTCACTTTGCCGTATGGATCGGGTTTAAAACTAGCTAAAAACTACGCGAACGCAGAACGTAACCGAGGTTTCCCCCTCGGCACACGCTTTACTTTCAGCTCTAGCCCTGGGTAATTACATCGGAATCCTCTAAGTCTTATGCAAACAGCCGTTTAGAGCGAGAACGTGCATGTTCGTCTCTACACATTATACTGCACAGTGCACAGTGTAGGGAATCAGAAAATCTTCGTACAAAGACAACCAACCAGTGAAAGGAATCTCTATCAACCCTCGTGGACTCCAAACCGGTTCCTCTACTGGAGATTGTTTGATTGAAGTCCAGTTACTTTAAAAGTAAGTTTAGTACAGTCACAGAATTGTCTCAGAACTAGTATTGGTCACTTGGTGGAATGTCAATGTTACAGTTACTTCACTACACACACTCTTTAGTTCGTGTTCACTAAAATCGTGTCCTAGTCATTTTAATGATTAATTATCTCAAAGGATTTAAAACAATCTTATTATCATAGGTATGAGGTTGCTTTGTGCCAAGTCTTTTATCGTAAATTATCAATTCATAGATTATATAAATTATTATCTAATATAGCTATTATTGGTTATAAAATTTTTGAACGCCGATTTAATTGTGAATTAAATTTTGAATTTTGTAATAAAACTTTAAAGCCTAAACGTAGTTACAGAAATTTTTTCGTTAATTTTAAAATCACAAAATTTTGAGGAACGAATCGTTTTTTTAGTCGAAAAGAAAATTTTCCAAATATGTTTATTATTTATCCATCCAAAAATATTTATTTAAATATTGAATTTATTTGTCGCTGTTCTTGGTCGAAATCCGAAAAACCAATCACCGAAACCAATCGCCAAACATGTGTTATAAAAATAATATTTTTTTGTTCAACTGTCATAATAATGTTGTTTGTTGAGTTATTAAATAAAGTCAATTCACTGAAAAGTTTTTTTTATAAATGTTTAAACTAAACTTTTGTACCGAATAACCGGATAGCGGAAGAGTTCGAATTTTTTTTGAATGCGGAACGAAGTCGATTGTTTTTTTTTTTAAACCGAAGACCGCCGAGCGCCTTGGAGGAAGCAAGGGTGCCAACCTTGCGGGATGGACTCCGGCCTAGTAATGGTGTGTAAGGCTTTGACGGCGAGGTATATAAGACGCGGAGGCCGCAGCGGCCGGCGCGGGCGGCTCTAGGACAGCGACTAAAGACGCGCCGCCACCCGCGCCGGCGCTACCCCGCACCCCTCCGTCCTCCGCCCTCCTGCCGGCCTCCCTCAGCCACCCAACCACCCAACCGCCCAAACACCCCACCCCTTTGCGAATATCCTTCGGTTAATTATATTTAAATACGGCGGTCGCTGCACTCACTTAACATATTTAAACACTTTCATTCATTTACTTCCCACTTTCAACCGATTACATAATATGTCATATTTTAATCAATTATTTAATAAAAACAACTTCATCAAAACAAAATTAACTCCACAGTAATATTACTATGGAGTCCGTATATATAAGTCCGGAACTACCAACCATATGTATTCCTCATTGCCAAGAATACTAATGATGGAAATAATTTTGCCGGGTCAGTGGACATTTTGAATTTATCACTAAATAAATTCAAAATATTTTTACTGAGGTAGTTCAATTATGCATAATAAATTCTGCAATTTTTTTACTATTCTTACGTAAAAGCTCATAAAAAAGGCATTAATAATTAATTATACAATATACACTAGAAATACAGACGAAATATTTTTTAAGTATACGAAAATTACTTAAACATAATACAAACATATTTAATTACCCCTCCTTTCCAATAATATTATGGATGTATTATGTTGTGTTGCTTTCCTGACAAATCAAAAATTAATATTGAAAATTATTACGTAAATTCATTAGCTCATCTGAAAGCGGGGAACACGCTCTGGACTTGTTTGAGTTGGTTTCGAAGGGGTTTGTTCGAGAATAGAGAAAAACCTCCTACCAGCGTCCTACCCTACTTTATAACATAGGTATATGCATTCTGAGTACAAACCAGTCGATATGACTTCTCTTTCGAGTGTCTTTTTACAAAGAACGCACTAAAATCAGATCGGTATCATTTTTTTCCTGGGCACTTTTAACAATCCAATTATAACGTATTAACTCTATTTTAATTGATTACATTTTTAATCATTGTGAGGTTATAACGTTATGAAGTTGTGAAAAATATCATTTAATTAGTCGACCTTTTCTCTTTCCATTTATCTTCCGACCAAAAAATGAATACAGAATGCAATAAATACTATCACCGTAAAGAATTTATCATCTTATTAAACGAATACTTAGATTGATATATTTGGCGAATTACTATGGAAGGATAAATATTATGAAGAAAATGTAATTATATAATAATTTTAACTTAATTTGCGAAAACATGTAATGGTTTTATAATTTTTTTTAAATATAAATAATATATGTATAAGGATTGTATTAGGACATAGATAACTATGCACTTATTTAAAATCCCACAAATATAAATAAATACTAAGATAATCTTGTATTTTAGAATAATTCTATAAGAAAATTTGTCTAAGCAACTATTAGTTTTTTTCTAAAATATATTCGTATATTCATGATTAACTACACTATAATAAATCACCCTGATAGTGTATTGTATTCAAATAAAATATAATAGAAGAAAATTATAAAAACATTAAAACATATATTTTTTAAATTTATTATTTTCCATAAACTATCTTCATAAGTTAACGATCAACTTAACTAAAATAAATAGGCCTAATGCATTGTGTTCGATAATAACTACGTTAGAAAAAACATTAATTTTAATAAGTAAATAGATTACACACTGTACCGAATCACGATTTGCGTTTGGTAAGAACAAAAAAGTGTTTATTGATATAGAATTGTTCGAATTTTTATATTTTGGAAATGTTTTTTTTTTTAATAAACATGTTTATATTACATAAAAAATATGTTATTGCCAAGTGTAATTCTTCACTATTTGCAATTCGGATATAGTTTTCAGACATTCGCCAGTCTTTATTCTGTCTAGTCAAATTGTGAAATATAAATAAAAATATTATTTTTTATTTATTTTTTACAAATAACAATTTTTGTGTTTTTATCAACTACCCGTACTATGCTCATGCCCGGATTACGGTAGTAGTATATTAATTAATAATAATAAGTGTTTTATTTCATTTACAGTACCTACCGTTAAAAATAATATCTTTCTCACAATATTATCTAGTTCGATGTAACGGAATCCTATTGCTAGAGGTTTTTTAAACCTGTCAGTGTAAAAAATGTGCATACCATTTAATTACTGTCACTATGAAATTATTAATCAAATGTACATTTGATTTATTTAATTATTTTGTTGATTGATACGTACGTTCAAGAAAAATAATTTACGGTTGAATTTAGTTTTTTTTAATAGCTTTCAAGAGTTTCAATAGCCCAAAGACAGTTGAATTATGGCATCCCTACCTTCTTGGAAGCCGCAGTTTTTTTTAAAATCGGAATATAAAATTAATTTGCGTATCGCTTAAAAATGGCACAAAACAGTACAAACCCGTGACTTCATTAAAATACATAAAAACACAATTCAAAAAGAATGTAGGTATGTACTTCGAAGAATAATACTATTTAGATATTATGGCAGTTTCATTTTCTGCTTTTACCGTAATATATATTATTTGTACATTATTAAATCAATGTAAGTATTTTCTCGTAGTTTACTGTTAAACTGAATTAACTAACTGCTTAACATTTACAAAAATTCTTGCCATTCATCACGGCTCATCACATGAAACTAAAATCGTTGCTACATGAGGTTGACAGAAAAAATCACTTAATTTTCTTTAAAATATAGGTAGGTATATTGAAACAGAACGAGTTGTTATTCTGCCCATATTAAAAACTCGTCAATACAACTAACAAAAAGCAATCGTAACGATCAAAGTATTGTTGAAAAAAATCCTTGAAATTTTTATTTACGACACAATTAGCATGATTATAATTTTAAATGAAAATTGATTAAATATATTTAATTTATAAATATGCACAGCACTGTAACAAAAAGCGATTGAGAGTTTGCAAAAAATATTTGACGAGGGAATTGAAATGTGATTCCCAATATTTTATATGAATTTTTAAGCAGTAAAACAGGAAATTGATATTTCCTCTGTTACTAATTATTACACATTAAGGTAACGTTTAAAGGAAAAAAAGTAGTAAAAATTAAAAATGCAATAAAAACTATTAATAAATATTTCCAAAAATCTTGACTATGTTTAATTTTATGTTACTCGGATAGCAACAAACACCGAACTTGCAAAAATGATAAATAGAAATCAATTTTTTTTTTTAAATCTAGGACTATTTAATTTTATGTTACTCCGATATTAGCCAACTCCGAACTAAAATGACTGTTGGAAATAGACGTTTCGTTTTCATCCCCAACCCCTAATATTTAGCCCATTATTCTTAGATACAAACTGGAATATCCTGTTTGCTGTATATTTCTGTATAGTATTATTAATAAATATATTTTTGATTTATATCCCGTGAAGATAATATTTGATATTTAGGTTAATAATTTTGAAACAGAAATAAAATAATTGAACACATTTTGTAAAACAAATCATAAATGTAAAATTTGTTTTTACTTACCGGATTCTGTCCTTTTTGTTATCGGTCAAAAATAGGAGCGTCGACACAACTTTAGGTACTATTGTCAAACATAACTTTAAACTTGTGAAAACTTCTTGAAGACACGAAGAAAACTTCAACGAGCAGATATTACTATTGTAGGTACAAACATAAACTTTATTATTTCTAGAAAAACAGGGAAATGTTTCACTATTAGGCTTTGTTATTATTATAACAAAAAATATTTAGCTAAAAGCATTAACAATTAATATGGCTGAATTCTACATTCACTAGCGGAGAGCAAAGCGTAAAGGGTTGTGACACTGGTGAAAGGAATATTTCTTTTAAGAGTCGGAAATTGATAGTTCGATGTTCGGAAACATTTTTAGTAATTTGTTTATCACTGTCTTTTTAGCGTGTTTTTAAACTTCATGACGTCATCGTTCATTAATAATTAGAGTTAAACACACGCGGGTTTATTCTTAAGTCCCGCGGGTTCCTCGGCAGAGTACAACATTACTCTATGCCACAACTTTATCTCAATCACATTGTCCAGTCATCAGTAATCTCAATTCATCAACTATTGCAAATCGCGTCCCGGTTAAATATAACGAAACTTACACTTTTATTAGAAATGTTAAATTGATTAGCTACGATATTATTAACACTACACGTTTATGTACAACTTCTATGTCTAGGTCGATTGGAAAATTTTAAACATCAGTAGGTAACTTTTCCGTTATTTTTAATGAAATAAAACTTTTTTTTTAATTTATAGTAAAAAAAAACAAGTAGAAAACAAAACAAATCGGTTTTAGCGTTTAGTTCTCCGATCGCGCTAAGTCGCGGTAACTTTCGGCCGTGTTGTTTTTCTGAGCCTTTTTTTCAAGGCGAGCGGTACATTTTTTTTGGGTCCGCACACTTTCTCTCTGTGCCGGCGCGCCAGGACGTCTTGTCGCGGGCACCGTCACAGCCTCCCGGCTGCCCGCACCGCCGCGGGGGCGGCCCGGCGCCTCGCGCTTGCGCACAGCCCCGCGAGCCAAACCAACCCCTATCTCCCGCTGATCCCACCCCTAACTCGGCGAATCACCCCGCCGGCGCTTGTGATGTTTCATCGTCGCGGTGTTCACCCTCTGAAAGAAAAGAGACGCTCTACGAAAGAGTGCTGGGGACAGACAAGGAGAGCGATACTAGTTTTTATTTTTCCAAAGTCTGGGACGGATTGTTTTCTTTTTTATTCTTTTATTTATTTCTTTTATTTTGATTTTCCATTTTGTATCACAAAAGGAATATCGGGGTATTCCAGTTGCGGAAACCTGTTGAGCCTTGACCCGTTTCAATCAACCATAAACCGTTGGATCGATTATGATACTCTCACTTCACCACGTGTGGGTTGTACGTTGTAGGCTATACGCGCTCTGTGTCACCCAACCGAGCAACGGACCACACAAACATTGCAGCATTATCGCTAATAGGGGTGTTTAATTTAAATGTTTCATGTATCATTTACCTGTACCTGTGCGATGTCAACTACCTATACTAATTCAATTAATAATTCAGCAAATAGCCTCAAAGATTACTCACTGATATCTTTGCGTTTTCTGAAACGCTCTTATCAAATTAAGTTACTAAAAAAGTGTCTATTCAAAAAATTTAACTACACTGATAATAATTGCGTACTCTTGAAGGAAGCATTGAATACATTTCTAAGAATGGCACACATACGAATTACAAAAATTCATTCTTATTGAAAACTAAAATTAATTTTTTTCATGTTTTTTTCCATTTATTTTCTTATTTGTAGTATTCACAAATATTGAAAACACAATAATATACCTTTATGTTCAATACGTAAGCAAGCTTTAAAAATACTTTGTTTTTTTACATCTAAAACTTTTTTTTAACTTTAAAACCAGTTCAGCCCCGTCGCATTTCTTTAAATTTTCCCAACGAAGAAAGGGGGTGCGGGCGGCGGGGAAGCTCTGTACGGTGGCGCCGCTTGCCGAGCGGGAAGTAGTTGCACTACAAACAGAACGGAGCTCTAGCGGCGAAATTTCTAGTGAGATTAAATTATTCTAACAGTGGAATTAGCGCTATTTGACCCACTAGCGGCGTGTAGCGAAACTATTACTAAAAGTGTTTAATTTATTATGAAAATGATGATAATTATTACTTTCTTCATCTATTGTAAGTAGAACAAGGCAAAATAAAAGAAAAATTAATATAATTTAATGTGAGATGCTTCATTTTTTGGTGGGTGATGCTATATAAATCTAACATTACAGAGGATTGCATAAATCTAGTTGGAATCCAACAAGGATTAAGTCTATTGAAGTAATGCGTGGATAATATGAAATATATTGTATTGTTTGAACTGAATAATATTATTTTTCTTTAAAGTTGTATGTATTATGGAGTGTTTCTTTGTTGCTAAATCAATTTAAAACAGTTTTTCTAAAAATTTGTACACTTTGGGGCTTTGTTGGTAAAATCAAAATAAGCAGAATAATCGACCGGTCAGTGGTTGAGTTGGCATCGCGTTGTGACACCCGAGCGTCGTGCGTTCAATTCCTAGGCTGGCTCCTCCATCACGACACAAGTCTTACGTTTTCCGTCAGAACAGGGTTGAATTTTTAATTTTCAAAGCCATTTTATCGTGATTAATTTATGGGTTACGCGCTGCGCTTCCTCATTATTTTGCCAACATTCGGACAGCGTAAAGCGTGTCCATCGTTCAATGCTCTCTGAAACGTTGGCCAATAATTGAGATAATTGGCCAAGTAAGAAATTAACCAAAAAATAATAACAATAGGGGATATTATTGTTTTACTTAACTATATAATCTAAGATATAACCGGTACTGCCCGTTATAAATTTATGCTGCCTTTAATAAAAATCAGACTTATACAATAACCTTCTTCATGCATGGAAGATTAAGTGTGCAAAATTTTATCATCCTCCGAATAAAACTATAGATTTTTATAAAAAACCAAACGTACGCCGCCTGGAAAATTCTCCTTGGTATGAATGAAGCTTAATAAATTTATGAAAAAAAAAATTATTAATAAAGAAATACAGCTAAAATAAAAATAAAATATATATTTTATTTATGTTCCTACTCGTATCCTCGTATATCTAGTAACCTACCTAGTATTCGTTCTATAAAACAAATATTGATTTTTAAACGATTGTTCTTGTTATTTCACCTGCGATAAGTGTTTATTTTTTTGCATAAATAGTTGAATAATGGACATTCTTTTTGACTCTACAAATAAAAAAATCGTGAGTAAACTTTTACACGAGTGATATTATTTGACAAATATGTATATGAGTTTTTTCGTAGATGGCAATGATGGCCTGATCGTTCGTTTAATACAAACATGCTTGGGCTATTGACATCTTAAGTCCGCCTACCGTTGAGTTTGGCTGCCACCTCTGGTCTGGAGCCCCTAAATACCAGAACAAAAACTCTAATAAATAATCTTTTCAAGACTCAGTTCAATTCTTTACTTTGGTCAAAGAGGTATATTATGCTGCGTATACATTTGTGAGCCAAAACGCGAGCCGAGCCTCGAATTGTGGGAAAGGAACAAAGCAACCGCAAGCGGCGTTTCACGCCATTTGGTGTTGCTTCGTTCCTTTCCCATAATTCAATCGTTTCGATTCGCAAATGTATTCGCGCCTTTAAGGTGCGTACACTGAGAAAACTTAATGACATAAAATATGTTAATTTTTTAAAAATCTGTTAAAAACGGGAAAACAGGCTTTTAAATAATGAATTAACAAAGTATCAGTTTAAAGCGAATGTTTTATGAGGACGGCGGAACACGTGTTCATACAAATATTGATGACATACTGATTTTGTCGCGTCATATTTATTAGGAAAAGTACACGTGTACTCGATATATTCTGGATGACTAATGCTTATTTTATCAGGAATTTGGTATGCTATCACTTTCTTTAACAAGATGATTTTTCTCCGTGTATAAACACATGGGCCGAACTGCAGAGCTGAACCACGACTTATGGGAAAGAAACAAAGCAACCGTAAATGACACGAAACGCCTCTCCGCATGCGGTTGCTTCTTACGTCTATACGCAGCATCATGGACCGCGAGTGCAACAATAAAAAAATAATGTGAGATTTTGCAAGCACCTATCTTCTATTTAATAATTTTTTTAAATAATTTTCATGGTGCCAATTCCTGGTGGAATTCCATTATCACGATATATTAAAACAATTTGTGAAGAAATGTTTTAAATTGTTTCATTATAGTATGATATATCTACTAGCAGTTTTGTGAACAGTAGACCTCGCACTTAATTTGATGGTTGGAGATTTTAAACAAATTACACACATGTTTCTATTTGTATATGATTCATTTAGTAAGCTAAAGAACAGATAATTTATTATACATCTGCCACAATAACTTAAGTGAAAAAATAAATACATTTAAAAAATATTAATATCTTACATAACATAAGTATATCATACAGAATATCTATCCCAAGAAGGCCAAAAAAGAGAGATTGGGGAATTGTGTGAAAGGGTGATACCTATAGCAACAAAAAGAGAGATTAGGGAATTGTGTGAAAAGGTGAAATAGCAACAAAAAGAGAAATTAGGGAATTGTGTGAAAGGGTGAGATAGCAACAAAAAGAGAGATCAGGGAATTGTGTGAAAGGGTGAAATAGCAACAAAAAGAGAAATTAGGGAATTGTGTGAAAGGGTGAGATAGCAACAAAAAGAGAGATCAGGGAATTGTGTGAAAGGGTGAGATAGCAACAAAAAGACGACGGTGTGATACCCGACGATTTTCAGGAGACACGCCGAAATACCCACAGATAAAAACAAAGGAAGTTATGGAACCCAGCTAAAACCAAATTGCACGGAATATAAAATCGGCGCAGACGCACGGAAAAAACTTCCTGGATGAAATTTTTTTTGCTAATTTATTAAAAATCTCATCAAATTTTTGTTTTCTTGTTAAAAACGGGATTGTAGACCATTAAAGAATGAATTGATGGCATCCTGATAAACTTTAATACCACTGTTTTGTCTCGATGCCCGAACATGTGTTTTTATAAGTCCTAAAATTTTTGCATTTCGTCTTGATATATTATTGAGGCAAACACAGGTGGATCAACACGTTTTTGTGTTAGTGTTCCGATATTATTACGAATTTACCAACACTTTAAGGAATAATTTGAAGAGATTTTTCAATATATCACAAAGGAGCCAATGGAAGTTATGCATTTAGTATGTAGGCAGAAACTAAGACGGGGCATCAGATGCATAGATGCAATTAGCAGTAGCATGGAGTAATCGATGCTGGCGATACTTTTATGTGCGCGATTTCAAATCTACTTCTAAATTGAGTATGGCACAAGAAACCCAATAATTGCTACCAACCGTCTGTAGCCAGAGGCCAGACCATGGAATTCCCAATAATTGGGGAAAGCTGTGTGGCTGAAGACAGTTGGAGATAAATAAAAGGTAGATGGAGAAAAATTGCTAGTCAGATCTGGTCACCAAACACTGCTAAAGCCATTTTAAGCAACGTTCCGATTCTGAATGGTGATCTTTAACCAGGACGATACTAAAAATATCTACCACTCTGGAACCTATTGCAAATATACTATGTATATATATTATTTTAAATCAATGAGTTGTAATATCATCTGTTTGCTGAGTTGGCATCGCGTTTGGGTCCCACCCAGGCGTAGTGTGTTCAATTCCTCGGCTGACTAAGTCCTCCATCTCAACACAGTGATATTTAAAATATTGTCAGGTTATTCGTAACCCGGAAAATTTGTATTGAAAAGAAAAAATAATAATAATAACATACTAAAAAAGCACCAATTTTTAGTGGCCTGTCTAAAGTATGAAGTAGAAGAAACTAAAAAAAAATATGCTCCTAATATAGAAGCAGTATTATAGAAATCTGGATTAATATAGGTGACCTACCTAAAATACCTTCATCAATAAATAATACTTACTATAGATTTTAACTTTTAAAATCTATATAGTTGTAACGATCTTCAATTTGAAAATTTTAACAGTTTTTTTAATACACATATAAGTTTCTCAATAAGCCTATTTAATACATTTTTAGTTACATAGCTTGTAATAATTGATGTGAAACGATTTTTTAACTAAGAATCCGGAGATGATACAGACTGTAAACATAAATGTACTTTTAACTCGTTTATATAAATTAATGCTCTCCAGTTAGAAATACAAAACAAAATAATATTAAGGGATAATTCTTAAAATAAAATACCTTCCAAATTTACCTTTGACATTTCAATAGATACTGCCAGAGAATTTAGCCTTTTAAGCTAGTCCACGATGTTATGTCAAAAATGGGTCACATCAATGTTCATAAATTATGTTATTATTCAAACATCACTAAGGACCAATTTCAATACCTTCCTCTCGTTAGATGAATTTTTAAAAATATGCAAAAAAATTGAAAGTCTTACCTGAACAGATAAAAATACAAGTGGATTATTTTAGATAAAAGTCACAATTCAAAGTGTATTGTACTACTGTACTGCTATCAGTACTACTTTTTAGTTCAAATAATATTCGTGTCAGTTTCAAACAACAACAAAAAAGTCATATTCACAAGCATTTTTTAAATAATTATATATTAGCTCCATAATGACATTGCAGTAGAAACACAAAAAAAATAACTTTTGTAAAGCGATGCGCGAATCATTATTCTCACCTGTTTCTAGATAATCAAGTATGGTTTGCATCTTTGTTTTAAATTTTACAATAGTTAAGTGTTAATCAACAAATAAATTATATTGGCCGAGAACCTCCGCTACGTGTGATAGTTTACTTTCCAGTGCTCTCAATCGCCGAGATCATTATTGAAAAGTAGTTTCAATTGGGCATCCACGGTGATTTATTTAGGTGGCTTACATTATATATCCTTATTATTCATCAATATACTTTAGATGAGGGAATTAAGTTCAGCCTTTTTCCGCCCCTTCCTGCTTACTTCAAGGTTCCCACTTGGGACCATTATTAA
This sequence comes from Hesperophylax magnus, assembly GCA_026573805.1. NCBI lineage: Eukaryota > Metazoa > Arthropoda > Insecta > Trichoptera > Limnephilidae > Hesperophylax > Hesperophylax magnus. The sequence goes on along the minus strand of JAIUSX010000091.1, from coordinate 5,354,577 downwards.
TTAAGCTTATGTTCACTAATGTTTCCTCGATAGTAAATAGCTCGCGAATAAAGATGATACGAAAAGTCACCCAGTTATCAAATCAAGCATTGACTTCATCAAACTACAAAGATATACCGTACGTTCGAACGTTGCGAAATATGCAACTAAATATAAGACCAAGCCAGTACAAAAATTCTGGTTTATGTAAAGTAAACCTTTACCTAAAATTAAAATCCCAGTACGCATCTTACCTAACTTCAAACATGGAAACCAATTTGGACACTTTTGTATAAATCGCACTTATACAGGATCTAAATAATACATAGATAACACCTGATAATCACGTCTTATAAACCGATTTTACCAAATTTTGTTAGAACTGCAAAATTTAATATCTTCAAGACCTTTCAAACGCGACTTTTACTTTTGCATCAAATACTATTGTGTAAATTTCTGTATAAAGGTCTAATAAATAATACTAGCTTAAACGTAAGCCATAATATCGAGTTTCATGTACCGTCAAGGCGTCAAGACCAACCTTGCAAACTTTCCGTTTGCCCACAGGCAGGACTAATCTTACAATTAATTCTTCAATTAAAAAATAATATCGAGTTTCATGTACCGTCAAGGCGTCAAGACCAACCTTGCAAACTTTCCGTTTGCCTACAGGCAGGACTAATCTTACAATTTAGTCTTCAATTAAAAAATAATATCGTGTTTCATGTACCGTCAAAGCGTCAAGACCAACCTTGCAAAAGTTCCGATTACCCACAGGCAGGACTAATCTTACGATTAATTCTTCAAGACCAACCTTGCAAACTTTCCATTTGCCCACAGGTAGGACTAATCTTACGATTGATTCTTCAAGACCAACCTTGCAAACTTTCCGTTTGCCCACAGGCAGGACTAATCTTACGATTAATTCTTCAATTTCACGAAGGTACATCGATATTATCCGGATAGTACCCGGTCGGTGGCCGAGTTGACATCGCGCTTGGGTCCCACTCAGGCGTAGTGTGTTCAATTCCTCGGCTGGCTAAGTCCTCCATCACAACACAAGCAACATTTTCAGCTTACTGTGGTGGTAGTAGGAGATTTTCAAATATTGTCAGGTTATTCGTAACCCGGGAATATTTGTCTTTCTTTTAAAAAAAAACAATTAATGTTTAACATTATCGTATAGAAATATCGAATCGTTAGAATGCTAGCAAGAAAAGCTTGTTTATTTATATTTCACTTATTCTTACTATTATTGTACGGAAAAAATGCGTGTTGTGTACATACATTTAAATTATATTTTACCATTATTTTTTTTTTAATACTTTCTTAAATTATCGGTTATTACTTTGAACTATCTTTAGAACATATCTACATAATTAAACTCAATAATGAACTATTGCAAACCTTTGAAAAATCACGGGATATTATAGTTGTAGGATTTGTTAAGCTGAAAGTATTGACAAAAAAAGCCTAGTTCAGTGTCTCAGTAACGTATCTTCACTAATCTAATGATTATTAGGTACTAATTAATAAAATGAATTTGGTAATTACTTACATTTACATTTATCAGTTCCAATTTAGAAAATTAAAAGTTCGTTGACCTTGAATAAATTTACAATTTCAAATCACGCATCCGTGCGAAATTAGTATGGGGTATTTTCACAAACTATGAATACCGTTAAAAAAGTGTGTAAGTATAAACGTTTATTTACCTAATGCTGATTATCCTACTAAAAATGTGTAATTGCAAAGTTTTCAATAATATTTTTTTTTAAATTATCGAAAACCGCACATTCCGAAACGATTCCTACTGGCTACAACATCATTATGACATAGAAAATGCCAATGTCTGGTAAGACGGCTGTCACCAACATCGCCCGGCGTGACGTCAACGTCGCCGAATTCACGAATAAAAATGAACATATTGTTTTGGCCGCAAATCGAAAATGGAACATTTTAATTGTAATAGAAAATTTATTAAGCCAGCATAAAAATAAAATACCTTCACCAATTTTTTCCAAAATAAAAAAAAATCGGTGAAAGACCCTATTTACTTTAGCCAGCTTTACTCCCTGGTACAATTAGATTGATATTAATTTACAGAAGGAGATTAATTAGTTTCAAAGTTTCTGATAGAAATAGTGCAAAAGCTGCTGTGTTGATCTAGAAATTGTGGGTCGGATAAATCTTGCTGTTATAAAAACATTAAAAGTAGGTACCGTTGGGGTTGAACGTTTGCATCGTTATTTTATATATTTAAGGGTGATTAATTCACCTGTATTATAAAGCCATAATTTATCCATTTATACATTCTAAGAACAAACTTAAATATCCCTGATTTCAGACATAAAAATAACTTTCTCTGCATACAATAATATTATGTACAATCTTTAAATATTAGCACATCTTGAAAGAAAACATGTTATAGATTTATTGCAAGTTATAATAATATGGCGCAACATGCTATTTGCAATACCTACCTATAGACTGCAGGTATACATTATAATTTTTGTATTCGCTATTTTATTATTATTTGTAGTTATTTGTAAACAACGCTTGAAAATACATAATATAATAATCTTGATTAATTTGTGTATTTTGTTTAGTTAAGACGGGAAAAAAAATAATAAGATTACCCTAAAATAAAGTCGGAATCTTAAAGACGTAAGTGAAGAAGCTACGCATAAAAATATGGGACGCGCGGCCCTGGTGTATTGTCTCTATGGTTGAACTTGCCCTAGCAAATCTATAAAATAAAGTAAGAATCTTAACGACAGAAGTGATGAAGTCGTGTAAAAAAATATTCGGCGCGCCGCCCGGCGTAATGAACGGACCTACGGTCGAATTTATCCTAACAGGTCTAAAAATTTGATCGTTCCGCGTGGTTAATTTTTATTATTTCTGGTGAAAATCTTACTAAAATCTCAGATTTTTCTAGACGAATACCTCGGTACGTTACTAATTCGTCGTCTAGAAAAATAACATCTAGTGCCCTTCATTTTATAGTCTTTAGTCGCCAATCAACTATTTATATACGAGTAGATATTTTATAGAAACTGTCGTAGACAGTACATTTTAGTGCAGGGAAACGAGTATCGAACCTTCCTTAAAACCAGCTGAATCTCCTGAAAGTATAAACGTCCGTAGATAGTCGGTTACCCACATAATATTCCAGAAAACATAAATAACAGGTTGTTAAAATAAAATGGAATGTTAAAGAAGATTGAACTGACATTTTTAATGGTCGTTATGTACAAAAAACAGTAGCATCGTTCACTTTGAAATACCAATAAGAATGGAAACTACTTTGAATCTCATCTGAAAATTTACCTCTTCAAATTTAAGCGGGCGGATAATACTGTTCACAGGAATTCTCAACATGTTTTGAGTTCCTTTGCCGTTCTGGATGAAGAAATAGTACTGTTTATAGTTAAAGAGTAACGTTATTTCATACTAGACCCGTGAAAAATCATGGGATAATATTATAAATGTATAATTTATGAAGCTGAAAGTATTTAATAAAAATATATTTTCCTCAGGATCATTGCCTTTCAAAAGAAGAAATATACCTTTCAAACGTTAGCAAACTTGAAAATTAACGACAACTATTCGCATCCGTCAAACATTTAGACAAAAGAAATACACAATTCAAATAAAGAATTGTTTATAAATCGAATACTTTCGGTACCCACTTTGATATATGTGAGAGACAAATCTTTCCGTTTTTTGTACTTTATAAATTGACACAATAAACTTAAGGTTTTACAATTTTTAAGGGAGCCAATTCTTAAAATGCTTGTTTTATTTTATTTTGTGAAATTCAGGCAGAAATATTAAAATGTTTTTGGATCATACTCTGAAAAACTTAATTTGCTACATTATGTAATAACACCATAACCGAAAAGTGGTTCATAAGTAGGAAATTTCACACTTCAAAGCATTTTTTATAGGCCTGATTCTTTATTTTTTTCTAGGCTTTTAAAAAGACTCCACATTGGTTCCATGATAACTCAATACAGTGACAATTCAACACACTTTTAAAAAGTGATATAAAGTCATTAGAAACGATGAAAAAAATAAAATTTTAACCTAACCTAATGTACTTAACCCAGTTAATAAAGTTTTTGTTTCATCACTTTCCATGACTTTATATAACTTTTTAAAGATGTGATGAATTATCATTGTGATGATTTATCCAGTCACCCTGAAGCTTATCAATATTCATACATGACTACTTTTTATAGTGCTATTGTTAGTAAAATATCTCTTCACGGGTGTTTATTGTTCGTGAAGAGCTCGGTTTTCACTTAGCGGATATTTGGGTGACTATGATCTTTGTGGATTAGAGTATTGGCTCTTTACCGTTGTGCACGTATAGACAGTATTATAATATACCTACAGGTATGATTGCCGATAAAGCAAAACCCGAATTACAACTTGTCAATATCATTATCTACCTGATAATATGGCTCTATCGGGAACAATTATTGTCCGGAAGTGTTTAGTACCGTTTGATTTATAACAACAATTATCACGAGGGTGAATGTTTGGTTTAATAATTCCGACCAAGAAGACGAATGATTCCAATACGAAAGACGTTTCAAGAAGGATTTACAAATATTTTATTATGTTTATAACTTTAGGACGGAAGATTTAGGAGATGCAATACGAGACCTAAAAATATAGGCTATCATTAGTAGGAACATTTCAGAACTTAAATCTCTTTCGACCAGCTTTTGCTCTCTTTTATCTGATGTGAACGATATAACGATATGCTTTAATTAGGATTTTAAGCACTGTGGTAAGTGTTTGTTCAAATAGTATGTTTATTAATTTTCTCCACGTGAATGCTAACAGGCCAAAAAGACAACTCTCGTTAGTAAAATTCTTGGCTCGATTTCTTGTCATGTGATTATCAAACCAGAGTTTCAACTGCCATCGGACTATGGAATTCCTAATCTGAGGTATGAAATGAAAGAAGTGGCAAGGAGAAGACGTTGAGAAGCACCTAGCCATTCAGTTCTGAGATTATGGATGGTGATACTGAGGGAATTTACCGTTCTGGCTATCTAGCGCGGTCGAACGATAAAGGATTTATCGATAATGTCGATAACTTGGCATGGTTCCCGAGCACGACTGCAGATCGCTGTCGTAAAAATAACAGTTCAGATCGAATAAATTGAGACCAGTTATTCGTTGCGAACTGTTGTTTGTTCTTTGGTGATCTGCAGTCGTGCTTGGAAACGATGACAAGTTACCGACACTATCGACAAAAGACTTTATCGACTTACGTTGCTAGATACCCTGGTCTCCATTTCTGCACATTCTGATAAAAGAAGACGAAGAGTTAGAACTAAATAGCAATCAGCAGAAGTGTTGAAAAACAGACAAAAACTAGATACCAACAATGGATAATGTTCAGAATCCTTGGCATCCTTCCGCCCTAGCCGTAAAGTACAGCGTAAAATAAAAGTTTTATGCCAAGACGTGGTTACTTGACAATGTCTGTTTACGGTCAATATGAAATGTAGGTAATTCGGCTTTGTTTTTAAGTGGTTATATTCCTTGGCATATGATTAGGTCTGACGGTGCGGCGCGTGCATGAGGCCGTAATGCCGCTTTATTGCCCGTCTCGATGTCTTTGCCCTAAGTGTAAAAAGCGCGGTTAACTGCCCTATAAAACACGAATTGATACAAGGGTGGTGCTCGCGTAGGCGCGTGATCTCCGGAAAATGTTCAACGTCGCACACTGGTCCCGAGGTGGAAAAAATACCTTTTTTTTCAAAGTAACTTAAGTAGTTTAGGTTTTCTTTATATTGTACTGAGGATGCGTAATTATAGATCCGCTCACAGAGATCCAAAACCTTTTTTTAGTCAATCGTTCCTTACCATTGTCAATATTACTATTAGACATTTAAAAAAAAATTAAATCATATTTTTTTTTAATATTTATATATTTTTTTTTAATTTTTGAGGTATTGAAATATTCAAGGTAAAAATATAAAGATTTTTTTATTATTTTTTAATTTGTAAAAATTAAATAAAATAAAAAATTAAATTTCTGCAACCAACATGGCATTTTTTGGGCGTTTTATGAGGAGCGTAATTTTTTAATTATTTTTCAAATTTTCTAAGAGGTTTCGTTGTCACGTGAGAAAAGATACGATTTTCACAATAGCCATCTAATTTACTGAAATAAAAACATAAATGAATGTAAATATATTTTTTAAAGATAAACTTATGTTTACAAAGAAGGTTTTTATACAAAGCACAAAGGTTAACAAAATATAATTAATATTTTCAGGTGAACTACTAGTGCACCTGACTGGAAATCAGAAGAGTGCGGGTTCAATTCCCGTTGGCGGCAAGATTTTTTCAATTTATATTTTCGTTTCTGGCTAATAATTATTGTTTATAATAACTTAATTTTATGATCAGTAAAGTAAATTTGTAATAAAAGCGTTTTTTCATGTTATTTTTTTAAACAATAAAGTAATCCACACGTATTTTTTTGGTGCTGTTAAATTTCCTTCTACATCAAACGTTGTAGATTTATTTCCGTCACTCCGTACTATATGCCCCACTGTGCGTCGGCGTAGTAGGAAGACATCGGTACTTTATATCGTGGATGTATCTATCGAGCGCACCTTTAATATAAGGTTCTGCTTTTACTTGCTTTTATCATAACCAGTAGTGACCAAATTCTTGGAAAAGTATCACGAACTCTAAGATTCCATCGGATATATAAGCTATAAATCACCAAAAATACAATGCAGTTCTACTACTCTAACATAAATACATTTTCCAAAAAAAAATTCAATAACATTCTTACTCTTGACGGTCTCTCATTTAAAATAATATATAGTATATTTGCGGCACGTTCCAGAGAAGAATATTCTCTCAGTACTATCGCCCTGGTGTAAGGCAACCATTCAGTATTGAAACACTGCTTGAAATGGCTTTTGCCGTGTTTGGTGACCAGATCTGAATAGCCAGATACTTCCCCATTTCTTTCCCCTCCCCACTAACATCAGCCTCACAACACACCCCAATTTGGGATGCCATAGTCTTACTGGCTCCAGATGGTTGGGAGCAGTTGGGACTCTTGAGCGGTTTCACATAAAAAAATTTAAAAAACCAACAAATTGTTGGTTAATCCTTCCATGTAAACCATGAAAGGACCTTTGATTCTTCTGTGGATTAAGCCGACTGTGTACCTACGTACTCACTCGGTTTGCACAAGTTTTATATCAGATATCTATGCATCCGGACGTAATATACTAATTTAGACAGGTAACTAGTAACTATCTATTTTTTTAGGTTATATATTCAGCATCTCGACGTGTTTATCTGTACACATTGTAAAAATATACCTACGTATGTGTATGTACCCATATTGGGCAGATGAGCCTAATTAATTTGATTTTGTTAATCTATCCCTCGTCAGTCAGTAACCCTTTTAATTGGTTTATCGCCATTAAAGGGGTTCCAAATCAATCGATAGTATTCCTACACCCTAGATATTAGGGTGCACAGTGGCGAAGAAAGGTAGTGGATGTCACCAGTTAATAATGACAACAGCTTAGTGTTTGTTCAGATTAGATTGTTTAGGAGAATATGCGAATTTCTCTGCCATTATATTTAACAAAAATTGGTCCTATCTAATTGGGATTTGGCTTAGGTGTTAGCGTCGTTAACGGTGCTTATTTTAGTCAATCCCTGGGGAGGAAGGTTCAATTCTCACTGAAACCAAAAATAAACTTTTTTTAAAGTTTTAAAACAAAAAATATAAGATTTTAGTAAAAAATATAAAAATTTAACTTTTTTAATCATCATTATTTATTTATAAACTGTGTAAGTAAGTACTCAGTATTCGGCGATCAATACAAATCGAATCTCGTGAACAAAGGAGTCAAAAACAAGCGCCCTCCATTGTATAACAGCCCCGTGGGGTGTGTTGATGTTTTGAAGGTCGTGAAAACGCGTGTAAAATGTAGGTAACATTATTATACATGGTGTATCAATGTTGCGGCAATATATGTAGGTGAGTGAATTTTATCATCACCCTATATAATCATATGTCGGTCGTTCATTGAAGGGGACCTCACCTCATAATAATCGATAGCACACTCCACATAGGCATATAATAATGTAATATCATATAGGTTAAAAATACGAAAATAGGACATTTGGCGGTGGCGTTGTTTATGACATGTAAATTTTCATACACTTTATGCCCAGAAGGGCGAGTGTAACCGGAGTCGAAAGGGGTGTTAATGAAAAATTATTTCATTATTATCGAAGAAAGCAAATATATTAAAATTTAAATTTAAAAAATCTTTGTTCTAGGCGACTTTACTACACAATTTTACAAATAGAATTACTAGTAACCTTCTTCAGGACCGTAATATAAATCAACTTATGTACCGATATTTAAATATACATATATATATGGAGTTAACAATAAGAAGAGGGAAAGAAAGATAAAAATCCTATCATTGTTCCATATATTTAGCCTGGTTGCTCGATTTTAATATCTATTTGTGTTATGATTAAAGATAAATTCTTCGAAAATCCATTCATCGAAATCAACTTACAGAAATCAATTGTTCGAAGGGCATATTTTTCGAATGGCAGTTATTCGAAATACACAATTTTCGAAGTCTCAATTCTTAGTATAGCAATTCATCAAATTCTTTAAATTTTGCATGCAAAGGCAAAACAAAACTTGATTTCAACTTAAATATCTAATGGCGACAACTATTTAAGTCGGGGGTTTAAGTAAACACACACAAAACAGGTTTTAAGGGTGTTAGATTGGGTTCATTAAAATGTGAAGCATTTAGATGTTCGAACAATAATTGCATGGTCGAATAAAATGTAGTAAAAATTGTTTTTTTAAGAATTGATTTCGAAGGAAAGGTTAAATACCCTTTGTCATACATGGATGAAGTTTAAATTAAGAATTTACTGGAAACGTAAGCGCCACATTTTGTGAGATAATTACGTATCTTTATTATGTTTGTAATGTCATCGATACAACATACTTCTAGGGATGGGATGATCAGTGGTTTATTACATAATTCTCAGTATACTACAGGTACCTAGGAAAGTCGATAAGTATAAAATGTATTAAAATTGATTAGGTACAAGCAGCTTATTTAGTGCTAAACTATTTAGTACAAAATTATTAAGCCATTTAGGAATTATTGAAAAGTTTAATAATTTCTACAAACTTCATCTACATACCAGGGAAAAGGGACGAGAAAAGAATGGAATCTCCGAAAGTTGGGTTAATTAAAAGTTTTACAAAGCGACATTTTTAAGAGTCGCTTTCGAGTATTTTAAATAATGTCGCCAAGAGCCTGCGGTCGCTAAATCCCCTTTAAAATATTCCCTTCAATAAGACGGACTGTATTTAGGAAGACTTACTAACAAAAGTGACAAAAACTGTGGCGCTCAAGTCGGAATCAAAGGCAAACTCTTCTCTTTTGACTTCCTTTCCAGCGTTCTGTTTTAATTCGGTTATTTATTCTTCCTCAGTATCACCCCTTGGGTTAAAAGTAACGAATACTGATCATTATGAAGTTTGACACCACTTATTTTTCGACATATTTGAGAACAATTGAAAAATCTTGTCATAACTTGTCAATTATAAAATGATTACCGTCCTACTAATTAGATTCTTACACGCCCGCTCAACCTTGGTGAAGTAAAGCCGGCATTGAGCTTGATTTAAGACCGTTTTAACCAAGGAAACGTCATGGTAATAAGCCAAGTTTATTACTGTTCTGACATAACGCACCGCGTAATATTTACACCACGTTTTTTAGTAAGGCTGTTAGTAAATTGCTGCGAAAAGGCGCATATTCTCGACCGTGACCACTAATTTTATATTAAATTAAAAAACGCAATTTGTAATACACCACTTTTATTTTTGAAATAACAAAGATCGCAAACCGGGTTCCAAAAAAACATATAATATTATAATGGCGTTTTGTTTCTCTTTAAAGTTAGATATTTTGAAGCTCGATAGTTTTCTGAAAATAATTAGTTTTAGAAATGTCAAACGGTAAAGCTGTGCAAATTTCATATGCAAGTTTTTTAATGTGATTACCGTAGAAGAGTACCAACTGTATAGAATCAGTGAGATTATTGTTTCGAATTTTGGGTGTGTTGTGGGTCTGAAGGAACGAAGGTAGTGGAAGGGAGAAGGAGACGAATAAAAGGAAGTTGGGGTAAGTACATACCGGGCTGTTCAGATCTGGTCACCAAACGCGGCTAAAACCATTTCAAGCAACGTTTTAATTATCAGGGCGGTACTGTTTGTTTTTGCGAAACAAAACAAATTAATTCAAATAAAATTTGCTTTTTAAATACATCTATTTGAATTTCGCTTTAATTAATAAGGTAATGAATTAATGCAAATCTTAAAAGCGGAAATTAACTTACATCTCATGTAAAGTCCACACACGCGGACATATACGCATTTCTCGGAAATCGCCTGAGAGTATAAAAGTTAATATACTAAATAAATGTCGGTCCTATGATATTTGACGAGGATAGTAGAGTTGTAGAATTATGTTCCTGGGTAGGAAGGTTCATTCTCAATCAAACCAATTTTTTTGTTTTAAGTTTTAAAAAACAGTCGAACTCGGTTATAACGATCACGGCTATAGAGAGTGCACGGCTATAATGAGCAATTACAAAACTATGTAACGAAAACACTGTTTAACGGTAGGGCTTTTATTATTAGGACTGAATAAGTATTATTTTTCGTTAGTTATATTTGGGTGTACATAGTGTTTCATTTTTATTAGATAAAGGAAATCAACAAATATTTTCGTATAATCGATTGGCTGTTTTCACTAAGGTTCTAAATATTTCAAGGTATATTTAAAGATATTAAGACAAGTATTAAATCAGTTCGTAAGGAATCTCACACAGTATTTTAATGTAAAGAAACATAGTAGATAGTGTTACCCCTCGACCACGGCGACCGACACAATGCACAAACAAAATTTCTGCTTTGTATTTATATAGTTAAGATTACCTAAGGAGAATAGGATAGGCTTTTAGTTTGTTTGCTACACGACACCAAAGATTTTATGTAATTCGTTTTTTTTGGCTATTTTTATTGCGTCGTTAAATGTACTCTCTCCGTTCCCCTACGACATTTTATACTCGGTGTGATTTGCACTAAAAGTAACCCCTCTTAACTCTTAATAATCTCCTTCGTGGGCACACTTCACTAATCCCACGCTCAGGTGTTGTCTGTTGACAGTTAACTGGGATATTGACCAAGGTGGTGAGCTGAACGTCTCGGCATTCTTATCAGGTGACAGGTGTTAAACCTCAAATGTCTTGATAGTAGAACCTAGTAAAACTAATTTTCTCATTTCTTATTTGCAATTAATTTGCATTAAAGAAATCTTTCTAGGGACCGTAAATAAAATTAAAACTACCTTTTTATACCATCTATCAAAGAAACCAGAAGTTGTTGAGGTATGCAGAAAACTGGATGAGTACGTAGGTTCTCGGTTTAATTTGTTTGTACCAGCTCAGTATTCAAGCAACAAGTACAGAGAAATCAGTTCCCCCAACGTTTTATCAAGGGAGGTTCGGAATATTGTTATATCGTTTGTTCATTCGGTTTATTTTCACTTCAAAAACAAAAGTTGTCTCTGAATTGTATAATTAAACAATAATATAATTTCGGGTGTGAAAAAATATTCTTATGTTTAGTAAATGTACTGAATTTATGCCGCCGTTCTTACACTAGTTGGCAGTGTTTTCGTCATCATAGTAACTTTCCAAGCATCGGGGTTCGACTCTCGGTAGTAATATTTTTTATTATTTATTTTATTTATAAAAAAAACTCTTTTCCAATAGAAATAAAAATCTATATATTTAAAGTCGACGACGTGACGTGATATTTCATGGGTCTGCACTAGTTAGTGTATATAGTACAATAAAGAAGGCATGTGTTTTGAAGAGGAGTACCTAAGTCTTTGTTGCCATTAGAGCACCATAATATTTCGATTATGAACATAAGCTAAATTACTTCTTTAGAACTAAGAACTCTTTGCGATCCAACAATTGCATGTAAATGTGAATTGGTATTTTATGTTTAATGGAAACCAAGTGACGAATTTAGGAATATTAATATTTGCGAAAATATTCGTCACTTAAGCCTTCCAAAACAGAAGTTGGAAGTTTCCTTTAAGCAAAACAAACCACTTTGTTAGAAATTAAAATATTTTGTAATGTAAAACGGAACCAAAAATTAACAAAGTAGCTCGCGCTGACTTTTTGGAACTTCCAACCCTTTTTAAATATTTTTTCAAACAAGTCCCAACGAAATGTTGAATTTGCTTGGAATTTGCTACATAATACTTATTTTTGAAGTTGTCGTTAAAAGAAATACTATTTTAGACATTAGATAAAATTATCTTTGAAATATTTCCATTTGAAAAATACATTGATCAAACATGAAAATGTTAACAAAAAATTACCGGGACATTTTGACTCGGGACGTCCATAATTTTTAAATTATTCGAATTTTATAAAACATAATCATTTTGGCAGGTAATAAGTAATAAAACTGCAACTTAATTTTTTATACCGTTTATACAATAAAAAAAATATAATTATTCTTTTATCTATCAACTGTCAATGCAAAAATGATGAAATTCGTAACCATGCATATTTTATCCATGTAATAATGTATACATATTTGATACAAACTGTGACGTATTATTTATCTTTATTTATTTTTCCAATTCCACAATACAATACAATTATAGAAAAAATAGCTTTTATAGTGTATTGACGCCCCGGTCAGATCTGTCCTTCAGTGGCTATAATGGAATATGATGTTTGTGGCTAGTAATGTTCTTCCGAGGCCTGAAGGGTTAAAAGAACCACATGCATGTTGGCATTGGATCCCTAACATAAAAAAAATTCCCAGCTTCATGCAATATTGTATCTTGTTAAACGGAACCAAGTGGATTGATTTTCGAATAGAAAAAATAAATATTGTTTTTGAATTCTACCAATAAACGCATTTTAGTGACTGTGTTACTTTTAGAAACACATTTAAACAAGCCTCTTCCACTGTGTAAACAATGTGTAACTTCCCATCAACTATATACGACTGTTAAACATCTGTTTGAATGACAAAAGGTAACAGTTTTGATGAAGTACAATAACATTTAAAACACATTTTTTGGCAAGGCTGTTACAGCGTTATTAAAAACGGGGTGTAAATATTGCGCGGCGCTTAAGATCAGAACAGTGAAAAATTTAAATTATTAGCATGGCGTTTGTTTGGTTAAAACGGTCTTAAACTAGGCTCGAGGTCCGCTTTGCCACGCCAACGTTGAAGGGGTGTGTAAGAATCTAATTAGTAAAACGGTTTATGTTTATGATGTAAAATATATTTTGCGTTACACAAAAGAAAAAGGTTAAATATCGTTAGCATCCATGGTTTTTACATTTCAATCGACTATCCACGTAGTCGGGATACACGCCAAACGCGCGCCCAACATTTTTACACGGTTGACATTTGTCACATGAGAACGGGTCGCTTCTACGATTCGTTCTTAAGTTCAACAGCTCGGCTGTGGAACGAGCTGCCGGCCTCTGTGTTTCCTCCCTCCTACAACATGGGACTCTTCAAGACCCATGTTCACTCCTTCCTCTTCACAAAAAGACCCTCCACACAGCATCCCCAAAGATGACATAGGCCCTGAGGGAAATTATTTTCTTCAGGGCCTCCTGTGTGGAGTTAATATTAAAAAAAAACACACTTTCATACATAATAATAATAATTTTAATATTTCTAATTTGAAGAGTTGAGCTTGAACTGCCCCACGGGACAGCTGTGTTAAATAATGACTACTGGTTTCTTATTGAAAATCTTGTGAATGGGTCATATCCGTTATTTATTTCAAACATAAAAAATGCAAAAAAACAAGTATTAATAAAAAAAATATGATAAATTATAATTTATATTTATCATACAATATTTCAAAACACCATGTAATATATAACAGATATTCACAGATTAATAAAAAAATATATTAATAGGTAACAATAGTTTTTTTAGGTTTTATAGTTTATATCATATTCAATAATTAAAAAAATATATAATTTCGGTTTTTTAACTATTATAATTTTTTTTAGATAGATTTTTAATATTTTCTCGAGATTTCTCACAGGTCTGCGCTAGTAGGTACAATATCATGACAGCAGATAACGGACAATCGACGTTTACTTAGCCCGTCATCCCACGAGTCGGTAAGCACTCGACGTAAACCGAATGCTGCAAGACCCTGCGCAGAAAAGTTCCACACTGAACTGTGCTACAGACCGTTACCTTACTGTATCGAACTGAATTTTCTGCGCGGAGTCTTGCAGCATTTGGTTTATGCCGAGTGTTTACCGACCCGTGGGACAGCAGGCTTACTTACCTACTCTTACTACGCAAGTGCGCATGCGTGTCACATATAACATAATTTCAGCTGACAGATTTCAGATTGTATACAATGCCTTAATACCTATTTTACTAAACTCCACGTGACATTTCGCTAAATAATAATCACCAAACTTTATAAAATAATTACTGTGTAAATTATTACGTACATCCTCGTATAAGTATATATGCCAATCATGGTAAACTACAAACAAATTACTATAATTCATGAAAAAAAATACATCATCATCACACTTACCCAAATAAGTAGGTAGTTCTTTTGGAAACTAAGCTATCTTTAGTAGAAACAATTTTTAAAAGATTTATTAACTAAATTTATAATGACGTTTTTGCAAAGTATCACTGTAGTTGTACTAATTAAAACTTACTTAAGAAATCACCTTGTAAGAATAAATAACATGAATTCACAGCACTTTTTGACAAAACTATTAAACTTCACAATAAATAAATTAATAAAACAAAATAAATATATTTTTATCAGCCTTTTATATTCTCTAATTCTAATTTATTCATAAATAAGATTCTCTACAAATAATTATTTATTTATGTTGCACTTCACTAGAGATATATACATGTAACTCTCCCGCCAAATCTTCCACTTTCACGAACGTCAAAATTCAAATTTGAATTAAGAACAAACGTTCCCTTTGCCGCCAACAAAACGTATGGCAGGAACTTTGAAAGGGAAAGACGTTACAGCAGACTTCTTTCGTAATCGTAATCCCCCACCTTTTCTTATTCATAATACCCCTCGACCCGACCGACCCTTAGGATCACGATCAAGCCAAAATCGCCCCTATCCACACATCCTTAACGATTATTATCGAGTAACAAAATAAATCTGATAAAAAAACTTGATGGGACAACTGAATTTCAATGTGTTTGCGATAATGGTCCTAGTGTTAAGGGTGATTGAGGTTATTTTAGCGTGGGTTTGTTGCCGTATGTAAGATGGTTTCGAAGGTGAAATTATTTGATGTGGAACCTACTCGGTTTTTGAGATATTTTTATATTTCCTTAAGTCTTATTGTGTGCGTATATGGATGAATTAAGCCGTACCGTATTGTTCAGGAATGCAGTGGCGGATTGAAATGTACATTTAATTAAAATGGGCTTTTAATTTATTATTAGCCAGTTTACTTGTTTATAAATGAACTGTTTTTTTTGCTAATTGAATAATAGTATTATTGAATATACAAAATACATATTTACCAATAAATGTGTTTTAAATTTTACACAACTGATAATTTATTTATTTATTTATTTTGTAAGAAACAAACAGCTTTTATATAAAATACAATGATAGATAAAAATATACAAGTTAACTGAAGTCAAGCCACAGAAGTTTCTTATGTTAAAGTGCATTAAAAATGAAGTTTTAGTATCTTAAAATTAATTTGGTTTTAGGAAAGGGAGAGGAAGGGGAAAATAGGAAGAGGATAGGAGATGCTCCCGATACATTCCATACTCTTATATTAATAATCGATCGTACGCATTACTTCATATCGATATTTCTCTAGGTTATTACCAAAAATGTCAATGCTGTAAAATTTTGTATTATATTGTGCACATATACGAGGAATTGGGGAATTTTTTCGAATGTTTGTTCTACAAGAGGGTAGATAAAATAAATCAGATTGTCGGGTTGATCTAGACGGAATATGAAGATTTATTAAATTGGTAAGTTCTGGTGAGTCCAGACCATTATTTAGGATTTTAAATAACAAGATTTGATCAAAAATTAGACGTCGTGTTTGGAGGGAGTTAAAATTATGAAATTTAATGGATTCGGAATAATTTGAGAAGTATAAGTTTAGTTTATAATTTATGTGTTTGAAATTTTTTTTTTTAATTCTTTCTATTCTTTCGATATGGGCTTGGTATAAAGGAGTCCAGATCGGTGTAGTGTTCCAGGTGCGGGCGAATATATGAGATGTAAAGGGAATATAGAGTGTTTATGTTGTGGAAGGGTTTTGCTATGCGAATTATAAATCCCAGCATCTTATTGGCTTTGTTAATGATGTCATCAGTGTGTTGGATAAAGTTTAATTTAACATCCAGTGTTACTCCAAGGTCCCTGATATATTTTACTTCATTGATGTGTGTGCCGTTTAGTGTGTATACAAAAGATATTTTATTTTTATCACGTGTAAATGTTAATTTATTGCATTTTGCGATGTTAATAACAAGTTTGTTTAATTCGCAATAGACAAAGAGACGATTGAGGTCCTCTTGAAGTTTAATGCAGTCGTTTATTGATTTAATAACTAAGTATATTTTTTATCATCTGCATATGCTAGGTAATTAGCATGTAAAAAACATTTGTGAATATCGTATATATATACATTAAATAATAATGGGCCTAAATGAGAACCTTGAGGTACACCGGAGGGCACAGAGAAGAAGCTGGACTTTATTCCATCAACTAAGACACTTTGAAGTCTACTCCAAAGGTATGAAGTGAGCCACCGGAGTAAGTCACCATGGATGCCTAATTGTTTTAATGGTTTACCTTATCGAAGGCCTTAGAGTATTCAGTGTAGATTACATCTACTTGGTTTCTATTGTCCATATTGCAAGTTAAATATTCCATAAAATTTACCAAGTTTATTAGTACTGATCTTTTTTGAAGAAATCCTTGTTGTTGGTTTTGTATATTACGAACAATTGTTGTGTAAATTTGAGCGTAGACAATTCGCTCAAAAAGTTTACTAAATACCGTGAGTATTGAGATTGGGCGGTAATTTTCAATGTTAATTTTTGACCCTGTTAATCAACCATTAATTTGAGGTAAATGATTTTTTATCAGATACGTAAAATTTTAAATACATTTATTTATAAGGGGGAAACTGATTTTTATAAATACATCTCGCTTTGTCGACGTTTAAACGAACTTTACCTAGAATCAATATTTATTTGGTTTCTTATTATCTTACTCAAAACATAAATATAACAGTGTTGTAGAAATGTAAGGTTTTTAAAACAAGACAAACAACATCCTCCCTTGCATGAAATGGGTGAATTTCATTTTTCAAGTCAAAAACGTGAGAAATAACACAGTGAATACCTTAAAAATACTTGGCAAAAATAACTGCTCTTTCCAAAATTATCACACAAAATCAAAAATTATTTTGAACCAAAATCATAAGATTCCAGCTTTGAGTAATTTTTTGAAAATTATTATGTTGACCTTCAATTATTTTGCTTTGCGAGTAGGTAATACGTGACGTAAATTTACCAACAATCACTATTATTTCTATTGGGTCATGCAACTTAACAATAATAATTCTGTAAATTGAAACAATGAACATTTATAGATTTAAAGAAACTTTAATTTTTTTATATTGAGGACCTATAATATAATAAGATTGCATTATAATTAAAACACACAATGGTGTTATCTAACAATAACGGTAACCGGATAAATCATCACAATAATAATTCATCACATCTTTAAAAAGTTATAGAAAGTCATGGAAAGTGATGAAACAAAAACTTTGTTAACTGGGTTATGTAGGTTAGGTTAGGTTAGGTTACGTTAAAAAAAAATTTCATCTTTTCTAATGACTTTATATCACTTTTTAAAAGTGTGTTGAATTGTCACTGTGTTGAGTTATCATGGAACCAACAATAACATATAAGAAAATCATTTTAAGGAAACAAACCATTTTCTCTAAATAGTATAAAATAAAGTCGCTATCCGTGTCCGTCTGTTTGTGCGCTTAGTTCTTCTAACCGATGCTACGGATTTTAATAGAATTTTCACTATCATTTAGAGTTTTTCTCTCGGAAGGTTTATATATATAATCCATGAATATTATATTTTTTTAAAGTAGAGAAAAGTCGGTGTTTCGTAAACAAGTCGTGAAAAAAATATTTTTGAAGTTTACATTGCTGACGCTGGCTAAACTCTATGAGATACCTTAAAATAATGTATGACGGAATTGTATATCTCAAAAAGGTCTACAGAAAAATCCGCGGTGGTATATGTCTATCTCCTAAGGATAACTCCCAACAACGCCAGGTACACGTCAGCTAGTATAATAAAGTTAAATAACATAAAATTATCCAATTAAGATCCCACTTATTAAGTAATTTATACATTCCAAACTGGGTACATTTACTCTTTATCAATTTCTTATCGTTTTTCTGGATTACTATTTTTATTGTTCTTATAATATCTGTTGTTCATTTTTTCTTTTATATTTGTTTGTAAGAAAAGTAAAAATAGTAATCCAAAAAATTATCTGTGATGAGAAATTAATAAAGAGAAAAAATACTATTAAATAGTATTATACAAAACACAACATGACTTTAAATACTTTTTAAGATAAGAAACCAAGGAAAGTTTTATAAGAGTTCAGAAAGTCATCGTCTATAGAAAATATGATATAATTAATTTGTAGTATTATACCTTTCCGCAACTTTAATTAAGATACTGCATGCTGTAAAATAATTAACAATGCAAAAGAGTACGAAAAGTAATTTTATAAGGAAAAAAAATTGTCATTTTTTTACAATATTATAGACATACGACATACCACAACTTGACGTAAAAGGGAAAAGTTTTGTGTAAAAAATATCACAGAAAGATATTTTAAATCAAAATAGTATCTATACTTCCTTAACTAGACTTAAAATACTTTGTAATAATGTTATTAAACAATATCCTATAATGAATGACCTTCTCATCAGAACCACGTATGATATTTTCCATGTATATGTAATTAATAATTATTTATATTTTTTTCTACCCTAGAAAGACGGAAACCACCTGCCGCCCCTGAGCAACAATGGCACGGTTCTCTGATTCTAACGGTCGCCGTCACCACCGGTGCCTTACTATTGTAAGGACAAGGAGAAGGAACTATGAGAAGGGGAAGGGAGGAGGAAGAAGGAAGGCGGAAGGATTCGGGGTCGCGTGCTACTGGAACAAGCGACGCAAGCTACCATTTTAAGGCGAAGCTTAATGCCAAATCACTATTTTGATTAATCATTATAACGAATTGGTGTACATTATGAAAACCAAAAATATGCTTTAGTTAAATTGAAGGTTTTCCTATCGCTTCGCTTGAGTAGAATACAAATAAAAAAATAAATTACTCAATAAAAAATATAAATGCAAACTACTACAAAAAATATTTTTTCAATAGAAATGTATGAAGGCACAAAGTTAAAAAATACAGTTTTATAGCTAAGATTATCTGTGACAGTTTCACTTGATTAACTTTTTTGCTTTCTTATGAAATTATTTACAAAATAAGTAAAAACAAGTTTTTTGCTTGAAATCGAACGTTTCTAGACTTCGTTTGTCAAGCGATTTTAATGCCTATTAAATACGATATAAGGTATACCAAGAATATACAGATTTTTGGCTTGTAGCATCCTCTTAAAGCTTTCAAAAAATACAATTTAGCTCAATGTACATTTTCAGATAATTCATTTGTGTTTTTTTTTTCTCACAACCCTCGGGTTGCTGTATAAAATTTGTTTTATTTGTTTGTATCATGATGTACTTAAAAATCGGTGCGTTTTGGAAGATTTGTGAATGCTGTCTAACTCAAAATAATAGTTGAAATGCTTAAACAAGTAAATAAAACCTCTAATCATTCACCTGATAAAGCAAAACATATCGTGATATGCAGACGCGCCGAAGCCCACACGTGTCACCCCCGAATGCGTTCGGTAATCTTAGTAAAGTTTCCTGTCAGAGACGCGAGGCACTACAATTATTACTGGAGCTGTCAAAATAATATAATAAAATATTTTCTGATAATTTATTTGTGTATCTATAATCTACAGTACTTAAGTTGCGGTATGACATTTCTTTGTTTTATCGAAAAATAACAAACTCTAAATTTAATTTGATAAAAAAATGGTAGATATGCATAATTATTGACAAAAAAAAAATATTTGTGGTTGTTTTTTTTTAAAATTATTATATTACCTACCTACTTGCTTCAGTTAAGTGTGTGGATAGGTACCCACCCTATTTATGATTAATAATTATTTTCTTGGTGAAACTGGAGTCATTGTTATAATAAATTATGCAACAAGCGGCGTTTAGCGCCATTTGCGGTTGCTTCGTTCCTTTCCCATAAGTTGAGGTTCAGTTCGGCAGTTCGGCTCGCGTATGTATCCGTAGCATTAGATACCCACTATAATATTTTGCTTGTAAAGAAGGGCCAATAAAGTATATGCAATTGTGTTGAAAAAAAAAACATATTGTTACAAATTGTCCGCACACATCTTAAAGTAAGGAACGCGTCTCCAGATTTTATAATATTCATAATCCACACATTTAAAAAATGTATATTATTGTTTTGTGGTACGTTATTGATTACTTAATTTTATCTACATATGAATGTCTGCATTTGCGCATTCGCCTCTTTCTTTCTTTAAAATCTTGAATAGATAAGTTCATGCGTCGCACAGACAATGAAATAATTAGAGGGACCACTCATTATCATTTGCAAAACACATAAAGAACAAAAGATTTTGTGTACCTACTTATCTTGTGTAATCTTTATTGTATTACTTATTCCCACGCAGATATAAAATGTAACGACAAAAAATATACATTCCCAGGTTGGCATTATTGACATGACTTATACACTTTCAGTGTTACAATCTATAAACTAACATACCTAATAGTGTCCACTTTTCCTCAGAATCAACATAATACTTAACATGGTCTGAAACAAGCACCAAGCCGTCTCAACTATATAATAAAAGATTATTACAAGGTGAGCCTACGATACATTGGGACACAACAATATAAAATATTTACAAGATAATTGCAAGATGGAAATGAAAACCAAGCATTATCTTAGCCAGGTAAAGGCTAGGAGAGGTGGTCTATGGAACAGAGTTTTTTTTATTCTGCTTCCTATTTTATCATCGGCCAAGACTTTATGATGCCACAATTTTATAGATTGTACGGTCAATCCAAATGAAATAATTTAATATCTTAAAAATTTATTACGAGACTAAAATACTGACATGAAGTGTGTATTTTGTTCAAATGCGCCGTAGGCTAATGCAATTGGTCCCAGCTGTACATGATGGAAAGAATTTTGATTTATTTTTTATTCATAATCAAAATCATATAAATATTTCGTTAATGTGGCATGGTCACAGATTCATAACGCCATCAAACGCCGAAACATCTGTCACACTAATTTTAATAAGAACTGTTATTATGCTTGCAGAACTTAATAATAACATAGACCGAAATAATGGTTACATGACGAAATTACCCAGACGAGAATATCACATCAGAATTACACGTTGACCAAATAACAAGTGTAGGGAATTACACCTACTGAAGTTATATGAGACACATAAAGTAATCCCAACCTAGGAAACTTTTATATTTTTAAACATAAAATGTATTTAGTTCTCACACACTACAAGACTTTAGCCTGGTAAAAAACTGTTTTTTTTTGTATAATTCTCTCCGTGTGTAAATTCGTTCATGTGTAATTCTGTCCGTGTGTTATTCTGCCTGTGCAATATTGGTACGAGAAATTCACGCCTTTGTAATTTTTTTCCTAACACTGGAAAGAATATGTATATTCGAAAAAAATGGTTCTTCCACAGAGATAATGAATAAACGTTTGCATTTTTATGTCTTGGTACTTGGAACCATCCTTTTATAGGCTCAAAAAGTTTGACACTACATAGGTTTTATATCAAACTATTTCGAGATCATTATAATTAAAAAATGTTGTGGTAAATACTGTGGTTTGATTTAAATGACTTTAGCCGTATTTAGTGACCATAATGTCATAGTCCCATTGAATCGCGGCTTACAAACTTGTCCGAAAACCTTTTTTTTAATACACCTGTTTGAATTTCAATTTCGTTTTCGTTAATGAATTAATGCAAATTCTTGAAGAGTAAATAACCCCATTTTCCGACATCCGATCAAGCTAAAACTCGACAAATACACTCGTTGTCAATGACAATGCATTATATCATATATTGGTGGCAATCACATACACAAAAGCGGACATTAACGCATTTCTCTGAAATCGGATGACATAATTTACGAAATAAATGTTGGTCTTACACGATCGGCATTTTGCGAGGTCGTTAGTACTGTCGACTCCAGTTCAGGGTAGGGTAGGAATGTCCTAAGTCATTTTTCTTTTTAAGTTCTAAAGGACATTTTCAAATAGATGAATTATAGTGAAAACTTTGTTTTTTACTTTTTGTATTTTTACTTACATGCAATTTGGTTTTCCCCGTTATTTAAATTATATCCGTCATATATTATAAATATCTTGATGAAGTGAAAGGTAACAGCAAATATCAAAAAACTTATTTTTACTTTATTTATTTCAGGGCGCAGGTTGCAGTGAGTCGCTTCCACCGGCGGATCTTGTCGTCACAATAAATTGCGATTCTCTCCCCAACTGCCTTCACATAATGGGACGTAAGAAATATGTACTTGGAACTATACGGAACTGCAACCCGAGCCATTCGCCCCTCGCAAGGGTGACCATCGACCATCACTCACTGAACCGCAACCAACTCAAGACATTCAGGTAGTCAAGCTTCTTATTTCAATAAATTCGTAGTCCATTTTCATTTGCGTTTATTTTGTCAAAATGGTGTGCTTATTTTTATTTTCTTCTCATTTATTTATTATGCATAGAAAAGCATTGCATATTAGTTTATTTTAATGTTAGACTTTCCTACTATGCTGCTTTTCAAATATTTACTTTCATTTGACATTTTATTAATAATTTAAAATGAACAATTTTAAATATGTTATTATTATGTTTTGAAACAATTTTTTTTTCTGTGACTAAAATTTTAATTGTGATAAAGATTTATTAAACACAATTTAAGAACAAATCAATTTTTCTATGTGTATTATAGAAACTACTAATAATTATTTTTGTTTCCCTTTCTCTATAGGCTGCTGTCTCAATTTCAACTGTCTTCGATGAAGTTGGAATCCAAGTGAAAAAATTGAGGGGATGATTAAAATCAGATAATATCAAAATTTCATGTCTTGCACCATCCCGATACGTGGTTCAAGGATTGCCTAACTAGGTCACCTCTGAAATTGGGTGTCTTGAGTTAACTTCAATACATTATGGTTCTAGAAATACCAACTTGAGATACTTCTCGTATCACATGGTTCCAAGAAATTAAGGTTTGCCTGTCTTACATCACCAACGCTCAGTGGTACTTGATTCAATTATTACCTAACTCGGGTAATTTTCGATACGTTATTCCAAAAATTGGTTGCCTTGGACAAACTTCGAAACATTGTTCTATAACAGCCACTTACTGCACAAGGATCGTAAAATTTAAGTGTTGATTATCCAGCATCATAAACGGTGCTCGATTCTGGATTAGCTTTCTTATCCAAAGCCCATAACGTCATTCGAAGATTGCCCCTCTTGGACTACCACACGCATATTTCCAGTTGTGTAGATTGAACCTCCTTGAGGTCCACCATACACAGATGAAAGTTTATCCATTACTCACCGGACTCCCTGTAATAAAATTTAACCTTCAATGGCGATAAAACCCACACATTGATCACCCACCGATGAACAAAACCGGAGACATTTGATTGAGGCCTTTCCAAACCAGGGCACCAGAAAGCTTATGAAGGATATTTTTCCCCGAGCACAAGCTCGTTTATCAATGGAAGAGCAATAATAAATAATTGTTATACGAAGGAAATACGTGATCATCATCATCATCATCACTTTTGGCTCTACAACCCCTGGTGGGTCTTGGCCTCCTCAAGAGTCTTCCTCCACTCATCTCGGTCTCGCGCCAGCTCTCTCCAGTTTCGAAGCTCCAAGGCAGACAAATCTTTGAGGACGTTGTCGCTCCATCTTAACCTTGGCCTTCCCAGGCTCCTTCTCCCTATCGGTCTTGAGCTCAGCAGGGACTTTGGTTCTTGATGCTCGGTCATTCTCTCCACATGACCTAGCCACCGAAGTCTTCCCAGTTTTATGAATTTTGTGACGTTTAGCTCCTTAAACAGAGTATAGAGCTCATTGTTATAACGTCTGCGCCAAAATCCATTTTCTAGAACCGGTCCGAAGATGCTCCTCAAAATTTTTCTTTCAAAAACGTCCAGTGCTCGCTCATTCTTCTTAGTTAGAACCCACGTTTCGGCTGCGTACGTAAGCACTGGTCTAATTAGTGTTTTGTACACTAATACCTTGGTGGTTCTGGATACGTGATCATTACTACTAATTATTACCACTTAAAAAACTAGAATATGTGTTTTAAAATTTGGTTTTCGGTAGAAATAAATAACTGCTCAATAACAAATACACATATTTTCCCAATTAAAAAAATATAATTTTACCAAAAAATATAATTCTCCTTTACAATCACCAATCTGTTCCAATTAAAATGTGTTTAATTCATGGTCACCCTATCAAACCGCCAGTCTCTTAGAACGATAACTTATTCTCAAAGGCAAAGAAATAACACACAATACCGTTCTGTGTCGCTCCGTAATAATGGTCACACTATTATTAGTTCCCTTTACAAACAGAGGGCAAACATAGTCTTCGAGCCTTTGTTACTCAAGCTTCAAACGGGGATCCAGGGTGACTTTAATGACCCATAATTCATTGGCTGAGCGGAGCGACCATTTGGCATTTCATCTGTCTGTAAATTTGTTTGTTACGTTCCGGTTCCGTTTTATGATGGTGGCCATTTTAACATTTGTTGATTGATAGGTACGTTAAAAAAATTGATGATAAACTTGTCGAATTCCCTGCACGCTTAATATGCAAAAAATACACATGGTTTCAACTTAATTACTACAAGAAACTACAAATCAACTACAAATCACTATTTATGTGGTGAGAGATGGTAAAAGATGTCTTAAAATGTGTGAAACAGTCGTCTTTATTTAAACGGGTAGGCATTTAAGTACTTACTTACAAATCTTACGATTTCAGAGGAAATTTTGATTTTGATTTATGAAATAAGAGAACAATAAACATACTTTTTGGAAGTGAGGTCTACTGTTCATAGAACTGTTGTAATAATATTAAAAACGAACATTGTATGAGGAAGACTCATTGTAAGCCACAGTAATAGATTAAATATCAATGCTGATAATCCTTCTAGTGGTTAAGTGGTCGAACATATTCATAAACATTAAAATAATTTATAATAAACACAGTGATTCAACCAAAATAAAAGTGTATTTATTTTATGAATAAAATTAACCTAAAACTTCTAACAGTTAAGAAAATTTTCTTCTTCATGACAGTAGGAAATCAAAGTACATTACGGGGTGTCCGTGAGTAAAGTTCGCTAACTTCGGAAGATGATTCTACATGATGGTAGAAGTAAAAAAATAAATAACTTTTTATTTTCTCAAACAAAAAAAAAATCATAGAAGAATATTTATTTTCCCATACAAACTCAACTTAAAACTATATTAAAACGTTGGATATTCGAAATTTTTTAACTCTTAGAATCACCCCCCGAAGTTAGCGCACTTTACCCCCTAATACAGTATCTGTCGAATGTCTGGTAAGACGACTGTCACCGACGTTGCTCGGCGTGATGTCAACGCCACCGAATTCACGAATAAAAACGAATGTTTTCAATTTTATCAAACAAATTTTTTAAATCAAAAAGTTATTCGACAACATAAAAACGAAAAAAATTGAATACCCTAGGTACTAATTGTAACACAACATGCAAAAAAAATATTTTGGAAAAAGTTCAAAATTAGTAAACCAAATATAGTGTTTTCCAATAAGAGATGTTATTTTGATATTCAATCGTAAAAGATCAATGGTTTCGTTGCTTGTGTGACACGTAGCGCCGTCTTCTTGAAAGTAAACGTTGTCCAGATCAATACCATCTAATTCCGGCCATAAAAAATCATTAATCATCTCTCGATAGCGCAATCCATTCACCGTAACTGTTACTCCAGCCTCATTTTCGAAAAAGTAAGGTCCAATGACTCCGCCGGACCATAAACCGTACCAAACAGTCACACGTTGAGGATAGAGAGGCTTTTCAACAATAACTCTTGGGTTTTCCGAGCCCCAGATGCGACAATTTCGCTTGTTGACGAAGCCACCGAGGTGGAAATGGGCCTCATCACTCAAGATGATTTGCATTTGATTTACTCAAGTGAATTTTAATAATTTCAATGCGTTGTTGAAGCGTGGATCGTTCCATTTTTGTTAATGGCGTAGTTTCTACTTGTCAAATGTCAAAAAATGACAGCTTCAAAAGTGACATCTGCCGAAATAGCGGGCTATTCAAAATAACACCTCTTATTGGAAAACCCTCTACTAAAACTATCATTCAAAAAAATTTTAGGTGCATACACAACTTCTCGAACAGCTGATTAAGAACTTAGAAGAAAACAGTGTTTGCTTTACATTGGGGAAGGAGTCCACTATTAAATATCAGACCCTTTTATCAGTCCAGCACGCTTTTATCATGTGGTGCCACGCGAGCGGATACAGTAATGCGAGGGTTAGTGTGTTCATACGCGCATTTATGGTAATTTGATGTAAGATGTTACGCGAAACTTCATAGGGATTGTGCATCTGTTGGAACTTTACCAAAACTGAACACCTTTACTAGAATACTGGCTATATTAAAAGATATGCAAATGAACGGGTATACCGCTGATAACTCCGTTATAACCTCTCCCTTGTTCTCATGAGCATTCGCATGTGATAGGAGGAGACGGCATAGCGGTGCTCTCAGCGGCGAGAACGTGCAAGGCGACGCGACGGACTGCGATGAACAAGGAAGGGGAGATTGTTGAGATAAGGACAGATACAAACTTACAGCTTGACACGGTTAACTTTGCAGACGGCTGAAGAAGAAACTACCGAATGAAATAATTATTTTGAGAATCCATAGAAATGATAAAAATCTAAATCAGTGAAGGTCAGTTTCGTAATCAAATCGGCAACCAACATAATTAGATATTTATTAGAAATGAATCTAATATCGACGGTATTAATATACCACAAACGATAATTGTATTTCCCAGACAAATATGAACATATGAGAATACTAGAAATACTAGAATAATAGAAATGAGATCCCTGAGGCGTATGTGTGGTAAAACCATGTATGATCGTGTGAGGAATGTGGATATCCGCAAAGAGTGCAAGGCTGATGTAAGCGTAATGAGTAAGATTAAGAATGAGTGAAAAAAGGAGTGTAAGGAGAATATACGATGCAAATGTGAATGGTAGCAGAAGTAGGGGACGCCCGATGAAGACATGGCACGACCAAGTGAATCAGATACTTAAGTCGGGCCATGTCAAGAGTATGCATGTGAATGAGGCAAGGAGTGTGTGTCAAGATGGAGTTGTTTGGCGGTCCGTCCTCTCTGCCTACCCCTGTGGAGAAACGGCGTGATGGTTAGTGAGTTAGTTAGGACATAAAAGTAAGAGGTTAAAATGTATAAAAATTACATATTTTATGTTTATATTTTGGAATAACTTAGTGAGTAAAACTTCAAATTGTAATATTTAATTATTGAAGACAATATTAGCGATTCTTAAACGAAAATCTGAAACAGAAAAATCGGAAAAAGATACGGTCACATCTAGGACTCGAACCCAAGACCCTTTCCGTGCCCCGGCAAGAGTCGCTAATATTGTCTTCAATAGTTACATATTTTATTTTTTGTTGTGTTTGATCCGCCGATAAGCACAACGTTTACCAAATTTGTACAAAGACTGATGGGTCTAGAAGCGAGCGTAAATGCGAGGCGTTAATTGAAGAAAAAAATGTAAATGACGATCGTGACCGATTTGATGACAGTGTCAAAAATGTGCCAGACTCAATAACTGATGAGTGATGAGTCTTTGTACCATTAGGTGACTGAACAATTGAACGCCAAATTCTACATCCGAATATTTGTACTTACCTATTTTAATTATTGGTTCTAAACATTCAGATACTTCGCAACCTTCCTCTTTGCCATCTCCTTCCCATCCCTATTCCTTCTGGCAGAATAATTTAGCAGCATTAACATAGGTATCCCTATTGGGTTACCTATGCAAGCGCCCCTTCCTTAATCTTACTCATTACGCTTACATCAGCCTCGATGGCAACATTCTTTTCGGATCTCCACATTTCTCACATGCATGGCTTTACCACACATACGCCACAAGGATCTCATTTCTACAGCAATCAGTCTACTTTCATCCTTCTTCTACCAGTTACCTGAATTTACCCTTCTTTCAATATCTCCGTCAACCTTATCGTCTCTCGTAAACGTACATCCTAAATAAACAAACTCGTCCATATGCTCCAAGTATTCATCATTTACAACTATATTGCTTACTGTTTACGTACTCTCTCTCTTTCAAACACCATTACTTTAGACTTACTTACATTCATCATTAACTCCATATTCATATATACTTCGTTCATCTTAGATACGAGAGATTGTAGATCTTACATACTGTTAGCAATCAGTACCCCATCATCAGCATACAACAGGCAACATGACGCATTTCATCATTCATTCAATTATTTAATTTTCAAATCATAGGTCATTGTCTTGAATGATTTCTACTTCAACCGAATTTGTTGACTGTTGAATTTATCCATCATTTCGATATCGACGACTTGATATTGACCATGACTATTCTCCGCTGGTCATTTCGTATCGTACCACAGTCAAAATTACAATGTCAGTTCAATAATAAAGTATTCCACGCACGCGTGGTACTTCACCACAATTTCTCCTTTCAGGGAACAGTATGCCACAGGAGGAAGCATAGATATACCACTCACAGAGGAAGCGTCTAAGAAAGTCCGTTGAAAATGTCACAGACGGGTACACACTGTTCGATGCCATATGCCCACTTTGTAAGTAGGTACCTACCTACACTTAATCTACTTTAAGATGCAAATTAAAATAGTGTTGCTAGATGTTGACTTAGGTACGATATTTAAAAAAACCCCTCTGTTTAGATATTTTTTATTGTTGGAAATTGTCCTACCTCAACTTTTACTATCATATATGTAAAAAAATCCTTCGATTTTTTTGTGTCATTAGCGATACCTACCGTTCTTCGTATCCTACTTATATAAGAGATACCTACCGATCTTAGCGACACCTACCGATCTTCGTCTCCTACCTATATAAGAAATACCTACCGATCTTAGCGATACCTACCGATCTTCGTCTCCTACCTATATAAGAAATACCTACCGATCTTAGCGATACCTACCGATCTTCGTCTCCTACCTATTGAAAAGATACTTCCCGATCGATCTCTACCTATATAAATAATAATATTACAGAACCGTCTATATTGTTGGTACGCACTTAGGATTTATGACAGAAAAGATATTGCGTCCACCACCATGTCCAGCTGAAATATATAACTTATTTTTATTTTTATTTATTCAACGCGATTTCTTGCAATGAACATGTGTGTATTGTCCCTTTATTTACCTTTTCGCTTATAAAACGAAATCTTCTTGATCTCTATCCAATTATTCGTCACTAATGGGCACATTTTAATTTGACACCATCGTCTTTAAAAGGTGTTCGACCTTTTTCTTTTACCAATTTTATACCATTTATCACTCGCCAGATGTCGTGAATCCCGATCAAATAATGGAAAAGCAAATGCGAAACTGGCAAATTTAGTTTAAAAGGACAGACCATTTAAACTGAATAGTATTATATATCAGAACTATTAAATATACCTTTTGATGGAAGTGAAAATTTGGTACTATTTCTATAATCGTTTTCTGATTGAATGGTGACAGATTCAGGTACGCTGCCGGTAACTACTTCCGTCAGTAATTATTATTTATGAATCATTTTAGGTATTAATAAAAATAATATCTTCTTTATCTTGGTTGGTAGTTGATCGAAAAATGAAAAACCACAACCTTTTGGCTTGCCAACAATTTTGAAGAGCAATTTTGTATAATAACAATAATATTTGGATGATTTGTATAGCGCCGTTTTTGTGCAAAATCACCTCAAGGGCGATGTACAAATATATAAAACATTTCTACAATGATCATGTTGTTACTATATATATGGATATAATATACAGTACAATACTTACCTGGTAGGTCACTTGAGATTAAACTTAATTAACATTAACTAATTGTTTATTAGCGAAATTTAGATACAGGATTTAGGAAATAATTGGAAAATTGGATATAACTGGACTTTCTCTCAGGAATGGTATATTTAATTTAAGGACATGACAGCTTAAAAAGGTAAGTTTTTAGTTTAGACCTAATTCTGTTGGATTTGTTATGGATCTTAGTTCCGGAGGGAGTTTATTCCAAGCCTTCGGCCCTGATACTCCGAAATCGCAATCACCAAACTTAGTATTTGGTTTGCGCTTAGGTTCCATCAGTCTGCCTACAGCTGCTGATGTTGCTGATCTATGGTTACAACGTTCTACCAATTTTTTTTATTTGTGGAATAGCCAAGTACTTCCCCACCTTCCTCTTTCCCATCTCCATCCCCATTCCACTACCTTCAGCCTCACAATGCACCCTTATTGGGTATGCCACAGTCTCACTGGCTCCAGACGGTTGGGAGCAGTTGGGACTCTTGTGCGGTTTCAAAATTTAAAAAAAAATGTTAGTGTTAGAAACCTTGGGTAGGTAAGTATTTCAGTTTTCACGTGAAATCGTGTTTCCTTATACGCCTGCAAATTCAAAATGCCACACAACATGGCAACGTATTTAAAAATATATATATTGAACAGTCGGTACCTTACTTACGAAAATCAATCCGCGTGACGTCGTCAAACGCCAGACGCTCCCGACTTCCTCCACCTTGATATTAAAATTCATACAACAATAAGCACCCCAGTGATAATACGGCACAAGAAACCAAAAAATAATAATAACGCCTTACGTCCGCCACGCTTCTTAACTTCCTTACAAGACAACACTAGATTTTACCCTTTATAGGGGTACCGCTGATAGATCCGTCGGAACCTCTCCCTCTTTCCCATAAACATCGCATGTAACGGAACGAGAGGTTAGGGATCATTCCAATAATCACTACTCACCCCTCTTTTTGTCGCGTGGCCGGTAAAGCGCAACGGTTAAATCACCACCTTGAGGACTGTTCTTTTATCGGTTCATGTAAAGCTTGGAAATTGGGACCACTTTAGAAAAAGGGTAATTCGTTTCTCGTTTACAGTAAATTTTCAACACTATTAGGATTAACATTATTACTAAGTTGTGAATAATTTGGTGAGGACCGATCAAAATACGAATACGAAAAAGGGATCTGTGCTACCGTTACTTTTGTCATTAGTTTAATATTTTATTTTCTATAATAAACAATTGTTATAATTTTTTTTAACTTCCTTGTTTAATTAGTTTGGATCTATAATTATTATTGGTATCAAAGAAATAGATTATTAAATCGATTACCTTACAAATATTGAGTATTGATATCCCCGAAAAAACTTGTTGATGATGTAAAGAAATAATTACAAAATATATAAGGTTGAGCAGGTTTTTTTTAATGGACAATACCTTTACATGTAATCCGACTAACCCCCAAGACAGGGCACGTGCGAAGGGTGAAATGTGAAACATTATCGGAACCAGTCTTGCATTCAAGAAATGCCTAAGAACGGAAATGAAATTATAATTATTTTGAGACGTCTGCCATCCATATCATTATATTTGTGTAGTAACGTAGTATGCAGGGTCGACCCTGAGTCAAACGGCGTCTGGCGCTAGTAAAAAACTCAAGGGGGCCGTGTTAGGTGTTAAGTATTATCAATAATTAAGTTGAGTAAAAAATATTTTGACTCTTGAAAAATTTGTTTATGTAGACTAAAATATAATATGTTTAAAAGCTATACTCTAAAAACGCTCTCATGATTGGTCGAACGAAATCTGACGCCAATGTACCATGTGACACTCCGTGTTAAGTTTGTACCTACAATGTAATAACCACAGAAATAACTAAATATCTTCGTGCATCTCTTTCTGTTACATGGCGTACTTTGCGAATAAACAGGAAAGGTTGCCATACATTTTTGTATTGTGTGGTTTCGTATTTTGTATTTACGTGATACGAGGTTCTGAGAAGATTTTTGCGGTGGTGTTTTAATTTTAACGATGGTTGTGACTGTGATCTTTATAAGTGTTCATTAATACACACAATTATTTTAAAACATGTTAATATAGTGTCATTTTATATAATAATATGTCATAGAACAGATTGCATCTCCCATTTTTTTGGTAAAAACTTCTTGGAACATCGATAAATTGCATCGTAACGTTTGTATTTTATAGACATCGGTACGAATAATAATTAGCATTATCTCCCGAAATTTTGAAACTTTTTTTTTAATTTAAGGCGGCAATATTGAAACTATTCGCTGACAACACAACTCAAAAGACAGCGCGATCGCGACTAAAATCACTTACTCCCAAAATTAACGTTTTTGTAAAAATGAATAAGTAGAAACTCATTTCAAATTTATGTTAGAGCGATGGTTTAACCCTGCTTGCGAGAAAACCTCAGACTGCAACAACGTTTTTTCCTATGAGCTACGTAGAAAAAAGAATAATTTCGTGTGAGCCCGTTGATGTATTATACTGTGAGCCCCAATGTCCTGGAATATTTTGGCGCGAATATCAAATTCTAACGTAAATTTATTTTTAGTTCTAAATTTTGAGATAAAATAAAATATCCTTAATTTATTTCGACGGTTAACATTGATAAAAATTACTAGAATTCCAAGAATAAAGAAAATCTACATACAATATACCTACCCACGGTAGACGTGCGGAGCACAGAAAACGTCACGCACCCATCTACTACTATATTAGTCTATGGTTATGGTCGTTTTGATGGTCTAAAAAATTCTAACTTGGAGAATTATTATTTGTATTTTTTTATTTAAGTATATTTTATTTAGTTATAAAATTTAACATTTTATATCTAGTGTAGGTACATCTATTCTAAAACTACTGTAAAATATTCTATTATCCACGTACTAGTATACAGACTTCACA
This sequence comes from Hesperophylax magnus, assembly GCA_026573805.1. NCBI lineage: Eukaryota > Metazoa > Arthropoda > Insecta > Trichoptera > Limnephilidae > Hesperophylax > Hesperophylax magnus. The sequence goes on along the minus strand of JAIUSX010000091.1, from coordinate 5,321,075 downwards.
AAATTGAGACCTAACCCATAAAAAACTGCAAAACTTGGCTTCCTTAACATTTGAAGGGAGTTCATTACCTAAACATTTTGAAACCTTTATAATAAATATTGTTTTGTGTTACCGATAAATTTGTCCTTGGAAGCCTAAAATCGTTGCAGCTTCTTGTAGGATAGGCATGGACTGTACTATTAATACTTAGACTTTTTAACATATAATCTGGTAGCATTTTATTTTTTTACTTGTATATAAATACTAAGGTTTTATAGACCAAACGTTGCCACAGACTTAAAATATTGAGTTGGCATTGCTTTGTTTTTATCCAAAGTATATCTGCTACAGCACAATATAGACCTCAAACCTCTGGGCTCTGTTCTGAATGTATTTCATTCTTTTAACTTGCGTTTTATTGATCAAAAGGGGATACTTGTGCAGTAGTTCAGGTGGGATGCTACAGTGGTGTTGTCGACCAATTTCCTTGTTTTAGGGAAATTTAATTTAATTTAACTATGAAAATGAACTTTAAAAAAATACCGCAATGTAAGTTTGAATGTGGACATTGATAATATTTAAAAAAAATGGACTCAAATTACTTATTCCTCTGCTCCTAGGCTTCTTGATCAGCTCCCGGAGTGGACTGCTCCAATTGCCCCTGCACGGGACCGGCCCTAAGTATGAAGTAATAGTTTAATCATTTGGCATTCATGCATTTATACACATAACCTATTTTAAAATATTCACACAAAACAAAACATACCAAACCAATGAAAAGTTTATCCACTCGAGCGATTGATGTGATATGAATAGGTACATTTGGCATATTATTTAATTAATACCATTCTTCAAAATATTAATACGGAAACACATGTAACTGCTTACTGCGGATTAAAGCCAATGAATTCACCTAGATTTCTCAGTTTTTCCCAAATTATTAGGTTTTATAAACTTGGCACATTATGGCAATTGATCGCTCAAAACGTTTTTGTGAGTAATTTATTTTAAATCTTCATCATCTGCAAGTTTAGCCACCGACACGACGGTAGGTACCTACCCGTACTCATGCAAAACAAAGAATTAATTTAATGTTAAAAACTGTTGTGTTTTGTTGGCAGCACTGATTTTTCGAGCGTGCGGATACTGCGGAAAGACAACGCAACGGTATTCAATGTTTTGACAGTTCGATATACAGTTTTTGTAATAAATGAGCAGCTTTCACTCCAAAATATATATATATATATACTACGTAACTATTTTCTAGAAGGTAATAACTATTAATTTCACTGTGTTCCGTGGCTTGGGTAAGTCTATTGCCTGATTTATTCACGTATTTATTTGATTTTTTAAACCGAATTAGGTTAGGATCTTAAACGTAAACAAACAAAAAATACAAACATGATTGTCAATCTATGAAACGTCCTACTGTCTGAATGTGAAACATTCGTTTGTATTATCTATTTTACTGGTTTTACTGTCTGTCTTCTTACTTTCTTACAATTTAGTGTTTCAAACAACAATTTGAAACCATTAAAATGATTGAGAACGGCAAAGTAGTTTGATGTTATTGACACGAAACAACGGATATAATCCACTTAGAAATGTAATCATCTTCTAGTTGTAAAGTTAATGGTCTTAATACATAATTTGCCAAGTATTTTAGGATGCCTCAAACCTTTTGTTACACATTTTTGACAATTAACGATCTTCCTTCTTCCGGTTCATTTGAGTCGAGTTTTTTTTGCTAATAATTTTGCAAGGGACCATTTTTTGTTTCCTTATTCAGGGACTAATTGATTTTCGCACCCATTTATAATAATAAATTATATTAATTCCCTTTTCCGCGTTTCGTACACAAATTATAATGGTCTTTATTATTCACTCTCATTGCGTTTAAGTCATTCATTATGTTTCTCTTAAGACTCATTACAACACAATGCTACCTGCCAGAAGAATAAAGTTTTTTTTTATTTTTATTATTTTTATGTGTATACCGCACAGGAGTCCCAACCGCTCCCAACCGACTTAGAAGCCGGTGAGACTATGGCATTCTCAATTGGGTATGTTGTGTGGCTGAAGGTAGTTAAGAGGAAGGGGAACTGTGGGAAAGTATCTAGCTATTTAGATCTGGTCACCAAACACGGCTAAAGGCATTTAAAACAACGTTTCAATTCTGGATGGTGGTCTTAACACCAGGGCTAGACTGAGACTATCTTCAACTCTGGAACGTGCCGCAAATATACTATTTTATTTTAAACTGTATCCCGCCACGCGTTGCTGTGGCTCAGTCTGTCTGCAGATAGAGAAACAATAGCGCGTGTTGCTTTTACATCCAACAAATGACGATGTTTAAAAAAAATAATTTGTTCAACAGATTGCGCTGTTTTTTTAAAGCTCGTTTTTATTTATCACATATGACATCTATATGTATACTTAGGTATATAAAAACACACGCGTATTCGAATGCAACGTTGTGTCAAAAGTTAAAAGCAGATTTTGAACAAACGAACATTAACATTTTTATTTGTATAGATAACTAAATTGTGAATAAACACACACTAATCGAATAGAATTTACTTGCGCATGTCGGGATATAAACCCGCGACCTCCGGATTGCTAGTCGAGAGCCTTGTCAACTGTAATACAAAAAACTAATTATTCATACCATATATATTAGGCTCTGCCACACGTACACTTTGGTGCAGCGGTACCACGCGACGCTCCAGGCCGCCGCGCAGAAAAGTCTCACAACGGACTGCGCTGTAAACCGTTGCCTTACTTTCGGACTTTACTTTCCTGCGCGGCGGCCTGGAGTGGCGCGTGGTACCGCCGCTCCGAAGTGTCAGAGCCTAATCGCTTTCTTCCTATCCGGTCGGCATACTTACCTCTGCAGCCGGATGCATCGCCTCTGGATATTTTATACACAAAAAGTCTATGGATTAAAAAAATGTTATGTTAGTTCCTCTTTTGGCCGCCTGCAAAGTTGACTTTCTCAAGTTGTGTTTTTTGGTGACTGCTGTAACTTTTGAAATTGTTTTAGGTAGGTACTTGTACAGGGTTAGAAAAGTCATACCTGCTGAAAGAAAAGGTTCCTCGTTAGTTCCTATTTTGGCCGCCTTTACGGATAACTTGGGAAATCTGTAGAAACACTCATATGTCTATGGTAGAAACCTACACTAATCACTACTATAAGTAGGGTAGACCGGGTATGGTTGAAACACTTTTACCTTAACTAGGTGTAGTAATATTTCTTTTGTATTTATGGATAAGATGTTTATACTAGATGATCTATGATCTATCTAGTTATCAAATTAAATTTATTGGATGGCCACAACTCGTACAGGTAAGCTACAATAACCACTTAAAGACGATGGGGAAATCTGTTTCAATTATCCCCATAGTGTGGACGATTGAAACAGTATGTGGGGATAATTGAAACACTCTAAATATCTTTGGAATAATTGGAGTAATTTTAATAAATATTAAACATTTTCATTATAAAAACAGTACTCAATGAGATCATGAATAGTGATTAAACATATCACAAGTATTTTAAAAACTATAAACATAAATGTCTTGAAATAAAACAACTTTAAATATATTATTTATTATTTGTGTTTAAGTGCTCTTAGTTATACTAACTATGAGTATTTGGCATAATCAACATAGTTTTCCAGCGATATTTTCCTGGAACAGAATAGAACGGTATTAAAAATAAGTTTTTTGCTTTCATACAAAAGTGCTTGTTTCAATCATCACACTGTTTCAATCATAACAATGTTGATTTTACCTCTGACTCGACAGAATTTTCTCCATGTAAAATTCAACAATTAAGAAATCAAAAATAGAAAATAATTATATCTGTGGTTTGTGATGTGAGATCATATTATTACAAAGTATCGCAATATTCTAGAACTAACAAAACTCTAAATAATCGGTTAAGGGGCCATAAATATCTAATAAATAAGTATATATTAGGTATCTATTTAAAGACAAAAAAATTGTAGGTAGGTACTTAACACTGGAAGTAACATTAAACCCCTTTTTTTAAACCCCTTATCAATTACAAAAAGGTAAGTAAACACTTAAATGATACGAATAAAACGTCTTTCTGTAAAGAACGATACTAAAACAAAGGGCTTAGCCAACAAAACAAAAAAATGAAAATGGTCATAAATAAGTAAATAGTATCTATTACAAGTAAACAATCAGTAGGTAAGTATCTGGTACTGTATCATTATAATTACTTGTGACTTATTACCTACAAAAAAATTCAGTGAACACTTGAATGATACGAATAAAACACCTATGTGTAAAGAATGGCACTAAAACAAAGGGGTACCTACCTACTTCTTAAGGTACATTATAAAAATTAACATTAATGAAACGATGAGTAATCAAATATTAGGTAAACTCCTTACTCTTACGCAATTAAATATATTTATAAAATTATCCGTCCATATTACAAGGCACACCATCAATAATTAGTCAGATTCACAATTATGACAAGTGTACTGTAATTCTTGTTTGGTGCACTTTTCATGAGCCCAAAGTTCACAAATCATACACTGGACCCAAATTTCACCGGACTTACTAGAATTATAGTCTTCACCACATACTAAACAAAAAGTATGTTTATCTGATCTCGAAGCGTTATTTCGATATATTTCTGTTGTTTCAGTCTTCTTTTTCTTCCTCTCTGTATTCTTCATGTTCTTTTTTATCATGTTAGCACCTTTTTTTCTTTCCTTTTCTTTGGTTTCTGTTCGTATATATTCTTTTTCCGGAGTGTTTGTGTAAATAGTGGATTTCCTCTTCTTCAAACCTCTGGTAGTTGTTTTCCTATGCTTTAGGATAGTAGATGGGATATCATAAATAGTCATTGGTTTTCCTGGATTTGTTCTCATCCACCCATCACAAGCTGTATTCACCGCTTTTTTAAATGGTCCGAACACTGATCGATCCAATGGCTGTAATTTGTGACTGCAATGCGGGGGAAAGGAGAGCATGATTATACCATTGGCATAACAGTAATCAATACAATTTATAGAAACATGCGATGAATGATTATCAAGTAATAAAAGAACTTTATGATCTAAAGACGAATTGGTGTGCCTTTGAAAATGATTTAGAAATATGGTAAAATCTTCTTCTTGCATCCATCCAGATTTGTTCGCGGTACCGATACTACCAATCGGACCATCTTTTAAGAAATGGCTTTGATATTTGATACGTGGGAATGTAAACATCGGCGGAATTGAGTTGCCAATTGCGTTTGCTGCTACAGTAACAGTTACGAGAGTTCCTCGTTCGGCCGACGTTACCGCACCTACTTGCCGAGTTCCTCTTCTGGCTACAATCCGATTTGGTTTTTGAACAGTTGTGACACCGGTCTCATCTACGTTGTAGATGTCCTTTGCTTCAAATTTATATCTATCCAAAACGTTCGCTAAATTTTTGAAGAATTCATCAACATTATGTCGATTAAAACTTGTCGCTCGTGCCAAACTCGTGGCTTGGGCACACCTTACAGATAATTGTGGATTGCGGTCTAAAAATCCTCGTAGCCATTCTATTCCGGCCATGCTATTTGTGTCCCATGAATTTGGCCTTGTCAGGTTGTACCGTGTGGTCAAATCAAATGCCAGTTTTCTTAAATCCTTTCTAGACAGTCCAAAATAAATGTCTGCCGTTTTTATTGCATAATTTGCAATCTCAGTTTCTTGAGATGGGGAAAATACTTTCTTCGCCGAATTGTATCCCATGGTTATGGAATCAACAGATGTATCTATTGGTGCACTTTCTCTCTTTTTTTTGTACCTTCCCAATGAGACGTGGTCCAAATTAAACATCGCTGCAGCCTTTCTCAACGATCTTCCAGATAATGTTTCTTCATATGCTTGCTGATATGAAAACATGTCTCTAGTATTTCGGTCTGTGACGTTTATTCGTTTTCTAGGCATCTGAAAATTTAAAAAAAAAATCCTCGTCAGAAATACTGAATGAAAACAATTGCAAGAGTAGGTACCTACCCATCACGATGAGGTTGGATATCGTAAAAAAATGGAATAAAAGTAATGATAGGGCCTTTACCGACAAAATACGACATTATTAATGAAACCATCGTATTAAGTGAATAAACCTTACAAGTGTAGGTATGTTCGTATGTATTTCAAATTAACTTATAAAATGACTGCCTCAACACAGGCTAGCCTATTGAGGCGGGCTGTGTGAAAACTCGATTTATAATTATAAATCTCTAATCTTTAAATATTACCTACTGTTTGTATGTATTTTTTTTCTCTGTTGTCAACTTTTTGTCCTAATATTGACAATGTATACTATTAACGTTGAACATGAACTTTTTTTAGTTATGAATGTAAAAATTTCGTTCAATAAAGATATATAATTATTATATGGTTAAGTGAGGTTGTCTACGGTCGAATGAGATCGACTTCATCATCCGTATTCAAGATTACCGAAGACAGAATGATTTCAATTTCTGATCAATTTTCATTATTACTATTTAATTTTCTCTCCGTGTGGACGGTTGAAACATGGTCATGATTGAAACGTTGCAATCATCCCCACACGAGTTGTTTCAAACATCCCCACGCTGCATTTTCTACTTTAAGGTCTAAAATAAGCCCTTTAAATAGACATAAACGCCGCGCAAATGCATTACAAATACTCTAAAATAGATAAAGAAGAGAATGGAATAAAAAGTTTCGTCGAGCTGCGAGAGTAAAATGAGTTATAACGTAAACAAAAATTTCGTAACTACTTACTTTTTAGCGCGAAATCCAATAATGTCTCCTGTGCACGACTGTATCACTCGCCGGCTGGAGGGCTACTGGTGATAGGTACCTACAGATCTGACGGAGATTCGATTGTTGCGTCACACTCTTAGGTATTATAGTTTTCGAGTAAATTGAGATGTTTCAATCATAACTTGTTTCAATCGTACCCAGTCTACCCTAGGTACCTACACTTTTGTGTCTCTATCCGAAAAAAAATATCACTATTGACAGTATTTGTTGACTGTTGGTTATTGTCTTATTGTCTGTCAATACGTTTCGATTCTGAATGAACTTTCACCAGGGTGATACTGAGAATATCTACCACTCGGTGTGACTGTGTGTATGAATGTTATTATTCCTCACACTTTCTTGTCATATCCATAGTTTGTCATACAGTTTGCTGATTGAATTTATTTAGTGTCCTGATATTCATCAATGGCACAAATAATCTCGCTCCTAGGATTTTTCCCCTTCATTCCGGACACTAGTTTTGATAAATAATAGTTAGTATTATAAATAAATCATTTACAAATGCAATGCGTCGCTTGAAACCACTTGCATTACAGTGAATTCTCTCTCTGAATGCGGACTTCAAGCTACGTCACGACTTTCTAAGCGATCACCTTTCTACCCCCTGGATGAGCGAACCTCGTATATTCTAAGACCTGGACTCTAGCCCTCACTTTTTGAAAAATCGAGTTATTGATCTTATTTACACCTATCTTATAAAAAAGAAAAATGATCAACCCTATTACCCCAACAAGAAAAAAAGATGGCACAGTAAATATTAATCTTGGAATAGTCGTGTTACCACCAAAAACACGCCCACAAAGAAATGACTAAATTTCAAATGATGCTAACTAGATATATTCGGGGTTAGATCACTCTTGCATTGGTGATCTCCTTTACTCCTATCAAATATCCATACATCATCATCCATACATTATTATACCGTGATCACAAACCGATGAACCAGAATCGAAACGTCTGCATCTATATACGCCGTCCCGATTGATTGACAAGTGAGTGACGTGGAATCTGCCATCTGACGAGCGATTCACAAGCCATTAATAATCGTATCAATTCATCGATAAGTTTAATTGAAATTATAACAATTACGCGTGATCGTTGCCACCGTAACGACGGAGATTAACAATGGCCTTATATTCAATTATGTATTAATATTGCTAACTGATATTGCCATCGCATTAACGGGAACCAACTAACTAAACCATTGCGGAAAATTATCGTTGAATTATTCGCTTTGTTATGTGTATACGCCAGAGTATAGGTTTATTATTTGGACATAAAATAATTCATTTCCCAAACAAGTGACCACCCGTAACAACGGGCCGAACATTAGTCCCAATAATTAGCCCGCCGATATAACATAACAACATAACATAATAACAACCTGTTGCTCTCGCCCACAGGTGGTATTGTGTTGGGTGTGCAGGGGTACGATACCTTTGATTTGTTGGCTAGGACAGATATGTTTTGAGAATACTTATAAAAGCATTGCCATTGAGAGCTCCATTGTAACCCATATTTCTGTTATGCTCATGGACTGGATGTGTATTGGTATGCTTATAAAATTTAAGATGTAAGTGGAACTTATGATGGATTTAGAACAGTGTTTCCCACGGTGGGGCGTACGTACGCCCCACCGGTGGGGCATAACGCCTCAGAGGTGGGGCACCAAACTTCAGAGATGAGACACGTAGGCATTCCACATATAAAGGGGAATACTCATCGGTCATACAAAAAAAATTTAGCACCATAAGCGATTTATTCATTAAAAAAACGAAATTGATTGGATATAACTAATAGAGGGGACCTAAGACTGAAATTAATCAAGTTAGATCCGGACATAAAATTTCTTTGTAGCAAGCGTAACTGAATTTAATAATTAATTAGGCGTCATATGTGTGTGTTTGTACTAAATTTCAATTGTAACTTGTGTTTTATTATTGTTTTAATTTTTATTTTATTCTACTTAATTCAATTTGTGTTTTGTAATAATTTCATTTATAATGTATGTATTAGAATAGTTTTTTATTTAATTTCATTAGGGGTTCATATGTTTACAAACATATTACAATGAGATTTGAAAATTTATCTGCTATTTAATTAAAAAAGATGCCAGTGGGGCATCTGACCTTTGAAAAGACTACGGTGGTGCATGGCATAAAGAAGGCTGGGAAACACTGATTTAGAAGGTTATACAATGTATTTAAATGTATACTTATATTATGCTAACAACACACTTCACGCCTATATTTTTTATCATTAATTTTTATTTCCTTCTCTCATTTATTTTCTTTCTTATTTTTATTTATTTATTTAAATCTCTTACTTTATTTATTCATCACATTTATTTAACTTAAGCTATTAAAATCTGGTTTATATGAAAATAAATGTATTTGTATGCATTTATGATAACCACGTGTTATACTTTTTAAATCATTTGATGATCTCGAAATTCAATATCTTTTAATGGAACATAAAAAGTTTATCCAGCTAAAAGTTTTTAGAGGGTTTACCTTGCAGGATTTTCGTAATTATTAATTAGTGTCTAATTAAAAAAATCTTATTTTAATACGTGTGGTTTTAAGTTACGTTTTACCTTTGTAAGGCGTCCTGTAGGTGGTATTTCATAAAAGTTGCTATACAAGTATAAACCCGGAATTATTATTGTTTATTCATTAAAACACGCATAGAAATGAACAAAACACATCCTATAATCATGTGAATGCATTATTGTACGAACAAAGCACCCAGTGAAGTTATTTAATTAATAAAAATGGTAAAACTGTGATGTAATAAAGTCTTATATTAACTATAAATATGGTTTTATGTTACGTTTTACCTTTGTAAAGCGTTCTTGACCTGGTATTTCATAAAAGTTGCTCTAAGAGTATAAGCCAACTATTATTATTGTTAAGCCAAGTATTATTATTAAAAAGTGTAGAAAAAAAAATTCATATTGACCTCTAGAGTGATGTCATTAAAAACGGAAATCTGTAAATGTTGAGTTTTTAATGTTCTGAATAGATGCAGACATACTGTTGTTATTTTAAAAAATCCCAATATAAGGTTGAGTACCAATTTATTATAAGCAATAATTAGTCTCCTGAAATATCAATACACATTGAAAATATCTCCCGAGTAAAAATAAATGCCGCTGACGGGAAATGAACCCGCACATTATGATGTCCGGTCAGGTGCTCTGGACCACTGAGCTACGTCGGCTTATTTCCAACACGCCAAATAATTCAATATGTACTAGTACTTCAATCAAACAATAACACGCTACCGTCGCGTCGGTGGCATTTATTTTTACTCCGGAGATATTTTCAATTTGGATTGATATTTCAGGCCACTAATTATTGCTTATAATAATTTGTTATCCTTTGTGCTATGCATAAAATCTTGTCTTATAAACATTAGTTTATCATTAATAATATTAACATTAATAGTAATAATAATAGATTAAGTGCTTACGAGCGCGGGTTGGCGAGCCCTGATGATGGGATATCTTCATTCAATGATGGGCAACTGCCATTTACACATTTATGGCTTCAACAGTTTTTTGCTCCAATGCCAAAAACCACACAAAACTATATTAGGACGTCTAATTATTTGTCTTAGCGTTCGTATCATTATTTGTTAGGAACGTCTTCGGTTGGCATCTGTTATTTTACGACACCCTGTAGATTCACTTCCTAAACTTTAGAATATCTACAAAAGCTTACTTTTAGGGTATTAATTCAAGGAATTCAACATTAGAGTAATCAAGTTTCTTTCAGTATTGCCCTGGTGAGAGATCTCCGTTCAGAATTATCTCTCGTGCGTTGCTTAAAATGGTTTTGAAAATTATTACATATGCGTATGACAATTATTACATGCCAAAAATCATGGGTTTTAGAATTGTGAGATTTGAGAAGCTATTTATGTATTTATAGAATATTTGCCTTTCGAAAACAAATACTGCCAATTTTCTTAAAAATATAATTTTATTTATTTGTCGACAAATTAGAGAGACGTTAAAAATTTACATTTCGATGAACACCGCAAGTAAGCTATAAAGCAAAAATCTGTCTTCTGAAGTAGGAAAAAACTCTCGAACGGTGAGCTCTTTCGTCATGAATGTTCCGAACCAAATCAACTTTTTGAAATACAAATGTAACTGTCATATCGCCATTTTATTTCTTTTTCAATAAGAAAAAAATATTTTTTGGATTTGATGATACTCGAGCAAAGCCGGGTAGTAATAATCTATATGAATAAAAATGTAAATGTTCGTTTGTTCAAAATCTTAAATCTCCCAAAGTTCTTCACCGATTGCTATGAAATTTTGACACAACGTTGCATTCGAATACTGGTGTGTTTTTATTAGACATCTCAAATGTTGCAGGTAAAAACATATTTTTGCACTTACACATTTTTTAAAAAACAGCGCCATCTGTTGGACAAACATGCTTTTTTTTAAAGGCAGTGCCATCTGTTGGACATAAAACCAACACGGGCTATTGTTTCCCTATCTGCACAGATAGACTGATCCACAGCAACGCGTGGCGGGGTACAGCTAGTTTAAGTTAAAAATAGTTAATAGGAGATATTTTGCGTAAAATGTTCTTTACTGAAAGAGTTCAAAACAGCTAGTTGAATATGTTTTTTTTTGCATTATGTCCCTTTGAATTATGTATTAGCAATTATGGCGAATGCAATTATGTTTAAACAACTGTCTCTTTGTTTCCTAGTAGGTACCTATATAACCAATTTTTAGCTTACCATGGGCAAGAAAAAACTCTTGTGAGAAAAAGTGTTAAGTGTAAAGGCTATTTTAAACCGTTAAAAATATGTCGAAGATTTAAAGTTTTTTTCTGTTTCTTATCATTGTACTAAAATTTGTAATTTTCATAAATAGTACCTAATTGATTTTAAAAACTATCTTAAAGCACGTACTCCGAAACGGATTCAATTGGCTACAGCGTCATCATGACATAGAAAACGCCAATGTCTGGTGATGGCTGTCACCAACGTCGCAATGACGTAAACACCGCTGAATTCTCAAATAGAAAACGAACATGTCGTTTTGGCTGCAAATCGAAAATGGGAACATAATTTATTCGCCAACATAAAATAAAAATTAGCACTGAATTCGTAATTTCGCTTTATTTGACGGTCGCACGCCAGGTCTGTACTCTAGTCTTTGACTTTTAGACAAAAGGTTATTAGTCTGGTTGTTGAAATGTAGATTTTTAGGTTAGTTTGGACCATCTTACATCCCAGGTGAGATTTGGTCTCATCCACAAATGCTCTTCTTTGTCCGTTGACATTCACCTCCAGTCCTCTGTCCTTCTTGTCCTTCACCTCCAATCCTCTTCCACATACGTCTTCATCGGTCTGCCTTTGAGCGCTTCCACTTGGTCATAATTTTTGGTGTCCTGTTCTTTCAGCACGTCCATCCTATCGCAGTCTTTGGGACCTACAGAATCGTACGGTGGTCCGATGCCCGATTAGATTTTCGAGTTCGTGGTTATAAAAATACCATACAGAAAAAATAGAATTTAATTTCTTTTTATTAATTTGTTATTTTGGTGCTTATAAAAATTCCTTACAGAAAAAAATAAATTGTTATTCTTAAAAAGTTTGGGAATCTTAAATGGAAGATGTCCTTGCTACATTTCAATTTCCACAGCGACATATGCAAGGACACGAAGTCTTAAATTGACTCTTAACGTTTTTTAGGACTTAACGGATATTTTTACGATTATCGCTTCTTCTCTACGGTAATTATTTTAAATGAGAGATACATAGGTCAAGGCTTATCTAGATGGTCCCCCGCTAGTAAAAATGGGTCTAACTTAACTGGAAAAAGTTTACCTACCTAATTGCATAAAGTGGGTGGATATATCAAATAAAATTTGTTTTATTTATTAATTTAAACTTTGTGAACAGTAGATCTCGCGTCCATCAAATCAAAACCAAAAATTCCTCTGAAATCGTAAAATTTGTAAGTAGGTAGGTACTTAAATGCGTACCTCCTTAATTAAAAACCATATACGATTATTTCAAGTAACATTTTAATTTTATTTGAATAAGCAATTATAAAATTTGTCCAAAGAAACTTCACTATCTCAATGACAATTATTTTTTAGCATTCTTTTAGCTAGTACACCTCACCTAGGTACCAAAATAATAGACAAAAAAATATTAAAAAGTTCAAATAAACACGATAATTTCATATTTGAATATAGAATGTTTACAGTACCGTGAAAACAGCCACTATCTTGAAACGGACACGAAACGTACAAACAAATTTACGGACAGAAGAAATGCAAAACGTTTGATTTAAAACAGGACTTTGCAACGATTTGTCAATTGTGTTGGTACCTATTAGTTATTTATATCGTTGGAATAAAATGCAATGAAATGAACTAACGTATAATTGGGATTTATGTAATGAGATTTTAATAATATAATTATGTATATTTATAAAAAATAAGACTGTACGTCAGTACTATATAATATGACTATTAGATCTTATATGCCCTTTTCATCTTTTTTTTTTATTTATAATGAGTTCTAAGTTCTATGAAGTAATTTTTTTCCTATCTTTTTTATTTAAATTCTCCCGGTCAAAAGAACAGCTGAGCGTCCTATCGACCACCCAAACACCAATCTCGTGTGCCCCGTATCAATGGAGATAGTATTCTCGTTACGAAGCGCAGCTCATTTGTTGCCTTTTTAATAGTTTTACTGAAACATCATTCAGTAATAAGGACGACCACTTGTTCCTCCGTTTTTTTTCTATTCCTTTTATTGTGTAGGATAACCGACCAACTAGTTCATAAGTCGATGGGTAGGACATTTCAATTAATCAATCTTTTTTGCTGGGTTCCTAACAATGACGTTATAAAAATACAAGACACGTTATATTCATACTAATCTAACCAAAAATGTATTATGAAAAGTATGTGATTATGAAAAGGATAGCCATTTGAAGAATACGTGTGTATGAATGAAATAGCTATACCACCAACCCGCTAAAGTATGTCCACAGGACTCAGTTCAGTAAAACCGAACGTATCTTCCTCTATTGATGCTGCTGTCTATTTTGACCACTGAATAAATAATACACACCAGAAATGTCTTCCGTGTAGATTTGAATGAAAACCAATGTCGCCACTTAATGCCTTCTGATGCCTTCTAGTTATGTAATAAAGAATAATAAATGGAAATAATCGAAGAGTAGTCAGACTTTTGGATCACGAAACATGCCCGCATAATATTTATTAATTCTATGATTCTGACTATCTATCTTTGTTCTATTCTGATTCATGTAGACGATTTCACATATATGTAACGTATAATTTTTTAAGGTGTATTTAAAAAAAAAATTGTTATTAGGTACTATTGATTATAATTAAATATATTTGATCCGTCCATAGCACATTGTAGGTACCTCTACTTTTTGGTGAAAATGATTTATGAACCAAATTTTTACATATTAGTAAAAATATTACATTTCTAACATATGCAAAATATCAACGCGTTAAATCAGATTTTCTAAGAGGTACATATTTTAACTCCATATCTTGAAAATAATGCTTGAAGATAAAGCAAAAGCCATCGATACATAAGAAACAAATACTTTCGATAAATGTATGACGTAGGTACTTACATAGAAGTTACTTTACAATGTGTTGTTCCTAACATTTTTCCATTTCGTCATGATATGTGGATGAACACGTGTTCCGATATTATTATGAATTTAATAATAATTTATCAGGAAGCGGCTTACAGTCCCGTTTTTAACGGGATTACCAATAATTTGAAGAGATTTTTAATAAATCAGCATTACTCATTTTCTTCCGTTCGCCGATGTTGCTTGCAATGACTTTAGATTTGTTCAGTGGCTAGATCTATACCTACAATCCTATATTTTCTCCGTCTAGTCTCATTCCCCTAAATATAATAATGACACTTTAGACTCTGTAATAGGTGTAATTACGATTTTTCATGTCTTAAGGCAAATTCCCATTTTTTGTCATGATGGTAAACAACGTCACCAGTAGCTGCACAATAGCTTTAAATTCGGACTTTTCTTTTAAAAGTCAAATAAATAGGACGGTAAGCACCGGTTTTTTTTTCACCTAAGACAATTCAAGTCTGTCCGAAGAAACCTTCCTACAGAGGCAACAAAATTACTAATCAACTCTTACGTTGTCTCACGTCTCGATTACCGCAACGGCATTTATGCCAGCCTTCTAAAATATCAAATTGACAGACTTCAATCAGTGTTTAATGCAGCAGCACGGATCATAACCGGGGTTTCTAAATATTCGCACATTTCAGAACACCTTCGTAACCTTCACTGGCTCAAATGCCCTGAAAAAATCCACTACAAATTGTGCTGGATGGTATTTACATCCATCAATGAAATGGCCCCACCCTACATCTCTGAACTATGTGTCCCGGAAAACACTGGTCTGAGGCAGTCAACTCTTAGATCAGCAACACCATTAGCTGTAGGCAGACTGATGGAACCTAAGCGCAAGCCAAATACTAAGTTTGGTAATCGCGCTTTCGAAGCATATGGGCCGAAGGCTTGGAATAAACTCCCTCTGGAACTAAGATCTAGAACAAGTCCAACAGAATTCAGGTCTAAACTAAAAACTTACCTTTTTAAGCTGTCATACCCTTAAATTCAATATATCATTCCTAAGAGTAGCATTCTTGTATTGCCTATAATACATCCTAATCACACTTTTCTTATTGGATTTACATTATTCGAATTCTGTCTTATACCGAGGGACGAATCACATTTAGGAAAGTGAATTCTGATCAAAACCCTGTACTGTAGTTCCGCCCAGCATAAAATTTGCTTTACCTTTCCTAAACACGCTCATTAAAGAACATAAATATATATTATCAAAATAAATACCGGAAAGTCCAATTATTTCCTAAATACTGTATCTAAATTTCGCTAATAAACAAATAGTTAATGTTAATTAAGTGTCAATCTCAAGTGACCTACCCGGTAAGTATGGTACTGTATATTATCTCCATAGATCATTGCAGAAATGTATTATATATTTGTACAGCGCCCTTGAGGTGATTTTGCACAAAAACGGCGCTACACTAGTCATCCAAATTTTATTATTTATTTTATTTTAGCTCCCCCAGCGTGTTTGACGTGCTCAATGCTCAATCCATCATGTCCTGCTGATGTTCCAGCTGTAACATGGCCTATTACCGCTATTACCATGTTCTCGGTGATCGAGAGGTGGATGTCTTCATAGTTTGTGGTTGAAGGTATTTCGTTTGAAGAAGTGAACGGTGCTGGAATAGGGAAGTGCGTCTTGAAGATATTAGCAATGGCTACCGGGTTCGTTTGTCTAATTCCAAAAAATCAAACTCGCGATTTAAGTCCCGATTTTCCAACTCGCTGGCAATTTTGTCCATCTGAAGTTGTTTTATATATCTATGGACTATTTAATCTCCTCTCACATTCTCCTAAAGGTGGTGCCGGACTGGCTCCGCACAGTGTGCCGTTTGTACGGTGACACACAAAATAAATAAATAAAAACGTTTATTAGTAATATTCGCTGAAAGTCTTCATAGTCGATTCAAATCCCAACCGAGTCAGAGAATTGCTCAATTTATTATCATAGAGAGAAACTCATTGTGCGAGCTTACAGCTAACAGGACACTGCCAGTTCAGGAGATACAATATATGCAGCTTTAGGAAGTGGGAAGTATTTAGTACCTACCAATAGTTGTAGGAAATGTAAAGAGGAAGACGAAACGTCTGTTCGAAAATTGTGTCATTATCCTGTTTTGATGTGAAGAAGACTCAGACAACTCCACGGCTCCAAGATCCATGTTGTGAAACCAGGAGACATCGCCAAACACACAATAACAGGACACTGCCAGTTCGGGAGATACAGTATATGCAGCTGTAGGAAGTGGGTAGTACCTAGAACCTACCAATAGTTGTAGGAAATGTGAAGAAGACTCGGACAACTTTTGAACTACTCTGTGGAACCTGGAGACAGCACCAAACACACAATAACAATTTTTGTGACCTTTATTTACTACATGGATAAGTAGGCAAATAAATTAATTATCTCCCCTCTGTTTACTGAATAGGCAGACCCTCTCCGTAATAGTATGTAAATAAAATAAAACAATTATGTCAACTCTACATCTGGTTGAAAATGACTTAATGTTACCATTTGTTTCATCATTATTATCACGGTATATATTCTGTAATCAATGTACCGATTCATTTTACGAAATTCCATCTTATTTGAATGGTTCTGAATATAGTCTTCTAAATTTTTGGCAACCAAATTGACTCCCAATACTGCAAAACCTGTAGGCAACTTGATTATGGGAATATTTCGGCATCCTCTTGATTACTTATCCATAAGGTAATGTATGTTTATAAATAGGAAGAAAACTTGGCTAAATTTTCCGACAACTATTCATAGATTCGTCTACCGAAGAGTAAACTAGGAATTTATAAATAACTAAATCGTAAATATAAGTTATCTTTTGAATACCTAAGCTATCAAGAGGATGTCAAAATAATAAAATTTAAAAAAAGTCTAATACATCGACATATTATGAGACTTACACGTCGATGGTCCCAAATGGTATATGGTCGCATTTTACAATTATGATGGTTGTACATGTAATACGGGCTAATCCTGTTTTCTATTAAGGTTAAACGCGATGTTCGTTATAATCTACGTGTTCATAGATGGCGTTGATTTAATTATTTTATTAAAAAATGATTTACAATATCAAGACGATTTTTTTTTGTTTGCGCCCGTAAATACGCAATATTAGTATGAATAAATAGTTTAGCCCGTATAAAACGAGAGGCATTCAAATACAATATTGGGTTGAATCGTCGGTACAATACTTTAGAAGTTATTGCTACGTTCGTTTGAAATAAAGTTCTCGGAAAGTGTTTTCACTTCGAATGACATATTATGGACTGTGTACAAAAAATACATTTTTTTTTTAATATGTAAAAATGAAACAATTAAAAACGTACTTTAAAAGCGTACCTACCTACATAAAAAAAATTTGAAGGGTGCAAGTTAACAGAAATATAGTTAAACACAACATCACCTTTAAAAATATAAACATGGCTACAGCGTGAAGGAGTATATATTTGGGGATGCTGTGTGGAGAGTCTTTTTTAGGGAAGGAAGGAGAGGAGTTCTGGGAAAGAAAAAGGCATGAGGGGGAATTTATTCCTCTAACTGCGGTAGAAGGCGGTGTTCCGAAAGAGCCCTGCTGGAGAGGTCAATTGGTCTCCCTCAACCAATTTCTATAATTACTATACTTTGTTGCGTAAGAAAACCACGTTTTGCTATTTATCCAATTTTACCGCTATTGTTAGCTACATTCCTTTGCAATTATTACAAATTTAATATATTTAATAAAAATATATTATTCTGATTGAAAACATCTGTTTATTGAAGTTGTTTGATTTTTGAAAAATATTTGAAAATTCGTCAAATAATCTTCAAACCCCGTTTTCTCAAAAATGTTAGAAATGCAAATACCTTCGCTTCTTTTGAATTACATGAGAGCTTTATCGAAGCCACAATTTACCTATATAAACCTTATCATGTAAATTAATTAGTATTGTTTATATTTCGATATAATTTAAAGATGGAAGGCTGATACGTATGGTATAATAATAATATATAACTTCTAGTAAGTTCTTTTCATCGACCGCGGACGATAGGGTACTCAACCTCATAATGAAATAACTAACTAACTATCACGCCATTTCCCGCAGGTGTAGGGAGAGAGGATGTACCGCCAAACAACTCGGTCTTGGCTCACACTCTTTGCCTCATTTACATTCATACATCGTCTCATATATACTCCTTTCTTTGATCATTCGCTCTACATACCCAAACCATCTAAGCGACCCTTTCTTGATGTTTCTCATTACGCTTACATCAGCATTGATGGCATTCTTGCGGATCTCCACATTTCACACGATCACACATGGTTTTACCACACATACGCCTTTGGGATCTCATTTCTACAGCATTCAGTCAACTTTCTGCCACTTTCATACATCAGGGTATGTACCAGCATTGTGGACTGCTAGCTTCACTTCTCTGGACAATTTTTTTGTTAGCGCCAACTGCGTTCAGTCCTCCATTAATTGAGTTACCTGCAGTAATCCTTTTTTCAATATCTCTCTCTGCCTTCCCATCTCTCGTTAACTTACTTCCTAAATACACAAACTCATGCACCTGCTCCAAGTATTCGTTATTCACCATATTGCACACTGTTTTCGTACTCTCTCTTTCAAACGCCGTGACTTATTTACTATTATGCTCGTCACAAGCGTAAGGCTTAGATGTTATTTCAAAAGTAAAAGCTATAAATACATTACTTTTTAAAAGCGAAATGCAAAAAAATAGTAACAACTTAAAACGGATAATGTCAGGCGACCAAAGGATGAACTAGCGAACCAACTAGTTTTAAAGTTTTTTCGAAGGTAGCAAATACTTTGTGGTATGGCATTATATATTAAATAGAAAAACACGCATTGTAATGATTGACGACTTTGATTTTTGAATTAACAAATATCGTTAATAATAAGCCCCGACGAAGCTTGCGAAAAGCGAAACCCGATTGGCGTTCTTTGTCAAGAGGAAGCTACAAGCCAAAAATGTGTATATTCTTGGTGTACCTTTTATCATAGGTAATAGGCATTAAAATCGCTTGAAAAACGGAGTCTAGAAACGTTCGATTTCAAGCAAAAAACTGGTTTTTATTTATTTTGTAAATAATTTTTTAAGAAGGCAAAAAAGTTAATTAAGTGAAAATCTCACACATAATCTTAGCTATAATAGTGTATTTTTTAAAAGTTGTTTCCTTTATGCGTTCACACATTTCTATTGAAAAAAAATAATTTTTTAGTAGTTTGCATTTATATTTTTTATAGAGTAATTTAATTTTGAATTTGTATTCTACTCAAGCGAAGCGATAGAAAAACTTTCAATTTATCTGAAGCATATATTTTGGTATTCATAATGTACACCAATTCGTTATAAAGATTAATCAAAATAGTGATTTGGCATTAAGCTTCGCCTTAATTCAATAATAAAAGTGGTGTATTACAAAGTGTGTTTCATTTAGCATAGTTTTTAAGTCTTAAGATTTTATTGTTTCTAATGATAACTAATGTTTAAGAGACAAGGTTTTTTTATGCATAGCACAAAGGATAGCATATTATTGTTAAGCAATAATTATTAGCGACGGGAATTGAACAGGCTAATAATTATTGCTAATAATACTTTATCTTAAGATATTTTTACTCTACAAAATCTATCCGCGTCACCTGTACTTACTTACTCCTAGGTAATATTACAGTATCCTCCTCGAGACTCTCAAAGAAGATGTTTTTGCGGTTTTACTTATGAGTGCACAATAACACTTTTCCTAAAACTTGCGAACACCTCAGTATAGGTTCTCCTAGTGAAACTTTAAGTAAAATACCAATGTTTTGTCGCGTTGTCCGAACACGTGTTCGTAAAAGTCCTCACATTTTAACATTTCGTCCTGATATAGCTACATACCTCAACCTAACCGATCCCTCCTCATCCTACCCCCTCCCTTTTCTCCCCTAAATAACTTAATAACTAAATAACTTAATTAATAACTAAATAACTTTTTTTCTTGAAATGTAATTTTCACTTGTATATAATACCTATGTGGAAACCTGTAAATGGTTTATTTACTGTAACTAAATTATTAATATGATGCTATTGATGTAAACTGTTGGTATCCCAAATAAAATAAAATATATTACTAAGATCAACGCAGGTGGATGAACACGTGTTCCGATATTATTAAGAATTTACCAACACTTTCTGAGGAAGCGACTTACAGTCCCGTTTGTAACAGGATGACTAATAATTTGAGGAAATTTTCAATAAATCAACATTACTGATTTTTCTCCGCGAATAAATAAATAAAAAATTAGGAAATTAATAAATAAAAAAAATATATAAAGAGTGTCTATGGTGACATGGCTTGGTTTTTTTTTATACAAATCTACGGCTTTATTCCGACACTGATGATATTTTGCACAGTTAACCTTCAAAACAAGAAATTGACTCTCTACATGAGACCCCACAAATATCATTTTACCACTCCTTAAAGTAGAATTTTGATATTTCTGGATGAAATTTTGCGCATTTGACATTCAAAATAAGAGAAAAATTCGCTTACGTTTGATCTGTGGGAAAATTACTGACTACATCTGATTCCTAAAAACTCTGCGTAAAGCCCGGGCACCACCGGGAACTTCAGCTACTAGTGAAATAAGAAAATTTGCTGCCACTGCCACTATAACGATAATACGAATTTCTATTTCCGAAGGGTGTCGCTTATGCAAAGATAATACGAATTTCTAAAGATGTCGCGTGTGCTAAGGTAATCGGAATTTCTAAGGATGATGAATATGCAAAGATAATCCTAATTTATAAGGATCTGCATGTGCCTAGCATGGTTTACATGAGCATGATTTATATTTACATTTAGCATGATTTACACGGGCATGTGCCTAGCATGGTGGTCGAAAAATCCTCAATGCATGTAACAAACAATTCAATGAATAAAGCAACTTAAAAAAAAAAAAATGTCGCGTGTGCAAAGGTAATCCGAATTTATAAGGATGGCGAATATGTAAAGGTATTCTGAATTTTCTGAGGATTTCGCGTATACTAAGATAATCCGATTGAGTGATGGAAAGTTACTTTCCATTTTTTCTTCCTATTCTTTGACCGGAAAACCGAATTTGCAAAAACGCAAAATTGGAATTTGATTAATGGGCAATGGTTAAGTCACCTAAGAAAAAACAACCTTAGAGACTGATGGAATGATGTGGTCAGTGGATTTCTCCTTTATCCAATGTGGGAATATTAATTTGCTTTCTTTATTTACACAAGTTCACTCTGAAAGCTCATTATTAGAATAATTGAACCGTCGTTAATAACCCTTTAAATATGTTCATTTAAATAAAAATTATGAGACCATTTTCGATTTTAACAAATTAATAAAAAGGAGTATTAACAACCATAACGATAGTGTTAAAATTTCTAAAATTAATCCTACCCAAACAAAGGTCAGATCACTTCGATTGACTTCCACGGCAATTATTAGCATCGTAAATATGAGATATTGCACGTATGTATAAACGTATTTCATTTAATTCTAATTGGACTAAATTAATACAAAATTCAAGTGGTATTGAATTTGATTGAAATTTTAATTCAGAAATAAAATTTAAAAAAAACATCTCGCCCTAAGATCACACCACTTCGTCTAGCCCCACTTGCAATTCGGTAAATTAAAATAAATAAATGCCACAATTCACTCAAATTCTTCTTGAAACTACATTGATTCAGAATTTAACGGGTACTATTTTTTTGATATTTTCATTGTAAAATAATAAATAAAATACATGTCCAATTTCGCCCTTGGATCACATCACTAGGTCTAGCCACCACTCGCAATGCGGAAAGTAAAAATAAGAGAATGCCTTAAAGGCAATTTAATTCGAAATCTACTTAGGCTAAAGTAATTCAGACATTTAATGATATTGTATTTGAATCAATTGTTAAATTTCGTTATTGCACCTTCTACTCAAATTTCTAAAAACTGCGAACTGCTCGACTTAACAGGCTATTTCAAAATGGTCTCTGGCCCCGAACGCGGGTCATACCAAACTATATTTTAATCTCGCTATGTAATCCATGATTTCTATATATGAATTAGTAACTGCACTTGCCCAGTAATATTCCGTAAGGATTATTCTAGAACGATTGGCCGGTGTCAGTTCTGTTCGAGTCTTCATTCGAAATAACGCGATGTGTGCTCAGCTGCCATCGGTAGCCAACAATATTTCAGTAAACAGATAATAAATCACTATTTGTGTAAATTTTTTCTCATTGTTCAAATGGCCGAACACTAAAGCAATGAAAGTATGTTGGATGTCATTTTACCATGATGAATTTGTTTGCAGTACAAATAGTGCGCAGTAGCTGTGAACATATTTCAATGTTATTTCCCGGGAAAATTATATTTTTATTCCCACAATGACTTTGGACTTTTTGTCTGCATAAATAAGATGTTAATATTTTTTTATTATAGGTAGGTGCTCTTGGTAACGTTCAGCTCAAACATGAATAATTTTCGCATAAAAATCCCACACCCTGTAACAAATACGTTATGATTGTAAAAAAATGATGCACACATTTAAAATATAAATAAACTAGCTGACGTGTACCCGGCATTGCTCGACTTTTCTCTACTTTCAATAAATATATTTTTTTTAATTTATTATTTAATAAATGTTTACATTGTTGACATTTTTTTAAACTACCATACTAGGCTAATGCCCGTTAATATCCATGTATTGTACAGGGTTTTCCAATAAGAGGTGTTATTTTGAATAGCCCGCTATTTCGGTAGATGTTACTTTTGAAGCTGTAACTTTTTGACATTTAACAAGTAAAAACTACGCCAATAATTGGAACGATACACGCTTCAACAACGTATTGAAATTATTTGAGTGAATCAAATGCAAATCATCTCGAGTGATGAGGCCCATTTCCACCTCGGTGGCTTCGTCAACAAGCAAAATTGTCGCATCTGGGGCTCGGAAAACCCAAGAGGTATTGTTGAAAATCCTCTTTATCTTCAACGTGTTAATGTTTGATGCGGTTTACGGTCCGGCGGAGTCATTGGACCTTACTTTTTCGAAAATGAGGCTGGAGCAAAAGTTACGGTGAATGGATTGCGCTATCGAGAGATGATTAATGATTTTTTATGGCCGGAATTGGATGGTATTGATCTGGACAACGTTTACTTTCAACAAGACGGCGTTACGTGCTACACAAGCAACGAAACCATTGATCTTTTACGATTGAATATCAAAATAACACCTCTTATTGGAAAACCCTGTATATATAAACCTTCCGGAAGAAATTCTCTAAATGATATTGAAGACCCTATCAAACTCCGTTGCGTAGTTTAGAAGAACTAAGCGCACAAACAGACAGACGCGGATAGTGACTTTGTTTTATACTGATCACGCATTCACGCATGATCATTTACTAATAAAACATTAGTCATTCAGAATATGTAGAACACGTATTCTGACTTCATCGCAACATTATCGTTCTTTACCGATAGTTTCATATGAAATTTGTCAAATCATACCTTACAGGCATGATTTGACCAGATTTGATCAGATTTTTAATACATTAACAATATTTCATATCAGTGTGTTTTATCCGTGTTAGGTGGTTTGTCTGTCTTTGTTGCTATTCTATTCGGTTAGTAGGTATGTGCGTGAGGGTTCGAGGAGTTCACTTGGTTTGCAAGCAACTTGGCAATCGTATTTTTAATACTGTGACACGAATACGTTCAATGCACCCATACTCGAATATTTTTTTGGTTTTATGATTAAAAACGTCTGCCTATTAAAAATTTCTGTCTCAAAATACTTTGCCACGCATTTTATATCAGACGAGAAAAAAAATCATTCAGAGGAAGGTATAAAAAATATTTTAATTACTATAATTCTGATGAGTTCCAACAACTGTCTGGAATAAGTGACCGAAGTATGGCATAACGCGTACGTTTTTTTAAAATTATATTTTCACAATGTTTTTTTCTTCTTCATTAAAATCTTAGCGAGCCTTTGGTTACCTGGTAGCAAAAGGCCGCTTATATTTATTCAATAAATTCTTTGGTTATTTTTGCTTTGACTTAGTTTTCTATCACTTTTTTTGATAAACAAAAATGTGGTCTGAGAGGTCATTCCAAATAAAATGGTCATGCCAAATAAAATCTAGTTCGAATAAAAATGTAAATATTACCAATGTTGTTTGACGAAATATGGTGCCGATGAAGTCTAAACATAGATAGTGGAAACAAGGGAGAGAGATGGGCCGTGAACCATTTTTTTTGTATGAAACCGCACGCATAAAAGCGTCGCCAACATCGTTCACCTATACTATTTCAAATCCCAGATGCGCACAGCGGCGCGGCGCTCCGCATTTTTTACTAACTACACACCAAACTAACTACATATCAAACTAACTACACACTTAAATAAATACACCCCAAACTACAAACCAAAATAACTATACACCAAACTAACTACACACCAAATCAACAACACACAAAACTAACTACACACCAAACTAACTACACACCAAACTAACTACACACCAAACTAACTACACACCAAACTAACTGCACCCCAAATTAACTATACACCAAACTAACTACACACCAAACTAAAAACTTTCATTGGCTCTGCCATACCATAATATTGAAAAAATGTGAATTATAAAATATCTTATATGTTTATAAAACTATTAGCACACACGAAGATGTGAGCTAACTTAAGATTAATAAATAAATAAATAAATTTGAAAAAATAATCTTTTCTGAACCATTAAAACGGCCACCATCTTGAAACGGAAACGGAGCGCACAAAGAAATTTACAGTCACACGATATTTAAAACGGTCAATTTAAAACAGGTCTTCGCTACGCTCAGTCAAACATAAAATATAATAAATAAATGGACACGATGGTTCATAATGAGTTTTCCAGGAAAATTGTGTATTTGATGGCTTTAAATAATCTGGAAAATATGAAACAGGTGATTTATGTGGGTTTAAAGAATAATTATTTACGTCACGTTTATTTTTATGGACATGTGTTCTACCGATCAAAATATGTTCTACGTATGCAATATTGTGAAATTATTCTTTTAAATGGGTAGTCCACTTGATGAACAATTATTGTTAGCGGCCTTTCTTGCAAGCGACCAAATTGTAAAAGTATTACAAGACCTTGAGATCGATGCTTTTATTAATCCCTTCTTCTTCTTTATGTGCCGTATCAGGTCCCCCCGACGTTGGCGATCACTCTGGAAAATGTCTCTTTGTCTTGCGCTGCCCGGAATAGCTCCTCCACACTTCTAATGCTGGTCGACTCTCGTATATTTCGCAGCCAAGACATTTGTCTCCTACCAGGCCCTCTGCGACCCTCTATCTTGCCTTTCAATATTAACTGGAGCAAGTGATACTTCTCCCCTCGAAGTACATGACCCAGATATGAAATTTTCCTGATTTTTATTAATCTAAGCAGTTCTCTCTCTGCTCTAGCCCGCCTGAGAATTTCTGTGTTGGTGATCATGTCGGTCCATGGGACTTTCGAGTATTCTCAAATCCTAAATATTATATTAATCCCTAAAAGTCGAAAATTCAGCTATGCTACTTTAAAATAAATACTATTCTTAATCAATTTTCATGTTATTTTCGTTAAAATTTTACAAGGGTTTGGTCTCTATAGTGAAGGGTCCTTAATTATTTCAGCTAAGGGCGCCACTTCTCAGATCCCCGTACCTTTTAGGATCGTGCTACGAAATTGGCGTTCCAATCGCTCAACAATCTGTATTATTGTGTATAGTATATCCAAACATCGCATTTCTATTTCAGGCACAGGGCAGCAAACAAAAGGAAGACCGCTGTTTACAAGATTAGACGGAATTGCATCTCGGATGCTGGTAATGTATTGCATCGGGGTACCATTGAACTTCTCTCTTAAACTCAACTTAAAGTCAATTGATTCTCTCCATATACATTAAAATTAATAGACTTGCCCTAACATGAAACTGGGTATCATTTCGATGAGCTGGAGGCAAGCCACGTGACCATATTCGTTCGAGAATGCTTTGAATAAACTATGACATCAGTCGCACACTGACCACCGAAGAGCGCACATTGAAATAACCATGCACAGAAAAGTAAAGATCGCTAAAGTAAGGCAAAGGTTTGCAGCGCTGTCCATTGTGGAGCTTTTCTGCGCAGGAGCTCAATATTCGTTCTTAAACGAATCTTCCTGCGTAGCTACGCTAAAATTGAGTGAGGTGGCTAAATAATAACACAGTAAAAAAAGTCTAACTAAACAGTGAAACAAAATAAGAGAGACACGATTGGTACACAATACAAATAGCTGAAAATTGTTACATATTTTTGGGCGATAGCAGGACATTTTTTCTGAATCTGTATAATCGATGAAAATGTCCACTTCAACACACTCTATCTTATTATAACTACGCAAGCGTTTCATTTCGGTCAATTTAAAATACATTTTTGCGAAAGTACGATATACCTAATGAGGTATGTAACCTAAGGCGCCTTAAAAATATTACAATTTGGTGGAAAGCAAAAAAAAAACATAATTAAAACTGCTTTGATTCCAAGCAATAGTGCAAATTTCAAGCGCCTTATATCTCGTACGGGAAAAATGGCTTCTGCGATCGCATCTTCAATAAAAGAAGATGTCTGAACCTACTGAAATCATGCCTACTATTTCCGTATTTTTTCAAATTTTTAAGGTTTTGGCTGAATCCCAGACAGTCCAATTTACATACGCATTAACTTCTAGTTGTATCTATTGTGTATATATAATATGTGTTTATCGATTTAAACAAAAATGTATATATGTATATATTTTCAGTGATCGGTAGGTAGGTAGGAGTAAACTCATTATGCTTCTGAAGTGTGTTTATAATCTCTTTCATTTAAAACTGTTCTACTTCTTTGGGGATGAAAAGAATCCCTTGTTCCGATCTTTCACTAATTAAGTTGGAAGAAGCCGACCTTTTGTTGTTGACGCCCGGCATTAGAGCAACCCTTTTACCCCTTATGCACCTCGTCCCTTACTAACCATTTAAACTTTCAACTCCCATTGTGGTGAGTACATCAATCATTATACAAAACTTCAGGGAAAAAAAATGACAGATAATATAGATATGGTCATAATATTTTAATTTTGATGGTAGGTGTTTTGGTATATCAGATACAGCTCCGGATTTTCAATGGTTGTTGTTGATGGAATGTCTAATCAATGCTTCAAGACCACAAAATCTTAATATATAAAAATTCTGCCAGCGTGTGATTTTATTTTTAATTTTTTAAATAAAGACAAACATTCCCGGGTTACGGATAAACTGAAAATATTTGAAAATCTACTACCACCATAATAAGCGAAAATGTGGCTTTGTTGTGATGGAGGACTTAGCCAGGAAATAGGAATTGAACACACTACGCCTGGGTGAGACGCGATGTCTCAGCCACCGACCGGTGCTCGCAAAACTCGAAAAATATCGCAAAAAATTTCAAATTGGTTTTTATTGGTGCCAGGAGTGTTGAGAGCGTGGTGTGAATGCTAGAAGAAGTCGGGACCCCCGAGGAATACTTAACGCAATATATCTGCACCGGAATGAGTTACGAAGTCCAATTAAAAACTTTCAATAGTAACATTGTGGTATGCATTGGCGAATTGTGGAAGAAGTTGGTAACGCCAGAGAAAGACATTAGCAATAGCGAAGCATTGCGGTATCCACTAGTACATGTCATATATGTAAACTTCTGATCCTTATTTAATATGTTCACAAATGTTTTTTTTTTAACCATAGTTTCTGATCGTCAAAGCTTGAATCATTTGCGCCCCTTTTTAAACAATAGAAAGAAAATTTCTGCCTGACCAGATCGGTTTGCAAAAGCAAAGAATAGGAAATCTGCACATTTATTCAAAATCATTAATGTTTTATGCTTCCCGCACACGTCGCGAAGTGCCGTAGGGCCGGTTCTGTCGATATAATAATAATATTAAGTCATTAACGGGTGCATAATTCAATTTTTTTTTTTATTTCCGTGCCCACGTGACGTCTTATTTTTGGTTAATGAAATTGTCAGTCAAAATTATGAGGTTTTTGTCTCGCATTCAAATAATATTCTGCTGGCACGTGATACAAGAAACAAAAAAGAACAAACCACACCATTTATTGAATGTCTTGATAAAGCGGATGTCAAGATATTTACAAATTATTTTTTTTATATTTCTTACGACATTTTGGCCACAACTACAAAGTCATTTTTGTGAGGTTAACAAATTAAATTAAAAATAATGGGAATGAAACCCGCAACCTTCCTATGCGTATTATACAAAGCATTGATGTCCGATGTTGTAACCATTTTTTCTGTTTTAGCTTTGACACGGGATGTCTTCGATTTGAAATACTTCACGTGGAAGAACCTTTCTGTTTTTTTTTGCATAATGAGTTGTTTCGGAGCTAGTAAAAGAGAAAGAGAAAATGGCAAAGACCACCCTCTTACCAGGTTCATATATGAACTATTCAGATTTAATCATTGAAGATGAAGATAATACTGATAAATATACACGAAACAGAACAAGACACAGAAAATAAAAAAAGGTAACGGTCCCTACTGGTAATCGAACTCAGATTAATGTATTATGACGATGTCGGGAAACGTGTTCATAACAATCCTAATATTTTCGCATTTTGTCATTACATATTATTAAGGCAAATGCAAGTGCATGAACACGTGTTCCGCCATATTATTAAGGTTAATGCAAGTACATGAACACGTGTTCCACCATATTATCAAGGCAAATGCAAGTGCATGAATACGTGTTCCGCCATATGAGAAATTTAGTAAAAGTTTTCCAAGAAACGGCCTGGAATCCCGTTTTTAACCGGATTACCAATAATTTGAAGAGATTCTTAATGAATTAACGATACTCATTTTTCTTCGTGTGGGTATAAACTTTAAAACAAATTAAACTTTCAAATTTACTTACAAACGAGTATACATTTATAATCTAAGACAACAATTTAGACAGCGACTTAATCTCGGGCTGTAGGAGCCACCCGCTGTTCAGTAAACCCTCAATTATCGCCTTCCGCTACACTCCCCGTGTCTCCATTTCGCTTTATGCTCTAATTAAATTTGCCATAAACATGCAAATCTTATTCGGTCCACGAACAGAAGATTATCTGATCTAAACTTCGTCTCGCGACTCCTTGTGTGGATCGCGAGATCGTCCCTCCGCCTCCGGTTCGCGGTGGTCCACTTCACCCCAACCAACTAACTAACTTACCTACTGGCTCAACTGAAAAGGGATCAAACAAAACAAACATACAATTTTTTATTAATTTTGAAATTGCGGGGCATTTTCAGAAAGAGAAATATCTAATTATGAAAATCTTTAATTACACATTCAATTAACTGTTACGGGTTGTTTCGGAGAATTTGAACAATTCATCAAATTTCAATGTTCATTTACGGGTTCTGTGAAAGTCCTATTCAAATTCTGTTATTATATCATTATAGGCTAATTGCTTGACAGAACTGAAATAAAAACAGAACTTCAAAATATCTTCACAGAACTAGAAAATTAACTTTGAAATTTGAAGAAATGTTCAAGTTCTCCGAAACAACCCGTCCAGACATGATGAATAATAAAGAAATCTCAATTCATTTGTGAAATGTCTTCTTTTTTTAAAAATTTGTGAATTTTGACAAAAGAGAAATATCTACATATTTGAAAAACAAAGCGAAATATCCATTACATTTTACATCTACAATAAAATTATTGTTTTAATGTTTTGCACCTAAAAAAATGTATAGATATTCGCTAATTAAAGTTTACAACGAAATGTCTACCGTTGATACGTCCATACAAAAAATGCACGTGTAGAAAATAAATACCTTAGCAATAAAATTGGTAGGAAATCATAATGTTTTTTTATATAACTAGTGACCTACTCGGATATATTGAAATAAGATAATAATGCATTTTTTTACATTGTATACCCACCTAGTTATTTCACTTAATCAAAATTTATTTCGGCCACATTTAACCTGTCGACTGTGGATGGGATTGCCGGATTCATAGAAAAGACGATTAAATTTTTTCTCAAAGTCACGGACGTCATCACAGTCAAAGCGTTAAAATAACTTAATTTGTCACATTATGCAATAATACAAATTCGAAAAAATGGAATGTTTTACAATCTTTTTTTAGCTTGACTGAGGATTGAATCTTCTTCCTCGGGGACTGGAGTCAACCGCTCTAACAACTGAGCCAAATCCCGATTGGGTAGGACCGACATTTATTTCGTATATTAACTGCTGTAATGTCATCCGATTTAAGAGAAATACGTACTCGTATGTACGTGATTGCCACCAAATGTTGATAAAATGCTTTACATTACATCGGATGTCGAAAAGTGGGTTAATAGGCC
Source organism: Hesperophylax magnus (assembly GCA_026573805.1). Classification (NCBI taxonomy): domain Eukaryota; kingdom Metazoa; phylum Arthropoda; class Insecta; order Trichoptera; family Limnephilidae; genus Hesperophylax; species Hesperophylax magnus. The sequence goes on along the minus strand of JAIUSX010000091.1, from coordinate 5,290,095 downwards.
ACTTGCATGGATTTCATAACGACTTGGAAAAAATCGTGTGGATAGATCTTTTTACAAAGATTACGAAAATGTTAGTAAAATTTTGTAGAAATGTACATTTATTTTTATTTTTAAATAAATAAATCCATTATTTGGGCTCGTGTCGTCACTACATGAAAATGTCCCGTCTACTGAAAATGTTCCTATTAATTTTGTAAAATTCCACATTGATTTAATTTTTTTATATGGCATCACTTTGATTTCAGGCGAATTTTTGAATTCGTTCACTAGATTTATTGTTTGTTCTCAGCGAACTTTTCATTTGGTTTGAATTTTTGACAGATGTGAAGAGAACCCCGTACAATTTAGATGTCGGTACGTGTTTTAGAGGTATAATGGTTATGGTGCTGATTTTATCAAAATCAAATTTTATAATATTCTTATTATTATTATAATTTAAAAGTACAAGTATATAACATTGGATTTATTAATATAGACGTTGTACATTATAATGATTTATGATCAATAAGATGGATCAAGGAAAAAAATATTTATGAGATGTAATATTTTTGGTATGCCTCGTTATTCTGCTGTGTCATTCGTGTGGAAAACGTTCTTTTTTTAAAAAATGATTTTCGGCTATGTAATCATTGTTTTTTCTCACCTATAAAATTATGTCCCGTCTTTCCGGTTTATAAAAAAAGGTCTGATTTTTCGGATTGAAATTTTCAAAAAATCCCCAGGGTTTCAAAAATACGATTAAAAAAATAATAATAATACAGAATGTCTTAGAATATTTTCCTTAACCGGAAAAAAAAAATAAAAAATATGATGCAAGTGGCCTATTTGCATTCTTTCATTCATAAATTTATTCCCGAAAACAAAAGTGAAATTCAAATGGATATATTAAATAATAAAACCAAGGTGTGTTCTAATCGTAACATTTAAAAAAATCATTCATAATATTTCTAGGCGATCAAATTTTCGAACCAAAAAATATAATTATTATTTTTTTTTTGGTAAACTAATGTTTCAGACAAGATTTTTTATGCATAGCACAAAGGGAAACAATTATTTTACAAGCAATAATTATTCGCCTGAAACACTCATCCACATTGAAAAATCTCCTGATAAAAGATACATGACGCCAACGGGACTCGAACCCGTGTCTCTGTAAAAAAATCTTGTCTGAAACATTAGTTTACCAAAAAAAAAAAAAATAATTAATATTTGACAAGTTCAAGTATTTCACCTAAAAATGTAGACAATTTGTCTCGACGCCATCTAGTGAGAGAGTTAGCACTTACAATGCCTTTCTCATATAAAATAAAGTTGGTTGTTTTCAGGTGAAAAAATGTAACTAGCAGTAATTGTTGAATGAAACACTAGTATATATTGAATTATTTCGCGGATAAGAGATAAGCCGCCATAGCTCAGTGGTCAGAGCTGTCGACCGGAAATCGAAGGGACACGGGTTCGAGTCCCGTTGGCGTCATGTATCTTTTATCAGGAGATTTTTCAATGTGGATGAGTGTTTCAGGCGAATAATTATTGCTTGTAAAATAATTGTCAAAAAATATAATTTCGCAATCAATGCTTTGAGCTTTTGCATGGATGTTCTTGTTTTATTTGTATGCTTTAAGGGTCTGTTGTTTGGTCGAGGGTGGGTCTTGCTACTGAATAGATTGCGGACACAGATAGCGTTCAAGGAAGGTGACTGTTTCTGGGAGAGTTCCTGAAGTGTGGAGGGCATATCTGGGGGATATCATTTAAATTTATGTGGACGATTGCACATAAGCTATTGTTGTTTGGCCAACAACGATGGGAAGCACCGCAACTGCTGCGTCTTGCGAGGGGATACGTTCACATTGTGAGTTTATTTAAATAATTATAGACGATTTCCACATAGTTGACAGCACCGGAAAGGAAAGATTGGACGGTTCGGGTCAATGATGTTTTTTCTGTTTCAAAAATCTGTATGGTTGATGCATAAGCTTTAACCCCTCCAGCCTTTCAGGGTCATATATGACCGGCGTCCATTTTTAAAAAATTATATTAATTTTCATTTCTATAATGCGAAAATACGTAATTTTTTGCGGTTAGAAAGAGAAATAATAATTCTCACCAGTTTTGCCTCAAATATTTATACTGGATACAATTAATAAAATCCTAAAAATAGCCATAATATATAAATCATATTTAGTGCCGCTATTGTAATAATCGGTTTATCTTTAAAAATTATTATTTTTTTTTTTTATATGAACGAAATAAAAGTGAAGTTACAGTTTTCTTACAAATTTCAACGTTTTTGGCAAAATTTTTCACGTTCGATGTTAAAATTTTATTATTTCGAAATGGAAATGTTTATTTTAAATGCGTACACTTGGAAGGGAATTTTTCTAAAACAGTATATATGTTTACGAAATATTAAAAAAAATATGAGTATGGCGCATTTGAAATACACAGAAAACACTGCAAACTGAACAAAAGTTTTGAAAGTACTGAAGCTAATTTTGAAATCACTCTGCGAGCTAAAATAGTTTTATTGAATACTATTCGCGAGAGAAGAAACATAGTTAATTTTAGTATTTGCTGCTCTAGACCTTATGTAAACCGATTATCTGTTTTATTACTTAGACATTATTGTGATAAATACCTATTATTATTGAGGATTAAACGTTATTTCGTTATGTGATTAACATAAACCTGCATGTTATAGGTCAGGTTTTAAGAAATCAAACCGATAGGAATAAACTTTCAATAAATATGTAAAAAGAGAAATGTCGGTTGATAGCCCAAAGGATAATAACTTAAAAGGTGGCGCATAAATTTTCACCCCATCGGAAAATGTTCTCATTTTTGCAATTGGCGTCTTATGACAAAACGTCTTTAACATTATGAGAAGTGAACGGAAGCAGAATACACGTTGATAAAGCATGCATCGCTATACAACTTAAGAATGCGGAATATTTGTTTTTTCATACCTAATTCTGTTTATTTACGAACAAAGTTACTGCCTTAACAAACGCGTGGGGACTTTTGCGGCACCTTGTATCTACACTACAGGTCACACAGACCGGTCTGTTGCATGCTGGCATCGCGTCTGGTTCCTACCCAGGCGTCGTGAGTTCAATTCCCGGGATGGCTAAATCCTTCATCCCGACACAAGCAACATTTTCTGTGATTGTCAGGTTATTCCTAACCCGGGAATGTTTGTCTTATCTACTCACTTTTCAGAACAAAGAAAAGTAATGCTTAGTGAGTATCTTTCAATTTTGCTTTACCTTCAAGTTGTGAGGTTGAAGTGAGACTTGTGGAAGAATGGAGGTGGGGAAGGGGAAGGTTGAGAGTGTTGTGTTTCGTATTGATTTGACAGCATCGACCATTGACGTAAGAATATTATTCTGTGGTAGCGACTAACAGAGAATCCTAGCCCGTTGGTCTCTTGCCCCGAGGACGACTCGCTGGGTGGAATGCGTAGTTTAGATGTAGGAACTTCCCAACTTTGAGGATGGACTTAATGTGATAGAGAATTATCGCCTACTTCATTTTAAAGTCAAAGTAAGCGAGATATGAGATATACCAATTACATATGTAACTAGCTACCGCTGTAAATGCAATGTAAATGGTATTGTAAGGTAAGGCTTGATAAAGTATTTAGAAGTAGTCTAAAATCTCTGTAGGTACTGTACTTCAGAAATCTATTTTCAGAGCATTATAGTTTATGATGTTGTCAACTGAAAATACTTACGTTGACCTAGACCTTAGAATTTTCACACATAAAAAGAGCTTTGCTAATTCACTGTTGGAGAGTTTTTGCTGATCCAACACATACATTTTCCGCTTTAAAGTAAAGACCTCTTATTTGAAAAACACAGAGAAGCCAACTCACCCACATCATCCGAAATATGCAAGTGTGTATCGCGTCACCTTTTTCTGTTACTGCTTGCTCGTTTGTTCACGTGTGCAAATTCTGCTCGTTGTTTGTTGAAATGGAGATATTATTTAAAGTTGTGTAATGAGCAAACAGTGGAAAACTTGTGCACCCCTCAGCAGATTTTCACGGTCGCCTTTGGTGACATAGTTTCCATTTCCCCTTATCTACCCTTCCAGATTTTTTGTCCCAAATTGCTCGTGCTACTTGCAGTGGGTTGGTAGCCAAACAATTTTTGGTTCCTACGCAGTCGTGGCATCCCTTAGAATAATAATCTGGGTTGCATCTCTTTTATTCTTAAACCACTAACATCATGTGTCCACCAATTTTCAAAGGGGAATTAAGTTTTACATAAAAAGTTTGTTTCTATCTAATGCCTTCTCTCGTTGGAGTTTGATTGTCATCATTTTTATATTATGTTTTTGTTTTAATATTTGTGTTTTCTCCTGTCCTGCTGTTATTGTTATTCTAAGTTTTGTCATCACTTTGTATAAACAGTGTATTTAATGTTATAATATTAGATCTGTATTTGGGTAAGGCACACTGTAGGAATAATTTATGAACCACTAATTACTGAATTACCATTTTTTAAGTTTGTTATACGAGTAGTTAAGCGCACTTGAAGTGAAATAGCTAAACAGCGCTATATAAATTCCATGTTATTATTATTATTATTATTATCAATTAAATGTTCGCCTAGCGGAAAAACTCAATATGTTTCGAAGCTACGAGTAGCGACGTTTTCTTCTTCTGGATTTTCAGTGGGTGATGTTATAATTTTCTCGCTCCTCATCGTGTGAGCAAAATATTGAAATTTCGATATTTTAAAATATATCTATTTGAATTTCATTTTTGTTTTCGTTAATGAATGAATGCAAATCTTGGAAGCATATATTAACCCACTTTTCGACGTCTGATCGAGTTGAAACTCGGCAGTTAGACTCGTTGTTGATGATACTGCATTCAATCAAATTTCGGTGTCAATCATCAGGACAATATTACAGTAGTTAATATATGAAAAAGAAATCGGTACTACACGATCGGCATCTAGCAAGTGAAATGACACTAAACTGCGCTATATAAATTCCAAGTTATTATTATTATTATTATTAGCGACTCCGGTCTCTGGGAAGAAAGGTTCAATCCTCAGCCAATTTTTTTGTTGTTGTTTTAAATTAGATGTATTACAGTAAAAAAACTTGTTTGTTTTTAAGGGGTTGATTTTTTATTTGTGGTATAATTGCGTAATTGTTTTGTGATGGTAACATATTTTAAAGTTTGTACTATTGGTAGAAAAGTGGTAAATTTACAAGGCTAAAATAAATTCCCTCTATAGACCTTCTCATTGGTAGCATAGTTTTTTTTAAGGCAATTCCTATCTGACATATGATTTTTTCTCTCTCTGATGCCTCCTGCTCAGTTTGAAATTCGTTTGGCACATGTCATAAATGAAATGTTGTTAACCGCACACATTTTTGATGATTTATTTATTGGTATTATGTATCAGCAAATATTGTCACAATAATAGGTTGAGATACTAGATAATATTATGTAAACTTTCCAAGTCTATTCAAACAAACGGTATAGTTCAAACCTTTTGCTGCATAAACAACTCGTACGGAACAAGATGTAAAAAATAATCTACCCACCTATTTTTAAAGTGATATAACTTAATTATTATTCATTGAAGACAATATTAGCGATTGCTAAACAAAAATTTGAAACAGAAAATCAGTAAAAGATACTAATTATTATTTTTTTTGGTAAACTAGTGTTTTAAGACAAGATCTTTTATGCATAGGCACAAAGGGTAAAAATTATTTTTATAAGCAATAATTATTAACAATTATTTTACAAGCAATAATTATTCGCCTCAAACACTCATCCACATTGAAAAATCTCCTGATAAAATTGTGCTATGCATAAAAAATCTTGTCTTAAACATTAGTTTACCAAAAAAATAATAATCAATAATTATTAGCCTGAAACACTCATCCACATTGAAAAATCTCCTAATAAAAGATACATGACGCCAACGGGACCGTTATGTATCTTTTATCAGGAGATTTTTCAATGTGGATGAGTGTTTCAGGCTAATAATTATTGCTTATAAAAATAAAAAGATACGTTTACATCTACGATGGGACTAGATGTGACCGTATCTTTTTATCATTTTCTATTTCAAAATTTCGTTTAGGAGTCGCTAATATTGTCTTCAATAATTAAATATTACATTTTGAGGTTTTACTCATTAAGTTATTCCAAAAATAAAATATTTATTAGTCGTTTCTACGACCAGTTCTTCAGTTCAACAGATCGGCGGTGGAATGGTTTACGTCTCTTCAATCCTTCCTTCCCACAAAAAGACCCTCCACACAACATCCCCAAAGATGATAAAGACTTTTTTTTATGGAATTTAATTTTTAGGAAATCATTTCTCTCAGGGCCTCCTGTGTGGAGTTAATGTGAAAAATATATGAAAGCGACGGTAATTTTTTTTTTCATTTTAAAATCTATTCATATAATACAAAAATCACTGACCATTTTTTACTGAAATTTCTAATGTGTAATTTTCGTTTGATTGAAATAGAATGAGGATACATGATGTCAGGCAGTGTAAGAGAGACACAGCGCGTGGGAAATGGACTAGAACCAAAAGGTGATATTTCCATTCAAATATATATGTAAGGCCTGTGTGTATTATCTAATCGGTGTACCTACCTCTGAACAGTAATAAATAATAATAATGACCTCAGAACAATCGATACCTACTTATTATTCTGATCCATTTAACTTAACAATGCAATACATTTTGACTTTAATTTTCGATGCAAGTTTTTGTTGGTACGTGGTTTATGCCAGATTCATGATGCTAATCTTTTTTGTTTGACTAAAATCCATCTATTTCAAAATGCCTAATACTTTTTTTTTGGTTTTACTGAGGATTGTACCTTCCTCCCAGGGTCTGGAGTCACCGCGCTATCAAACAACCTCGCCAAATGCTGATCGGGTAGGACCAACATTTATGTCTTATATTAACTGCTGTGATGCCGTCCAATTTCAGAGAAATGCGCATATATCCGCGTACATGATTTGATTCATAGAATGCATTGTCATCCACAAGTAGTCTATCTGCCACAGCTCGATCTGATGTCGGGAAGTGGCCTAATTTCCGCTTCCAAGATTTGCATTCATCCATATCCGAAAACAAAAGTGAAATTCAAGTAATGCATTAAAAAATGTGTACATTATTTTACTTCCCCACAGACATACACACATACACACACACACACACCCTCACACACACACACACACACACACACACACACACACACACACACACACACACACACACACACACACACACACACACACACACGCACACACACACATTCACATACACATACAATCAAAGATATTAGAAGAACGAGATATGCTATGTTGGCCGCCGGACCGTAGCCGGAGTACTACCTAATTAGGGTACTTTGAACGGTATCGGGACGTATACGCACAGAAATCTGTTCTATGTATTAGTGCGGATACCTTAGCGATGCCTTAGCGTAAGCGAAGGTGTGCAGTAGTATTGGTGAACAAAACCGGCGACACTCGGCAAAACAATTCCACTCAGTACGAACTGCGCATAGCACATCTCGTTCTTCTAATATCTTTGCATACAATACATACATATTTGGTGATTATGTGCGGAAGTATTTTTTGTTTGGAAGTGGGATTAATGAACCTTCGATTAGTAAAAACGTTCTCATTTGAAAAAGATCTTAGGTTAGGCTTAGCCCATCTCCTGAGATCCTAACAGCACGTTCTGTTAAAATATCTGTAAGGAAAACACAATTTCCCACATATAAGGCGATGCACTACGTAGTAATGCAAAATCATGTGCTTTTGGTTTGAAAATTTGGTCGCCTAGAAACGTTTCAGATTCTTTAATTAAATACTGCGAGTAGAATACACCCTGGCCTTTGAAATAATCGAGTATTTTTTAGATAATTATTTTTATAAGCCCCGAAAAATAATGTATAAGGCCTATGAACACTGTTTAAAGTTCAAAATCTCCTACTTACGAACCCATTTTCGGACATGGTTTTGTTGTATAATGTGGCAAATTAAGTTATTTATTAAATGATCGGAAAAAAATAAATATTTATGCCTGAACATCCACAAAACAAAATAAAAGGCACTTTTTGGCCATGTTTTTTTCTTGCATAAATCAAAACAGGCGGATTGTGTTAAGCGGGAATTTAAACATTATCGCCATCTACGTAAGGGCTGTTATTGATAGCGGCTCGATTTAAAATATTACACGACGTAGTGCATCGCCATAAGTAGGTATTTTCACGTGTTTTTATTTGTTAAAGGTAGTTGTACAAACTTACAAATGGCTTATTCCTGACCTTGATGATAAATATTATTATTGTTTTGCGAGTAAGGCGAGCAAGAGTAAACAATAAAAGATATTATTTTATTGAGAAAAACCAGTTTCTTTCAGTTTTTTTAATGAAAAAAAACAAAAACCCTTCCCCTACGAATTTGAATGCAAGTATTTTTTTTTAATTGCCAAAATATGATTTTTAGTTGACATGTTTTCAAAGAACGAATACTAAAAGTTGATCGCTCATGACAAAAGATTACACACTAGTCGGTGTAACCGGAAAATTCAACACTTGTGACTTTATATCACTTTATAAAAGTGATGGAACAAAAAAAATCCATGAATGTGATGGAACAAAAACTAGGTTAAATAGGTTATGTGGGTCATGTTTATTTCATCGCTTTTAATAACTTTTCTACCACTTTTTAAAGGTGTGTTGAATTGTCATTGTGTTTAGTTATCACGGGACCGTTTTATTATAGACCCATTTATTTATTTTATTTTGGGAAAATCAACAGTTTAGAAAGTGGTTGGTTTATATTCGAGCAATTTACTTAACTGAGAAACCAATTTTAGATTTCCTCATTTTACTAACAAAATACGTATTCAACAATTTAAAAGTTTTATCACATATTACATATCTATTATAATTACAACAGGAGATACTCCATAATATAAATCATATTACATGTCTATTATAATTACAACAAGAGATACTCCATAATATACTTCATCACATTTTATATACTTTGATTTAGTTGGGGTATGAATACATTTATCAATGATTTTATATTTATTTTCGTTACAATTTAAGTTATTATATAGTGAACACAATCTTTTGAAAATATATATATTTTTTTAATTTTAATTTTTAAAGAAAGACAAAAATTCCCGGGTTACGAATAACCTGACAATATTTGAAAATCTCCTACTACCACCACAGTAAGCTAAAAATGTTGCTTGTGTTGCGATGGAGGACTTAGCCAGCCGAGGAATTGAACACACTACGCCTGGGTGGGACCCAAACGCGATGTCAACTCGGCCACCGACCGTTCTAGTGATTTATCCATTATTTTAAATATTTATATGGATTCAGAGCTATTTTTTCAAGGAACGTAACACAAATTAATGGTGGCAACAATTCCTCTGTGTGTGTGACAAATTTCCGAAATCTGTTGGGACTATATTCACTGAGTTGAGTTTACTCGGAATTACGGTATATTTTATTTTTCCTTTATCTAAGAACAAGGATATTATCGCCATACAAATGTGTGTTTAGTTATTAAATGGGTACGTAGGCGTCCAAACTGCCGGCAGGTTATGCATGTCAACTTATGCAGTATCCAGCACGTCCGGCAGATTGGCCAAGCTCACCGCTACTTATGTCAAAGTGCCCGCTGGTCTGTCCCTCCACGGGTCACGGGACCGGACCCACTCGCCAGAAAAGCGGGCGGCTGGTTGTGAAAAATTGGTCAAAGCCTTTCCTAATTCCCGAACTATCGCCATCTAGAGGCGGCCGCCCGCAACGGATAACCGGTTGGGCCGGTTAGGGTGGTTCGCCGGCTGGGGCGGGCCCGCTGGGGTGGCCCGCTAGGGTGGGCCTGTTAGACTTCCCTTTTTTAATGCTGAAATCAGTTGTAGAGCACAGTTAAGACTTTTGTTGACTTCGGACGAAACTTTGTTATTTAAAATGCATTTAAATACGTGAATACAATTAGCGAAATGACTTATTATCTCACTGAAGAATAAGATAATACCAACAAATCTTAACGAAACATGAAACAGAACAAGACACAGAAAATTAAAAAAAGATAACTGTCACAACTAGGAATCGAACCCAGAATCTCTTGTATTACCGGTACAGCGTGACGCTAACATAACCACTCTACCATTTCGATCTAGTTATAATAGTCATATGTCATATCTAATATTTCAAATTCATTAATTATTCCTAATTTTTGGCAGCTACCTTTTTGAATGGTCACAAATTTACAATGTGTTGGTTTGTAACCTAGGTAGTGTCTCGGATAAACATTCAGATTTTTATTTATATGTGATACCTATTTACTTCTACCTAAAACTCAATTCAATTTTTATTGAAACATATTTTTTCCAACTCTTGAAGGTTATACCCATCAAGAAGAAAACATTTTTTTTTTATAATTTGTTTATTATCTGTGTTTTTTTAAAATAAATATTCAATGTTTACAAGTCATACTGTTTTTATTTATACTACACTTCCATTAAAAGCATTTGCTTGTGAATGGAAGAGGAGTGTACATTTGCGAAAAAATAATATAACTAGGTTACAAAGTAAAAAAAATTACAAAATTTAAATTCGTACAAATTTTTGTATTTGAAAGGAAGAAAAAATATATATTATGGAGGATAAATAGAGTATAGTAGGATAATTTGTGAGATTTTAAGTGAAACTAGGGGAATCAGTTTTTTTGTTAACGATTTCCCAAAAATATTTTTTTATATAGTTCAATATTTGTTTTTTTTTTTTATCATTAATGCTTCTAATTTCTTCTGGTAATTTATTAAAGAAATCTTTTCCTTGGTGGGTATAATGGTGCTGGGCAAAAGAAATGTGTAGTTTAAGTCTGGTTCGATTTTCAGCTATGAATGAGTATTTATCTTTTTCTTTTATAATTTGAATAATTGAATTTTTCATAAATAAGTGTTTAAATGTAGGAACTTTGAATTCTTCGAATACGCGTTCAGTGGGGAAGTCTGGAGGTTTTTTTAGTAATATTTTTATTATGACTTTTTGAACAAATTCTATGGTGGTCAGGCTAGTTTTGTAAGCTGCTCCCCAACTCAAGTCATTACAGTATTGTATTATAGTTATTAAATTATTTTATTATAAGAAAAGGTGTTCTAATAAAAATTGACACAATATCTATCGATATTATTATACAATTATGTTATGGTCTCCCTTTTTTAATATTCATTCAGACAACCTTGAAAAGATTCAACATAAGTTCCTAAGGAACTCTTCTATTTTTTTATGTGAGGATTCTTATTTTCGGTTAAAATTATTACTTATTTATTTATTTATTTATTTTCGCCCTAATGGCCTTTTACAAAAGTAGTTAACAAGTAATACAGTTGTGTTACATAGTTTACAATAAATTATGATTTTTGATTAAATTAAGGTAAATTCAAATTAATAGTGTGGATTACGGAAAGCTAAATATGTATTAAGGAACATATACATATAAAAACAAAAGTGTATTCACTACGGAGTTGTGAATTCATACATCTCAGTAAAATTATTAAAAAGATTTCGTTTTATAACTAATACGGAATCTTTATGCATTTCTACAATATTCCCAAATTTATTGCCAAAATGATGTAGTCTATTTATAGGTGTATGAGCTTCATAGTTGGTTTTAAAATTGTCACAGAAAAATGGAGCACTTTGCCTCGTATTTCTAGTCGGTACGTAAAATTCTATTTTGGCGAGAATTTCAGGGTTGTCAATGGAATTATTAATAATTTTATTTAAAAGTACAAGGTCAGAGATGATCCGCCTATCTGATAGCGTTATTAAGTTAAGTTGTTTCATCAAAAGAACATAGTTATGTCGGGTTGTTTCGGAGAATTTGAACAATTCATCAAATTTCAACGTTCATTTTCAAGTTCTGTGAAAGATTTTTTCAAGTTCTGTTTTTATTTCAGTTTTGTCAAGCAACTAGCCTACAATGATATAATAACAGAACTTGAATAAGTCTTTCACAGAACCTGAAAATGAACGTTGAAATTTGATGAATTGTTCAAATTCTCCGAAACAACCCGTCCTTAATGTTTTGAATTGGAATATTCAGTTTAAAGTTAATAAATCTTAGAAATTTGTGTTGTACCCTTTCAATATTTTCAGAATGCGTTTTATACAATGGGGACCAAATAGGCGAATTATACTCTACACCTCTTACTAAAGAAGTGTACAATGTTTTCAAACATTCAAGTTATTATTAACATATTATTACTTATGTATTTTGTTGTATGTTTTTGTTGCAATTTATGTTTTTTTTCATTATCTTTATATTTTCTTTATTGTTTTAATTTTTAAATTTTCACATTGATACAAATTACCTTGTAAATTATTATATAAAAGCCTAGTAGGGCGTGTAATAAATAAATTAATAACTACGTTTTTTACTCAAAATAAGGTCGGGAATCGCTGGTTAAAGTATTTCAGGTACGTGTTGATACACGCTGTACGTACCTTCTTATGTCATGATATATACGAGTATATTACAAAATAAGTTCGGGAATCGCTGGTTAAAGTATTTCAGGTACGTGTTGATACACGCTGTACGTACCTTCTTATGACATGATATATACGAGTATATTACAAAATAAGATCGGGAATCGCTGGTTAAAGTATTTCAGGTACATGTTGATACACGCTGTACGTACCTTCTTATGTCATGATATATACGAGTATATTACAAAATAAGGTCGGGAATCGCTGGTTAAAGTATTTCAGGTACGTGTTGATACACGCTGTACGTACCTTCTTATGTCATGATATATACGAGTATATTACAAAATAAGGTCGGGAATCGCTGGTTAAAGTATTTCAGGTACGTGTTGATACACGCTGTACGTACCTTCTTATGTCATGATATATACGAGTATATTACAAAATTATTTGAAATAATTTGGATGCATTTTGACCCTTAACAGCTTTTGCTATCTCTTAATTAAAAATATAATTATTTCCTTCTTCAAACACAAAACTTATTTTGTGGAACCATTATAATGAAAACAATAAACACTCCGATGATCACAAATTCATTCTAATCTCTTTTCGATTTAACCGAAAATAGTCTATTTTTGATATAAGTGTAATTAATTGACATAAAAACCCTTAAAAACAAAGTTTACTTCAATACAACTATTATAAAATGGTTGTATTAAAGTTTAACATTTATTATTTAAATTTAACAACTTATTTTTTTTTGTTTTGTATGAGTATTTAACCCTCCTGCCGTGGAACTGGAGTCGACAACTCCAACCTTATGAAATGCCAAACGGGTAGGACCGATATTTATTTCGTATATTAATTGCTGTAATGTCATCAGATTTCAGAGAAATACGTATGTGTCCGCGTGTATGTACGTGATGTATGTACGTGATGTATGTACGTGATGTATGTACGTGATGTATTTACGTGATGCCACCAAATGTTAATAAAATACATTATTTTACATCGTATGTCGGAAAATGGGTTAATTTTCATTCATTCATTCATTCCTTTAATCACGAAAACAGAAGAGAAATTCAAATAGATGTATTTAGAAATAATATCAAGTGGTGTTCTACTCGCAGTATTTAGAAATAAGATCAAGTTGTGTTCTACTCGCAGTATTTAGAAATAAGATCAACCTGTGTTCTACTCGCAGTATTAAGAAATAAGATCAAGTTGTGTTCTACTCGCAGTATTTAGAAATAAGATCAAGTTGTGTTCTACTCGCAGTATTTGGAAATAAGATCAAGTTGTGTTCTACTCGCAGTATTTTGAAATAAGATCAAGTTGTGTTCTACTCGCAGTATTTTGAAATAAGATCAAGTTGTGTTCTACTCGCAGTATTTGGAAATAAGATCAAGTTGTGTTCTACTCGCAGTATTTTGAAATAAGATCAAGTTGTGTTCTACTCACAGTATTTTCAAATAAGATCAAGTTGTGTTCTACTCGTATTATTTTAAAAATAAACATCCATAATATTTCTAGGCGATCAAATTATCGAACCAAAAAACATTATCGACAACGAGTCTATCTGCCGAGTTTCAGCTCGATCGGATTTCGGGAAGTGGGTTATTTTCCACTTCCAAGATTTGCATTCATTCATTACTGAAAACAAAAGTGAAATTCAAATAGATGTAGGTATTTAAAAAGAACTAAATTTGTTCCAAAGACCTCGGCGCCAAAAACAAAAGAGGTTTGGCCTTCGTTCGACACATGTTTGAACTAACCCCTTTGAACGATTTCGAAAATACTATCGAAGTACAACAAAATATCCCAACTCACCAAAAGTTTTCTACCTATTCGAACACCCTGAACTGTTCCTTCAAAGCAAAACGTATTAATTGCGAGGTTCCAATACTGCGGTTGCTTTTGGAGAGATAAATTAGATCTGTTACAGAGAAAATTTGGAGGGTCTGTCGAATAGGTACAGCAATAAAAGTGGATTATTGGGCCGGTGTCTAAGTGAGGCTTGTTCAGGACAAACAAAATAAATCTGCAAAAGAAACAATAAAATCCAAAGGTCTATCGAGGAGAGTCGTTAAACGTGACCTCTTTGCCCGCTTTGTTTCCCTTTCCGCAATACGCTGTACTGACTATGGCGAATAGAGGTTATAAACTGTACGTTACCTACATAAAATCACTACACATTTTTATGAAGTTTGGTAAAAAAAATGACCCCACAACTCATAAATATTGTTTATAATAAAATAACACATACTAGTATTATGTTACATGATCACTCGCAGAATCAACTTAACTATATGAAATAACCACTTGGGGACATTCTTGCAAAAATAATTTAAATTATCTGCAATTAGTAAAAAATTAAATTCATTAGATGAAGCATTTCAATTTTGTATCGAAACTTAAATATCTCACCTGTGCAGGCTACGGGACAAAATATTGATTCAGCATATATCTGACTCTGAGTATAAGAGGAAAGTGGAACATAAGCACAACACTAGGTTTACAAAGAATGAACCCTAGAGTATAATGCTGCGTATAAATTTGCGAGCCGAGCCGCGAATAATTTGAAAGGAACAAAGCAACCACCGGCGCACTGTGTTTGGTTTCATACAAGCTAGACGGAAAAAACTCACTTTGGAATTCTTAAAAAATGACGTCATGGGGGTATTAACAGGTAGTTAGTGTAACAAATGCTTTTGTAATTAGGGTAATTAATGCACGGGTTGACTCATACCAGAGCTCCAAAGTTAGGTAAATTAGTTAATGAATTATCAGTTGCTTTTATTCGCATCTTGTCGCGCGAGCTGCAAGGTTGTTTATGTGTTTAAAGTATTTTGTTTTGGTTATAAAAAAATGGAGGCTACTTTGGAAGGTATGTAGTATGTTATAATTGTAAAATTTTAATATAAAACATTACAGTTTTTTTTTAAATAATGTTTAACTTGTGTATTTTTTTGTGGTTTAAAAATTTTTAATTTCTAACTTCACGAGAATTTATTTCTGATAAAATATCAATAAGGTTCCGTGATTTTTTTTTCGTAGATTGAACAATTAGTTTTATATTCAAATCAGTTTTGATATTTTTGCTCATTGATGATCACCGATCATATTTTGTCATTCACAGGCACCACATACCAAATTTCCAGGCAGGAATTGTTCGAGACATGGAGAAGTTTACCCAAGAAAGAAAGGTTTCAGGGAATATATAATCATATTTTAAGTAAATTCTCAGTGCAAGCAGTAAAAAAATTTGAAAAGCCAAGTACAGTTAATATCTTTGAATATAACCAAAAAGTGAATCGCAGCCTCTCGGATTCTCGAAAGATTTGTTGTTAAATTTGGTGAGTGGCTTCAAGGCAGTGAAAACGTTTTTGTAATTGAAGATTTACCTGAAAATTCTCAATTAGACAGAAATCAGCCATCTACATCCACTGGAAGGCCCGCAAAGGATTTTGAGGCGTGCAGTGATCGGAGTAATGAAAGAATGAAACTTAGTGAATACGAGGACATCTGTCGAACTTTCGTTTTCCGCACAGATGTCGGTTCGTGCAACTGGAAAACATACCGTTGCCGATCTCCTGAAGGAAATCTCGGAAGCTTCTTCTGATGAAGTGGCAAAAGTATGGAGGGATCGTCGACAATTAAAGGAACAGCGCACATTAACCATCGAAGAAGCGCTAAGTGTTTTTGTAGATTTCAAACTAACTTCGCATTCATACAAAGTCATGCGTAGAAACGCCATAAAAGCCGGCTATTACCTATATCCGTCATTTTATAGCTGAAGGAAAGCAAAAGAAGCATGTGGTCCGAGCGAGGAATTCATCAAAATTAGCGAAACTCGTGCAGAAATTCAATTACAGGCGATATTGAATCACACTGTGGAACGTTTGCTAGTGTTCAATCGCAAGTTATAAAATAAAGAGTTCCTTCGGGTTCTACTCCAATCCTAATTTGCAAGTGGGGTGGGGATGGAAGCTCAGGACATAGTACTTATAAACAGAAATTTCGCACGGAACACGCAACTGATGAATTTTTTTTGTTATGTCATTCGTTCTCATTCAATTGAGACTGAATGATGACCCGAATTTAGTAATTTGGCAAAATCCAAGCCCTTCCTCGACTACTAATTGCCGTCCTATTTAATTTATTTTTGCTAAAGAGACCGACACTCTCACAAAATCTGAAATGGACAAGGTACAAGAAGAAGTAGACAAGTTGATAAATTTTAGAATTAACATCGAAGGTGTAGATTTGAATGTAAAATTTAAAATGTTTTTTACTATGGTAGATGGCAAAATTTGCAATGTAATGACTGGAAACAAGTCGACTATGTCGTGTTATATTTGTGGTGCCAAACCCAGTGAAATGAATACTACGGTTATCAATAGAGTTCCACGACAAGAATTTTATTCCTTCGGCTTATCTACATTGCATGCCTGGATAAAAACTGTTGAATGTTTTTTGCATATCGCTTACCGAATACAACTCAAATGCTAGCAAGTCAGAAGAGATGCAGGAATTACAGGAACGGTTTAAAAGTGAAATGGGATTAATTGTAGATAAGCCGAAACCTGGGTTTGGCAACACAAATAATGGTAACACGGCAAGGCGGTTTTTTCGAGAGCACGAAAAGAGTGCCGAAATAACGGGTGTAGATGCGTGGCTCATAAAGAGGTTTTGCATAATTTTGAGTACAATAGCTTCTGGGTATAGCATTAACATTGAACATTTTGAACAGTATGTGCATGACACTTATATTATACATGATTGGTATACCATGCCACCAACTGTTCATAAACTATTACACCATTCATTTGATGTGATTAGTTCGTGCATTGTACCTATTGGACAGCTGTCAGAAGAGGCGCAAGAGGCGCGAAATAAAGATTTAGGCAATTTCACACCAGAAAAATCGACCGAACATTCACAATAAGAGATATGTTAACCATGCTATTAATTGCATCAGATCCAATAATAAATAGTTTTAGAGAGGTTCCAAGAAAAAAATCGGGCTCACTTCCCTCTGAAGTGTTAAATTTACTTGTTCAACCCAATTCCGAGTCGAGAACATAATGTTTGCGATCTGATGACTCCTCTGAACATTATTCTTATGACTCCTCTGAACATAACTCAGATAGCATCTAGTTTCAATAAACATTCTGTTTAAGCACTTTCTCACAAATCTATTGGTCCTGTACTCTGTCTTAAAAAAATTAAAGATGTTTATGTGCAGTTAATTTCTCTCGCCGCAAATGACTCAGATAGCACTTTATTAGATTAGTAATTTTTTTTTGTTTCGTAACTGTTCTTTTATAACTTTTGATATTATTATTTTATTTTCTGACTGTACTTTCTGCAACTAATGCTTGTTTTTATTAAGTTCTGTTGCTAAATATGACTAAAATAGTTTTCCGAGATTAGTAATAATGATTGTTTTGATTATTTTATATCATTTATTTATACTTGCAATTATTTCGTGATTTGTATTATATTTTCTGACTGTGCTTTTACCTACATATTATTCTCAAAATACACATATTTTCTACTGTTTAAATTTTTTTATTTATAAACCTCAAATATGCTATAAATATTGTATTAATTATTTAAAATATTTTTTTCCGATTTTTTAAAAAGAAATTAAATTAATCTCTTTCAACCCAAATTTTCAATACATTCAGATTAAATACTCCCAACAAGAGGATTCCAAACACTTTATTATTATATAAGAGTTTTTTCCGTCTAGCTTGTATGAAACGAAACACTGTGCGGCGTTTCGCGGCGTACTTACAAAAACTTCATCATACTCGCTCATCTGTCAATTTGTTAAAAAAAATAATATTATTAAGATTAATTTATTTGAGATTAAGATTCAAGATTTTTGGGCGCTTACATTGTCCGATCTTACATATCAAATCGCTTTACGGCAGTAGAACTGGGTGGAGTCGCGAGTGATAAAGGTAAAATAACATGTGGAGTGCCCCAGGGATCAATTCTTGGGGTATTAAAGGAAATCTACAGCTTTATGCGGACGACACTGTAATTTTTTATGGCAAACCGAATCTAGCGGAGCTTGAAACGGAAATTAATTTTCATGTTTCCCATCTCACAAGCTGGTTAAGAATAAAAAAACTGACCCTTAACGTAAAAAAACGCATTGCATACTTTTCGACAACAAGAAAAATTGCAGCCTCATTTTAAAAACTGTCTCGAAAAGAAAACGAACACAAAATATCTGGGCCTGATTGTGGATTCCCAGCTACCGTGGGATCTCCACATAAATCATGTGAAGGAGAAAATTACCCCCATAAAACTTGTGTACGGCTTCAAGGATTACTACACATTTATATACTAACTTCGGTGTATTATGCCATGATACATTCACATCTATCCTATCTCTGTTGTATCTGGGACTTTGCCCCAAAGAAACTGATAGCTGACCTGCAGGTGGTCCAAAACCGAGCTCTCAGAAATATTCTAGGTCTTCTATGGGACACACATATCAAGGACATTTATTCAATATCCGGTATCTTTCCAATCACAGTTCTTCCCAAACATGAAATCACGACCGCCATTCTACAAATTACCCAACAATCAACCCACAGTAACATCAAGCTACTTTACAACCAAGACATCCTCAACCACAATACTCGGAATAACAATTAAATCCGCATTCCTCTAACACACACTTCGAAATATGGAATCAAATCTCTTAACTATATTGCCTACACATTCTATAACTCTCTTCCAGATATGTATAAAAACAGCCAGCATAATCCAAAAACTCAAAGTAAGGTCTAAAAAATATATTTTATTAAAACATATAGAAACGAAAATACGAAATTCTTGTCGTGTTGTACTTTGTTTTGTTTCTTTCTCTCTCCTTTTCTATCCCGTGTATTTGTAATAGAGCGTAATCTATTTTTACCAATGTATTAGTGGGTAAGTACCTTCTTCTAAATTCCTACCTTGGTTCTGTGCGTATGTGTATATCCCTGTCTGTTTCTTTTTTCTTCTTGTTTGTTCTACTTAATCCCCCCTTTTCTATTTGTGTACTGTTTTGTATGTGAAACTTGTAATTATGATATTTTTGAATTGTTTAGCATGTGAAACTTATAATGTTGATATCAAAATACCAATGTAAAATTGTACCTATTAACTCACACCTATGTATTGTAAGTTTTTCTCCTTCTACAATGAGTTTTGTAACTCATCGGGATATCTCTAGCAAGAAATAAATAAAATAATGAAAATAAAAATTAAAAATTAATTGTATATCTTGAAAAGGCATACAAAAAAGTCAGCAATGGTATAATTATGTCTATCTTCTAAGGATAACCCCCAGCAACGCCGGGTACTAGTCAGCTAGTTACATGTAAAATCGTATTTAAATTGGGTTTTTACATATTCATTTATTTTATTTTATTTATTTATTTATACGCCCATTGGGCTTTTACATACATAGTTCTTAAGAAAAATATTCTGAAGATTGTAAGTTCACAATAGTAACAGTAATAATACATTTAACCATATCCATTTGACATATTATAACAGCAAGTAAATAGTAAATGCATACAACAATTATTTGTAGGTATAAACTATGTATTGTTAACAAAAGATAGAGCGTTTGACTGGTTATCGTGGCCTGTTAAATCGAGGGCGTTCGGTCTGCCATTTTACATACATGTTTTAAATAGTTTATATAAAAAATATTGTGAAGATTATAAGTATAGAATAGTAAAAGCAATAATATAACCTTCAACATTTGACATATAAAAGCAAGCAAAAAGCAAATGGAAACATGACTGTTTGTAGGTATAAGCCTGTTGTAAGAAAATAAGAATACGCCTACTTCTAAGGTATAAAGATGAAAATTGTTTATAAAAATGTTAAGTTTAGTAATACTAGGTAGTAGTTGTATTAACATAATATGTATGCGACACATAAAAGCTAGTGTATATATTTATTCATTCATTTAATTATCTTTTCACGAACTAGCGGGCTCCATAAGCCAGCCAGTTCGTAAATTGATAAATAAATAAAAATAACATTGTTACTAAATGATTACAGTAATTACATGTTAATAATAATTGCAAGAAGACTACACCTATAATTGTGTCAATCTTGAGGAAATAATTCGATAAGAGATGCAATAGCTAGATGTTTATTGTTTTATTATAAGAGTTCTAATATATTGGTTTTAAATTTGGAAACCGATTGGAAACGATAGACATCGATTGAACTATATTTGTTTCCAAGTGTATGAAGCCTTTGAATTGGGGAGTTTACGAAGTAATTATTGGCAGATTTGGTAACAAAATATAGAGCATTTAAACGGGTATCGCGGGTAGGTATACGCAAATTAATTAAGCTCGTTAAATCGAGGGCGTCCAGGCAGCCATTTGATATATTTGAAAAGGCAAACTAAGTCGCTCACTGTGGGTCTTGAAGTTAAATCGCTTAGGTTTAGTAATTCCATTAGACATGTATAATTAAGTTCTTCGATTGGTATTCCAAGTTTGTAATTAATAAACCTTAGAAACTTATGTTGTACTCTTTCGATTTTTTGCTGATGAGTCTTATAAAATGGAGCCCAGATTGTAGAGTTGTACTCCAAATTACTTCTTACCAACCCAGTGTACAGCAATTTGAAGGAATTAATTCTTTTAAATTCTTTTATCGTCCTCAGAATGTACCCCAGGCATTTCATGGCCTTGTTGGTTATTTCATTTATATGAGGAACAAAAGTTTATTTGCTGTCAAATATTATACCAAGGTCTTTAATTTGTTTTACTCTTTTTAGGAAATTGTTGTTGATGCTATATTGATATTTAATGGGATTATTGATTCGGGTAAAAGTTATTGATTGAAATTTTTCAATATTGAGAAACAGTTCATTAAGGGTGCACCACTCTTGTAGCCTCACAAGATTTGATTGCAATACGCTACAGTCATTATGATTAGTTATTGTTTTGTAAATTTTTAAATCGTCCGCAAATAAAAGTATCACAACTCCATCAACGATGGTAGTTATGTCGTTGATAAACAAGGAAAATAACACTGGGCCCAGATGTGACCCCTGTGGGACTCCGGTGAAGATTTCAAACTGATGTGAAAAATGTGAATTGATTTTTACTGATATTTTTCTTTTGTGAAGGTAGCTTTCGAACCATCTTAAAATATGCCCAGTTATACCTAGGGATCTTAGTTTGTTTATAATAATTTTATGTGAGACTTTGTCGAAAGCCTTACTAAAGTCTGTATACACTACGTCTGTTTGAAGACGATTGTTCATGGAATTAGTTATATATTCCTGATATATCATTAAGTTTGTTAGAGTAGATCTTTTTGCTATGAAGCCATGTTGTCGATGTGAAATTACTTTATTGATTTCAGGCGAGAGTTTAGAGAGCATGGCAGATTTAAGTATTTTCGGGATTGACGACTGGATACATATAGGTCTATAGTTGGATATATCAAATTTATCACCTTTCTTGAATATTGGAGACAGAATGCTTGTTTTCCATTTTTTCGGAAAAATGCCAGTTTTTATGGACAAATTAAAAATTTTAGTTAGAGGATAAGTCAGGACTGATGAGCATTTCGATAAGAAGATTGGTGGAATGTTATCAGGACCGGCCGATTTGTTAAGTCAAGGGATTTTAATTTAGTTCTTATATCACGTTTTTCAAATATGCATTGCTTGAAATCGATGTTATTATTCTTAGGTGTTGTGGCGTCGAACATTGGTGAGTTGTTTGTAGAAGCATAGATTTTACTGAAGAATTCAGCAAACAGATTAACAACTTCTTGGGAATTATCGGCCGTTTTGTTATCTAAATACATGTTGGAGGGAATACCGGAGTCATTGTTGTTAAGTAATTTAGAAAATTTAAAGATGTTATGGGGGTCGGCAAGAGCCAATTCTTCAAGATGCATTTTTTATAACATTGCTTGGACATTTTTTTGGTTGACTTTCTGAGTTCGTTAAATTTAGCATAATCAATAGGATCGCGTGTTGATTTGTAGATTTTATGAGCTATTTTTTTGTCTCTAATTATTTTAATGAGATCGTTACTATACTATACTATATTAAGAGACTTGAATACTACTCTTCCATAGAAGCGTTAGCTTGCATTTGGAAGAGGAGTGCACAATACATAATTATAGTTATTTATAAGTAATTAATAATATGATAGGTATTACGTGTTGTAGTAATTACATTACAGAGAGAATTTAAAAAAAATAGTTACATTATATGTTTGGTAGGGTGACCGGATAAATCATCAAAATGATAATTCATCATATCTTTAAAAAGTTATATAAAGTCATAGAAAGTGATGAAACAAAAACTTTATTAACTGGGTTAAGTAGGTTAGGTTAGGTTTTTTTTTTCATCGTTTTTAATGACTTTTTATCACTTTTTAAATGTGTGTTGAATTGTCACTATGTTGAGTTATCATTGAACCGTTTGGTAGATGTGACATACGTGTAATTAGTTAAAGTAGATAAGTAATATACTTTATTCAGAAAATGGGTGATATCCAATTGGGAGGTAGTTACTTTGGTTAAGTTTATTCTACGTGCCAGAGGGTCAATGGAATCCCCAATTGGGGTATGTTGTTTGCTAAAGAAATTCTATAATAAAAACATTTAATGATGGGGTAAAACTTTTTCACTTTCCAATAGCAAACAAATCAACCACTGCCCCGCCTCTCCTGCCCATTTAAATGTTTAAAAAGAAATATTTAAAAAAAACTTCGTTTTCCGCGCGTGTTCCTTGTTTTTTGTTGGTGGTCTTCTAAGCAGATTTTCTCAAGTTAAAACCAGTCTCGCGTTCAGTATGCAATATAAAATTTTCTTAGCGGATTATTATTATTATTCTCGTATTTCAAGTGCAGTAATAAAATTCTAATTGCAGACTATGTGCTCCAAAATTGGAGGAAAATCGTTTTAATGTTCTGGGTGTAGTTTAATTAGAGTTACAGACTCGCATACAGATTCACTCTTAAGTGAAAACCAGTTTGTGTTTGGTTTGCAACGATAAAATTCCAGTTGCGGGTTCTTCTGCTGATGCTGAACATTTCGAAAAGAAGAATTCTCATGTTCCGAATACAGTAAAAATTCTAGTTTCACGTCATCGTAATTCAAAAATGAATCATGAAAAAATCGAAAGAAAACCATTTGCGTGTTCTAAGTGGAATAGTAATAAGTTCTAATCTGGGATGGCGCAAACGCCTTTCCGAAGAACCGCATGCTGCTTGCGAGCCGCGGTCTGCCGACCACTGCCCTAATAAGACTAAATAATCGTCCCCAACCCCCATGCTACGTAAGGTTGGATATAGCGCCACGCGTGCGTCGGTCGCATGCGGTAATATTATGCAAGTGAATGAATGAAGAGAGAAGATGTATGGAAAATGCCAAAACCTACTTCAATTTTTTAACTGATGAGACAGAATGGGATACTTCATTAAAAAAATTAAGTAGGTTTTGGCATTTTCCATACATCTTCTCTCTTCATTCATTCAGTTGCATAATATTACCGCATGCGACCGACGCACGGTGTGCCGAATCCCAATCTAGCTCCCCTTTAATACAAAATTGGTGTATTTCAAATATTTTTTAAATATTCAGCATTGAGTTGTTAAATATCCCAGGTAGATAAAACTGCAAAATATTTTTATTTTTATTGCCTTTGGGGTAGGTTTGATCACATTTAAAGTCCATTGTACTTGAGCCGCGGCGCTGTACCCCAATAAACAGTCTGTTTTGAACGTCTGCGCTGAATGGTTGTGGTTTATTTGTGTGAAATTTTATTATTTTTCTGTGAAATGGAGGCGACAAATCAAGGTATGCATTAATTTTTTTCATCGTGTTAGACCATTTATATTTTCCAGATTGCACGTAAGATTTAATCAAAAATAACATAAAGCAATATTTATTCATTTATCTGGTTTCAAAAGTTTACATGGTCTGAAAGTTTATTTCTATGCATTTCTATGATTCCAAAAAAATTTAGTCGTAAGGTTGACTCATCTTTATTTCATTTGGCTGAAATTTTTCTGCATCTGTTTGCGTTTTCATGCCATTTCTTCACATTCCAGTGATACAGCCATCAATTTTTAACCGAACGATATTCGATATTTGGTTACGAAACCCGAAGGAAGACCGAGCAAACAAGATATTACGTCATGTTATTCGACATTTTGGTTTTGTAGATCCTACTGACGATATTTTGAAATCACTTAAACATTCGATTAGTGTAGTGACCATTGGAATTCACATGCGTTGGAAGAAAAGTGGAAGACGTGCTCATAAATTTGTGAATAATTATTCCGTTTGGCTCAACAAAGACATTAATTTTAGTGATATTGTTTATGGTGCAATACCTTCTTGTAGTTACAATACGACGTTAAACGTTACAAGTGCTTCCAGACGCGGTCGCCCAAAAAAACTTTTTGCGGATTGTTGCGAAAAAACCAAAGCAAAAGAAGTGAAAAAAATCCTTCAGTTCTCCAACAAAACACAAATATCCATGGTGGCTCAAGCATCTCTACGAGCTTCTGGTAAAAAAGATGCTACTTCAATGGTGGGCAAATTATTTTCATCATCGCCGCGATATGCCACAAAAATTAAAAAAAATAATATACATTGTGCCACACAAGCAACATTGACGGCAAATCAAGCTCTGTCTTTGATCGTAAATGCTAAGTTAACTACTTATCAATATAAACTTATTAGGAAACAGGCAAGAGAACTAAATAGTCCACTTTATCCTTCATATTATTTAGTGAAAAAGGCTAAAACTGCTTGTTATCCTGACCCTGGTGATATTATTATAACCGAAACCTACGCTGAGGTAAAATTGCAATCATTACTTAATCATACAGTTAACCGAATTGCCTGCTCTCAAGAAGAAGTAATAAGTACAGCATTGTCAAGACAATCATTTGACTCACTGACTCTAGTTTCTAAGTGGGGGTGTGACGGTTGTTCCAGCCAAAGCACTTATAAGCAGAAGTTTTCAGGGGAGGGTGAATATAGTGATTAGTGTTTATTCAGTGTCTCATTTGTACCGCTACAACTCGTTAGTGATGGTAATGAGATTGTTTGGCAAAACCCAAGGCCATCATCTACCCGCTATTGTCGGCCAATAAAGTTCATATATGCAAAATAAACAAATAAATTAATTGAAGACGAAACTGGTAGCATAAATTTACAGATAAAATCTCTGGTGCCTACAAATGTAATAGTTAATGGCAAGGAAATGAAC
The DNA here is from genome assembly GCA_026573805.1 of Hesperophylax magnus. Classification (NCBI taxonomy): domain Eukaryota; kingdom Metazoa; phylum Arthropoda; class Insecta; order Trichoptera; family Limnephilidae; genus Hesperophylax; species Hesperophylax magnus. The sequence goes on along the minus strand of JAIUSX010000091.1, from coordinate 5,264,297 downwards.
GTTAAACACAAATTATTGTTCACAATGGTTGACGGTAAAATCAACGCACGCATGGCACTATATCCAACCTGAAGAACCGCATGCTGCTTGCGAGCCGCGGTCTGCCGACCACTGCCCTAATAAGACTAAATAATCGTCCCCAACCCCATGCTACGTAAGGGTGGAAATAGTGCCATGTCGCAAGCGGTAATGAAGAGCTGCGTACTTGGACCTAAAGAGCCCTGGACGGAGCAATTTGAGAAATATTTGCAGTCGCGGGGTGAGAGAGAAGATGTATGGAAAATGCCAAAACCTACTTAAATTTTTTAATGAAGTATCCCATTCTTTGTCTCATCAAATACCCCCATAAAAATAATGAGCCGTTATAACTGCGTTAACGACAGAGAGATAAAAGAATATATTTTTTTTAATTATTTTTTTTTAAATTTATTTATTTTATTTATTTATTTCATTCAAAAAACAGTTTTTACATAAAAAGCATGCTCTGCACATCTCACAAGGGATTCCTGTATCAAGATGTGCAGCTTTACAATAATATCATTTAAAAAAATACATATATGTAAATTAAAAATAATAACAACATTAAATTAAATTTACACCAAAAAAGAAAAGTTTATGACACGGACGTTTCGAGACCGGTAGACAAAAATAAACAAAATTTTAGTAACAAATGTATGAAAAAATAAAAACATAATGTCAACAAAAGAAGCATTAGTAAGTAAGTTGGCAACAATAATATTCTTCTGTTAACTAAAGTACAAGGTACCTGTGCTGGCTTATCAGACACAAGCATAGGGTAACCATACTAACAATTACAACATGGGACACGAGAGTTTTCAGAGGGGCAGAAGTTGAAACTGACCACTTTTTGGTGGTGTCGAGAGTAAACCTCTTTCGCGGTTGGCGCTCTAAAGTGAAAACGGTAATAGCTCCAACAAGAATCAAAATAGAAAAACTACAAAACGATAATGAGAGAAGTAAGTATGTCAATTGTGCAGAGATGAGATTGAATGAGAAGAAAATGGACGGTCTAAGCATAGACGAAACATGGAACCACATAAAAGTGAGTCTTTGTGAATCTGCTAGAGAGGTGTGTGGAATAAGTACGCAAGGTAGGAAGAAAGGTGATGCATGGTGGAATGATGAGATTAAAGCACTGGTCTCAGAGAAGAAGAGAGCATGGTTATGTCTGATTGCGGCTGGCAGTGCTTCCAGCGAAGAGAAGGATCGAGCGAAAAAAGTATATAAGGAATGGAAGAAAAAAGTAAGAGTTGGAGTGAAAGAACGAAAGAAACGCCTGGAAGAGGAAGAAGGAATGAAAATGACAAACCATTTCCAAGAAAACATTAAGTCGTTTTGGAAGGAAGTCAAAAGGTCCCGGTGTGGCCCTGAAACCGGAAGCATGAAAGTGATAAAATCGAAAGATGGAAAAATGTTGACAAATGAGGAAAAAATAAAAGAGAGATGGATGAAGTATTTCGACGAAGTCTTTGAAAGCGAAGTGAGTGACAGTGATTCTAGCGGCGAATCAGATATGAATGATGATGGACTGAATGTTACCGAAATTAGCATAGATGAGATAGAAAGATCAATTAAGTGTATGAAGAATGGTAAGGCTGTCGGTTTCGACAATATTGCTGCTGAATATTTTAAAGGAGGTAGCCGTATAATTCTCACATGGTTGTGCAATCTTTTTAACCAATGTTTAAAGGAATGTTACACGCCTTTAGACTGGAGAAGGGCAGTGATCATGCCATTATACAAAGGTAAAGGGTCACGTATGGAATGTGGGAATCATAGGGCTATTAGCCTGCTAAGTTCAGTTGGCAAGCTGTATGGTAGAATTTTGATTGAAAGGGTGAGAAAGGAAACAAAGGATAAAATATGGGATGTGCAAGGTGCCTTTATGAGTGGAAGGGGGTGCATGGACCAGATCTTCTCATTGCGTATGCTCACCGAGAAGTTTCTGGCAAAAAACCAGAAACTTTTCTGTGCCTTTGTAGATCTACAAAAAGCATACGACCGAGTCGACAGGAAAAAGCTATGGAAGGTGTTGTCCAAGTATGGAGTGAATGCGAATCTGACTCAGGCAATTGCGTCTCTATATGAGGGAAGCGTTGCATGTGTTAGGGTGAACGGTGGTTTTACGGGGTGGTTTGATATCACAAAAGGTGTTAAACAAGGCTGCGTAATGTCACCGTGGTTATTCAATCTATACATGGATAATTGTATGCAAGAATTGAAAGAGGTGGGATTGGGCGCGAATTTGAGTAATCTGAAAGTATGTTGCCTGTTGTATGCTGATGATGCGGTGCTGATTGCTAATAGTATGGATGATCTGCAGTCTCTCGTGTCTAGGATGAACGAAGTATGCGTGAAGAATGAGTTAATGATGAATGTAAGTAAGTCTAAAGTAATGGTGTTTGAGAGAGAAAGTACGAAAACAGTGTGCAATATAGCTGTGAATGAGGAATACTTGGAGCAGGTGGATGAATTTGTGTATTTAGGAAGCATGTTTACGAGAGATGGGAAGGCTGACAGAGATATTGAAAGAAGAGTAAATGCAGGTAACTCCATTAATGGAGGACTGAACGCAGTTGGCGCTAACAAAAAATTGTCCAAAGAAGCGAAGTTAGCAGTCCACAATGGAGTGCTGGTACCTACCCTGATGTATGGAAGTGAGGCATGGAACTGGGAAAGAAAGGATGAAAGTAGATTGAATGCTGTTGAAATGAGATCCCTGAGGCGTATGTGTGGTAAAACCATGTATGATCGTGTGAGGAATGTGGATATCCGCAAAGAGTGCAAGGCTGATGTAAGCGTAATGAGTAAGATCAAGAAAGGGACGCTTAGATGGTTTGGGCATGTAGAGCGAATGAGCGAAGAAAGGAGTGTAAGGAGAATATACGATGCAAATGTGAATGGTAGCAGAAGTCGGGGACGCCCGAGGAAGACATGGCATGACCAAGTGAATCAGATACTTGAGTCGGGCCATGTCAAGAGTCAGAACAATAGAAGAGTATGTATGAGACGATGTATGAATGTGAATGAGGAAAGGAGTGTATGCCAAGACCGAGTTGTTTGGCGGTCCGTCCTCTCTGCCTTTCCCTGCGGGGAAACGGCGTGATGGTTAGTTAGTTAGTTAGTTAAGAAAAAATAAAAATAAGTAAATAAAAATAGGTAAATAATAACCGATAGGTAAGTAGATAATATTATAATAAAAAGTAAGTAAGTAAATAATTTAGCTGGACAATAATTAAAGTAAATATTAATACGATAATTAAGTAGATAATAATAATAATAATAAGTAACATAATAATATATAACCAAAAGTTATTTTAGAAGTAAATAAGTACATGCGCAGTAAGTAAATAAGGATTGTATCGAAACAGAGCTTCCACAAGGAATTATGATATAAGCGACAACATGGGTGATCCAAAATCATCACTCTCAGCTAGTACGGAGATTTTGACCATTTTCTTGAATGAATTTAACGGACCTATAGTTTTTATATTTTCTCCAAGCATATTATATAGCAACGGAGCTTTATATGAAAAACTCCTTTGTCCGAAGGATGTTCTGGTATACACCGGCTGATACATTAAAGAAGAACCCATTCTAGTGCTGCGCACTTGTTCAGATCTTTTAGCAGTAATAGTGTTGTTGAAAAATTTACAGAGAGCCTGTATTATATACAACTGCCTTATTGTCATAATATTGCTTTCACTATATAATAACTTTGATGGATACATAAAATTTCTCTTATACATTATTTTTAAAATTAATTTTTGCGCAACATTCAAAGGCTCTAAGGTAGTCTTGTTACAAGAACCCCAACAGATAACATTATATGAAAGCATTGATTGAACAAGAGTATAATATACAGTTTTTAATGTAACTTTGTCCAATATGTTTCTTAGATTTTTGAAAATGTAGGCAAGCCTTCTTATTTTGTTTCTTAATATAGTAATGTGATTGTTCCATTTTAAATTTTTATCAATAATTAAACCCAGGTATTTGATGTTGTCTACTCTTTCCAAAGATTGACAGTTACACTCCTGCACACAACAATGTATTTTTAATGAACGTTCCAAAGATGGTTGATTTACAGAGGAAATGCTAAAAGTAATATATTTAGTTTTGTTCATGTTTAAGGTTAACAAGTTTTGATCAAGCCAATTTTTGACTGCCCTTAATCCTGCCTCGCACTTAGCATACTTTTCATTCCATGTGTCAGCAGCAAACACCAAGACAGTGTCATCTGCAAATACAATTGAAGATCCAGAAAATTTCAGTTTACAGAGGTCGTTAATATATAACAAAAATAGAATTGGACCCAGAACACTACCTTGAGGAACACCATATACAATTGATTTATTTGAGCTAATGTGATCATTAATTATTACTCTCTGTGTTCTATTTTCAAGATATGTTCTGAACCAATCTAAAGATTTATTAACAATACCCATTGAACTGAGTTTTTTTAAGAGTAAACCGTGGGATACGGTATCAAATGCCTTAGACAAGTCTAAAAAGACGGCCATTGCTTTATTGCCAGTATCAAGAGCTTCTACGACTGTGGTGATCATTTTTAATGCAGCATCACTTGTTCCCATGTTCTCTCGGAAGCCAAATTGATTATCTGAGAGAATTTCATATCTTTTTACATAAGACATCAACCTAATTTTAGCTAATTTCTCTATTATTTTTGATAACGTATTTAGCAAGGAGATAGGTCGATAGTTATTTACATCTTTGTTATCTCCTCCTTTAAATAAAGGAATAACTTTGTAATTTTTGCAATGATTAGGGAACAATCCATTCTCAAAACTAACATTTACAATGTGTGTAATAGGTATAACTAGTTCAGAAGCATTTTGTTTGTAGACCATTGCACTTATACTGTCATTTCCACTCGAAAAACCTGATTTCAGCTCATTAATCACATTTAAAACTTCATTACAATTCGTTGGTTTGAATTCAAAGGAGGCATTTTGCATAGATTGTGTTGGATTATAATTTTTTTCTAAAGATTCTTCACTGGTGTTATTTGCACTACACAAAAGATTAGCAAAATTTTGATCTATATCACAAAAAAAATTATTCACGTGGTTAGTAATGACTGTTGGATTATCATTTATGGATACAATGTTATTATTTACTTTCAGTTTATTTATGGGCACTGATTCCTTTTGCAAATCCAATGCTTGTTTTATTATTTTCCATTCTTGCTTTATGTTTCCCTTTACCTCGTGAAGCTTCCCTTTATAATATGTCTGTTTGGTCGTTTTTATAATTTTAGAACACCAATTTCTGTATCTTTTATAATGTGCAAACAGCTCGATATTATTTGGTTCTTTACGACAACTCTTGTGTAATTTGTCACGTTTAATGAGGCAGTTAACAATTCCAGAAGTTATCCATGGTTTCAAGTGCTTTTTATTACAATGGATTCTCTTAGTATATGAGCAATTTCCAATATGTAATTTTAGACGTCTTATGAAATTATCAGCTGCAGTATTGACATCACTGGTGGATAAGACTGTATCCCATGTTTCCTCTTTCAGTGTCGAATTTAGTAGGTCATTATCCACAGTTAGTCTAAGCTTTACGTCTATTTTTTTTGATTTTGTTACTCTGGATTTAGGATATTTCAATAATGTAGCAAAATGGTCTGTAATACTGGTCCTGAATACAGCACTCTGAGGATCGTCTTTTGACTTAACCATAATGTGATCAATACAACTCTCAGTACTTGATGTTACTCTAGTCGGTGAAATAATAAATGGTTTTAGACCGTGGTAAATCAAAAGTGAAAGATATTGTTCACTTTTTATGTTGTTCATATCCAGAATATTTATATTTATATCACCACATAAAATCACTTCATGGTTATGTGTTGATACAGAACGGAGTAAGTCATTTAGGTGGTCAAGAAAGGTATCAATGTGTGCTTGAGAAGGAGATCTATAAACTGCTAAAACACATACATTATAAGGTAGTTGTAATTTAAGACAATTGGCATGTGGAATAGTTATTTCTTCAACAGAAACTATGACATCATTCCGAGTGTAAACGACAACTCCATCATTTTGTAAATAATTTTTTTTGGTGCTATGTGATGAATATCCAGTAATACTTGGGATATAGATTGAATCTTTCAACCAAGCCTCACTAAAAACGATAATGCCAAATCTATGTTGTATTGCGTCGAGAACATCTATAGTATCATCGAAATTTTTTTTTATGCATCTTATATTCATACAATATATAGAGAGAGCAGAATGGTTAAGAAATTCATTACGTACTGATGGGTCATCTATGTTGATATTGATTTCCTTGTCGTCATTTAGTTCTTCATCCAATATAGAATCCATATTAATAATTTTTTATACATGTTGTTGTTGGTGATGTGACTCATAAAACAAAAGCAAATAATATGCGATGTAATTAATAATAATAAGAAGAATAATAATGGGTGTATATTAATGTATATTAATTCAATTCGGAGTCCCACAAGGGAGTGTCCTAGGCCCTATTTTGTTCCTCATTTACATCAACAAACTCTGTAACCTACCCATAACCGGAAAACTAATATCCTTTGCAGATGACACTGTGCTCATAGCTCGTCATAAAAACTGGAAAGGAGCATTTGACATAGCTCAACACGACATAAGCCTTGTAAAGAATTGGTTAGATGACAATCTCCTGACACTCAACGCTGGTAAAACAAAATTCCTAACCTTCAGTCTATCTGTTGCAACCCAACCTACTAACAATCAGAAAATAACAATTCACTCTTGTCCAAGACCTTATTCTTCCTGTACTTGCCCAAACTTAGAAAAAGTATCCCATATAAAATACCTAGGGGTCCTAATTGATCATCATCTTCGTTGGGATCAGCACTTAGCCAGCCTAACTCCCCGAATTCGCAAGCTCTGTTATGTTTTTCGAACATTAAGAAATATCCTTACTCCTACAATAATGAAAACAGTCTACTATGCTCTCTGCCAATCCCAATTAGCATATGGCATCATAATTTGGGGCGGTTGTGCACATTATCTTATTGATCCATTACAAAAAGCCCAAAAAACGATAATACGTGCTATCAACAAGCGACCGACAAGATACTCCTCCACTCGACTCTTCACTGAATACAATGTCTTAAACATACGGCAACTCCACATAAAATTTACTCTAATGCATTTTTTGTACAAATATAAGAAAAAAACCCTCGTACACCACAATTACACCACCAGAACAATAACCAACCGACACTACAACGTACCTACAATACATACCACGTCAGCTCGAAGACATTTCATGTACCTAGCTCCCAAAATATTTAACCTTTTCCCTGAAAACTTAAAAACCGAAACCCAACCCCATAAATTTAAAAAACTAATATCAAAATGGATAAGTTCACTTGGAGACCACAATATATAAAAATTGGTACATAAATTAAATTATATTATAATTTTATCAACTAATTATCAATTATTATTAATATTTAATACTATTTTTATTACTATAAATACATTTAGAAACCATGATTTTAATATTTGTAATGCAATTAAATTTGTTTAATTTAATAACTTTTAATTTAATTTAATTTGTATAGTTTTATTACTTACTTATTATTTATTTGTATAATCTAATTAACTTATATTTTAATCTAAATTGCATAACTTTATAACTTATAATTAACTTATTTTATAAATCCAATCTGTAAATATCACCCGCCATAACACAGGGACATCCCTAGCATGGCGGATGAATTATCAAAAATATGTATAAATGTTCAACATGTTCTTATAATAAAAAAAAATAAAAAAAAAAAAATTTGAGCCCGTGAAAACTTGTCGAAATTGTAGGTATATCCCGTGAAGGTACAAACGAAGGAAATTATGTTTACATAATTATCAATCTTAAAGTATATATTTATAATAAAGTGAATAATAGCAATAAAAGTGGTTATAGAGTGGTAGTAGATCTTTTGGTGGTAATATATTGGTAAGATAAATAAGTTAGCATCAAGGACGCAACTAAATTGACAAATACATTCAATAACATTAGAAATACACAGAATGTGACTAAAATAGTGCGCAGGTATTTGCCATGATTTTATGATATTAACAAAACAACAATTATTAGATGATATTAACAAAAAAATATAGCTCAGAGCATGGAGCGTACTTAAGTTGTAAAGATGTTGCAAAGAATATGTTGACATAAAATAAATACATACAAAAACATTTGAAATACACAGCGATGTGGCCAAAATAGTGCGTAGGTATTTGCAATGAATTTTTTTTTCTGATATATGCACAATTGTTATTTGTATGTTATTACCTAATGACAAATTATATGTGATAACAACTGCTAAGGGTGGTAGGTAAATATAGAATACATCACATTGCTTATTCATTATCCTATTGATAATTATGAAATGAGTCTTAAATGAACAAGTAATGAATTTCATAATTACCGACTTATTAATCTTAATCATAGCACGGTGAGTACTCAATCTGTAAATATGTTGGTGCGACGGGTGTGTTGCAATAGAAAAAGAAGTTACAGTTACCTGCGAACTATTCCAGAATCTGACCATAAAAGGAATATAGATATATTCATTTTTTTTCCCAGATTTATATAGATTATTATAAATAAATATATATAGTTAGAACTCATTACTAAAGCTTGACGGTTAAAGTTAATAATATTAAATAGCTGCCGTATTGTCAGAAAACACGCACAACAACTAAAATAGATCGAAATAAGTGCATAAGATGTAATACAATAGGGTATGTGAGATAGATACTCAACAATTTTGAAAGGTAAATAGGTACAATAGGTTTGAAGAATAATTTATATGTAACATGATATGAAGAATAATTTTAGCAGGTGTATAAAATATATAACAAGTTTTTTTAATAGAGTAGTTTTGAAAGTATATCAGATAATAATTAAGTATAACTAGTAAAAATAATAGATAAAATATAAAATAAATAACAAATAATTCATTATGGTATAGAGAATAGAAAATCAATAGTTTTAATAAATAACATGAGATAATAAGATAATATAGTAGATGTAGATAACAGATAAAATTTAATTTTAACAATAATTGAAAACCGATTGAATGTAAACTTAACTGGTGTAAAGAATGAATAAAAAATAACTTTATTTGATAGGTAAGACCGTTAATATTTTTTTTAAATATATATATATAGAGACCGTAATAAAAAAAATAAAGCACTTATATAAAACAGATTAAAAATAAATTCAACTGGTATGTAAAACAAATAATAATATTTTTTTTTGATTGTAATGTAATTGATTTGAGTGTAAGACATAATCATAATTACATATAAGTTAAAAGAATGTGAAATATCAATGCATGTGAATAATATATGTTTAAATACATATTCCCAAGTAGTTGCATAGACAGTCCTACATGAGTACCAGCAAAATGCAGAAGGGTTAAATTTAATGGTAAAAGGTGGTAAGGTAATTGTAAGGTAGAGCAGAGTATTAAAGGATACAGTTTGTCGCCTATTTTTGGAGCAGTATCTTCCTTTTTTGCAATTGTATCGGCCATTTGTTTGTTTTTCTCTAGTTGTCATATTGAGTCATATGGTTAGAAGGGTGTTTTCTGATGTGATGAGTATAGCTCTCGATTCTGGGGTTTGACGAATGTATACACGTCCCGTTTTTATCCATACGTATGCGAGCTTTTTCTCTGTGGCCGTCTTCTTCGCTAGGTAGAATAATCGTTTATTGGTAGATGTTAGGTGTTCCGAGATAAATACAGGGGTTCGAGGTCCAGAGAGGCCAATGGAGCTGGTAGTAAGTTTATCTTCCTTCAATACTGCATTCATGTTATACTTTTTTGTGCAGTTTAAAAAATCGTTTCGTAAATGTATGTGTTTGAACCTTACGATTATTGGTCTACTTTTTGTTGGAATGGTTCTGCCCGGAGCCCTGAAACTGGTTTCGATGTCATTTGTCGTGGTGGTTGTGTTAATCTCTTTGCTTATGTTGAATAATATATTTTGCAAATTTTCACCTTCTATCTCTGGTACACCTCTTATTTCGATATCAAAATTTTTTGTTGTCGTTCTTGGTCATCCATTTTAGCCTCGAGCATCATTATTTTAGCCTCAAGTTCCGAAATTTTTTTTTGGACAACATCAATATTTTTAATTTTTTCCATTGTTTTTTTCAGATTTGCCTCAAAATCCTCCATTTTTGTATTAAAAAAGGTTATCGAGGTCTTAAATTCTTTAAACTCATCGAATAATGCTGTCACTTTAGTTTGTATGTTCTTAAATCCTTGAAGATCGGATTTAATTGAACGGAGTTCTTCCATAATGAGTGAGTACAGTTTATCTCCTGGAGGTGAGCCTGGTTTACTACCGCTGTCTGCAATTGCAGAGTTCTCTTTGTTAGAAGTAGAAGTAGATCTGGTCGTACTGCGTGTTTTCTCCATATTTTATGGTAAAGAATGTGAATTTAATCACCGAATATTGTAAATAATTCAATATTGATCACTTTGTTTTGATTTTTGATGAACTTTATTTAGTATTTATTAAGACTCTGGTGGGCAGTTTTTTGTTTTAATTTAAAAACACAATTGTGAAACTTGTGGGTGTAAAATTGAGAAGCTAAAATCACACAGCGATAGCCAGTACAAAACTACACTTTATTTCACAAACTGAAGTGATCCACTTAACTTTTTTATTATACTTTTGATTAAATTAATGTAGAAGCATTTAAATATGCGTCTGAGGTTTATGTTATTATTGTTGCACTAATGTGTGTGTAATAGTTCATTATGCACCACTTTGCATACAAATCAGTTCAAAAGTTAATCATACAAGATGCCCGGCAATTTCAAAATCGCACTAATGCTATGTCCATGACCAGTCCAGCTCGTCAGCGCTACCTTGTGCCTTCATCCAATTCAACAGCTTTGACACCTACCTACTTTATCGCTTGTCTTCTATGATACTTAGTTCTAATAAGTAGTTCTGATTAATAATAATGAATAATGTTACGCAGGAATATTTAACGTTATTTACTAACCCATTTCCAATCAACCGAATTTAATTGGAGAGTAATGGTTTAACCAATTGACGGTTAATACTAAATTAGAAACAAAGTATTCCAACTTTTAAAGTACCTAAGTAGTAATAAAAATAATTTCAATGATATTTTAGCCATAAAACGGACGACTAAAGTCAAGTACTTGGGTATCATTTTTTACATTAATTTAAAGTGGGAAGAAATATTATCAAACAGCAAATAAACTACTAGAGAAAATCCACGTACTTCTTGAGACCAAGTCGTAACTTTTTAAAACTTGAATCAACTCAAAACAATTCACAATACACTATGTCAATGTATAATTGAGTAACGTATTATATCCTTGGGAGGAGCTAATTGCCGCCATTGATCCAATCTTTAAAGCTCAGAAACTGATTATATAGATCATTCTATAACTATCGATCACATGCAGCTCGGAAGAAATCTTTAGGAGTATCTGTGTTTTGGATATTAGCTACGCTAAACACGCAGTAGCATATCTCTTCAAACACAGAACTGTCTTTGACAATGTTCAAATTGCTTGTGATACTGGAACCAGAGGGCACATTCTCTTGATAATCCCTTTCGTTAATACAACCTTTTAAACGGACAGTCTTTTTAAGGAAAATAAGGTATGAGCATATTGTAGAAGGTATGAGTCTCACGCGCCGGCAAACCATTCTATAGTTAAGCTGCTTCTCATGTGTGTCTCCCGGCTGTGCACTGGTGATGATAGAACCGGCAGAACGAGCACTGCATTTCCAGTGTTAAAATAGAGGAATCTATCAAACGAACCGCCAGTTTCTACGGATTCAATAGTTTTTTCAGGAAATTGCTGGTTTCAGACCAGAGGTGTCTGCCTATCTCACCGATGGGGCACACTTATGATTTGTACGGGGTTAGCAGGTTAGTACATGTGCATCTGAGAAGCTAACACAATTATGGCTTCGATGGAGCACAGTACCAGAGCTGGTTGCGCAGGTCAATGGATGGACTGCGTTAAAGGAGACTAACATATCATTTCGATCCATTTTAGTCATAATCAGACATCATTGGATCTTTGAAACGTTTAAGTATTTTTACCCCAATAGGAACTATCTCCACATAAATATTTATTAGGAAAAAAGGCCAACTTTTTGAAAAACTTTAGATATTTGAATTACACGGGTTTCTGTATTTAATTTTTTTAAATTTATGTTGGCGTGTGTTGTTGGAGTATATACCTCTTGGAAATTAATTGAACAATCGATTCGTCCAATTCCCAGTCCTCCCAAAATGCTGCCGTTTGTCGCGCATTTTGAATTTCATTTTATATTTTACTGCGCGTCCGGACAGATTTCGCCCTTCACAAACAATGACTTTGTAATAAGTGTACCTACTTGTTTTTGCTTATTGAACTTTTTCTGAATTGATTTTTCGCTTTAGGTTTGATCATCTACATAACTTACAGTTACCCACGCGTTTCGTCCTTCTTTATATAAAACTTGCTTTGCAGCCTCTTCAGGCGCAGACACGCCTAGACATCATCAACATACTCGTAATTTACAGCAATTTGTTTTAGCCCCACTTCGCTCTTCCATTTACAAAATTTTGTAAGGATTAATAATTAATAATAATAATTTAAGGCTAATTTATAAAGTGCGGTTTTCGTGAAAAATTAGCGCAAGGCCGCTGAAATACATAAAATAATAAATAATAAATAAATAATGGACAATTTTTATAGCGCCGCTTTTGTGAGTTATCACCTCAGGACATAATACGTGTATATCTCCTAATATTGGCAAATTTAGAACTATTTTTTTTATGATTATATTGTTTATACATGTATATTCATCCCACCAACAACCTAAACCCCTAAAAGTATTCCGTTGTATTCACCTTTAATCTCAAATATTGCGTGTGTTCAAAAGTGTTTTATAAAGTAAAGATTAAGAATTTGCTTGATGTTGCTATCGGCTGTTTTTAAAATGCATTCACATATTTATTTGGCTTTAATATTTGTTTAAAGCCGCCGTTGGTTAAACACCGATAAATCAATCTTATTAACCGAAGAATGATACCCAACACCTGTGGAATATTTACCAAGACGATTAAGTTTATTTAACATAACAAATAAAATGATCGGTCGTGGTTCTTATAAATTGGTGGCCACACTCAATAGTGTCATCAGTCTCACTAGGCCCTCCGCCATGAGGGCTATTCTTCTCCTGATCGTATTCTGCTCCTGGCAGGTAAACAAACATATTACTATCTATATTACTATAACTACTTTATACATTATACTGCAATACACCCATGTTTAGAACAGATCATTAATTTCTCGTCTAAAACGTCGTAAACGTTTTTGGTATAAGTAGGTACAATCATTATAATGATGCTTGCCTTAGGGATGAATTGATTATACTTCTTAAATCAGCCATACGTCCATACAAACAAACAAAAAAAACTGTAAAGGTGACGGAATAGAATGTTCTCTTAGATGGTATAAATTGCGATTCGAACCCCAGATTTTCATCAATCGATGTAGGTTCTTTGCCATGAGAACAACTCTTCTTCTGTTTGTATTCTGCTGCTGGCAGGTAAATATTGTATATTTCTTTCAATACTAATATTTATGTCATTGAATCAATAATCTTTTAATCTCATTGTAAGGTTAATGTACTTATTTCATTTTGTCCAACACATTCATCAAAATAGTCGCATCGCTCTTCTTTAGATATACTCATTCATTTAGTCATCAATATACAATGTGACGTTCTTCAATTCGTTCGTTCAATTATGTTTTTACGTCATTAATTATTTAAAAAACATATTATTAGGTGTAGAAGAGAATATCCCATAATTTATAAGTGTATAATGTCCACAATGCCAAAAATTTGTGAAGAAATCGAATATATATATATATATTTTTTAATCACGACACCATTTTATAGAAAATAACCGAAATTGACACATCACATTAGATCAAAGGATGTAGACATATGCGGTGAGGGTAGTAATAACATTTGCTATTCATTTTCAGGTACATAGAACAGGATCGTCTGCTGTATCAAACAAAGTACAAGATTTGTTTAAACATGGGCGTCATTTAGACAGTGATGGCTTACACGAAAGGATTCTGGAAGAGGAGGACATAATCGAAACGAACAGTAAAGGCGAAATCATCGAAAAAATAATTTCCCGAAAAGAAATAATTTCTGACGATGCTTCAAACTCTTGGAGCGATTCCGACTCGTCAGAAAGCGGCAGTACTGAACAAATAATAAAACAAATTATTATTGTTCAAGAAAGGCCAAAGCATGGGCATCACCATGCTAAAGAAAAGATATACGAAGAAGAAATCGTAATCAAGAAGATTGGAGATGTTGTTCATGGAGTGGATGTTCCTATAACCACTGATGGTGGCATCCGACGAATCGGACATGGAGGACGACGGGGTCCAAATATTTCCATCAGTCGGTCAATTTCCATTGAACAAGTTGTCCGTCCACGCGTTTACACCAAAATTTCACGATCTTCTTCAGTGTCCGTCGAAGGAGTACGACGACATGGACCGTGGGGACATGGTAAGGGAGCATGGGGACCACTCGGTGATCTTAGTAGTTCTGGAGATTTGGACGGACTAGGCGGTCTCGGCAGTCTTGGCGGTCGACGAGGACCATGGGGACGACGAGGAAAGGTTTCAATCAGCCGATCCGTTTCCATTGAACGAATTGTCACCCCTGGCGTGTACACCAAGATATCTCGATCATCATCAGTCTCCGTTGAAGGAGGACGACGACCATGGGGATACGGCCGAGGAATTGGAGGACTTAGTGGCTCTGGAGATTTGGACGGACTAGGCGGTCTCGGAGGTCTTGGCGGTTACGGAGGACTTGGCGGTCGACGAGGACCATGGGGACGACGAGGAAAGGTTTCAATCAGCCGATCCGTTTCCATTGAAAGAATTGTCACCCCTGGCGTATACACCAAGATCTCTCGATCATCTTCAGTCTCCGTTGAAGGAGGACGACGACCATGGGGATACGGCCGAGGACTTGGAGGACTTAGCGGCTCTGGCGACTATGATGGACTTGGTGGTTATGGAGGACTTGGCGGTTACGGAGGACTTGGCGGTCGACGAGGACCATGGGGACGCTCTGTCTCTGTATCACTCTCAGTCTCAGTTGAAAGAGGAATTCGACGAGGACCATGGGGACGACGTGGAAAGGTTTCAATCAGCCGATCCGTTTCCATTGAACGAATTGTCACTCCTGGCGTTTACACTAAGATCTCACGATCATCTTCAGTCTCCATTGAAGGCGGAAGACGACCATGGGGATACGGCCGAGGACTTGGAGGACTGGGCGGCTCTGGCGACTATGATGGACTTGGTGGTTATGGAGGACTTGGCGGTTATGGTGGACTTGGCGGTCGACGAGGACCATGGGGACGATCTGTCTCTGTATCACTCTCAGTCTCAGTTGAACGAGGAATTCGACGAGGACCATGGGGACGACGAGGAAAGGTTTCAATCAGCCGATCCGTTTCCATTGAACGAATTGTCACCCCTGGCGTATACACCAAGATCTCTCGATCATCTTCAGTCTCCGTTGAAGGAGGACGACGACCATGGGGATACGGCCGAGGACTCGGAGGACTTAGCGGCTCTGGCGACTATGATGGACTTGGTGGTTATGGAGGACTTGGCGGCTACGGAGGACTCGGAGGACTTAGCGGCTCTGGCGACCTTGATGGTTATGGAGGACTTGGCGGTTACGGAGGACTTGGCGGTCGACGAGGACCATGGGGACGCTCTGTCTCTGTATCACTCTCAGTCTCAGTTGAACGAGGAATTCGACGAGGACCATGGGGACGACGAGGAAAGGTTTCAATCAGCCGATCCGTTTCCATTGAACGAATTGTCACCCCCGGCGTATACACCAAGATCTCTCGATCATCATCAGTCTCCGTTGAAGGAGGACGACGACCATGGGGATACGGCCGAGGACTTGGAGGACTTAGTGGCTCTGGAGATTTGGACGGACTAGGAGGTCTCGGAGGTCTTGGCGGTTATGGAGGACTTGGCGGTCGACGAGGACCATGGGGACGTCGAGGACTTGGAGGACTAAGCGGCTCTGGCGACCTTGATGGACTTGACGGTTATGGAGGACTTGGCGGTTACGGAGGACTTGGTGGTCGACGAGGACCATGGGGACGCTCTGTCTCTGTATCACTCTCAGTCTCAATTGAACGAGGAATTCGACGAGGACCATGGGGACGACGAGGAAAGGTTTCAATCAGCCGATCCGTTTCCATTGAACGAATTGTCATCCCTGGCGTTTACACCAAGATCTCTCGATCATCATCAGTCTCCGTTGAAGGAGGACGACGACCATGGGGATACGGCCGAGGACTTGGAGGACTTAGCGGCTCTGGCGACTATGATGGACTTGGTGGTTATGGAGGACTTGGCGGTTATGGAGGACTCGGAGGACTTAGCGGCTCTGGCGACCTTGATGGATATGGAGGACTTGGCGGTTATGGAGGACTTGGCGGTCGACGAGGACCATGGGGACGCTCTGTATCACTCTCAGTCTCAGTTGAACGAGGAATTCGACGAGGACCATGGGGACGACGAGGAAAGGTTTCAATCAGCCGATCCGTTTCCATTGAACGAATTGTCACCCCTGGCGTATACACCAAGATCTCTCGATCATCATCAGTCTCCGTTGAAGGAGGACGACGACCATGGGGATACGGCCGAGGAATTGGAGGACTTAGTGGCTCTGGAGATTTGGACGGACTAGGCGGTCTCGGAGGTCTTGGCGGTTACGGAGGACTTGGCGGTCGACGAGGACCATGGGGACGACGAGGAAAGGTTTCAATCAGCCGATCCGTTTCCATTGAACGAATTGTCACCCCTGGCGTATACACCAAGATCTCTCGATCATCTTCAGTCTCCGTTGAAGGACGACGACGACCATGGGGATACGGCCGAGGACTCGGAGGACTTAGCGGCTCTGGCGACTATGATGGACTTGGTGGTTATGGAGGACTTGGCGGTTACGGAGGACTCGGAGGACTTAGCGGCTCTGGCGACCTTGATGGATATGGAGGACTTGGCGGTTATGGAGGGCTTGGCGGTCGACGAGGACCATGGGGACGCTCTGTCTCTGTATCACTCTCAGTCTCAGTTGAACGAGGAATTCGACAAGGACCATGGGGACGACGAGGAAAGGTTTCAATCAGCCGATCCGTTTCCATTGAACGAATTGTCACCCCTGGCGTTTACACCAAGATCTCGCGATCATCATCAGTCTCCGTTGAAGGAGGACGACGACCATGGGGATACGGCCGAGGACTTGGAGGACTAAGCGGCTCTGGCGACCTTGATGGACTTGATGGTTATGGAGGACTTGGCGGTTACGGAGGACTTGGTGGTCGACGAGGACCATGGGGACGCTCTGTCTCTGTATCACTCTCAGTCTCAGTTGAACGAGGAATTCGACGAGGACCATGGGGACGACGAGGAAAGGTTTCAATCAGCCGATCCGTTTCCATTGAACGAATTGTCACCCCAGGCGTTTACACCAAGATCTCTCGATCATCATCAGTCTCCGTTGAAGGAAGACGACGACCATGGGGATACGGCCGAGGACTTGGAGGACTAAGCGGCTCTGGCGACTATGATGGACTTGGTGGTTATGGAGGACTTGGCGGTTATGGAGGACTCGGAGGACTTAGCGGCTCTGGCGACCTTGATGGATATGGAGGACTTGGCGGTTATGGAGGACTTGGCGGTCGACGAGGACCATGGGGACGCTCTGTCTCTGTATCACTCTCAGTCTCAGTTGAACGAGGAATTCGACGAGGACCATGGGGACGACGAGGAAAGGTTTCAATCAGCCGATCCGTTTCCATTGAACGAATTGTCACCCCTGGCGTATACACCAAGATCTCTCGATCATCTTCAGTCTCCGTTGAAGGACGACGACCATGGGGATACGGCCGAGGACTTGGAGGACTTAGCGGCTCTGGCGACTATGATGGACTTGGTGGTTATGGAGGACTTGGCGGTTATGGAGGACTCGGAGGACTTAGCGGCTCTGGCGACCTTGATGGATATGGAGGACTTGGCGGTTATGGAGGACTTGGCGGTCGACGAGGACCATGGGGACGCTCTGTCTCTGTATCACTCTCAGTCTCAGTTGAACGAGGAATTCGACGAGGACCATGGGGACGACGAGGAAAGGTTTCAATCAGCCGATCCGTTTCCATTGAACGAATTGTCACCCCTGGCGTATACACTAAGATCTCTCGATCATCATCAGTCTCCGTTGAAGGAGGACGACGAGCATGGGGATACGGCCGAGGACTTGGAGGACTTAGCGGCTCTGGCGACTATGATGGACTTGGTGGTTATGGAGGACTTGGCGGTTATGGAGGACTTGGCGGTCGACGAGGACCATGGGGACGCTCGGTCTCTGTATCACTCTCAGTCTCAGTTGAACGAGGAATTCGACGAGGACCATGGGGACGACGAGGAAAGGTTTCAATCAGCCGATCCGTTTCCATTGAACGAATTGTCACTCCTGGCGTTTACACCAAGATCTCACGATCATCTTCAGTCTCCATTGAAGGCGGAAGACGACCATGGGGATACGGCCGAGGACTTGGAGGACTTAGCAGCTCTGGCGACTATGATGGACTTGGTGGTTATGGAGGACTTGGCGGTTACGGAGGACTTGGCGGTCGACGAGGACCATGGGGACGCGATGTCTCTGTGTCTCTCTCAGTCTCCGTTGAAGGAGGACGACGACCATGGGGATACGGCCGAGGACTTGGAGGACTTAGTGGCTCTGGAGATTTGGACGGACTAGGCGGTCTCGGAGGTCTTGGCGGTTATGGAGGTCTTGGCGGTCGACGAGGACCATGGGGACGCTCTGTCTCTGTATCACTTTCAGTCTCAGTTGAACGAGGAATTCGACGAGGACCATGGGGACGACGAGGAAAGGTTTCAATCAGCCGATCCGTTTCCATTGAACGAATTGTCACCCCTGGCGTTTACACCAAGATCTCTCGATCATCTTCAGTCTCCATTGAAGGACGACGACGACCATGGGGATACGGCCGAGGACTTGGAGGACTTAGCGGCTCTGGCGACTATGATGGACTTGGTGGTTATGGAGGACTTGGCGGTTATGGAGGACTCGGAGGACTTAGCGGCTCTGGCGACCTCGATGGATATGGAGGACTTGGCGGTTATGGAGGGCTTGGCGGTCGACGAGGACCATGGGGACGCTCTGTCTCTGTATCACTCTCAGTCTCAGTTGAACGAGGAATTCGACGAGGACCATGGGGACGACGAGGAAAGGTTTCAATCAGCCGATCCGTTTCCATTGAACGAATTGTCACCCCTGGCGTATACACTAAGATCTCTCGATCATCATCAGTCTCCGTTGAAGGAGGACGACGACCATGGGGATACGGCCGAGGACTTGGAGGACTTAGCGGCTCTGGCGACTATGATGGACTTGGTGGTTATAGAGGACTTGGCGGATATGGAGGACTCGGAGGACTTAGCGGCTCTGGCGACCTTGATGGATATGGAGGACTTGGCGGTCGACGAGGACCATGGGGACGCTCTGTCTCTGTATCACTCTCAGTCTCAGTTGAACGAGGAATTCGACGACCATGGGGACGACGAGGAAAGGTTTCAATCAGCCGATCCGTTTCCATTGAACGAATTGTCACTCCTGGCGTTTACACCAAGATCTCACGATCATCTTCAGTCTCCATTGAAGGCGGAAGACGACCATGGGGATACGGCCGAGGACTTGGAGGACTTAGCGGCTCTGGCGACTATGATGGACTTGGTGGTTATGGAGGACTTGGCGGTTATGGAGGACTTGGCGGTCGACGAGGACCATGGGGACGCTCTGTCTCTGTATCACTCTCAGTATCAGTTGAACGAGGAATTCGACGAGGACCATGGGGACGACGAGGAAAGATTTCAATCAGCCGATCGGTTTCCATTGAACGAATTGTCACCCCTGGCGTATACACCAAGATCTCTCGATCATCATCAGTCTCCGTTGAAGGAGGACGACGACCATGGGGATACGGCCGAGGACTTGGAGGACTTAGCGGCTCTGGCGACTATGATGGACTTGGTGGTTATGGAGGACTTGGCGGTTATGGAGGACTCGGAGGACTTAGCGGCTCTGGCGACCTTGATGGATATGGAGGACTTGGCGGTTATGGAGGACTTGGCGGTCGACGAGGACCATGGGGACGCTCTGTCTCTGTATCACTCTCAGTCTCAGTTGAACGAGGAATTCGACGAGGACCATGGGGACGACGAGGAAAGGTTTCAATCAGCCGATCCGTTTCCATTGAACGAATTGTCACCCCTGGCGTATACACCAAGATCTCTCGATCATCATCAGTCTCCGTTGAAGGAGGACGACGACCATGGGGATACGGCCGAGGACTTGGAGGACTTAGCGGCTCTGGCGACTATGATGGACTTGGTGGTTATGGAGGACTTGGCGGTTACGGAGGACTTGGCGGTTACGGAGGACTTGGCGGTCGACGAGGACCATGGGGACGCGATGTCTCTGTGTCTCTCTCAGTCTCCGTTGAAGGAGGACGACGACCATGGGGATACGGCCGAGGACTTGGAGGACTTAGTGGCTCTGGAGATTTGGACGGACTAGGCGGTCTCGGAGGTCTTGGCGGTTATGGAGGACTTGGCGGTCGACGAGGACCATGGGGACGCTCTGTCTCTGTATCACTCTCAGTCTCAGTTGAACGAGGAATTCGACGAGGACCATGGGGACGACGAGGAAAGGTTTCAATCAGCCGATCCGTTTCCATTGAACGAATTGTCACCCCTGGCGTATACACCAAGATCTCTCGATCATCTTCAGTCTCCGTTGAAGGACGACGACCATGGGGATACGGCCGAGGACTTGGAGGACTTAGCGGCTCTGGCGACTATGATGGACTTGGTGGTTATGGAGGACTTGGCGGTTATGGAGGACTCGGAGGACTTAGCGGCTCTGGCGACCTTGATGGATATGGAGGACTTGGCGGTTATGGAGGACTTGGCGGTCGACGAGGACCATGGGGACGCTCTGTCTCTGTATCACTCTCAGTCTCAGTTGAACGAGGAATTCGACGAGGACCATGGGGACGACGAGGAAAGGTTTCAATCAGCCGATCCGTTTCCATTGAACGAATTGTCACCCCTGGCGTATACACTAAGATCTCTCGATCATCATCAGTCTCCGTTGAAGGAGGACGACGAGCATGGGGATACGGCCGAGGACTTGGAGGACTTAGCGGCTCTGGCGACTATGATGGACTTGGTGGTTATGGAGGACTTGGCGGTTATGGAGGACTTGGCGGTCGACGAGGACCATGGGGACGCTCGGTCTCTGTATCACTCTCAGTCTCAGTTGAACGAGGAATTCGACGAGGACCATGGGGACGACGAGGAAAGGTTTCAATCAGCCGATCCGTTTCCATTGAACGAATTGTCACTCCTGGCGTTTACACCAAGATCTCACGATCATCTTCAGTCTCCATTGAAGGCGGAAGACGACCATGGGGATACGGCCGAGGACTTGGAGGACTTAGCAGCTCTGGCGACTATGATGGACTTGGTGGTTATGGAGGACTTGGCGGTTACGGAGGACTTGGCGGTCGACGAGGACCATGGGGACGCGATGTCTCTGTGTCTCTCTCAGTCTCCGTTGAAGGAGGACGACGACCATGGGGATACGGCCGAGGACTTGGAGGACTTAGTGGCTCTGGAGATTTGGACGGACTAGGCGGTCTCGGAGGTCTTGGCGGTTATGGAGGTCTTGGCGGTCGACGAGGACCATGGGGACGCTCTGTCTCTGTATCACTTTCAGTCTCAGTTGAACGAGGAATTCGACGAGGACCATGGGGACGACGAGGAAAGGTTTCAATCAGCCGATCCGTTTCCATTGAACGAATTGTCACCCCTGGCGTTTACACCAAGATCTCTCGATCATCTTCAGTCTCCATTGAAGGACGACGACGACCATGGGGATACGGCCGAGGACTTGGAGGACTTAGCGGCTCTGGCGACTATGATGGACTTGGTGGTTATGGAGGACTTGGCGGTTATGGAGGACTCGGAGGACTTAGCGGCTCTGGCGACCTCGATGGATATGGAGGACTTGGCGGTTATGGAGGGCTTGGCGGTCGACGAGGACCATGGGGACGCTCTGTCTCTGTATCACTCTCAGTCTCAGTTGAACGAGGAATTCGACGAGGACCATGGGGACGACGAGGAAAGGTTTCAATCAGCCGATCCGTTTCCATTGAACGAATTGTCACCCCTGGCGTATACACTAAGATCTCTCGATCATCATCAGTCTCCGTTGAAGGAGGACGACGACCATGGGGATACGGCCGAGGACTTGGAGGACTTAGCGGCTCTGGCGACTATGATGGACTTGGTGGTTATAGAGGACTTGGCGGATATGGAGGACTCGGAGGACTTAGCGGCTCTGGCGACCTTGATGGATATGGAGGACTTGGCGGTCGACGAGGACCATGGGGACGCTCTGTCTCTGTATCACTCTCAGTCTCAGTTGAACGAGGAATTCGACGACCATGGGGACGACGAGGAAAGGTTTCAATCAGCCGATCCGTTTCCATTGAACGAATTGTCACTCCTGGCGTTTACACCAAGATCTCACGATCATCTTCAGTCTCCATTGAAGGCGGAAGACGACCATGGGGATACGGCCGAGGACTTGGAGGACTTAGCGGCTCTGGCGACTATGATGGACTTGGTGGTTATGGAGGACTTGGCGGTTATGGAGGACTTGGCGGTCGACGAGGACCATGGGGACGCTCTGTCTCTGTATCACTCTCAGTATCAGTTGAACGAGGAATTCGACGAGGACCATGGGGACGACGAGGAAAGATTTCAATCAGCCGATCGGTTTCCATTGAACGAATTGTCACCCCTGGCGTATACACCAAGATCTCTCGATCATCATCAGTCTCCGTTGAAGGAGGACGACGACCATGGGGATACGGCCGAGGACTTGGAGGACTTAGCGGCTCTGGCGACTATGATGGACTTGGTGGTTATGGAGGACTTGGCGGTTATGGAGGACTCGGAGGACTTAGCGGCTCTGGCGACCTTGATGGATATGGAGGACTTGGCGGTTATGGAGGACTTGGCGGTCGACGAGGACCATGGGGACGCTCTGTCTCTGTATCACTCTCAGTCTCAGTTGAACGAGGAATTCGACGAGGACCATGGGGACGACGAGGAAAGGTTTCAATCAGCCGATCCGTTTCCATTGAACGAATTGTCACCCCTGGCGTATACACCAAGATCTCTCGATCATCATCAGTCTCCGTTGAAGGAGGACGACGACCATGGGGATACGGCCGAGGACTTGGAGGACTTAGCGGCTCTGGCGACTATGATGGACTTGGTGGTTATGGAGGACTTGGCGGTTACGGAGGACTTGGCGGTTACGGAGGACTTGGCGGTCGACGAGGACCATGGGGACGCGATGTCTCTGTGTCTCTCTCAGTCTCCGTTGAAGGAGGACGACGACCATGGGGATACGGCCGAGGACTTGGAGGACTTAGTGGCTCTGGAGATTTGGACGGACTAGGCGGTCTCGGAGGTCTTGGCGGTTATGGAGGTCTTGGCGGTCGACGAGGACCATGGGGACGCTCTGTCTCTGTATCACTTTCAGTCTCAGTTGAACGAGGAATTCGACGAGGACCATGGGGACGACGAGGAAAGGTTTCAATCAGCCGATCCGTTTCCATTGAACGAATTGTCACCCCTGGCGTTTACACCAAGATCTCTCGATCATCATCAGTCTCCATTGAAGGACGACGACGACCATGGGGATACGGCCGAGGACTTGGAGGACTTAGCGGCTCTGGCGACTATGATGGACTTGGTGGTTATGGAGGACTTGGCGGTTATGGAGGACTCGGAGGACTTAGCGGCTCTGGCGACCTTGATGGATATGGAGGACTTGGCGGTTATGGAGGGCTTGGCGGTCGACGAGGACCATGGGGACGCTCTGTCTCTGTATCACTCTCAGTCTCAGTCGAACGAGGAATTCGACGAGGACCATGGGGACGACGAGGAAAGGTTTCAATCAGCCGATCCGTTTCCATTGAACGAATTGTCACCCCTGGCGTATACACTAAGATCTCTCGATCATCATCAGTCTCTGTTGAAGGAGGACGACGACCATGGGGATACGGCCGAGGACTTGGAGGACTTAGCGGCTCTGGCGACTATGATGGACTTGGTGGTTATAGAGGACTTGGCGGATATGGAGGACTCGGAGGACTTAGCGGCTCTGGCGACCTTGATGGATATGGAGGACTTGGCGGTTATGGAGGACTTGGCGGTCGACGAGGACCATGGGGACGCTCTGTCTCTGTATCACTCTCAGTCTCAGTTGAACGAGGAATTCGACGAGGACCATGGGGACGACGAGGAAAGGTTTCAATTAGCCGATCTGTTTCCATTGAACGAATCGTCACTCCTGGCGTTTACACCAAGATCTCACGATCATCTTCAGTCTCCATTGAAAGCAGAAGACGACCATGGGGATACGGCCGAGGACTTGGAGGACTTAGCGGCTCTGGCGACTATGATGGACTTGGTGGTTATGGAGGACTTGGCGGTTATGGAGGACTTGGCGGTCGACGAGGACCATGGGGACGCTCTGTCTCTGTATCACTCTCAGTCTCAGTTGAACGAGGAATTCGACGAGGACCATGGGGACGACGAGGAAAGGTTTCAATCAGCCGATCGGTTTCCATTGAACGAATTGTCACCCCTGGCGTATACACCAAGATCTCTCGATCATCATCAGTCTCCGTTGAAGGAGGACGACGACCATGGGGATACGGCCGAGGACTTGGAGGACTTAGTGGCTCTGGAGATTTGGACGGACTAGGCGGTCTCGGAGGTCTTGGCGGTTATGGAGGTCTTGGCGGTCGACGAGGACCATGGGGACGCTCTGTCTCTGTATCACTTTCAGTCTCAGTTGAACGAGGAATTCGACGAGGACCATGGGGACGACGAGGAAAGGTTTCAATCAGCCGATCCGTTTCCATTGAACGAATTGTCACCCCTGGCGTTTACACCAAGATCTCTCGATCATCATCAGTCTCCATTGAAGGACGACGACGACCATGGGGATACGGCCGAGGACTTGGAGGACTTAGCGGCTCTGGCGACTATGATGGACTTGGTGGTTATGGAGGACTTGGCGGTTATGGAGGACTCGGAGGACTTAGCGGCTCTGGCGACCTTGATGGATATGGAGGACTTGGCGGTTATGGAGGGCTTGGCGGTCGACGAGGACCATGGGGACGCTCTGTCTCTGTATCACTCTCAGTCTCAGTTGAACGAGGAATTCGACGAGGACCATGGGGACGACGAGGAAAGGTTTCAATCAGCCGATCTGTTTCCATTGAACGAATTGTCACCCCTGGCGTATACACTAAGATCTCTCGATCATCATCAGTCTCCGTTGAAGGAGGACGACGACCATGGGGATACGGCCGAGGACTTGGAGGACTTAGCGGCTCTGGCGACTATGATGGACTTGGTGGTTATAGAGGACTTGGCGGATATGGAGGACTCGGAGGACTTAGCGGCTCTGGCGACCTTGATGGATATGGAGGACTTGGCGGTTATGGAGGACTTGGCGGTCGACGAGGACCATGGGGACGCTCTGTCTCTGTATCACTCTCAGTCTCAGTTGAACGAGGAATTCGACGAGGACCATGGGGACGACGAGGAAAGGTTTCAATTAGCCGATCCGTTTCCATTGAACGAATTGTCACTCCTGGCGTTTACACCAAGATCTCACGATCATCTTCAGTCTCCATTGAAGGCGGAAGACGACCATGGGGATACGGCCGAGGACTTGGAGGACTTAGCGGCTCTGGCGACTATGATGGACTTGGTGGTTATGGAGGACTTGGCGGTTATGGAGGACTTGGCGGTCGACGAGGACCATGGGGACGCTCTGCCTCTGTATCACTCTCAGTCTCAGTTGAACGAGGAATTCGACGAGGACCATGGGGACGACGAGGAAAGGTTTCAATCAGCCGATCGGTTTCCATTGAACGAATTGTCACCCGTGGCGTATACACCAAGATCTCTCGATCATCATCAGTCTCCGTTGAAGGAGGACGACGACCATGGGGATACGGCCGAGGACTTGGAGGACTTAGTGGCTCTGGAGATTTGGACGGACTAGGCGGTCTCGGAGGTCTTGGCGGTTATGGAGGTCTTGGCGGTCGACGAGGACCATGGGGACGCTCTGTCTCTGTATCACTTTCAGTCTCAGTTGAACGAGGAATTCGACGAGGACCATGGGGACGACGAGGAAAGGTTTCAATCAGCCGATCCGTTTCCATTGAACGAATTGTCACCCCTGGCGTTTACACCAAGATCTCTCGATCATCATCAGTCTCCATTGAAGGACGACGACGACCATGGGGATACGGCCGAGGACTTGGAGGACTTAGCGGCTCTGGCGACTATGATGGACTTGGTGGTTATGGAGGACTTGGCGGTTATGGAGGACTCGGAGGACTTAGCGGCTCTGGCGACCTTGATGGATATGGAGGACTTGGCGGTTATGGAGGGCTTGGCGGTCGACGAGGACCATGGGGACGCTCTGTCTCTGTATCACTCTCAGTCTCAGTTGAACGAGGAATTCGACGAGGACCATGGGGACGACGAGGAAAGGTTTCAATCAGCCGATCCGTTTCCATTGAACGAATTGTCACCCCTGGCGTATACACTAAGATCTCTCGATCATCATCAGTCTCCGTTGAAGGAGGACGACGACCATGGGGATACGGCCGAGGACTTGGAGGACTTAGCGGCTCTGGCGACTATGATGGACTTGGTGGTTATAGAGGACTTGGCGGATATGGAGGACTCGGAGGACTTAGCGGCTCTGGCGACCTTGATGGATATGGAGGACTTGGCGGTTATGGAGGACTTGGCGGTCGACGAGGACCATGGGGACGCTCTGTCTCTGTATCACTCTCAGTCTCAGTTGAACGAGGAATTCGACGAGGACCATGGGGACGACGAGGAAAGGTTTCAATCAGCCGATCCGTTTCCATTGAACGAATTGTCACTCCTGGCGTTTACACCAAGATCTCACGATCATCTTCAGTCTCCATTGAAGGCGGAAGACGACCATGGGGATACGGCCGAGGACTTGGAGGACTTAGCGGCTCTGGCGACTATGATGGACTTGGTGGTTATGGAGGACTTGGCGGTTACGGAGGACTTGGCGGTCGACGAGGACCATGGGGACGCGATGTCTCTGTGTCTCTCTCAGTCTCCGTTGAAGGAGGACGACGACCATGGGGATACGGCCGAGGACTTGGAGGACTTAGTGGCTCTGGAGATTTGGACGGACTAGGCGGTCTCGGAGGTCTTGGCGGTTATGGAGGTCTTGGCGGTCGACGAGGACCATGGGGACGCTCTGTCTCTGTATCACTCTCAGTCTCAGTTGAACGAGGAATTCGAAGAGGACCATGGGGACGACGAGGAAAGGTTTCAATCAGCCGATCCGTTTCCATTGAACGAATTGTCACCCCTGGCGTATACACCAAGATCTCTCGATCATCATCAGTCTCCGTTGAAGGAGGACGACGACCATGGGGATACGGCCGAGGACTTGGAGGACTTAGCGGCTCTGGCGACTATGATGGACTTGGTGGTTATGGAGGACTTGGTGGTTATGGAGGACTCGGAGGACTTAGCGGCTCTGGCGACCTTGATGGATATGGAGGACTTGGCGGTTATGGAGGACTTGGCGGTCGACGAGGACCATGGGGACGCTCTGTCTCTGTATCACTCTCAGTCTCAGTTGAACGAGGAATTCGACGAGGACCATGGGGACGACGAGGAAAGGTTTCAATCAGCCGATCCGTTTCCATTGAACGAATTGTCACTCCTGGCGTTTACACCAAGATCTCACGATCATCTTCAGTCTCCATTGAAGGCGGAAGACGACCATGGGGATACGGCCGAGGACTTGGAGGACTTAGCGGCTCTGGCGACTATGATGGACTTGGTGGTTATGGAGGACTTGGCGGTTACGGAGGACTTGGCGGTCGACGAGGACCATGGGGACGCTCTGTCTCTGTATCACTCTCAGTCTCAGTTGAACGAGGAATTCGACGAGGACCATGGGGACGACGAGGAAAGGTTTCAATCAGCCGATCGGTTTCCATTGAACGAATTGTCACCCCTGGCGTATACACCAAGATCTCTCGATCATCATCAGTCTCCGTTGAAGGAGGACGACGACCATGGGGATACGGCCGAGGACTTGGAGGACTTAGTGGCTCTGGAGATTTGGACGGACTAGGCGGTCTCGGAGGTCTTGGCGGTTATGGAGGTCTTGGCGGTCGACGAGGACCATGGGGACGCTCTGTCTCTGTATCACTCTCAGTCTCAGTTGAACGAGGAATTCGACGAGGACCATGGGGACGACGAGGAAAGGTTTCAATCAGCCGATCCGTTTCCATTGAACGAATTGTCACCCCTGGCGTATACACTAAGATCTCTCGATCATCATCAGTCTCCGTTGAAGGAGGACGACGACCATGGGGATACGGCCGAGGACTTGGAGGACTTAGCGGCTCTGGCGACTATGATGGACTTGGTGGTTATAGAGGACTTGGCGGATATGGAGGACTCGGAGGACTTAGCGGCTCTGGCGACCTTGATGGATATGGAGGACTTGGCGGTTATGGAGGACTTGGCGGTCGACGAGGACCATGGGGACGCTCTGTCTCTGTATCACTCTCAGTCTCAGTTGAACGAGGAATTCGACGAGGACCATGGGGACGACGAGGAAAGGTTTCAATCAGCCGATCCGTTTCCATTGAACGAATTGTCACTCCTGGCGTTTACACCAAGATCTCACGATCATCTTCAGTCTCCATTGAAGGCGGAAGACGACCATGGGGATACGGCCGAGGACTTGGAGGACTTAGCGGCTCTGGCGACTATGATGGACTTGGTGGTTATGGAGGACTTGGCGGTTACGGAGGACTTGGCGGTCGACGAGGACCATGGGGACGCGATGTCTCTGTGTCTCTCTCAGTCTCCGTTGAAGGAGGACGACGACCATGGGGATACGGCCGAGGACTTGGAGGACTTAGTGGCTCTGGAGATTTGGACGGACTAGGCGGTCTCGGAGGTCTTGGCGGTTATGGAGGTCTTGGCGGTCGACGAGGACCATGGGGACGCTCTGTCTCTGTATCACTCTCAGTCTCAGTTGAACGAGGAATTCGAAGAGGACCATGGGGACGACGAGGAAAGGTTTCAATCAGCCGATCCGTTTCCATTGAACGAATTGTCACCCCTGGCGTATACACCAAGATCTCTCGATCATCATCAGTCTCCGTTGAAGGAGGACGACGACCATGGGGATACGGCCGAGGACTTGGAGGACTTAGCGGCTCTGGCGACTATGATGGACTTGGTGGTTATGGAGGACTTGGTGGTTATGGAGGACTCGGAGGACTTAGCGGCTCTGGCGACCTTGATGGATATGGAGGACTTGGCGGTTATGGAGGACTTGGCGGTCGACGAGGACCATGGGGACGCTCTGTCTCTGTATCACTCTCAGTCTCAGTTGAACGAGGAATTCGACGAGGACCATGGGGACGACGAGGAAAGGTTTCAATCAGCCGATCCGTTTCCATTGAACGAATTGTCACTCCTGGCGTTTACACCAAGATCTCACGATCATCTTCAGTCTCCATTGAAGGCGGAAGACGACCATGGGGATACGGCCGAGGACTTGGAGGACTTAGCGGCTCTGGCGACTATGATGGACTTGGTGGTTATGGAGGACTTGGCGGTTACGGAGGACTTGGCGGTCGACGAGGACCATGGGGACGCTCTGTCTCTGTATCACTCTCAGTCTCAGTTGAACGAGGAATTCGACGAGGACCATGGGGACGACGAGGAAAGGTTTCAATCAGCCGATCGGTTTCCATTGAACGAATTGTCACCCCTGGCGTATACACCAAGATCTCTCGATCATCATCAGTCTCCGTTGAAGGAGGACGACGACCATGGGGATACGGCCGAGGACTTGGAGGACTTAGTGGCTCTGGAGATTTGGACGGACTAGGCGGTCTCGGAGGTCTTGGCGGTTATGGAGGTCTTGGCGGTCGACGAGGACCATGGGGACGCTCTGTCTCTGTATCACTTTCAGTCTCAGTTGAACGAGGAATTCGACGAGGACCATGGGGACGACGAGGAAAGGTTTCAATCAGCCGATCCGTTTCCATTGAACGAATTGTCACCCCTGGCGTTTACACCAAGATCTCTCGATCATCATCAGTCTCCATTGAAGGACGACGACGACCATGGGGATACGGCCGAGGACTTGGAGGACTTAGCGGCTCTGGCGACTATGATGGACTTGGTGGTTATGGAGGACTTGGCGGTTATGGAGGACTCGGAGGACTTAGCGGCTCTGGCGACCTTGATGGATATGGAGGACTTGGCGGTTATGGAGGGCTTGGCGGTCGACGAGGACCATGGGGACGCTCTGTCTCTGTATCACTCTCAGTCTCAGTTGAACGAGGAATTCGACGAGGACCATGGGGACGACGAGGAAAGGTTTCAATCAGCCGATCCGTTTCCATTGAACGAATTGTCACCCCTGGCGTATACACTAAGATCTCTCGATCATCATCAGTCTCCGTTGAAGGAGGACGACGACCATGGGGATACGGCCGAGGACTTGGAGGACTAAGCGGCTCTGGCGACTATGATGGACTTGGTGGTTATGGAGGACTTGGCGGTTACGGAGGACTTGGCGGTCGACGAGGACCATGGGGACGCGATGTCTCTGTGTCTCTCTCAGTCTCCGTTGAAGGAGGACGACGACCATGGGGATACGGCCGAGGACTTGGAGGACTTAGTGGCTCTGGAGATTCGGACGGACTTGGCGGTCTCGGAGGTCTTGGCGGTTATGGAGGTCTTGGCGGTCGACGAGGACCATGGGGACGCTCTGTCTCTGTATCACTCTCAGTCTCAGTTGAACGAGGAATTCGACGAGGACCATGGGGACGACGAGGAAAGGTTTCAATCAGCCGATCCGTTTCCATTGAACGAATTGTCACTCCTGGCGTTTACACCAAGATCTCACGATCATCTTCAGTCTCCATTGAAGGCGGAAGACGACCATGGGGATACGGCCGAGGAATCGGAGGACTTAGCGGCTCTGGCGACTATGATATACTTGGTGGTTATGGAGGACTTGGCGGTTATGGAGGACTCGGAGGACTTAGCGGCTCTGGCGACCTTGATGGATATGGAGGACTTGGCGGTTATGGAGGACTTGGCGGTCGACGAGGACCATGGGGACGCTCTGTCTCTGTATCACTCTCAGTCTCAGTTGAACGAGGAATTCGACGAGGACCATGGGGACGACGAGGAAAGGTTTCAATCAGCCGATCCGTTTCCATTGAACGAATTGTCACCCCTGGCGTATACACCAAGATCTCTCGATCATCATCAGTCTCCGTTGAAGGAGGACGACGACCATGGGGATACGGCCGAGGACTTGGAGGACTTAGCGGCTCTGGCGACTATGATGGACTTGGTGGTTATGGAGGACTTGGTGGTTATGGAGGACTCGGAGGACTTAGCGGCTCTGGCGACCTTGATGGATATGGAGGACTTGGCGGTTATGGAGGACTTGGCGGTCGACGAGGACCATGGGGACGCTCTGTCTCTGTATCACTCTCAGTCTCAGTTGAACGAGGAATTCGACGAGGACCATGGGGACGACGAGGAAAGGTTTCAATCAGCCGATCCGTTTCCATTGAACGAATTGTCACTCCTGGCGTTTACACCAAGATCTCACGATCATCTTCAGTCTCCATTGAAGGCGGAAGACGACCATGGGGATACGGCCGAGGACTTGGAGGACTTAGCGGCTCTGGCGACTATGATGGACTTGGTGGTTATGGAGGACTTGGCGGTTACGGAGGACTTGGCGGTCGACGAGGACCATGGGGACGCTCTGTCTCTGTATCACTCTCAGTCTCAGTTGAACGAGGAATTCGACGAGGACCATGGGGACGACGAGGAAAGGTTTCAATCAGCCGATCCGTTTCCATTGAACGAATTGTCACCCCTGGCGTATACACCAAGATCTCTCGATCATCATCAGTCTCCGTTGAAGGAGGACGACGACCATGGGGATACGGCCGAGGAATTGGAGGACTTAGTGGCTCTGGAGATTTGGACGGACTAGGCGGTCTCGGAGGTCTTGGCGGTTACGGAGGACTTGGCGGTCGACGAGGACCATGGGGACGACGAGGAAAGGTTTCAATCAGCCGATCCATTTCCATTGAACGAATTGTCACTCCTGGCGTTTACACCAAGATCTCACGATCATCTTCAGTCTCCATTGAAGGCGGAAGACGACCATGGGGATTCGGCCGAGGACTTGGAGGACTTAGCGGCTCTGGCGACTATGATGGACTTGGTGGTTATGGAGGACTTGGCGGTTATGGAGGACTTGGCGGTCGACGAGGACCATGGGGACGCTCTGTCTCTGTATCACTTTCAGTCTCAGTTGAACGAGGAATTCGACGAGGACCATGGGGACGACGAGGAAAGGTTTCAATCAGCCGATCCGTTTCCATTGAACGAATTGTCACCCCTGGCGTTTACACCAAGATCTCTCGATCATCATCAGTCTCCGTTGAAGGAGGACGACGACCATGGGGATACGGCCGAGGACTTGGAGGACTTAGCGGCTCTGGCGACTATGATGGACTTGGTGGTTATGGAGGACTTGGCGGATATGGAGGACTCGGAGGACTTAGCGGCTCTGGCGACCTTGATGGATATGGAGGACTTGGCGGTTATGGAGGACTTGGCGGTCGACGAGGACCATGGGGACGCTCTGTCTCTGTATCACTCTCAGTCTCAGTTGAACGAGGAATTCGACGAGGACCATGGGGACGACGAGGAAAGGTTTCAATCAGCCGATCCGTTTCAATTGAACGAATTGTCACTCCTGGCGTTTACACCAAGATCTCACGATCATCTTCAGTCTCCATTGAAGGCGGAAGACGACCATGGGGATACGGCCGAGGAATCGGAGGACTTAGCGGCTCTGGCGACTATGATGGACTTGGTGGTTATGGAGGACTTGGCGGTTATGGAGGACTCGGAGGACTTAGCGGCTCTGGCGACCTTGATGGATATGGAGGACTTGGCGGTTATGGAGGACTTGGCGGTCGACGAGGACCATGGGGACGCTCTGTCTCTGTATCACTCTCAGTCTCAGTTGAACGAGGAATTCGACGAGGACCATGGGGACGACGAGGAAAGGTTTCAATCAGCCGATCCGTTTCCATTGAACGAATTGTCACCCCTGGCGTATACACCAAGATCTCTCGATCATCATCAGTCTCCGTTGAAGGAGGACGACGACCATGGGGATACGGCCGAGGACTTGGAGGACTTAGCGGCTCTGGCGACCTTGATGGATATGGAGGACTTGGCGGTTATGGAGGACTTGGCGGTCGACGAGGACCATGGGGACGCTCTGTCTCTGTATCACTCTCAGTCTCAGTTGAACGAGGAATTCGACGAGGACCATGGGGACGACGAGGAAAGGTTTCAATCAGCCGATCCGTTTCCATTGAACGAATTGTCACCCCTGGCGTATACACCAAGATCTCTCGATCATCATCAGTCTCCGTTGAAGGAGGACGACGACCATGGGTATACGGCCGAGGACTTGGAGGACTTAGCGGCTCTGGCGACCTTGATGGATATGGAGGACTTGGCGGTTATGGAGGACTTGGCGGTCGACGAGGACCATGGGGACGCTCTGTCTCTGTGTCTCTCTCAGTCTCCGTTGAAGGAGGACGACGACCATGGGGATACGGCCGTGGACTTGGAGGACTTAGCGGCTCTGGCGACTATGATGGACTTGGTGGTTATGGAGGACTTGGCGGTTACGGAGGACTTGGCGGTCGACGAGGACCATGGGGACGCTCTGTCTCTGTATCACTCTCAGTTTCAGTTGAACGAGGAATTCGACGAGGACCATGGGGACGACGAGGAAAGGTTTCAATCAGCCGATCCGTTTCCATTGAACGAATTGTCACTCCTGGCGTTTACACCAAGATCTCACGATCATCTTCAGTCTCCATTGAAGGCGGAAGACGACCATGGGGATACGGCCGAGGACTTGGAGGACTTAGCGGCTCTGGCGACTATGATGGACTTGGTGGTTATGGAGGACTTGGCGGTTACGGAGGACTTGGCGGTTACGGAGGACTTGGCGGTCGACGAGGACCATGGGGACGCTCTGTCTCTGTGTCTCTCTCAGTTTCCGTTGAAGGAGGACGACGACCATGGGGATACGGCCGTGGACTTGGAGGACTTAGTGGCTCTGGAGATTTGGACGGACTAGGCGGTCTCGGAGGTCTTGGCGGTTATGGAGGTCTTGGCGGTCGACGAGGACCATGGGGACGCTCTGTCTCTGTATCACTCTCAGTCTCAGTTGAACGAGGAATTCGACGAGGACCATGGGGACGACGAGGAAAGGTTTCAATCAGCCGATCCGTTTCCATTGAACGTATTGTCACTCCTGGCGTTTACACCAAGATCTCACGATCATCTTCAGTCTCCATTGAAGGCGGAAGACGACCATGGGGATACGGCCGAGGACTTGGAGGACTTAGCGGCTCTGGCGACTATGATGGACTTGGTGGTTATGGAGGACTTGGCGGTTACGGAGGACTTGGCGGTTACGGAGGACTTGGCGGTCGACGAGGACCATGGGGACGCTCTGTCTCTGTGTCTCTCTCAGTTTCCGTTGAAGGAGGACGACGACCATGGGGATACGGCCGTGGACTTGGAGGACTTAGTGGCTCTGGAGATTTGGACGGACTAGGCGGTCTCGGAGGTCTTGGCGGTTATGGAGGTCTTGGCGGTCGACGAGGACCATGGGGACGCTCTGTCTCTGTATCACTCTCAGTCTCAGTTGAACGAGGAATTCGACGAGGACCATGGGGACGACGAGGAAAGGTTTCAATCAGCCGATCCGTTTCCATTGAACGAATTGTCACTCCTGGCGTTTACACCAAGATTTCACGATCATCTTCAGTCTCCATTGAAGGCGGAAGACGACCATGGGGATACGGCCGAGGAATCGGAGGACTTAGCGGCTCTGGCGACTATGATGGACTTGGTGGTTATGGAGGACTTGGCGGTTATGGAGGACTTGGAGGACTTAGCGGCTCTGGCGACCTTGATGGATATGGAGGACTTGGCGGTTATGGAGGACTTGGCGGTCGACGAGGACCATGGGGACGCTCTGTCTCTGTATCAGTCTCAGTTGAACGAGGAATTCGACGAGGACCATGGAGACGACGAGGAAAGGTTTCAATCAGCCGATCCGTTTCCATTGAACGAATTGTCACTCCCGGCGTTTACACCAAGATTTCACGATCATCTTCAGTCTCCATTGAAGGCGGAAGACGACCATGGGGATACGGCCGAGGACTTGGAGGACTTAGCGGCTCTGGCGACTATGATGGACTTGTTGGTTATAGAGGACTTGGCGGATATGGAGGACTCGGAGGACTTAGCGGCTCTGGCGACCTTGATGGATATGGAGGACTTGGCGGTTATGGAGGACTTGGCGGTCGACGAGGACCATGGGGACGCTCTGTCTCTGTATCACTCTCAGTCTCAGTTGAACGAGGAATTCGACGAGGACCATGGGGACGACGAGGAGAGGTTTCAATCAGCCGATCCGTTTCCATTGAACGTATTGTCACTCCTGGCGTTTACACCAAGATCTCACGATCATCTTCAGTCTCCATTGAAGGCGGAAGACGACCATGGGGATACGGCCGAGGACTTGGAGGACTTAGCGGCTCTGGCGACTATGATGGACTTGGTGGTTATGGAGGACTTGGCGGTTACGGAGGACTTGGCGGTTACGGAGGACTTGGCGGTCGACGAGGACCATGGGGACGCTCTGTCTCTGTGTCTCTCTCAGTCTCCGTTGAAGGAGGACGACGACCATGGGGATACGGCCGTGGACTTGGAGGACTTAGCGGCTCTGGCGACTATGATGGACTTGGTGGTTATGGAGGACTTGGCGGTTACGGAGGACTTGGCGGTCGACGAGGACCATGGGGACGCTCTGTCTCTGTATCACTCTCAGTCTCAGTTGAACGAGGAATTCGACGAGGACCATGGGGACGACGAGGAAAGGTTTCAATCAGCCGATCCGTTTCCATTGAACGAATTGTCACTCCTGGCGTTTACACCAAGATCTCACGATCATCTTCAGTATCCATTGAAGGCGGAAGACGACCATGGGGATACGGCCGAGGTCTTGGAGGACTTAGCGGCTCTGATGACTATGATGGACTTGGTGGTTATGGAGGACTTGGCGGTTACGGAGGACTTGGCGGTTACGGAGGACTTGGCGGTCGACGAGGACCATGGGGACGCTCTGTCTCTGTGTCTCTCTCAGTCTCCGTTGAAGGAGGACGACGACCATGGGGATACGGCCGAGGACTTGGAGGACTTAGTGGCTCTGGAGATTTGGACGGACTAGGCGGTCTTGGAGGTCTTGGCGGTTATGGAGGTCTTGGCGGTCGACGAGGACCATGGGGACGCTCTGTCTCTGTATCACTCTCAGTCTCAGTTGAACGAGGAATTCGACGAGGACCATGGGGACGACGAGGAAAGGTTTCAATCAGCCGATCCGTTTCCATTGAACGTATTGTCACTCCTGGCGTTTACACCAAGATCTCACGATCATCTTCAGTCTCCATTGAAGGCGGAAGACGACCATGGGGATACGGCCGAGGACTTGGAGGACTTAGCGGCTCTGGCGACTATGATGGACTTGGTGGTTATGGAGGACTTGGCGGTTACGGAGGACTTGGCGGTTACGGAGGACTTGGCGGTCGACGAGGACCATGGGGACGCTCTGTCTCTGTATCACTCTCAGTCTCAGTTGAACGAGGAATTCGACGAGGACCATGGGGACGACGAGGAAAGGTTTCAATCAGCCGATCCGTTTCCATTGAACGAATTGTCACTCCTGGCGTTTACACAAAGATTTCACGATCATCTTCAGTCTCCATTGAAGGCGGAAGACGACCATGGGGATACGGCCGAGGAATCGGAGGACTTAGCGGCTCTGGCGACTATGATGGACTTGGTGGTTATGGAGGACTTGGCGGTTATGGAGGACTCGGAGGACTTAGCGGTTCTGGTGACCTTGATGGATATGGAGGACTTGGCGGTTATGGAGGACTTGGCGGTCGACGAGGACCATGGGGACGCTCTGTCTCTGTATCACTCTCAGTCTCAGTTGAACGAGGAATTCGACGAGGACCATGGGGACGACGAGGAAAGGTTTCAATCAGCCGATCCGTTTCCATTGAACGAATTGTCACTCCTGGCGTTTACACCAAGATCTCACGATCGTCTTCAGTCTCCATTGAAGGCGGAAGACGACCATGGGGATACGGCCGAAGACTTGGAGGACTTAGCGGCTCTGGCGACTATGATGGACTTGGTGGTTATGGAGGACTTGGCGGTTATGGAGGACTCGGAGGACTTAGCGGCTCTGGCGACCTTGATGGATATGGAGGACTTGGCGGTTATGGAGGACTTGGCGGTCGACGAGGACCATGGGGACGCTCTGTCTCTGTATCACTCTCAGTCTCAGTTGAACGAGGAATTCGACGAGGACCATGGGGACGACGAGGAAAGGTTTCAATCAGCCGATCCGTTTCCATTGAACGAATTGTCACCCCTGGCGTATACACCAAGATCTCTCGATCATCATCAGTCTCCGTTGAAGGAGGACGACGACCATGGGGATACGGCCGAGGACTTGGAGGACTTAGCGGCTCTGGCGACTATGATGGACTTGGTGGTTATGGAGGACTTGGCGGTTACGGAGGACTTGGCGGTCGACGAGGACCATGGGGACGCGATGTCTCTGTGTCTCTCTCAGTCTCCGTTGAAGGAGGACGACGACCATGGGGATACGGCCGAGGACTTGGAGGACTTAGTGGCTCTGGAGATTTGGACGGACTAGGCGGTCTCGGAGGTCTTGGCGGTTATGGAGGTCTTGGCGGTCGACGAGGACCATGGGGACGCTCTGTCTCTGTATCACTCTCAGTCTCAGTTGAACGAGGAATTCGACGAGGACCATGGGGACGACGAGGAAAGGTTTCAATCAGCCGATCCGTTTCCATTGAACGAATTGTCACTCCCGGCGTTTACACCAAGATTTCACGATCATCTTCAGTCTCCATTGAAGGCGGAAGACGACCATGGGGATACGGCCGAGGAATCGGAGGACTTAGCGGCTCTGGCGACTATGATGGACTTGGTGGTTATGGAGGACTTGGCGGTTACGGAGGACTTGGCGGTCGACGAGGACCATGGGGACGCTCTGTCTCTGTATCACTCTCAGTCTCAGTTGAACGAGGAATTCGACGAGGACCATGGGGACGACGAGGAAAGGTTTCAATCAGCCGATCCGTTTCCATTGAACGAATTGTCACCCCTGGCGTATACACTAAGATCTCTCGATCATCATCAGTCTCCGTTGAAGGAGGACGACGACCATGGGGATACGGCCGAGGACTTGGAGGACTTAGCGGCTCTGGCGACTATGATGGACTTGGTGGTTATGGAGGACTTGGCGGTTATGGAGGACTTGGCGGTCGACGAGGACCATGGGGACGCTCTGTCTCTGTATCACTCTCAGTCTCAGTTGAACGAGGAATTCGACGAGGACCATGGGGACGACGAGGAAAGGTTTCAATCAGCCGATCCGTTTCCATTGAACGAATTGTCACTCCTGGCGTTTACACCAAGATCTCACGATCATCTTCAGTCTCCATTGAAGGCGGAAGACGACCATGGGGATACGGCCGAGGACTTGGAGGACTTAGCGGCTCTGGCGACTATGATGGACTTGGGGGTTATGGAGGACTTGGCGGTTATGGAGGACTTGGCGGTCGACGAGGACCATGGGGACGCTCTGTCTCTGTATCACTCTCAGTTGAACGAGGAATTCGACGAGGACCATGGGGACGACGAGGAAAGGTTTCAATCAGCCGATCCGTTTCCATTGAACGAATTGTCACTCCTGGCGTTTACACCAAGATCTCACGATCATCTTCAGTCTCCATTGAAGGCGGAAGACGACCATGGGGATACGGCCGAGAACTCGGAGGTCTTAGCGGCTCTGGAGATTTGGACGGACTAGGCGGTCTCGGAGGTCTTGGCGGTTACGGAGGACTTGGCGGTCGACGAGGACCATGGGGACGCTCTGTCTCTGTATCACTCTCAGTCTCAGTTGAACGAGGAATTCGACGAGGACCATGGGGACGACGAGGAAAGGTTTCGATCAGCCGATCCGTTTCCATTGAACGAATTGTCACCCCAGGCGTGTACTCCAAGATCTCTCGATCATCA
The DNA here is from genome assembly GCA_026573805.1 of Hesperophylax magnus. NCBI lineage: Eukaryota > Metazoa > Arthropoda > Insecta > Trichoptera > Limnephilidae > Hesperophylax > Hesperophylax magnus. The sequence goes on along the minus strand of JAIUSX010000091.1, from coordinate 5,224,630 downwards.
TCAGTCTCTGTAGAAGGAGGTATTCGTCGCGGTCCCTGGGGAAGCTTTGGAGGATACGCTGTGTCAGCTTCTTCGTCCAGCGAATACGTTCGTCCCGGACGTGTTCTTGCTGGACTTGGTCGTGTTGGTGCCCTAGGTCGCTCAGGAGCGGTTCCTGTTCCTTCTGTGTACACAAACCACCCTGGCATCAATTCAGTTAAATCCCCTTGCAAGTTGTCCGACTTCAACTTGCTCGTGAAAGTGGGGAATGTACGCAAATCGAACGGAAACTGTTAATCTGCTTTGCCCGCAACATGTTTTATTCTGGGGTTAGATTTCTTTGACAGTGTTTTAAATCACAGTCATATCATGATTTTTAGCAAAAAAATTTATCACTTTATCCTACTTTATTTCTTTGTGTATTGTATTTTACTAGAAACAATAAACTTATATGTATATGATTGCTTATTTTATTCCTACCTAAACTTCATCTGAATTTATTTAGCTCGTGATCTTAGTCTTAGCATTCTAGCTAATAATTCTTACCCACAACGTCATGTCTACCCATGTCTCCACTAGATTTTATATTTTTTTTTATTTGCAATTACTTACTTAAACAGTTTTTCACTTTAATATTTTACAGTGTTAGGAATTGTTTATATAATTAAGTAATAAAATAACGACATAAAAAATTCTAGACAAAAAAACAATACTATATTACTTTAATTTACACTTATTTATATTTAAGTGGTTTTTTAATAATTTCTAAATGTAGATTTAATAATGGAGTTGGTATCAACAATGGCAATGAGATAAAGTTATGTTATCCAATTAAAACTGCTGTTAATCTGTTATTCAAAATTATTTTTTTCATTTTAAACTGAATACAGAACAGGAACAAAAGAAGGAATTGTAATGGAAAAAATATATATATAAATATCAATATAATAATAATATAATATATAATAATACTTCACTAATCCTTTCAAAAATGTTACCTTAAAATCAACGGTTACCTACCACTACAAATTTAACAAAGGTGACTATACTAGCATGAACAGATATCTCGCCCAAACTGACTGGACATTTCTTGAATCGAACATCAATATTAACGATGCTACATTTAAATTCAACGAATGTGTAACTCATGCCATAGACTTATTTGTACCTACGGGAACTTATTCCCATCCCAAGTTTCCCATTTGGTTCAGCATGAAACTAAAGATGTTGATAATCGAGAAAAAGAAAATACACAAATTATTCAAATGTACGAACAACTTGGCGCATTATCATAAATTTTCTCAGCTAAGAGAACTATCCACTACTATGCACTACAGGGCAGCAAAATGGGACGGCATGCGGTCTTTCTTCGGCGCCTTTCCTTGGAGTACTGTATGCTTTAGCTCCGAGGACCCATCAATTTGTGCACGCGAGGTAGAAGAAGTAATCACATCAGCAATGGATTGCTACATTCCCTTCTCCGTCAAATCCTCTGGAGCGGGCACAAAACCGTGGTTTGACCATCGCTGTGCTGAAGCTGTCAGACTCAAAAATACGGCTTTTAATGCACTCCGGAAGATTAGCTCCATGAATAACCTTTCGGAATACCAAAAACGGGCAAGGGATTGTAAGAGAGTTCTAAATAGAGCTAAGAGCGATCACGACCAGAGAATTGCGAAAAAGCTGGCTGACTGCCCCACTGGTAGCCGTGCTTTCTGGTCACTCGCTAGCTCGATCGGAAGAAATTTCTGTAGAACCACTTTCCCACCTCTGACCAAGCCTGATGGTCGGCTGGCTAACTCGGCCCGCGAGAAAGCTGAATTATTAGGCAAAATTTTCGCGGAAAACTCAACTCTTCAAGATAACGGAGAGACTCCCCCTTCCATTCCGCACTGCGGTTTTCAAATGGAGGAACCGAAGATCCGGAACAGAGAGGTTCTCCGAGTCTTGAACGAGCTGAAAGTCGACAAAGCCAGTGGGCCGGACGGAATACCTGCCTTGGTCCTCAAGAGGTGTTCTGCAGAAATGACTCCAGTGCTTGCGAAATTATTTAGGCTCTCTCTCAAAGGTGGAAAGGTGCCAGATCTTTGGAAAAAGGCAATCGTCCACCCAATCCCAAAAAAGGGGGACCGTTCCGACCCTTCTAACTACCGCCCCATAGCCATCACTTCCATACTCTCGAAGGTATTAGAAAGGGTGGTTAACAACAAATTGCTCACATATCTCGAGAATAACAATATCCTAAGCGATCGGCAATATGGATTTCGTCGAAACCGATCGTGTGGCGATCTACTCGGATATGTAACGCATATTTGGGGGCGGTACATGAAACGTTTTGGTGAAACCCAAACCGTTGGGTTAGATATCTCCAAAGCCTTTGACAGAGTCTGGCACCGGGCGCTTATCGGGAAATTACCATCGAATGGGATCCACCCAACCCTGCATAGTTGGATTGCGGACTTTCTGAGGGGAAGAACAATTCAAACCGTGGTTGACGGCTCTTCTTCCTCACCGCACCAAATCAATGCGGGGGTGCCACAAGGATCTGTGCTGTCTCCGACGCTGTTTTTATTGCACATCAACGATCTCGTTGAATGTGCACCAATTCACTGCTACGCTGATGACAGCACCGTTCACGAGGGTTATCTTTTTGACAGGCCCCCTTCCACCTATGATGTCCGAACAGCTCGGGAAGTTTTGAGGCGAAAAATTGACCACCACCTAGAGATGGTTCGTGCCTGGGGTAAGGCCAACTTGGTCAGTTTCAACGTCTCAAAAACCCAAGCGTGTCTGATTTCGGCAAAGAGGGAGATCAATGACTGTCTGGTGCAATTTGATGGGAGCACTCTCCCCAATAAAGACTCCATTGAAATGCTTGGAGTTACTATATCAGACCAGCTCAAGTATCGGGGATCCATAGAAGCCCGAGTAAATCAGGCCTCCAAAAAATTGGGCGTCTTGTACAGGGCTAGGAGATTCTTCAACAGTGACCAGCTGCTGACCCTGTACAAGTCTCAAGTCCGCCCAACTATTGAATTTGGGAGCCACCTTTGGGCTGGTGCCCCAAAATACTTGATAAACCTGCTTGAGTCTGTGCAAAGGAGAGCGATCAGTCTGATTGACAATCCGTTGTTAACAGACCGATTGCCTTCTCTGATGCATAGACGCAATGTAGGCATGCTGTGTCTGTTCTACAGGTATTTTAATGGAGCCTGCTCCAAGGAGCTAGCAGCATTGATTCCTGATGCACCGGTGCACGTGCGTGAAACTCGACGGACACGAACTGAACACCCGTTCACGGTTGACGTTGGCTTCATGAGAACGGGCCGTTTTTACGACTCGTTTTTGTGTAAGTCGGCTCGTATGTGGAACGAGCTACCGGCATCTGTTTTTCCTCCCTCCTATAATCCGAGCCTCTTCAAGGCCCGCATTAACAAATCCCTTCCTACAGCCCCTACCTTACTCCGCCTCACAACGCCGCCCAACCGGGTGATGACATAGTTCCCCTGTCTGTGCACTGCACAGGCAGGGACACTCTTGTGAGGTGTCACATAAAAAAAAAAAAAAAATAAAAAAAAAAAAATCCAAAATCGAATTTGTTTGGTGCTACAAATCCTACATCGAACTTACTGAGACACAATTAAATCTTAACCCTAAACGATTCTGGAAATTTGTTAAACAAAAAAGTAGTAGAAAAAAGTGACAATTGTGCGTCGAAAGAGATTACTCTCATCTCGCAAAATACTTTTTAGTATACATTTGTGTATTTTTTCTTTTAAATAAAATTATCCAAAACCTACAAAAAAACATATCCGATAATTTCGTGAATAAAACCGAATCTTTTCGGTAAAACCGATAGTGGATTTCGTAGATACATTCATAGTGATAAACTGTTTAAAGTTATTTGTGCTCAATTAGTGCAAATATAAAAAAATCGTGATATAAAAACTCGATACGGCGACTTTTGTTTTGATTTACATAGACCTAGACCGATTGCCCACCTACGATTTTTCAGGCGCAAAGCTGAACAGAACTAATACTTTGTTTCAAACATTGTTTTTTTTTTATGTGTCCTTATAAAGTAGTGTTTAATAATGAATCGTCCTAAAAAACGACACATAAGCACCATGATGTCTCCTAGTCCAGAGGATATAGGAGGAAAGTGCGTCACGATTGAGGATGCGGATGAAAACAGCTCGGTTACGTCATCCAAAGGCTCGGACGTCACCGAAGCGGAATATCCTTGCGCTTCAGGAGTAGATGTGCTCAATGAAACCCAAGCACATTTGACAGCTCTTCAACTTGTGTTAGCAGAGAAGCATTCTAAGGTCTCAAAAGACCAGCAGCTGAGGATCGCTAGAAACGTATCGGAAGTTTTCAGATCCGTATCTCAGCTTGTGTTGGAGCACGAGACGATGCGTGCGGATTTAGCTACAGTTACAGCACAACTTAGAATGGCAGAAATAAAAATACGCCACGAGAAGAGGGAAAAAAGGCACCTTGAGCAAAAAATCATACAATTAGAGTCTGATCTCGGGCCTGTAATGCGTTGGCAGTGGCAACGGAGGCTACCCTCTCTTTTGCTGACATCGCCCGAAAACAGCCATATGATGCTCACCAACCCCCACCAATCACTCAACAAGGACATCGCGTCGGACCACCAAGACCTGCCGTTTGCATCTTTCCAACGGATGCGGACGCCACAAAGGACAGTGACGGTACGGAAAAAATGATTGAAGATACAATTCGGCCATCTGAACTAGGCGTTCGGGTCACGGGAATAAAAAAATAAGAAATAAAGGTATCTTGATCAATACGGCAACCACGGGCGAACAACAAAAGCTATTAAATGCACCTTGCTTCGACAACTCGAGCAAACTGAAGGCCCGACTACCGTCAAAGCGTCTACCGAGACTGATATTCTTTAATGTTCCCCGGGACCTGACCGACGAAGATTTTTTAAGGATGGCTCTCACGGGTATTCCCAACGTTGAAGACATTGAAGAAACTATTGCAGGCTGTAAACTAAGTCACCTGGCTGGTGCTCGCACAGGTAACGCTTGTCACCGTATCTACGCAGTACCCCCTACCGTACGTAAATTTCTAGTCGAGCAAGAGAAAGTATTTATAAGCTGGACTATTTGCCGCGTCCGAGATTTTATTGGCCTTACTGTCTGCACCAAATGCCACATGATTGGTCACTCATACAAGTATTGCAGAGATACCAAACCCACATGTGGACATTGTGCTCAACAGAATCATACTGGTGAGTCCTGCCCAAATTCCACCATCAAACCAGTTTGCGCGACATGCACCAGATTTGGTAAGCCTGCTGATCACTCAACTGGAGATAGGGACAACTGCCCGGCCTACATCGCTGCACTCAAGAACGACCTTGCAACTATAGATTATGGAGTGTAACATACATGAGCATAAGTGCCTCACCATCGAGAATTATAATCCCGTGACGAACTGTCTACGAATAATGTATATGAACGCGAGAAGCATCCGTAATAAGTTTGATGAGATCGAAGAAAAAGTAAGAAGTTCGCGGTACATTGTACACGTGCTCGTCATTACGGAAACGTGGCTTAAGATTGGAGAGGAAAAGTTTTACTCCCTGAATGGTTACAAAAGTGTTTTTGCTTCTCGCCCCAACGAAGGAGGAGGCGGCGTAGCAATATATGTGATTGATACTATGAAGTGTGCAATTATTGAAAATTTCTCAAATGAAAATTCCTTTTTAGGTATAACGCTTAGTAGCAGTGATAGGAAACCAGTTAACATCTATGCTATCTATCGAAAACCCAACACAAATATGCAGGATTTTCTAATACATCTAGAAAAAATACTGAACGAAAGTAGACAAGATACATTAATATTCGGAGACTTTAACATTGACATATCCATATCCACACACTCTTCATTAAATTTTTGCAACATCTTACAATCTTACAATTTTTCAATACATAACAAAACATTTCCCACGAGAGTCACTGATACAAGCTGCACCTTAATAGATCACATCTTATCAAATAGGCAAAACATTCAGACTACTATATCGAATATTGATGATCCACTTAGTGACCATAATATACTTATTGTTGATTATAAGAACAACTTAAAAAAATGTTTTAATAATAGAACCAAATCCCGGATTACGAGACCTATCATCAACAGTATGTCAGTAAAATCCTATCTTCTTGATAACAATTTCACGATCAACTTAAGCAACTCAGAAGACCCTTTTAAAAGTTTCAATTGTCACATTAAAAAGACAATAGAATCAGGTACAACTACACCAAAAACAGGATTAAGAAGTCGGGTACAACTGAATACTCTGTGGTTTGATTCCAAATTAAATACATTAATCAAAGAACGAAACCAGATTCACAAGCAGAGGAAACAAGACCCTGGTAATCTTACTCTTGTAACACTTAAAAAGAGATTGAGAAATACCATTACTAATTATAGGCGAAATCTAAAACACAAATATTATGCGAACAGCTTTCAACAAAACCAAAATAACCCCACTAAAACCTGGAAAATCATAAACTCTATTCTATCAAACCGAACACATAAACCAACTAACGAAATAGAATCCCTCGTGGTAAATGACTGCGTAATTAAGGATCCGAGCCAAATAGCATCCGCATTTAATGAGTTTTTTCTCTCAATAGGAAAAAAGCTAGCAGCTACCATTCCGTCATTCCCGGATGACTGTAATACCGTATTTGTGGAACCGAAGGCTTGCCAATCCTTGTACATGGCTAGGACAAACAAAGATGAGGTACTGAGGATCATCTCTAAAACTAAGCTGAAAGCAGCACCGGGACTCGATGGAGTAACACCATCAGTTCTTAAGACTTGTAAAGAAGGATTAGCGGGTCACCTTACAGAACTTTTTAATTGGTCACTGTCCTCGGGAAAGTTTCCAAATGAATTAAAGTTAGCGAAGATAATACCTATACACAAAGGAGACTGTAAAACATGTATCTCTAACTACCGTCCTATATCACTTCTATCGATTTTTTCAAAAGTATTTGAGACCATAATCAAAGATAGACTCCTAAAATACATATCTGCGAATAATATCCTTACACCACAACAATATGGCTTTCGGAAAAATTCTAGTACTCAATGTGCCGCCTTTGATTTTATCTCCAACCTTCAACAGTATATAGACCAGGGTGAAGATGTGGCAGCCATATTTATAGATCTCAAAAAAGCCTTTGATACGGTCGATCATGAAATACTCTTAAAGAAATTGGAATATTTGGGAATTGTTGGGAAGCCCCTAAATCTCCTCCGAAGCTACTTAGATGATAGATTTTGTCTTGTTGAAGTCAAAGGTGTCTCGAGTGGCTTAGGTAAAATCACATGTGGAGTGCCACAGGGATCAATTCTTGGGCCTCTGCTTTTCTTGCTATATGTCAATGACATAACTAAATGTGGTATCTCTGGAAACCTCCAACTTTATGCGGATGACACTGTAATCTATTATCACAGTACAAGCCTGAGTGACCTGGAGTCTCAAATGAATGTAGATGTCTCAATTCTAGCTAATTGGCTGCGTATTAATAAATTGAGCCTCAATATAAAAAAAACGCACTACCTAACTTTCGGTAATAAGGATTATGTGCCCATGAATTGCAGCTTCTCAGTTCCACACTTGGAACTGAGAAGCTCCAAAATATAGAAGTCACGAAATATTTAGGGCTATTAATAGACTCTAAACTTTCGTGGAATTCCCATGTTGAGCATGTGAAATCTAAAATATCCCCAATAACCGGCGTACTGTACCGACTCCAAGGTCTTCTCTCTACATCTCTACTACAGGCCACATACTATGCGATGATTCACTCCCATCTGAGTTATTTCGTTAGTATCTGGGGCACTATTACTAAAAAACAAATATCAGAAATACAAGTGATTCAAAATCGAGCAATAAGGAATATCTACCGTCTACCGTGGGATACACATATCAAAGATATATATTTAAAGACAGACATACTTCCTTTTACGGTTCTACCTAAATACAATATCACTTGTACAATATTACAAATCATACATAGATCCTCACACACTAACATCAAACCAGCATTTAATTCAGACATACACCAGCACAAAACACGGTCCCAAAATCTAATACACCTAGCATCGTCTACCCACACAACAAAATTTGGTATTAACTCATTACAATATATTGCATATAGACAATACAATGCATTACCTAATGAAATAAAGCAATCAGTAACTAACAAAAAAATATTAGTTAAAACGCTTAAAGATTATTTCCTGAAAATGTTTTTAAACCAGTGAATTTTCGCTCGCTTTCATATGTTGGTTTACTATGTTTCATGTGTATAGATGTCTCTCAGTATTTCTAAAATCTCTATTCTTAACAATGTATTTTTCCTTTTTTATTTATTTTTCTTTTCCTTTTCAATATGTTGTATTTTTTTAAAAGTGTAATATCCTTGTAAAATGTATTTTATGTGTCTGTACTTCCCGTAATGAGTTTTATCTCAACTCATTGAGAACAATGTGTTACTTACCATGTTTTTTGTAATACATTATAAATAAATAAATAAAATAAATAATGATCTCCCCCAAGTATGTTCTTTAATGAAAATCATGCTACCAACGGTCTCGACATTGCTAACCTTTTCGCTGAACACTTCTCCTCCGTTTATTCTGATACCTCGTGCACTATCCCTCCACCCAGCTATAATAATACTATTGATTTAAATAATTGCCAAATCACACTTATAGATGTCTTTAACTCCTTAAAAAATCTCCCCAGCAAAACAAGCACTTGTCCTGATGATATTCCAGAAATATTACTGAAGGAATGTAAATTTACTATATCCAAGCCAATTTAATTGTTATATAACTTGTCAATTTCATATTCCACTTTTCCAGACTCCTGGAAAGTTTCTTATATCAGACCTATTTTCAAATCAGGCAATAAGTCGAACGTAGAAAACTATAGATCCATATCGATATTATCCCATATTCCTAAAATATTTGAGTCAATAATCACGAAGAAAATCACACCTATCTTTAAAAATGTACTGATCGAGGAACAGCATGGATTTAGATCTGCTAAATCTACTACTGCTAACTTACTATCCTTTACCAATTCCATCGTCAATGGCCTAGAAGATAACTCACAAATAGATGTTCTATATACCGACTTCTCTAAAGCTTTCGACAAAGTAAACCACTCAATCCTAATGGCCAAACTATATGCTATCAGTATTAGAAACCCCTTGCTATCATTCTTTAATTCTTATTTAAGCAATAGAAAACAAAGAGTTACTTAAATTAAACAACTTTGTGTCTACTATTATTGAAGTAACGTCCGGCGTACCTCAAGGAGCACATCTAGCACTGCTTCTTTTTAACTTGTTTATAAACGACATTATTAGTATTTTTTCTCATACACGCTTTTGGATTTTTGCGGACGACAATAAGATTCTAAAAATAATAAAAAATCACGATGACTGCCTTCTTTTCCAATCGAATATCGACTCTTTCAATGATTGGTGTAAAATTTATTGTTTGAAACTAAATGTCGATAAATGCAAAATTATGTCCTTCTATAGATCAAAAAAAACGATTGTCTTCGAATACAAACTTAATAATATTTGCTTAACAATTGTTACATCTATTAAAGACCTTGGTGTCTCTCTTGATAGCAAGCTTTCTTTTCGGGATCACATAACTGCAATCGTTAATAAATCCCTCAAACTACTTAGTTTCATCACTAGAATCACTTCGGACTTCAAAAACGTAAATACCCTTAGAACTCTTTACTGCTCCTTGGTTCGCCCCCATCTTGAATATGCTTGTGTTATTTGGTCTGCTTTTTATGCTGTCCACATTCGACGCATTGAATCTGTTCAACATCGGTTCTTAAGAGGGATTGCTAGGAGGCTAGGTTTAAAAAATGGCAAATACTCATATGATGAAATTGAACTAACTCTAAACCTCTCTCCTTTGGTAGTCCGTCGGGAAAGAAATGACCTTATTTGCTTCTTCAAAATTACAAATGGTATTATTGATTCACCTACTCTACTGCAACTCATTCCCTTCAATATCCCCTCGCAAAGACTCAGAAATAATGAACTGCTCTTCCTCAACCATCATTCGACAAATTATGGATATTATTCACAGTCCAGAATGTGTAGACTGGAGGGCGATTCTCGTTCTACTTAACGACACTAAAATCGTCCTTACATTCAAATTAACGATTTTTCTCGGTTTATTCGTATGAAGCGATTCCGGTTCTCTCGTTGACAGATGGAATCCTTAGATTTTCGATTGCCCGCCAAAATTTTTAGCCTTACGCGAAGGGTACCCCCAGACCTGTCTTTCGGCGGCCGAACGCTAGCGTTCGCGGAGAATTTGCTTCATAATTGTGACGTTTTGACAATTAGCAATATTTTCGTAGTTTTAACAAGAGAAAACTTAATATTATCGTAAGTATTGACTGTAAACATGATTAGTGACTTGTTTGTGGCACAATAATGCTATTAAATCAATTGAATCAGGTAATTGCGATGTTTGTAAAGTACGTAACATGTCGAAAGCCAGATAAGTGATTTAATTTACAATAAACTACACATACCATTGAGGATTTCTACATAAATAATAATAAGTTTCTGGCTGGCGCTCGAAATTGTGGGTTTTGAAGTTAACCACAACGAAATAAGAATCCCTTTCATTCTTAAATCAACTTGGGTGACAGTTAGCGCCATTCGGCAGCGTTAGTTTGACAGCAAACGTCACTTTAGAAGTGGTGAATCTGTAACAAAGTCATTACTATCCAGCGAGGTAAGTACCTTTTCACAAAACGTAAATCTTCGATAAATGGCTTATTTATGTCATTCATAAATAAAATAAGCAGTTATTAAAATGCATTATAATACAAAGTATTTGTTTTTTTAAGTTTTAGTTGGAAACCTTGCGTCACTTAATTATATTTCACCAATTTGTGTTTTCAATAATCTCTTAACAATTTTGTAGATGCTCTTAACCACGCTTCTTTAGGATTTTTTACTAGGTCTCTCAAAAATCGATCTTGTAAGGCTATCAGAAGAACGAGAATCGCTTAATAGTTAAGAAAAGATGTTACAAGCGACGGACAGCTATCTTTCGCAAACGATAGCAGTCGTTGACGAATGCTATCATTTAGCTTAAGGCTAAAAGAACGAGAATCACCCTCCTGGTCAACTCAAGTCAAAACCTTTACTTTTTTGGGATAAGTCTGAATGATTTTTGCCAGTGGCTAAACAAGTGACGGAATATTTAAGTGTCCTGTGGTCCTGACCCACGGCATATTCTTGACTTGATTCGACTTGTCACTTTATTTTCTTATATTATATCTACCATATGTGTTTGCTTTCATGTACCTTTGTCTACGTCTGTATTTTTCTTTATACTTTATTCGTGTTATTATTTTGTAATTTGGACGATGTCCGTTAATAAATAAAATTAAATAATATAAGTCCGTTAAATAATATATATATTCCGGTATCGACCGGTCGGTGGCCGAGTTGACATCGCGCTTGGGTCTCACTCGGGCGTAGTGTGTTCAATTCCTCGGCTGGCCAAGTCCTCCATCACAACACAAGCAACATTTTCAGCTTACTGTGGTGGTAGTAGGAGATTTTCAAATATTGTCAGGTTATTCGTAACCTGGGAATGTTTGTCTTTCTTTTAAAAAAAAAAAAAATTAATTAAATAAAATTATTAATTCCTTGATAATTTGAATGATTGAATAAATTCAGAATGGTAATCTTTCACCTTCCTTGGCTACTTATACATTTAAATTAATGCAATTGAAAGCATTCACATATTAATGCTTTGTACTACTTTTTTCACATCAAACATCAGACATCAAACTATACAAGAAAATAACTGATATAAATCATTGCCATATACTACAGTCAAATATTAGTATGTTTAGAGATTGGTGCGTTCAAAATAATTTATTTTTAAATGTAGTAAAGTGCGAAACCTTGACTTTCTTCAGAAACAAAAATCCTGTTTTATTCGAATATTCCATCAATAACATAGCTTTAGAAAGAGTCACGGAAATGAGAGATCTTGGAATTATTTTGGACGAAAAACTGAGTTTCACCAATCATATCCATCAAATTGTGAACAAATTTGCTTCGTAAGCTTCGTATTAAGAACAACTAAAAACTTTAATTCTTTACAAGCCATTAAACTATTATACGTATCTCTAGTAAGAAGTCAAATTGAATATAACTCAGTAGTTTGGTCTCCATCTTACAAAATTCACATTAATAACATTGAGCGAATACAAAAAAAAAAATTCTACGTTTTATAAATTTTAAATTAAATATCCCTGTCGAAGACTTAAAATACAATTTCTTATTAAATACTCTAAAAATACATACATTAGAAGATAGATGTAAAATAAACGATTTAACGTTCTTATTCAAAATACTTAACTCTAAATTCGACTGTTGTGAACTCTTGCAACTTATAAACATACATACACCCACAGTAACAAGACGACAAAATACAATATTCTACAGCAGCACACATAAGCGTAACTACATTGCCCACTCTCCGATACAACGACTTCACACCATGGGAAATCATTACTTGGGTGATGTTGACATATTCAATACCAACTTGGCAAGTTTTGTGGATCATTTAAAACATTTATTTCAACAATACTCCTAAACACATCATGTAAACCTACAAATAGCTTTAATTTTCTGTTTTTGTTTCTTGTGTTTGTATGACTCGTTGCATAGCTTTTTTCAAATGTAATTTTATTCTTATTTTTTATGTTTCAAAGTATCTGTCAAATTAAAATTATACTACCAACCATGTAAAAGCCCTCTGGGCGTTAAGTAAATAAATAAATAAAAAAGTATTAGTAGCGTCTGATTTTGGATTGCTACATCTATCGGCCAAAATAATAAGCTACTCCACTCGAGCCCAGCGCGTATTGAGTGTGCCACCTACCGGCAAGTAGGAAACTGAATGGTTCGATTCTATGCTATAATTCACAAAATATAATTCACAATACAAAAAATATGATAATTTTATTATGTCCCTATCAATTTATCTTCCTATATATTTATTACATTTTAATTATCGTACTTTGGTTGGACAGGGTTCTAACTTCACTTTACCTTGTTGTGGTGAGGTGTCAAAGTTAGCAAATACGATTTACGTATTTACCGATTTCTGATTTTGATGTTGAATTTTGTGGGTATTTTAGTTTAACATATTTCAAAGGAAAATATTTAGATTTGATGTATGCTTAAAATATTTAAATATGCAGACAGAATCATATGCAAACAGCTATGGCGTAAACTAAAATACTTTACATAGATTAAACATCAAAATCAGAAAATGTTAAATAGGTTACGAGAAATAGCAAACTTTTTCACCTCAGAACATGGTAAGGCGAAGTTAGAACCCTTTCCAACTTTACTGCCGAACTATACTGCGCCTCATAAAAAACCATCAACTGTCAGATACAAACAAAATGGCAATTGCAAAAGGTCCAAAGGGATGTTGGAACCTTGTACAAACAATGTAATATTTAAAAACTTGATGTTAGAACTTAGGAAAGACACCATAGATGGCTCTGTAAGTTATTTTGGTTATCAAATGAGCAAAAGAAATTTGCATTCCAAAGGTCAATTATGAAAAAAGGTCATTTAGAAGCTTGTCCAACTAAGATGACGGTATCTATTCTATCTATGGAGTACGTATTCACTAAGACAAAACTGAGAAAAGTCGTGTTTTTCTTCCAAAATCTGAGGAAAGTTTAATTTCTCTTGCTTAATCGTCTCTTGAATATGGCACATCAGTTATCAGTTAGCTACGGATACTTGCCTGGAGCATCCAGCGAAGATCCAGATTCTGATCTTGAGGGGATCGAGCACTGAACGTTCCCAGCTGGAACATATCTTTCCGCACCAATTAAAAAATGTCAATACGTTTAAAGAAATAACAAGCAGTATAGCCCTAAAACAATCACATGTAAAATCTTTTCACTGTTCCAGTTTGTAAATATCCATAGACATATGAATATTAGTAGACCTGCCTAAGTGATTAAAAGCGTATTATCCCCACTCCCCATACCGGTTCCATTGGAGCCGGCTGTGCTCGCGTATGGCCTCAAGTGAAATTTGAAAACGTGACGTCATCATTCTTGTGCAAACTATGGTCGAGGCATCATCGGTTCATTTTACGAAATAACACGGCAGAATGTTGACTTGTGCTATGAAAACTTGTAAAAATAGATGTGAAAAAGAGAATAAACCCAATTGTCGTATTACATTCCATATATAAGCATTATTTTACTTTATTTTAAGGATATTCACATCGTATAATATAGATCAGTTGTTACTATCACATCGAGAAACGTCTGGACGCGAAACACAATGCTGGTTGGTTGCTGGGAAGTAAATTATGAACATTTATAAAAGTGTCTTAACTAAATACTTTAACGAAATATTCGACTCTGAAAATAGAACCGAATTTTTTTGCCGAATTTGGACTTCGCAAATTTGTTCATAACGTGGCGAGTAATTTGCGCTCCCATGTAAAAATGTCTATTCATTCAAAAGCAGATTTTACTTTTAAGAAGTAAATGGTGATATTATAATGCGAGATGCCTATTTACTGTCAGATTGATTTATTGACGAATCACAGTCAGCTTCACTCCCTTCGTTCTTCAACAGTTGATTTTACCCCTCGCCATTATCTTCTCGTCTATTAATTCCTATGTCTGTGTAAATATCCCACAAACAAAATATCCCTACCTACCCCAAATACATTAATCAAAAGTTCCTTCAAAAGTAAGATCATCAATTACTTAATCACTTCTACCATGAGTATTTAAAATATTATAACATATAAATTATGTAGGTATAATTAGGTTATTCTTTGCGTCTATATATCGACTGCGGTTTGGTAAAACCCTTCAAGCCACAAAATAAAAATTTAACAGGAGACGAAAAAACTTATATTAATAGATTCGTAATCCTAATTAAAACATCTTGATGTTTTATAAATGTGATTATTTGTTTTACAAAATTTTGATGTAAAATATTGCAATTATATTTACAATTTCGAGAAATTTGAGAGTTGAGTAGGTCATCTACGATTTTCTCGAAATAACCTAAAAAAACATGAATTAATTTTTAGTATTAAAAAGGCAATTCTTTAACATCTTGAATTTTGAAAACTATTCTATTTGAAAAATAGTGGCTTGAAGGAATTAACCACAACACAGTCGATATGCATAGGAATACTTCCTCAACTGTATTGCTAACATTATGCTTATTGTTATAACTTAAATTCAGCTGGTTCAAAATTCTTTTGAACCTTTTATGTTTTTAAATTGATTTTATAAAAATGCTAATTGTAATTTGCTCGTCTTTTGTAATGTAACATAAACCTTGTAAATTGCCATCTTCATATCTAGGTTGTATTTCACCATTCTCTCGATAAGCGCTATCCGGTGACCGGATAAATCATCAAAATGATAATTCATCACATCTTTAAAAAGTCATATAAAGTCATGGAAAGTGATGAAACAAAAACTTTATTAACTGGGTTAAGTAGGTTAGGTTAGGTAAAAAAAAAATTTTCATCGTTTTTAATGACTTTATATCACTTTTTAAAGGTGTGTTGAATAGTCACTGTGTTGAGTTAGCATGGAACCGCGCTATCCGTAGGATAACGTATTGTTTCCGATTCACGAAACGATTTATTTAATAATAATGTTACAACCCAAATAACCAATGCGCACTTCCTTTAAACATAATATGCTAGTAGTTTTGTGAACAGTAGACCTCGCGTCCAAAAAGCATGTTTCCAATTTTCAATTAAACCAAAATTTCATCAAATAATATTAAATTTTGTAAATAGGTACTTAAATACCTACTTATTTAATTTTAAACCATATATTTTAATTAACATTTAAAGAAATTATACAAATTACCTAAAAAACGTCACTATCTCAATGACAATTCTTACTACAAACTTTATTCAGGCAGGTAGGTACCATAAAATTGAATAAACGCAAATAAGAACGTTTAAATAAATGCGGCGATTTAACATTTGAAAAAATTATCTTTACTGAACCATTAAAACGGCTACCATCTTGAAACAGAAACGAACGTGTAAATGAGTGCCAGTTGTATGACAATAACAAATAACATAAAACAATAGGACGAAAGAAAAAATTAAGTTGAAAAATGAAAAAAAAATATATGGAAAGTAAATAAAGTTAATATTAAAAAAAAAAAAAAAAGAATTGCTGACACTGACCAAATATTCAACATGTTTGACGTACTGGATACAATACAAATAATATTAAAAAAAACTATACTAAACTACATTATTGAACAAAAAAATAATTTCAACAACATTAATAGACCAGTCAGTCGAGCTTCCATACAAAACATTAAAGACACCACAAATACCAAACAATAAAAGCATTCAACAATCTTACACTAGAACTAAATACAAAAGGTGACTGAAACAAATGAACATTTCACGAACAGAATTAAGACATGGATAGAACAAAAAAGGCGACATTACAAAAAATATCCAAAAAACTATAATAAACACAGTACACATATTATTCACAAATGTACAAAGAATTACTTACATATTGCCTATTTTTTTTATTTTCTGCCTTTATTATTTTAGATCAATTTAATTTCAGTGCAGTCCATTTTGTTAACATATATATTTTGTATCTTATATAACTGTAAAAGAGGGGCCTCTGGACGGGTACGCACCCAGTAAGGCTCACAATACCAAATAATATTTTATGAAAAAATACTGCCAATGAAGCAATAAATGTTGAATATATTTAAAAAAACAGATGGAAAAGAAGTATTTCGGTTATACTAAAACATAATTTTTAACGTTATTATTATCTGTATTGTATGTGAACGTTAATTATGTGCACATGTAAAAGATTTAATAATCTGCTCTTTCGTAGACGTCGCTAATTATTTTAGGAAAAACAGTTGTTTGCGCCCGTACATAAGCAATATGAATATAAATAAATAGTTTTATCCGTATAGGTACAAATTATTCTATATTTAATCCAATATTATATTTGTATGTGTATATCATTTTAAAGCATAACTCGAAAAACTGTTTTTCTAAAATAATTAAATTAGCGCCATCTATGAAAGAGCCGATTATAAAATCTTTTACCGTTATTAAGTTTGTAAAATTGAAAACAAGTTTATTAGTAAGGGGAGTTAGGATTCTAAAGTGAACGACAAAATATCATCATCCATATATTTTTTTAATTATTTGTTATACTATTAACACTGAGAGTTTGTTTTTTGAAATTTTAAAAGTTTTTTTTTTCAAATTAAAACATAAAATATCGGCAGGTATTGGACAGTT
This sequence comes from Hesperophylax magnus, assembly GCA_026573805.1. Lineage (NCBI taxonomy): Eukaryota > Metazoa > Arthropoda > Insecta > Trichoptera > Limnephilidae > Hesperophylax > Hesperophylax magnus. The sequence goes on along the minus strand of JAIUSX010000091.1, from coordinate 5,207,209 downwards.
AGGGCCAAGATGATGGATTTGGCGGTTACTCGGCTGAGTGACCTGGGATGACCTGTAGATTTTTTTTTGTTGTTTTGTTTTGAAAAAAAAACATTAAAAAAACAGACAAAAATACGAATCTACAGTTTTATTTCGAGATTGATAAGATTTTGCACACTGTACCTTCGAAACAAGAGAAAATCACAGGAATATGAGAAAAACCACCCCATTCCGCTTTTCCACCCTTAAAACAGAATTTTAAACAAAATAAAGTTTTGCACACTTGACCTTTAATATAAAGATAAATTACTGTATTTATCTCATTTCTGTGCAAAGCCTGGGTAACGCCGGGGACTTTAGCCAGTAAACCATAAAATTCACCAAATACGGACTTCCGTAATAAAATGATTCTCACTCAATACGGGTATTCAGTTTTAATTGAATTATTCATGTTTTTTAACTGCCCCAGCGTAGAGCGAGTTGATCCAATATCTCGTTGATTTAATTGACCATCCACTCTGCCTGCATATTAAGTAACCTGCCCTTAGCGGCGTCCCTTGCAAGCCTGGTTTCTAAGTCAACACGGATCTGTGGGAACCAAAACTGGTCCATCTTTGTAAGATGCTGAGTTTGGGATCACGATACTTTGACCGGGGGTTTGTAAAGATCAAACGTAGACCAGTCAGTCAAAGGTCTCGATTAGTGTCACTTGACTCTAACATCGGGATTAATCAATTATTTTTTTTGATCGATAAATAAGTGTCTTAAGTGAAATTTAATTTGACTGTGATTATTTTGTTGTGCCTATGTTTATTACACGCGATAAAAATGTATTGTATTTGATCGCCAAAACACCAGAGTTCCTCGAAGAAAACAAATAAATAAACCCTGATTTTTTGGAATCATTTGGTGAGCTATATTTTTAAACTTATAAGATTAAATTCAGTTATTGGATTGAAAATACTTATTTGGGTCGGTACACTTGTTGCACGTTACAACAGTGTAAAGAGACGTACCTGCTTTACTTTAATTAGAGATTCCTGAGGTTTGTAGTAAAAAAAATTAGATGACATTTCTTGGTCTCCGGAGAATTTTTTTTTTCAATAAAAACGTTAAAAATAAATAGTTATTGGACAGTTGGGATTAGACTGGGGGTTAGGCGGTTATTCGGATGACTGACCAGTGATGATGAAGATGTGTAAAATATATATTTAAAAAAAAAAAATTGTCACCGGAAACCGAAATTTTTATTATAGGTAGGTACGAACTTTATCGGTTTTCTGAATTCTTGACAAAATCAGTTCCAGTTTTTAAAATGACACTTAAGGCGAAGCTTAATATGATAAATTGCTATTTTCAATTAATCTTTTCTACGAATCGGTTTACCTTATGATTATCAAAAATATGATTTGAATAGTGTAATAAGTTTTTCGTCTCGTTACCTCTGAGTAGAATTAAAATAAAATTGTCAATTACTTTATAAAAAAAAGAAGTGTAAGCTATTTTATTTATTAACACCCTGTATAAACAATAATATTTGTGGGTTGATTTAATCTAGCCATAAAAAATCAACAGTTTTTTCACTATCATTATTATGGATAAGAAATCAGACATTTTTTTTACAAATGTTCCGCTTAGTATATTTGCGCCTACGTATTATCCCTGTATTATGGCGGATCAATCTAAGATTTCCAAAGAATTGTCATAATAACTAGTTTTATTTTTATAATAAAAATAACTTACAAAGTAACAAGTTAGATAAACAGATAAAATAAGGTTGTTCAAAATGTGAGGTTTTTGCTTAATATAACTTTGACTAACCCGAGTAGTGAAATTAACTATTGGCGCCACAATAGGTAAAGAAACATCCGCCAAAACTGTTAATTAACGATGACGGTTAAATGCGTGGTATCGGAGAAAGGGGTGACATTTAATACAAAATGGCCCCACCCATTCAATCCCTCCCTCCCTCAAACCCTTAAAAATAAATTTGTGCTATCTTCTGTCTCTGACGCAGTCTTCATTACAGATAATTGGAATAATCAATGAGCCTGCAACAAATGGACAACGCCGGTATTACGAGCGTTTATTACAATAAGTAATAAACGCTGGTGGATTTTTTTTAGTTTTAAGCCTTATTGTGCTTCTTCCGCCTTTAGCCAACGTTTCATTCAGCCTTGCAGTGCCCTCATCGGGGCAAATAGCATGGTGGACCATAATACTAATCCTAATTCATAAATTTATCATTTCAATGTATTTCCACTGTTGGGGGATACGATGTAACCATTAATACTGTTATGTGCGTCGTTTATGATATAGTGACAGAGCTATTACCATAAAGAAAGTGGTTTTACGGCTTAGTACAAGTATTTGCTTCTCTGGTCAATTCCACTTTCTTTAGCATTTTGTAAAGAATGCATATCTTTTTTTGCATCATAGTCTATCGAGTTGTTTACAGCCTTACTGAAACGTGGCGTAAATATTATGCGGCGCGTAAGGTCAGAACAGTGAAAAACTTGAATTATTAACATGGCGTTTAGCAATTAATCTAATAAGTAATAGGTTAAGTATGTTGGTAGCCGTAATAAATGATATATATTCGTAAGGTGAGTTAAATATAACATTACGATACACTTATTATAAATATTCGATTTTTTAATGATTTCTATTCTAAATAGGGCATTATATTCAAGGAAAATTATTTTACGCACCCTGTGTAGGCAAACGCTACTCACAAAAACCCGCGAGAGTTTAACGATATTTTAGAGAACGGGTCGTGTCTATGACTCGTTCTTGAGTTCAAGCGCTCGGCTGTGAAAAGATTTTCCGGCTTCTGTCTTTCTTTCCTCCTACGACAAGACACATGTTCAATCCTTCCTCAAGGTCTCATATGTGGAGTTATACCCCATCATTCCAAATTTCTACCGACTTATAACATTTTTCTCCTGAACACAAATTTTTAAGTTCCCAAAAAATGTATTTATTTATTTACTATTCATTAACGCCCTATCGGGCTTTTACGGAGGAAATTGACAATTTATGTATGTACGAAAGTGTAACATAATACATTGATAATAATATAACTATATACAAAAGAAAAATAAAAATCAAATGCTTTTACTAATATTTGGCTAATTTATATAGCGCCGTTTTCGTGAGAAATCGCCTCAAGGGCGCTAAGATTAATATCAAATCCAAATAATAACACCTAATATTGTAAATAAAGCAAAGTTTCAAATACAAAGTAAGTATGTACATTGTTCATTCGTAAATGCATATTCATGTTTGTTGCAAACCAGTAAGACTGAAAACAGGAAAATAATTTACTCGTAAGGTAAATAAAAAATAAATATATATAATATACTGATATGTATTATAACATAAATGTTTAAAAAAAGAAGAAAAATAATGTCTGTTGTATCTATAGAAAAAAAACTTATAAGTAATGGAAAAATACCAACGCTGTGATTAATATCGAATTTAAATAATAGTACTTGAAATGGTTAAGTAAATCAAAGTATAATATACATATCAAGTATGACCTTAAATGCATACAGTCATTAACATGCGTCTAAAAAAATAACAAATAAACTAAGGAGTATGTGAGTTAAGCGTTGGAAGGTATAAGACAAGACTTTTTTTTAAAAGCTAATAAATAATAAATGTTAATAACTAGCAAATAGGTCTGAAATGAGTTGCCTTTTGAAACTCCCAAAATTATTAACACCAAATATATCAATAAGTTCGCAGTGTTTGTTTGCAAGGTGATATGTTGTTTATGAAGATAATATTAACACCAAATATATCAATAAGTTCGCAGTGTTTTTTTGCAAGGTGATATGTTGTTTATGAAGATAATATTAACACCAAATATATCAAAAAGTTCGCAGTGTTTGTTTGCAAGGTGATATGTTGTTTATGAAGATAATATATATACACTTAAAGAGTCGAAATGGTAATTATATGAAATTCTCTCGATAGAAAAAAACAGAATGGTATACTTCGAAAATTATTAAATACACATTTGGTTCTGTTATTTAATATGTTATAGGTATAAAAAAATTTCAGTGTGTCTTTATTTATTTCTTTGGTACAATATTTTTTACATTTTAAGTTTTCCAGTAATGTAGGCCTCACTGGGTGGCTTGCCCGTGCTGAGGCCTTCATTTTATAATATGAAAATATAATCTACATAATACATTTAAAGAGAAAATAATACATTTAAAATTAAAAATACATAATACATAATAATATATTTAAAATTAAAAAATAATACATTTTGTTTAATTTTTTATTTTTTTATTGTTGATACATTATTTTACAATTATTTCATATTTTAATTCAGTAATGTTGGCCTCACTGGGTTGTTTACCCGTGCTGAGGCCCCCATTTTATAATATAAGAGTTTATACATTTAAAAAAAAAAGAAAAACAACATTAAAATAAAGATAAATTTAAACTGAAAATAAAGATTAAAAATTAAAATATAAATATCACACTAAAAGAAGAATATTAAAAGAGAAATTGAAAATAATCTTGTGTGTTTGTGAGTGATGTGTGTTTATATTGGTTTTGTGTGTTACGTGTAGGTTTTATTTTTATTTTATGCTATGAAATTTTGGTAATATTATCTCTTATGTTCTTTAATCCATTTTGTAATTTTGTGTGTAAATTTATTTTTATTTTCCTCAATTTTAATTTCAAGTTTTACACTGTTGAAAGCTTTTATAGCATGGTATTGGTAGTGTCTTTGTCCAAAGCTTGAATTTATTGTCAGAGTTTTTATGTTTTCTTTGTACGCTTGTCTAACTGGTCTGTTAGTGTTATTTTTTGTATGTTGTAATTTAGTTTTTTTATCAAAAATGTAGTTTAGTAGTGTTTTAACGTATAATTGGCATATATCTAGTACGTCACAGTATATACATATATCTTTATCTTACTTTAAATGTAAGTAGGGCATTTATCGAGAGATATTTCGCGCAATTTTAAACAAGTCATGTTTTATTACGTATTCTCACAATTGTCGCTAAATTATTATCGTTTTTTAAATTTATTAATGTAAATAAAAATCCATTTTTTTTCATTTCCTTAGAATGCAGTCTCTTTGTATATTCACTTATTATTATCTAATACAAATAATAAATTATGGTCATTTATTTTAGACTCCTTTAAACTAATTATCTTTTATGAAGACCCTGTGTCGTTTTGTCTTGAGCTTCACCAGGGTTTATTAATAACTTTAGTTTAAAATGGCGATAAGTCTATATATTATAACAAAGTTATTGTATTTTATTAATTCTTTTACATATTTACTCTTACAATTTTAACTGATTAACAACGCCGAATTTTGGCGTTCTTCATGTTTTACTAATCCTTCGTTCGTAGATTCGATTCCCAAATAGATATAAACCCATTCGTTTTTTGTGAAGGCGTATTAAGTTAAATGACAGACTGTTGGTTGCTAATGTAATTTTACTCCATTGCCACTGACACAATTTAAACACGATTCAATTATCCAATCGTGGATATTTCTTGTTTGGTATTATATTTAATGAAATTACTGATGGATGTAAAATTATTTGACATCGCCTCCCAAAAAGTAGTTCCAAAGTCTGACAAAAATGGAGGGCGAGCCAAATTTATTTTTAAGCGAGGGCGAGGCGTTTAAAATGCTTTAAATGACAACACCGAGATGGTTCTACATTAAAATGCAATGCTTAAAAAAGCAAAATGGTCCGGATACATAATTAATGAACGAAATAGGACTGTAAGCACCGGTTTTTTTCACCTAAGACAACTCAAGTCTGTCCGAAGAAATCTTCCAACAGAAGCAACAAAACTACTTATCAACTCTTACGTAGTCTCACGTCTCGATTACTGCAATGGCATTTATGTTAGCCTTCCAAAATATCAAATTGATAAGCTTCAATCAGTGTTTAATGCAGCAGCGCGGCTCATAACCCGGGCTTCAAAATATTCGCACATTTCAGAACACCTTCGTAACCTTCACTGGCTAAAGTGCCCTGAAAGAATCCAGTATAAATTGTGCTGGATGGTATTTAAATCCATCAATGAATGGCCCCACCTTACATCTCTGAACTATGCGTCCCGAAAAACACTGGTCTGAGGCAGTCAACTCTTAGATCAGCAACACCATTAGCTGTAGACAGACTGATGGAACGCGCAAGCCAAATACTAAGTTTGGTGATCGCGCTTTCGGAGTATCTGGGCCGAAGGCTTGGAATAAACTCCCTCCAGAACTAAGATCCATAACAAGTCCAACAGAATTCAGGTCTTAACTAAAAACTTACCTTTTTAAGCTGTCATTCCCTTAAATTAAATATACCATTCCTGAGAGAAAGTCCAGTTATATCCAATTATGTCCTAAATCCTGTATCTAAATTTCGCTAATAAACAATTAGTTAATGTTAATTAAGTGTTAATCTCAAGTGACCTACCAGGTAAGTATTGTACTGTATATTATCTTCATATATAGTTAGTAATAACATAATAGAAAAATCATTTCGGATAAGTTGTCTTTCATAGGGTATTTAGTGAATGTAAATTAGAGGGTAGAAATCGATAAAAAAATAGGTGCAGCATTATCTACCTTACACAATGAGCTATGTTTATTGTGTCGGGTAACTAATATAAATATTTATGTTTTGTCGATTTCAAACTTAAATCTCGATTAAACCAAAGATTTTAAATTACTCATACGTGAAGTTTGTCGTTAATCGTCTAAGATGTGTTTTTATTTTTTTATGACCACCTACTTATTGTTTAACGTTCATCGGTGGCATATGTTCAAGTACTCGCTGTAACATCGTGCATACAGCATAATAATACAGCCATGCGTTTGTTAGTTGGCCCGGCCACTCACGGCGTCTGGAGTAAGGCGGTAGGTATATATTTTAAGGGTCTGCAGCTAAAGGGGTAAAGGGGTGACTTTTGTCCCCGTGATGAATGTCCTGTCAGCTTCGCAGGGCGCGGGGAGGGGTGGGAGGCCTTAATGTTATTACATTGGCCCGCGCGTATGCCGGAACATTTATGGACGGGAATTAAGAGTTTGGATCGCGGATTTGCACGCGGACATGCTACCATTAATGTTTAAGGATTGCATTATTGATCATGCTGACTTTGTGGTGTAACTGTGCAGAAAGGTAGATACTCTCAGTATAGCTCTGGTGAAAGAACACAATACAGAATCAAAACATGGTTAAAATGGAGATGCCATATTTGGTGACTAGATCTAAGTAGCCGAGTACTTCTGAATCTTCCCCTGCTGCGGTTGAGTTTTCAATTCTAAATTCTAAAAATAAAACATACAATATGTAGGGGGTATTGCATCATTCTCTTGACATCCCATATCCATGGGATTCAGTATATTTTCGATTTGTGATTTATTTATTTATAAAGTCCGAGATTACAATTCGGTAGTCGAACCTTATAAACAGTGGTTATAAAGTAGTGGAGTGTTAATATTATAAATACGAAAATGTATTTGTTTGTTTAATCTTCTTTTATGATCAACATGATTTTATGGCATAAGGATAGTTACAGGACTGGGAAGTGACAGAGGCATCCCAGCAAAATTCTTTGTAAATCATTTCTCTCGAATGCCACTCTAGTTTCGGATAAGTTAGCCAAGTTTTTGACCAATTGCGAGTATTTAATTGTTTATTTATTAATATACGTTATCCTATGAATTAGCTGTTAGGAGGATGCTAACATAATTTAATAGTATAACTTTCTATCGAGCGTTTAGAAAGATAAAGAGAGTATTTTAATATCGCATTGCTCGCAAGTCAACAGACAATTGTATGTAAACAAAATCGCGTTCTAACATGTGCTATAAAAATGGGGTTTATCAATTTTCTTTGATTTAGGACTTAATTTTAAAATATAATTTTTGTGTTTCATTCTTCTTGATCTATCTAGTACACCACTACCAATCAAGGGTCCCTTTAAAATTAATTACCTGTAGGAACGTAAACTATTGTAACAATTTCCAGAATAATTTTTTTAGTACAATTACATTAAATCTTATGAATTGGAAAAAATAGAATTAACAGTATCTACATAATTGTACATATGAATTGGCAATGAAAAATATGACAGCATTTTATATTAGGAAGATAGTGTCAAGTCAGAGCCTGAACAGAATCCACGATAGTCACCGAAAAATATTATTTTTTGTGGGAATACCGGACAAGAGTCTCAACTGCTCCCTGTTAACCGGATCCGATGACATCACTAATTGGAGTATGCTGTAAGGCTGAAGGGTATGGGGGGAGGTAGAGATTGGAAGAAGAAAGTATGGATGTTTTGTTTAGAACCTCGTTTGTATTTAAAACATAACAATAGGTTAATATGAATACCTACATCTCTTGAGGTTACATCGCAAGAACACCATTAAACAGATCGATTAAAAGTAGATGCCTACCCTGTTTTATTTAGCATCCAACTTGTTTAATTTAGAAATTTTATCTGTGTATTCTCAACTTATCGGCTGTCGGCTATCGGCTTGCGAATAAGCCCCAGGACTAATCGACGCAAATATTAAGGTCAGAAAACAATTTAATATATTTTTTTCCTTTTCGCCCGCATGTGGGACGCTGAATAAATAATACTGGGTTGCTGATTCGGGGGTCAGTTTCGTTTGGGGAGGTTATTCGTCAGGGGAGGCGGTCGCGTCAGGACGCGCGACGCTCTATCGATCGGAGCCGCGACGGCTCATAGACTTCATAGACTCAATCCAAGTTTAAAGCTCTGATGAGATTATCAATTTCTACCGTTTTATAATTCTATATCTGTTATCTACGTACTTGTTTTGCTTTGCCGTGGATTAAAAAACCGATGTGAGTAAATTAAGGTAATTCATTCGTTTTGGGTAATTCGAACACCAACACAAAATTTGGCTGTATTTAATTTATTAATCATCCTGCCGAGAGATCACAAGTAAAAACCGGAACATTGCGTTTCTTGAAATGGCTTTAGTTCTATTTATTAATGGATTTAATAAGCCACGTTCTCTGTTGCCTGCTTCCACTTTGTTCTTATTTCCCATACTTTGTTCAGTCTTATGACACTTTCCAAATGATGATGTCATAGTATTTCAGCTACTATTGCTTCCTCAATTTAAATAGTTTCGCTAGTTTGATGAAGGATGATAGCTCAATTTAGTGATATTTAATTTCATTGATGTGTTTAAAATACTATCTATTATTAGAGCTTATATAACATCAAGAATATGTATAACAATATTCATTGTATTGAATTTTTCATGGATTTAAAATCCAGCGCTGAAATAAAGTAGCGTTTACTTCATCGCTCTAATAATATTGTAATTAAAAGTTGTAGTTTCTAATCCGTTTTTAGTCTGACTTTACTGTGGCAGTTGGGAGTTTGAGCCTTTAAGGTTTAAAGAGGCGTGGGGTGTTCTTGGAGCCACCACCCCTCCTTTGTAGATATTGCCACCCCTGTGGCGGGGGCTGACCCTTCCCTCGCAGTTTTAAGGGTAAGATACGGTAATAGTGGGACTTTTAAGAGTAGAATGGTCGCTCCGTAAAACGTTGATGGTTAAGCTTTAATGCGGGCATTAGAAAGGTGGGTGCCTATATTCCTAAATGCCTTTCCATTATCTTGTGCCATTCTATAACTACTTGACAGCTCGAGTGCCTAGTGATGTTTTGCTTGTAACGCGAAACTAGTACCAGTTTGAGACACTCAATACAACAATCAATTATATTTTTCTTGTTGTCCTAATGAGGCGTTCACGGAATACTGTATTACTTAAATCATTTACAGTACTTGCACATCAATGTAACATTACAATTTATAAAATTATACTCAAGCTGTGTACATTTATACGTATTTTGTAGTACCTTAAGTTCTTATATAATTTAGTATAGGTATACAATTATTGTACTCCTAAACTACATATATATGTAAGAAAATGTTTGTATTATAATAATTGAAATATTCTCGCACAATACAGATAAGTATTTTTAAATTATAACGTTCGTTTAGGCTTACAGGTTAACAGGCGTTCCTGTTTTTTAGTATTCTTTGTTGAGTGCTTTTTCTTAAATTTACAGTAAAGCTTGAAACATTATTGCTTATTGCGCACACATCAAAACACCGGGAATGGCGGGACGGGAGATTGTTGAGATAGCTACGAGTTTAGTGCAGACGCTCGCAAAGGGAAAGATTCATGCGTTCAAATCCCGTGCACGAAAATACCCCTTTTATCTTGATGATATATATACAATTATGTATAACTATTAGCTAATCGTGAAATTCAACTCTTTTTAATACGTTATTTTGATAAACGTGTGATCCGCGGATATCCAAAATACTTTATTTTGGTTAATGTGTGATCCGCAGATATCCAAAATACTTTATTTTGATTAATGTGTTATCCACGAATATTCAAAATACTTTATTTTGATTAATGTGTGATCCGCAGATATCCAAAATACTTTATTTTAATAAATGTGTGATCCGCAGATATCCAAAATACTTTATATTGATTAATGTATGATCCGCGGATATTTAAAATACTTTATTTTGCTTAATGTGTGATCCGCAGATATCCAAAATACTTTATTTTGATTAATTTGTGATTCGCGGATATCAAAAAATTTGCATAATATTAATGAAAATCGAACCACACGGAAAAAATTAGTATTGCTAATTTATTAAATTCTCTTCAAATTATTAGTAATCCGGTTTAAAACGGGATTTCAGGCAGTTTCCTAATAAACTTTTAGTAAATTTATAATATATCAGAACGCGTATTAATACACCTGCATTTGCCTCGATAATATAGATATTGGGATATTTATGAAAACGTGTTTCGACATCGTGGTCATACTTCGGTATTTTACTATGAGTTTATTAGGAAACCTTTAAAGGCCTGCAAACCTGTTTTTAATCGTATTACAAACAATTTGAATAGTTTCTTAATACATTAAAATATTAAATATTAGTCACTTTTCTCCAGTGAATTAGTGACGTGCAATTTACTATGTGACGAAAAGAAGAATGCTTATAATTTATTTATAATATTTGAATAGTGGATTCAATATTTGAAAATTGATATTTTACCAGGTTCCTGCCATCATGATTATTTGCCAACTGAATAAATACGTATACAAGTTAAATAATTAACACAAGTTTCTTGCCAAATTTATGAAAAAAAACATTATGATCAGAAATTTGTCGCCTTTGAAAAAAACAATACTTTCTTCTAGTGGTTCGGTTTTAACGTGTCAGGCCCAGCTTTTACGCCTTCATGGATTGCTAGCCACTGTTAAAGGTACCTACACCCAAAACATTAAAAAAAAATTTTTTTTTGCCAATCATAAAACGTACATACATTCCTATTCGTACATTGTTCCTTACGTAATTTATAATTATTTAACTTTTAATGGTAAATTTCATAAGTTACAAGTAATGGCAATTATATCTTTTTTAAATCACTGTTTTCGGTATGTTATTGAATTTTTTTCCAATTATTACAATTTTTAATTCAATAAATTAATTATTATATCTGATCCTATGACTGACATTTTATCCTCGAAAACTTTATCGGCAATTCAATCCAAAACTAACCATTAAAAAAATCTTAAAAAAAATTAGAAACCTATTTATTTTTTAAGTTAAAGCAATAAGACAAAAAAACTTAACAATTTGCCTTCATACCGACTTCATAATTCATGAACAAATTATTTAAATATCTCAAATTGAATTGTTCAGTAGATAATTTTCTTCAGTGAAATTTGATTAATTTATCCAGTTTTCTATCGTGCACGAATAATTTTCCTTTGTTGCATAGAAGTTAATTCCGTTTACGACGATCAGCCTCCACGCGAACAGAATTTGGTACAACGCACATAGGGTTATTTCATCAAAACATTTAAATTAAGTATTTGAATATGTGAAAATATATTTAAAATCACTTATTAAAAGGTACCTTTAATACATAAATGTTAAGAAATAATGTGGCTTTAGCATTTTTTAAAAATAAATAAAAATAAAAATTGCATGAATGTTTTTTTTTACTGAGACTTATTTCTACTCTATCAAATTTTTAAATTCAAATATTTTACTCCCCAGATTGTACGAGTTTTGTTCTCTAGAAGTGGGTAGCCTTTCAATACCTTTTGTAAGTCTGAACTCCGCTCCAATTATCGAAATTTTTTGAAATATGCCAATTTAAAATAAATTATATTTAATTTATCCTTCTCTTTCTTTATTTATTAATACGATTGCCAAAATCGCCCCTGGAGCCTGAAAACCGGATTTAAAAATATCTAAATAGGTTCTCCAATTAATAGATGGACATATATGTGATTTTTTTAATGAATTTAAAGTATTATTAACGTATTTTTAACTCTTGACTTGACATCTTTATACGTAAATGATCTTTTTGGTTATAAGAAGATACCTTTATACATGATTCTTTTTGTTATGTGATCATGTTTCAGGTCATCCATCACCTGAGATCATCATGGATAGGGAATTTTTTTAATATTATTTCTACACCGGATAATGTAGAATAATTCTGCATAATGAATCAATTCTGAGGATATGTCATATTCGGGGATGCTGTGAAGTGTGTTTTGTTAATTGTAATTTTATGCATTAACTGTTTAATACATAACGTGTGAGTATAGTGAGGAAATCTATAATTGGTTTCTCAGTTAATTAAATTGCACATGTTTGAACCAATCATACTGTGACTGTCGGTTTTCCTAAAATAAAATGAAAATAATTAAATAAAAAAAAAGTCACAGTACACAATGCTTCACCTCCTTTCCCTCCCCACTCTCTCTAATTTCGTGATGGTAGCCGGACAAATCAGAATAGTGACATGTCCACTTTTGAAACATGATATAATGTTAGTAAAAGTGATAAATTACTAGCAACAAGTTTAGGTAAAATTTTTAGACTTGATATCACTTTTCAAAAGTGTTTTGATTTGTCATGTAACCCCTCATAACATATCAACCCCAATCGGGTAAGCCATAGTCCCACTGATCCCGGGCAGTTGGGAATCTTGTGCGTTATGTATTCAATTTCAAGGTGTACAAAGAATTAATCTAATTCTTAAATTGACTTATGGCTAGGTATGCGGTAGAAAATACCTTGTGTGCAACGTCCATAAAATAATTAATTGTACGGCGGACCAACGTGTGTGTATATTAATACGATAAGATATTTCAACCCCTAGTGCCACCGCCGTAAGGGTTGAAACCTAAAACTACAGCCAGAGACAGGACGGTAGTAAATTATTATTAGTTAACGCTTTAATTTGCAGACGTGCAACTTTTAAATACCGAAGGAAGGGTGATTTTATTATATACTAGCTGTGCCGCGCCACGCGTTGCTGTGGCTCCTTCCAGAACTTTCAAGAGCATTCTCGAACTTTCCGGAGCCTTCTAGACTCAACGACACACTCCGCCACCCCGCTTGGAACCTAATAGAACCTTCTTGAACTTTCTCCTTCCAGAACCTTTTGGAGCATTTCAGAATCTTTATGAACTTTCTGGAACCTTACAGACTCACCACACATTCGACGGGCCCATTCTGAAATAATCTGAAGCCTTCGCGGCCTTCACATAACAAAGTACATTTTCGTCACCCACCCTCACCAAACTTTCTTACTTTCGATGTGACACCAAAGGCTATCTACCACCATAACCACCGGGTAGGTGGCAGTGGCTGGTTGTGAAGAAAATCAGGCGGGTAGGGAAACATGGGTTTCTTTTTATAATATATATTTGATGTAAATAAAATTGTTAAACTAGTTAAACGGAATTAAATGGCATTATATACCTATACTGATGGTCTACACATGGATTGGTACACATTTATATGTATCTAAATCTAAACGAATCATGAAATAGAACAAGAAACAGAAAAATAAAAAGGTAACAATGCGAATAAAACCCAGGATCTCTGTCTCACCGAGACAACGCCTCTAACTACTCGACCATTGCGACCTAAATATTATACGTGATTTTTGTCAATCTCATATTCCAAATTCAAAATTAGCAATATTATCTAGCTATTAAGTTTCCCATATTCAATGACCTACACAGTATTTCATGTTTTTTCTTACGATTTTTATTTATTTATTTAGAATTTACGGCACAAGTGCCATTTACATACAAAGTTTTTATTTTATTTTTTTACATATACATAGTGCAGTATTAAATTTTGATGAAAAAAATTAAAGAATTAAATTTAGTAAAAACATAAGAAATAAAATAACAGTAAAGAAAGAAGCAATGACAATAGCCTGTTATGTAGTGACCTCATTAAAATAAGTGGCGTTAAAATGTGTTATTAGTGCAGTTTTATACTTTACAAGGGGAATATTAAAAGTATCTGCGATTTTAGAATAAAAGTTCCCAAGTGTGTGCAATCTGTTTATAACTGAGTTATATCCTGAGATTGTGGTATAATTGTCACAATAATACATACTAGAGGACCTTGATCTAATGGTAGGTACATGAAATTGAATCAACATTAATATGTCAGGGCTATCCAACTGATAATTTATAATTTTGTATAAGAATATAAGATCAAAATTTTTTCTTCTATCACTTAACTTAAGCAATTTCAATGAATATAATAAGAAATCATAATCTATTGTTTCTAAAATAATTCCAAGCCTAAAATTAATACATCTCAAAAATTTGCGTTGGACTCTTTCAATGGTATTAATGTGATTATTAAAGACAGGTGACCAAATTGTTCTAAAGAAAAGGTTTTTGAAAGGTTACTTTTGTACCTGCATGGAGGTAACTTTATTAATTATTTGTTTCTTCAAATAAATGCTTTCCACTGTTAAAATACCAAATAACTATAAAACGTTTAACGTAATGGGGACATTTTCCATCAACAGAGTTAGTACCCATGACCGGCAAAATTTATTAAAAGATAGGTAGGTAGGTACGCTATAATTATGGACATTATTTATTGATCCCACTATTTTACAATAAAGAGACTATTTATTTTGTAAAACAGTGCATAGGATAGGCCCTATACTATACTATGGGGGGTTGGTTTGATGCTACTTTAATTTAAGTTCGTGTTTTTTTTAATTGATTCTTTCTGTACTCTTTTTACTCGATATACTATAACTACGAATAACAAACATAGATTTGATGTAGGATGTGGTTCTACTTTCCTAAAAACGTACTTTGCACAAATGATCTGTTTCTGCTTACAGTAGGTATCTCCACACTTACACTAAAACAAATGCATATTAACATAAGATAATGCATTATAAGTGCAAGAAAATCAATACAAAGATGTATTTATCAGACGAGTTAGTTGTATATCGCCGACCAATCCTCGCAACCCTATCTATTAATGCCTTTCACAAAACACTCCCCTTTCTAGACCCTTATGACTCCCCTCCACCCTTCCTCGCCCTCAATAGCTATCCACACCCCCCGGCTGCTTAGCACCAAGCGAAGAGTTTAATCTCCACCCGGGGGTGAGGGGGTGATATATTCAACATGGCTTCCAACCCCCTCTCCCTCCACCCCCTTTCTCCACCCGCTCGGCCAGGGGTGGAAGGCGGTTAGGGTTTAAGAGGTGCGTTCATATTGGATGTGAGCTAACGATAGCCAATTTTCTAGCCGTTATTCGATTCTCAAAAGCAATTCAAAGTTGAGGTTTTGTTAACCGATGTAGTCGCTAAAATGTACCTAAGCTTATTGTACGGTGGCAGGATGTTACGTTTTTCTGGTTACTACCTAAAATTTGTATAGGTATTAGGTAGCTATCTACTTAATCTAGTTATTATTAAGAGTTCAAGCTTTCTCAAAAATGATATGAGAATATTATGAAGTGGAAATGTATTTGCGGATGTCAGAGTTTCACCGGCTTTGGGTACTACAAACTTTCGTGAGGTGTTCACATAAAAAAAGTCATCCCGTAAAAACAAGTTTTTTTACGACAGCTCACTAATTATGATGTTTTCAATTTTTTTTTGGGTTTGATTCAGGATTGAACCTTCCTCCTGTAAACTTTTAAAATGTCTTTTAAGACTAAAAAATGCATCCACTAAGGATTGAATCTTCCTCCCCGGGGACTGAAATCAACTGCGCTAACAAATGTACCAAAATCAGATCGGATAGGACCGACATTTATTTCGTATGTTAACTGCTGTAATGTCGTTAAATTTCTGAAGGATGCGTTTATTTGCTTGCTTATGCGTGATTTTCATCAACAACGAGACTATCTGCTGAGTTTCAGTTCAATCGGATGTCGGAGAGTGGGTAAATTTCCACATCCAAAATATACATTTATTCACTCAAGAAAACAAAAGTAAAATTGATGTATTTAAAAATGGAACTATGATAGAAATAAGGCGGTGTGAAGTGTGAAAGTTAAAAGAACAAAGCATGGAGATTCAAGTACGTATTGTTTATTGGCGTAAGGAATGAAAAACAGTAAATAATAATTATTTTTTTATAAATCATTGTTAGCATGATTGTGTGATTACAAGTAAGGCTGATGGTAATAAGATTACATATGCATCAAACACAAGTCAACAACATACACTACAACATTGTTAATCAAGTAATGCCGATAGGTACCTACCTAACACAACGAAGTTTTTAGTCAAGTAATGCCGGTAGGTACCTACCTAACCCAACGACGTTGTTAGTCAAGTAATGCCGATAGGTACCTTCCTAACATAACGACATTGTTAGGAGAGTAATGTTGATAGATACCTACCTAACACAACGACATTGACAAATTTAATAATAACGAACAAATTATTAAAAATTTTCCAACTGAATTAAGTCATGTCAACAATAATAATAATTTGACAGCCTCCGTTGTCGAGGGGTAAAGCTTTCGACTAGCAAGCCGAAAGTCGCGGATTCAAATCCCGGCATGCGCAAGTATATTTTATTTGTTTAATTTGTGTTATTTCGCAATTCATTAATTAAAAATAATATACAGTATACTTCCGGCATGTTGCAGAGTGGAAGATACTCTCAGTATCGCCCTGGTGTAAGGCTACCATTCCGAATTGAAACGTTGCTTGAAATGGTTTTAGCCGTGTTTGATGACTAGATCTGAATAGCCAGGTACTCCCTCTTCTTCTTCTTTTCCATCTCCTTCCCCTCCCCACAACCTCCAGCCTTACAACAAACCCCAAATGGGGATTCCATAGTCTCACTGGCTCCAGACGGGTTGGAGCAATAAGGACTCTTGTAGTGAATACCTCACAAGAGTCCCAACTGCTCCCGTCTGGAGCCAGTGAGACTATGGCATCCCCAATTGGGGGATGTTGTGAGGCTGAAGGTAAGTGGGGAAAGGAAAGAGGAAGGTGGGGAAGTACCTGGCTATTCAGATCTAGTCACTAAACACGGCTAAAGCCATTTGGAGCAACGTTTCAATTCTGAATGGTGGTCTTACACCAGGGCGATACTGGTAGTATCTTCCACTCTGGAACGTGCCGCAAATATATTATATATTATTTTAATTAATTAATTGTGAAATAACACAAATCAATCAAATAAAATTTATTTGCGCACGCCGGGTTCGAACCCGCGACCTTCGGAATGGCAGTCCAATGCGTTACCACTGGACTATGCCGGCCGTCGAATGTGAGTGCCGTATTCATATGAGAAAATTGACAATAATAATTCAAATCATCCAAAAATTATTATCCTAAATTAAGCATGTGACGTTTTCAAAATCAACGCCCCCAATTATTCAAGCTCCGTGAAAGGAATATATACGATGGACTCAGTTCTGATTTAAGAGCCCCCAAGGTATTATTCTAGTCATATTATGGCAGCGCAGTGGTATATTTAGTTTTCTGAACGCATAATTGCGCCCGGGTTGAGCCGGGATAGCCGAAGAGGTGACTGTTAACTTTTATTTAATTTTTCCTTGCATGTTTTATTTTCCTTGGGGATTCTAACTGCCAGCGGTATTTTTGGTAATTTTCCCCAAAGGATTACTATTTTGTAATAATTTTCAATATTAATCACTGAATAAGAAATACGAAACATGCAACGGAATAGGAAAAAAATAAATATAAAAGTTTACGGTCGTAACTGGGAATCGATCTCTGTCTAACAGGGATGATGTCACTAACCATTCGGCTATTGTTACCTGATTTTTTTACATCAGAAATAATATACAATAATATCTTTAAATAATTTTCCCGTATTTTAAAATGTCTACGAGGTCATTCATTATAATCGATAAATACAACAATATGTCTAACAGATAACTCTATAAGTGCGTACACTTTCTTTGAACATGGAATAGCTATAGAACAATGTTGTTAAATAGGTACCTAATAATAGTTATATTAATTTATAAATACCTAGTTATGCAAATGTTTTAATATTCAGATTTAAAACGATATATGAACGTATATGCTTTCACAAGTCACTATCACATTGTGGTCGTACATTTTACAATTATTTTTTTTAAACCATAGTACTTTACATAAATAAATAATTTAAAACACCAACCGTTTTCAATTCCGCCTGAACCTTCCCTTCATCCATACAGCTCCGATGAAGGTTGAACCGAAACCGTTTGGTGTATGTTTTATGAGTAAAAACCTATTATTGGTTCAGATAAAATATTTTTAAAAAAATTGTAAAACGTTGGCTTTTCAAACAAACACAAAATGTCTACATACTAAACAAGGCGGTTTAAATACATTTTTTTTTAAATAAATCTACTTGAATTTCACTTTTGTTTTCGGTAATAAATTGATGCTTATCTCTAAAGCGTAAATTATACCACTCCCCGATATCCGATAGAGCTGAAACTCGACAGATTCACTTATTGTCGATGACAATGCATTCTATCAACTTTTTGTGGCAGTCAAATACTCACACGGACATATACGAATTTCTCTGAAAACGGATGACATTACAGCAGTTATTATTGTTCTAAATAAATGTCGGTTCTACCCGATCGGCATTTGGTGAGGTTGGTATTGTCAACAACTCCAGTTCCTGGCTAGGAAGGGTCAATACTCAGTCAAACAAGAGACAATTTAAAATAGGTATATTTATGTTTAAAAAACTTTGTTATTCACGGTTGATTTTTTATCAATTTTTGTTGAAAAAAATATATTGAAGGAATTTTAAAAAAGAAACATTTTAAACAGATTTCCAGCAAAAATAATATTATTAACAAGTTAGAACATAGTTGGTATCTACTTCATTCTTTTTTTCTGAGAAAAAAAAAAACATAACATAACAAAAAGTCGCCAGAAGCGGCAGCCAAAAGGCAGAATCGCTCCATTATTCTTACCGGCCCGCGACAATAAAGAAATGGCATACGGAAAAATGGAAAAAAAGTTAAACCGTAAGAACCGTTGGCTCCCGAATATTTGATCCCGATAGTATCGAGGCAAAAGGAGAAAAGAACTCCTATTAAATGAAAAAGAAAATAACAGAGAGCGGGAAATGTGGTGAAAATGGACGCCGGCGAGGTATCCAATCGGCCGTCCTCCCCGCGCCGGGGCTACCCACTCGTGAAATTCGGAACCATTTTTATAAATCATCATTATGGTTTGGATGGTTATTTATTTATTTATATTATACGCCCGTTTAGGCTTTTACAAACATGTGATATACATAATAATTTAGTGGAACAGTAATTATGATGTCAAATTTGCTGTTAACATTATATAAAACCCCTGCAGATAAATAGTAGTATGCTAACCTTAATTAGTATTATTACTGATGTATGTTATTATAGCCTTCTTATAACTATAGTCTATGCAGTTAAACATATGCATAATTTCTGCAAAATTATTGCCAACTGTGTGCAATCTAGGTACAATAGATTATCTAGGTATCCACATTACTCATTTCTGGTATTGTTGTTGAAATTATAAATAATTATCGATTGGATAGTTCTAGTTGGTACGTTGACGGTGTTTAGGTTCAGTAAATCAGGACTGTATATAATTTCATTAATATTTTTAAAAATAAAATGTCGAGTCATAACCTTGTTTTCTTGAAGACGTTCGTGGCCGTGCGGTTACGATCCATGACTACGTAGTTCTAGTTTAGGGGAAAGTAATTATTAATAGCCACCGTATTTCAAGATAGTACCTAACTACTTACAAAGAAAATCCAGTGGGTGATTATTCATGAAAAGACTTTTAATTAATTCATGGATCCCTAAATAAATCAATAAAGTAATGAAACATTTTCGGTAAATTTAGGGTTTTTTTAAGCTACACTACTACAACAGTAAGATATTTATATAAGGTTAGAAAAATCTTACATAAATAGTATGGACAAGTACCTATAGATAAAAATATTATAATATGCTGTTTTTAATAAGTTATTATTTTGAAAAATAATTTCACATTTATAAAATAAACAATATTATTGCATTCATGTAACTAAAACTTTTATAAAGCAAAAAAAGAATTAAGGAGCAATCAAGATGCCTAAATAAAAAAAAATTAGAAAGATAGGTATTCACGTGAATATAAATTTACCAAACGGCTGTTTAAAAACAAATGTATTTAATTATTAAAATTACAACTATTTAACTCTTTTTCAAATACCGAAGTTATCTTGTTAAAATCCCATTGTATTTGTAGGCATGTATTTTTTTGTTTAAATTCAATATTTTTAATATTATAACTCCACGAGTGGTGCGCCCGGACATACAGTTTCATTCTTTTCCCCGCCACCCAATACAGTGTGTACGTGGGATTTTCCGCCGGGTCTTTTTTCCATGCAGTCGTGGGAAATTATTTGCGATTTCCCGCCAACAGCCCGGCCATGTGCAGCTCCGCGTCTCGCTCGTACCCGCCGGCCGGAGCCGGGCCAGAAAGGGAAAGCACGGATAAAAAAGGACCGGCACTGAATCACCGCGTAGAGTAGGTCAGTTATCCTTTTAAAATTCTTTTCGTAGAAATAATACGCCACGTTTTTCGAGGTCACTTCAGTGTTTGTGTAATGGAAAATGAATCGAATATTGAATTGAGGACCTTGAGAAAAATTCCGTGGTTTTGACCAATAGTAGGTATAATAGTGATTTACTTTTGGAGTATTATGCCGTGTTGCGCTACTTCATTCTTTAGCTAACGTTTCGGACAGTATTACACTGTCTATCCTTAGGGCAGATGTGTAAAGATTGTGGTGAATTGTGTGCTAATGTAGGTATATATGTGATACCGTGTCACCCACTCCAATCCTCTAAAAGCTTGTAATATATTATCAATTATTATTTTTTTTGGAAAACTAATGTTTAAGACAAGATTTTTTATGCATAGCACAAAGGGTAACAATTATTAAAAATGTAGACAATTTGTCTCGACGCCATCTAGTGAGAGAGTTAGCACTTACAATGCCTTTCTCATATAAAATAAAGTTGGTTGTTTTCAGGTGAAAAAATGTAACAAGCAGTAATTGTTGAATGAAACACTAGTATATATTGAATTATTTCGCGGATAAGAGATAAGCCGCCATAGCTCAGTGGTCAGAGCTGTCGACCGGAAATCGAGATTTTTCAATGTGGATGAGTGTTTCAGGCGAATAATTATTGCTTGTAAAATAATTAACATATTATCATTTAAGATTGACCGGTCGGTGGCCGAGTTGACATCGCGCTTGGGTCCCACCCAGGCGTAGCGTGTTCAATTCCTCGGCTGGCTAAGTCCTCCATCATAACACAAGCAACATTTTCCGCTTTCTGTGGTGGTAGTAGGAGATTTTCATATATTGTCAGGTTATCCGTAACCCGGGAATGTTTGTCTTTCTTTTAAAAAATAAAAATAAATAAATAAGATAGTTTTTGCGTTTAGTTTTGGATCGGATACCAAGAACTATTGAGCTTAGCCCCATCGTCTTTATTGAAATTTGTGGGTTTTTTATGAATGTATTAATTTAATTTATTTATAATATCCTAAAATAAATCACTACTTATATTTTTATACTTTTGGCCATGAAAATCTGAAATCCTAACCAAATATAAAAGGTATTTGATCAACAAATTTGAAATAAATTACAATGTGAGATTTTTAATGTAGGAATCTATCAATACTTATTTCTGTATTCCCGTGATTTACGAAATAGATTTTTTTTTCAGAAAATTTTAGAAAATTAATATTTGGAGACTTTTAAAAACTATAAATCAGATTCAAGATATTGTCTGAAACTGTTAAGTCATTTTAACAGTGGGTTTGTTTTTATATTTAAGGTTTTTCTGCCCGAAATTTCTACGATACCTTTGACATTCTAATGTAATTTATCTTGTTTCTGCGATTAGTATCAGCTTAAAATTTTTTCAACAAAATACGTACCCTTGGAACTGTTGCAGGTCCTACCTGCTCAAGTACCGATATAAATACCCTTCGAACATAAATTTATTCGTGTGTATGAAATAACAGATGCTCTCGAATGGAGAAATCGCTTCGTGAAATTTGCTCAGATTTTTTCCGTAAGAAGATTCTTCGTCATTGCAACGCTTTTCAACCAGCAACCATATGTCAACCGTGAGCTACAATCTGTGTATTAATATCATCCTCTCATAGTAAGTTGGCTATCATCAGAGTAATTAATATAAGTGAGTAATATTCACGTACAAATAGATATCTGTACACGAAGCGTTTAAAAAATATTTTGTAGCCGGGTCTACGTTTCGATGCAATTTAAAATTCATCAAGCGGATGATACTAACCTCATACCGACACTCATAAAAACTTCCAACTTATTACTTTACTCGAAAACAAAAGCTCGAAACAAAAAAGTTAAACCTTAAAATCGTCGCCGAATACGATGCGGATTCATCAGCTTTTCGCTTGTACCACGAGTTGTCGGATACCGTGTATAATAAATTAAGGTAGGTACCTACTCTTTCTGCAAATAAATCATTTCTATATCATTTTTCTGATGTCCATAATATAAACCTGAGCCCAACTGTCCCAACTGCAACTATGTCATCACCAATCTGCATAATTTTGCACAAACTTGCGTTCATGTATAATTTAAAAAATATGTTTAACAAAACCGGTGGCCATATGGGTGTAAATAAACTGATTTGGGTACCCACACAACATTACCGTGATGTATTTAAAAATAGAGGCGATCCATTTATAAATGAAACACCTGTCCAATTTGGTAGGCGGGTTTTGGGTACCGCCGCCCAGGAAACAATTTATTGGATAACCAACACCTATGCCATAGGTCACCCAAAGTGATTCGCTACGTTTGATGATTTAGCAGAGGTGCCCGGGTTCATCGGGTGAGGTGTGTTCAAGATGCACCCGCCCTCCAGCTGCGTGGCGTGCCAGAGTGGGAGAGGCTGGTTTGGGGAGACCCTTTGACCTCTCCAACTGGTCTCTCGACCCACCACCTTGCTCCGCAGTGGGACAGATATATTCAAGATACGAAGTCATAATTATTGTGTTAAATGGGAAATAAATTGAACCAATTATTAATTTTTTTTTTGGCTAGCTATAATGTGATATTTTATCAAGGCTGTTGCGTGGGAATCGACAAAATTAAGAACTTTCAAAATACGCACATAATAGATTAAAAATCTAATATAGTTGTCCAAGAGAGAGGTCGTATACTTAGTTGGTATATACGTCATCGAAATCGTCTCCTTTCTTATCACACGTCATCAACAAAAAAGAAAAATACTGAAAATCTCGAACGATGTTGTCACTTACGACCTCTCTATGGGACTACGATACTATTTTTTAAAATATTTTTCTTGATACAAACAACAGCTGTTTAGTATCTACAAGACTAATTAAAACAAAAAGACAAATAATTGTTGTACTGTCTATCCACCATTTTCAATCAAACCGAAGGTGAGCTTAACATTATTTATTTATATTTAGCAAAATAATTTACCCATGTTAATAGCGGATAGGTTCTCACTCCCGTATACACACCGCCTCTAAATTATTTCGTTTAGTTTTCGTCGTACGTGGGGTCCTCGTTTGTTTCTAGAATTCTACATCTATATCTACAGCCACCCTCGGTGTATCGAGCCCCCACTCTGCGCCCCACCCCCCACAGCACCACCGTGCCAACCCCTCCGCCTCCACCCGTCGGCTGTACAAATTTATTTCCCCAGACACCATCCGGCTCTGTTTTCATTTAAATATTCCGCAGTCCTGGCTGTTCTCAACATTTCCAAAGCCCGTATAATACTTTAGAAACTTGTTGAAGCGTATGATAAATAACTTTTGGTAGCGCTGCAGGCCGAAGCCTCGCCTAGCCTCTGCTCCAATGCTATCTGCTCTCTGATTCCCTGTAGAACACTTCCATTATTGTTTAGACATAAGTTTAATGCAACTATGTTCGGCCGCAAAGGAGGGAACGAAAGAAATCCTTTATATCATTTACAATTATTTTACTTAAATACTGTTTCCTAAATTAATGATGACCAAAAACAAAGATTCCTCACATTGATTGGTTGAACGTTGTTACAATTGAACGGCAAAAACAACTATTATCTTTTTGTATACATGGTGTCCGGTAACTAAAGGTACAAGCGGGAAACTAGTGAATCTACATGGAGTCGATTTTGTGATACCTACAACATGTTTTTTTTGAGTTTTCTTTTGCGAGTAAGTCGAGTCCGAAGTTTTTAGATAAAATTTGAAAAAAAGGTAGCTACGTGGTTACTACGTGGTTACTTCAAACGTTTTAACCGTTTAGTTCGAAAATGCTTATAAGAAATTTTTTTGGGATCGTTTTTGTGTTTGGAAACTGTGTATAGTAATGAAAATTAATAACTTCGAGAACCTGCCGTTTGAGAGGTGTTTGTGTTTGTTGTTGGAGAGACATGACCTCCGCTCCTAATGGTCGCCACGCCATCAAACCACCAGTATTTAAGGCCTCAGTAAGATTTATTCCGAGTATTAGCAATCATTTTGGTGTTTAATTTTGGATTGTCAAAATAATGTTTGTGCAGTTTAAAATTTAAATATATATAAAGGTATATTCTTGTTGCTGGTAGGTAACTATCTACCAAAAGGATAAGTTTTGATGTGTGTGAACCTTATGAATCCACAAATCCACAAGCTTTGGACAGAGACATCAAAAATACCAAATAGATTATTGAACATAAAACGCAATATTACAAAAATTTTATACAAAAATAATAAATCATAATATTTGTTGTTTTTTTTCTTTACCTGCCTTATTATCATATTAATATATTTTATTTTGTTTCATCTCATTTTTATTTTATTTTACATCAATTTATTATTTTATATTATCTTTTTTGAATTTTATTAAATTGTAAAAAAGGGCCTTAGCACGGGTAAAGCACCCAGTGAGTCCCATATTACCGAATAATGTTTTAAAGTGTGTTATTGAAATATTAGATACTTATAAAAAATCTTATGTTTTATAAAAGAAAAAAATTAAAAATATATATTAAATAAAATAAAAATTATTTATTTTTAATGTAACTCACAATGTGGCTATAGATATAAAATACAACATTCTATTAATGAATGAAGATTTAATTTTTTTTTTTGCAAACTCCGCTATAAAACAAATGTGAACAACACAGCATTCAACTCCAAACCGCAAAATCGCATACAATGTTTCTTTTGAGTTTTGGACGTCCCCGAAATCCCACATTTGTGTTGAATGAAAGCTTTCTGATTAGGTTTATGGATATAATTTATTATATTTACGAGTATACAAAATTGTAGAGTGTGTTTCTATGAAACGGCTGTTCTTGAATGGTAGCCGTTCGTTCGGGACAAAAGGCAATACGCAGAAATGGTTAATTAAAAACACCACTATATCATGTGCGCATAATATTTGTGGTTTTCCACCCTCCTACATTATGTGAAACCGAAGTAATCTCGATCCGACATGACTCACAGTTTGATATTTTAGTTTTACCGGATAGAAACGCGTGCCAGAGAGAGACGCAGAAATCGGACGGGAAAATGCGAATGCACTCATCCCTCCCTCCCTCCCCTAAAGTGCAGCACCGGGGAGCGTTGTTGGAAGGGGGTGGGGAGAATTTTGAATATTGCAGCAGCCGTGGGATGAGTGCAGTCAGTGCACGATGCACCCGATTGACCCCGAAGCTACGAATCTCCAAACGTCAAGATTCGTGCAGCGTGCGTCGTTAATTTGTAAACGGACATGGCACCTTGGTCGGACCTCGTCTGCCTGGTACTAGACGTCTTTGTCTAAATTATTTACCTGGAAATCTTATTATATAATCTAGTTCAGCTTGGAGAAATGCACATATGTATATGGGTACTTTAAATGAGATTTTCCTTAATTTAAAAACGAAAATTCCAGATTAAATTAATATACATGTAAGTTTATTTTTACATTAACTACAAAAAATAAATACCCTCAGAGCATATGTCATCTTTGAGGATGCGTAGAGATATGTGGAGGGTCCTTTTATGAAAGGAAGTAGAGGAATTTCCTGAGAAGGAAAAAGGTATGAGGGGTGGATAGGAATCTGTGGGTCAGTGTGTCCAGGAGTGACGAAGTATGAATCCATCCCTCTCACTGCTGGAGAGCCTAAGGTATCCCTCAATCGGTCTCTCTCGGTAGGTGAGAAGACACACCCGCCGCCATGACTCGGACAAATCTCAACCCATGAACCCGGGCACCCTTGCTAAGTCACCAAACGTAGCGAACCACTTAGGGTGACCTTTGGCAGAGGCATTGGTTATCCAATACATAGTAGATAAGATTTAAGATTTTCACAGCCAAAAATACTATCGTGCTTAATTTTTGGTTATTTTACCGTGTTGGCGCTTCCTCCTTCATTAGCCAATGTTTCTGACAGAGTTACAGTGACATCTGTCCTGATGATGTACGATGCCTAAGCTATGCAAATATCCATTTGAATTTTTTGTGAAAAAAATTTTCCTTAAAATTATAATGAGTAATATATTTTTAATATAGGTATATTTAATAAACAAACTTATCGATAAACAGTGTACCTTATTATTATTACCTGAACAACAGATAGATGTCATGTCAAAAGGCACTGCTTCATATAATTCATTTCTGGTGTTTCGTGACGCTAAATTATTTTAACGCTTTTTCCGCTCCAACCAATAAGGAGGCTAGGATTCAAATTTTACTGGTTTGAATCTGCGCAGTGTTGCTTTGAGTTGAATCTTCAGCTAATGACAGTTGATGAAAACACCATACCGAGAAAACAACCGATGTGTCATTGATTTTTTTCTCGGCATTCTGTGTCACACTTTCTCGGTTAAGTAAAGTATCTATTATGGTCAAATTACTCCTTGAGATGTTGGTAAACCCCCTTTCCCCACATGATTTTTGGACTGGTTTAGACCTGTTATGAACCAAAAATAACATTTTTGATTTTCTTCAAATATTATATTATTGAAATAAATTGCAAGCGAGGTCTTGAATTATATTTTTTAAACTCAAAACACATATCTACAGCTACCTTACATACCAAAGTTCCTAAATATCATATGATTTTTTTTTTAAATACTTTCTGGAAAAGTTTTGACTATTCCAGCCTCGTGTTTGTAGAACCATAATTTTTAACACCATACAAATTATTGGATCGTTACACCTCCAATTATATTTCTCAAATATTTTAGTCCAAATTAATATGCGATCCGGACCACTGTGCGTAGGCTCTAAATAAAATAACCGTTTGCGTTCACTCTTCCTCACATTAGTCTTGATTTTAAAGGTAATTACATATTGTCATCCTGATAACCTAACCTAACCACAAATTTCCTAAATAAATATGATTGATTTTCACGGCCAAAAGTAATATTATGATAACTTTCTTCTTATTTTTAAATAAATCTCTTTAATTTCACTGTCGTTTTCTGTAATTAATGAATGAATGCAAATCTTAAAAGAGGAAATTAACCCACTTCCCGACAGCCGATCAACCTGAAACTCGACAGATAGACTCGTTTTCAATGATGATGCACTCTTTCAACTTTTGGTGACAAAAACGTACACGCATTTCTCTGAAATCGACATTTCAACATTTACTATGGGAAATAAATGTCAGTCTTACCCGATAGGCATTTGGCGAGGTCGGTAGGGTTGTCGACTTCAGTTCCTGGGTAGGAATATTCAATACTCAGTCAAACCTATTTTTATATATACATTAAAGTTTTAAAAGATATTTTAACATAGATATTATAATTTAAAAAAAAAACATTGTTTTTATTTCTAACTTTTACTATTATTTTTTATTGATGCTTCATTAAAATACTTTATTTAAACGTATTCTACATTGCAATAGATCTTTGGTTCCGTCCATATGAAGCCCGAAATTTAAAAAAAACAAAAATTGCTGATTTTTGTTTTTTTGCGATTGTGCAGGTGTCATGTGGACTGAACCATTGATTGAAAAAACGTAAATATATATTTATAAAGGTTTAGATATATCATCTTTAAAATTGATTTCTGAAAATCAAAACTGTTTTTCTGGTCAAATGTTGTTTACATGATAGGAAAATTTTCAAAATTATTGAAACTTGTCGGGTCCACTCTTCCAAGCACGTGGCTTCCTTAGTATCCATAATCTCAAACGAAGTGACCTTTAGTTACCCTGTAACGAAGGTCATATGACCTCATGAACAAGTCAGCGGGTCACAAAAATAACACGAATGTTACCTTTTTAATACGACTTCTCCCTTATCTTCTAACATTGGTAACCGACATTTTTAAAAGAGGGGAACTGACTATACGTTGCCAGAAATCTTGACCGAATCTCTTTTTAATATGTAATGCTAAACCGGTTGAGTTCAAACATGAAATGTACATTGATAAAAACTTTATTACAAGTTATTATAATTTTTTTTCTCTAATTTCTACAAAACCCTTTTAAATGGTAAACAATTTAATAAAAAATATTGAGAACTAATTTTCAAAAGTAGATGCTTGTTGAAGAGTCACGTGAAAAAGATTTTTGTACTGATCTATTTACTGTTGTTTTTACTATGATAAAATATATATATTACTTTTGATGAAAATAAAATTGTTATAAATATTACTATTGATAAAAATAAAAACGTTATATATATTACTATTGATGAAAATAAAAATGTTAAATGATATAAATATTAATAATGATGAAAATAAAAATGTTATAATGTTTGTAGCGATGCAAAATTTTTATTTAGACATTTTATTAAAATAGTTTAATGAAACTTTATTGTAACATTTTATTAAAATTCTGGTAAAATTATTCGTTTTCCTGTTAAAAATGGGACAGCGGGCCTAAAACGAATGAATTGAATGTATTCCTAACAAAAAATAGTCAAAAGCGAATGTTTTATGGGTTCGCCGGAACACGTGTTAATACAACTAGTGATATTTATGTTGACGTACTGCTATTATGTACGTCGTGATACGTATTAGAAAAAAGAACACGTTTTCTCGATATATATTGAGAATCACTAATATTTTATCAGGAAGTTGGTATGCTGTCACTTTTTGAACAGGATCATTTTCTCCGTGCACTTGAAAAAAGGGAATATGTATTTGAAACAAAATCAAAGTTCAAAGACAATCGTGTACTCGAACTTTGCCTTGCTTCCGAGATTGTAACTGTTTATTTTTATTTTCTAAGGGAAAATTATAATAAATCAAACTTTTTATTCAATCATTGCACGAATAATTCAGCATTAATGCACATTTCATGAATTTATTATTAAATAATACATTGCATCGTGAAACGTTAGAAATAAATATTGGTCAATATTTTTCCCATAAAGGATATTTATATAAGGAATTAAAAAATGTTAATTAATGAGTAGTAAAAAAAACGTCCATTGAATCGGACAGTTGGTATTAAATATTTATAGGTACATTTTATCGATTAAAATTCCAATCCAACCGAAAATAAATGCAAAACAGGAACATTTCTCACATAAATTATATAAATCTACACTTCTCACATAAATTAGATGAATAAACGCATCTCTCACCTTCAAATAATCTGTTCCACCTTTGATACCGCTTCCCTTCGCACCTATTCTTCCACAGCGTTACCTCACTCACCCTTCTTTTCTACCAGTTGACCTCCTCCCGAACCGTGTGACCGTTGGCATTAAACTGACCCTTCATTTGATTATGCAAGTGATCTTTGAAAATCTCTGGCAAGTAGCTACTTACCGGATTGACTGGTCCATCTCGCGGATGCTGCATAAAGGAATAATCTAATTCCGAATGCAAGGATATGGAATTAAGTAGATCTTAATATGAGGTGATCTCGAAAATGTGTGTGAAAGCATACTGGTTTATTGTTGGTGTTTTAATTTTTTGGGGTTTTATTTGCACGTTTTATTTAGTCGATATTTACCTGTTACAGCGGATACATCTTTTAGATTCAATGATTGAGTGCTCATATAATATATTTGATCGAAATTTCATCGATTCAACATTTAATAGTTTAATAGTGCGTTAAAAGAATCAAATCAATAAAACTACTAAAGCGGTCATTCAGGATTACATTTTATTTCTTTTGGGGAAACGGATATTTTACTGGGTAAGTTTTGAAAACATTTCAAATTGATTCAGTTATTTGTAGCTAGTTTAGTATTAATAATTTTAATTACTTTAAGTTTAACAGTAGGTATGTTCCGTTGTTTCGTTACCGTTAGAGGACTATGGTAATGAACATTAGTTTATAATCATATATTAACTAATAGATAATGTTCATTAAGCTAAATATATTACATTCAAGTGTATTTCTATTATATGTATATTCTTACCATGTTTGTATTTTTTATTTAGTATCTTTAATTACCATAAGTTTATTATTTTACTTCAACTAACAGATCATATTTTTATTTCGTTACTTACCTTATCAGAAATATAATAGCGCCACTCCCCAATTCAAACACCAGAACTGATTTCTACTTTGAGTTAAGCGTTTTGTTAATAAATTATATCCTTTTTATAATTTTGCTGAACTTCATATATTTTTAATCTATTATATACAAAAAAATCATTATTATTAGCACTGATCCTAAAAATGATCACTTCACTTCATATAACATACATATTACGATAAAATATGAATATATATGTGATAACATCCAATTACATAATATATTTGAGAAACATATAATCTGTGAGTAATATAATATATAAGTGAATAAATTATGTGTGATAACATACTATAACACATTATGAGTGATAACAAGCGACGACTGTGTAACATAGTATTCTGCTTGCTAAATTTATTTTATA
Source organism: Hesperophylax magnus (assembly GCA_026573805.1). Lineage (NCBI taxonomy): Eukaryota > Metazoa > Arthropoda > Insecta > Trichoptera > Limnephilidae > Hesperophylax > Hesperophylax magnus. Next base: position 5,175,983 of record JAIUSX010000091.1, on the reverse strand, counting down.
TCATCTGCACTCCTGGAATCTGGAATCCTTTTAATAGTAATTCTAAATAAATAAAGGTTATTATGTACAATGATTAACCAGTTAAATCAATGCAAAGAACATAATTTAAAGTAGTTTTCCCTTCCTAGTTTCTTCAAACACAGCAACATTATTTTGTGGCAACATTCGCTAGCGCCAATCGCGTTCGGTTCTCGGTGTTTCCTGCATTTACCTTTGTTTCAATATCGCTTTCAGCCTTTCCATCTCTCGTGAACATACTTCCCAGTAAAGTTATCTAATTGTAATTAACACCTAGGTTATATAATTGTTACACAACCGACGTGTTTCGTAAGCAAGGTTCACTTCTTCAAGGTTTAGATGTATTTGGTAGGCGGGTGCTTATACACGTTATGCAGCCTTTTTGCCTATCATTATTAACCCAATAGGCTGTTAAACACAAAGCCTTTGCCTTTCGGGTAAAACGGATGCGAGCATTTCCATCCGAACCAATACTTTCGCAGCCCGGGGCGTTTTTCTTACAATGTGAACACGCTTTAAATTTCAGCCGGCCGCTTGCATTATGCATTTTGTGCAGTGGGCGGGTGGGGGAGGGGGGTGACAGCGGGTGATTTCGGGTGATATTGGGCGATGTTGGGGGATAGAGGGGGGTCAGGGCTGAAGAATGGAAATGCGTTTCACTGGGTGTAATGGAATGACCACGTCCAGGGCGTTTGATTGATTTATGATGATTCTGAGCCAGAAACCCCGTGTTCCTATTTGAAAACATTGTTTAGCTCACGCAACTGCATCTTAAATATTAATTGCGGTACCTAACTCACAGTGGCGTGCATTTCTCTAACACCAATAGTATGCTGTGTATAGTGTTTCAAGTTCGAATATAAATTGAGCATGGTATATGTGAAAACAGTAATTTAGTACATTCGTCCGCTGATTATTGTGGCCAATTTAATTAAACCGTACAAGTTCTTATCAATTTCTTTAAAAAATGTAGTTTGTTTTTTTATTTCTGTATTATTTTTTAATTTCCCATAGTAATTTCTCTCGTTGTTTTTCTTCAGTATCTACCTAAAGCTTTTCAGTTTTTATGGAGTGTTTGTCACTGCCAGTTTGTAATTTTATCTAGCCTACTTAATCTAAACCACCTTGGTTTTATGTATTTAACATAACCTAACTCAACATACACATTCCTTATTTACCTTATATTCCTTATAAAAGGTGATTGAGGAAGTGTTTAAACAGTGACCCTAAAATATATGTGTCGATATATGAATGCTTTTATATTTATTATAAGATTGTTGTAGTATTTGATGATGGCTTAAGAGAGAAGTAGAAGTTTTTTACCGAATGTTAATATTTCACAAACTCCTCTAATCGAAACACTTCTACCGTCGTTCGAGAATAATAAATGTTTATTACCCACAAATGGTACTTTATAATATCACAACAAGTCGGTAACAAGTTGTATTTAAAGTGTTTTGATTATAAAATATTATAAGCAATAATTAGTCACCCGTAATATCAATACAAATTGAAAATATCTCCCTAGTAAAAATAAATGGCGCCGACGGGAATTGAACCTACTGATGGCCGGTTAGACGATCTGGACCACTGAGCCACATCGGTTTATTTCCAACCCGCCAAATAATTCAATATGTACTAGTACTTCGGACAGTTCAACCATGAATATCTCGGAGTTAAATTTTTTAACTCATTACCAGAAAAAATTAGAAACATGAATGCAAATATAAACGAATTCAAAAGCCACCTTAAAAAGTATTCCGAACAGTTGAACTGAATCATATCAAGTATAAACCAATATAACAACACCCCCATACACACAAGCCCTGCTTATTTATGGGGGTACATCAAATACTTATATTATGTAATTAATAACTGTACTATATTCAATATTGTGTAATGTAATTCGTGTATCTTTTTATACTAATAAAAAAAAATAAAAAAAAAATTATTATCTAAAAGTTCATCAGGAAACCTGTTAATTCATTCATAAGGCCTGCAATCCCGTTTTTAACCGGATTACCAATAATTTTAAGAGATTTTTAATATATTATCAATATTATTTTATCTCTGTGCATGTGATAATTAAAACAAAATGAGTTAACGATTGGCTTCTTGAATTAGGATAGAATAAGATTAGAATTCATATGTTGATGAAGTAGATAAATAATAATAAATAAATAATACTTCAATCAACAATTACTGCTTATTATATTTTTTCCACCTGTAAACAACCAACTTTATTTTTGTAGGAAAGGCTTTGTTAGTACTAAATTTTCCACTAGATGGCGTCGAGACATATTATATCTACATTTGTTGGTGAAATTTTTAATTTGTATTGATATTACAAGCGACTAATTATTGCTTATAATAATTTATTATCCTTTGCGCTATGCATAAAAACCTTGTCTTATAAACATTAGTTTATCATTAAAAAATTAATGAAGTGTTTTGGTTCTCTAAATATAGGAAATGAAAAATCTTTTCTTGTATTTAGCATTTTTTTCCTAAATAAGTGTGGCGTCAAGAAACCGATGCGCGGGAGTGAATTTGAGTTGCATACACTTCATGTCCAAGAAAATTTACGACTGTTTGTTTTAACGGAAGTCACCAGAAAGAATTGTAAGGCCAAAAGACAATAATCTAAAAATTAAATAAAAATAATAAAAGTTATTAGCTTTTTGGTAATTTTAAGGTTAACCGCGCCTCTAAGTTGTCATATCAGATCAATAAAATGTTGTTTTTTTCTCATATGGGTCACTGGTTCAACATGTAGGGATTTTGAAAATCCAAAAAAAAAATCCATCCCGCCTAATAATTTCTTATCCTTCATCTTTCCCATTTTCTACCCTCCTTCCCCTCTCCAGTCCTTTAATCATAATAATATTATTTATCTTTATTTAAGAAAGTTTGCACATTACAACTAAAAATGCATATTATAATGTATATTGTACATTGATTCGAATTTTTTTTAAGGTTATAAAATTAACAGAAAAATACAAAAATAATATGATGAAGGTAAAAAAGAAAATAAAAGTACAATTAGTTGAGGTTTCTCAAATGCCGCCTCACTCATTGTGTCACACTCTCACTATTGTATTCATAGATACAATAGTCCCACTGGCTCCGGGCAATTTTGACAGAAAAATGGCGTTCGGTTCAGCATTATTTATTATTATTACATACAATGTGAATTGTAGTTTAAAGTTTACGTCAAAATTCTCCATTCGAGAGTTTTAGAGCTTGCTGTTAGTTATTTTGTTCATTATATACACATTTATGTGGCAAAGAGGATAATAGGGAGTAGGGAGGTGCCTAATAAGAGATTGAGAACATTTAAAACTCTGCCCATGCTAAAACAATTATTATGAAATTATTGTTTTTCTTCAGACTACCTACGTGAGTTATTAAGAGGAACGGCTGCGTGGACTTTTTCATATAAGATTTAAATTTGGATTTTAGGCCAAAATACACAACTAAACTGAAATATAACTGTTTAAACTAAAGGTTGTTTCAAGCGAAATTGTATTACGAATGTGAGCAATTTTATTGATTTATATTGTAAAATTATAAAATATCGGCCAGTAATGCGATTTTTAATGATTTTGGAGACAACTTTGAAATTTTTAAAAATAATAATTATTTAGTTTGGTTGGGAATTTTGGCCTCAAATTCAAGTTTTAAGTGAACAGGGCTGCTCAGCCGTTCCTTTTAATAGGCATGTCTTTAAAAGTTATCTTATATGTTTATTAGGTGTCTGCTAACTACATATATGCATACTGAGTGTTTAGTATTTCAGCGCGTATTACTGCAACGTGCTCCCGTGTACAAGTACAGGGTAGAGGTACGGTGTACAGGAAACAGGGTACAATGTGCACGTGCGTGTGTGTGTGAAGGCTGTGTTTTCAGACTGCGGCTGTAGCTCTGCACCAAATTAAAATGGCTAAAATACGACGGATGAACTCTGCGTCGATATTATAATTAAATAAAATTTACATATATTAAATTTTTTACAAAACGCTATATAAACTTTTTCTTGTGTGGTGGAAATGTTGAGCGAAACAGACAGGATTCTGAATCTCCAAAGTCCATTCTGTGGCAGTCGTTAAACTACGGCCCTCCATATGGTGGCATTTTTTAGCCTTTAAACTTTTCGCTTCTCTCAAGTGTATTAGTTTTCCACGTAGATTGTAAATTAACTTACGTTTATATTACTTTAGATATTTTATTTAACTTTGTTTTAAATATGTTCTTGTTGTAATCATACTCTCCCTACCATAATGTGGCATTTATTTGTCGAAGATGGGTGATTTGAGTTAAGCACTGAGCTTGGAAGAGTGCCAATTTCAATTTGGGAGGCGGGCTTTTGTACCGCCGCACCGGGAAACTTTGGTGATTTAGCAGGGATGCCCTGGTTCATCGGATGAGGTGTGTTCAGCATGCACTTGCCCACTAATTGCGTGGCGTGCCAGATCGGAAGAAGTTGGTTTCGGGAGACCATCTGACCTCTCAAATATATATGGAAAGTACAAAAACAAACTTGAATGTTTTTTTTAGATCTAATCACTAGATATCATTCAAGTTCAAAGGAATAGGTACTTTTATTTTTCAAAATGGTTTTTAACTTTTTCTACTTGGAATTTAAAGGTCAATACTACGAGAACTTTTTTTCTTTCTGAAGAAACACTAAGATTGACTGTGTTCATTACTTTAGTGCAAAACAAAAAAAGGAAAGGATATTTTTTATAGTCATCTTAAGTAAAAGTATCTGCATTGCCTTTTTTATCTCCCAATATCCCTCAATTTGCTTCAATCGGTGCCACAATCTAACATTCACGAAAATTACTATTTATGTAGTTATTTTTAGAACAAAAAAAAACTTTTATTATTTCATCGGCGCATTGTCCACGATTTTCTCTGCTGAGCATATTGAATGAATTTTAACGATTTTTGGTCGAGGCCTATTTTCGGTAGCATTCAGTTGCACTTACGACCCTTCGTTCCGCTCATTCCCTACGGCAGATGAATTTTGTGTGGCCGGCGTCATCCACGCACAGCCAAAAGGGCGCAAGTGAGTATGTTATTTTAGTTCCGTACTCTATAATCACTTACTTTTATATTATGATAAACATGGCTGGAGCTCGCAATCCACTGATTACGTGCAAAAACCTACACAACACAAGTGCATAGCTGCCAGCCTCAACGAACCTTTTCAATTTCGTTTTGGACAACGAATTAATTAAAATCTTCCCAAAAAGTAAACTGGTAACAGTGTTAACCTGTAAACTCGGTAAGAAGAAATATTTCGTCTATTCAATTTTAGAGGCAGGTACCACGTATGCCATATATCACTCCAAGTGGTTTGCTACGTTTGGTGACTTAGCAGAGGTACCCAGGTTCATGGGGTGAGGTTTGTATTGGTCTTGGCGGCGGATGCATCTGCCGTCGGATGCATCTGCAACACTGGTTTAGGGAGACCAAAACCCTTCAACACTTTTATATCTCTGTGTTTTTCCATGACCTTTAACTTATACTGTTGTTATTTAGTATGTGCTAACCACCATTTTATGTTACGGAAAGGGACCTATTACAATTTTCAATCTCTTTATTTTTAAAAACCTTGAATATAATAATCCCGTTAGCTTAAGAATCTCTTCAAATTATTTGTAATCCGATTAAAAACGGGATTGTAGGCCTTAACGAATGAATTAACAGGTTTTCTGATACTTTTAGTAAATTTCGAATATATTATCACGATATCGGTATGAAAATCCGAATAATTTATAAATTCAGGTGTATTTATTTGCTTTGATTATATATCATGACCAAATGCGAAAACACGTGTTCCGATATCGTAATAATATATTCTAAATTTAATACAGGGTTTTCCAATAAGAGGTGTTATTTTGATATTCAATCGTAAAAGATCAATGGTTTCGTTGCTTGTATGACACGTAGCGCCGTCTTGTTGAAAGTAAACGTTGTCCAGATAAATGTCATCCAATTCCGATCATATAAAATGATTAATTGCTCCAGCCTCATTTTCGAAAAAGTAAGGTCAATGACTCCGCCGGACCATAAACCGCACCAAACAGTCACACGTTGAGGATAGAGAGGCTTTTCAATAATAACTCTTGGGTTTTCCGAGCCCCAGATGCGACAATTTCGCTTGTTGACGAAGCCACCGAGGTGGAAATGGGCCTCATCACTCAAGATGATTTGCATTTGATTCACTCGAGTGAATTTTAATAATTTCAATTCGTTGTCGAAGCGTGTATCGTTTCATTTGTATTAATGGCGTAGTTTTTACTTGTCAAATGTCAAAAAATGACAGCTTCAAAAGTAACATCTACCGAAATAGCGGGCTGTTCAAAATAACACCTCTTATTGGAAAACTTATCAGTAAATCCGTTAATTCATTCGCTAAAACCGGCAATCCCATTTTAACCGGATAAGCAATAATTCCAAGCGATTCTTTATTAATAAGCAATACTCATTTTTCTCAGTATAATATTTTTTCCATTATTTGCTCGATAGTGTGTGGGCTGTTATTGAAACCTTCACTACAGGCCAAACGAAGTAACTCAGAAAACAAAACACGTATTTCCATTATATGGGTACCTTCACATACGTTGTACATAATACAGATTTAGAAACATACGAAAAAAAGATACTCCACGATTAAGAGGTTAACTCTTGGTAGGCTTTGGGAGAATAGGCACTGAATTATATCTTCATCGTTTGCGAACGTGTTGAAGCCTTACCACAAAATATCGCAATGAGCTTCTACAACAACAGACCATAGTCATAGACGTATTATCAACAAAAAGTATATTTATTTATTACACACCATAGTGGGCTTTTACACAGTAATTTACAAGCCATTTGTATCAATTTAAATAATTAAAAATGAAAGGAATAAAGAAAATATGAAGATAATGAAAAAAAAACAGTTGCAACAAAATACAAAGGTTATAATTTTAACGGAAAGTAAGAATCCTTAGATGGTTAATTGGATTTAAAAGATATAAATCAAAAATAGAAAAGATTAGAAGATATGCACCTACATAGATGTGTGTCTAGAAAAATAAAAGTGATCGAATAAACAACATTTATATTGACTAGTTTTAAGATGAAATATATCTCCCAGATCAGAATATTTATTTCTGAGACGGTGAAGTCTCGGAATCGGAGAATTTTGATAAGCCAGTGTCCTGGTGTTGTTCAAATAAAAGGGTAATATATATCGGCATTGAGAACATGGAAATTGATTAATTGAAGCAATTCAATTCGTAATGCAGTATTTTATGTAATATTATAAAATCTATACCTATTCTTCTTCTTGAAAGTTTCCATAGAGACACTTTATCCATGATGTAATTGGAATCAATATTTTGTGAACGAATATGCAATTTGTAGTTTATATTCCTCAGGGAACTTATGTTGAATCTTTTCAATGTTGTCTGTATAAAAATAAACTTCTAATAAATAAAATTCAAATGCTGCTCATGAATTACAAAGATGTAAATTAAAAAAATATGTATAATAAAAGGGGCCAAATAACTACAACGAAAAAACGATTGTACATGTTTGTTTCTCTTTCTTTCTTTACTCACTGTATTCAAAATAACATGTAGATAATTAGCCTCTATCAGGGCTTCCAAAGGGTTAAGAGAAACTACTAAATATACCGTTCGTTATCGGGTAGGTAGGTATCTAGCGAATTAATCACGAGCGTATTTTATTTTAAATGTATGCGTTTAAACAAACAAACGAATACCCCAAAACTCTGATAACTTATTCCTTCTGATATATCAAAAGGCATATTTACCTCAGGCAAACATCCTATCGAACGAAATGGGTACCTACGTATCGCGGCAAACTAAACCTTTCTCAAACGAAAACCTAAGCGGTACCGGGTAGGTACTGGGGATATGAAACAAAACCCGAAAACAAGTCAACTGTGTTACATATACCCGAAAGTAACCTTTAGCGGTGACCACCCCGCTCCACGGTTTCCAAAATGGTTCCCTGCCCGCCCGCTCGGCCGCCCCAGAACCCCCCGCCCTCTACACGCACACAAATGAGTTTGCGTCTCCAGATAAAATCTAATTACAAGGTCCGTAATTAATTTCCTGACAATAAATAACATTGTGTGGACTATGTGCTAAGGTTTTAGTTCGCTCCTAGCTCAACTCTGGGGATATCGGGAAAGCAAGGGCTCCGTGGTCCACCGGATTACTTAGATTTATTTGAGTTTATTTGTTTTATCGTTGCACGTGTATTATATATATATGGAACTAGACCAGAGAAGAACAATGGGATTGTAGTTGAGAGGCTATTGCGTACTAATTTTTTGTCGAAACGTGTTCGGTATTCGGTAGTTTTCTGAAGTTCTAGTTACTCATCTAAACAAAAAAGAACAATGGGGATAGTCGACAAATCAGTTCCAATTTTGAAAGAGGAAATTAAAATTTGTTATTTGTTAAAAATGTATTATTGTATTGTATTTTTTCTTCTTTTTTGTAAAAAATAGATATAATGATATCCTCACTGGGATCTCCCGTGCTGAGGATTACATTTACATATTTTTAAAAGTTAGTAGTATCGAGATATAAAGTAATTATAAATTTATTAGTAATTTTATCTGGAAAAATAAAAATATATTACATGGTGTTTTTTTTTTGTCCAATTGAGTGGTTTCGGTTTCAGTCTGTATTTGGTGTCAGTATATTATCTATTTCTGATCTCCCTATGTTTTACATCCAACTTATTATTTGAGATTTAAATATAGGTAGGTACTTTATCGTTTTCTGAATTTTTCAAACAGGCTGTTAGAACTTTGTAAATTACACTTATATATCTGAGTTCTTCATAAGAGTTCATTTAACCGGAGTTACAGACAGATATCCGAAATCAGTATATTTAATTAATATGGTTTTGTATTATAAGACATTTTTAAATATTAATTGGCTATTGTTGTAAGTATTTAAATAAAAACTCGGGGGTCATGAAAACGCCTTTGACATTATTTGTGATAGATAACAATGAGCTCTGATGACTTATTTAGTAGACGGTAGGATTATTCTAGGCCTCAACCTTGAGGTTACAGTAACATTTATTGCAGTCTCAATACCTGTATTATCAACGGCTATGTACCATCTGTGGGTAATCTCTTAATCTACTCTCTAAGATATCACAGTTATTTTTTATATCATCATTTTGTGAATGTTTTCCTCAAGGGTAGATGCCATGTCTAGGTACTATGAAAGGCAAGAAAATAAATAACAACTATTCATAAACTTAGATCAAAATGATGAGAAAACCTCAATTTTATGTTTTCTTCTTCACTGATACGGAAATATTTGTAACTAAGTCTATTGATTTATGTAAATGTATTTATTTATTTAATTACTTAAATATACATATAAACATTTGATATAGGTGCTGACGTATTGCCCTTCTCACTAGGAATGAAACGGATGTATTTAGAAGGCAATTTATAGGAGTGTTTGTTCAGCTTGGTTTGTGTTATACATAGAAAGAAGAAGAAAAGTAAACCAATTTAATAACACAACAGATTTATCTAACGTAGTACAGATATAATATGTAATATAAGACATCTTATTGATACTTTTTTCAGCTATGTTGCATTATAATCCTGGCATAAATAGTATATTTTTGCCGCCAGGAATCCAAACTTATATTCGTATACCTATATACCTAATTTGCTTCACCGGTTCTAAAATCGCACGACGTTTGAAATATTTGCAAATATTCATAATATAAACACTCTTATCTTCGGGTTCTAAAAAATACGTAGCTTTAATAATGAAAAATTTATATCGTCGTTAGGGTATTTCGTCATAAAGATTTTCAAAGTGCCAACGCTATTAGAACAGCATGAAACTAAATAATGACAACGGCGATAAAGCTTCGTGTGCCCGCGTCCCTGTAAGGTCCGGCGGGTAGTTGTGGGTAGAAGGTCCACCCACAAAGATAGGGGAGAGGAAACAACAGAGTTTCGGGGAAGACTAAGAAGTACCAAACAAACACCCGCACACCCCACTCCTTTCCCAAGCCCAACCGCCCCAACCCCCAGTGGGGAAAATACAGAAGGGAGGGTTAAAAGATGGACGCCAAGAGAAGGGGTGGATCGACGTAATTAATTAACGCTTCATACTTTGGAAGGGATGTTTGGACTCTGCTTATTGGCGTGGGCACAATGATGAAAGTTACGACTCATATTTGTTTTGTAGGTACAGATTCAATTAACATCGCTCTCGATTCGTTCTGATTAAATGTTTGGGAAAGACAAAGACTTTTCGAGCATCAACTGATCTTTATTGGAGAAATTTACGAGTATTACGAATCGATTCCAAGTGATTAATGTTCTAACTATCTGATTGATTTATATCATGTACCTACGTGCAAACTGAAATAATAACGTTTAGACTGTAGGTTCGCCCCCTTTTAGCTATTCTAGTAATTTACTTATCTTACCTATGCGTTTGCTCGAAGAAGCGTGACTGAATTTGTACAACACGTTATCTGATGATAATATATTTTAACATTGCAGGACAAAATAAGCAACACCATTCTGTTGTCCTGCGATAGGACCAAGTGTCCTTATTTATACGTCCTCTTATCTTCGGAGCAAAGTTTAACGTAGCAGAGGATTTTTTGGTTTTATTTTCTTACCTTACCTATATTTTTATTCAATCGGAAACCGTATTCGCTTATTTAAAACGACCTTCAAGAACAGAAGTAAATTGATAAATTTGAAAATAAAAATTAATGGCAAAAGTAAGTCCATTCATCAGAAACTGTTTTATTATGGGTAGGTAGGTGGTATTTTTTATTATCGACTATTAAAATACATAGTATAGTTCTAGTATACCCACAGACCTCCTCACTATAGATTCCTATTACGAGGCAGACTGTGGGCCTCATTTTCATGTTTGTTAATTTCCTCATCTTCTTTATTGGGGACCTCAGTTCATTTCCTTATCTTAATTTTTGTTGACTGTAGGTTGTGTTGGTGTTTCATAATTTTTATTATTCCTCATCTTCATGTTTACGTGGCCATATTTTCATGTTGTTTCAAAACGTGTTTATCTCCATGGCATTTTTAATTTAATTTGTAAGAAACTTATATTATTTTTTATTGAGAAAAATGTTAACCCATCGATATTTATTAATTTAGTATCTCTATCTATAAATTGGGAATATTATGTATATTTTATAGGTACCTACCTAAAAATAATCTGGAAGACGTTTTTTATAAAACAAAAATAGTTTATACGCTTCACAGAACGCAAACGAATGCAATTAAAACGATTTGTTTCGTCGATGGAATTTTTTTAACGAAAATCTGTAAGTAGGTACCTATCAAAAAATATATAGGTTTAAAAAAGATACAATATTTTTTTTGTTTTATGTATTACCTACAAATTATGTAAAATTGAACAAAAAACTCGCAATAATAATTACAAGGACCTCACGGAACTTTAATATTTTGATTATAATGTTCGTGTTACAAAAAATATAATCTTTTGATAGTTTATTATTTAAAAATACATTTAATCCATGATGTACTAATAACAGGCTCTTTACATAATATAGTAGGTATGATTATAAATTAAAATAAATAATAATTATTATTATTCTAATTAGTAGTTAGAGACTTTATTAGAAATGATATTTTCACAAACAATGAATACCGACAAAAATGTGTGGAAGATTTAAAGTTTGCTTTTCTGATTCTGATTATTGCACTAAAAAATTGTAATTTTAATTTAATCATTCATTATTATTGATTTAAAAAACTGCACATTCTGAAACGGTTTCAATTGGCTACAACGTCATTGTGGCATATAAAACGTCACTGGTTGGTAAGACGGCTGTCACCGACATTGCTCGGCATGACATCAACACCGACGAATTCAGAAATAAAAATTTACAGGGTTTTCTAATAAGAGGTGTTATTTTGATATTCAATCGTAAACGATCAATGGTTTCATTACTCGTAACCTACTCGTAGTCGGAGAAGGTTGATGCGGATCGTATTTAAATATTCACGCCGATGACTTATGGTAAATATATGGATTTAAAAAAAGGTTAAAATAAAAAAAGATATCTATATAAATAATAATGTAAATGTTGGTTTGTCAAAATCTCAGATCTCCGTAAGATCTTCACCGATTGCTTTGAAATTTTGACATAACATTGCATTTAAATACGCGTGTGTTTTTATACACCCATATCACCTGTCACCTATATTTACCGGTGACATGTAAACATGTTTTAAAAAAAAAACAACAAATACAGCGTCATCTGTTGGACATAAAAGCAACACCGGCTATTCTTTCTTTATCGGCACAGTCAGACTGAGCCACAACCACGCGTTTCTGGGTACACCTTGTACATAATAAAAATGAAGTAAATACCCAAGATTAGAATAAATTGAGACTTCTAAGATCACTAAGGACGGGTTGTTTCGGAGAATTTGAACAATTCATCAAATTTCAACTTTCATTTTCGGGTTCTGTGAAAGTCTTATTCAAGTTCTGTTATTATATCATTGTAGGCTAGTTGCTTAAAAAAACTGAAATAAAAACAGAACTTGAAAAAATCTTTCACAGAACTTGAAAATGAACGTTGAAATTTGATGAATTGTTCAAATTCTCCGAAACTAAATCCCTAAATGTTGTGTTTTAGATAACATATAAAAATCTCAAATGAAGAATATTGCATGAATAGCGAGCCTAATCCATTTATACCAATTAATAACAAGTCATTCCATAATCTTTCCTTTCACTTTATGCTGGTTTGTGTTATTTTATATATCTGTAACCCACAGAGGCATTTTAACAACCAAAATGCACGTAAGTCTACATCCATTTTTCTTGTTTTTGTTTCATGCAATTTGTTTCACCCTATGCGGAATCCAATGTTGGATCAAGCGACTGTATTTAGATGAGATTAAATGCAAAAATTATGCAGTGATAGTCTTTTCATATACATTATAAATACTTGGCGGAACGAAAGGAGAATTGCACCCCGAAACTCTTTAAAATTCACAACGCATCACTTATTTCATTCGCAGTTCCGCCCCCTCCGCTTTAGCTCTCTGCCTCCCCATGTCGGGAGTTCAGAAGTTTTTTCTTTCTGCGCTCGGTGGTCAGAGCAAGAGATTTTTTGATTAATGTTGCATGGGGTCGCTGTAGTAAGACGCGACGAGGTGGTAGGTAATTGTAAAGGGAAGGGTCGGGAGAGGGTCGGGCAAGGGTTGCCAGGGAATGGGCGGAATAAGCGATAAGGGTAGGGGATGAAGCTAATGGCGGAGGAACAATGACTTGCTCAAATGAGTTTCGTGATACAGCAAACTATCTGTATAATATTTTAGACGAAGTATTTAAATATTTTTGCAATTGAGGACTTTAAGGATACATTTTAATATTAAAGATACGTTTTAATATTGGTTTAACTTCTAAATATTACTAATAAACTATTGTACCTAGGCGCTTGATGATCTGAAAGAAAATTTAACAGCGAGAACAACGTTTTTTTATGTAGCAGCTTTTCTCAAATTGTGGGCATTGGTGTTCTGTCAAACTATCAAATTACTATTTTTATCATTATTATTATTTTATTTATTTTTTAAATATTTTTTATATATTTGTTAAAAAGAATGTGACCTTACTGGGGTACCCCGTCCTAAGGTGACATTGTAGATGGTTATTTGTGTGAATTATAAATTTTGTTAAGTTATTTTAGTCGGTAGGTTAAGTAATTTTTGTAAACGTTTAAAATATACAAGAGGTAAATTATAAAGCATTATTATACAAGAAAAATGAACAGTGGAAAAACATACGGAAGAAAAACATAACATAACGTTAATCTTTGTTAGGTTTTTGAACACTAAACTAGCGCAAACGCGTGAAAATTCCACGAGATATTATTTTTAATTTATTTACTTATTTTATGTCTCGTACATACATTTTACAGATGAATACAGTTTACATATATAAATTATTCTGCCATCATAAGTGAAAACACAGCTTCCCCCTGGAGACTCACAAGGAGAATTCTGTAGTTCCAACAATTATAATTGTATGATTTGTGAAGCTGAAAGTGTTCATAAAATGTTTTCGGATTATTTATTGCCTTTCAAAAAAAAAATTGTCTATTTTCTTAAAAGGAAATATAATTTTATTTTTACGATCAGGAATATTAAACTTTCGACTGAACACCGTTAATAAAATTGAATAACTATGAAATCATGTTGTTGCGTGAAGGTGCATGTACTACATATAAGTTAAATGCATATTTTTCATTTACCTGTAGTAAAATAATAAGTAGGTATATAATAACATCCAAAATAGTATTTCTAATACCCATACTCTACATCTTCATACCTACATGACTTTGTGTGCCAACTCACCCCACTCTTTGGTGAATTTCAGCGAACCCGTTACAAGCAAAATATATTAGTTCGGTATCTGAGTCGGGCAATCTTTATATCTATTATACCCAAAAAGGGGATGGAATATTTTATCCTTAAATTATCTAAGTATCTGTGTGTGTTCAGTTCTGTCTTCAGGATAACAAACCTAGAAAATTAGAACAGAAAATAGGGACACCTCACAAAAAAATGGAATTTAATCTTTTATTTGAGATTTAGCAATGAATGTGTTTTTAGGATTTTTTTATTAGTTTGCGTGAAGCTTTTAAGGATCTTGTTGGATTTGAGGGGCAGATATACTGTCGTCTCCTTGCGAAATCCATGTTTTCCTTCTCTTTCTGGTGCGCTATGGAATAAGGATTGAGAAGGAGTAGGTACTTGTCCGGTTGAGGATATAAGGTTCAGAAAGGCTTTCGGGGTATTGTGGGGAGAGCTTGGCACTGCGGTGGCCGGGGGTGGGACAGGATCGGGCGGGAGCTATAAGGGATTGTGGAGGTTTGGGATGGGGAGGGGGAGGGGAGGACGTAAGGACAGAAGCACGTTTCAAAGAGAAGCTACTTCGGACGGCAGCCACGGCTTTCCCAAAGTTTAACCATTTTCGTTATCAACGTATTTAAGGAATTCGCTTTTAGTAATTTTGTAGATTATTAATCTAATTGCTAAAATACACATAACGATATTACAAAGTGGGAGGCTAAATACCCTCAGTAGATAGCTACCTACAAAAGGTTTTATTGAAACTATCCGTACTTTTTGAAAAATGCTGCTAAATGTAGTACTCGTTCACATTCGTGCTGTGGTGGATTTGGACATATATAACACGTAATGCTATCCAAATGAATGAGTGTAAGATATGATAATTACAATACCGAGACAGAAATCCTACACGGAGAAAAATGAGTACGGCTTTTTTTTATCAAGCTACTGTTAAAAATATGACTGCGTGATCATTTACCACAAATATTAGTCATTCGGACAATAACTAAACACGTGTTCACGCAGGTGCCCACTTCCGAATAAATGTAATGGACGAGATCCGAAACTATTGGTTCCATGATAACTCAACACAGTGACAATTCAACACACCTTTAAAAAGTGATATAAAGTCATTATAAACGATGAAAAAGATAATTTAATAAAGTTTTTGTTTCATCACTTTCCATGACTTTATATAACTTTTTAAAGATGTGATGAATTATCATTTTGATGATTTATCCAGTCACAGAAACTATTATTATTTTGAAAAACGAACACTTGTTCCGACTTCCTCAAAACATATTAGTGCTTTACTGGTAGTTTGTAGTTATAATTTTTTTGTTTGTTTGTCATTGCTCTTAGGCCTCCAGTCCCATTTTTAACAGGTAAACGCATAATAAGACAATTTTTTTTATAAATTAATAATATTTCTTATCAGTAGGTTTTCACCGTGTAATAAGAACAAAAAAATAGGTACTATATTGTTTACAGATGTAATTTTATACACCAAAAAATTGCTACCATATTGTTTAAAGTTGTAACTTTTTACACAAAAAATAGATATTTTATTGTTTAGAGATTGTGTACACCAAAAACCACGTTATGTTTTCATCGGCAATTGAGCCTGGTTTCATAGAATCTAGCGTCAAAACTTTTACCTCCGTACTAAAAAAGTTCATAAAACCACATTCGGACAAAGAAATTATATTTATTTAGCGACGGAACTCCACAACATCCTTACCCCTGATATAAAACGAATAGAAAATTTGAATGTTTGCAAATAAAGAATACAAATCTGGCTGAAAGAGATTAATGAGAGATTAACATTAAAAACAACATAGAAAACTAATAAAACAGAAATGAATAACTTTAGTTTGCCTCAGCACAGGTCACCTTAGTGAGGAGGACTAAGAAATACAATTTACTATACATCGTATCATATTTTGTAGGAAGAAAGTTTAAATAGTCGCTATAATAAAAATAAAACTAAAAATTGAAAAAACAGCGTTTAAATATGATGTGTTTTGTCTTATGTATTATTCAATATCTCTTTGATAGCTTTTTGAAACAATTCTAAAAATTTATGAACGTATGATTAAATTTGGGGATTTATATTATAATACAATATATATCTATATTTATATAAATATTTCAATAACTGAGAAAATTCCGATAAAAGCTTCCTTACATATAAAATATCTGACACTCAAACAAAACTAACATAAAAGTTTACGGAAATTATATGAGCACGTAGCTTCTCCCTTGCCCTTCTTCCGTACCCTTAGATTTCGTAATAGCCCACCCTTAAAATCCCCTAAGACTAGAAGCTCTATTGATCGTGAAAGTAAGCTTCGTACCATTTCTAACTCTGCACAAACATTCGTATTTCTAAAGGATTCAATTAAAATGAACTTTTCTACACAGGCTGTTAAAAGTTGTTCCAATGTTATGAAACGTGCCTTTTGCCTTATTCGATTAAAATCATCGCCATTCTGATAAGCACATTGTGAAGTCATTTTCAGATTTAAGGCACACATTGAACCATCAAGTGAATATGGAAATCGGAACAGCATTTTCAATCCCATAGTAAAAACGCTCCAACCGTTTATTTGTATTGATAAAAAGTGGTATTAAATGGTTATATTTTTCTGCTTCGTGTCGTCATATTTTCTGCCTTGTTAGAATGGTGTAGATGAGTTTGCTGCAGAACGAAGGAGCTTGGCATCGTTTGCAAATCGAAAGGCGGCGAAAGCTCTGGATGAGAAACGGTGAACAGGGAGGGTGTGTAGGGTGGGGGAGGAAAAGAGGAAGAGGGAGGGACAAAGAGACGTGGGATATTTCACCCTACGGGGTGTTTATAATAAATGCAAATTTTAATATATCATTTTGCTGGAGGTCAATATACTCGAGTTTTAATTGTTTAGTACGTACCTACTTACATAGAAATACTTTGGAGTTCGACGCTCGGTTCGTTAGGACGAATTGGCTCATTGAAAGTCACAATGAGTAGGTACACCGACTACTTTTTTATTTTATTAAATCTCTAAAATTTATTTTCACATTGATAATAATGATGATATAATAAGGGTGTCCGGGGGTAAAGTGCACTAACTTCAGGAGATGATTCTACATGATGGTAGGAGTAAAAATATAAAATAATTTTTCCGAAATTTCAACTTTTTTTCCATACAAAAAGACAAACCTACTAAAAATCCGTAGTGTGAGGTACATACTAGCCCGATAAATTCGCTGTGAGCTTGCCGAGAGCGAAGTGGCAACGTTATGATCAGCCTGCATCCATTGAAACCGCATATAAACAATAACATTAGGCTGAGAGTTGGACCTTTACAATATTATGCTACAATTCAAATGTTTTAAACCAAATTCAAAAAGGGTACTGTACTAAAATTAGCAGAATGTAGTACGTACCTACGGTCGAATCTGCCCTATCAGTCCTAGAAAATGGACCTTTCCATGGGGTTTATTATAACTGTTTCAGATTAATGTATTATTAAAATCTCAGATGTTTCTAGAATCTGCCCTTTCAAATCTCTAACGTAAAGCGGGAATCTTAACGACATAAGTGATGAAGTTGTGTAAAAACAATATTCGGCTACCTACATGTTTTCATGTTGTTTTCCGTACCAGGCCTTTCTGTGGGGTTTCTTTTTATTATTTCTTATAAACGTATTACTAAAATCCAAAATATTTCTACAAATGTCTCTCGGGGGTCACTAATTCTCGTCAAGAAAAATAAAATCTGGTGCTTACCGCTAATTTTATACTTGTATTCAATTTTCTGTTTTTGATACTGTTTTTATTCATATTAAATATAAATAACTCACAGATCGCTCTAAAGATTTATATTTATTATCGTTACGAATTCGTCGGAATTAATTAAAATGTGAGCCTCAAGCGCCTTAAGTAGTTAAGTCAACAGGAGGTACGTGTTTAATTACAATATAAATATATATGTTCATAATATCATTACTAATTATAAATAGCTTATAAATTATATTAAGAATATTTAAACATTAAAAAGTATTTACTTTATCTATTAACTTATATTAAATAAATTGCGTTTTTAACTAACCGCCAGCCCGGTACAAATACAAACGTGATCATCCCAGTTCCGTTTGGTTTAATCAAGATTTTTCTTCATAACTTCGTACAAAGGTTCAATTCCCGTCATAAACTTTTAGATTACTAAAGTTTAACGTTCATTTTGTTTTGTCACGGACGTGCGCATGTTGGGGCGATAAAAGCGGGGGGTGGGATTGTTGGGGTGGGGGGATGGGAGTTGTGTTTGGGGTGGGGGTGCTTTGTGTCAAGGAAGGGGGGTCAGCGGCGCTCACTTCTTACAATCGTAATGTGGGGGTGTTATGTACCTATTGCTCTTCAGTGTACATGGCCACAGCCTCTGGGCGTACCTCCCCCACCCGGCCACCCGAATGCCCAGAACCTCTGACCGCCACTGGTTAGCGGCTGGGACTTCATAACTAACCTTACCGATACTGTATCGAAAAATATTTTTATTCATTAGAGTAAAATATATTTCAGTAAACAGTGTGGAAGATGGAATTATCCGTAAGGCAAGGGTATACTTAGTTCATTAAGTTAAACTAAGTCAATTATGATTTAAGATTTTCATGGCCGAAAGTATGAAAGTGATTTATTTTACCGTAGCCAACGTTTCGGACAGCATTACAGTGTCCATCATCAGGGCAGATGTGTAACCGAAGATTGTGGCGAAGTGTGGGCTTGTGTACCTACGTAAGTAAGGAGTGTGTGCCAAGACCGAACAGTTTGGCAGTCCATCCTCTCTGTCTACGCCGGGGAAATGGTGAAAACGGTTTAGCTGATATATGTACAATAAATCATGTTATATCAACTGCGTCCGCCTTCCGTACCCACTTATTCAATTTGTAGCGTTCTTGATAACATTGCAGATTTCGAGTCTAAGTCGTTATAATGAATTAGCAGAGCCAAAAACCTTGTTTATGCATTATAGATTATAGGACATGAAAATAAATCGATATTTCGATCCACTGCATTAGAGAAGTATGTGGCTCTCCCCACGAGAGGAGCTTATGGTGAGGTCCTCGAGATTGAGACCCTGGTATAAAGTAATTTTGCCAGATCCTCTAAATTAAAAAACAAAAATTGTTAAGCAGAGCAATACCCCTACGTGTCTCTAAGGACTGGTAATTGGTCATCCCCAAGTTTTAAATAGAAGGATCTAGCCTGGGGTAACGTCCGTATAGAAAAAATCTTGTTGGCTTTTTCAATTCACAAGATGTTATTTCATATGGGGCGCAGATGTTGACTCCAATACACTTAAGTGTTATATAATAGCCTCACTTGTTGTTGTCGTGAAACAAGTGTAAATTTATAATTACGAAGCCAAGAAGCTTGAATGCTCTGGTTGCCAGTTTTGATAAGCATGTATTTAAATCAGTAATATTTATAAACAGCAAGTAGATAGATACGTTTTGAAAAATGCTCCAAATAGTCATAGTATAATTAGCAATACAGGTATCGTCAATACAAGATTAACACAATAACAATTTTTAACTAGTTTCTATAAATAATTAATGTATTAACTATCGGAACTCAAAAATACATACTTTGTAGTCTGCTAACGCTAAAATATTCGTAAATTCTTTAAGAGTAGCAAGGGAAATGAACAAGATTACCAGTGAAAAACTTTCTCAGACTGTTGGTTTTTAATTTTTATAATATGCAATACGTTCTGGAATTTCAGATTCAATTTCAAAACTTTCAAAAATGCCTTCACCGGTTTTCAAACTGCACCTTTTATAAACATTTTGGTATGTAGCTATTTCATAGTATTTAAAAGATTACAGTTTGAGTATTTTTGTCATTTTAATATTTATTTATAAATCATTATATTTGTAACATTTATTTTATAACCAATAATTATTAGCCTGAAACACTCATCCACATTAAAAAATCTCCTGATAAAAGATACATGACGCCGAAAATCGAAAGGACACGGGTTCATGTCCCGTTGGCGTCATGTATCTTTTATCAGGAGATTTTTCAATGTGGACGAGTGTTTCAGGCTAATAATTATTGCTTATAAAATAATTGTTACCCTTTGTGCTATGCATGAAAAATCTTGTCTTAAACATTAGTTTACCAAAAAACAATCATTATATTTGTAATATTTCTCGAATTAGCAACTACAAAGTGAAGTTTGGTGTCATTTTTGAGAGCTGATAGCTACGGTATTAGAGATAATCATCTATGATTTTTAAATAAGCATTCTATAATCCTCTGTAATATTAATATCGAAAAGTTCACACACCGAGGCTCCGCATCTCGAGCTGCCAGCTTTAAAAACAACCCCTTGCCCCTATCTCCCACCCCTTCACCGCAGCCTCCACAGACGATCGCCTCAGAGCCACCTCCACTTATATTATATCCCTGAATCCTCCCCCTACCTCCTATATCCCCTATCTTCTTTCCACCGCCTTATTCTTCCATCCTCTTCTGAACCGTTTCCTTCCCCCACGTAACGATTCCCCGCAAAGCCTTGGATATTACTGTTTCACCCCCGCTTTACTTGCCCCGCCGCTTACACTACTTGTCCACCCTTCTTCTACTATGTAAATATATAGGAAGCTTTCCACGAAGGAGAAATTAAATTTATCTCATCCGTTTATTTTAATTTATTATATTGTCAGTTTGAAAATTTTAATTTCTTTTTTCAGATCTTCTATCATGCTGAGATAATCACACATATTCTAACGACAATCGACATTTCTTACCTATCTGCTTCATAATTGCGGGAAAATATTTAAATATGTATTATGGTAAGTTAAATTATTAAAAAATCTATAACTTCTTTTGAGATATAAATTTAATTAATGGACTCATAATAGTGTAGGTATTTAGAGAATATGAATTTGAAATTTAAAAAAATGTAAATCTACACAAAAATTTGTTAATTTTTTTTTGTAGATATTCATCAATTCGACCTTCTTACACTTTTTCAATAATTTAGTCATTGGTTGTGGATGGAAGGTAGTTTTAAATTTGAAACCAAAATTGCAAACAATATTAATATTCTTACACCTCAGTACACAGCCTTAATCTTCCGCGAGCCCCATACCTCACCCCCTAGCCACCAACCCCGATCTTCTCCCGCATTCCCCCTAAGCCGCTTGGCATATTATGCTCTCCAATTTCGCTCGGGATAACTATCTCTCATTGCTCGACGAAATTACTTCCCATGTTCGTTGTATTCCCCCCCACACACATCGACAGTCTTTCTCCAACTTCACTGTGCTACAGATAGTCATACGTTTATGTGTACATTCCTCATAGAGCTTAGTTTTGTTGGATGATTAATGATTATGGGTGCATGAATCTAAAATGTTTGTTGAAAGCTCTGAAAATAGGTATTCAGGTAGTGGAGAATGGGGAAAAGGGGAACATCTAAGGGAAAAATGAAAACAAAAACTGAAGAACAAATTGTATTGATCAAAAATTATTTATAACAAATCTATCTTTTCCTTTTGAGATAAAACAACACATTGAAATGAAATACCACTTGGCATTAGCCGCAATACATGAAATAATAGTGAATAATAACGTTTTCTGAAAAAATCAAAAATACTCTGTAGCACCTTTCTTCACTGCTACACTTACAATGGGTCCGTTTTAACAAATTTACTACTGAAACATTTTTCGTTTTTGAGGGTATACTGAGAAAATAATTATTCTGTGTCTGCACACACATTAACCACTTACCAATAGGTGTATTTTAAATTGAACACAACTGTTGAACAACTATTAACCATACATTAATGATTGTTTATCAGTTGTATAAATATCCTTTGCTAATTGTATTTTTTTTAAATATAATGTATACGACTAGTTCTATAGCAGTTTGGAGGTCATCTAGAGAATATTTTCTTTCAGTAGATATTCCTTGAATATTTTCGTGGTATCTGAAAAACAAACACGGTCAGTTACTATTTCGTACTAGGTACAAGCGAAAAATCGTCTTCATTGCTTATTGAGTGTAATTTTTTTATTAAATATATATAAATATATAATAATAAAATACCTGCATATTTCTTCAAAGATATTTGGAACGGTCAGACGAGTTGACATATGCAAAGTGTTGAGAAAACCCATGCGACGTAAGTTCAATTCCTCGGCTCGCTAAACTATCCCATCACGACACAATAAACATTTCTGATTATTTTTATAGCTGTGGGAGATATAACATGTAAATATAATATGTAAATCTCATCAATTTATTCGTATCCCAGAAATCTTAACTTTCCAATAAAAAAAATAAATGTTACTAATTTTGATAAAATTAGTAACATTTCAAACTTCGGATTTTAAACTTCGTTTAAAATCCATACAATCAAATGTAAAACACAAACCATTTTCGGTCCAGCCTGAATCTTCCTAGGGGCTATATAAATATACTGTTGATATAATACTTATTATATTGTTAAAGTTGCAGACTATACCGCTGTTAGTATAAGGTTAGAGATTATTCATATAATTATACTCCGATATTTATTACCATGTTTATGATACAAACAACCGAGTACAAAGATTACGATTACGTGATTACTAGTTGTGGGCTGAGATGTGAGAGGAAGAACAAACTAAAACATGGGCTTTTATACAACTGAAATATATCTGTCTCGCTCTACACTGACGGGTCAAGCACCTGACTTTATTGTCCCATAGTACTCAATAAAGCGGTTTTCAAACAAATTAATTTTTATCAAAAGATATTGCTACATATAAAAGTTTAATATGTTTGTATTACAATTGCTTCTAAATCTTCTACTTTATCGATTAAATTAGTTTTAAATTTAACTGACGAAAACACTAATAAAATGCAGTGGAATTCAACAAGTTC
The DNA here is from genome assembly GCA_026573805.1 of Hesperophylax magnus. Lineage (NCBI taxonomy): Eukaryota > Metazoa > Arthropoda > Insecta > Trichoptera > Limnephilidae > Hesperophylax > Hesperophylax magnus. Next base: position 5,152,605 of record JAIUSX010000091.1, on the reverse strand, counting down.
CTAGAGAAAAATTAATAATTGGTGTCCTAACATTTTACTTCGAAGTCCCATCGGTCGCAGTGTACCCCGCGGACAAAGCGGTATGCTCGGAATGAACGCGCTTGACAAATTTTTGGATTATTTTAAACCGCACATCCGTGTAAAACCTTTCTTTATTTCACTTTGTGTTAATGAAATGTTAAGGCGTGGAGTTTAATTACAACCCGACCCGTACACCGACATATTTCGCATTTTATTGCAAGAAAATTACGACTTAATTAAGTTTCGAGTTGATGAGTTTTGTTGATACAATATTATTTAAGAGTATGTAGGGACGTACCTGTAGCTTTATAAATATAATTAAATAAACAACTTTTAAACTTCTGTACTTATATATAAATTGCACACGTGCTGTAACTGAGTTACCTGTATGCATTTATAATTTATTTACAATAAGTTATCATTTCATCGTTATCTACGTTCCCCATTATTTCACTAATATCATATTATATTTGTACAATTATAATTTGCAAATTATATTTTGCACTTGAATTACTCGTAAATCTGTTATGGCACTGCTCCTCACCTCAAACATGAACACGCATTTCTCAACTGAGCAGTGTTAAAAAAAATATGCATATTTATATTTATTGTTGTTGTAAATAAAAAAAATACAATTTTCAAGCCTTGACCTAATGTTTGGAGATACGTAAGTAACGTTTTTTTTTGCCAAGTTAAAGTTTAAATAAAGTTTTACAGAGGTTGAAAAAAGTCTCAGTGATTTTCTGAAAACATTTTTTTTTTAGTTTGCTCGAAATTTTGTTAGTTTTTACCCGTCTTAGAAGTGGGAGTTTCTTTCCAAACGGAAGAAACTAATTATCTCTTATAGACTCAGTTTATTTTGACACCATAAATTTCAACGCTTATACTTCCTAGAAATATATTGTGGCAGATCTTTTTATATTTTATTTTTTTCTTGTAGTTTTGAAACTAATCCTGATACTTTGTTTACATTTTCTTAGTGTCCTTCTAATGTCTCGAGGTTGCAATTTATTTATATAAGCTTGATAGAAAACATCAGTTATTATCATTACGGTCCTTTGGAGAGTCCTGGCAAGAAACTACTTCTGGTCTCATGGTGAAGTTCCTCATGCTAAAGGATGTGGTGTTCGCCTACACACGTACTAAACACCTAAGTTCTTCAAGCAGGTTTTTTTAGAAAACCTAGTTTTTTACATTAATCCCACATAGGAGGCCCCGAGGAAAATAATTTCCCTCAGGGCCTATGTCATCTTTGCGGATGCTGTGTGGAGTGAATTTTAAGTAAAGGAAGAAGAGAAATTTCTGGGAAGGAAAAGTGTATGAGGGGTGGGTAGGAATCTGGGGATCAGTGTGTCCAGGAGTGACGGACTTACGAATCTTCCCGTTGCGGTGTGTCAAGAACCAGTTGAAGAAGTCAAATGGTCTCCCCAAATCAGCTTCTCCTGATCTGACACGCCACGCAGTAGGTAGGCAAACGCATCTTAAACAGACCTCACCCGATGAACCAACCAAATATATATGACATTAATGAACTAATGGGGAACGTATAATGATGAAATGATGTCTTAATGTAAATAAAATATAAATGCATACAGGTAAAAATTAATCAATTAATGTTATAGTGAATATTATTCAGATACAGCACGTGTGCGATTTAAATATAATTACAGAAGTTTAAATGTGGTTTAATTAATTTTATTTATATGGCTACAGGTACATCTCTACATACTCTTAAATAATACCTACCAAATCACTAAACTATGGCAGAGGTGTTGATTATCTATTTTGGTCAGCTCATTTCAACTTTCTACAGATCTTGCCCGGTGGAGCTACAGCAGTTGTGTAAGACAGAAGAACATTGAGTAATAAAACAACCATTGTTTCAGGTTATAATGACGATGAGCTTAATCCGACGACGTATTTGCAATATGAGAGGTGAAAGCTCCCATCCACGCCAGAATTTCCCTTACCACCTCTACCATATTGGTAAGTCAAAGTTTTAATGAATAAATTGAACTGAACAAACGATTATGAATAATAATTATGCGAGTTGTTCTATACATAATAATTTAGAATTTTCCTGAAAGTTTACAATAGATGGGGAAACTCTTAAACTTTCAGCACAAAACCTCACTGATATTTAAACAGGGAATGTATATTATAACTTCGGTCATTTTGGGTATTTTCTCTATGCTTTTGCAAAACTGTGTGTTTCATTAGAGAGTTTAGAAGTTCGTCCAGTTATTATCGTTCATACAGACCGTAGGGGGTGGGGCGGGGTAGTGGGATTGGGAGACGGGCAAGGAGAGGGGTGTTTGCTCCTTCCATATTCCGGTTTCCGTATACCACCGAGCATAACTTTGGAGCGCTGTTAACATAAAGATAGATCCTCCGCAGAGTAAACATAAATAATAATGCCGCTCGCAGTGAAACAGTTAAATTTATATTAGTTTTATTTTATTTCTCTGACTAAAATATTATAAAATAAAATGAGTATATTTTCGATGGAAAATCTATTAACTAATACTAAAGTGAGGTACCTAGTTCCTATCATATTAAAATATGCGCCCTTGAAGAGACTATTTACAAAACCGTGCTTATGTAAAATAAATCTCCCGAGATGTTTGTTATATCTGATGTCTTATATTTTTTAAGACATTAATAATAATTTCATGAATTTTTCAACCATTTTATAACGGTCTTTTTTTTATCATAAACGTACAATATACAGAAAGTAATATCTTCTTTGTTTGAAATTATTTTTCACTATCGACTTGTTTAGAAAGAATTCATTTAATAGGACAAAGATAATATGTACAATGATATATAAATTAAAGAGATTAAAAAACATGTAGATATTAAAGAGGAGAATAGCATAAAATATGAGTTTTGTACCATGAATGAATGTTTGTAATTAATTCATGCAATGCATGAAGAAGTAAAATTGCTCTGATTTTTTTTTGTAGATATAAATTGAATTTATATGCTTATTTATATGGCTACGTCCCTTTCTAATATAACTGTCGACTAACTATTGCCACGGGATTTGAAGCTCTGAGCAAAGTTTCTACTTTCCTCACACGGAATATTATCCTCGTACACCCCTGGCTTCGGGGCATTGTAGAATGTGGAACATCGGAGAGTCAGGGGTGGAGCGTAACATTAAGCTCTCAATTTTTATAATATATTATTAAAATATGCGCCTAACTGATTCTATTTCAATTTATTCACTTGGCAAATATTGTTTTAGGAAGCGAATTCATGTCTAAGTAATATTTTTAATGAAGAATAAATTTGTTACTACCAACTTATTTCGAAAGAACATAATATCTTCTTGGAAGTTGAGCCATAGTATCCTTAAAATGGGTAGGTACTAAAAATAATTTAAAATGAAAACAACACTCAACGTCAAAAAAGTCGCACATTTTCCAGTTTCCCTGCGCCAATACATCTAACCCAAACAACATTGAAATCCATTGAAAGTACATTTGACAACCTCTTATGAGACAGTAGTTTCATTTCATAAACGATACAAATTTTTCGAGTACGGGATCTTAAAAAAACGTTCCCCATATACTCTGTCACAACTTGTGTCATCTTCTTGGGCTATAAAAGGAGCAGTTTAAGTCAAATGTAGGTTTATTCACTACCCGTTGAAAAGGACACACGTGAATAACAACCCCTTAAAATAGACACTACTACTGACGAAGCCGCTCAAGTGGTGGTACTACTGCAATCTCCAACGGTTCCAAGACGCTGGTGGCTTCATCTGGAGGCGTGCACACCAAAAAAGACGATGGAATATTGTATTATAAGATTGTTTATATGGTTTAGTTCATACGGCAGGTTTGTGACATCAAAAAAACCATTTTTGTGACACGCTGGCGCATGCATTCGTTATAAGATATTTTACACTGCAGCACACGGTCGAAGTCAGTCACGCTTCCTAGTAGAAACAATAAAGCATTTGAGCCTTTGAATATCATCAAGATCATTTTTTTAAATTGTTTTATCCTAAAGTTACTAGGCACATTTTAAAAGACATCCTAATTTTATTTTTTTCTACATTTTTATTCAAAAAAGTAATCTTACATCATTTGCAAAAATATGTTGCAAATTAATATTAATTTTATATAATGCTAGCTGAAGTGTGCCCGGCGTTGCTCGGGGTTATGAATGGTCTAGAGTAAAGTTTTGAGGTTGTGAATTTTGGTGTACCTAAAATTTGTGTCTATTTTAATGTGGAAATATTATTTATTCTAATGAGTTTTAGTTTCACTTGATCGTGCCATGCCTTCCTTACTATTGTATACCATATTGTTTATATTTAAAAAAAACTAATTCATATCGACTTTTATTCGACTCCGTACCTCATTCCACTGCAAAGATAATGGGTTGAGTTTTCCTCGGACGTCCGCGACTTCTTCTACCATTCAAACCCCTATTTAAACACTCCCGATGCTAATAAGAAAAACTTTGAAATTTTCATCGGTCCCGTAGTTTTTGAGTCTATAGGGGAGACAAACAAAGAAACATTCATGTTTATATACATGCACAACATAATAGATTGGCTTGTGTGCCTGATTAAAACAATAATAAATTATTTATCTATCATTACTCCTACAATTAACAAATGTGGTAATTCTTTTTGTTTTATAATTTGCCCTCCATCATTAAGCGAAGGAAAAACACACTCAACCAACTCCAAGAGCGAAAATTCACTTTATTTCGAAAAGCTGGCATACCTTAGGGCTCAATTTGGGCACAGCCTCCCCTGTGAGGATCGTGCCCAGGCAATGATTAAGGGATTTGGAAAGTTCAAAATCCAACCCCTAACATGTGCCTGGGGCCTCATCTGAGATCGCTTTCAATCACATGACAGTTTAATGAATAAAATTAAACGTAAAAACTTATTAACTTTATTCTGATGAATCGATACCGCACAAAAGTCCCAGCTACTCTGAACTGTCTGTACTATGGCATCTTCGATTACGGTATGTTGTGGGCTGAAGGTAGTGTCGAGCGGGGACATGGAGAAGAGGAACCGTTTCTAGCAACATTTCAATTCTGAATGGTGGTCTTACACCAGGGTGATATTGAGTGTATCTTTCTCGCCGCATGTATACTTAACGAATATATTATTATAAATGAATGGATTGTGAATAAAACAGATTCATAAAATAAAATTTAATTGTTCACTCCGGGATTTGAACCAGCAACCCTCGGATTGCTAGGCGAGAGCAAACGACAAACCCTAGACCACGGAGGCCGTCGTACTTGCAAACGTTTTCAAATCGGTTTTCTGTGATTCTAGATTAATTGATGTTGAATTTAACATTTTATTCTACGGTTATTAGATAATGACGATGAAAGGTTGAAAGCAATTTCTAAACTTCATCACAAACCATTCACATTTCTTACCTGCTTAGTTATTTAAGGGTAATTGTTTTTCTTTACTTACCATAAATTAAAAATCTCATGATGCAATGTAGCCACAACTTAGTAATAAAGCTTTTAAACATTTACAATAAATTCTTAGTAATAGAGCTTTTAAACATTCATAAAAAATTATTAACAATAAAGCTTTTAGACATTCACAATAAATTCTTACTCATAAAGCTTTTAAAAAATTATAATAAATGCTTAGTTATAAAGCTTTTAAACATTCATGATAAATTCAGTGTAATAAAGCTTTTAAACATTAACAATAAATTAATAGTAATACAGCTTTTAGAAATTCATAATAAATTCTTAATAATAAAGCTTTTAAATATTTATAATAAATTTTTAGTAATAAAGCTTTTAGAGATTCTTAATAAATTCTTAGTAATAAAGCTTTTGAAAATTCATAATAAATGCAACAGAACGCCATGTTTGTGTTTTTTCTAAAACAATAAGTACAGTAAATAAGTGTTTTTTTCATAAAAGAAAGTCGGTAGAAATCAAGTAATAACAACAGCCACCTAAATACAAACGCGATAATTTAGGCTCCATATTTTATTTATACTTTTTGGATCATAATATTTTACCCGTTTTCGTTCAAAAAATAATCAACCGAGCATTGCGGGTTTCCCAGTGTACCATTCCTCGATTGTCGCTGACTATTACAATAACTTCGTCAGATTATCTGTGGAATTATGAAGAGTTAGTAAGGATTCATAAATTCATCACCGGTAACTATGAAAACACGTGAAAGCTTAACGAAATAATATTATGATGGAATTTTAATAATATTCTTCGAACAACCTCACTAAGCCGAAGTATCTACCCACTTCTTACTGACACGAGTCTCAAACTAGTAAAAATACATTCATATGTTTCCCCTTTAACTCCCCAGGCTAATTTGTTCGGTTTTGGGAACACACAGTTATTACCCGTAGAGTAAATTTGTTCGCTTTTCGTAACAGCTTCCAAGGTTTCATAGAAATCGTTGTTTCCCCTTACCGTAATAGTTATAAATATGAACTAAATGGTTGTAGAAAGAAAAAAATACCAAGCTTTTAGAAACCACGAAAGCTGAAATCAAAGGTTCCAGCCGCAATTTGAGAAAAAAAATATAATTGTATAAAGTTAGGTAACAGTAGTATTTATAATACATTTGCTAATGAAATACGTATTTTTTTTTCTTTATCAGTAAATTTAGTTCAGTGTGGTTTCAGTGATAAAACGTAAAGTGAGCCATTTTTAAAACGTTTTAATGTTTAATTTCAAAATTTAAATATTTAAAATGTTATATGTTGCAATTTTTATCACCTTTCAAAAACATTCTTTTTTTTTACTTAATAAAATCTTAATTCATTAAAATCTTTTTTTTAGATTTCAGATATGTACAGAAATATCCCATTTATAAGGATTTTATTGACATAAATTGTTGAAATACACAAAAATTCTCCGATTTTCTAACAGCATCCTTAAAAATTATAACGTTTAAAATGCCAAAGGCTTTAAGGGTTAAAATCATTTACTGGCAAATAAAATGAACACTAAATTTCCGAGGAAACGGAATAAAGTATAATATCTAGTTGAATTGGTTCTGATGTTTTAAGCGGTTCGCTGAATTCAGGCATTTATTCCATTTTGACTTCCCGCATTCTTGTGTATGTGCTGACTTCTTGAGGAAAAAGTCGATTCAGATGGTTGCTAGTGGTTTCACCTCTTACCTTCAATTAATAAATTATGGCATTCCACAGGGATTGGTTCTGTATCGGACTTTCTTTTTGTTGCACATCAATGACCCTTTGTCGTGTTTACCAATTCATTGTTACGCTGATGACAGCAAAGTCTATGATAGCTTTTTGTTTGACAAACCCCAAAAGGAAACACAATCTCCAACTGCTCAGAGAACTTTGAAGTATGAGATGGACGATTACCTTCCCACTTGGAGTAAGAATACCATCATCGAATTTAATGTTTCAAAAACCAATCATGTCTGATTACGTCTAAAGGGGATCGAAATGAAAATCTAGTGTCCTCCAACTAAAGCAATTTTCCCAACATGCCTTCCTTTGATATGCTTGGTATAACTCTAAGTGACTTGCTCAGACTCGGGGGCTTCATCGAAGACAGTGTTAAGTTAGTCTTTCAGAAGCAGGGCATACTGCACAAGGCCCGCAGATACTTAAATAGTACACAACTGCTGACCATGTATAAATCCCAAGTGCGCCCCACTGTTGAATTTGGCAGCCACCTCTGGTCTGGAACACCAAAATACTTGAAAAACCTTTGACTCTGCATAAACGGGCAGTTCGTTCGATAGATTCCCCTATCTTAACAAACGGATTACAATCTTTAGAGGACAGGCGTCAACATTTGTACGCAGAACATTTGTCACATGATAACGTACCGTTTCTACGACTTTCTTGGGTTTAACAGCTCTTCTGTGGATAGATTTGCCGACTTCTGTGTTTCCTCCCTCCTACTATATGGGTCTCTTCAAGACCCGTGTACACTTCTTCCTCTCCTCAACAAGAAATTATTTTCTTCATGGTCTCCTGTGTGGAGGTAATATTAAAAACAAATATTATCCAGGTTTCATGGTTTCCGCTTTCTTTTCATGGCGTGCTTTTTATTAAACAGTTGAATTTTATTTAGTTGTAAAGTACCTACATAAATCATTCTGTTCAACGAAGAATTAATAAACAGGCTATTTGTACGTTAAGGGCAAAGCGTAGATTTAAGTCGGTTTGTTTGTGGGATTGCACTTACCACCACATCATAGAATAAATTATTATTATTATTAACAAACTTAATTATTTTCACTGAATTCTCTCGATATTCCTGCACTCGGTTCCATGATAACTCAACACAGTGACAATTCAACACACTTTTAAAAAGTGACATAAAGTCATTAGAAACGATGAAAATTTTTTTTTAACCTAACCTACTTCACCCAATTAATAAAGTTTTTGTTTCATCACTTTCCATGACTTTATATAATTTTTTAAAGATGTGATGATTTATTATTGTGATGATTTATCCGGTCACCAGTTATAATATAGTTATACCACGAAATATGGCAGACTGCTATCCTTTTATTTTAGCTAGATTAAAAACTTAAATAGATCTACACAATTTTTTCCAAATCAGATGAAGATAATCCATTTAATTTGAACACCAAGTGTGCGAAATTTCATCAAAACTTATCAAAATTTTGCTTTAAGGGATGGGAAAAGGAGATGGGGGTAATTTTTCAAATATCATGTAGACAGTGTCCTTCTTATTGTTTTTAAGATCAAGTGTGCAAAATTTCATCAATCTCGGGATAAAAATCTAGATTTGTATAAAAATCAAAACCACACAGCCCGTCCGCCACACACTTTCTTAGTATTTAAGATTTTATTTTTCCAAACGATGAATTAGCAACATCCCGATGAATTAATTTAGAAACATCTGAGATTTTAGTTTTACTATAAGAATTAGTTAAAATAAACCCAGCTGAAATGTCAATTTTCCAGGCCTGCCAGGGCGAATTCGACCGTAGGTCCGCCCAATACGCCCAACCGCGCGCCAATTAATTTTTTTACATCCCTTCACTTACATCGTTAAGATTCCGAATTTATTTTAGGGTACAAAATATTTCATTTTGTTTAGGAAATATTTTCGATTTTATGCACGCGGCAGGATTTAGCCAACGCCATGTACACAATATAACGTAGGATAGAGAATAGTCGGTTGCCAATATAGCACTAGACTAGTTAGGTACTAGGTACTCGTACCCTCCTGAAGTTTCAACACGAGAAGCAACTTGAAATGGCTGGGCGTTGAGGAAACTATTTTACCTTTCCACCAAACTGAAACCGGACCCGGCGGTGCTCAACCCGGGGTCCGGGTGGCTCCCGAATTACCAGGGATGCGCTAATTAAAGCAAAAAAAAAAAATATTTCTCAGTACTTTTACAACATAATTATATACATTCTTATAATAAAATAATTTACAAACATATAAAATATAAAAAAAACACTGCCTGTATAATGCAACAAAAATTTACAAGCAAGTTATAATGTAAATTTTAAATGAAATAAAAACAATATTTTTTGTTTAAAACCACGAATTTAATAAACAAAAAATATTGTTTTTATTTCAATAAAATGTTAAACCACAAAGTGATTGCTTTCTACGAAAAAAAAAAAAAAAATAATTAAATAATAAAAAATGTAAATTTTATAGTTACGGCATAGTAATTTAATATTGTTGTGAAGAAGTGAAACGTAAAGATTCATGACTTTTTTATTGTAAAGTAGGTTTATTTTGTAGTGAACAATGAAACATGAACATTTGGTCATACGTTATCTTTGAAGTATACGTGAAGATCTACTGAGTCCACCCAAAAAAAATTAAAATTTTGTAAGCGGTACCTCACTCCGCCTAATTTGTCAACAGGTATTTGTCAATAATCCACCCACCCCCCCTTCTACAAAGGGGTGATCAATATCTAAAATATTAGTCATTTAGAATATATCTGTTCACGTGTCCACATAGATGACCTTGTCTGAATAAATATAATGGATGAGATGTGGAAATATTATCATTATTAAGAACACGTGTTCTGAATTCCTCATAACGTTTTCGTGCTTTACTGTTAGTTTGTTATGAAATTTATTCGCTAAAGGCCTCCAGTCCCGTTTTTACCAGGAAAACGAATACTTTGTCCTGAGTTTGAATAAACTAACAATATTTCATATTCGTAAGTTATCTCCGTGTACCTACTACCAAAATGAGAGAATAAATTTTTATGAAATTTCTTTCAAATAAATATAGATGTATTGATCTACAATTAGAGGCGCTAATGCGTACTAATAATATCTGGTCTAAAATTGTTCCACTATTAGAACGTGATAAGCGACCGTATTCGGCAGTTTTAGTTAGAGCGTTGAGAGAGTTGCAGGTAAAAATGCGGAACCTGTTTTTCGCTTCATGTCTCATCTAAATATAATACATCAATGTATAGATGACACTTCTTGGGATTATCTTTGCGTGACGGGTGACTGATAATATTATCTTATACGAGTAGTAGAATATAATATTTATCTGGGAACCCGTCGAAATTAAGGGTGAATAGAAAAGGACTGTATTTATTTATGAGTCTCTTCATATTTCCCATCCCTGTTTGGAATACATTGTTCTAAACCCGAATGCATGCTTTGTTTCGAATTTACAAACTAAACCGTAGCAGTCGCATATTATTTTTGGAGGTACCTACTCTAACACATTCAACGCCTTATGAGTGTAGGTATTGGTACCTACAGGTGTGGGTACTCCACTGGAAGGTTGCAAGTTGCCAGGCAAAGCAGATTGGAAACAGGAAACTCAGCCGCCGAGTTATAATTAAATTTTAACATAACATTCAACACGTCATGTTTTAGTTACATTATTCCTAGACAAATTATAGGTAGATACATAGGTATTATATTATTTTAACGGAAATTTCGGGTTCTATTTTTCTATTTAAGCTATTTTTTTACGTGATTATTCCTCCTCACTCATTTTTTATATAATTGGGTTGATTATGTAATATTTAGAAAGCTGATTATCACTCAGTTCTCTTAGCCATGTTTCGACTTTTGTTTTACATACTAGTTTCTATATTTTTTTTGTTGTAGATTGTGATTTGGTCGGGCATTGTATAGTTTTTCATATGAAATTTAATATTTCTCCGTCGAAAAGATTTTTGAAATCGGGAATAATCAGTATATTTTGGCTTATTGCTGTTGAGTATTTGAATCGGAATTTTTTTTTCAATATTACTTCTGAGTACAGATATCTAAGTCATCTAATTGTTTTAAATCAAAGAACATGTTGACTATAAAACATACATCTATTTAATTATTTTCAGCTCGCAACGAGATTTCCATTCAGTATTCATTTTTGAGACATAAAAAGTTTTGTTTCCTGGTTTTCATGTACACAAGAGGAAGATTCAAAAAATATTCATAAATTCTATGACTAAGCCGGCTAGTACCTACCCAACAAAACCTAATAAAAGTAAGTAAAAATTATGAACGTAATTCACGAAATCTTAAAATTCATCTTCAGTATTAAATAATGTCAGAGATGAAGAAAACTAGAAGTGACTTCAACATCGCAACTTTCGCGGAAAACTCAACTCTTCAAGATAACGGAGAGACTCCCCCTTCCATTCCGCACTGCGGTTTTCAAATGGAGGAACCGAAGATCCGGAACAGAGAGGTTCTCCAAGTCTTGAACGAGCTGAAAGTCGACAAAGCCAGTGGGCCGGACGGAATACCTGCCTTGGTCCTCAAGAGGTGTTCTGCAGAAATGACTCCAGTGCTCGCGAAATTATTTAGGCTCTCTCTCAAAGGTGGAAAGGTGCCAGATCTTTGGAAAAAGGCAATCGTCCACCCAATCCCAAAAAAGGGGGACCGTTCCGACCCTTCTAACTACCGCCCCATAGCCATCACTTCCATACTCTCGAAGGTATTAGAAAGGGTGGTTAACAACAAATTGCTCACATATCTCGAGAATAACAATATCCTAAGCGATCGGCAATATGGATTTCGTCGAAACCGATCGTGTGGCGATCTACTCGGATATGTAACGCATATTTGGGGGCGGTACATGGAACGTTTTGGTGAAACCCAAACCGTTGGGTTAGATATCTCCAAAGCCTTTGACAGAGTCTGGCACCGGGCGCTTATCGGGAAATTACCATCGTATGGGATCCACCCAACCCTGCATAGTTGGATTGCGGACTTTCTGAGGGGAAGAACAATTCAAACCGTGGTTGACGGCTCTTCTTCCTCACCGCACCAAATCAATGCGGGGGTGCCACAAGGATCTGTGCTGTCTCCGACGCTGTTTTTATTGCACATCAACGATCTCGTTGAATGTGCACCAATTCACTGCTACGCTGATGACAGCACCGTTCACGAGGGTTATCTTTTTGACAGGCCCCCTTCCACCTATGATGTCCGAACAGCTCGGGAAGTTTTGAAGCGAAAAATTGACCACCACCTAGAGATGGTTCGTGCCTGGGGTAAGGCCAACTTGGTCAGTTTCAACGTCTCAAAAACCCAAGCGTGTCTGATTTCGGCAAAGAGGGAGATCAATGACTGTCTGGTGCAATTTGATGGGAGCACTCTCCCCAATAAAGACTCCATTGAAATGCTTGGAGTTACTATATCAGACCAGCTCAAGTATCGGGGATCCATAGAAGCCCGAGTAAATCAGGCCTCCAAAAAGTTGGGCGTCTTGTACAGGGCTAGAAGATTCTTCAGCAGTGACCAGCTGCTGACCCTGTACAAGTCTCAAGTCCGCCCAACTATTGAATTTGGGAGCCACCTTTGGGCTGGTGCCCCAAAATACTTGATAAACCTGCTTGAGTCTGTGCAAAGGAGAGCGATCCGTCTGATTGACAATCCGTTGTTAACAGACCGATTGCCTTCTCTGATGCATAGACGCAATGTAGGCATGCTGTGTCTGTTCTACAGGTATTTCAATGGAGCCTGCTCTAAGGAGCTAGCAGCATTGATTCCTGATGCACCGGTGCACGTGCGCGAAACTCGACGGACACGAACTGAACACCCGTTCACGGTTGACGTTGGCTTCATGAGAATGGGCCGTTTTTACGACTCGTTTTTGTGTAAGTCGGCTCGTATGTGGAACGAGCTACCGGCATCTGTTTTTCCTCCCTCCTATAATCCGAGCCTCTTCAAGGCCCGCATTAACAAATCCCTTCCTACAGCCCCTACCTTACTCCGCCTCACAACGCCGCCCAACCGGGTGGTGACATAGTTCCCCTGTCTGTGCACTGCACAGGCAAGGACACTCTTGTGAGGTGTCACATAAAAAAAAAAAAAAAAAAAACATAAATTTAAAAAGAAATGTGCCACTGGCTTAGTACCTTTTGGTTACAAACCATTCAGCACGCAGTCTGTCTCTCTTACACCTGCCTAAAATTATGTATCGCCATCCCATTTTAAATTTCGTAATTACGTTGAAAAGCAGTTTTTTATCGAAATATAAGCCAAAATAGGGCTTATATTTGGATCACGAAACTTCTTGTGTTATATTTTTTTTATTCTATTACTATATTGATTTTATTATTTTTTATATTTAACTTTTGAAATAAACAAAAACGAAACTAAAGAACTCCACCAGGAAAGTGTAACGTTTAAAAGCAGTAATTGATAATCTTCGCATATTACCTACCTATCCAAGTTGAAATAATGTTAAATCATCGATATGTCGTGAATTTGATAAATAGGGAGGAATGGCCCCGCTCTGCGTCAGTCACGCCTATGACATTTTTGAATAAACGACATAATTTTGGGGCGACGTTTAAATTTGCCTTTTGTATCATTAATTACGCAACTCGTGTACGGTAAAGGGAAGGAGTAAAAGACATTTGCAAAGGATATAAAAGACGGACTTTTCCTAACGGCGCGCGGTCGACCCTTTTTAATGAATGTCCTTAATGATACGCATGCGTTTGTATAGGTGTAGAGTGTAAGACCTATACATTATATAATGCTTGGGTCAATCCCGAGTCGGGAGGAGAAAGGAAAGGGAATAAGGGGGTATAGGTAGGGCTTAGTTTAGAAATGTTAACTTTAATTATGCGGGCAAAGCGAGGCAGCGTTTAAGGTTAAAACATCATGCCTAAATCATTTGTAGGTTCAATATTTTAAAAAGGCTCGCGTAAGACGAAAATGAAAGATTTAGAATTTTGTTGAATAATTAATTAAAAAACTAACTAGTAGTTCTGTGAATAGAAGACATCGCGTCCAGAAAGGTAGATTTATAATTTAGTATAATCTCTTATTTAATAAACCACAAACATTTTTTTTTTAATCCAAAATCATAATATTTATAAATAGCGACTTTTTTGCTATTTTTTTAAAAAGATAAAACACGTTTTGCAACTTTAAAATATTGAAAGGATTTATTTGTTTGCGCCCGTACATACGCAATATGAATAAAAATAAATAGTTTTTGTCCATATAAAAGATCAATTCTTCGAAGAAAGGCATACAAATACAATATTGTATCTGTGATTCAATTCAATATTATATTTGTACGCTTTCTTGAAAGAACTGAGTGTTTATAGAGAAAACAACTCTTTATTCATATTAATTTTGCGTAGGTATATACGGGGGCAAACATAAAATTCGTCTTAATATTTTAAAGAATAACTTGCAAAAAAGTATTTTTCATAAAAAATAAAATTAACTTCATTTATGAACGCATAGATAATAAAATAATTTGCGTTTACCATATAATACCTGCTAACTTAATTATAAACCATGTAATATTTTCTTTCATGTTTTTTTTTTCAAATAACGAATAAAGCGACTTGGTCAAAGAAATGTCACTATCTCAATGACAGTTATTTTTTCAAACTTTCTTCAGGCACGTAAGTAACATAGTAATACAGTCAAAGTTAGCCATCATCGAAAGTAAGAATAAATGATAAAATATATGCAGCAGATTCAGAAGTCAGAAAATCGATCAACTATCTAGTCAAAGTTGGTCACCCAGTCAAAGTAAGGCTTGTGTGACGGACGTACTGCTCCGGGCTCGGCCGCAGTCACCCACGTATAGAATTATAAAATAAAAATTTAAAATTAAAATGAGAATTTATGAGAAATATGTCAAATGTGTATAAACTAACTGAACTATGTATGAAATTTAAATGTAAAAGAAATGTAAATGTATCTATGAAACAATAAATAAAACATCGGAGCTTGGCTAGGGGGCACGGGCAGAGAAGTATACTGAGAGAGCTGGTGGATTAAGAGCATAGCATTTAATTCGGGCACGGTTATGAGAATCGTGCTTATACGTGAAGGGACGCTCGGCCGCGACCCGAAGCAAAGGGCCGCGCGCCGTCATAGCGTGGTTTGCTGCCCGAGCGTTCCACAAGCTCGATTCTGGGAACCGTGCCTGAACAAAGAGAGGCCGGGGTCGCGTTCGACCAAGGGCCCGAAAGTACCGGCCGAGAGGCGGTAGCCAACCCGGCGGCGGGCCGCGGGCACGTAACAGTCACGGGCCTCGATTCCAGGAATCAAAGAGAAAGCGGGCCCGTGTGAACGTCGCTCGGCCAGCGAAGGCCGCCGGGGTCCTATAAAACGGGCGACAGTCCCTTGGAAGGGCAGATAGCCAGCAACCTCCACCAGCTCAACACTTCTCTCTGCTCTGCCTTCTACCTCGCTCCGACTTCTGAATCTACTCGCCTTCTCATCTTCTTCTGACCCTCGCCTCACCCCGGACCTCTCTGCCCCTACGACAAGACCCGGATTCTACAGCAAGGACGAGTACTAGCATCGGACCAGCTACAACGGCCACAGAGACGCCCCGCTCGACGCCCCGCTCGACGCCCCGACGCCACTGAAGGAAGACGCCTTCAGCCACCACGGATTGGGATCACCGGCCCTATTTTGCAGTCTTGTGTGTCATACACTCCTGTCTGATACATAAGTGGTCCTTCGCCGCCGGATCTCTCCGTGGAAGATGTCACCTTCACTGCGCTCCGGGAAGAACAGCGCTGACGGGGACTCATCGCAAGGAAGCGACGATCCCACACCAACCGGGGCGGCCGCAGCCGCGCCCCCCGGACTTCAGCCTACCGCCCCCCTGGCCCCTTCTGACCCCCGAGCGGACCTACTGGCTGGCCCCTCCGGCGCGTCACCGCCACAGACGCCCCCTGCCACGGCCGACGCCTCGTCGAGAAGTGAAGCTTCGAGCGAGGACACGCTCCGGCAGGTGCAGCTCGAGCTACGAGCTGAGAGGCGGCGCAACCAGAAGCTGCAGGAGGACAGCGCCCGACAGATTGCCGAGCTGATCGCTACGCTGAAGGGCCTTCCGCGGACCGCTTCACCTGCAGCCTGGCAACCGGAGACGCACGCCAGAGCTCCACTGGCGGAGTACCCGCCGACGGCGGCGCCATCTAGCGGCTTCGGGCGACACCTGGGCTACGCAGCGGAGACGCACGCCAGAGCTCCACTGGCGGAGTACCCGCCGACGGCGGCGCCATCTAGCGGCTTCGGGCGACACCTGGGCTACGCAGCGGAGACGCACGCCAGAGCTCCACTGGCGGAGTACCCGCCGACGGCGGCGCCATCTAGCGGCTTCGGGCGGAACCTGGACCACACAGCGGAGACGCACGCCAGAGCTCCACTGGCGGAGTACCCGCCGACGGCGGCGCCATCTAGCGGCTTCGGGCGGAACCTGGACCACACAGCGGAGACGCACGCCAGAGCTCCACTGGCGGAGTACCCGCCGACGGCGGCGCCATCTAGCGTCTTCGGGCGGAACCTGGGCTACTCGGCGGAGACGCACACCACCGCGCCGCGGCTGGAATACGGACCGACGCCGACGCCGGCGCCCCCGGGCGTACCTACACACGCCACTGTGCCACCAGCTACAGCCCAGCCCAGCGATGCCATCGGGAGCTCGAGCCGTGCAGTGAGGGCTCAAACCGGGACGGAAAACCAGGCGGCTGATCCACTCACGGACGGCGCTTCCCCAGGCGTCGCGACGCTGCGAGGTGGACCAGAGCCGCAGTACAGCTACCCCGGCGTGACCCGCGGGCCCGCCCAGTTCCCAGCGTTTCCCCCGAGTGCAGACTCCCCCTCGCAGCCCCCCATGGAGGGATACGGGGCTTTCAACCGCGCAGACGAGGCAGCAAGGCAGACGCGGGACTGGGTGAACCAGGGGAGTGTCCCTCTCGCCCAGGTGACGGCCATGTTTGCCGACGCCCTCCGGCAGTCCCAGGCCGGCGGTACACCCCGCTCCCACCCCGAGGATGAGCGGATGGCGTCGCTCATCGCCCGGCAGTCCAGCGCCAAGGACCTGCCGCCTTACGCTGGCGACGCCATAGAGTGGCAGGCCTGGAAGGCACAGTTCCTGCAGTCGACGGCCACCTGCGGGATGACGGCAGCCGAGAATTTGATGCGGCTGCAGCGTGCCTTGAAGGGAAAGGCACGCGAAGCCGTCAGCCCTCTCCTCCTGGACCCGGCGCAGGTGCCGGAAATTATGGACGTCCTGGAGCACCGCTTTGGGGGCGCGCACTCTATCGCCACTGTCATGTTTGACAGAATAAGGCGGCTGACTCGGCTGCCGGAGGATGCGTCTACCGAAGCTCTGGTAGAATTTTCCGGCGCGGTACAGAACGTGGTCGCTTCGCTGGGAAACCTGAGGAGCGACTACCTCTCCAACCCCGCCCTACTCAGCGAGATCGCCTCGAAGATGCCCCTCGCCCTCCGCCTCTCATGGTTGGACAGGGTGGCCGACCAGGCCCAGGCCGCCACCGTGGTGCAGCTCGCCGGGTTCCTGAAGCGGCTGACCAACGCGGTGCCGCGGTCGGGCCTCACCGACAGCGGTCGAGCAGCGCGTCCGAGCATGGCCGAGCATCCGCGGGCCGCCCGCCCACACCGCGACAGTGTCTTCGTTACCGAAGAGCGGCCGGAACCCCGCAGTGAAGTGAAGTGCACACTGTGCAAAGACGCTACGCATAAGTTATTCCGGTGCCCCAAATTCGCCAGTGAAACAGTGAGTGCGCGGTGGGAATTAGTGAAAGGGGCCCGGATATGTTTTAAGTGCTTGGACGGTGTGCACCAAACGAGAGCGTGTAAATACCGTGTCAACTGTGGGGTGGGAGCGTGCCGGGTTCCCCACCACCGCCTATTGCACGACGCCGCTTACGCTCGCGCCCCCGAGGTGCAGACAGTGACAAACACCTGGGACCAAGTGGAAAAAGTGCTACTTAAAGTTTTACCAGTGACATTGTGCGGCCCCGGGGGCCAAGTGACCGTGCACGCGCTGCTCGACGAGGGCTCGACGGTGACCCTCGTTGACGCCGAAGTGGCAGACATTGTCGGGGCCGCGGGACCGATCCGCGGCCTGCGCATTCACGGCGCCAACGGCATGTGTTCGTCGGATGCCAAGTCGCAACGGGTCAAGTTGTCGGTGCGCGGTGACGGCAGTGAATACACAATGGTGGCTCACACAGTTTCCGACCTAGACCTCCCGCGACAAACAGTGGCCGGCCGCCGGCAAGTGAAACCACGGCTATTAATTGGCCAAGACAATGTTCATTTAATCGTGTCGCGGGAGGTCCAAGAAGAAGATGGCGGCCGCATGACGTCACGGACGGCGCTCGGCTGGATTCAACATGGGGGCACCCGGCGGGACGTAGATAGCGGTACCACATTAAACATGATCGGCGAGACGGCTGAAATGGGCGAAATCGGCGAGCTCATACGAAAGCACTTCTCAGTTGACTCGCTGGGAGTGACCGCAGTGAGCCGGGTGTCCGCTGACATACCCCGCGCCGAGAGCCTCATGGAACGAACGACGCGCCCGCTGGACTCGGGTCGCTGGGAGACCGGGCTGCTGTGGAGGGAGGACGACGTGTGGCTGCCCGACAACCGACAGTGCGCCGTAAACCGCCTCAACGCCCTCGAGAAGCGCTTGAAAAGTGATCCCGAGCTGGCGACAGCGTACGCGGCCAAAATTCACCATCTGATAGAGCGCGGGTACGCAGTAAAGGTACCCGACGCCGAGGCTAGCGTACCGTCGCGACGGAAGTGGTACCTGCCCCACTTCGCGGTCACCAACCCGAACAGCCCCGGGAAATTGCGAGTGGTTTTTGACGCCGCCAGCCGCTGCCGGGGGACCTCCCTGAACGACCGGCTGCTAACCGGGCCCGACCTCCTGTCATCCCTATTGGGCAACCTGTTGAGGTTCCGGGAGGGCAAGATCGCCATAGCCGCCGACATAGAGGAGATGTTCCTCCGCATCAAAATAAAAGCGGAGGACCAAATTGCGCAATATTTCCTATGGCGAGCCAGCCCACAAGAGGCAGCGACCACATACAAGCTGTCCTCAATGATGTTTGGGGCCACTTGCTCCCCCAGCAGCGCGCAGTATGTCCGCAATAGGGTGGCCGAACAAGGCGCCGCGGAATTCCCCGCCGCCGCCGCAGCGGTGCAAAATAAATTCTACATGGACGACTACCTGGACGCCGCCGATTCCGTGAGCGAGGCTGCGGCGCTGGTACGAGGCGTCGGCACCCTCCTATCCCGGGGAGGCTTCCACCTGGCAAGCTGGGCCTCCAACGCACCCGCCGCAATCCAAAGCGTGCCGGCAGACAAGAAGGCCAAGGCGGCCATAGCCATCAGCAGCGGCGCCAGTGAGACCGAGAAGGTGCTCGGCCTGTCGTGGGATCCCGCCAACGACACCTTCATGTATGAGTTCAAGGAGACGGAGAAGGCCGAGCTCATCCGGCACCCAACCAAGAGGCAGCTGCTGAGCACTGTCATGAAAGTTTTTGACCCCGTGGGCTTCGTGGCCTGCCTCACGGTGCGGTCAAAAATTCTCCTGCAGGATGTCTGGAGGTCCAGCGTCGGCTGGGATGAGCGCATCCACGAGGCGCACGCAGCAAGGTGGGCCGAGTGGATCAGAATGCTACAAGGCCTCAGCATTCGCATACCGAGGCGTTGCCTGCTGAGCAAGGCAAACTCCTTCGCTCTACACCTCTTCTGCGATGCGTCTGAGGCAGCCTGCTGCACCGTGGCCTACCTGGTGGAGACTACGGGAGAGGGAAGCAGCACCGCCACATTTTTGTCCAGCAAGTGCAAGGTGGCACCGCTGAAACCGCTCTCCATTCCCCGCCTCGAGCTACAGGCTGCGCTCATGGCTGCCCGCCTGGCTGACACCCTTCGAAAGGAATGCCAGGCCCCTATAACCTCTACCGAATACTGGACGGACTCCACCACGGTGCTGTGCTGGCTCCGTACGGACCCCCGCAGCTACTCAACCTTTGTGGCAAATAGGTTGGGGGAGATAGACGAGCTGTGCGACATCGCCAGCTGGCGCTGGGTTCCAACCAAGCTGAACCCGGCTGACATCGGAACCAGGGACCTGGCGGAGCCGGACCTCACCCAGAGCGGAAGGTGGTTCAGCGGCCCTTCCTTCCTGACGGCGCCGAGTAACCAATGGCCCCAGGAACGGCAGAACCAGCAGCCGGGTGACGAGAGTTTGGAAAGGCGGCCAAATTTTGTGGGCCTCACTCTCGCCGTGGAGGACGGGCTGCCTTCCATCCTGCGGTTCTCGTCCTGGAACCGATTGATCCGGGCCACAGCATGGATGCTGCGGTTCATTCGGCGATGCCGCCAGGGACCCGCCAGGCCAGCCGAGGGCCCCCTAGCCCTGCAGGAGCTCCGGGCCGCAGAATGGCGGTGGATAAGGCACTCCCAGGGAGCAGCCTTTGGAGCAGAACTACGCCAGCTCCACTCGGGGCGGGCCGTGTCCAGCAGTAGCCGCCTCGTCTCCCTCGCACCCCACCTCCACAACGGGGTGCTCAGAATGGGCTCGAGAATCAAGGGAGTAAAGGGGGTACCCGAGTCACCCATCATCCTGGACGGTGGGAACAGCTACACTCGGCTGCTTGTGCGCCAATACCACACCCGAGCCGATCATGCGAGTGTGGAGACGACGATGGCCGAACTGCGCGCCAGCTTCTACATCCTAAAGCTGCGCTCAGCTCTCCGCCACATCAAACACCTGTGTCCCGCTTGTAAAATGCGGCGGGGCAAACCGTCTCCCCCCATGATGGCACCCCTACCAGCATCACGGCTTGCACGGCATGTGCGGCCGTTCACCAACTGCGGGATGGATTACTTCGGGCCCCTGGAAGTAACCATCGGGCGCCGGAAGGAAAAACGTTACATCGCCCTCTTCACATGCCTATCGACGAGGGCGGTGCATCTAGAGTTGGCCACCACACTCAGTGCCGACTCTGCCATAATGGCAATCCAAAGGATGTCGGCCAGGCGAGGTCAGCCGGCGATCCTGATGTCCGACAACGGGACTAACTTCCACGGCGCAGACAAGGAACTGAGAGACGCCGTGGAGGACATCTGTCGGGACCCAAGGGTCCAAAATTATGCGACCACGCAAGGGATGGAGTGGAGCCTCATCCCGCCCCGCAGTCCCCACATGGGGGGAGCTTGGGAGCGGCTCGTACGCTCTGTTAAACGGGCGCTCTCAGCTACGCTCAAAGCGAGAGCGCCAAGAGAGGAGACCCTCCTGACGGCACTGGCCGAGGCAGAATACACGGTCAACTCCCGACCACTCACCCACCTATCGGTCGACCCCAGAGACGAGGAGCCGCTGACGCCCAATCACTTCCTCATGGGCTCGACGGGGAGGCGGCCCCATCTGGCAATGTACGGGGCGGCCGAGGAGGAGGTCTGCCTCAGGAAGCAGTGGAGGATCGGCCAGCAGCTCGCGGACATGTTTTGGAGACGTTGGGTCCGCGAGTATCTGCCTACTCTCGCCGCCAGGAAGCAGTGGCAGCAGCCGGTGCAGCCTCTATAGAAGGACGACCTGGTGCTGATTGCGGACCCGGCACTGCCCCGCAACAGCTGGCCACGGGGACGGATCCTCGAGGCCACGCCAGCCCCGGACGGACAGGTCAGGACCGTGAAGGTCAAAACCAGCACGGGGACCTACGTCAGACCAGCAGTTAAGATCGCGGTCCTCCTGCCGGCCAGTGATCCCGCCCCTAAGGACACATTCAAGGGAGCGGTCCCAACGTCGGCCCGACGAACGCGCCACCCCAGGGGGACCGGACGCCGGGGACCACGCCGCACCAAGTCGCAGCACGCCTCCCGCTAAAATGGGTGTAGCCGAGCTCCACGGGGGGAGTGTGACGGACGTACTGCTCCGGGCTCGGCCGCAGTCACCCACGTATAGAATTATAAAATAAAAATTTAAAATTAAAATGAGAATTTATGAGAAATATGTCAAATGTGTATAAACTAACTGAACTATGTATGAAATTTAAATGTAAAAGAAATGTAAATGTATCTATGAAACAATAAATAAAACATCGGAGCTTGGCTAGGGGGCACGGGCAGAGAAGTATACTGAGAGAGCTGGTGGATTAAGAGCATAGCATTTAATTCGGGCACGGTTATGAGAATCGTGCTTATACGTGAAGGGACGCTCGGCCGCGACCCGAAGCAAAGGGCCGCGCGCCGTCATAGCGTGGTTTGCTGCCCGAGCGTTCCACAAGCTCGATTCTGGGAACCGTGCCTGAACAAAGAGAGGCCGGGGTCGCGTTCGACCAAGGGCCCGAAAGTACCGGCCGAGAGGCGGTAGCCAACCCGGCGGCGGGCCGCGGGCACGTAACAGTCACGGGCCTCGATTCCAGGAATCAAAGAGAAAGCGGGCCCGTGTGAACGTCGCTCGGCCAGCGAAGGCCGCCGGGGTCCTATAAAACGGGCGACAGTCCCTTGGAAGGGCAGATAGCCAGCAACCTCCACCAGCTCAACACTTCTCTCTGCTCTGCCTTCTACCTCGCTCCGACTTCTGAATCTACTCGCCTTCTCATCTTCTTCTGACCCTCGCCTCACCCCGGACCTCTCTGCCCCTACGACAAGACCCGGATTCTACAGCAAGGACGAGTACTAGCATCGGACCAGCTACAACGGCCACAGAGACGCCCCGCTCGACGCCCCGCTCGACGCCCCGACGCCACTGAAGGAAGACGCCTTCAGCCACCACGGATTGGGATCACCGGCCCTATTTTGCAGTCTTGTGTGTCATACACTCCTGTCTGATACAGCTTGCTTGAATAATAAAGTGGATAAAATTACAGACAAGCAGTGGCGGCTCGTGACATTATAGATGCTGTTGTAACTGAAAACGATTTTTTGTGTTATTTCGAAAATTCAATTTTTTGTATGAAGAATTTTGGGAAATCCCTGCGGCGAATCTGAAATTTCATGAAAATCTTTATACAAAAAATCGAATTTTCGAAAAAAAAAAATTATTTTGGACTAAACATCCATCATGTCGAAAGTCACGAGCCGCCACTGCAGACAAGTGAAATGCAAATGATCGAGTTAAAAAGGGCTCAGTCAATAACGATTCTGCTCTCCCTAAACGTATTTCTATGAAAAATATTTCTGTAATTTCATAATTACTTAGGTTAACTATACTTTTTTTAAAGGAGGCAAGATTCAAATGAATTTAATTAGAAAGAATAAAGGCGGTTCAGCTGTTAATCATAAAAGATCAAAGTTTTGTGAATAACTGAAACAGACCGAGGTTCGGCAGTTATCGGGATCGCTCAAATGACATAATGGCCAACAAAGAAGACAAGCAGTTGTGTTTGAAGTATTACTGTACATCACGAGTATAATTATTATCAGACAAAAACATAGTTTATTGTCCCCACATCAAATGTCCACCCCAGTTTGCCCTGAGCAGGATAAGAGAGAGATAAGTGGAGGGTAGTGGGTAGTTTGGCGACGTGGAGGAGGTGGTGGTGGGGAAGGTTAACCAAGGAAGGGCTGAACCACCCCCGAATCTCCAACCCTTCGTGGGGTATTTGCTAAAACTTTACAGGAAAATAATATAGTATGCAAAGTAAGCAAGAGATTCAGCATCCAGCAGCCATTAAATAAGATATTAATTTCAAATTCAGAAATTCGGTTTCTCAATACAAAATAAAATAAATGGAGTAGCGATATGTGATGTTAGTCAGTGTAAATATACGGAGCACCAAATTTTGATTGGTTATATCGATCCAATGGTCAAAAGGTACTAAGTCAGAGACGATATCGGTTTCCATTCATTTTCCAGGCATTTCTATCTGTTTGCACGTGTGCTATTCAGTGAATTTAACAAAACAAAACAACTAAAAACACGGAGAAAATTGAGTATTGCTGATTTATTAAAATCCTGTTTAAAACGGGACGGTAGGTCGTTTCCTAATAAAGTGTTAGTACTTTCCAAATATATCGGAACACGTGTTCATGCTTACCCTTTTAATATATAAAGACTAAATATAATGTTTTGAAAATATGAGAAAATGTAGAAGTAAAAAGATAAATGACTTTCGAAAGAGAGTTTAAATGGGGTAGTTTTTAGCCAACAAAGAATTCTTTGTGTGGAAAAATAAATCGACGGACCCGAAGAACTGAAATGTCGCATGTGCATTTTGTTGTCTTGCAGCATAGCTATTGAAAGTTTCGTCTATTCAACAGTAAAAATGCAGAACGAAACTTTAAACAACTCTACTGCAAAACTACAAATTTTCACATCCAACATTGTTCTTTAGGACCGTCGAAATATTCAATGGAAAAATATTTTTGTGTGGTAAAAATGATGGATTTTACCGTCGTGTAAATTCACGTCCCAAAGTTCGTGCACTTTGCCCCCGGACACCCTGTATAAAAATGAAGATGTAGAACAGGAATTTGGGAGGCGGGTTTGTGTACCACCGCCCCGGAAACCATTCATTGGATAACAAACACCACTACCATCGGTCACCCCGAGTGGTTTACTACGTTTGGTGATTTAGCAGGAGTACCCGGGTTCATGTTAGGATGCGCCTGCCCACCGGCTGCGTGGTGTGCCATATCGGGAAAGGCTGGTTTGGGGAGACCCTTTGACCTGTCCAACTGGTCTCTCGATCCATCGCCTTGCGCCGCAGTAGGAGGGATATTCTCCTGGATACACTGACCCCTAGATACCTACCTTCATACTTTTTACGTTCCCAGAACTTCTCCCTCCTTTCTTTTAAAAAGCCCACCACACAGCATGCCAAATAGGACATAGGCCCTGACGGAAATTATTTTCCTCATGGCCTCCTGTAGGGGCTCGATGTGAAACGTATTCCAATTGACTCGTACCAGTTGTTTTAAAACCTGTATGTGTTCCGATCAAAAGTAACATGCTTTGTGGACATAAACACAGCGATTCAACGTGTACCAATTTACCCACGTAAAATTATTGTAGGTAGCTCCCGCTTGCCCCTACTTAATGCGGTCGGAGACGCAGATACTCCGTTAGTTGGGATAAATACGTGGCCGAGGGTCCAGGACCCAGCGTCCAAGCAGTCCCTGTCTGAGGCAAGGCGGAGATGGGGGAACAAGGAGTTCGTTAAAACTGGCGGTCACGTGACGCGGGTGCGGGCGGACGGCAGATGTCGCCTCGGTTGGCGACGACCTAACAGAGCGCCACGGCGCCGAACAACCGGGACTAATGAATAAAAACGAATATTATGTAATAAAATAATAATGGGGCTTCAATTATGTTTTGGTTACGATGTTCGCGTATTGAGAAATTTTATTATTGACGGAGTTCACGCTGATGTAACATTGTTTGGTGCAACGTTTTGAATGTCGTTACCTAAATCTTTTTGATTTTCTATCCAGTTTACTTTAGGGTTTAGTAAGGGCTTGGTAAAAAATATACAAGAAATCGTTATAGGAAATTGATTCCAACTAATTTTTGTGCTGAGAAGAGTTAAGCTATTATTTAGAGTAAAAATTTGGAATACAATCAATATTTTTGTCCGTCTTTTAACGTCGAAGCATTTAAGCTTTAGTAAACTCACATTTTAATTAATTATAATATATTTAAGTTACGATAATATTTTTTGTATTTTAGACCAATCCCTACGGATGTAAGTTTATTTATATTTAAGATTAATAAAAACAGTACCTCACCATCAAAATATTTTATATAAACCCGTTTGAAAATTTTATAAAACGTTTTTAACTATAAAATTAGCGGTAAGCACCAAATTTTATTTATCTAGATGACGAATTATTAATTTCCCGAGGGAATCGTCTAGAAATGTCTGATATTTTAGTATCAGTTCATCAGAAATAATTAAATAAAACTCATGAAAAGATTAATTTTCTGGGCCTGAAAGGTCCGTCCATTACTGTTTGAATATAGTTTTACACGACTTCAGCACTTATATCGTTAAGATTCCCACTTTATTTTAGAGATTTGCTAGGGCAAATTCAATATTCAAAATTCAATGCAGTTTCACTAATATTATTAACGAATTGCTTGCAAATCTTATAACATTTTAGGGAATAATTATTGTTGCACAGCATTATAAAATTTAAGAAGGAAAATAAGAGAGAGTTACACATACCTATCCAAAGAAGACAAATATTTAACAGAGAGATGAATTTTCTATTTCATTTCAGGATTAATTGCATAACATTTTATTTATCAATTAATATAGTTACTACGCAATTACATCTGTATAAATGACATTAATTTATCAGAAAATTAAAAATCTTTTCCGAGTAAATATATCTTTTTTTTAAAGAAAGACAAACATTTCCAGTCTTTTTTAATGTGAATACCGCACAAGAGTCCCAACTGCTCTCAACCGACTGGAGCCAGTGAGACTATGGCATCCCCAATTGGGGTATGTTATGAGGCTGAAGGTAATAGGGGAATGGGTTAGAGGAAGATGGGAATCTGGCTATTCAGGTCTGGTCATTAAATACGGCCAAAGCCATTTCAAGCAAAGTTTTAATTCTTAATTGTGGTCTTAAACCAGGACGATACTGAGAGTATCTTTTCATGTCTTGGTATACCATATATTATTTATAAATGAATAAATTGTGAAATAACCAAAATTCATCAAATAGAATTTACTTGCGCACGCCGGGATTTGATCGAGAGCTTTACACTTCGACCACGGAGGCGGAATACAAATAACATGACAGTATTTGAAAAAACCTTATTACAGTATAAATATGACGGTAACGCAGTGTATCGTCTTGGAATCTGATGGAAGTTTTCAAACATGGTAACGAAAAGGTTAATGAATACACATAATGAAAGCATCTCACAGTTTCCGTAATAAATTGAAATAACACACAAGCAGCAATTTTCAACAAAACATGAGTCGAGTGTACGATTAAAACTAACATTAATAATTATGCATAAATTCACTTCGCTTTGAGAGTAGGACGGGCTCAAAGAGAATTTAAACGTGTACGTTTTATAACTAGACAACCTTCATTATTTGCCTACTGGAAATTTGCAAATTACGTAATAACTTTATTCCAGGCAAGGCTCCAAGATAAATTCCCCGCTTCGGGTGAGGGACCAAATAAACGGAGCCGATTTTATCTCCAATTCGGCTAACCTTACCTTTATCGCAAGGGGCGGATTTGGGACCGAACCACGAATAAATTAGCTTACTAAACCAATCGTTACGAAAATACGAACGTAACTAAATTTAATTTGAATGTTTTCTTTCGATAAACATCACCATCGACAATACAGATCATCGAAAAGTGGCAAAATTTAGTTATGTTATTAAATAAAAACAATTTTTTTGTATTAAATAATCATTTATCAGTTTTTTAATACTGAAAGTTGATTTATCTTCCTTTTTTTGTAACGATAGAGATAATGATTTTCACTAGGATCTCAACCACATTTTGTATATTAAAATGAATAGTGCAAATCACATGAAGTAATTATAAACATATGATGTGGTCTTTTTTCTGAAATAATCAAATGTATATTATGCGGTTTTTTTTTAGTGCATTTGTGTGTTTTCGGTTTTGTATCCAGATTTTTATTTAATGGTTTTGCTGTATTTTTAGTGCCATTATAAGAAGCTCTTTTGTCCAAATGATGTATTTATTATTTTTTGCATATGGTTTTGACCCTGAGTGTTTCATGTTTGTTGGTACTTCTTGTATTTTGTATTTATGAACGTAAAAGTAGTGTTGATTTATAATCGTTTTGTTTAACTGACACGATGTTAGGATTGGTGAAGATTTCAGTATAATTTTCATAATTTGTTTTTTAGTTTTAATTAGTGGATTTAGAATATTGTCACTTGCACTGCACTATCCGATAATACAGTAGGTATTTTAAAAGTGACTTGCAGAGACCCTTGTAGGTCTTGATAAAATCTTTTAATGAAGACATTCCTTATGGTTTTGATACAATAAGTCATTTTTTTTAAATTGCATTAATTAAATATCGAATTTATACAATTGTTTCACCTAGATACGAGTATATTATTTATTTATTTGTGGTTTTTTAAATAGGTACCTACGTCCTAATACAATCATGATACACATAGTATTTTTTTAAACAAATGTTAGTATGAGTAAATCACATATTGTCCAAATCGCCAAATATCGTCCGTACGTCAACGAATTTTGACTGTGGGTTTCTTTTCTTTTTTATCGTGTGTGTTTGTGCTGCAGATTTTCAATTTTTCTTTGCAATTTAATTGGTATAACGCCATTTATCATTTTGTAGATTACACATAAAGTATTGAAGTAAATAATTTGTTTAAATTAAAGATATTTTAACTTCTTCAACATTTTCTTGATTTTCTTACATCTATTTTTTTCGGTATAATTCTCTTGGCTCTTTTGTCATTTTTGTCACTAATCCGTCGTTGGCTAAGGATAGAATGTTGCTTCAGTAGTTAAATTGTGGTACATTTTTACTGGAGACTGTGTTTTTTTCTGTGTTCTTCTTATTCTTCCCAACAGTGAGATTCTTTTAGCATTTATTTTTTTGTTCATGTTATTAGTTTTCAAATGTTCACAAATTTTGTTTTATTCACAAACAATTTCAGTTTATGTTTCTTTAGCGTTATTGACATATTATTTAGGTATTTATTTATTAATTCATTATGAGTTGATATTCTTCTATTGTTTCGTTTATCAACGGGTCGTCGGCAAGTAATCTAATTTTAGAATATTTCGATACTTTTGCCACATCATTATTAAATAAAAATGGTCAGAAAACAGGCCCTTGTGGTACTCCGTTGGTTCGGAGATTATATCACCCACTTTTGTAGTTTAGTCAACGTTTTCCAATCAGAGACAATTACGATGCCCACATAAAAATGTTAAGTGATTTAATCACTCCAATGGCACATGTATATTTAAATTGATTTTCCAATGTGTTCATAGTCAGTTTCTGATCACTGATTAGATGGCAGTTTATTCCAAGAATATGGACCCAGTGGGACATTTGGTTCAATCATTAAAGCAGACATGTAGGACATGATCGACGTGAGCGTAAGTTATATGTATGCCTAATAGCCATATTATACGTGCGATAAGTACAAATTCATTCTTCATTTTTCTTTTTCTTATTCTATTATTTTTCTTATTGTCTTCATTTCTCAAATTTTTCCTTACAGTAGATGATCATTTCGTATCGCGCAAAATCTTTCCCCAAGTTTCCAATCCCTTAAATAATAATTGTACTTTGAAAAGTCTCGTCCACCTTTACAAAACACGCCACCAATCCTAATTTCTTTAAAACAGAGCGTTTTCTCAATACAGATGATACTACTATTTTTTGTAAACAAAAATACCTAACCCGATCATGTATTATTTATATAACCAATCTGCAAAGAAACTACTAGTTTTTTGGTGATAAAAACACCTAACGCAACGTGTTATTTATCAATCATAAATGACAAAAAAATTAAGGCAATAATGAATTATTTATCTGACCAATCTGACAAGAGAATACTTGTATTTGCAGACGAAAAAAACGTAACTCATTAATGAATTATTTTTCTAACCAATTTGCCTAGAGTGAATCTAAATTGTATTTAATTAACAACAACAGAACTGACAAGCGAGTTTAATTTCCACCCAACTTGTACAAATGATCCGCTTCTGCGTCCCCCAATTCGTGGTAAGGTAAGACCCGCGCCTGCCGAGGACAGATGCCGGTCCTAAGCTCCAGAGGTCGAAACTTTGCCTGAGTTGTTGATCGAGGGGGCGCTAACCCACCCCGACGCACCACCCCTGGCAACCGGCCCTCGCCCCCCGGACCCCAACCGCCCCTTCCCTCATTGTATTTACAGATGAAACTATTAAGGGGAGGCCGAGATTAATGATGTTAAGAGATGGCGGACGTGCAGAAATTGCCAAACGTGCAACTAGCAAGCGATGTCGGGCTTAGGGCATTTTCTAATATCCGGGATCACAACCTGAATATAGCTACCCATGGCTTTTAAACCTTCTACAAACATGACTACAAAGCGTGATTTAAAACGATTCGAATATTTTCTTTAGTAGCAAAGCCATGCTTTGGATATGGTGCTTTATAAAAAACTAACGGCCCTCCATTCTTGCGACAAAATACTTATTTTCAAAGTTTTATTTTTTTTGTTTTTATTTTTGAAATTTCTTGTTTAAATTCGCTGTTATATATTACACACATAATATTGAAATATTTTATGGTAGTAGAGTTTTATTTTGTATATCTTTGGTTAATCTCAGGAAACGCAATATGTACTTTTACTTGAACTAAACACCTGGTCGCTAGTTTAGAGGGCCGTTAAGTCGTCCTGTTATTATAAGCAGTAGTGTCAAAGTAGCGATCATTAAACATTATCATTCAATGAAAACTTTATTGTTCAACGTTTGAAAATGATAATATTTCACAGATATATGGTATGCTTATTCAAAGACTGGACCCGGTGGGTACCTACGGTATTGTATAAAATAATTTAATTTTTCTAGATAACTGACAACCCCTGCCTTCTGCGAGGTTTAAACTTACTCGGTAGCCATAAAATTGCAGGAAGGTTCAGGGTTGATTGCCATCCCTTCTCTCGTAAAGATGTATGCCCCCACCCCCACCCCCTTACACCCCAAGAATAATAAATTGTTCGTCAGCAGCGGGTGCAAGGGTCGCAAATTGTGATTCTGAGGAGGCTTCCATTGATGTAACGGAGAACCTTTCAAATGCAACCACCCTTGTGTTAGAATACGTAGGTATCTAAAGCATATAATGATTTTGAAAGTAGGTACTATTTTTGTAGATGGACATAAAAATTGTTACTACCATGATAAGAGGCTGCTTTAGGACAATCTTTATTGATTATATTTATTTCCAGATGCGTTTTTCAAAGAATTTATAGCCAACCAATCATTTTCTTACTCTTCTAAGTATTTTTTCATATTATTATATGATGTTTTTATGTAAAAAAATCCTGTTAAAAAGTGCAGCATTCTAACTTCCTGATAAAATATTAGTAATTCAGAATGTTTCGAGAACACGTGTTGTTTTCCTAATAGATATCATGACGGAATGCGACAATATCAGTATGTCAGTATTTGTATGAACTCTTCTTCATTTCCGCTGTCCTCATAAAACATTCGCTTTTGACTGATTCTTATGATGAGTTCTTTCAATTCATTCGTTATAGGCCTGCAGTCATTGATGTATTATACATTTAGTCAATGCCTGCAGTCGTATTTTTAACAGTAATACTAATATTTGACCAGATTTTTAATAAATTAACAGTATTTCATATCAGTAACATACCTCCGTGAACATCTGACAGAATAATTGTCTTTAAATTTACTAATTTTGAGAGGGTAACCGTTTCCCATCACGTCGTTTTAGGAACGGTGAAATTATGATATTTCACTCTTTAACGCTTCACCTGAGTAATTTGTTGTGTATCTATTACTTAAAATTTTTTATAGTTTCTGTTAAAACCTTTTTATAACTAAATAATAAGTAAAGATAAAATATGACAGCTTTCCATAATTGTTTTCCCTAAGGGAGTCTTTTCTGCGGCGTCCTATATAATGTAGTATCTATACTATAGGACACATCATGTAAATATATAATAATATTTTCTTATTCGCCACCAATCTTCTCGATTTTCATATTTTTACTAAGCCAAATTTCAATATACAAATGTTTGAATGAAATCTTTAAATATTATATATTAAATAATTTGTCGAAAAACCGCACCGACAACAAAATGTTTGCTGAATCAATAAACATTCAAGGCAGGATGTGAAAATATCTAATACAAGATAATATACAGAAAAGGGGATTGGGCGTAGCTAAGGGGGTGGGAAGGATAAGGAGAAGGAAACTGGGGGTGGTGGCGGGGGGTGGGGGAGGACGGGGAGAGTTTGGTCAGCAGAGCGTGAACTAAAGGAAAATTAGAAATGTCTCCTCATGCTATAAGGGGGAGATGTGGGGGAAAGGGGGAAGTAATGAGTTGGGCTTAGGGGGGATTATTGCCTCTTCTAACACACGTCCGACCACTTCATATTCTAAATTCACGCTTGCCTTGTATTTCAGAAAGGTTGCTATTCGTAGGTACCTACGTGGGTACTACGCAGTATAAATATACGGTTTATGTATGAATATACTACCTTTAATGGTGCACACACTAACATGGAAACTGCCTTCGTAAATTTGTTCTAACTCGATTTTCTCCGCCGTGATTGCACAATCTTAAGGTACCACCACACAGGATCTCTCAAAGAGGAACACTTTACGGATCAATATTCACACGAGGTTATAAATGATCCCATTTTAAGTTTATTAACCGATCAGCACTTAAAACGACAGTTTTCATTTTTCTCACGTCTTCGTCTAGGTTGTGATTGGTGTTTCTGAACTACAAAATAAAATATTATTTTAGTTAGGTAGTACCTACAGTTTTTAATTGGTTGTGTGTCGCTGCACAGTGCTTCGGTCTCATACAAGGCTAAGGACAAAACATTAAAAAAAATTAAAAAATAATTTACATTCCTATAGTTTGGATGACTAATACATAGAGTTTATTGGCAAAGATATTTATATTCAGAGTGTCCGGAGGTAAAGTGCACTTACTTCGGGAGGTGATTTTGCATGATGGTAATAGTAGAAAAGTAACAAGATAATTGTTTTTACCTAAAAACGTTGAAATTTCTAAAAGTTATTTTTTTCCACTATCGTGTAGAACCACCCCCGAGGTAAGCTAACTAACATTTTTTTTACCTAACATTAAAAACTTTTTTTTTTAATTAACAAAAGTCATATTAAACTATTGTTCCAAAATAATTTACCAACATACCTTGGCCAGTGCTCAAAACCTACCCTCCATAGTCGAAACAAAACAAAAGCCTAGAATTTTACTAAAGCTCCAACTCTGAGCTTTTCAAAACGACTGATTAGTATTGTATTTTTCTAAGAATAATATTATGTAAATATTTTATTTTATTCATTAGTTATACTACATATCTTACAGAGACAAAAAAGTTGAACAAAAAATGAAGAATATGAAATGATACAGAGACAACAAGAGTTGAATAAAAGTTTATCAAAAAATGAAGAATGAAGTTTGTCATGATCTGCCCTTTCTACTTCAAACTTTTCCTTCTCTTCTTTCTACGATAATTTTTCTTTAAAGTCCCATAGGTAACTTTTCCATAAGGCTTTGCATATGTGTTCGCAGGGATGGAAAATTCCTCCCCTGCCGTCTCTACGAGCCTTTGCTCCTCTCCTTTGATTCTAGTTTGTCTACGTGACGTACGACCTTGAACGTACTCATTTCACGTTACGGATCAGTATAAAAAGGCTTCACCGAACGTTGTGTTGGTTTTTTGTTTCTCGGTTTAGAAACCTAGTTATCTGTGTATGTGTGGTATCCCTTGGTTCTTTTGAGATAGAGTGAGTTGAATCGATTACCGCTGTGTTTTAAAACCATTTCATAAACCTTATCTTCTAAGTCGCCTGCTCCCCCAACTAGCTACGTGATTCTACCTGTCATAGAGTAATGTGAGTATAATAAAGTGTTAGATTTTATATATGTGATATACATACGATAAATTTATGGTGTTAGTTGTCGGCGCCATCCATGTATATATTTTGGGAGGGGAAGGAGAGGAAAGGAAATGAATTTTTTTCAAGTTAAGACTGGCTCCTCCGCTTACCAAACAAAACTGATGGATGATAATTCGAACAAGGCAATCGATATCTGCGTGTCTGGATATCACAACCGGCCGGGTCTCCCCTTGTTCCAAATCGGCAACCTTCACGCCAGAATAAAGAAAACCAGGTCTCTTCACCAATTTCAGAATTGCCCCAATCTCAAACACCTCCAGGATAATCTACTTTACTGAGTGTAGAAGGGGAAAACCATGACATCCCTTGTCACGAATCTAGTCGCGAAAATGTGACACGCAAGGTCCTAAGTTACGTGCCACCTCTAGAAAACGTTGTAACTCCCACGCCGTCGGGGATTTACATCCCTTTCTAGGTCAATACATATATAACACACGACGATCTTGTCGACATTTTGCCCGCTTATTAACGATAGGTTGTGTGCCTACCCATTCAGCCAATTATCATGTGAGATATATGTAAGGTCTACTCGATATGCCAAATTTGGGATGAGGACTGTCTGTATTTTAATATTTGGTTCCAGTATTTATTTTATGAGGTTACTAGCATCCTCGTGTATTAGGTATGGGTAACTTCTACTGAATACCTATCCTCTCAGGTAAGGTATAAACGGATAATTGGTTTGATTTTTTGCATTTAATTTAAAGAGGCTGCCTACCTCTCGAAAGATACCTGTTGAGAAAAGTTGTTCGGTTGGTAGTTCTATTTCGGAGATTACCATCTCCCTCTTTCGACTTTAGATTTGTTTTTGTGCATCCCAATTCGTAACTTAGAAAGTCAAACAATAGATGAAAAGTATTAAATTAGAAAAGTCAAATAACAGAAGAAAAGTTTTCATTTTGTTCCGTCTGGTTGCATCCGAACGCTTTCAATTCGGGACGGCATACGCTAGCAAAACTTCCCCTTTGACTGACTGTACCTGCGTCTTGTCCTATATATGAAAAGGTCGTTGACTCGTCTCTCGCTCACAGCTGATTGACGGTTCGCCTAGCACATCCCTGTTAATGATAACATTATTTGGGCGGCAGGTGTAGTAAACTTAGTTGTATCCGTCTTTAAAAAGGGTCCTCTGAAATTTAATAAATAATATAAAAAAACTCACCCGGTTAGTCACCTCTCATTCTCAGCGTGAAGCTTACCTGGTTACACTATATAGCTAAATCACTTTAATTTTCGACCTCCTCCCTACGCTTATAAAAGGGTAATTAAATATTCCTGTAAATAAAATTGTACCTCCCTAATCTGTTAGGATTCGAACCCACAGTTAATAATCTATTTGATTCTCTGGTTTTCGGTCTCCGTGGATAGAATGCCATCTCGCCAAATCAATAACTTAGCCCGATTAAACACTTCCTGCCTTTAAGTACATTCACTCTATTTTAAAAACGCAATCATTATTTTTATTATTTTCATGTTTTTAAGACAAGCAATCTAGTTCGAACTGTATACGAAATCACGTTTAAATCAACACAACTTTATAACACAATCGCGATTGCACAACACCTGGCGCCCCTGAGGTGGGTTTTTACAAAACGGCGCTCTAAAAATTATCCGATTGTTCCTTACTGTCATTATTATTAATTGTTTTCTCACTGAGTCCAACCACTTTCACTTCACACAAAAACCGGTTCAATAATATTTCACTTTAGTTCAAAATTCCACAATACTATTAACACCATCTGAATCCACTAATTCACTGCAATTTCACACAACACTTCTCATTTGTATCGATTTCATGGAGATGTCAACGTACTCAAGTTCCAAACCTGACTGCCCGTCCCTGCGCCCTGTCCCGTGTGAATGTGTTTACTCCAGGCCTGTCTGTCCATAAATCTCCCGTCGTTGTCTAAACAAAAATTTTTTTTGAGCACGTTCGTTTCGTTTATTTTATGTGAGTGTCCAAAACATCACAGCCTCCCTTTAGTTCTAAGCCCAGCGGGTAATCTCGCTTCCTCGTGTTAGTCGATGGGATTAGAAATAACTATAGGTAATTTACGTTTCTCGAATACCTCTGTATTTATTTTTTTATTTTTATTTTAAATTTTATTTTAATTCTTCCAAAATGTTGAGCGCCCCTGTTCTTCGTTTCTAACCTAGCATCTGTTTATTTTTTGGTTCCCGTGATTATCGGCTTGTTCTGCTGGTGAGTTTTTTCCCGCCCTCAGCTTTTTCAAGTGTTTTTGTGTCTCTATGGGTAGAAATTCAATATGTCATGTCACACTTGTTTATTTTCGAATTTTAAACTCCGAGTTTTGTTTATTACATAATAGTACTTGACTTAACTTTGTGTTTTTTCATCTCAATGCGTTATTTGTATTATATTCGAGTGTTATTTATTTCCATGTTGATTTGTTTTTATTTTGTGTCCTCGGCTGTGATCCGATGGTTTTTTGTCCGTCTGTGTTATTTATGACTTAAACATTCTCTGCCTTTTAGATCTGGAATAAACAATAATTGTTTACAGTTATTCTAATATCAATGGTATAAAATATGCCATATACTTCACGATATCCGATGCAATGTTTATTTTAGATTTGTCCCAGCTATCTTATTCTTGTGTTATAATTAATCCGATTTCGATGTTTGTTTATCCTTTGGCTTCGTTGTTTATGAACATTTTAGATGTTTTTTGTCGTCACAATGAATTCAATGTTTTCCGGGTCTGTCTGTTTATTCTATTTTGCCTTTGAAGTACGATGTCTCTGTTATCATTTTTGACGATAGGTACCATTTCTTTTGCTGTTAATGTGAATTAATAAGGTTTATGAAATCCATTTTTTTTCTCAACAACAGTAATGAACTCAAGCCAGCTTTTATATCTATCTCCCTGGTTTCGGCACCAAATGTCATGATCTGCCCTTTCTACTTCAAACTTTTCCTTCTCTTCTTTCTACGATAATTTTTCTTTAAAGTCCCATAGGTAACTTTTCCATAAGGCTTTGCATATGTGTTCGCAGGGATGGAAAATTCCTCCCCTGCCGTCTCTACGAGCCTTTGCTCCTCTCCTTTGATTCTAGTTTGTCTACGTGACGTACGACCTTGAACGTACTCATTTCACGTTACGGATCAGTATAAAAAGGCTTCACCGAACGTTGTGTTGGTTTTTTGTTTCTCGGTTTAGAAACCTAGTTATCTGTGTATGTGTGGTATCCCTTGGTTCTTTTGAGATAGAGTGAGTTGAATCGATTACCGCTGTGTTTTAAAACCATTTCATAAACCTTATCTTCTAAGTCGCCTGCTCCCCCAACTAGCTACGTGATTCTACCTGTCATAGAGTAATGTGAGTATAATAAAGTGTTAGATTTTATATATGTGATATACATACGATAAATTTATGGTGTTAGTTGTCGGCGCCATCCATGTATATATTTTGGGAGGGGAAGGAGAGGAAAGGAAATGAATTTTTTTCAAGTTAAGACTGGCTCCTCCGCTTACCAAACAAAACTGATGGATGATAATTCGAACAAGGCAATCGATATCTGCGTGTCTGGATATCACAACCGGCCGGGTCTCCCCTTGTTCCAAATCGGCAACCTTCACGCCAGAATAAAGAAAACCAGGTCTCTTCACCAATTTCAGAATTGCCCCAATCTCAAACACCTCCAGGATAATCTACTTTACTGAGTGTAGAAGGGGAAAACCATGACATCCCTTGTCACGAATCTAGTCGCGAAAATGTGACACGCAAGGTCCTAAGTTACGTGCCACCTCTAGAAAACGTTGTAACTCCCACGCCGTCGGGGATTTACATCCCTTTCTAGGTCAATACATATATAACACACGACGATCTTGTCGACATTTTGCCCGCTTATTAACGATAGGTTGTGTGCCTACCCATTCAGCCAATTATCATGTGAGATATATGTAAGGTCTACTCGATATGCCAAATTTGGGATGAGGACTGTCTGTATTTTAATATTTGGTTCCAGTATTTATTTTATGAGGTTACTAGCATCCTCGTGTATTAGGTATGGGTAACTTCTACTGAATACCTATCCTCTCAGGTAAGGTATAAACGGATAATTGGTTTGATTTTTTGCATTTAATTTAAAGAGGCTGCCTACCTCTCGAAAGATACCTGTTGAGAAAAGTTGTTCGGTTGGTAGTTCTATTTCGGAGATTACCATCTCCCTCTTTCGACTTTAGATTTGTTTTTGTGCATCCCAATTCGTAACTTAGAAAGTCAAACAATAGATGAAAAGTATTCAATTAGAAAAGTCAAATAACAGAAGAAAAGTTTTCATTTTGTTCCGTCTGGTTGCATCCGAACGCTTTCAATTCGGGACGGCATACGCTAGCAAAACTTCCCCTTTGACTGACTGTACCTGCGTCTTGTCCTATATATGAAAAGGTCGTTGACTCGTCTCTCGCTCACAGCTGATTGACGGTTCGCCTAGCACATCCCTGTTAATGATAACATTATTTGGGCGGCAGGTGTAGTAAACTTAGTTGTATCCGTCTTTAAAAAGGGTCCTCTGAAATTTAATAAATAATATAAAAAAACTCACCCGGTTAGTCACCTCTCATTCTCAGCGTGAAGCTTACCTGGTTACACTATATAGCTAAATCACTTTAATTTTCGACCTCCTCCCTACGCTTATAAAAGGGTAATTAAATATTCCTGTAAATAAAATTGTACCTCCCTAATCTGTTAGGATTCGAACCCACAGTTAATAATCTATTTGATTCTCTGGTTTTCGGTCTCCGTGGATAGAATGCCATCTCGCCAAATCAATAACTTAGCCCGATTAAACACTTCCTGCCTTTAATTACATTCACTCTATTTTAAAAACGCAATCATTATTTTTATTATTTTCATGTTTTTAAGACAAGCAATCTAGTTCGAACTGTATACGAAATCACGTTTAAATCAACACAACTTTATAACACAATCGCGATTGCACAACACCTGGCGCCCCTGAGGTGGGTTTTTACAAAACGGCGCTCTAAAAATTATCCGATTGTTCCTTACTGTCATTATTATTAATTGTTTTCTCACTGAGTCCAACCACTTTCACTTCACACAAAAACCGGTTCAATAATATTTCACTTTAGTTCAAAATTCCACAATACTATTAACACCATCTGAATCCACTAATTCACTGCAATTTCACACAACACTTCTCATTTGTATCGATTTCATGGAGATGTCAACGTACTCAAGTTCCAAACCTGACTGCCCGTCCCTGCGCCCTGTCCCGTGTGAATGTGTTTACTCCAGGCCTGTCTGTCCATAAATCTCCCGTCGTTGTCTAAACAAAAATTTTTTTTGAGCACGTTCGTTTCGTTTATTTTATGTGAGTGTCCAAAACATCACAAGTTGAACAAAAAATAAAAATAAACAAAATTTAAAAAGTACGTAATACACGCTAGATATGAAATTGCATTTAAATGTAAAAGAGAAAAGAAAAAAAAACAGAAGACTTTTTTTAAATTGCAAATGACATAAAAATAAAAATAAAGGTTCACAACACAAAATTTACAAGTGAAGTAGAATATAAAAAATATATCCCTATAATCAGGTACCTTTTAAATACTGGTAATCATTAAATTATAAATTATTAAATAATTAATTTATGAATGTATGTTATGCACCATGTTTAATGACCCTGTTCATTATTACCTGATATTCGAGATATTTTGCCTTGACAAATGTGCGCAGTTGTCAGCCAACCTGCAGAAATGTAAATTATTTATGTGAATTTTCTGATTTTATTTTTAAATATTGTCCCAAGCCTTGTGTAGGACCACAGCACCGTGCGCTGTAAAATATTCTTGTACATACCATGATCATCATTTACGATAACATGGCAAAAATAATTAACTTTAGAGAGGAAAGTATTTTACAATCACCAAAAACTCTGTAACGGTAAAATTTTGCGTCTCCTAATTTGCACAGGTGTTTTTATCTAAAATTTGTTGAACTTCATCTCCATCTTGACATATGGAGCTTTAAAATGTCTATGTATCTATCAAAAATAATTTTCAAATTTCGAACAAAAGCCTGTTCTTTAATAAATTTATTTAAAGAAATACTGTTTATTTAAATAAATTTATTAAATGTCTGGTCAAATTGACTGCAGGCCTATAACGAATGAATTGAAATGGTTCCTAACGAAGTATCAGTAATAAGCGAATGTTTTATGAAGACGGCTGAACACTTGTACCTACATACAAATACTAATATTGATATTGACGCATTCCGTCATGATATCTATTAACTAAAGAACACGTGTTCTCGATATATTCTGAATGACTAATATTTTATCGGGAAGTTGGCGTGCTATCTCTCTTTTAACGGGGTAATTTCTATCCGTGCATTAGTTTTAGAAAACGTTAACTTTGGTAATTTTCTCCATGAAATGAAATATGCGACTATCTTGAATCCTGGCATTTCACTTTGCAGTCTGTAAGTCAGGCACAATTTTATAAAATTACGAGCAGGTTGCAATCTAATTAGAAAGAATGCCAATAAAACATCACACATCTTTATTCATTGTTTGATTAGGGTTTATTTTTTAGTCCGAAGTAGGTTACATTCTTAGTCCAAAGTACGTTACATTGTTAGCCCGAAGTAGGTTACATTCTTAGTACGAAGGATGTTACATTATTTGTTTGAAGAAGGTTAAATTATAAGTCTGAAGTACGTTAAATTATAAGTCTGAAGTAGGTTAAATTCTTAGTCGAAGTAGGTTACATTATTAGTCCGAAGTATTCTAAATTCTTAGTCCGAAGTAGGTTACATTCTTAGTAAGAAGTAGGTTACATTCTTAGTCCAAAGTAGGTTGCATTCTTAGTCCAAAGTAGGTTACATTCTTAGTCCGAAGCAGTTTGCATTTTTAGTCCGAAGTAGGTTACATTTTTAGTTCAAAGTAGGTTACATTCTTAGTCCGATGTAGATTACATTCTTAATCCATAGTAGGTTACATTCACAGTCCGGAACTCCTATGCTTTTTGGAGTAAGCTACATCCAGAGTAAACTAGCAAATAAATAATTAAGCAAAATAAAGTGTATGAAATCAATTGTGACTATAATGGTATATTCGGACCTTCCCATCATAAGATTAACCCTTTTGGCAGCATCACTTCCCGCTATTTTCTGTAATGACATTATTTCCGTTTGAAATACACCAGCCAATACAAAAATATTTCATGCGCCAAGAATGCTCATTCATAAAAAAAAACGATTCAAATACAGGGTTTTCCAATAAGAGGTGTTATTTTGATATTCAATCGTAAAAGATCAATGGTTTCGTTGCTTGTGTGGCACGTAGCGCCGTGTCGTTGAAAGTAAACGTTGTCTAAATCAATACCATCTAATTTCGGCCATAAAAATTCATTAATCATCTCTCAATAGCGCAATCCATTCACCGTAACTGTTGCTCTAGCCTCATTTTCGAAAAAGTAAGGTCCAATGACTCCGCCAGACCATAAACCGCACCAAACAGTCACACGTTGAGGATAAAAAGGCTTTTCAACAATAACTCTTGGGTTTTCCGAGCCCCAGATGCGACAATTTTGCTTGTTCATGAAGCCACCGAGGTGGAAATGGGCCTCATCACTCAAGATGATTTGCATTTGATTCACTCAAGTGAATTTTAATTATTTCAATGCGTTGTTGAAGCGTGTATCGTTCCATTTTTATTAATGGCGTAGTTTCTACTTGTCAAATGTCAAACATTTACCGAAATAGCGGGCTATTTAAAATAACACCTCTTATTGGAAAACCCTGTACTATCGCTAGGTTTACCTTCTATAAAACAAAAGGTCAAGATAATGTATGAAATGAATTGTGACCGACCGATAGTACTATTGGAAAACCCTGTACTGTCGGTCGGTCACAAGTCATTTCATACATTATTTGGATCTTTTGCAACACACAAATAGCTACACACTTTGCAGCGTAAATTAACTTGGAGATATTAACAGTTTGTTTTCCGATACAGTGTACCTAAATACAAAAATATTGTAGTTTTTTGATTACTTTTCGTTTGTTTTATAGAAGGTAAACCTAACGCCCTTTAGGAGATTTTTCACAAAAACGGCGCCATATATATTATCAAATTATTATTATTATTTATAACAATTTGTCGTATCTATATAACGACGAATAATCGACGTAGGTATCTACCTATGATAATATTTTTGAAAACAATTGCTTAAGACTTATCAAAGATGTATTCCAGTAACTTATTGTATAGCCTCGATGAAGGTACAATCGAAATTATATCTCGAACAAAAATATTCATGTTCGAAGAAATACGGCTTTATTAAATTTAACAGATTTCATAAAAATAATTTTACATCTTTTGGATATTATTTATTTATAATAATATTGGCTCAACATTAAAACACTTGTGCATTTTAGCAACTGAATTAAAAATATAGGTACTATATTTATTCATATAAATCTATTTAAATTGCGACATTGTTTTCGAGAGGGAATGAATGAAAATCTTGGCAGTGAAATAAACTCACTTTTCGAAATCCGATCAAGTTGAAACTCGGCAGATAGACTCGTTATTGATGGCAATGCATTCTATCAATTGGCAATCACGAACACACACACGGACATATACGCATTAGGGTGGTTACAAGGTATAAGGTGAAAAAATATTTTCGTCCTAATCCCTGCCTGACCCCCCTAAATTTTGCCATTTGTCTAGAAAATAAGATTTGGAAAGTTTTAGCTCAATTGGATAATGTTAACCCGTGCCTCATCCAGATTAAATATGAAAAAACGATTTTTTGCAAAAAAAAATACTCAATTTAATCACTTTTGATCAAATTTTGTTTCCTATGAACATTTTACATTATTAAACAATATAATAAACAACATCATATTTAATGAAATAATATAATATATATAATAAAACATAAAACAAAAAATTTTTTCAACCTTCCTTTGAAGGTTGAAAAAAGGAAGTTGTAATTTTTTGGGAGAAAGCTAAGATACAAACCAAACACTTTCAAGATTGTGTTATAAAGCTTGAAAAACTATACGAAGAGTGGAGAAAACTACAAAAAAACGCTAACAGATCTAAAAGCACAGCTCAATGCTCATTACTAGCGAAAAATCTTCTTTATTTAGCATGTCGCCACCATATTTTAGAAATTATTCTCAAATCAGTTTTTGATTTGAAAATGGGCACAACTACTGGACCCCGCTCAAATATTTTTAAAAACTTTCAGACTGGGTGGTCGAAGCTAGACAAGACAAAATACAAAACTGCTATTGAAGATTATATTAGACATCAAATAGGGAATTCAGATGAAATATCAATTTTTCTTACAGAAAAATTTAAAAAACCAACAGCCAAGGGATGATTACAAAGAATTAATTCAACTTTCGTTAGTTGTGTTAGGACGTACTCCCCCAAAAGATACTTTTTTCAAAGTTCCTGGTGCCGTTCATCACGCTAGATGGATGGCAAAGGCCATTTATTGTTTCAAAATATATCTTTTCAAGGATCAATTTACATTAACAAATTTAGAAAAAAAAAGCTATCACTGACATTTGTTTATTTTTAGTAAACATTTATGTAAAAGCGTAGTTTAACGCCCCCAAACCCACTTTGGCTCCAAACCAAGACCTACAATTTTTAAAATCTCTTGTAAAATATAGAGAAATCGATAAAGAACTTGCAAACAAGGCACTGTCTAAAATGATAAATCATCTGTGGTACTTCAATTCTGAGCAAGTCGCATTTTCTTTCTTCGGTGAAAATTTAGAAAAAAGTGTCAAAACAAGCATGGCTGTAAAAAGTCTACAATTAATTCCAATTGAAGAACAAACATGTGATAGGGATGTGAAAGCAAAACCCAGTCTCCAAAGATATCGATTTTTTTGTTTCTCATCAAACTCTAAATTTTTTCAAAAGATTTGAAATTGATACAGAATTTTTAAATACGGATCCTGATATATGGTGTGAAAATGCAAATTATTTAAAAGCAAAAAAAAATAGTGAACGGTTTCAAGGTTGTCAATGACACAGCTGAAAAGGGGTAAAATTAATCCAAGACTTCAATTCCTGTTTGACAAAAGACGAAGAACAACGACAGTTTCTGTTACAAGTTGTATCGGAATGTCGAAATTTTTTTCCTGACTTCAAAAGCCACATTATCTAAGCCATTACCACCTTAATCTGATAATTAATTGTAAATGTAAATAAAAATAATAATAACTTCTTTCTTTCATAATGCTTTCTTTTGTATATTTTAAATAATAAGACTTTGAACATTATTTCTTCTTGTTTTTTATACCTTTTTGAATTTCTTTTCTCGTAAATCCATCATTTTCAATTTGGATTGTGCTGCATTTACTTTGAAAACAGTTTTAACTACACCCTTTTTTATGTACCAA
Source organism: Hesperophylax magnus (assembly GCA_026573805.1). NCBI lineage: Eukaryota > Metazoa > Arthropoda > Insecta > Trichoptera > Limnephilidae > Hesperophylax > Hesperophylax magnus. The sequence goes on along the minus strand of JAIUSX010000091.1, from coordinate 5,108,237 downwards.
TTGAGAAAATAAATAAAGCAAAATCTAGACAGCACATGTAATTAAATCTTGCAATATTGTTAGGGATTTTATAAAAAAAATGTTTTTATATAAAGTTAAACTTCAACCTTGATGAGGCACGGGTTAATCTTATCCAATTGAGCTGAAACTTCAAGAATCTCATTTTTTAGCCAATTGGCAGTTTTTAGGGGGGTCAGCACAAAAAAATTCCAACATTGATTTCTTGTAACCACCCTAATACGCATGTTTCTGAAACTGTAACACATTACAGCAGTTAATATACGAAAAAAATGTCGGTCCTACTAAATTGGGATTTGGCGCAGTTGTTAGCGCGGGTGACTTCAATCCCTGGAAAGGATGGTTCAATTCTCGGTCAAAAATATTTTTTTTTACAAAATATAGGATATATAATATATATTATCTACACTGTGTTCGAAAACTCGTGGTACAAGTAAGAAACTGTTAAATCTTAATCCCATTTGATAATAATAATATTTGGCTAATTTATGTAGCGCCGTTTTCGTGAAAAATCACCTCAAAATTTGGTGTCTATTTTACATTATAATTTCTTATGATTTCAACATTCGTTTTGGAATAATTTGAGTTAAAATTTTTTGGAAAATTTTTAATAAAAATACCAACAGCTTTTATTGTCTTTTAAAATGCGGCGAAGCGTAGACCCGGCTCCAAAAATTTAAAAGTAAAAAAATATCGAAACGCTAAGTTCAAACATTTTTTTTCGGGATCTCTAAGTCATTTAGATTCATCAATTTTCTGATTGTACAACTAGTTTCCGGACACCGTGTGTGTGACACCACACAAAACCTATTAATTCTCATTAAATCGGTGATAAATAATAATGTTACAATGCAATGATGTCAATCAACGATGGAAAAAAATAATAAATTGTTTTTATTTTAATTTTATTAGTTTATGTCATCTAACCATCATGTATGTAAATACTAGCTTTAAAGAAGTAAAAGAAACATCCTAACTATTTTTTATTCATTTTCAGATCTGCTTGCTTTCACATCTCTTCATCCACGTCAGAACTTCTTACTTTAACCATCATCATCAACGCAACCTCACAACATCGAACTTGACACAACATCGAAGTACCCGCCAATAAGAAAACAATAAAGCCTTGCTCCAAACAACGTAAGGAAGACATTCATCCGAGTTGCTTTGTATGCTTTGCTAATTAAACGCTTTACCAACTAACATGCTTTTTTAATAAAACACGCTTCTGCTTTTTGCTTTATTTTATTGTGTAGATAAATATACGTTCTCAACATGTTTAATTACTTTTTTTAACTGAATGAAACTATAATTATTTGAAATGTTTTATTTATTTATATTGTAATTATTATTTTTTGTGATAAACGATGTTTTTTAACAGATTATGAACCTGTCTGTGGAGACGCCAAAAATGGGATCCGTTGAACGGACGACTTAAAAAATACACATTATTATTTAGCGACTCCACGAATGCATAAACACTGTATTTAGATTTATTTGTATGGTTTAATAAATAGTTTACAATAATTGTATATGACCTAACAAAAGACACGGATTTTTCATAATGCTATGGTATGATTTTATCGTTTTTAAAATAATATATATTTAAACAAATAATTTAAAAGATTTCCGATAAAATACTTTTTAATACTTTGACTAACTTTTTTTCAAAATCTTGTTATAATAAGTTTACATGAAGTACTTTTACCTTTATTTATATAGAAATAAAACATTAATAATAATGTTAAATCTTTATAACTAAATATTTCAAAGTAATCTAAAACAAACTTTTTTTATGTGATTTTATATTTTCACGGTCAAAAGTATTAATGTGATTTATTTTTGGGTTATTCTTCCGTGTTGCCCATTCTCCTTCCTTAGTCTGGGCCTAAGCTGAAGACGGAGAGTGCGCAACACAACTTAAAACATATCCTGATACACTATTTCTTACACCATATGTTATTTTATTTTTATTTTATTTCGATTAAATGTTTAAAATGAGTAAGCTAGTAAATCGGTCATTATGGATACATTATGCTTTTTTAAATAACTTAAATGTAACATACAAATGACTACTCTTCCGAAAAAGTTAAAATGTCCCATAAAACGACTTTAAGTAGTTTTTTCAACGGGCGCTTTGTTTTGATCTTGGGTAGCTTTCGTATGTCGTTAAGAAATATTTATATATTGTAATGAAGGTACAAGTTAAAATTAAAAACATTTTTTTTTATGAAATGCAGCAAAAAATCGATTTTGCTTTTTTTTTAATAAATTGATTTGTTTATCAAAGTTAGCAATTTGAACAAAACCTTAATAAAAATATTTTTTTAAATAAATTTTTTTCGCCGAAAAATCCTCAAGAAAATGCATCACCATCGCCATCTAGCGGCCGCGTCCTGAATTTTTTTTCTTGTTTTTACAAACGCGAGAATGGAAAGTGCTTTTTTAAAAGAGGAAAAAACGTCAGACTGCTTTCTGCACACCCCCAGCCCATACACACACAACCGTATGAACTGTGTGGACGTACGTCTACGGACCGCGTGTGTGTGGGAGAGTGGGGAACTTTTTGCATGTTTGAGTCCGCACACATTCAAATGGGAGACTCAAGAGACCTGCGGGAATACAGAACCGAACTAGAACTGCATTATTCGAAATTTTATGAGATAAACGTAAAATACAGATTTGAAGGATGAAGGGGGGGGGGGTAGTTACTTATTTTTAACATGATTTCTATATCCTGGTAATTATTTATTATCACCAACACTAACTTTCTAAATATCTACACATAACATACTATTGTAAAAATCAAAAAGTATAAAAACACAATTAAACATTGAAGAAGAAACCTTTTTTCTTAGTGTCGAATAATGCATCCAAAGTCTTGTAGACAACATTTTTGTTTCGACACGTCATTTGATCGATGTACCAAATAAATGGTGTTCTCTCTGATCACAGAATAAAGAAGAATACTAGAAATGCCATTCATGTAGATTTGAATGGAAACCAATCTTGCCAATGTCTTTTACTTGTACCTTTTGGTTATAGCCCATTTAACTAATTATCTGTCTCTCTTACCTTGCCTGACATCGTATACCGCCATTCATTTGAATTTCATATTGATAATGAAACACAGTTTTGTATTGGAAATATTAGAAAAGAATTATCTGACTTTTGGATCACTAAACACACCTGTGGCGCTTTTCTTGTGTTCGTCCTTATTCCGTGTTTATGATAGACCAATCGAATATAATATTCGTCAGTGTTAGCACTCATCGGGTTAAATGCACAAAAGGTTGGATTTAAAAGTCTTTTGTTGGCTTGCGGCCCTGCCGACGTTCGTCCTTTTCCGGCGTAGCGTATCGTCCTTTTCCCCCGTTAGCGTCTAACGCAAAAGCAAGTAACGATCGTTATTTCCGTGGCTCGGCTATAAGTCTAGGTGCCTCCACGACACCCTACGTTCGTCCGTATAAAATACACGCTGCGCAAAAATACGCGCCGTGTACTCGCCGCAACGGGGATATCTGCCCTCCCTCTCGGACGCCACTTGGCCCAGCAAACTGACAAACGCGCGCTTTTATGCAAGCAAAAATAAGCCTTCAAACCATCCACCCACGGGCGAAGTTGGAACATGCAAAATGTATAAATTTCAGCTCGTTTAAAACGAGGCGCGCCCGACGCTAGAAGTACGGCATGGCGGGCTAACGATTGTGCGCCGAAAAGATGCGCAGATTGCGTTTTTGGTGTATTTTTTTTCGAAAATTCGAACTTTCACGAGCTCTCCCCCCTTTTCGTCCGCCGTTCGTTCCACCCCGATTTTTTCGTGTTGCTGTCTCTCTCTGCAGCGTGTTGAGTATGGGGTGTTTTCGTCCTGTTCTCGCGGGGGTAGGTTTTACGAGCGGAACTCGGAAGGACGCCCCCGCTTGGCCCCCTCCCCCCCAGGGGCGGGGGGGAGGGGGCTTTGCATAATGCCGGGTCAGGCGGGTGTTAGGGTGGCTTTTTATACCGAGATAAGTTGGTCTGTGTGGCGATGGATGGTGGGAGGGGGAGGGGGAGATGAGGTGGTGGTGGTGCCAGACAGCACTCGGTGTGCTGTTTGAATGGCGTTCGTAATTTTCTTTGTTCGAAATGAGAAATAATGATTGAGTTTTATAGACGATGAAACCTTGGCAATCTCTCCATTTTATTACAAAATATATTATAAGTAGGTGAATACTCTTGGTGTATTAGATACACAAATCAGTTATCATAAAAAACATACCTACGAATATTACATAAGTGCCTACTATAAACTGACAGCCACCTCCAATAAAAATATTTGTAAAACGTTACCTAATAAATATTTTTAAACAACTCTTGCCAAGGAAAATGTATTCTGTCATATGTCTGGGGCTTCCAAAAATCAGATTCGGATTTTTCGTGTTCTCCAGTTCTGGAGATAACACCGTAATTCTGCCCTGATTTATCTCATTTTTCCACTGGTACCAAGTATGTTTGGAGAAAAAATGAATATACAAATCTGTCTCTATTCAAGATGCCTTCAATTTCTTATTTATCACGTATTCATTTTTAGTGAACGATTTTGCTTCGAAATTAATAATCAAGAAAAATCGTAAAAAGTGTGCTCTAAATTTAGCCGAACGTACAAACTTGGTCCAACATTTTTTCGCACACATTCATAAAGGTTCCATACAACCAACATAGAAGCCAATCTGCATACTTTTTTTGCACCCCTGTACCGCGGCTCGTACACTGTACATTCATAAACGCCGATGTATTTTTACTCGCGGCCGCTGCAAGGCTATTCCACTGAAAAAAAAACTGGGTAATGTCATTGATCTTGCGCACGTTACTGTTTTTTTGTTGTTGTTTTATTTCTTTTTTTAAATTGATTGATCAGAAATATGTAATTTTTGCGTCACAATAAACCACGTGTGGGATCGAACACACAAGGCAATAAATTGTTTCGTCAATTTTGTTCGTTTGTTCTGAAGGACAAATTGCAGATTTTTTAAATGTAGCTGTTGTTAGGTGAAGAACTTCTCTTATAACGTTAAGCATTTAGAATGTAATTTTTGTTGAAATTTTCTTTTGAGATTTAGGTACTTATTTGCATTATTTCATTGTATATCATCTGATTTCATCCTAACTAATTAAAAAAAAATATATTTTTATGAGCAGTTATTTTTCAATCACTTACGCAATTCTAATTTTCCATATTATAATTTATATCTTATACTATGTAAAAGCCGAAAGGCGCTAATGATATTAATAATTAATAAATCATTTCCCAGCGTGGATTTCATTGATCGGCGTTGAAAATAATTTCTCAGTATTGAAATTTTGATTGAAATGGCTTTAGCCATGTTTGGTGACCAGATCTGAATAGCAAGCTACTTCCCCACCATCCTCTTCTCCACCTTCTACCCCTTTCCACTGCCTTCAGCCTCACGACATTCCCGGTTTGGGGATGCCATAATCTCACTCGCTCCTGACAGTTGGGAGCAGTTGGACTCTTGTGCAGTATTCAGATAAAAAATATTAAAATTGGACGGAGAAAAATCACTAAGAGAATATATATAACATGAAGGAATGGATTTAAGAAGACATCCGAGGAAGATGTAGAACTATCAAATTAATCAAATACAGAAGAGCATGAAGTATTTGTATTCGAAGTTTGTGCAAATATAGAGTTGTGTTACGGTCTATGTTTTTACTTTATTTTATACCTAAGCAGGTATAAAATCAAGTATAAAAAATTAGTAAACCCACAAACCTATCAGGCTTTAAAATAGTTTTACCTGCAATTCCCAAGTTTAAAAGAATTTAGGGCTGCTTTCGAGGGCTTTTAAATTGTCTATATATTTCTTATTTTTGTAGTTGCTGTAAGAAGAAATACCATTTTTAAAAAAAAGAAATTTTCTTTAAGATTTTTGTATTTGAAATAAACATAGGTATTTCAAAATAATAATATTTTAATATCAAAATCGAATATGTAAAAAAAACTCCTCGAAACATTTTGACTTGAAACGTCCATAATTTTTAAAGAATTCTACAATAGAAAAAAACATTATTTTTGTTTATTAAATTAATAAAACTGTTACCTTGTATTTTATGCCGTTTTTGCAATAAAAAAGGTTAAAATTGTTTTAACTTTCAACTGTTAATGAAAACATCCAGCCAATTTGTAATCGTTGGTACACTTAAACATGTTGTGATTTTTAGTATAAATATTTAAGACGAATTAAGAAGAAAGATTATTTTTTCTCTTCAACGTCGAATAAATCACATATTATATTATACACACTCCATTAGAGCCCCAGTCAGACCTGTCCTTCTGAGGCTCTAATAGAGTGTGATGTTTGAGGCTATACATGTCCTTCTGAGGCTCTAATGGAGTGTGATGTTTGAGGCTAGACATCTCCTTCTAAGACTTGAGGGATTACAATATGTCTTACTAAAATACAAATCAGTCTATCAAAACTTGGATTCATGTTATTTTGTCATACAATGATTATGATTTTTTACACCAGTCTTCTTCTCCAGTTTGTCTTTGGGACCTTCCTTTGAATTGTCCACTTATTTATGGACTTGGGCGTCCTGTCATCCGACGTTATTTCCATAACTCATCGAATCCTGTAAGAAAAATACATCTTACAAGGGATTTTTATGCGGTATTTTAATGAATGTTTATTTATTTTATGTTTTCAATTTTGATGAAAAATACCTTTAAAATCTCTGACACGATCATAATCAAGGAAAAAATTTTGTCATACAAGAATCTAATTTTTTAAATTTATTCTTTTGCTCCGTGTTTTCTAATCATCCACATTTTAACACCGGTATCAGGTAAAGTGGAATATAAAATAAAAATTTTATGTAATTTCTAACAAGGGTCATATTTTCTGAACTTTAACTTATTTATTTATTCATTTAAAAAAAATCAACAAAATAAAGTATATGGAAACATTAAAACCAATTACGGATTCCCTACTTACGACTTCACCTTTAATAAAACAACAGGCGGTAATTGAAGATGTCATATTAAGGAGAGCTACCAAGTTATTTATTTATTAATTTATGCCCTTAAGACTTTTACATAAAATAAATGTTGATAAATTACATAGGAACATTCAAATTGACATTATAATAAAAGTAATAGTTTAAATAGAATAAATAACTTCGTAAACAACACTATTTCATCAAAAAGGATCGACATGTTTCAAAACCAATGGTTTCTTCATGAGGATAAACTTATCAAACAAATAATACGTATTATATGTTTATCCTGACGAAAAAACGATTGGTTTTGAAGCATGTAGGTCCTTTTGATTAAATAGTAATGCACTCAAAGATATTTATTTCATTTAAATAAAAATGACACCACAAAGTGAATTTGATATTATTAAATGAATAATAGTTTTAAACCCAGATACTTGATGCTTATGCAATTCAATTTTTACATATTGGCGCTACAGCAAACCACACAATATCAAAAAAAAGATGCGAACAAAATTAATTAACGCAATACAACAAATACAAAAAAAGTGTTGACACCTGCCGACAGGAAATAACAAAAATCAACATGTAAAGAAAAATTCAGGTCTAAATTAACATGAAAAATAAGTTATAAATTATTATAATATTAACGGATCAAAAAGTTATATTTTTTTTATTTAAATTTAAGTAAGAAATTAATGAAAATAAGACAAGATTTAAAACCAATTTAGTTGAATTACTGCATTTGTATAAAGTTACCATAGGACATAATATAATGACAAACGTAAGTAACATGATTTAACATTGTGGGTAGGTACCTAATATAGGTAAAGCTTATATGATAATGTTTTTGATTTATCAGGCTATTATTTACCTGTTTTGTTTTCTGTAATAAGATATTTTTATCTTGAAATAAAAGAAATAATAATTTAAATTTTAAAGATTTTTTTCTTCGTGAACGAATCAGACTTTCTGATTATTATAAGTCACTAGCTATTAGTCACTAGTTAGTAGTTATAAGTCACTAGCTATGAAACTTAGTTATAAGCCAAAAGTAATAAGTTATAAGTCTAACAGATAGGAATAAATTAAATACATAAGTTCTAAAATCTCACGAAAACGGCGCTATCCCAATTATCCAATCACTATTTATATATTTTGTAATAACTTTATTTAGTAAAACATCAAATCGTAATATTTAATTATTGAAGACAATATTAGCGATTTCTAAACGAAAATCTGAAACAGAAAAATCAGAAAAGGATACGATCACATCCAGGACCCGAACCCAGGACCCTTGCCTTGCCGGGGCATTGCTTTACCACTGAGCTAATGGGACCCTATCCCCTTCGGTCACATTTAACTGTATCATACTTCGAATAAGAACTACTAACATTGTCTTCATTTTTTCACATCACATTTTTTATCGGCAACTATCTTTATGTATGATCGCAAGATTCAACCCGAACTAAATGCAATCTAGACAGCGTCTAGTCAGTATAAATACCTATAATTGTAAAACGGCTTCTCATATTAAAAAAAAACAAGGCATTTGGTGAATGTAGTTCGCAATAAATTATCGCATAGTATAATATACCAGAGATCAAATCAACGAAATAAAAATCTCTTCGAATAAAAATGCTAAATTACATCCATGAATTATTGTAGAGATTTTGAAAGTAAATAGGATAGTTTTTTTCCTATTAGTATGATTGATAATTTCGACGCGCTAAAGTACTTGTATTTTTATATTTACATTGAATAATTATAGCTTCTAACATGAAAAACAAAGAAAACGATTTTTTTTCTGAAAATATTATTGAATTATTAATATTGCAACATTACTGCCATCTCTAGGCGAACCGTCCAAGCTTTTTGTTGAAAGCTTCTTGTATTTTTGGGTTTCGGCCTGAAACAGGGAGGGGGGAAGAACGTGGAGACACGCACACATGCACACCACTTTCACTGTGGATTATTTTATACGTTCTTGTAGTGTTAGTGCGACAGGATATGCAAATTATGTTACAGTCAATCGCACGGATCCGGAACAACTAGGAAATGTAGAAAATAAGTGTTGCCTGAATAAATCTATCACTAATATTACAACCAAATTATATTCAAGTTTTGCTCAAATTACCCACTTTTAAACAATTATCAGAAATGAACAATTTATTTAAACATTAATTATTTTGAACCCTAGTGAGGGCTTTTACACAATAAAAATAAATCTTAAGAAAGCTTTTTGCACACATTACTTACATTGTAGTTATTTTAAAAATAAACAAAGTGTGTATCTTCTATCAATACATACCTGACTTACTTTAACCAGTCTCCTGACATTATTTGGAATAAAAAATGTAAAAAATCTTGGTCTCTGGTGACATTTTTGGATAAGTTGTGTTTTTCAAAGAAAAACATTTAAAAAAACAGTAATTATTGGACAGTTAGGTTCAGTCTTAGGGATCGGGCGTATACTTGACTTAGTGACCAGTGACGATATGTGAAAGAAAAAGTCGTTTGTTTTTGAAAAACAATATTGAAAACAAACTACGCTTTGAAAATTATCCTTTTACGATTATTATCATTACATTCTTTGCAGTTACTTAATGCGAAAGCGATTGAGGTTTTGAAAAAAAACCTCGAAGTGATAATATCCGAAGAGCATTTAATTATTTTTAATTTATTTATATTAGGTATACGAATATACATAATACTTTACTGAAACAGTGATCGTCAAATAAAATTTACCAATGTAGAAGAATAACATTATTTGTTAACATTGGTTACTATTATTATTATTAATGCATGCTATTATAGCCTTCTTGTAACTATATTTCATAACTAACTTTATTATTTTGTTGAATAAGTTCGTAATATTCCGGCCATGTAGAATAGAATAATTTAATTTTATGTTCGTGCTATTATACCCCATACCTCTTGCGCATTCAAGTTAAAAGTTGCGGTAACGGTTCGCATAGTTGCCAAGATAGAAAATACCCAGATCTTGGCTTTTCAGTTTCAGTGCAGGTAAATCGGCGTTTATTGAAATATCATAAAAAAAACAATGTAAGTAGGAACCATAATTAATTTTCTACATAATTTAATTTTATGGTGTACATTATCTACCGAAGTAGTTGTAACCTGTATAGTGCAATGTTATATTCATAGATAAGGAAGTATTGCATTTAACCAATATGTGCAAGAGAAGAATTAATAAAGTAGATAGTGTGTAAAATTAATAGAAAAGGGGTACATTTTTGATAATTTGTTAAAAAAGGATTAGATAATAATAAAATAAATTAAAAACAAATAAATTGAAAATGCAGAATATTTCAGCGAAACAGGCTCTATTTCATAAGGTCTTTGATTTTCTTTTGATATGTTTTCATTACTCTTTCAATGATGTTTTGTTGAAGAAATACATACTGGTTATTGCTATGGTCTATGGAAATAATTTTCCTCAGGGCTTTTGTCGTCTTTGGACATGCTGTGTGGAGAGTATTTTTAAGGAAATGAAGAATACGATGTTTTGGGAAGGAAAAAGGTATGAGGGGTGGGTAGGAATTTAGGGGTCAGTGAGTCCAGTAGTGACGGACGTGTCCATCACTAATCCATCCCTCCCGCTGCGGTACAAGACAATGGCTCGAGAGAGAACAGCTGGTGAAGTCAAAGGGTCTCCCTAAACCGGCAGCTCACGATCCGGCCCACCAACCAGCTGGTGGGCAGGCGCATCCGCCGCCAAGACCTGGACACACCTTACCCGATGAACCCGGACATCCCTTCTAAGTCACCACTAAGTAGCGAAATACTTGGGGTGACCTATGTCAGAGGTGTTGGTTATCCAAATAATGGTTCTCGGGGCGGCGGTACACATACCCACCTCCCAAAAAAACAAAGCAAGACTAGCCTTATCATAATATGGCAGCAAAAGAATTCCCACCCAATTAAAGCAAGTTACATATTCAGTGCGATAGGATACGAACACCTTGCGTTCAGGACAAAATGTATGCAAAGGTATAACACAGCTCTGGAGATCACGATCGTGTGGTTATGTTTTCTAAAAGTAGGCGCAGAAAGTATGTCAAAGGTCCTGAGCATCGAAAATATAACTGTTTAAAGAATATATGTCTGGGCTGAAAGGTTTAATGAAAAAAATATCATTTTCAAAACACATTATTGTATCTTAACGCGAGAAGTATCAAAAATAAAATTGACGAGATTGAAGAAACTTTAAAGAGCATCAAACCCACTGTACACGTACTTGCAATATCCGAAACCTGGTTGGAAGATGGTGAGGAGTGCTTCTTCAAAATCGACGGCTACCAAAGTACATTTGCGTCTCGCACCAATGAAAGAGGAGGAGGGGTGATTCTCTTCACGCACCATTCACTAAATGCTACAACTATCGAAAAACATTGTAGTGAAAATTCTTTCTTAGGAATTAATATCCGTAATAGAAATTTTAAACCGTTAAATATTTATGTTATATACAGAAAGCCTACCTAAAACATTAACGAATTCTTAATGTATCTTGAATCTATTTTAAATAACTGTAGAAATGATACCCTTATCTTTGGTGATTTCAACATTGACATTCTTCAAAAAAATAATACATCTCTTAAGTACATCAACACGCTAGACTCATACAACTGTTTCATATGTAACACATCCTATACTACACGAGTAACAGATACTTCTACTTCTCTAATAGACCATATCATCTCAAACAGACAAAATATTTCCTCAATTACTGCAAATATAGATGCCTACCTAAGTGATCATAACATTTTGATATTAGATTACCAAAACAGCTTGAAACATCACACTAATAATAGAATACATTCTTTTTCAAACAACACCAAAACCTATAAAAACATGTTAAAAACATATGTAGAATCCCACAACTTTCCACACGTAACCACCAGTAATGCCAATGAAAACTATAATAATTTTAATGAATACATCAAAACAGCAATAAAATCATCCCAACATAAATCTGAGTTACGCATAGGAGACCAACGGAGGGGTAATACTCCATGGTTTGATGCAAAATTAAATGCACTTATCAAACAGCGCAACAATGCGTTTAAAATCTGGAAAAAAAATCAGCAAAGTGATATATTCACAGCACTGAGAAATAAAACAAGAAATCAAGTTACCAACTATAGAAGATATGCTAAAACCAAATACTACACGACTATATTTAAAGAAAACCTGCGTAATCCGCGACAGACATGGAAAATAATAAATGCAATTCTAACAAATAGCTCGACACCCCAGAAAGATGAAATTGAATGTCTTCTCATTAAGAATGAAGAAATAACATGCCCAACACAGATAGCTTCAACTTTTAACAACTTCTTTATATCAGTTGGGGAAAACTTAGCAGCTACAATTGTATCATATCCAGATGATTCTATCACTATAAACACGGATCAAAAAGCAATCCAGTCCTTATACATGGCCAAAACAAATAAAACAGAAGTTCTCAGTATCATCTCTCAACTAAAGTCTAATGCATCTCCAGGTTTAGATGGAATTACACCAGTGTACCTGAACTTTTGCAAAGATATATTAGCTGACCACCTTGTTTTTCTTATTAATCAATCCCTGGATAGTGGAATCTTCCCAGATCAACTAAAGATAGCAAAAATAATTCCGATTTACAAAGATGATTGCAAAAAAAATCCTTCTAATTACCGTCCTATATCCATCCTCTCTGTTGTCTCTAAAGTTTTTGAAAAGGTTATTAAGCTTAGGCTCACTAAATATCTCCTATCAAACAATTTACTCGCATCCCAACAGTATGGATTCAGAAACCAATCTAACACAAAATGTGCTGCCTTCGATTTTGTATACGCCCTCCAAAAGCATATAGACCAGGGTAAGCATGCTGCAGGCTTATTTATAGATTTAAAAAAGGTTTTCGATACGGTTGACCATGGGATACTACTAAAGAAGCTAGAACACCTAGGCATAGTAGGCACTCCCCTGAAGTTACTGTGTAGCTATCTCTCTAACCGACACTGTCAGACCTTTGTTGGAAAAGGGACAAGCAGCATGGGAACGATAAAATGTGGCGTGCCTCAGGGCTCCGTACTTGGACCATTACTATTTTTAATATATATAAATGATATTGCTAAATGGGGACTTAAGGGTACAATACAACTCTATGCAGATGACACAGTGATTCTTTATCACAATAATGATTTAAACGAACTTGAAAAGGAAATGGAAAGGGATGTAGCTTGCCTGGCAAACTGGCTGCGATTAAACAAACTTAGCCTAAACATTAAAAAAACACATTACATACTGTTTGCAAATAAAAAAAAATGTAGGTCTTAATATAAGTCTTGATAATAACCGCCTTGAAAGGGTTGATGTTACAAAATATCTTGGCCTTTTCATTGATTCACAACTCACATGGAATCACCAATTTAAACATATTCTATCCAAAATTACTCCTATAACTGGGGTTTTATATAGACTTCGCGGGTTACTTCCTCCCTCTCTATTAAAATCGATTTACCATGCTATGATTCACTCACATCTAATATATCTCGCCGGAATCTGGGGATTTGCTACAAAAAAAATGATTTCAGAAGTCCAAGTCGTCCGAAATAGAGCCCTGCGAAATATTTTCAGTTTACCTCGGGACACACATGTCAAAGACATCTACAGAAACACCCAAATACTTCCTTTTAATACCATTCCCACTTTTGAAATAACGAAAACTATATTACAAGTAATTCAACACTCGGCACATTCCAACACTACACTATATTACAATTACGACGTACACCAACACAACACAAGAAATCACAACAAACTACATATACCAAAAATCAAATCAACAAAATATGGACTAAGATCCCTAGAATACATAGCTCACACAAAATATAATCAACTACCCATCGAGATCAAATGTGCAAGTCAATGTAAAAAGACCCAAACTAACATGCTCAAGCTTCATCTTATTAATGACTATCTGAAATAATAATGTTGTGTATGTCCCATCATATGTCCATTTAATACATACAGCTATATGTTTCATGTAATGCGTATCATTCCCGCAATGAGTTTATTAACTCCTGGGAGTACAATGCTTTATATAATATACTATATTCTGTATTGTATACTTTTAATTAAAAAAAATAAAAATAAATTATTACTTAAATAATTTTACACAAAAACTATAACTGATCATTAACGGTACAAAGTAAGTATTACACTTTGATATGGATAACTTTGCAGTCAGAAGCGTCACCAATGTAGATTTTGGAGATATTAGTAAAATAAAATACTGGCCTACTTATTTTGACCAAATAATAATTATGTTCTGAATATTTCTAATATTGAAATAAGAGTTTGTAATCTAATCATTATCATGAATATGTTAACTTGTTCATTGCACAAGACAACCATTTAGAAATGACAAAATGTTTTAGTGGGTAATTACATTCAGCGGAGCTGACAATGCTGCTCATCCTGATACTGGAATTATCGCCAAATTTTTTTTTGTTTCGCGTATAACATTTCTTGGGTTTTTCATTTAGTATCGACATTCGTTTGTTGGTATCGCTTTTTGGCACTAACACAAAAACAATCAATAAGTTTTAAGAAATCCAATTGAAAATATTTGACATCCGAAAAACAAAAAACGTGTCGTCTTTAATTCCTCTGTTTAAAGAGGATATTATAATATTTACAAGACGTTGAAACCTCAAAACATTGAAATGTTAAAATGTTTTAATTTATTTATTTATCGTGTTTATCTTAGAATTTTGAATAATTTTTTATTTTTTATTTTTCAATTTTTATAAACTTATAGTACCTACGATGCGCGACCGGAAAATGTCAACCAATTTTTAATATTTATGCTGGTTTTCTTCATAATCTTACTATAGGCAACTCTTTCGCACTATTGCAGTTCGAAAATAATCTTAATTTTTCCAAAAAGCTACCACCTTCTACCCACCCTAATACATATTTCGTTCAGCTAGGACGAATCAAATCGTCATCATCAGTTGACGCTGTTATAATAGAGAAATTCAAACAAAATCTCAAAAGTACAAATTAAATATAAACCTCAAAATTTTCCAAATTTTTTAACTAAGGGCATTATTTATATGTTGCCTAGAAGCGAAAATATTAATAATCCCTCTCAGTATAGACCCATTACATGTTTACCGACAATTTACAAAATTTTGACCTCTTGCTTGACAGATTTAATATATATATATATATATATACTCATTTAGATGAAAAAAATATTTTATCTGAACAACAAAAAGTTTGTCGCAGAAAACATATGGGATGTAAAGAACAATTAGTTATTGATTCTGTAATTCTAAAACAGATTCAAACTCGAAAACGTAATTTACATCCTTGCTATATAGACTACCAAAAGGCTTTCGATAGGGTCCCGCACTCGTGGCTGATCAAAGTATTAAATATATATAAAATTAACCCCATTATTATTAGCTTTTTGGAAAATATTATGTCCTTTTGGAATACCAATTTACTTATTAATTTAAAAGGTAAGAAAAAAACTTACAGAAATGCAGCCAATATTAATAAGATGGAGTTCCGAATAGTAAACCCGGACTTTATAAATAAACTTTAATTGAAAATATACGTTATTCTATGGATAATATATCAAGAGGATGGTGAAATACCACATAAATACAATCATTTGTATAAAGTGTGTCTCTGTAGGCAGAGCATGATGTAGTTAACCGATAAAATAATAATAATATTTGGACGATTTGTATAGCGCCGTTTTCGTGAAAAATCACCTCATAAATACAGACATAATACAAAATATCCAATATACAACGCTGATTTTTTTTATTGATTGATTGATCTATTTTTATTTTTTATTTATAATTTTTATGTGAACACAATAATCCCAAGTGCTCTCAACCGTCTGGAGCTAGTGACACTATGTCATCCACAATTGGGTACGTTAGTGGGAGGGAAAGGAAATGGGAAAGAGGGAGGTTGGGAATCACCTGTCTATTCAGATCTGGTAATTTTAAGAAACGTTTCAATTCTGAATGGTGGTCTTTCTATTGATAGTATCCACCACTCTGGAACGTGCCGCAAATATAATATGTATGTTATTTTTAATTAATAAATTGTAAAATAACACAAAATAATCAAACGAAATTTAAATCTGAAGCCGTGACCTCCGAATTCATAGCCGACGATCGTTACTACTAAACCAAGGAGATCGTCAGATTTATCAGATCAGCAAAGGGTTTTTCAAAAATAAGCACTATATTAGAAAATTATTAATTTGTTTTAGGCTAATAGTTTAAGATTAGCCGACAAAATTTTCAAATGAAATAGATTATCATTAATGGCGTCATACGATATTCTGGACAGTCGATTAAAGAAATAGATTATCAATAATGGCGTCATACGATATTCTGGACAGTCGATTAAAGAAATAGATTATCAATAATGGCGTCATACGATATACTGGACAGTTGATTAAAAGAAATAGATTATCAATAATGGCGTCATACGATATACTGGACAGTTGATTAAATGTTTACGTAGTTTAAAAAATAACGTAGGCTATGAAACTATTCTAGTCCCTGTCTGACAATGGATGCGCTATGGCAAGAGAAGAGTGCAACTGTGCGATGCTAATAAGTAATTTATTTGTTTTCTCTCTCTGTATTGTTAGGGCACTTCCTCTGTTATTCTATATTCAATGGTTATAGTTCACAATATGCATAGGTACGTGTATACGTATAAGTATTAGGTATCAATTATTATTGCAAAGATGGTGGTATATCTGAAAAGAGGCAAACCAGAAGCAATTATAAATTAACCCGAGGATTGGAAGTCAACCAAGAACTCTTCTGTGTTCAAACATTTTGAAGAAAGTTTCGTCAACAGAACATTGAACGTAACTCGATGGATGAAGCGCCCACAACATTATATGTCCCTATAATTATGTTTATTAGATTAGTTAGTTAAAATACATATTATGATAAATTATGTATCCACGTTTTGAAAATTGATTATTATTTCCTTGATAATAACCACAGAGTTTAATGCTTATCAGAAAAATTGGTTTACTTAAATACAGTATTGGGCAAGCAATTTTTTTTTATTTAAATGGAATACGTTATTGTCAAAAATAATTGTTATTGCTCCCAAATGTCAATAAAATGTCAAGCCACTGAATAATAACCATGGAAACGGTTTGGCGTTGGCACCATCTTGGCAGTCATTTTTGAACTTGTGTTTGGACAAAATGTTTTGTTGGTATGGCAAGACTGAGTATTTTATTTAGTCATTGAGTAAAACCAAGTTCAAAGAAGTTAAAGCAACAGGAAAGTCAAAATTTCTTCATCAAAAATAAGCACCACAAACTTAACATTAACATGGGTACCTACCTATTTACATATGTGCCTATCCTTTCTCTATTATACCTAGTAATGTCTTATAATGCATTAGTTTTGCAATGCTTGTATTAAATTTACTTTGCGCTAAAATTTTACTGGAACAAATTGGTTTTGATAAAAAACAAAATTAGTGCATTCATTTAACTTAGGACATACGTTCATCTTGGCAGTATAAATGAAGAAAATATGAGAGAGAAGAGAGAGATCTGCACAGTCCACCTAACATAAAGTAACGATAGACTCCTCTATATCTTTCGCAGGGATGGGTAACCTTTTCGCCGTCGGGGGCAATTTAGATGACTGTAGTGTATCACCCGCTGGCTGCAATTAGATTTTTTTTGGGAGGGGGGGGGGGGGGGGTCGTAATCCCTCTTACATTATTATGACCTCATTTTTTCAAGTATATTTTATTTAATATGTCTAAACAAACGTCATGTTTACAAATGAGTGTACTGCTAGAAATTTATAACTGCAATCGGAACGCGATAATGTTTTCCCCCTACAGATAAGTCCGCCAATCGAATTTTAAGTAACGTTCGAAACACAAGACTGGTTTAAACTAAAGAATAATTCTGCATAAGAGTTCTTGATCTGTAATAATCTTTAAACGCGGATCGAGCAAATGGTTTTCCTCGAAATTTTTCGGTATATAATGTGTAATTAGAATTTAAACTTTACTAAAATGCGAAATGCGTCAGCAGATGAACCAGGAATTTTAACACTTCATTCGGAAAAAAAACTGCTTTTTACATAATTCTACGTATACATTCGCGAGCCGAACTGCCGAACTGAACCTAAACTTATGGGAAAGGAATAAAGCAACTGCAAATGGCGCGAAACGCCGCTTGCAGTTGCTTCGTTCCTTTCCCGAAATTCGTGGCTGGGTTCGGTTTTAAGTTCGCAAATATATACGTACCATAAGCTTCAATCTTTGCGCTAGTCCACAGTTTTTTTTACAAATGTGTAATGTCCTGTGCTAAAAAAATCAGCTATTTATTTGTGCCTAAACTTATTTCTAGTAACGTGGCTGCATGCGTAAGAACCTGTTAGCTATATAGTTTCTCTAGGTTTTGTAATAATGCTTTAAAAATGTGTAAGAAATTGCCGCTTCAAAAAGCTTCGCGGGCCGCATGTGGACCGCGGGCCACAGGTTTCCCACCTCTGATCTAGCTGGTTAACTCTTGTTATTTTCTTATTTCTTCACTAAAAACCTGTACAAAATATTGATTCTATCGCTTGGGAGTGGTCGCATTCGATTCAACACGAATAAATCGGTAAACAATACCTCACTCGATCTGTAAACACGTATTTTTAAAAATCCACCTCCCCCTATCCCTCCCCGTGAGCATAGTTTTATGATTGCATCAATTTTTTCATTTCTTTGTTTATTTTGGTACTATTTTACCTACTAAAATAGTTAAACAAGTACTCTCTCCTATTGCTGGAATTGGCTAATAAATTATCCGTTCCACTAATTTGCATTGCTTCTTCCTGTAATCTCTACTATTTACATAAACTATTACATATCGACATCGTTGCACTCGTCCCATTACTTGGTTTTTTTAAACAAAAGTTCATAAATTTAATCAAGCTATACCTCTTGTACTACGCAAGTGCGCTGAAATGAGCTGTCATTTGCAGCGACCTGTTAGAGCCAATTCAACAAATAATAAACGAAAGCGCTTATTTATTTATTTAGACTAAAGTCCTTCAGCTCTAATAAGGTACAAAACGTAAAAATATGTGCCGTCTAGAAATTTCCTATTTTTCTGTTCTTTCCATTATTATTAGCATTCATGATAATATATTAGAAAACCATAGATAATCAAAAAAATAATTTTTAAATTCTCTTTTTAATTATATAAATTTATACTTTGTCCAGGTAAGCTTTGTATCGCATGGATAAAATAGCTAAATATAATTTACTTATAAGTTAATTAGAAAATAATATGGTAAAGTAAATCAAAGTACGAAGACAAGACCTTTTTTAAAGCTAATAAATAATACAAGTTAATAACAAGCAAATAGGTCTGAAATTAGTTGCCTTTTGAAACTCACAAAGTTATAAACACCAAATATATCAATAAGTTTACAGTATTTGTTTGCAAGGTGATGAATTCTTGGAATTGGTGAATACACAGAGTAGTTAGTATTGAGATTATTGTTACATTTAAAAGTGTCTTTGCTTCGAGTTTGTCTGGCAGGTACATTCATATAAATTAATGTCAATAATTCAGGGCTGCCAATGAGAGATTTGATAATTTTGAATAAAAATAATATATCAGTTAGACCTCTTCTATCCGATCGTTCGAGAAGTCTGGTTTCGGTACGTAAGTTATTATAATTTATAAATTCGATGGAAATATTCATCTAATATTTAAAAGACAAGTTTTTTATGCATAGCACAAAGGATAACAAATTATTATAAGCAATAATTAGTCGCCCGAAATATCTATACAAATTAAAAATATCTGCCGAGTAAAAATAAATGCCGCCGACGGGAATTGAATTCGCACCTTCTGATGTCCGGTCAGGTGCTCTGGATCACTGAGCTACGTCGGCTTATTTCGGAATTTATTTTGACTCGGGAGATATTTTCAATTTATATGGATATTTCGGGCAACTAATTATTACTTATAATAATTTGTTATGCTCTGTGATTGGTCGGCGGTGTCTGACAGAACTTCGAACTCTCCCTCACGGGTCGGTCGGTCGGAGCGTTAAGAATGCGGGCAATTTAGTCACAAACGCGTCACCACAGCGGAATACAAGTTATTTGAAAAATGTTCATGTTTTTATGAAATCTTGCAAATGATTTATTTTGGGATATGATGATTTCGTAACGAGCCTTGTGGGAATGGTTTTATTGTTAACTGACAAAACACAAACAATGAAAACGATATTGATTGAAAAAATACTGATAGAAGGAGTTTTTTTTTAAAATAACTTTGCTTTAATTCGTTGAATACTAAAAATTTATAAAAAGTTAAAACAACCCTTGGAAAGTTCTGGCTGCCTTTGGGTAAAGCCTCCACCCCTGCCAGCCTCCTGCTGTCTTCCTCCTTTCTTTTGCCTGAATGATGTATCTGCCTCACATTATTCAGCTACCACCGTTCAGGTCTTTCAATCATTTTTTTTTTTTAACCTTTCCTGATCTGTGGTATGTATTTACTACACATTGCTTCTAATAACTTTAATAACTCTATAAATATAATAAATTCTGGGTTCAGATTTTAGGTATTCCTCCGTTATACATTTATGCACTGAAATAAAAAATTATATTTTTACATAGTTTTCAAATTCAATTAAAAATCAGAGATTTTTGTAAAAATCGGGAACAAATACGCCAATACAATCATCCGTGTGATACTAATACGCGAAGTGTGTGCGAGGAAATGACCCGCTATTGATGTCCCGCTTTAATTTGCTATGCGGGAACATGAGACATCCACACGTCTCCAGTTGTATTTTGATTTAGACCATCGATACCTACGACCGCACAGCTGTGTTTGTACCAGCCGCCAGCCGCTAGCCAGTCGGCTGCGAACCGTCGTTAGATGTGGACCTCTCGCACGTTTCTTTAGCATCTGCCGAGGGTTTTTTCATGTTTTCAGCAATTAAATTACAATTATTATCACTTTTGATATAAAATATAATAAACATAATCGATTAGCTATGAATATTCATATTTTTCCGATATTAAATCGCTTATTTTGAGATGTGTATTGACTACACAACACCGGAACGTGTGGATTTTTTTAGCACAGTAAGGGAAAGGTTAAGTGAGTACTGCTCAAGAGTCCAAAAAGCTCCAAGCCATCCGTAGTCAGTGAGACAATGACATCAGTAATTGGGGTATTTTTAGAGGCTAAAAGAAGTGGGGAGAGAAATGAGATGGGAAATAGGAAGGTGGGGAAGTACCTCGCTATCTGCCCACCAAACACGGCTAAAGCCATTCCAAGCAATGTTTCGATTCTGAATGGTGGTCTTTCACCAGGGTGATTCTGGAATTATCAGGAACGTGCCGTAAATACACTATATTTTATTTTAAATGAATAAATTGTAACATAACACAAATTAATCAAATAAAATTTAATTTGGGCACTACGGGATTTGAGCCCCTAGACCTCCTGATTTGTATCTAAAGATCCAAACCACTCAACCATGGAGGCCATCAATATATTTATCTGTGAAGATCAAAACCAATCAACCATAGAGGCCATCAATATATTTATATGTGAAGATCAAAAACAATCAACCATAGAGACCATCAGTATATTTGTATCTGAAGATCAAAACCACTCAACCACGAAGGCCATCAATAAATGTGTATAGTTTGATGTGGCTTAAAACAAACATGATCTTGATATTTATAATAGATAATGATGAGGCGTGTTGGAGATTATGTAAGTTCATTTGAAATATAAAATCGTATTCTTAACTTTAAGGACTATTCCTCGAACAAAAGTTGAATTAGTGTAACATTCCCAACTAACACGATTATCTGTCCACACACAATCGACAAATAAGTAATGTAATGTTTTACTATGAACAATAGGTGTGACGGTACCTAATTTTACACAGGTAAGTATTTTAATAAATAATAATGTTCAAACAATTGTGTAACCAAATTGATTCAAATGTACTTTAATGTTTCGTGCAGACATAACCGTTTTTTTACGCCGGTCCGTGTTAAAAGTGATCATTGTTCTCATTTTCCAGGGAAACAAAGGCTCTTTGTTTCAGATAAAGCGAAACTGCGAACTGCGACATTACGCGACGCTGTGTAATTAACGCAGATGATTATTAACATCAAACATGGCCGCCTGCTCGTGTCCAGCGGTCGAGCCCTAGCTCCCCGGGAGATATCTTGTAAAACGCTGGAATTAATTCCCATCCCCTTTCTTCCGCGCTATGAGCCCCGCGTGTTAACCCCGCGGGCTATCTTTCATTTTGCTACAGTAAAATAATTAATGGCGGTCTTAAATATCTGCTAACCCCTCTGTTTTTGACCGTTCCCGCACACTCAAAGGAAGTAAAATCCTTCCCCAACCTCCCTCTGGCAGGCCGCCATTAAACATTGCAAAAATAACCCTTATTCCGAGAGTACTTAATACCCAAATCCAAAACGCGAGTATTTTTACCCTTTTTTCTCTTTCCCCTTAACGACAGCCTCATTTGATAAATCACCCCCAAGGAATCAGATTGTTGGAGAGCTTTAGCGAAATTTCCCTCGAACGCTCGCGCGAAACTCGCCCTTATTCCGGGGGGTTGCCCCCAAAAACGGGTAAAAAAAGCCTACCCCCATTTGTGTACTTGGGGGGGCGGTAAAAATGTTTCGGGAGAAGTACAAGCCGTTAAGGGAGGTTCCACAATGCGAACGTGTTTTATAAAATCACCCCCTTTTAACGCACGAAGCCGGGCAAAGGGAAGATCTCTGGCATACATAATGTACACCGAGACAGGGGGTGTTTTTTTTTGCTACCCTATGTAATCAAAATGGCGGGTTGCTCGGGGTAGGGGCGGACGACAAGCGGCCTTATTCCCCTCGCTCTCGTGCCTTATGTGGTCTTATTCCGTGCCGAGGGCGGATTTTTGCGCCATTTTGTTATGCTATTTTAGTTGACTTCAACAAAATAGTATTTTTAAGATGACAAATCGTCACCTTATTTTTTCCCTATCAAGATGATAACGACACCAGAAAAACCAAATCCATGAATGTTAATACAGTTTAAACTGTCAGGTTCTATACAACATTTACAAGTACGTAACTTCAAAAGTCGACAAAAATATTACGCCATAAAATAATACTAGGACAGAGAACGATTTACCTGTATAAAAAAGTCTGTTTCTATATCTTAATCTTGCTCACTAATCTGTACACTGGCAAGATCGCCTCATTAACAATGATGTGTTTTTTTAATAAGTCAACCAAAACGGGTTTGCTGTCCTTTTGGTCAGTTTTATAAATTAGGTGTTACAGTTGAACCATAATATTTTCCATTGTTAAACATTATCGTTTCACTTGGTCCTCAATAAATATAAAGATTTTCATAAATATAATACCAATTTAGAATATAGTTTAACAAAAAGACAGCTACACAGTTGGAGAACGTCGTTTTACAATATTCAATCTTTATTCAATATTCAACGTTTATTCAATGATGAAATAGGCATGGTTTATTGGGGAAATTCAATATACACCAAAGAGGTGTTTATTATCCAAAAGAGATGCTTATGAAAAAGTTTTTCTCAAATTCCGATTATGTTGAATCATGTGGACCATTTTAAAAAAAAATGTAACTTCCATCTATTTTTCTCTATCATCCATATATTCGATATATGGACGATATTATGTATACAATGTAAAAACAATGTTTTTTTATTCATTTTTATAGTGGATTTATGCCTATAAGTATGGTTATCTCCAGATAAGTTCCCATAAGACACTAAAAACATAAACGAATACTTTTCATGAATAAAATATATCTGTATCTATCTATTATTATATTTAAACACTGCAATTTTATAATATGTGTGAATTTGTCTGTAAGTAATAGGAAATAGGATGTACCTATAAGCTATATCCTTTTTACTTTATGTGACGGTAAAATAAATGTTTTTTTTTATTTAATTTGATTTTTAATTTTGAATTTCAATATCACAATAACGTATTTGTGTGCCTAACAATACTAATACTGATAAAGAACCACCGTTCTATTTTTACATCTAGTTGAATCTGTACATGGAAAATAAAATACAGGAACTAATTGTATGGCTAATGCAGAGTAAATGGCTAAAAGCAGCTCAGTTTATACGAAACAAAATACGAATAAAATCTAGTAGCATTCTTTGAGATATTACGTTTCAGAAAGAACTGACGAATGACTTAATTGTAGTTTATTTCAGAAACTTATAATGCAAAAAATCTGTTTTTTTTTTTAACTAGATTTCAAATATTATATATCTTGAGCCCATTTTCTTTTTTGAACTAGGTTTTAAATCCTTTAGCGGCTTGATTTTTTCGTCTATTTTTCAAGTTTTTTTAATGGATTCACTTCAAGTTTTGTTATCTGTTGGTGTTGGTGGTGTGCCTTGGCTGTTTTTAGTATCGCTATGGTGAAAGACAACCATTCAGGTTCGAAACCTTACTTCAAATGGAATCAAGCGTATTTGGCGAACAGATCTGAAAATCTAGATACTCCCCACCTTCCTCATCCCTATCTTCTTACCTCACCACATTATACCCATCAGCTTTACAATATACCCAAATAGGGATGCCGTAGTCTTGCGTCAGCAAAGTCGACTCCGGACAATCGGGAGCAGTTGGGACTCTTTTGCAGAATGCAAACACATAATTATTTTTTTTTTTAAATCAACCAGTTAAAACCATTTTTTTCACAATAATCTATTTTAAAATGTCTTTTAAATTATTTTTAGTATGAGAATTGAACCTTTCTTCTCAGAGACTGGAGTCAACCGCGCTACCAGCCTCGCAAAATGCCGATCCGGTTGGATTGACATTTACTTCGTATATTAACTGTAGTGTCATACGATTTCAGCGAAATGTGCATGTCCGCGTGGATATGCGTGATTGCCACCAAACGATTGACGATGAGTTTATCGGCCGAGTTTCAGCTGGATCGGATGTCGGGAAGTGGTTTAATTTCCACTTCCAAGATATGCATTCATTCATTCAAACAAAAGTGAAATTTGAATATTGGTATTAAAAAAAATCAAAATGGCTCTGGAGCTTGCCTGGGAGATACTGGTTGGGGCCTTCTGCAACTTTATATGAAGGTGCGTAAGCATTTGGCATATAAAGTAAATTTGTTTAGGGGTGTCGCGGGACGGGCTTATTAAATTTGGTTGCCATTTTTATCTTTTTTCCGCGCAGTAGACCTTTTTTATCACGCGGAAATTATTCGATATATTTTAGGTGTGACAGCAACAGAAAAATAAGACCCGAAAAAATCCTCGCCTCGGAGTATTTTTTACCTTTTTTTGTTTGCCTTTATTTATGGGTATATAAATTATATGGAACGCAAGAAACACATGAATTGCCCAAAAAAGGTTCGGACATAAAAATTGTTAGATACTCCCTGTTTTAATTGAGTTTAAATGGTAAAATATTCAGTAAAAAAGAATAGCTTACATCACAGTATTATAACTGTATAACATCTACTATCTAGCATTATTGTAAGGCATTATTTCATAGTTATAGGTACTTGCGATATAAACTTAGAGTCCGATATTATTGTTGTCAAATAGAGGTCAGTTACTTACTCTGTTGGTATGGATTACGTACCTGGTAATGCTATTTACTGGATATACTTGTGTTTTACTTATGACTTTTACATATTTACTTCTATCCGCTCTTTTTGTCCAAAATAATTTTGTAAAATCCTTTTATGAGTATAATATTTACTAATAATTCTGCCATAATCATGTGCATAAAGCAGTCTAACAGTACTCTAGTGAGAATTTGAAATTTCCACTGATTTTCTAGTCCTCGATAATATTTTCTGCTTGCGATGTAATTTTCATCTAGACCTGTAAAGGTTTTAAATATCAATTTAACTGTAAAAAAATAAATTTTAAAAACCATATCGTTCGGTGTACATTTTTCATTCTAAATTTTCCATCAGAGCGAGGTAATGACTGTCTTGACACAGGCTAACCACTAGCCTAGTGAGACAGGTTATGAGAAACCTCAACATTTTCTATTTACATGTTTATAGTTGCAAATTTCTTAAATACAGATATTATTATTATTATCATGTCGTTTCTTATAGAACATTGACTTAAAAACGATAATAAGTAATGTGTAGTATTATATCCATCATAGCATAAGCAACATTTTCAGATTGAAGGGAGTAGAATGAATTTTAAAAATTTCAGTTTATTCATAATCCGAAAATGTGTCCATTATTTAAAAAAAAAATACTTCAAAATTATTAGTTATGCTGCACGTTGATAATAATTGAACTCGGGGTCATCAATTTCACCTGTTTAACTAAATCTCCTTTTCAAATCCCTAATGTCTCATGTTCAAACCGGATTCACCACCCCAGGGTGCTTGCAAAATGCCCGCACTTTGCTGCAACCTCCATCCTGCAGGAGCTGGGTGGCTAAGCAAAGCGTGCAATAAAGTGCCAGCTACTTCTCATCCCTCTCCTTTCTCTTCTTCCCTTATATTCCCCTCCCGACCTGTTTTGCAGAGCTCAGCTTATGTGGACGACACCTAGCCCCCCTCCCCCCTAAAGCGCCGTGCAGCGCTAATGCAAGACTTTCTGCAAGCCGAGGCTCGAGCGATTCTGTGCAAACGCCTCGGTGAAAGAGGGTAGTTTGGTAGGTACTTGGTACATAGAATACATAGGACTTACCTATGGGTCCCTGCAAAATTTTCTCCCCACTGCAATGTCGCGAGCACTCGCTTATCGCTAGCATGCATATTGTTTGCTGCAACGATTACATCGAACCTTTAGATAATCAATATTCGGAAATCGAACAGTTTTATCACTACCCGAAAAAAAGAACAATAAATTGAATAAGTGGAAATTGGTCAATAAAATTTAACATATTTCGGTTTACAAATTCTTATATTTGAAATTTTTTCGAATTCTATTAAAGCCCTTTATGTTTTTTGATGTTTTTTGTTGATGTTCCGTGAGTGCAAGTGCGTTTTGTGTTTAAAATAACATTGTTTTGTTTTTAGTGTTGTGTTTTATTTTTATAGTTCAGGTGTGTCCAGAATGCTTGTTTTTCATTATTTGAGTATTTTAATGCTTTTGTAATTATTATTTCATGACTTTATTCCAGAGAAACTTTTTTTTCAGATTTGTTAGAAAAATTAAAACAAACACTTTTTAAAAAAGGTTCATTTAAACACACATTAAGAATGTAAATACATGATTTACCCATATTCCTTCGCACTTACCTATTGATAAGAAAATATCGCGTCTTTTCATGTTTTTAGATTCCCTTCATTATAGTTGAGCAGACATAAATTCCTGGACGAACTCCACATCGAATTCCAAGTAAAAAAAAACAATTTATCTTGTCTTTCAAATTTTCGTTGGAAATATAAAATGACATAGGAATTAATTACACAAAGCCTTATCCATCAACCTCTACCCGGAAATCCATCAGGCTGCCATGATGTCATCCGTCGAGCCTTTCAAATACTTTACGTTAATGAATTTTACGTCAAATCTCTCCCGCAAGTATTTTTCGTCACATTTTCCTCACCCTTGTTTAAATTTTCGTATTTTTTTCCGGAACAAACGAAAATCGTCCCTTACTCAAGAGCCAATCGGATTTACCCATTATAACCACCCTCTATCCTCTCTCATACAACCTTCCCGCCATAGCTATTGTCATTTGAAAAGCGTCAATTGCTCCCATTCATAATATCGGAAGTAGGTAAATGCTTTGAGTCATAAAGCTTTTTTACGACAATCATCTTGCTTTTTAGCTACCTATGTACCATTACCACTTTTGGTAAAGATACTTAGGTTAATTGGCCATTAGTTTAAGTGAGCTCAAATAATATTTTAATAAGCTGCTTGATAATTTCTTGATTTTCAAAAAGTTATAACCTCTTTCTGGTTCCCCATCTTATCGGAGTTTGGCTTAACAATTTGTAGGCTCAGAACATCTCTGCTACTCTGAATTCGTACCACTCATGTGAATTTCGAAGCCATGAAGTGGTAAAGTTTTAATTATTTTAGTGTATCGGTTATATGCATTACCTGAATTTTTTTATACTTTTGTTCACTTTTTAGGGTTTAATGAACCTCAATGCAATGCAATTTATTTATATCTAAGTTCGTACATTTAGTTTACAGGTAAATATAAGACAAGTACAGGTAATTCTAAAAATATTCCTAATGTAAAACATAGTCAGAAACTGTATGCAAATGGTTATGTAGTAATGCTTTGTTAACACCTCAACAGGAGTTAAGTACCTGTGCTAAGGTACTTGCATGTTTTATATAAGGTTTTATTGTTAGATTAGTAGCAACTAACTAGTAGCAGACCGGTCAGTGGCTGAGTTGGCATTTCGTTTGGGTCCCACTCGGGCGTCTTACGTTCAATTCCTCGACTGGCGAAGTCATCCATCACGACACAAGCAACATTTTCCGTTTACTGTGATGGTAGTATTGTCAGGTTATTCGTAACCCGGGAATGTTTGTCTTTCTTTAAAAAAATGTTCTGCAGTACATCATAATAGTATACTAATATATAGAGAAAAATGGGATACTTCCCGAGATGAACTTAAATGAATTAAAATTAAGAATACCGTTAAAATTGTGTGGAATATATAAAATTTATATTTCTGATTCTGATTATCATACTAAGAATATGGAATTTCCATATTTTCATACATGTATATTGATTTTAAAAACAAATTAAACCCCCACATTGCGAAACGGTTCCAACTGGCTGCAACGTCCTTTTGACATAGAAACCGCCAATGCAAGACTTGTAAGATGGCTGTCACCAACGTCGCACTGCATGACGTCAACACCGCCGAATTCACGAATAAAAACAAACACGTCGTTTTGGACGCAAATCGAAAACGGCACATTTTAAATTTTTATACAAAAAAATATTACTCAACATAAAAATAAAATAAAATTACTCTCACTATTGTAATTTTTTTGTAGAACTAAACAAAAACAGTGAAAATACCCTGTTAATGTAGGTATTTAAAAATATAATAAATTAAACAATTAAAAAGTTTATCCGAGACACTATCTAGGTTTCATACGAATTTCATTAAAAACTTTATATCCATTTAAAAAGGTAGATGCCACAAATATGGGAAAAAATAGTTGCAAAATGATATTTTATAATTCTGAATTTGAAATATGAGATCGACAAATATGACGCTTAATAAATAGGTTCTAATGGTAGAGAGGTTTAAGATACCTGTCTCAGTAAGACAAGAGGTCCTAGGTTCAATTCCTAGTTGTGAACGTTATCTTTTTATTTTTCTGTATCTTGTTCTGTTTCATGTTCGGTTTAGATATATTAGTATTATCTTCTTCTTTAATGATATAAATACCTTCTAATTACATGTTATGTTTGATTTGGGTTAAATAGGAATGAAGACAATGTTAATACATTAACCACTCGAGCGATTTTTGGCATACTATGCCAACATTTTGAGAGATTGCTTACCATAATATGCCTAATTTATATAACCTAAAAAAATGTGATAAATAATAAAATCTATGTGAATTTATTAGCTTTAAAAAGCAGTAAGCAGTTTCATATGTTTCCATATTTATATTTTGAGAAATGGTATTAATTAAATAATATGGTAAATGTATATACATTTATGATCCCAATCGCTCGAGTAGTTATGGATAAATTAAAGAATATAAATAGTTCTTGTTATCCACATTTTTAAGATGGCGCGAACATCGAATGGAATAATACGTTATTA
Source organism: Hesperophylax magnus (assembly GCA_026573805.1). NCBI lineage: Eukaryota > Metazoa > Arthropoda > Insecta > Trichoptera > Limnephilidae > Hesperophylax > Hesperophylax magnus. The sequence continues at coordinate 5,078,342 of JAIUSX010000091.1, read as the reverse complement.
TCTCCGGGCATTAAAAACCGTCGAGACATCCCGCTATAAACTTTGGCGTCGCATTTAATGTTTCGTTCTTTGGTCTGCGCTCTCGGAGGCTTTTGTTAGCGCTGAGGTTGTAACAAACCGTCGTGTTGCAAGTCCGATAGGAATTTATCTTGTGGAAACTTTGCTGCTATAGAGCGTCGAGCCCTATTCGCTGTCACAGGCTCCCCACTATCGGCGCAAGTTATTGTGGGCGTTTTTTACGTCACTGGTGTCTTTTGTTTGTCCGTAGCATGAGCAAACCACGCAAAAAGATAATAATAACCAGCTATATAGGAGATAAATGAGTATAATGAGAAAAATGAGAAATAAATTCACCGGTTTCCTGATAAACTTTTAACAAAATACAAATGTTTTATTACGTCGGATAAATGTTGGAACACGTGTTCATAAAAATTCTTATATTTTAGAATTTTGTCATTATGTATTATCAAAATAGTAAAATGGTGGCCTCAGTACGGGAAAGCTCCCATTGAAGATCACATTACCAAATAATATTTTATAAAAAGGCAAATGTAGGTACATGTATTCTTGTTCAGATATATTATGAATTTGACTCAAAGTTTATCAGGAAACGGTCTGCAATCCCGTTTTTAACCGGATTAATAATAATTTGAAAATATTCTTAATAAATTAGTAATACTCACTTTTCTCCACGTAGGCACTCTAATGGCGGTGCCGTGGCCTTGAGGTGATTTTTCACGAAAACTGTGCTATAAAAATGCCAAACATTATTCTCGCCCTAGTGAAAGAACATCATCGAAATCATTGAAACGTTGCTTGGAATTGCTTCATCCGAATTTAATGTTTCGAATTCCCAATTATCTCTGATTACGTATGTAAGGGTTCGAAATGATAAACCAGCCTTCAACGAAGCAACCTTCCCAACATACCTTCCATTGATATGCTTGGTGTTAAGTTAGCCTCTCAGAACGTAATGTACAGGGTCCAAAGATACTTCAATAGTATACAATTGCTTACTGGTTACATTTGGCAGCCACCTATGGTCTAGAGCAAGGCTGCCCAACCCCAGGCCCGCGGGCCACATTGTGGCCCGCGAACGAATTATAAGTGGGCCGCGTGAAACATTTTCAAAAAACCCGCCAATCCGCCAATTTGAAAAAGTGTCGCGGGCCCGCGGTAAAACAAACAATGCAGCTTGCGCGCGGTCACCAGTGTTGCCAACGACGGCGATTTATCGCTATTTAGGCTACTCAGAACGAGAATCAGCGACGAAAAAATCTAACCTGTTGAACTTACTTTTGAAACAAAAATACACCGGTTTTCGACATAATATTCTTTGCGTCGAAATGGAATCCTGTAGCCACCCCCCCCCCCCCATGGAATTCGAACAATTGCTGTGGGGTATCACATATGATGTTCGGGTGTGCGGAATTTTTTCTCAGCGAAGTTTCGTAACAACCCCCCCCCCCTATGGATTTCAAATATTTCGTGGGGAGCACTTATTTAGATTTATTCTTGTGGGGAATTATGTTTCATAGAAATTCTCTAACAACCCCCCCCCCCACGGAAATAGGAACCGTCAGGTATTTAGTGGCCCGCCAGTGATTCAAAATCGTCAATTTCGCCCAACTGCTAAAAAGGTTGGGCAGCCTTGGTCTAGAGTCTAGAGTCTCAAGGTACTTAAAAGGTACAAAAAAATCCTTGACTCGACTCTTGTGCGTTCCATAGATTCCCCTCTCTTGACAAACGGATTGCAATTTTTAGAACACATGCTCAGGCGGGAATCCTATCCTTGGTCTACCAGTATTTCAATGGATTTAGTATTTCTCAGAGGAATTAGCGTCTTTGAACCCTTCGGCATCGGAAAACATGTTACATTAGAACGACTCGTTTCTAAGACTCGTTCTTCAGTTCAATAGCTCGGTAGTGAAACGAATTTCCGGCCTCTGTATTTCCTTCCTTCTGCAACATGGGTCTCTTCAAGACACCCTTTTCTCATTCCTCACCTCTAAAAGACCCTCCACACAGCATCCCCCACAGATGACATAGGCCCTCAAGCAAATTATTTTTTCACTGGTTCCGGACTGTTGGGAATCTTCTTTGGTTTTCAAACAAAGCGAATCTTCGCTTGAGGCAATATGTAAGCGGATGAATGAAGAGTTGTATAGTGTCACGCTTGTGTCGAGTCGGTTGCTTGAGGCAATGTGTAAGCGAATGAATGAAGAGTTGTATAGTGTCACGCTTGTGTCGAGTCGGTTGCTTGAGGCAATGTGTAAGCGAATGAATGAAGAGTTGTATAGTGTCACGCTTGTGTCGAGTCGGTTGCTTGAGGCAATGTTTAAGCGAATGAATGAAGAGTTGTATAGTGTCACGCTTGTGTCGAGTCGGTTGCTTGAGGCAATGTGTAAGCGAATGAATGAAGAGTTGTATAGTGTCACGCTCTACGTACGAGGACCATCGGTCCAGCTTTTCAGCGCTACGTCGTACCGGCGCGCGGTACGCTTGGCACTATTTCCAACCTTATTTTGTATGATATGAAGGCTGACGTAGTTAAGATAGATTACTGAAGAATGTGAGTTCCTAACTGAGAGGATGTCGAATAAAAACATTTCACAGAATTCATTTAACCAATAATAATAATAATAATATGACTTGTATAGCGCCGTTTTTGTGCAAAATCACCTCAAGGGCGCTGTACAAATTTATAAAACATTTCTACAATGATCTATGTTATTGTTATTACTAACTATTTATGGAGATAATATACAGTACAAAACTTACCTGGTAGGTCACTTGAGATTAACACTTAGTTAAAATTATCTAATAGTTTATTAGCGAAATTTAGATACAAGATTTAGGACATAATTAGAAAATTGCACCTCTTCAAAAAACTGTTCTCTAAATAAACAACACACTTAAAAACCTTTTATCAATAAATGCCCATTCCACACAAAATATATTCAAGTACCAACGTTTTCTGTTTGAGCTTTTTTGGAATTTTGTAACTTGTTAATTTATTTATTTATTGCTTTTCACAGAATACAAAGCATATTTTTTTCAATTAATAATCAACCTCACTAGGTCAAAATCTGTTTCAAGGTCAACACTTTACACATTTGAGTGAAGTTATCTGAAGTTAATCAACATGCATAAACACATAATACCTAATACAAAGAGAAAAGATAATTTATCTTATTAATTTTCCACTCGTTCTTAAAAATATATACACAGGTACGAATTTAGTTCAATTTATTAATGATTTTTTTTTTATTGACAAGTAATTTTAACATAATATTATTTTCTACTTTGAGTTAAATTTTTTGCTTTATGAGGGTAATATTTCACAATATAAGAGACTTGAGAAGTACTAAGTAGAATAATAACAATTTAGTTCACCTCAAGTACGTACGCTTTATTACTCTTGAGGGACGCAGGTTAGCCTTTTCACGTGACGTATTTCAAGACAGGCAAAACCCAGGTATATTTTTACTACTCCAAATCACTCTCTGTTAGTTTGGTTTGGTGCCATTAAGGGAAATTAGTTTTCTTCGAAATGAACAGAAGAGAAATGAATTTTAAAAATGACTAAACGTTGACCAACGAGTGTTTCAGTTTTCCAAGAAACGCCATACAACACTTTCAGACAAGCGACTGCCAGTTGATAACTTGTCAAGGGGCAAACGTTATTCACAAGTTGTAGAGCTTTCCGAGCTTTAATTTGTAAATTTATTTCATGTTTAAGCAATATAAACCACAGAAACAGAAGTGAGTTTTGGTATATTAACAAACATTTTTTTACATAATGTGTACTTGCGCAGAACCGAAAATAATTTCAGGATCTCATAAACGTAGATTTTGGGAAGTTAAAAATATATTATTTTACAAGCAATAATTATTCGCCTGAAACACTCATCCACATTGAAAAATCTCCTGATAAAAGATACATGACGCCAACGGGACTCGAACCCGTGTCCCTTCGATTTCCGGTCGACAGCTCTGACCACTGAACTATGGCGGCTTATCTCTTATCCGCGAAATAATTCAATATATACTAGTGTTTTATTCAACAATTACTGCTTGTTACATTTTTTCACCTGCAAACAACCAACTTTATTTTATATGAGAAAGGCATTGTAAGTGCTTACTCTCTCACTAGATGGCGTCGAGACAAATTGTCTACATTTTTAGGTGAAATACTTGAACTTGTCAAATATTAATTATTAGAAAAACATTAGTGTACCTTAAAAATAATATTGAAAAATATATATTTTTTATTCATTAATTGCTTTTCAAAAGAAGAAAATTACCCTTTGAACATTGATAAAATAAACTTATGAATGTTCAAACTTGAAAACCTACGTCATCTGTAAAACTTTGAAAAATTTTTTTTTTTAAATAATGTTGGTACTTACTTTATCGCTTGTCTGATATGATCTATACTTATTAAATCCAAATTTGAAAATGAACTAATCACACCCCAAAGTTTTGCGTCATGAACCTGAAACACTTTGTATATAATATTAAATTACTTTTTCACTTTGAACTGATACTGAAACGGTACATTGATTGAATAGGTACCTACCTATTATCCAAATTTGAAAATATCAATATAAATACATTTAAAATGCTAATTTATTATTTTGAAAGTATAATATTTAAATAATATAAAGAAGAGAATCGAATAAAGATTAGGAAGTGACTGGAAGTAGAGACTGAAAAGTTAACTTAAAACTGGCAGTGGTAGCACATATTTAATGCTTGATAAAAATTGGGGGAATTGTTTGAAAAAATTTGGTGTTTTTGTTTTTCAATGGTGTAGAAATTTTTGCTACTTTCATTTGGAATAACGTTATTTCTCAGAGGGCTTGTTTTCCATAAAATGATAAATCGTATACTGTTTCCCAAAAATATAATATATTAGACATCGGTTGTAATAACAGGCAAATTTTCTCGTTTCAAATTATAAAAATTCCTACCACCTGAACTAGTAGCTAAAATCCAATAACAAATAGCGCGCAAAGCCAGTTGTACCAACGTAAACGAAAACCGCCAATTTTTATTCGCTCTAGATAGCGAGGAAAAAATTCTGAAATCTACGTGTTTTTAAATATACATACGGTCTGAAAGGGAACGTTTAAGACCGAGTTCTAAAGAGTTAAATAATTTAAAAATATGTGTATTCAGAAAAATCCGGTATTTTTTCAAGCTACACGTAGATTAAGCAGGAGTACATAACCGCCATGTAAAAGTGCGATGGCTTTACTCCCAGCTGGGCCCCACCCCTTTCCACCCGCTCGTGTGGGGGAGGCAGGAGTGGACAATAGGCCTTTGTCTACCCTCGACAAGGGCGGAGAGGGGACGTTTTGAGGGGACGCAATTGGCCATTTTACCCTTTCATTGCTTATATTCAATTTTATGTAATATATCAGGGAAGCTATCCGTACATTTATATTAATCAAGTAGATAAGTATCCACAGACATAAGTAATTTTCTTTATTTTTATAGTGGAATGACATTAAATGACTACTCATAATAGATAATACTGAGTGATAAGACCAAGTTAGCAGAAAATGTTACACATAATCGTACTTCGTATACCGGCCGTAATACCGCAGTATTAGTGGCTGACTGATTTTTAAACTGCCTGACCCCTGGGATTAGGGACGTATTACTATGGTATTAAGACGGAATTCGCGGACTTTGTTAAAAATTGGTTGATTTGACAAATATCGAACGGTCGCGCAATAAAAATGTAAAGAATTAGTATTAACCATTGGCAGCAATATCACAGGAATATTTTAAATCGATTTACTAAAGCAAAGGCGAAACGCGTAATCAAATTGGCCGAATTTTGAAGCAATTCAAAGCAGACCATGTCAATGATATCGCAAATGTCATCCGAAGAAACGTGAATTTAGCAAATTACAAAATAAATGCAAAAATGACAATATTTTTGAGAATTGGAACAAAGTGGTGCCATTCTAAAAAAATCTTGCATGAATATTATTATGTACCAGCGCTACAGCGGCGTATTAGGGAATCGTATGTAATATATTCGTAAGACTGAATGAGTCTTACCTCGAATTGTAATATTTAATCAGTGGAGACAATATTAACGACTCCCAAACAAAAGATATGAAACAGGATAAGTTTCAGTCACATCTAAATAGAAAATATGCGTTTCACGTCTTTCGTTTGAGAGTCATAAATATTGTCTTCAATGATTAAATATTTTATTTATGTTCTCGTTGTAAAAAAGTAGTAATCATTTAAACAATTTTCAAAATGATTTAATTTACATTTTAAAAAAACAGATAACAATTACTTCTATTCGCCTACGGAAAGGGGAGTTAATTACCTATGCCTGTTAACCTAAGCAAATGTCTTTAAAAGTTAGTTAAAATATAAAAGGACTTTATTCGTGTTACATTATATTGGGTAATCGGATAAAACAGAACAGTGACAATACAGAACATGATAAAAATACTAGTTTAAGTTAGGTAGAGTTGGTTTAGATTACATTAGACGACATTAAGTTGGGCTATTTAAAAATAATCACTTTTTGCATAGTTCTGTTTTGTCACTGTTATGATTTTTTATGGAACCTAAAATTATTTCGTCATTTGATAAACGTATAAAAGTACTTCTTCAAGAACAATCATACAATTATTATCAATAATAATTCATCTCATAAAATTAATTCCTTTTGTATACGTTTTCGTAGTACGTACCTACGAAGAATATTTTCCTACGAAAACGAAATCGTATTTCGGAAAACCGAAATCAGGGGGTTAATGAGATAACTTGTCGATTCTAGTCTTGCCGAATAACTAGATTGTGATTATTGTTGTTTTTTGTGTTACGTGATGAGCTTTTCCTGCATTTTTAACCCTCTAGGTAGACCTTCTTCTGCTGTCGTGTGCTAGTGAATGCAATAAATAACTTTTTTTTATACAAATCATCGATATATTTGAAAACTAACACGATGACCCCTTAAAAGTTAATTTGAAAATGTTTTTTTTTAATAAAATTTGTACGAGAAGGTAGGAAGAAATTTTTTCTATTCAATATTGAAATATAACATTTTTTAAAGTTTTATCCAAAACGATTGACCAAAGGTACCTTTAATGAGACCGAGACGACAGACTACCAAATATTCGGTTAACATCTTCCCACCATTATTGCTGAGACATGGATTGTTTTTGGCAGATTCCACCTATTCCACGAACAACGATTAATCGTTTATTGGCATTCAGAAGGTTAAATTTTAGAAAGATTTTGCTAGTAACATACAATAATATGGAAATCGAAATTATTCCGTGCTAAAAAAAGAACAGGGAATTTGTAAAAACCTTTCAACCCTTACTTTGTATCAGTTTATGAATCTTAAATCCATAAACATTTAAACCACACATTTCTTAGTCTACGTGTAGGTACATTTCAAAGGGTAAAATGGATTCCCACAAAACCTTAATTATGATTTCTGTAAATTTCTGCTGGTTGTAATAGATTCATAAAAAATACTTGAAATTAATTGGAAATAAACAAAATATCAATTAATATTTTTCACTAAATAACTAAAGAAAAATGTGTAATTCTTTGATGTTATTCCATAAAGTTTTTTGCGACGACCTCCAGAATTCCGAAAAATTCCAGAGACCTTTTTAAATCTCCACTCAATTCTTCTTTCGATACTAAAAAATAAAGGTTTTTTATAGCAACCGATTTCGTCGTACAATATTTTTCGTCAATATGCGGTACGATTAATATATATATATATATTTAGATGACTAAGAATGTATGTCCAGTATATTGTTGTATGTAACCGTACAAGGATATGCTGGCCTGTGAAAATTATCTTCCAATTTCACCTATGTTTTAGTTGTATAAAAATGCATTAAAGTTTTGGTACCTACAGCTATATGCCCTTTTTAAATTTTAATATTTGTTTGTTCCTCAGAAGACAATTAATGGTTTTCCACATTTTTACTATGATGAGTAAGATGTGAGACGACTATTATTTTATATTTGTAGTAATCATTAACTTTGTGGCTCGCCATAATTTACAATAAAAATATATAAACTTATTTTAGACCACTTTAATTTTAATTACACTCTACCGGGTTTGGAAGCACCCTTCCTTCGTCAGGAAAATATTAAAACATAATAAAACGTTTTAATATTCTCCTGACGAAAGAAGGGTGCTTCCGAAACCGGTAGAGTGTAATTAAAATTAAAGTGGTCTAAAATACGTTTATATATTGTTATTGTAGATTATTATTTTAGTTTTATGGAGATATAAACACGGTTTAATGATTGATCTTATTATTGGACTAGCTGTACCCCGCTTCGCGTTGCTATGACTCAGTCTGTCTGTGCAGATAAAGAATGATATCGCGTGTTGCTTTTATGTCCAACAGATGGGGCTGTTTTTTTTAAATATTTTTTACCTGTCACAGGTAACATCTTCATAGTAAAGGTATATAAAAACACACGCGTATTCGAATGCAACGTTGTGTCTAAATTTTAAAGCAGTCGGTAAAGATTTTGAACAAACGAACATTTACATTTTTATTTATATTGGTAGATTGGATATCATATTCCCAAAACCTATTGGGATATCTTATCAAAAAAGTCAAACGCTAAAAATATTTATATATTATAATAGGTTATGGAATATCATTTTATAACATTGAATGTATATCGTAATATAACCAACGTTTTATTTGAATAATTATTTTAAAATTAGGCCACAAATTTCATGAATATATTTGAACATCGAATCTGATCAAATGTGTAGATTCACATTGATATTTTTACAATTTCCTCTTTCTTGAAAAACAAAAACCGTTAAATCTAAGCATTGACTTCCGCGATACAGATATTCATTAAGCGATGCATTTTTTGTGCCCACAAAATCAAGTTCAAAGACCTTGCCCGCTGTCGTGCGCGCTACTTGTGTAGAGCGGTAGAGCTTTAGAACTGTAGAACTGTAGAAGTGTGTGGCATTCGATCCAGACGATTTCCGGGTAGACTGGTTGTGTCCATCGTAGGCACAATATTTGGGGTTACAAAAATGTTTCCAACACAAACACTATACAGGGCATTGTCCCTACAATAGGGTCACTGAAATATTGAAGACGCTCTGCGACTAGTCGCTCGCCACCAGACAATAGCCGGAATATTAGCGAACAATTCGCAAATAGACAACAGGACCACGGCTTTTGTTCGTACTTTAAAAGAAATACAAACATTTTGATAGTCTGCTTGATGGATAGGTGCAAAACACAAAATGAGTTTTCACTGACATTGTCTTTTTAACTAAAGTTGTTTTTGTGGCGTCATTTTAATTTAATGAAAATCGATTACATATATAGACCACTATTAATCAAAATAATAGACATGTTTATAAACTAATGGTTTCCTCATCAGGATTTTATATTGTTTATCCTAACGAAGAAACCATTGGTTTTGAAACGTGTCGATTATTTTGATTAAACTGTTAAGAATACAAAGTTATTTATGTTATTGGTTAAATTCTGAAGTTTGTGTGTATTTTAATTTTAATTTATAAAAATCCCATTTTTCGTTAGCTATTTATTCATTTGCGTATAAATACAACTAGTGTCGTGCATTGCTCTATGACTAAACGTAGGCTGGGTGTAGTTTTAGAATTTCGGGAATGAAAAATTGAGCATTGAATACATTACGAAAATGGTTATTTTACTATCATCTTCCACCGATAAACACTAAATTCATGGAAAAAATACATTTGATCAGATATTTGGTCGCTTTTACAAAAACCTTCAAAAATTTATTCTTTTGGTTCGTTATGATTAGCGTTGGCACAGCTTTTTAGCCTTTATGGACTGCACGCCACTGGTAACGATAATACACACATTTAAAATAGTAAAAAAATCTTTCAAGAAATGTGTTGTAACTTTATTTATTTATTGTTTATTTGCAAAAACAGTATAAACCAGAACATTGCAATATCGATAATTAAAATTTACAAAAAAGTGAATAGCAAATACATTTACAAGTGGGACAAAGAAAAAAGTTTCAAATTTAGGTTTACAATGTTAAGTATTGAATAATAATATTTCACGTCTAAATACGTTGTAGGACATGCGGAAAATATCCACATTTCCTGCGAAGCAGTTAATTAACCTAGTGATTCTTCCCAAGAGCATCACCATTGGTAAGTTAGTTCTGCACCTAGGAAGAATCAAAAGCCTGTGTTGGCGGCCTCGCGTAAAATTATCCGGGATATAAAATCCTATTTTAGCCAGAATGTCTGGTATTGATACTAAGCCGTTTAGAAGCTTATACACCATCAGGAGTAATGCAACATCCCTTCTGGAACTAAGGCTGCATACACCCAGCATTCCCAAGATAAATGCTATTGGAAACAGCCATGGGTAATATCCAAACTCTCTCATGTAGAGGTATCGTAAAAACTTCTTTTGTATCTTCTCGTACATTGACAGGGTCCTCTGGCCCCCATACCTGAGATCCATTCTCGAGAATGCTACGCACTAAGCTAAAGTAAAGCAGCCTTATTACTGCAAGGTTGGTCAAGTCTTTCGAATTGTGTATGACAAAACCCAACATCTTAGTGGCTGATTTATTTATTTATTGCCTTATATTATGTGATTTTTATAAAATTTTATGCTACCTTAACTTTTTTAATATATGTATGAATTCAAGCTAAATAAATAAATAAGAAATTCTTTTGTTAATTTTCATTATAAGGTTATCCTTACGAAGAAAACATTGGTTTTGAAACGTGCTGATCCTTTTGATTGAGTAGTCGTGTTTACAAAGTTATTTATTTTATTTAAATCTAAAGTTTTTACTACAACAGTATTGGATGGATAGTGCAAATCTAATCTGCCATATTACATTTTAACAAATCGGAATTAAAATTACATGACAAGAAAAATAAAAGTGTAAATTACAAAAAAAAAGATATTTGCAAAAAAATTTTGCAAAAACAAAAGTGTCTTGGCCCTGCAAATGCAGCCATGTGGCTGCTTGCCCGCAGTTTCTATCTTAAAATGTTGTTGTAATTAATGATGAATAAGGAGCATAATTTTTTATCGTAAGGTATTCGTAGATAAGTGAAAAATATTAGTAGTTTGGTATCTATCGCTTTAGTGTAAACAATAATTTAAATAAGTAAACTATACAATTAATAGTATTTTTAATTCTGGCATTTGAATGTTCTTAGATATTATTACTAACGAATAAATAACAAACAAATGAAAACCTTCTTCGATGAACCAAAAATATTATTATATTAATTATTGTTTTCATTTTACTAATCTTACGCTTGTCCACTAGGAGCCGGACCGAGTAAGAACCGCAGCAAAAGAATAATATTTTGTCGCAATATTCTTGTAAATATGGCGGCAGGTGGCTTTCGTAGCGGCGCGGTGGTTGTTTGTTTTATTTACGTTTTTAGAAGGAAAATAAAAGCATTCCCTTGTTAAAACCGCCTAATATTTGGAGTAACCATATTCCATATCGTGCGTCATATCGCTACAAAACACCGCATTGTCAAAACCAACAAACTCACAACTCCAAAAAAAGTATTAATCCAAAACAACCCTTAAAATTTGTTTCCATAGGGGGCATTTTATGAAATCAACTATTGCAGATATAAAGGTTTGTTTTTAAATGGCGGACCACAGAAGCACAGGTGTGTTGACTTTTCGATCACCCAGCCTATGTTTGACTAGTTTACCTATTATTTTTAATGAGAACGAAACAAATATACCCAATTCCCATAAAACTGATTAATGTATTTACGTGAGAAGTCAAAGAGCAATGAACTATTGTAAAATAGTAAGATGATGATTAAATACGCATCTGCGCCTTGCTCTGTTTACATATTAGGTACTATCAATGTGCCTGGGATACTGGGATCAATAACCTTGATTATTTGATCAAGTATTAATATAAACAGTGCGTTGTAACTGGTTCAATGCCCTCCAAGTTGAACTTGTTATTTGAACTCAGCTCGTGTGCGTTTTAGAACGCAGGGTGGAACAATGTTTGATCAGTACGACTATCTTAGAAAGAGACATCAACGCAAGGTTGGGTAACGTGACGCTTGCTTTTAAGATTAAGATATCGTAAACAAGCTCATATCCATTGATACCCATCAATATATAATTTACACTTTTTTAGCAGTACGTGTAAGTACTTGTATATATACTAATGACAAGGGTGTATATAAGGGATTAGGGGGTTCAAAGGTTCAGCCTCAGTATTTCATAGGAAAAAAGAAAATAGTACTCATAGATTGAATTCCTTGAAATACAACAACATTACTTGCACCATCTCTTTTATCAATGTGAATGCTGAATAAATATTTCAAAGCTACAAATTTCATCAGGAAAGATATTTAGAACTAAAAACAGTTCATTCAGAAATTCTCGACTGAAAAGACTGTACAATTTGGGCTCTTGCAGTCGTTGTAGACGCATAATATAAGCCTTCAAAACATAAATTTTAAAATAAACGAGATTTTGTGCCTCAAAGCTGTGCCAAAAAAAACTTATTTTTCCATTTGTAATGTAATTAATTTTGATTGTTTTTAATATTCAACGCAAACCTTTGTTCTAAATAGCACACATTTGAATATTCCACAAAAAGGATAAAAAGAAATAATACAAATCATCCCTTTTCCCTATCTGTTTAGGGTAACTTTAATGCCTACGTTCCCTCCCCTTCTCTGCGGCAAAAGGCAAAAGTCGCTTCCTGTAATTTCCGCGTGCACGAAAATTAAAAAAAAACCTGCGTGCTCGGCAAATTACCATATCAAAGCGCATGTGAATGCTTTATTCTTGACTCTAACATTGCTTCTATGATAATATTAAACCCACAGTATTTTTTTTGTTTTGTATATAAGAAGTATTTTTGTACCTATATATAAACCTTATTGTAAGTTTTTCGCAATAATAATAATAATAATAATTGGATAATTTGTAGAGCGCCGTTTTTGTGAAAAATCACCTCAAGGGCGCTAAAAAAAACTTATTTTTCCATTTGTAATGTAATTAATTTTGATTGTTTTTAATATTCAACGCAAACCTTTGTTCTAAATAGCACACATTTGAATATTCCACAAAAAGGATAAAAAGAAATAATACAAATCATCCCTTTTCCCTAATGTTTCAGAAATTTATAAAAAATCCTTTGTGATGAAACATTTCAGGCGATGCCATGCAAAATCATGTGTTTTTGGTTTGAAAATTTGGTCACCTAGAAATTTTTCAGATGCTTTAATTAAATACTACGAATAGAATACATCTTGGTCTTTGAAATAATCGAGTCTTTTAAGATCTAAGTCTTTTTATAAGCCCAGAAAAAAATAATTTCCGTTATGATTTTATTGTATAATGTGGAAAATTAAGTTATTTATAAAATGATAGAAAAAAAATTAAATATTTGTGCCTGAACATCCACAAAACAAAATAAAAGGCACTTTTTCGCCATGTTTTTTTTTGCATAAATCAAAAAAGGCGGGAATTTAAGCGGGAATTTAAATCTTATCGCCATCTACGTATGGGTTGTTATTGATACCTTAATATCAAACTACAATTACATTGAAAACAGAACATTTCAAAACCTCTGTTCTATATAATGTAGGTAGGTAGTCTAAGTAGATACCTACATACGTTTTATTTTTGTGGGTATCTTTTTAATTATGGAATTAAGGACAAAGATTAATTGCGTCATTTATGTTATTTAGCTGTATGCACTGTTTATACAGATATCAAAACTTTATTTAAACGTGCACAAGATGAAATTTCTACATACGGAAAGGATTTTGACTGACAAAACATAGGTTTATAGCTACCATTAAGCCTTGGGGCTAATTGGATGAAAGGATTTCACTGATTTATCGTATTCTGCAATATTTCTAATGATTATTGCTAATTTATTAAAATCTCTTCAATTTATTGATAATCCGGTTAAAAACGGGATTGCAAGCCGTTTTCAGATAACCTTTTTAGTAAGTTCCTAATATGTCGAAACACGTGTTCATGTAACTACATTTGCCTTGATGCATTTGACGAAGTGCGTATATATCAGATTTGCAGTAATTTTAGATTTCTATGATTTTAATTTTTAATGTCACATTTTCATTTGAAAAAAAAATGGCAACTGCATGGGAACATAGCTCTGTCCACCCTTACGGTCTACCGATAGCTTTGAAGTATGACGCACACGCGGTTAATAAAGTGAAGACAATTCGTTATCCTTAAAACCAAAAATCCATCTGTATGGTAATTTTCAATTTATTTTTCGTAGGCAATAACCAAGGGTCTTTGAAAAAAACAAAGAACCGCCATTATACGTGGTCGCTGGGGACATGCGTAGGTACTTTATACACAGCCTTCTATTTACATAATACGTATATTACAAAACTTTTATTCTGGGGTGCTTTAATTAAGAAAGGCTGGAAAATATTGCCTACATTGCAATCATTTCAGTAATATGGCTTTAATGGAAAAACTGTCTTATATAAATTATTACCGGTTAATGAATGCTTGTAGGCGTGATTATCATCTCCCAATTCGTTACATTTTTATATATTTTTAACGGAATGATGTCCTCGTTAATAATTAATCGTCGATATATTACATAAGTAACGACGAGGCGTACCAGGCACACTACACTTTTTCATATTGAAGCTAACAATACCAATGCAACAACTCAGTAATTACTAGCGCAATCACAACTTACACCTACTACGAAAAATTACGACATTTAGACATCTTTCACGATTCCTTTCTGACATACAAAACTAACATATTAAATTTCTTAGGGTGTCATATTTAAAAAATATATTTTCACTCCATTTTTCAAATTTCTATGTATTAACAGTTAATTACAATTCGTGAACATATTATAATTCTTGATTTCAATTTTTTATTCTCTCCGCACGCTTTCTTCCTTTTAAAACAATCTCAGGCGAAATTACGCAATGATATTTTATGGACAGACGTAATAGGTACTACAACTATGCAATAACGAAAAATATCCTTAACTGTATTTTATTGTACTGTGTATGTCTTAATAAATAAATAAATAAGAAAAATGATTTGATGTACTAATAAATGTCGATGTACGATTAAAAGATTTTCATATTACCTTCTTTACGAAAGTTCATACAGATAAAGTAAGTTGAAAAAGGTTTTTTGCTGCCTCTAATTTGTTTTCTGTTTTAAATAACTTGAATCAAGTCCATAGTTGTTTGTAATAATTTTAAAAGGCTGGGTGTAGGAAGCATTGTCATTAGGGTTCTACTGCTAGCATCCACTCAGTATTAATAAGACCCTCTCTAGGCATACATTGACCAATGAAATTTGAGTCAATACGATCAATCATCGTGTCAGCTAGTCTCAGGGACATTCTCTTGGAAGTGTGTTAGAGGAGATTATTTTTGATGGACAACACATTATTAATGTATTGGGTTATACGTTTATTAGAGAAATTGTGAAATATAATATTTTGTTATATTTTTACGGTTGAAACATAAGAATTGAAAAGTATTTCATTCAAAGAAATTTTACGGCACTGCAGTATTTGAACTGGAGTCAGTGGGACTGTAACACCGATGATATTGGTGATTTAGAGAGGAGTCAGTGAGACTGTAGGATTCATAATATTGGTTTTTGTCCGGGGTCAATGGGACTGTAGTCCATATATTGGGTTTTTCCAGTCTGTGGGACCATAGCCCATATTTGATAGGAGTTTTTCCAGAGACAGTGGGACTGAGTAGTCCGATTGTACACGATTAGTACACGATTTGGGTTTTTTCAGAGTTAGTTGGACTGTAATCTAATCATGATGATCTGATCCAATTGTTATATATTCGAGAGTCAGTGGCACTGTAGTTCATATTCCTGTTGCATTGGGTTTTTTCTAGAGTCAGTGGAACTTTAGTAAAAACAACATTAGGGTTTCACATATAAAACTTGAGGTATGTGAAGAGTCTGTGGGAATGTGATACCAAAATTGTAGTGGTTGTTGTAACTAGAAAAAAAATAAGTGAGGTGAGCTGCTGAAAGAAGGGTATTAATATGGATGAAAGTTAAGAAGAATCAGAATGCGTAGATCACACTGTTAAACGTAAAGTTAAATCAGTAACAAGAAAGATAATGAATTTATGGAATCTATGTAGAATAATACTTAAAGTGTAATATTTATTTAGCGTAGGGATACCGACAATCGGTGCCTCTAAGATACAAGGTCACTTCTAAGAGTATTTAAACCTTATGCCAGTACTCTGGGCTCTGCCGGTGTGAACCTTCTATTTCTCGAGATACTCGTAGGACCAAAAACAATCCATTCAATTGAATTAAGGGGCAGTGAAGAAAAGAACTGAGGCCACCTCGGTGATTTTTTTTTCTCGTGGGGCCTTCAAGAAACCCAAACAAAGAGGAACTTCTAATGGAAAAGCTTTACCGCTACAAGAGCTTCCATGGGATACGCGGGACTTGATTGGACAAATTCAAAGGAATGATATGAAATCTGAGACAGCAAAATGATCCTGATTGCTCACAGGAACTAACTGTAAATAGTCACTGCTTTAATAAATAAATAATAGTGAAGTTTAAAAGTTTTATTAAGTTATCTCTCATAAAATCGATTATAATTTATGAAATTAATAAAGTGTCAATGTTAATTAATATTTTCGACTTTTCAAACTCCAACATAAATGATTTTTTTTTATCTCTTGTGATCGTTTGCCACGTATTGCTTCATAGTTATGTAACTACGTGCGTGCATGAACGATAATTCTATTTAGATAACATCACATCTGGAAAAACAAATGCTGTCGGTATTTTGAAAATAGTAACTTCAAGCTTCAATGAAAAAGTGTGTGAAGCTATTACAAAATTTGAAACTTTGAAAAATTACCAAATAGTAGCCACACACACAGTGAGTGATAAATTTGGGTAGGTACATAAAACGAAGAATAAAATAAAATACAATAAATGGGTAATGACAATGGCGTTGGCTACATAATGAAACATGGTACCGAATAAACATTACCGTTCACGCAAAACTGAATAATACATTTTCCATTGAATGTATTTCTAACAATTGAGATTTTCTCGGTTGGGAAACCGCGACACGGTAATCACAAAAAAAACTGCAAAAAAGCTCGCCAAAAGGACTGAAGAATGTTGCGTTCGAGAATGAATCATGCTTTGAATTTTAAAATTCCAAAAAAACAAAAAGGACGAGGAATAAGAATAACAGCATTCCTTTGTTTGGTTTTCTGTGGTTATTCGGAAATGGGACGAAATAAATAAAGGGCCACGGACGGGGGCCGGGTTTTCCGTTTTTAATAATTTTCGTTGTTCCCGGCTACAACATTTCGGACTTAACAAAAGTGCGATATCATTTTTTCTCCCCAGTAATTGTGTTTCTGTAGGAGCGTTATTCTCCGTTACATGGTACCTATGGCCCATCTACATAAAGGAAAATGGTGGGCGGGTTAATCTCTCAAAATTTTAAAAAAATGTTCGCCTCGCCTTGAAACAAAAGGATCGTGTTTCACTGCCTTAACGCTGGTTTTCACATTCAAGTTGTCTAATAATTATTGCATCGCTTGATATATTGTTCGAATTTTCTTTTTTACGAAATATGATACATTTTGTCTGGAAACAATGATTTTTAAACATATGTTAACTAACTTTAAATTATAGTATATTAATTACAATTATAGTGATCTATTTTTGGGGTGTTATTGTTGTGTTGCGCTGCCTCTTTTTTAGCCAACGTTTAGTACAGCATTACAGTGTCCATCGTCAGGGCCGAAGTGTAAACATTGCACACATCTACCTTTTTAAATATCATTTCGTTATTAAAGTCATTTGAATTTTATGTAAGTACAATAACATTTTTTTCTATGAACTATTTACAACAAAGCCATGCATAATAGCATCTCTTCACAATCCTTAGAACTATAAAACCGTATTTAAAACTCCCCCGTTCTTCGGATTAATAAACAAAACCCTCGACAGGGTTTCTCCAATTTTCCGCTCCATTGTTAAATGAACGACCCATAAAGTAAACAAATCTTCATTAAAATGGGTTATAAGATTAAATCCAGAATTGGGTAGCATTGTACCTTCGATATACAAATAAATTTCAATTAAATCCTTATTTTTTTCTATTTATCTTATCTCCACGTCCCCTAAAAATGGATGGGTCCTTAATGGCGCTGAAGCGGGTAGAAGAGTGTGTGAGGGTGGGTGGTTGCGGGGTGGTAGGGGAGGGTCAGGAGGGGTACGCGCGCGGAATAATAAATGACCGCGTTACCGGGCAGGAGACCGGGGGAGGTTTTAACCCCCGGGTCATACATGGCGGGCGTAGGCTTTATTTTTCGGTCCACATAAGTGGACGACGTATATAGGGATACCAGCAGAGGCCTACCCCCCCCACCCGCTCTAACTCCCCCCTCCCAGGGAAATGGGCGCTGCCAGCATTTTCAAAATGGAAGGAAAATTTAAATAAATATGTGTCACGAAAAGGATATTAGAATCTTTTTTTTAAAACTCTCATCAACTTTTTTTCGTTCATATTTAAATAATTTTGTTTCTTCTATTGCCAACTACGATTATGCTAAATATCCAACATATTTATATACATGCTTAGCAGTATATAACCACTTTAAATATCGTAATTCCAACATATTATGTCTTTACTTGCTTGGCAGTATATAATAACTTTAACGTGGGAATCCGTGTGGCTTTCTTACTACACGCTGTTCAGAATGAATTTGAACATTTTCCTGCTAATTTGAGAGGCGGGTTTGGGTACCGCTGCCCGGAAACCATTAATTGGATAACCAACACACTTGGCCATTGTTCACACCAAATGGTTTGCTACGTTTGGTATCTTAGCAGAGGTTCAGGGGGTTCATCGGGTGATGTGTGTTCAGGATGCGCCTACCCACTAGCCACAGCTGCGTGGCGTGCCGGATTGGGAGAGGTTGGCTTGCTGAGATCCTTTGACCTCTCCAACTGAACACACTGATCTCTAAATTCCTACCCACCCCTCATACGTTTTCCTTCCAAGAACTTTTTCTCCTTCCTTTCCTTAAAAATAACAACCACACCCTGGTAATAAATAGGCCCTGGACGGAAATTTTTTGTGTGGGGATAAAAAATATATTTTTGAAAATGGAAGAAAAGTTTTTTTGTATGTTTTAGCCATGTACCTGCATACTGCATACATTAAACTTATTAAGTGCACAATTTTATAATATATCGCCAGAGTAAATGACATCTTAAAATCTGTTTAAATTATTTTCTTCAGATTCGCGATACACAAATTCATACCTGGGTATTTCGATGGGTTAGAAAAATAATCTGGTCAGAATCCGAGATGTTTTTCTCCAGTAGATACCAGTTAAAAAGGTCCTTATCATTTCGTGCTTAATAATGTTTACGAAAACTTATTTTCAACCGAAAATCAAAAAAATTACATTAAAAACCCTTACATCTTCGTGATTTATTTGAACATCATATTTTTACTTCCGAATACTTTAAAAGTGTTAGACAGTCAATATATTTTAAACAAAACAAGATTTATTTTTTTTTAAAGAAAGAAAAACATTCCCGGGTTACGAATAACCTGACAATATTTGAAAATCTCCTACTACCACCACAGTAAGCTGAAAATTGCTTGTGTTGTGATGGAGGACTTAGCCAGCCGAGGAATTGAACACACTACGCCTGGATGGGACCCAAACGCGATGTCAACTCGGCCACCGACCGGTCGCCGAAGATTTAAAACAATATTCATAGTTGCTAAGAAATACTAAAATGTAATAGTATATAAGTTATTATTCATAATTTGTCAACTGAAATATACAAATAACAAAAAAAAAAAAAAAAAAAACATATTTAAAAATTTGAAATATTCACGTAATAAAATGGTGTTAATTTAAAACACCCTCAATTGGCGGACACTTTTTAAACCCCTATGCCAAAATTACCGATATTTTTTAAGGTTCATAAAACGATTGGGTATATTTAGTCTCCTTCTATTAATATTGAGTACGTACCTAGTAAGACTGTGAAATTTTATACACATTGTTTAACTGCCGGGAAAACATTATTATGGATTCGTGTTAACAATTACCTAAATACAATAACCGAGTTACTAAAGTGACAATTCTATAGACTCTTGAAAAGTGATATAAAGTCTTGAAAAGTGATATAAAGCCTTGAAAAGTGATAAAATATGTTAAATAAGTTTCGTTAGATTAGGTTTATAGGCCTTTCTTTATCGCTTTTAATGATTTTATTTAATTTTTGAAAGTGCGTTGAATTGCCACTGTACCCTGAGTAGCCAAGGGACCCTTAATACCTAGCCAAGAAGTTGGTTCCCTACGTAGGTATGTTTTTGAAAAAAATCCTCTGTTTCCTGTTACGTAAATTTCTGCCAATTTTCAAATTCTATGATACCCTTTAAATCTTTCTTTGTCTATCGTTCGCATTTTTTTTCAATTGCCAACACATCAAGGATATTCAGAAAATTTTTCAATCCCTGAGGGCCTCGGCCCCTCTGTTCTGAGAGAAAAATGGCCAAATAATTTAAAAGGTTATTTCCCCCAAACCGCAAGGGTTTCGTGTTATTAATAAGTGAAAACAACAATATTATTCCAGACTTTTCACAAAGTAGGCGACACAGAAGGTTTTGATAAGTTGGGTACCCTTTTACATGCAATACGTATGCTATTATACTATGTACTTAGGTATATTTATTGGATTTAAAAATAAATAAACAGGTAAAATATATCTAATTATATAAAGAAAAGGATTTATTGAGTGATTTAACATTTAATTGCTTTTTTCATATTTATATTCGAGTTTAAATGAAAAAAATAACACAATACATACGTCACTTTAAAAATACCCTTGCTTGTGTAGTGGTGTACTAGATGGGTCAAAAGTTTATTAAATATAGTATAAAATCGATCTCCTTGTCGTTATTATTTGATGGAGTGTCTCAAAATGGAGATTCGTTTGCAGTATCATAGATTTTACTAAAGATTGGTGCGAAGAGATCAACGACTTCTTGGGGATTATTTGGCCATTTTATTATCTCAATATATGTTAGAGAGAACGCCAGATTCATTATAATTGAGCATTTTTGAAAAATTGTAAATTTTCTGAGGATTTGCAGTCGCCATTTCTGCGCAGTTATCAATGTACTTTAGGTAACATAACTTAGAAATATTTTTAGTAGTCGTTCTAAGTTCACAAAATTTAGCATAAAGGATCGCGTGATGATTTGTACACTTTATGAGCAAAATTTAGCACAAAGGATCGCGTGATGATTTGTATACTTTATGAGCAATTTTTAGCATAAAGGATCGCGTGATGATTTGTACACTTTATGAGCAAAATTTAGCATAAAGGATCGCGTGAGGTTTGTACACTTTATGAGCAATTTTTAGCATAAAAGATCGCGTGATGATTTGTACACTTTATGAGCAAAATTTAGCATAAAGGATCGCGTGATGATTTGTACACTTTATGAGCAAAATTTAGCATAAAGGATCGCGTGATGATTTGTACACTTTATGAGAAATTTTTGTATCTTACTATTTTGATAAGATGTTTACTAAATCAATTTTGGGTAATTATACTTTGTGATTTTAGAAACAGGCATAAACATTTCAAATGCATTGTTTAGAATTAACTAAAATGTATCTACCATTTCTCCAAGATCCAAAAATCTTTAATCAGCAGAAGATAAAAGATTAGTAATTTGATTAAAATCTGCTATGAATAAGTTCAATTTTGTTGATACCCATGGATATTTTATTTTTATTGAACTATAACATTCAATTGTTAGTGGGGATTACTCGAATTAGGTACGTATTGATTGGAAGAATAGTATCAGTAGATACGGATACTTTTACAGAAGAAAAATTCGTAAATGCTAGATCGAGAGTTAACATTGCATATATAGAATAACTGCCTAAAATTTGACATCCCGATTATTTCGTGAGAACTGTGATTGATCTTGTCATGTTGAAAAGATAATAAATAAAGATAAAATAAATAGATGACGAAATTGAGAAAGCCGTGGATACTATAATGACTGGAAAAATGAGTTCGATTTTTTTGGAATTACTTTTTTTAATGACTTTTGAATGTAAACTGTAAATATAATATATCATCGAAGAAGAAAATAATACATAATATAAACGAAATATGAAACCGAACAATACATAGAAATTAAATTATTAACCTCAAAACAGTCTTGTCCTAGTGAGGTTGAAAATTCTAATGTATAAAAGATACAATGTAAAGAAACAATAAATAAAATAAAAACAGGCAACAGTCTCAACTGGTAATAATTGCAAAACTAGATAAAAATAAAATGTTTATTTTTTGGAATATTTATTGAGTAAAACCTCAAATTGTAATATTTAATTATTGAAGACAATATTAGCGATTTCTAAACGAAAATCTGAAATCGCTAATATTGTCTTCAATAATTAAAAATAAAATCTTTGTGAAAAATCAAACAGTTTTAAGTGAAACTTATTTGAGGTGTTAATTGAGGTAAAATTAAGTACAAAAGTAAAATTTTACAAGACATCAGCTAGGAAATTCAAACCTAATAATAACCTTGAAAGAAAGGTAATTGCTGGATATTCCTTGAAGTGGACATGAATTTATTTAGTTGGACGTCCAATTCGTGGAAGTGCGCCATCTGCGCTTTTTGGAATGGCGACATTTTTTAAATGTAACGATAAATTTACACAGGCAAAACATCAAACTAACAATAGTTGCTAATAAAAAATCACGAGACTTGAATGTCCAGTTCATTGGCTGTCCATTTCATGGTAACTCTTCTCTACTTGGTACTTCACTTTTTACATTATAAATTTATTATGTAAACTGTTTATATTTCAACAAAACTAAGTACATTTTTTTCTATGTATACTTTTTAATAGCACGATTGTCTTCTTAATATCTTATCTTATGAATAACATGCCCTAAGTATTATTTCGTGAAATAAGCCATCATAAAGTATATTGAATCCTTAATTTAAAAAGCGGATGAAATTTAAATAACAATAATAATTAATAAGGCAGTTTTGTGAAGGTTTACCACAAGTGCGCTTCACACTAAATAACAAAACCTGCAAAACTATTATTTAAAATATTTATGAACAACATGAACTGAACTGATATCAAACTTCTGAACAAACTAAATACAAAATTAATTAATTAATTCAACTTAATAAAATAGAATAGCTTATTTACGTATTGGGGGGTGGTTTTATTATGCGTGCCGTTTACGCGGGGTGGCAGAAAGGAAGGTACGTGTTCGGTAAACCTCTCCCCCGTCCCATTCCGGAAAGGGGTAAATACGCAAATAACGGGGGTACATAATGTAATGCCATATCTTTATGACAAACACAGCGCTCGTTACCATTTCTCTAGAGGCGCTGAGGATGTTTCCGAATGAGGAATATGAACATAGTATTATGTTCCTACTCAGTTTTTACGACGCCATTTTGAAAACGGATACGGAAAGGTTAGTATCGCCATCGCGCGGAAGGGCGGTTGAATCAACGGATCGGAGGAAAAACGCTGAGGTTTTTTTTAATTAAAATATTTTTTCAAACGTCGTTTTAATGGTGTATGAGAATACAGTCCGCACATTAGGTTCAATCTAGTGAATAAAACAAGTATTCTGGCTGAGTTTGTTAATTAGAAACGTCTTTTGGGAATAATTCGACAATGGTGACGATGTGTGCTGGGGATTCATAAGTGAATTATTTTGCACAAATTTAACCTTGTGGTTTTCTACCTAATTTTAGGAAATAAATAGGTACCTATATTAAACAGGTAGTATTATCCACGAATAATATTAATTGTTATATCTCCTGGAATAAAGGAAATAGTATGCAATGATTATATATAAAATGATATGTAAGTCGATACTTACCTATTACGTTTACCTTTTTTTATGTGAAACCGCACAAGAGTTCCGACTGCTCCCAACCGTCTGAAGCCAATGAAACTATGGCATTCCCATTTGGAGTATGTTGTGAAGATGAATGTAGTGGGGAAGGAAAGAAAATGGGGAAGCGGAAGGTGAGGAAGTGCTTTCTATTTAAACACTGCCAAAGCCATTTCAAGCAACTTTACAATTCTGAATGATGATCTCACACTGGAAAGTGGCGCAAATACTATATATTATTTTAAATAAGTAATTTGTGAAATAACATAAATTAATCAAATAAAATTTACTTACGTACGCAATTACCTGGAGGTGTTCGTGATTAATTTATTATTTAAGTTCAGGTTCGATATCACTGTGAACTACTATTAGAGGTATTCTAATGTCACTTTTGCGTTCTTATTCACCTTATCTTTATATCTCGAATTATGCCCACTTGGCCCATGGCCTTGAAGATATCGTGTACTATCCTTATAAGACAATAAGATTTTTTTTTTCTCCAAGAATCCCAAACACCAAAAATTATTTTTTTGTTTGTTTTTGTCTTACGTGAATACCGCACAAGATGCCCAAGAGCTTCGAAATGTCTGGAGTCAGTGAGATTCTGGCATACCCAATTGGGATATGTTGTGAGGTTGAAGGTAGTGGGGAGGCGAAAGGGATTTTGATAGGGAAAGGTTGGGAAGAGTAAGGTGGGGAAGTACTTGGCTATTCATATCTGGTCACCAAATGTGACTAAAGCCATTTCAAGCACCTTTTTAATTCTGAACGGTGGTCTCTTACATCAGGGCGATAGTATCTTGAACTCTCAAACGTGCCGCAAATATACTATATATTATTTTAAATGAAAAAATTGAAATAGCTGCGATTAATTTTAAAACAAACCGCGTGCACGCCGGGATGCTTATTTCTTTTTCCGTGTGCAATAGGAGGCTATACGGCAGTACAGCCTTGAAACACGCGAGGGTTTGTTGCGCCAATTCTCTTTCTAAGCTAGGGTACTGCCTCCTATTGGAAATACACCACCGGGATTTGAAACAGGATTGTTAGATGAAAGCCTCATCCCTCGATCACAGAGGCAGTCATGGTTAAAAAATTTAAAAAATTTGTAATAGTAAAAAAAAAACTAAAGAGGATAAACTTCTTTATTATTTGAATATATAACGATTAAAAATTGCAACATAAAAAAATACAAAATAAAAAAAAAACGATAAATAAATAACACTGTAGATAGGTACGTCAACTAGTTTCTGATATAACCCAATCTTCTTCAGGACAGAAATAATAAAAATGTTAAGGTGTGACCGAAACGTAGGTAATGTATATATTCTAATAAAGTGGTTGAAACTCTAGTTACGGACTTATATATGCATGATTGGTGCCGCAATCATTTTGACAACCAAACTTCTCCCCTTGACGAGGGTAAATGAAGGGCTTAACAAGATTTTACGGCTGTTCAAGTCGTTTTGAGATAAGTGTGATTGAAGGCAAAAGCAAAACAAAAAGCGTTTAAATGTAAAGTGTTAGACACGCTCGTATAAAATCTACTTACTTGCATGCAAATGCTTGCATCTAAGTACATATACTTATAAAGACCACCTATTTGAAGCACAACGTATAAAGACCACAAAAAAATAATATTCGCTTAGAAAATGTCGCTCGACGTGAAAAACACTCTTCAGACTCTACGTTTTCATTTTAGTGTTGAGTATGCTGTGTTCACGTTTCTTGTAAAGAGAATCTAGATTAACTTCTTTTTTTATCGGAATACGTGTTCTTGCAGGTGTGCTTATCCTAATAAATATGCCAAGATTATTAATGAAATCGCCCTACAACACTGCCTTTCCGAGTGAAAATACAGTTCCTCTATATTTACATCGCGCGGAAAAGGTTCGCTCTTGAGAGGTGTATCATACAAAAAAAAAGAAAGGTAACGACTCGTGCAGCCCATAGAGACCGAGTGTAACCCATTAAAAAGAAGTTTCTATTAAAAATTGAATAATATATACATTTCTAAGAAAAGGAACAATGATTTTATCCATAGAGAATGATCAAGTTATGATTTCTTCTTTTATAAAAGTATGTATTATTAGGTGCATAGTATAATACATACATTTCTAAGAGAAGGAACAATAAATTGATCTATGGAAGATGATCAAATTATGGTTCCTTCTCTTAGAAAAGTATGTATTTTTAGGTACATAGTAAAATACATACTTGTGTAAGAGAAGGAACCATAATTTGATCACCTTTATGGATAATTTGCTCCTACACGGGGAAAAATGAGTATTGCTAATTTATTGAAAATCTGATAGACCTTTTTTTTACTTTTTTGAAGGTTATCAATATCAATGTAATACATCATTGAAGAAGAAGATAATACTAACAAATCTCTTCCTGAAAAAAGTTTTAGTAAATTCCCAATATAATGACGAAATGTGGAAATATTAGGATTTAAATGTCCCGACACCGTTATAATACATTCGTATTTTATTAGTTTATTAGGAAACCTATCAATTCATTTGTCTTAACAAATGCAATTACAGGCCTTTAGGCCTGTAATCCCGTTTTTAATCAGATTACGAATAATTTGAAGAGATTATTAATAAATTAGCAATATTAAATATTAGTATTTTTCTCCGTGTAGAACACAAAGATTATTTATTTATTAAATTTCTCAGTCCAATGTACATGTTGTCATTTATCACCCCTACCTATATTGCGTTTTCATCTATCACTCCTACCTATATTATGGTGTCATCTATCGCGCCTATCTATATTATATTGTCGTCTATCACGCCTACCTATATTATGTTGTCATCTATCACACCTACCTATATAATGTTGTCATCTATCACGCCTACCTATATTATGTTGTCATCTATCACGCCTACCTATATTATGTTCGTGGAATTCAACGTGGAAATTAAGTAAATATTCTTTAAGGTAAATTAGTTAAATTGCTGGCTATTTTATTTGTAGCTTAGGTACATGGAAAACTTTCGTGTTTTTAAATTCTTAAAAAATTCCGTTTTCACTTTTACGGTATTGAATGCAATATTTCAAATCAAATGTTTTATATTACCAAAAAAAACTGATATCTGAAACCGAGAAATTTAAGAAAACTTTTTTTTTAATTGTTCTGTCAGTGTAAAAAATATATTCTAAACGAGGTCTTAATTCGGCATATGCCAAATTATTTATTCATTAATATATATATTTATATTTTTTATATTACTTTTTGTGTAAGTGAAAATAAAATAAACAAAAATAAAGTAATACGAACTAAGGTGGCGCCATCACGCAGAATAATCTGTCATAATCGCAAATAAAAGTTACTTAACAAACACAAACTTTTTTGGATGTAAGTAGATATACCTATGTAGGTACGTTATTAACAATTAATAGGTAATTATTGTTTTTTTCTTCCTTTGTTATATCTACACCGAAAAGTGTTGAATTGTTCAATCAATCGTATAGATTCTTTATGTTTTCAACAAAAAAACATTATTTATCATTAAACTCCTTTTCTGGTTTATTGATCAAAAGTAACCAAATTAACAACAGCCTACGTTAAAAACCAACTTTGGCAGTCCATATTCGTAATAAAGCTCCCCGAACACCCGCCAATTCAATAGATAAACTATTAAAATCACACGTGCAGAATATTTCATTCACCAAACATCCAATGCATCTGCCGATTGCCCAATCGCCGGACATAATGGCATTCAAGTCTCGCGCCTTCCTGAAGAGAAAATGGCCGATGTGTTCGCAGACAAAGTGCGACCAAACCTCGGAGTGGACGCATCCCATACCATTCCTGCGCTCTTGTTACTCCCGCTACCCCCGGGCCTTAACTCTACCCTAGAACTCCCCAAGGCTGCTGGGGTGGAGGGGCTGCGGGTGGAGGGGGGAGGTTTGGGGTGGTTTGGAGAAGGGGTTGTTCGCCCTTTACAAAAGAGCCGCCATTATTCCAAGCGCCAGTGTGTGGTGCGTGTTTTATGCGAGGCATGGGTGTGTGGGTGGCTGGTTGAAAGCTCTGGACGAAAAGCGAACTTTTGAGACTAAATTTCGAATGAAAATAGTTTGTCATGAAATGATTTATTGACGATGCACTTTATGTTTTAATTTAAAGTTTTTAGATCGTTTTATTAAAACGATTTTCAGCGATCAAATCATAAGAACA
The DNA here is from genome assembly GCA_026573805.1 of Hesperophylax magnus. Lineage (NCBI taxonomy): Eukaryota > Metazoa > Arthropoda > Insecta > Trichoptera > Limnephilidae > Hesperophylax > Hesperophylax magnus. Next base: position 5,050,130 of record JAIUSX010000091.1, on the reverse strand, counting down.
AATATTAATTCATTTGCTTATCGATTCAAATTTAATCGGCAACGTAATATCAAATTTACACTCGTAACTCTCGTGTACTTACATAACTTGATAATTTAACTACATCATTTGTGCATTTATTACAGCATTGATTCAAAGGTACTTTTGTAGCTTCCTGTTTATAGCAATGTCTAAAATGAAATCAGTTTTCAATTATAACATAATAGCCTTTAATTGCTGTGTTTATTTTGTACAAAAGTATTAAATTATCCTTGCATTGAATATCTTTTCCAAAACGCTTTCAGGCATCGTTGGACAAGCAGGGAAAAAAATTACCATCACGCTTTGTACTGCACATCTGCAGACTCTTCAGCCCTGTGGATTCTTGATCTGGATCTGGAGACATTGATGGACGGCATAACAACTCATTTTGAAAATTGAGGTAGGTGAAAATAAGTGACAAATCAGTGAATAAGTGCGTATATTAAATCCGCATTTAAAAGCGATCAAAATCTATAGACAGGTATCGAAAATTGGATTCCTCCTTCCGAATCTTACATCTTACAAATCACAAAGCCACCCTGATCAGTTCGATAATATAGTATCTTATATTTGGTGAATCAGGAATGCAAAAATTAAAGTACATTTTTGTAGAAATAATGAGATCTCAGAAACGTTATTGTAATATCGTAATCGTTTACATTAAAAATATGAAAATATAATGAACGGAGTAAGGAAAGTGTCCAAAAAAAAATTTCTCAGATGTAGATGGAAAGAGAATTCTGGAATATACTGTAAATCACCAGAATCAGAATAATAGTGTTAAGTCAAGAATCGTGAAAACAGATATATATTAATAAATGCTGAATATCAATACAAATTTGTATGGCATTCCACTTGAAGATTAGCTGGTAAGATACGTCTCAAAATATTAAAACCTTAGAGGTGAGTCATAATGGGCAAAGAAATTCGCACTTTCATAATGTGACCAATTCAATTACACTATTACTGATAATAAGCATAATTATTTTTTCTTAAAAGAAAAACACCTCATTTAAACTGACCATACATTCCACACGGCGCGGTCCCTCCAAACAATTTATAGCTATTCATTCTGCCTCCCCCCCTACCCTCCCCCCTGACCCACTCTAGTACCCACACCACCAAACACACGCAGACGCGCTTCACACATCCTTAGTTTACCCGTTGCTACGATGAAACTAGATGCTTCGGACTTTATCGGAAAACTCAGACAAAGACAAAAAATCCCAAACAACAAGCAAAAACAACTCTTACTAAAATGACAATTAAGGTTCAATATTGAATGAAAAAAAATTTGGTTGTTAGGATGTTTTTGCTCCGGGTGCACTCTTCTAACATTTTACGTATAAAAGTATACGGTGTCTAGGATAAAACGCGTATTACTGGGCAACTGAGTGTGGGTTAGGTTGGGAAAGGGTAAGCGCGGGGCTGGAGAGGGATGGTGGGGGGTGAGGAGGAAATGGGAGGACGCGGTTTGAAAAACGAGCATACCAGCCACTGACTGTAGTTAAGTGAGAGAGGGTGTGGGGGGGGCTTTTTTGTACCTATGTAAAGATGTACGTAGCCTGACGTAGGCAAGGGGTGCAGCCGGGAAATTCTGAAAACGGTACTACTAATATTATTATTTTTTATGCTAGTTATATGTTATAAGTTAATAATGATGTTCTTCAAAGATTATGTAAGATAATAATTATTCAAAAGATGTGATAATGTTTGCAAGTAAACGGACATCTACGTATAATCGAAGCACATTTTTAAACCACTATAAGCAAATACCCTATATTGTAATACATCCGAAATATTATAATACAAATCGAAATCATTTAGTACTTAGTGGCGGTGTTTTGCCCTTTATAATTTATATTTTGATCAATATTGATAATAAAAAAAAGCGAAATGTCCGAAAAAATTATATGTGCGTGCTTTTTCAGGACGCCAAAAAGGTTAGTTCGTGAAATATAATATGAGTTTGTTAAATCCTAGCAAATAAAATCTTCTCGATTACATAAAAAGTGGATTATACCATAAATATACAGTTATAAAATGTTTAATGTTAATTCAGAAAGGCTATGTTAATTCCGGTGACCGGATAAATCATCACAATGATAATTCATCACATCTTTAAAAAGTTATATAAAGTCATGGAAAGTGATTAAACAAAAACTTTATTAACTGGGTTAAGAAGGTTAGGTTAGGATAGGTTAGGTTTAATTTTTTTTTTCATCGTTTCTAATGATTTTATATCACTTTTTAAAGATGTGTTGAATTGTCACTGTGTTGAGTTATCATGGAACCGTTAATTCCATGTGGCATTCTGTTCATGTTGAAATTTTAAATCATCGTCAATCGTCTCTCTGTTATCTAATATATCAAATACCTGTAAGCTAATTTTCAAATAGATTGCATACCTACTCTAATGAAAACCCACTCAAGTTATCTTGTATACATAAGGTACATACATGGTGAAAAACGAGTAATTCTAATTTATTATAATCTGGTTGTTTCCTGTTAAAGTTTTTCCTAATATATCGGAACGCGTTTTCATGCACTTGCCTGCGTTTGCCCTGAAAATATATGAAATACATTCCATTCAAACTATTTAATAAAGCACTCTGAAGGCGGAACAGCTGTCACACGTAATAATAATTACGCAGCATAACATTTATTTCATAAATAAAATGTTTTTTTGTAAATTGGATAGTAATATTATTGAAAACATATATAAAAGAAAAATCTAATAAAATAAAAAAAAAAATATTTAGGAACTTCTTACAAATCTTACGAATTGAAAAGAAATTTTGATTTTGATTTATTAAATAGGTATGAGAAAATTAGAAACATCCTTTTTTGGACGTGAGATCTTCTATTCACAAAGCTGCTAGTGGTTTTTCTTACCCCATACTAATAAGCGTGTTTTAAATTTTATACGATGAATAATCATTTAATTAATGATTGTTTATCGTATCTAGCGCTTAAGCCAACTTTTTTAACTAATCTTAGTGGTCTTACGGAAATGCGATTTTTTACTGAAAAATACCGGTTTTTATTTACGTTGACTTATTGCTTACAGTAATCCTGTAACGATTTCCATTATAAAAAAATATTTTTCTACAGGTGTAATTAAAAACGATTTCCTAGAACTGCAACCCTGGCACGCAGAAATGGTAATATGTCCATCCCGCTCCCTCCCGCAGGATAGTCAGCCCATCTCGCTCGCTCTTCCTGCGAAAAATAACCCCTTTCCTCGCCATGCCAACCGCTTGCTCCGTACTTTGAAAACTGGAAAAGCGATGTATGAAAAGCATAAGGGAAAAATTATTAGATATATAAATCGGTAACTATTTTGTTTATTATTTACAGTATGCATTTCGCAGCTGTTAAATCTTTGTTTTTTATTGTTTGCATAAATGTTGTATTGATGTTGATTTTCGGGTTTTGAAACGAATCTTTAATGTGACTGGAGAACTGTTCACATCGTAAACTAAACGCGAAACAGATGGCACTAATTGTAGTGAAATAAGCAATATTCACAGAAAAGTTGGAAATATAGATCACATTTTTTTTTTTTATATTGTCCCACTATAAACAAATACCCTCTCTTCTATAATAATAACAAAGCATTTACATAGCGCTGTTAAGTGTCATTTCATTTCAAGTACGCTTCTATTAAGCCTTACCTACAATTGCCTCCCCTCCGTTCATTATCTCATCTCTTATAAGTCTGATTTCGACTGCGATCGTCCATATAATTATGAACTTTGCCCATTTGAATGTAATTAATAATGCATATATTTAAACTTCCCTGAAATGATGGCATAGAAAAAACACCCTACAAAAAGACAGATATATGTATTTAAGACAAAAAAATTCTTAAATGTAAATAAGTGTACGTTTATAGTATTGAACATTTGTTTTTCTTAGTTTGCCATTGTTTTCACTAGATGCGCGTACAACACGTCGTTAAAGGATCTTTTTAAAAATGTTGCTGAAAAGAATTGGACATTTTAATTATAAAGCAGAAATTCTATGTCAGAAAAAGCAGAAACTCTCGAATGGGGGTTCTATTGTCATGTTGTCAAGAACAACGCAACTATTTGTACTACCAACTTGAAAAAATCTATTTTTCTGTGAAACAATAATGGTTAGGTTAGCAGATACTCGAAGAACTTTACTCAGAATTGGAACTTTGTTAAAATGGCTTAAGCTGTATTTAGTTATCAGATCTGAATACACAGATAACTTTTTATTTTTATTTTTTTTTAAATTTAGTAATAGATTATACATTTATAAGATTAACTGCTGCTTGGGTAGCATTATAATTAAAAAGTATTAGGTAGGTACATATACACACATAATGAAAAAGATTAGAACATAAAGGTATCTTTTACATGGTTTTTTTTTTGTTGGAGTTTTTGTTGTTGTTTTTGGTTTGTGTTTAATTTCATTTTTTGTGTAGTAAAAGTTCACTCTCCTTTCTACCTAATTGATGGACCCAATTAGTGGTCAATTTATGAAGAATAGCTGTGTTTTCCTTTTTCCAAGCATCAGGCATGAAGTTGTATAGTTTTGGACCTAAGAATGAGAAGTGTCTTTGAGCGAGAGATGTTTTAGTTGTGAGTGGTACAATTGGATTTCTCCGTGAGGGGCGGGTGTCATGAGAGTGGTTAATAGATGGGTGGAGGTGGCGTATTTCTTACGCTACATCTTCCCCTTCTCCTTTCCTTTCTATTTTGTTTGATTTTAAATATGCCCCAAAAAATGGAGTTTCCCTAATCCCACTTAACCGGGCAGTTAGGATGCACATACAATTTAAATATAAAAAAGATTTCTTTTTCAATAGGAAAGAAAACGATTAATAAGTTGTGAATATTGATCGTGGCCGGGTAGGTAAATATGTAGTTAGTTGGTATTAATTTTCAAGAAATATTTGTTTTAATCAATTAAATTTATTCCTTACTATTTTCAACCAAGCTTTGCTCTGAGCACACACAATTTCACATTACCTACAAAAAACCTCCTAAGGGAAGGTGGGGAAGGGGGGCGGGCCACGCCTCCCCTTGTGCTCATTGGCTCGCCTGCTAAGGAAGTCTGTGACGTCACCGACAGGGTAAAGAGCGGGCATTGGGGCTAAACTTTACTTCGATGTCAACCTCCGGTGGGTTCGGACGTCTGGGAAAATGCTCCGTCATTTTTATTGACATCGTAGTATATTATTATGGACAAAGCAAATGATTACCAATTTTTATTTGAAGGGGGTGGATTGCAAATTTATGATTTCATCATTCTCATTATTTTCGTGATAATTCCTTCTCCTTTTTTTACTAAACATATCCATTTGAATTTAACTTTTGTGTTCGGTAATGAATGTATGCAAATCTTGGAATCATAAATTAACCCTCTTCTCGACATCCGATTAAGCTGAAACTCCGCAGATAGACTCGTTGTCGATTGTAATGCATTTCGTCAACTTGGTAGCTCGTAGGTACACCTACAAGCGGAATCATACATTTCTTTGAAATCGGATGGTATTACGGCAATTAATATATGAAATAAATGTCGCTCTTACCCGGTCGGCATTTGGCAAGGTAGAGTTGTCAACTCCTGTTCCTAGGTAGGAAGGTTTAATCATCAGCCAAACCATTTTGTTGTTTTTTTGCAATTTTTAAAAGATTATATTTTTATCATGTTGGAATAATGAATCGTAAGTTCCAGTAGAACTACTGCATTTAGAAAATATTGCTGGACGTTGTGGGAAAGATGAAGGTTGGAATAAAGTAACTGGCTATTCAGATCTGTTTACTAACGAATCAACCATCAAGACGTTTCTCCGCAAGTCTAGACAGAGCAGATGGGCCGCCAAACAACATTGTCCTGGCACACACTTCTGTTTTTTATATGGTCCGTCTCAAGTGCATATTTGATACACTTGATTGTGCGATATTTTCCTTGGGAGTTCCCCGACTTCTTACACCATTCACTTCATTCTACTTACACTCCTTTCTTCGCCCATCTGCTCTACATGGCCAAACCATGAAAACGTCTCATTCTTTATCTTACTCGGTACGCTTACATTAGGCTTCCATTCTTTGCGAATTTCAACATGTTTCACATGGTTATACACACATATGCCTCAGGGATCTATATTTATTAATACTTTTGTTTCATTTCACCTTTTTTTAAATCTCACGCCAAATGAGCTTTTTTGAAAATAGATTTACAATTCTGAATTTATTTTTCTACTTTAGAAATAATAATAATAATAATAATATAAAAAAATAAAATTTAAAAACAACACACGACTTTCGTTTGTTAAATAAATAAGCATTTAATTGAATTGCAACTCTTACTGAATGGAGGGTCTTACTCAATACCCAGTTTTAGTTTTGAACTTAATCCGCCAGACTACTAGCCTAGCACTCTAACCTCTGAGATATTTATCACCTAACTTAACTGATATTATTTAGAGTAAAAAATGTTCACTTAATGATGATGAGATTTTTTGTTGCATTTTATTTTTCAAAAACTTTAATTTAATATTTCTAATTTATTATTGACAAAAGTTCGTCAACATGTATTTTTTAATTAGTTAGGTAGGTACCAAACACGAAAAAATAAATTTTAAATCAGTGTTTTTTTATCAATTGAAATCGTTTGATTTAGTAAATTTATAGTGAAAATGACAATATTAATAACTCTCAAAATTCCTGTAAGAACTAGCACTGACTTTTATCTTTAACAAACTTAACATCATGTCAATTAAATAACTCTATTTTAAAACAATACACCTTTAGATCTATAAATACATAACACTAGAAATAACAACAAACACTTATAGCAACACTAGATCTCGAGGTCGAACACATCCAAAATGCAACTTCACTATAAATGCAAAATTTGGACAAAAAAACTTGCTACACCACGGTACTAAACTCTACAACAAAATGACACTCTAATTGAACACTCCTAACAATATTATAACATTTAAATATCAAATAAAAAACTGTATACAAAACATATGGCTATCAGAAATAGAAAATATACTGACACCAAATACAGATTGAAACCAAAACCACTACACCAAACGGCACAAAAAACACCATGTAATATATTTATAATTATTCCAGAAAAAAATATTACTACATATATTTATAAATACTTCATATTATCCATAATACTAAATTTTAATAATATGTATATTAAATCTTAAGCACGAGAGATCCCAGTAAGGATATCATTATCTCTATTTGTTCCAAAACAAAAAAGTTTTTTCAGGGTAGAGAGGTAGGTTTAGGTTAGTATTTTTTTTTCTCCTTTTTTTTTTCTTGGGAACAAACTCTCCATAAATTATATCAACTCTTTTAGGGTGGATATAAGTGTTCAATTTTCGAATTTACTGCACGCAACTATAACAATAAATTTATATCAACTAGTTTTGTATTACCTAATTATTAGATAGTATTAATTTATAATACGTAGATACCTATATTTGCAATTAACATATTCACTGCCAGCCTAGGATAGTGATTGCCTGGAAAACTCCGACAAAACTTTGAAACCTCTGTCACCCATATTCGACACTCTATAATTTGTAAACTAGAGAACCTGTTAACTGCTATTAACTATTCGATTGTATTAATTCCTACTCGTAAAAAGAGGTGACCTATTTCCGAAATAACCCAATAATTTCTACGGTTTGTGGGTAGGTACCTAACCAAGCCAAAAATATGGATTTAGAAGAATGTAAATTGAATGTTGACAATATAAATAAATGCGTGGCATCACAGTACAGTAGGTTACAGTAGGCAGGTTACGAATTGCTAATATTTATTATACTACCAATGATCTGTAAAAAATATGAAAATATATTTTAAATTCACAACTGCTACAACCACGGCTGTGTATATAATAATAATAATGTTTTTTTCTATGTATAAATATATATGTTCTTATATATATATAGAAAAAAACTGCTAGCAGTTTTTTTGCTTTAGCAGTTATATATATATATATAAACCTACCTTCATGTACCTGGAGAAATCTTACTGGTATAAAATATTGCTAATTTATTAAGAATCTCTTCAAATTCAATTTCAAATATTTTTAATTTCTTTATTGTAAATACAGGTGCATGAACACGTGTTCCGATATATTATGTGCTGAAAATTTAATAAGAAACGGCCTGCAATACCGTTTTGAATATATCAGCAATACTCTTTTTTCTCCGTGTTCATAATATAACATACCTACTAAGAATTTTGACTGTTTTAAAAAAATATGTTTTGTTAAAAAAAACGTACACATTTCATAAATAAAGTAATTTTTTGTTTTTGTTACTGGAGTAATTTCAGGGACGTGTAGGAATTAGTTAGAGCGTTATAACATTCAGTTTTTTTTTTTTTTACAGAAATACCGCACAAGAGTCCCAACTGCTCTAGTGAGACTATGGCATCCCCAATTGGGGTATGTTGTGAGGCTGAGGGTATATTGGGGAGGGGAGGGAGATGGGGAAGAGGAAGGTGGGGAAGTACCTGGCTATTCAGATCTGGTCACCAAACACGGCTAAAGCCATTTCAAGCAACGTTTCAATTCTGAATGGTGGTCTTACACCAGGGCGATACTGAGAGTATCTTCCACTCTGGAACGTGCCGCAAATATAATATATATTATTTTTAATTAATTAATTGTGAAATAACACAAATTAATCAAATAAAATTTATTTGCGCACTCCGGGTTCGAACCCGCGACCTTCGGATCTGTAGTCGAAAGCGTATACCACTAGACCACGCCGGCCGTCAAAAGTTTTAATCAAGATCAGTAAGTACCTAGGTATATACCTACTTATAATTTTGCGCTCTTGATAAAAATACAGTTTTGTTCGAAGAGCACAAGGTAAATGTTTATTTTAACTAATGGCCTTTCACCAGATCTACATATTCTTTGAGAATCTATGGTCAATTTAAAGAACAACATTTTAATCAAAGTGTTACTATTCCATAGAAAAGCTAGTTTATAGAACAAAAGTTAAAGCCTATTCAGTGTTACTATTCCATAGAAAATCCTGTTCTCGCTGATCTGTTTCATGGATTCTTCGATATATTTTACAGAACGATCCGTTTGAAAATGAAAAGAATTGGTCATGCGTTCACACCTGCTCTATTTGTATTTAATTTTTTTATTTGACATAACCATAGATATCATTGTACTGTGCGGCGTATTTATAAAGAATGTTTTTGAACTTGATACAACACTTTTCTTTTTTTCTGGAGCGTTGCATGACATAAAATATATATTCTATGAAATAGATAATGTCAGAACGCGCCACATTACAGTCGACTTACCAACTATTGCCAATAGATAATAGTACCTACTTCGTAACAACATTATTTATGAGCTTTAGGTATTTTTTATGACACTTGATCAATGGAGAAAAGTTGCCGACGGTAGCCACGCAAACAAATAACATGATTTTGTAATTACATTATTTTGCAATACGCTCTTTGAAGGACCTTATAAATTATTTGACATCCAAAAACCTTTACTCTGTAAAAATAAAAGCAATAAATATTACAAAAAAACTAGAAAAATATAATCTCACGATAGACAGATCACCAATTAGGTATATTATTTCAATTGTTTAAAAATATTCTTATTTTACTAAACTAATATTCTTTTTTTTTTAAAGAATGACAAAACATTCCCGGGTTACGAATAACCTGAAAATATTTAAAAATCTCCTACTACCACCACAGTAAGCGGAAAACGTTTCTTGTGTTGTGATATAGGACTTAGCCAGCCCAGGAATTGAACGGTTTAAATTATTGTACGATGAAAGAGAATTTTATGTGTGGTTTTAATGCTAATTAAACTTATGTCATCTTTCGGGATGCTGTACAAAGGGTATTTTCAAGGAAAGGATGGAGAGGACGTTCTGGATGAAAAAAGGATGAGGAAAGTATCTTGGGGCAGCGTGTGCAAAAGTAACGGACACGAATACATCCTCCCACCTCAGTGCAAGAAGAAGGGTTAAGAGAGTCCGGCTAAAGAAGTCAAAGGGTCTCCCTCAACCGGTCTCTCAAGACCTGACCCACCGTGCAGTGGATAGACATGTCCGCAGCCAAGACTCGCATAAACCTTACCTCATTATCCCGGGCTCCCCTGCTAAGTCACCAAGCATAGCGTACCACTTAAAGTAACCTTTGGTATATTGGTTTTGGTTATGCAATGAACGGCCCACGGAATTCCCGAATCTGAAATGAAACTAACAGATCATAAATACATTTTTCTCATTTACACGCAATCATTTCTAAATTATAATCGCCAAATACATTTGAATAAAGATCATAACAATTACAGGCTCTCTGCACGAACCGACTGATAAACTTAATTTTAAGGTATTTAGCGAATTCAAATTATAAATTTAAAACAAAAAACCATGGGTGTATATACTATATTAATTTTTCATGTGATTCATTCCTTAGATCTTCCATTGAATTTTTGACTTTGGTTGATAAATTATTTTAGTTGAGATTGGAATTTTGTCGCACATGTAGAGTTCAGTTGCGCTTGAATATCTATATAGGTTAAGTAGGTACATAGTTATAGGTCCATAGATATCAAAAGTAATAGTAGGTAATAATCATACGATGGTCTCTGTGCTCGAAGGATAGGGCTCTCGACTAGCAATTTAATCTGATGAAATTTGTGCTGTTCTACAATTTATTAATTAAATATAAATATTGTTCATTTGCGGCACGTTCTAGAACGGAAGACTCACTGGCTCACGATTGGGAGCAGTTGGGACTTGGGAAAAAATTATAATAATGACACTGCAATAAATTATTCTTGAAACTATGCAGGCAAATAATTTATTTTCATTCTAATACTTTTGAAACCATTTTTAATGTTTAAAACTTCTTACCAATAAGACCATACGGCGTTCTTATGGAGAACCTGTTTCTTAATTGGCAATTTTCCAAGCATTGAATACTTGAACCCTGTTAACCTAAATTAAAGCACATTACAGCCACCTTTCTTAAATTTTACACCAATAGGTATTGCTGTATTCAATATAAGACTTTTAAGCTTTCAAACATCAGGGGTTAAGTTATAATAATGGATGTTTTAACAATGGTATTGTCAGGGTATTAAGAATAAGAATCTTCTTTGTTGTTTCTCATTCTATAACCCTTTGGATAATTTCACTGGAGATTAATACCTCCTTGCATGACACTTGGACATAGCCAAAGAACTTTAGAAAAGCAAAATAATGAGCCGGATTGTTTTTTATCGGAAGGAAGTTTTGTCACTTGTCACTTACTTACTTCTATTTTAAGTGATTAAAATATTTATCAGACACTTGACAAGCTGGAAACTATTGCACGGTTATTCATATTGTATACCTACAAAGTTAATAAATATGCTGTTACTTATTGGATTTATATGATACATTGTAATTAAACCTTTATCAAAAACTTTCATCGAAACATAGTTAACTAAAATGTTGTGATTTACTGTTTTTGAGAATATCCTGTAAGTAAGATTAATAAATTACGTAAGCCCGTATTGCTTTACTTAGTTTTGTGATCAAACTTTGGTAGAAGGCTATAAAGGTACCTAGATACTTACCAATTCCGGTACTATCTAAGTAGGTAATACATTTTACACCTACCTATGTGAGACTTACCTACATGTTAGGTAGATATGTACTTAAATTTGTTTGCTTACAAATTTTGTTAATGAAATCAAATATGTACCATTAGGAACATACCTACTATATTACAATTTGGGAAGCGGGTTTGGGTACCGCTGCCCGGGAACCATTTATTTGGTAACCAACACCTCTGCCATGGGTCACCCCAAGTTTTTCGCTGTTTTGTTTTGATTTAGAAGGGTTGCCCGGTTCATCGAGTGAGGTATGTCCAGGATGCGCCTGTCCACCAGCAGAGGTTGGTTTGGGGAGACCCTTTGACCTTTCCAACCAAATGCTCTCTTGACCAGTTATATATGACCAGATATAGTCCGTCACTCCTGGATACACTGATCCTTAGATTTCTACCCGACCCTCATACATTTTAACTTCACAGAACTTCCACTCGTTTTTTCCTTAAAAGAGACCTTAAAAATTATTTTCCTCCTTTTTCCTCCTGTGTGGGGTTAGTGTAAAAATTACAAACGAATAAAACTGTATTATTATTGCCTTGTCCAATGAAAATGAGGTTAGCTTTAAACCAAAAATTTTCTAAATTAGGTAGGTAGGTACCTTCACTATTTAGAGATAATTAAAAATTTATTTTTTTGTTTTTTATATTAAAACACCTAGAGAGCTTTTACACAAAGTAGATATCTACACTTTTGGAAAAATAAACACACTCATGAATATCTTAAAAAACATAAAAAAGGTTTACTGAAAAACATACTAGGTTTTAAAATAGAGTAAAGTTAAATATTTAAAAATTAACCCTTTGACGGGGAATCAATGTAAACCATAGTTTAAATGCAAAAGTTCAGAAACAGTTTAATAATTTTAAAATGAAAGTTAATTAATTTATGTAACTTCTGTCTTCTAAAGTTGGAATAATAAAATGTTCATTAACGCAGCGTAATTAATTATCACCTCTAAAGGGATTTTAAGTCTACAATTTGTGTACCGTAAAAATTAAGCGCTAGAATATAAAACATTTATTTTATAATTTTTTTTAATTCCTTATACATCTACTTACTTACAGGCATTTTTTACATTTTTCAATAAATTTCTACTACACATTTCAATATCATGTCATTTATATAATATAGTAAAGTACCAAATGAGTTACCATAAATATTATGTCACTTATGTAATATAGTAAAATACCTACTCAATTACCAGCAAAATTTGGTCACTTATATAGTATAGTAAAGTATTGACTGAATTACCAGCAAATATTATGTTACTTAGTAATATAGTAAAATACATACTGTATTACCAGCATATATAATGAATTGAATTTCCATAAAATGAAAGTTGCGTAAAAAAACACTATTTGCCGTCGGCAACATTGTATATGTTCCTATACTATACCTAATTATGTACGACAGTACGAATACTTTTATTACTGTATTTCGTTAACATCTATGACTCTTTATTGTTCTGTATTTTTTGAAAAATGAATAAATTCACTGCTTTCTTGGTAAATAGCTTGTTCTTTTTTTATTATATCTAGGAAACCAACCATTATAAGGTTGTACATGGTAAAAATATACCAATAAATTAATTTATAATAACCAATTAATTTCCTTAAATTAATTATATATATTCCTCAACAAATTATACATAGGTACTCATCGATATACGATATATGTAGGTACCATAATGTAAACAAAAACAACATTGAAAATGAGTGTCTATTATTTCTATAGATTCAGCCATTTGATTTTTTTCTCTTAGGAAGTTGAATGTTTTGCAGATACTGATGTCCTCCGTGGTTGATGGGTAAGGTTCAAATCCCGGTGTGGGCAGAAAATTTATTTTATGAATTTGTCAAATTTTACAATTTATTCATTTAAAATAATATAAAATATACTTGCGGCACGTTCCAGAGTGGAATAAACTCTCAGTATCGCCCTGGTGTAAGACCACCTTTCAGAATTGAAACGTTGCTTTAAATGGCTGTAGCCGTGTTTGGTGACCACATTTGAATAGCCAGATACTCTCCCACCTTCCTTTTCTCATTTCCTTCCGCTCTAGATGGTTGGGAGCAGTTGGGACTCTTGTGCAGTGTTCACATTAAACAAAAATATACACCAAATATTCAGAAATTGCACACTTCGGTTCGAAATCGTTATTTTGATGATAAATTCTGAAGAACGGCAAAACTCAATCACTTACTCCATAGTACATCATAAAAAATTACTAAATGGAAAAAAAAATGCCACTAAAATTTTTACAGGCTGAAATCCTGATTTTTTTGTATTAAGTTACATTGTTTAAATATAATTTGTGATTTTCACGGCAAAAAGAATTAATGTGATTTATTTTTGGGATGTTATGCCGTGTTGCTCTACCTCCTTCTTTGGAAAACGTTTCGGACAGCATTACAATGTCCATCATCAGATGTAATTGCTTTGTTTAGACATTGTTCATTCGTGAAAATTTCGTTGGTTTCTTGAAATTTTTCTGCTTGTTGATAAAAATGTCATTTCTTACATTTCTGATAGGTACCTGCAATTTGGTTTTAAGTCGTTACTTAAATATAACTTATTATTTGAATTTGATAATTTCAAAGTTGTAACCTGGATTTCGGGGATTCATTTTCTTCTGATATCTACGAATCGTACTCCTTACTTATGTTACTTCTAAGGATTCTGTGGAAACCATATTCTGGATATTCTAACAAAATAAACCCTTTAGGTCATCATCTTTTAAAAAAGAGCATTTCTACTATCAGTTACCATTTTTTCAAAATATTTACCGTCGGCAACTGTAATAGGTATTTTTAATAAATGTTTCATTTTCCTTTTAAAAAAATTCAAAACCGTTTAAGTACACGAATCATAATAATTCTGAGAAAGAAATATGATTTAATTTAATACCCAATACCTTAGATGTTTTTATTTTCTGCTCTTTTCTCAGAGGTTCATGTTCCTATATTTCAGCATGTCAATGGTAATCAATCAGAAACACTGATTGCTCATATAAAATTCATAGATGAATATAATATTACATATCAATAATTTCAATAAAAAGTTATAAAATAAATAAATAAATATCTGAATATAAAATAAAATTTTAATCTAAAGTAAAATTTTACATATTTTAAGTTAATTTTTTAAATATTTATTTATATTTAAATAATTAATTAAATAACAAATGTAAATTTTCCCAACATTATAATAGCATAATAGTATTTGAATCTTAATACCATAATAATAAACGGAAAGCCTTTCTTCTACAATGATTTGTATCTTATTTTTTATTAGGGGTGAATATTTACAAGAGAAGGTTTTATTCAAAGCACAAAGGATAAGCAATAATTATTACCCTGAAACACAAATAAAGATTTAAAAAATTTTCCGAGAAAATAAATGCAGCCGACGGTAGCAATTGATTTTCTGGGAAGATTTTTAAAATTTATATTTGTGTTTCAGGCTAATAATTATTGCTTATAATGATTTGTACCTTATTTATATATTTTACGCTAAGTTAAGTTTCAATTATTTTTGCAAGTCGATATTAATTCCGAGCTTGACACATTGCCTGCTCGAAGGAATTATATATGTGGTGGGTGTCAACGTATTGTATTTTTAAAAATTATTTGTTAGATTTATTTTTGAACCAGTTCGCAATAAACATTTTTGCAACCAAATGGATGTTTCAATCAATTCAGTACATTACAGATTTCATTAGGCGATACTTAAATATATTTATATTTTGTTCTTTAGGAATATTTAACAACAATATATAAATAGAAGCAAAATAAAAGTAAAGTCATTAATTCATTTGCAAAATAGAGTAGAGAAGAAATTAAATGATAGTAACAACGGTACTATGCCCTTGTTCACTCTCTGTTTATCTACGACAATATAGGGTGCAAAACAAGTGGGCTAACTTTAGGAGGTGATTCTCCATGATGGTAGAAGTAAAAAAAAAATATAACTTTTTTCGAATTTCCAATGTTAATTTTCCAATACAAAAATATTTTTCTATAGAAGAATATTTATTTTTTATTACAAACAATTCATCTTTTTTATACTTAAAAGTTACCATAAAACATTAGAATTTCAAAAAAAGTTATAATATTTATTTTTTATTACAAACAATTCATCTTTTTTATACTTAAAAGTTACCATAAAACATTAGAATTTCGAAAAAAGTTATATTACTTTTTTTACGAAGTAATGGTATTACCCCCGGACATCCTGTACAGATGGGTAAAACAATTTAAACTCGTTAAAAGATTCGCAAAAAATGATCATAAAAGCCAATACTTGAAAAAATTCTACCTGCCCAACAAAATCATTTTTTAACTGTTTCCAATATGAAATATCGATGACATGTTTAAGCAAGCTTCCATTATCAAAATATATAATCATAGAATATCAGATATTCTACAAACTAACGACAAATGGTAACACATAAATTTTTAAACAACACAAATGCAAAACCATTATAAGTCGTAACAAAAATACAATTACGCTGTATTATCCACCAATCAGAACAAATAAATAAAATTAAACAAAAAATACTGATATTTAAAAAAACGCATATTTTATTAAAAATATATTTAAATATATGCTCTTTTATCAGGCACAAGAGTTCCTCTTTTCTAAATATGAATACATAACCAATAATGAATATAAACCTCAAATATAATATATTGTAAATTATATGTGTATATATCTAACTAATATTCTTTAATTTGCAATAAGAATAACTGATGAAAAAAACGTACGAAATCAAGGATAATAACACATTATAATAACTATTTTTTTCATATTCTTTATTGAATCTTTTAGTTGAGTTGGAGAAAATATGTAATATTCATTTCATTGATCATACCATTTTCTTTATACAGACAACACATGTGATAGAGAGGGTTGAAAAATGTGGAAAATAAATACCCTCAGGGCCAATGTTATTTTAAGGGGTGCTGTGTGGAAGGTCATTTTAGGGAAAGGAAGGAGAGAAAGTTCTGGGAAGGAAAAACGTGTGAGGGGTGAATAAGAATCTAGGTCAAAGGGTCTCCCCAAACCAACCTCTCCCGATCCGGCATGCCACGCAGCTTATGGGCAGGCGCATCCTGAACACACCTAACCCGATGAATCCGGGCACCCCTGCTAAATCACCAAACGTGGCGAAACACTTGGGGTAACCCGGGGCAGAGGAGTTGGTTATCCAATAAATGGTTCCAGGGGCGGCGGTACCAAATATTGAATGTTTACAATCTAAATATTTCATATACTTCAATATATATTATGTTTAATATAATAATGTAGATCAGCAACATCAGCAGCTGTAGGCAGACTGATGGAACCTACCCGCAAGCCAAATACTAAGTTTGGTGATCGCGTTCTCGGAGTATCTGGGCCGAAGGCTTGGAATAAACTCCCTCCGGAACTAAGATGCATAACAAGTCCAACAGAATTCAGGTCTAAACTAAAAACTTAACGTTTTAAGCAATCATACCCTTAAATTAAATATACCATTCCTGAGAGAAAGTCCAGTTATATCCAATTATGTCCTAAATCCTATATCTAAATTTCGCTAGTAAACAATTAGTTAATATTAATTAAGTCTTAATCTCAAGTGACCTACCAGGTAAGTATTGTACTGAATATAATCTCCATAAATAGTTAGTAATAACATAGATCACTGTAGAAATGTATTATAAATTTGTACAGCGCCCTTGGGGTGATTTTGCACAAAAACGGCGCTATACAAGTCATCAAAATATTGTTATTATTATTATTAATGTAAGTCTTTATAATAATTTCAAAAATCTACATAATTCATTTAAAATGTTAAAATGAAGAAATAAAAAAAGACGTCAAATTGGTAGGAGTAAGGGTTGTATTATAAAATTCGTTGGCGTAGCTTTTACGAATGTTTCTCTGTTGAAAACTAGACCCAAAGCTTGTTTCAAACAATGGCGCTATATATTTGGTGTAATCAGTCCGCGTGTACACTCCTGAGTTCGTGATGTGTGCCTGATAAAGCCATAGAGTAGAGAAGTGTGAAGGATACAAGTAGCAAGATAATGGATGTTTTGGTGGATGAATGGAAGCAAATTAATTAATACTAAAATCACACTATGAGAAGCCATTTATTACCATATTAACTGCCCCCTACTTCATTCAAAGATCAGTAAATTAATTTAATTTATGAAGTAACATCAATACAATTTTACGATTATGTTCATTTTATATATTTTTTTTATTTCGTCGAAATCAACATAAATGTAGATGAGGTAAACATAATTTAACACCAATACAACAACCTTTGGATTAGGAATTCCTAATAAGGAGGACTGTGAATAAACCACTTTACTTCGTATTTTTAAAATAGTCGTTAATTTAATAAAAATTGAAGTTAATCGAAAAAAAATTAAAATATAGATCTTTACCCTACAAAAATACGCATTTCCATCGATTTTAATTTTTAATTTATTTTCGAAAAATAATAATTAACATATTTTCTGTCCTGTTTTAATTTTGGAAATTTTGAATGAAATTTTGGTTTTGATTTATATAAGAGAAAAATATAAACACAGTTTTATAAACTCGAGGTCTACTCTTCACGGGCTTACTAGTTATGAGAAGGGAGGTATATCGCTATTATGTACAATAGGGACGTATATATGTTATAAAACTATTGCTAATTTATTAAGAAAAGGTTAAAAATGGGATTGCAGGCCATTAACGAATGAATTGATGGGTTTCCTGAAAAACTTTTAGTAAAATACCAATGTTTTGTCACGATATTCAGAAAACGTGTTATTAAAATCCCCAACATTTTCGCATATCGTCATTATATATTATTAACACAAACGCCGGTACATGAACACGTGATCGGATGTTATAACGAAATTGTTAAAAGTTTATCAGGAAGCGGTCTGCAGTTCCATTTTTAACCAGGTTAGCAATAATCTGAAGAGATTTTTTAACAAATCAGCAGTACTAATTTTCTCCGTGTGATTGGGTAGAAATGTAGCGTTTTCCTCTTTTTTAAATAAATATTGCTTTCAGATATCAAAATAATAATTTCAGATATAACGCAATAATGTGATGGCAAGTGTTGAGTTCGTTAATAACATCGACGTTTCAGTTGTTTCAAATGTTTGTGTATAAAGTATAACGTAAGAATAATTTTTTTTTTCAGTCCTCACTGGGGTTTTCTGTTCTAAGGCGGCCTGAAGTTTTTAAACTTTTGTATTTAGTTTCAAGTTGTCTTTACATCGTCTTACAATATTTCTAAGTTGATCATGACTTAGTTCTCTCAGCCATGTTTTTACTTTTGTTTTAAATATATTCATTTCCGTTTTTTTTTGTTTGATTTGGTAGAGCATTGCATAATTTCGTAGCATAGAATTTTATATTTGTGTCCATAAGATGTATTCAAACTAGGAGTGACCAGTATATTTTGGCGTATTGCTCTATTTGAGTATTTATGTTGGGCAGTGGAGTATTCAGAATTTTTTTTGCGTAAATTAAATATTTTATGAATAAAGTTTTTGTACATTGCAGACTCGGAAGTTTTTTTAAATATTTATTCTGTCTAGTTCTAAAAGGAACTTTCAGAATTGTCTTAAGTACTCCTTTTTGGGCTAGGTTGAGCCACTCTGTGTGAGTGCTCAAGGCAGACCCCTGTCCAGATATCCCGTACTCCATTAGTGATTGTCACAAAGTGTAGAATACTTTTTTTAATGTCGTTTATGTTAAGGATATTAGGGATGCTAAAGATGTATATATTGGTATATCGAATCCGGCATATCAAATATATATGTTTTCTTAGTACAACACATCCTCTATTCTTTTTTGACCTCCGAAAAAAGCCTTTTTCGTGAAAAGTGTACCCTTTTTGTTATTTTACGATCCCAGCCTATCTCTGGGGCAGACAATCCCGTGAAAGAGATTGAGCAGGGTATCCCTTTGTACCCGCGGCCTTTTATTACGTTGTCCTAATGTGACATTTCCCTCTTATCTCGGGGCCTTGGCGTTAAATTTTATTATGTACACATTCTCTGTTATGTAAATTGGGACCCAGACCCAGAAACGGGAAAGTCTCCGATCCCAGTGGACTTGTGCAATATTGATGGGAGACGGGATTAAAAGGATTTTCATGAATATTTGGCATCTAAAAGTAGTTCATTTTATAAATATGTAAAATATTATACATACTCTTACTGTAGTACGTGCAACACCCATCGCATATCTCAAAATTGTATAGTTGGGTTAAGTTTTCTAAGACAATTTCGTTTTGTCCTACGTACATAATAATAATAACATTAAAAAGCAGCTTCTCTGCTAGCAACGTAGGTATGTATGCTTTTTAAACTAGAAAATAATATCGACTTATCTGCATTTTTGCCATATCCCTAGCCGTATTTTCAGATTCATTTGACAATTCTTATAGACTATCTTAGCTATGGTAGGTTTTAGGTGTTGTTGAAAAGATCGTAAAATGCCTTTTCCGATTAAATTGTCCACTTCTTGTGGATAATAATTAATTGTTTTAAATAATATTATACATACTAAATTCTTAAAAATGGCCATTTTGTTGAGTTACGATAATTGTGTATAATTACGAACAAAAATCCAAAACACCCAGAATTTTTTGATACCTAGCAACTCCACCGCAATGATTCAACAAGCTAACATTTTCTTACTATGATCAATTTGACGTGTTGTTCACAAGGGAAGACTAGCCTGGGCTAAATGCAATTAGAAGATTCCAATTATTTACGACAATTACTCTGTAAAGAAGCAAATTTCGTTATCGTTTTGATTTTTTATTTTAAGATTTTTTTTTTTTTATATTAAGTAAAAGATTATACATTATTTAAGAAATGTTTTGACTGCCCAACTAGGAGGATTCCCGTTTTAGGACAGTCATTGACAGGAATTATATTGTATATTTCCCTAGATTTGGTCATTTAATAAAATTTAGACTCTGTGAATTCCCATTGAACCCAATATAGCCCAATTGATGATAAAACAATTATGGGTCATTTTATAACAGTGTGATTTTTTTTTAATCACCCATTAACCGTATGACGTGAATAGTTATTTTAATTATGGACCCAATTTTATGACAATAGAGAAAACGTACATAAGAAAGTTAATGTTTAGTTCAGAAGTAAAAATAAGAAAAATATAAGTATAGCCTTTAACTAAAGTGAGGATGGTACTAAAACTCTATTTACTCATGCGAAATAGCATCCTTTAATATGTATTTGAATTCCGTCGCTGTAAGTGGTGTCAGTTCTCTTTTTAATGAAAACTTTTTTTTTTAAATGTAGAAAATATTTGAAATCGTGAAATCATATTTGATCGTATTACGCAAATGATTATAAAGGGACGTTGCCAGCTGAAAATAGTTGGTTTGGTCAAAAAATTTTGAAAAACATTCAAAAGATGTTTGTCTAACAACGGATGTTTTTCCACTTATCTTTCTCTGTTATCGTAATGTATGCGTTCGTAGATGGCGTTATTTTATTAAAAGGCGCTTTAAAATATTAAGACGTATTATTTGTTTGCGCCTGTACATAAGTATTATAAATATGAATAAATAGTTTTGTCCATATAAAATCTCAGTTCTTTCAAGAAAGGCATACAAATTTGTATGCCTTTCTTGGAAAATTTGAATTTAAATATAGACAATAAATACTATTTATATTGAGTATTTACGGATGTAAACAAACAAATCATCTTAATATTTTAAAGCGTAACTTGCAAAAGTGTCTTTCCCAAAAATGATTTTACTATCGCCATCTAAAAACGAGCAGATTATGTCGTACAATACCTCTACTCTTCTGATAAGATTTATGATTCTGAATGATTTGATACAAACAATTTCGTTTACTTCGTTATGTTTCCTCGCACAAGTCTGCTAGGCTGAAGTGGCAACTCGCTATGTATCGTGGCGTATCGCGAACATAATTTTTGTGCCAAATCTCCGGGATCCTGGAATATATTTTTTATCTCCAAGTGCGTCGGGCGGGAAAAAGGAGCACAAGGTACTCATGTTTGCTTATCCGACCATTGCCACTTAACGTTCGAAACGTGTCTAATATTCAAATACACGCTTTTTACTGCCCTTCTCTCGGCGAGCAAATACCAGTTAGGAACCGTTGTAAAAATGGAAGATATCATTTTGAACGTGATAAGCCCCACGTAAAAAAATTGAAATGATAGCAAAAAAAGTCCTTTTGGTGGTTTTTTTATGCAAATCATTATTTTTCTTTCTTGCCATTACATATTATAAACATATACATAAAATATCTAGATATTATACTGCCACGGTAACTATTATATTAGACTTTTGTGTAAGAAATCATTTGACGGGCGACAATAATACATCGCAAATAAAATGCAGGAATTAATTTGTAGTTTCAATTCAAACATGTAAAATATGTTTTTTTTAAATTTGGAAAAAAAATTATTTGTAGGAAAAAATTATTAGAGTTTATTCCCAATTTGTAAGCTTTCCAGTAAACAAGATTTCCAGTACATATTATATACCTACATTCGAAGGTACAGAGTAGGTAGTAGGTACGAGAGAAAGGTCACAGGAAGTTTTCCTGTGAATAAAAGATAATTTATAAATCTGCTTAAAATTTCCATTATTTTGCTCCTCGGGTTCCAATCTGTGATTAAAACTAAAAGGACCTTTAATTTACCTTTTGAAATACCTACCCACATAATTCAAATTTTAACCCTTGTCAAATATTCCTACGTATCTGGCCTTGTCCGAAAATTGCAATTAAAAGGTAAATCAGGCATTAAAATTTAACGATTATAACTACGAAAATGAAGGACCCTCTTCTCAGAGGGTTGACAAAAGACCGAAACAGAAAAACATAGGTCTAGAAGGGGACAATACACTCGTCCAACCTTGTTGAATAATGTTTTTTTATCAAAACATTATTATTAAGATCTTATAGTATCTTTATGTATTTGCATAATGCTCAAGATGATCGAGTGATCATCACCGATCAACGTGAAAACAGTTTGATAATGACATAATTTTGGTACCATTCGGTGTTGGAATATAACTTAACCAGCCAGTTACAAGCTAAACTACAGAGCCATGTTCTTCCTAACCTCCCTCTTTGAACATTTCATTCAGGATCGCAACATTCTCCATTAGTTTATTTTAGATGAAAAACATTTAAAATATGTGGAAGATTTAATTTTTATTTTTCTGACTGACATTTTTAAGATAATCGTACTAAAAATATTAAATTAGATATTCTCGGTCATAATTATTGATTTCAAAAACGATTTTATGGTTCCAACTGGCCACAACCTCATTATGACATAGAAAACGCCAAAGTCTGGTAAGACGACTATCAAAAACGAATTCATGTCGTTGTACCATAAAATCGAAAATGGCATATTTTAAATCGTAATAAAAAAATATTCAGATACATAAAATATCTTAACTATCGTAATTTTTTATAATAAACAAAGACAGTGAAAATGCCTTATTGGGGTTGTAGTAGAGTCCATAGTCAAATTTCCTGCGTGTTTCCTGTTCTTGTAAAAGGACACTGAACTGTGTGAATGTGGACGAATAAAAACTATAAAACACATCGCTCTAGAATATCCCTTTTTCCGAACTTCACGGAGGTACATTTGTTCTCAAATAATTTTCAATGTCTAATATTGACATAATACCTACGAATAAGAAGATTCTTATAAAAATCAAATGAGTTTTCTACGAATTAAGAATCTTGTCTTTGTCCCTAATAATATTCTGAAATCTCTTTTGTTCGCATGTTATATTTTTAAAAAATCACACAGGTAGGTACATCTATTTCTGACTGATCTGATCTAAATGAATTTATTTCCAAGTAAACATTTTGGCCAAATAAGACCCCCTGCTACGTTGCGTCGATCCAGTAAATAAAACGGTTTTTGCTCTCAGAACGAGGCGCAGATCTCAGGTCAATTACGGAGGGTAGAATGGGGTGACTGTCAGCGGCAAACATTGGGCGGCCATCTAGATTTTTTTGAATTTTTTAATAGGCAATTCCTGAAGGGCGGCCCGCCCACCGACCTTTGCTTCCGCCCCCGCCGCCTTGCTTTTCAAAGGATCCCGCTCACTTGTGTAATAAGGTCGAGGGTTTTTGAGGCTTAAAAAAATAACATTGTGTACGGCGGCAAAGAAAACATTTGACGAAATGCGAAAACATTGTTCATTTAAAAATAAATCTAGTTATTTCGCTGTTTAAACGTAAATGTTATGTATTTCCTTATGTGCTTCCTAATTAATTATTTACCACTTAGTTTCTCCGTAACTTCGCCCAAGATTATTGAACTATTGAGAAATGTTCACCGTGAAAACTTACTGTTACAAAATAACATCACTTACTGGTACAAAATAACATCACTTACTGTTACAAAATAACATCACTTACTGGTACAAAATAACATCACTTACTGTTACAAAATAGCATCACTTACTGAAACAAAATAACATCATTTACTGATACAACATAACATCACTTACTGATACAACATAACATCACTTACTGATACAATATAACATAATTTACTGATACAATGTAACATCACTTACTGATACAACATAACATCACTTACTGATACAATGTAACATCACTTACTGATACAACATAACATCACTTAATGATACAATGTAACATCACTTACTGATACAATATAACATCACTTACTGATACAATATAACATCACTTACTGCTACAATATAACATCACTTACTGATACAATATAACATCTCTTACTGATACAATATAACATCACTTATTACAAACAAACATAATAAAAACACGATACAAACGAGTCAACATCAACGAAAAAACGTAATAAACGAAGAAAAATGATCCTGTTAAAAAGTGATGGCATTCCAATTTCCTAGTATAGTATATTAGTCATTCAGAATATATTGAGAACACGTCTTTTTTTACTAATAAATATCATGACAGAATGCGATAATATCAGCACGTCAATATCAATATCAGTATTTGTAAGAACATTTGTTCCGCCGTACTCATGAAACACTCGCTTTCAACTGATACTCTGTTAGGAACTCTTTCAATTCACTCGCTAGAGGCCTGCAGTCCCGTTTTTAACAGGAAAACGAATAATTTAGCCAGATTTTTTAAATTAACAATATTTTATATCAGTAAGATTTCTCCGTGTAGCTTAAGGCACATCGCACTCGAAGGCAGCTTAATAGGAACCTTAAATTTTAAGTAGCGTCTTACCAATATTCAAAACTACTTCACATATAACTTCTTCTTGAATAAAAGATAATTTAGTTTTTTTATTATATTTTATTTTATTTTTCAGTTTAAAATTGCATTATTTTGCTCATTGGGTTCCAATCTATGATTGAAAGTAAAATGACCTTTAATTAACCTTTTAAAATACCCACCCACGTAATTATACTACATCTCACTCGTGCAATTCAATGCAACAGGACGAGCTCTTTAACAGAATTAGAACAATTCATCAAATTTCAAAGTTAAAAATCAAGTTCTGTTATTATTGCATCATGGCCCGAAACCGGTCGAACGAGCATTAAAATTTAATTATTAACGACAAAGCTAATTCAAATACATTTTTTCACTTTATATTTCACTAGCTGAAGTCCCGAGGATTTAGGCAAAGTTTTTCGAATTATCATTTAGATGAATGACCTTCTTTTTGTTTTGAGTGTGCAAAAACTTCATCAATATCGGCAAAAAACTTTAGATTTGTATGAAAATCAAAGCCACGCCACTCGCCTGCCCTCCTCATATACTGTTCTTTACATAAATAGATTACGTGAGCCAGGAACGCATAAATGATTTATTATTTCCTATGCTTTCAGTTTCACGAATAACGTATTATAATTTCTGTGTCGGGAAAGTCAAGAAGATACCACTCAAGAACCCTTTGGAGTTTTTTTTTTATCTCATCCTGAGCATCGGAAAGTTGTCCAAAATTAAATTCCGGCTTTGCGTTAATGAAAGTGTGTCGTTATCCGTAGATGGAAAAAACCCGGATCTGATAATTAAAGCCGATGTTAGATAAAAATTTACGATCTTTATTTTACGAGGGCACGCACGGAATACATAATACACCCCTATCGTTTTAAATTTTATGTCAATCTTTCTTCTTTATGTAAAATACGTGGATGTTTTAGGGAAAAGTAAGAGATTTTCGTATTGCTGAATAGGTATACATGCAGCAGTAGATAGAATAGTATAGAAATTTACTGAAACTATTATAATGTGCATTATTCTATCGGTAATTTCAAAAATAAAGAAAAATGTATCATACGTACGGTTTGTTTAAACTCGTAAAATATCAAATACTTTTTCGGTGTCCTACGTACACTGATAAAATTACATTATCAGGTTGTATGATAATATAATATATTATCACCCATGGCAGTAGTTTTTTTAATGAGTTTATGTTTAATTATTTTTAGAACGTCGTATCAATAGTTTTTATAATATAAAATTATTAATTAATTAATATTACCAATGTAAACTAAAGCAAAACATTACAATGATATTAATATTTCGCTAGTTTACATAGGTCGATATTCTATACCTATCCATGTAAACTAGCAACCTACCTATGTAAACTAGCAAAATATTACGACTATACTAATGTTTTGCTACTTTACATAGGTAGATATTCTGTAGCTACCTATGTAAACTAGCAACCTACATATGTAATGTAGCAAAACATTACAATTGTATTAATTAAATTTAGCGAATAGTAGTCAAAATTTCCACAAAAATTCGAGGTAATTATAAAAATATTATTTTATTTTATCGCTTATTAATATTTATTATCACTCGCCCGTGGCCTTCTGATCTCTCTGAATAAATATTTAATTTCAGAATTTAGTTTTGAAGTGAATGACGCAGGCTAAAGTACACATGATTGCCAACATACACCCCAACTGCCAAGGCAGGTACTATGGTATTACTAACGACCCCTTAGTAAATACATAGGCGCGGAACTTTAAGAGATTTCACGCCTTTGTAGCCTTAAAGCTAGGCACGCTGAATACAGCCGCAATGATATTATTTGTATATAATATATTGAATATATCAATGACACTGTTCAAGTTTCCAAATTGAATTTCAGATCATTATATATTATATTGTAAATTTTGTACAGTTAGGCATATTTATATATTTTTTAAGGCTGAAAAAATAATCGACCTACGTACATAAACATATCAATAACACAAATTAAAAAACTCAAAAAATATTTTACTAGTAGCTATAGGTATCGGGTTAATCTCATCACACAATAGGTCTAAGATTGAAAGATATCTCCCGCTCGTGCATTAAAATTGATATATCATAGTTCCATATCTCATAAATGCTAAAAAGAAGTATCTTTTTTCGAGAAAATCAAAATACAAACCATTACACGTCAATTGATTTCAAGAATCATCTTTCTGTTTCATAACAAAAAGCAAACCATTTTCATCTTTTTATTCGCTAAAAAAAAAATAAGTTTTTAGTATATTGAATATGGGCGATCCCAGTGAAGACGTTGTGTTCGTGTATTGAATATGGGTGATCCCAGTGTAGATGTTATGTTCGTGTATTAAACATGGGCGATCCCAGTGTAGATGTTGTGTTCGTATATTGAATACGGACGATACCAGTGTAGATGTTGTGTTCGCGTATTGAATAGGGGCGATTTCAGTGTAGATGTTGTGTTCGTGTATTAAATATGGGCGATCCCAGTGTAGATGTTGTGTTCGTATATTGAATACGGACGATACCAGAGTAGATGTTGTGTTCGTAAATTGAATACGTACGATACCAGTGTAGATGTTTTGTTCGTGTATTGAATATGGGCGATCTCAGTGTAGATGTTGTGTTTGTGTATTGAATATGGGCGATCCCAGTATAGATGTTGTGTTCGTGTATTAAATATGGGCGATCCCAGTGTAGATGTTATGTTCGTATATTGAATACGGACGATACCAGTGTAGATGTTGTGTTCGTAAATTGAATACGGACAATACCAGTGTAGATGTTGTGTTCATTATTTTGTTCGGTTATTTTTTAGAAACTCACCTAACATAAATAAAATGAAATGATATGATTTAGCCTAATATTTTTAATTAAGGAAAAATCACGTAGATTGAAGTTTCCCCTTACTAAAATACACAAGATAATATTTATGCCTCTTGTGAGGCTGTTAATTTTTTATAATGACCGAGGCTTTGATCCCTGTTTGGCCTAAAACAATTTTTCAACTCGAAATTTTCCGTCAGATAATCCGCTTATGTCAAAGCGTAAATGTAACCTTCATTCTGACTTGAGTTTTATAACAAAGGGACCAGCCTTACAATACCCACGACCCTTGCAGCCTTGTTATGGTAAAGGTATAAGGATAATAATTTAATCATTTTTCAGATTAATTATTTCGAAATGTTTTTACAGTTTTCCCATTTTGTTGGAAATTAATTTCTCCCTAATCGTCAAATACTTTGTAATAAACAATTAAATAATATACTTTATTAACACTACTATTTTGGTAGAAAAAATATCAACATGTTTCGGAACTAAAGGCTCCTTTCTCAGGATTCAAAGATGATACTAAAAATGAAGACATAGGTAATATAAAAAGAGATAAATAACCATAGACCATAAGTGTACGAGTATACTATACAAGCGGTGGGACAAGATAATTAATTGATTTATTTTATTATAAATAATGGGATTATTTCTGTAACATAATTAAAATTATTATACCGATTGTATTTACATACAGCAAAACTTTTGTATGTAGTAAGCAAGATTTCAAAATAACAAAAATGGTTGTCATTATAGAAACCTATTGAAAATAATGTGGCTATTTAAAAAAAATCAGTTCGTATTCGTATGTTTTCATTTCCAATGTACTATGTATTCTGATGAAGGAACCTTCATATTTTAAACATGTGGATAATATTCTTATTAAAATAGTGGCATTCAAAAAGTTTATTGAATAATGTATATTATCGCCCTAGTGTAAGACCACCATCCAAAATTGAAACGTTGCTTTTAATGGTTTTAGGCGTATTTGATGACCAGCTCTGAATGGCCACGTACTCTCCCACCTTACTCTTCCCCATCACCTCAGCCTTATCACTACCTTCAGCTTCACAACATACTCCAATTGGGGAAACCATAGACTCACTGGTTCCAGAGTTTGAACTATTTTGCAGTATTCACATAAAAAACAAGGCACTTCTTTTGTTATTCTTAATTCTATGGAAAATAACATTGTAAAATGAATAATAATATTTGGATGATTTGTAAAGCGCCGTTTTTAGCGCCAAGGGCGCTGTACAAATATGTAACGCTTT
Organism: Hesperophylax magnus; assembly: GCA_026573805.1. Lineage (NCBI taxonomy): Eukaryota > Metazoa > Arthropoda > Insecta > Trichoptera > Limnephilidae > Hesperophylax > Hesperophylax magnus. Next base: position 5,021,056 of record JAIUSX010000091.1, on the reverse strand, counting down.
TCTACGAGACTACCATTCAGAACTGAACCATGCTTGAAATGGATTAAGAGGTGTTTAGATACCAGATCTGAATAGCCCCTTCCCCAACTTCCTCTTCCCCATCTCCTTTCCCTCCCCAGTACTTTCAGCCTTACAACATACCCCAATTGGCGATGCCATTGTCTCACAGGCTTCAGAGGGTATGGGAGCAGTTGGGACTCTTGTGCGGTGTCACATTTAAAAAAGCATGGTTTTGCAATGCTAGAAATTAACTTCATACCTTAGTTTAAAATACTTAAAACTGTTATTTTGTGAAGTCATAAGATATTTGTCATTATGTTTTTTTTTGCTTTTTGAGCTGTTTTTCCTCCCGAATAGCCCGAGAAACCATTTTAAAGCCTCTGGCATTCAATATTTTCATAGTGAAAGCGAAAGATTACATAGTTTTTTTTAATACATATATTTTGGAAATTGTATTTATTTTTAGCACATTTCCGAATAATTTATATTTTCGTCATATTATATATATATCGGCTGTATCTATATATACATATACACACACCCATATATATAAATATATTATCTATATATATATTATCTATATATATATTATCTATATATTTATATAGATACGGCCGTGAAAATTTAAAAAAAAGATATTTCATCTAGAATCATACCATCTACTTTGTCTTCACCACAATTTTGAATACCACTGAAAGCAACATATCTGTCACACGTTAAAATAATTTCACAAACAAAAATAAGAGTTTTTTTTAACATTTTTTCATTGAAAACGCTTCAAGGTTTATTCGAAACCAGTTTCAGAATTTTCCATAAAAAAAGTTTGATTTGAAATTAAAATTTCTGAACCGGAAAACATCATCCAAAAAATAGCGAATACCTGAAAATAGTAAGCACGCCCTTGGTGCGTGGTTACCAAATTAATTATATGTAGATACGAAAAGCTTTGTTAAGAAAAGGGTTTGAGAACTCACAGATGTTGAATTATTTTCCTTTCATGGAATTACTTTTTTTCACAAAAAGGTGACAAGGATTAGACGCCACGCAGCGGAGTACACCCCGATTCTTTGGAACTGAGAACATACATACTACAAAGTTTATGAAATACATAGCTTCATATTATTAAAAATTTTAACGAAATATCAAAATAATATAGAAAACTTTATGCACGTCATCTGGATATTTAACTCTTGACAGGCCAAGATGCCAAATAAGACGTCTGTAACCAAGTGGGTCTTCCGACGACCCCATGCATTTTTTCATCTTATTGGCTTTTAAATTTTAGAAATCCCAATTATTCTGTCAATAATTAATGGTAACTTATGTATTTTCGCAGAAATACGAAAAATATTAAAATCGTATGTATATTTAAGCTAATATAAGGAGGATAATAATTTGGGGTACCACCTACTCCCCCACATGGTTGCGGGATAGTTAATTAGAAGGTGTCAATGATTGCAATGTTAAATTTGAATTTTATAAGCATAACTTCTTTTGATAACTTTTGAAGATTATACTCATCAATGTAATATATCATTGAAGAAAAGGATAGTAGGTACTGATAAATCTAAAAGAAACATGAAATGAGACATACAAAAATAAATTATTAATGTAACGCTTGGTAAAGCTTCTTAAAACAATTTAGACGATGTTTGAGGCCTTTTAAGAATGATAAAATTATATTTATCAACATGCAAAATAATTCTATTCAGTACGAGCCGATAATTATTGTTCATCAAAACGACAAGCGTGAGTATTAAGTAGGTGGCTGGGTAATATATAGGTACGCGCAGTGAATATCCTTGGGCTCACTAATATGATGATAGCCTCCGTGGGTAGGAATGGTGAGATTAAACGTAATCCGGGATATAAGGGTTGGGGGTTGGGGGTTGGTAGGAAGGGCCGGTCCGGGGTAGGGCCGGGCTGGGCGCGCCGGGGGAGGGTTTGCTATAAAGTTTCAGGGGGCGCTCCCACACGAGTGCCCCTTGTAATGTCGTTAAAGTCCCCGGCCAGCCAACAGCCCGTGCTTTTATTTCTGAAGCTGAATCTCCATAGGCATAATTTTTCATTAAATTAACATAAAAAGTTGTGCGGGCGTGAAGATAAAATAATACCCCCACCACTGATAGACTCTTTCTGCGCACCAAGGGTGTCCCAATGCTTTCGTTGTATATTATTGTTCCTAACTTAGACTTAATAAATTTCAGATATTATATCTATATATATAAGTATATTGTAGGTCGCTATACGGATGATTTAAAATGTTTAATTCATGATCAGGTGGAATTTATAATCACATCGCTTTTCTCGAGATTTGAGTGGATCTTCTTTGACGAGTTTCGAGTATCGATTTTTTTATTAAAATACGTGCCTCAGTCAGTAGCATCTTTCTAGCACTCAATGAGTTCAACTCCTCGGGTCGGTAAGTCCTCCATCACAACACAAGCCACATTTTCCGCTTACTGAGGTGGTAGTAGGAGATTTTCAAATATTGTAAGGTTATTCGTAACCCTAGAATGTTTGTCTTTCTTTTAAAAAAAATTATCTATTTTTCAAAATTCAAAACTTGTGTATTTTCACTTTATCTCAGAGTGAATCATAACATTTAAACATCGAAACGTTACTTACAACGTATTTGGGAGGGCTTTAAGCAGATATTAGTAGTTACATATGTAAACCAACCTCACCAGATAGATGCCATAATTGGCTTCGGGATCTTGGGACTCTTTTGAGGTATCATAATATAGGGATATTTTGGTAAACTTCACGTCCTATATGCGAAAACAAGGTGTTTTTGTCATTGGTATTAATACATAATTCTAATTTAGTTGTTACTTGTGTGGTATTTATAATGTAAGGTTATTAATATTATATTGTAAGGTTATTTGTAACCCTGGAATGTTTGTCTTTCTTTTAAAAAAAATTATCTATTTTTCAAAATTCAAAACTTGTGTATTTTCACTTTATCTCAGAGTGAATCATAACATTTAAACATCGAAACGTTACTTACAACGTATTTGGGAGGGCTTTAAGCAGATTTTAGTAGTTACATATGTAAACCAACCTCACCAGATCGATGCCATAATTGGCTTCGGGATCTTGGGACTCTTTTGAGGTATCATAATATAGGGATATTTTGGTAAACTTCACGTCCTATATTCGAAAACAAGCTGTTTTTGTCATTGGTATTAATACATAATTCTAATTTAGTTGTTACTTGTGTGGTATTTATAATGTAAGGTTATTAATATTATATTGTAAGGTTATTCGTAACCCTGGAATGTTTGTCTTTCTTTTAAAATAAATTATCTATTTTTCAAAATTCAAAACTTGTGTATTTTCACTTTATCTCAGAGTGAATCATAACATTTAAACATCGAAACGTTACTTACAACGTATTTGGGAGGGCTTTAAGCAGATTTTAGTAGTTACATATGTAAACCAACCTCACCAGATCGATGCCATAATTGGCTTCGGGATCTTGGGACTCTTTTGAGGTATCATAATATAGGGATATTTTGGTAAACTTCACGTCCTATATGCGAAAACAAGCTGATTCTGTCATTGGTATTAATACATAATTCTAATTTAGTTGTTACTTGTGTGGTATTTATAATGATTCAAAGATTAAGATTACTAGTTGAGACCGTTGCATTTTTATTTTTCTTGATATTGTTCTGTTTCGCTTAGATTTATTAATATTATCAATGATGTTACATTTAAGGAATAACCTTCAAATGTTAATAAAAATAATTTATTCCAATAAAAATGTTTTTTTTAGAAACTGGATAATAATATTATTTAATACATAAAAGAAAAACCTTTTATAGTTTCATCCGACAAAAGAACAGGAAATAAAAACGACACTGAGGAGTACCTACTAACCATACGGAAGGGTAGGACCCGCAGCCGTAGGAAAGAGTGGGGGTGGTTGAGGAGTGGGGGGGAGCTGGCATTTGGGATTAGGGAAGGGGTGGAAAGAAAACAAGGATTCATCCTGATACAAACTCCCAAGGCGTGATGCGGGATTACAAGGGTTACAATTTTGAGCGGTACATTAGACGCAATGGAGATAATAATTTTTTATATGATTCTAGCTTTGTAGTAGTTAGATTTAGATTCTAGCTATAGATTTCGTTTTTTTTCAGATATACATATTTTTTGCCTCAGGGCGTATATTCTTCGGGGATGCTGTGTGGAAGGTATTTCTAAGGAAAGAAAGGAGAATAAGTTCTGAGAATGTATGAGGGTGTCAGTGTGTCCAGGAGTGACGGACGTATGATTCCATCCCTCCATGTGCGGTGCAAGCCGAGAGAGTCCGACTGCAAAGGTCAAAAGGTCTCCCTCAACAAGGTCCAGATAAACCTCACCCCATGCACCAGCGCACAACTGCAAAGTCACCAAACGTAGCGGACCACTTAGGGTGACCTATGACAGATATGTTGTTTATCCAATAAATGGTTCCAGGGGCGGCGATACCCATATCGCCTTCCAAATTCATTAAATGTTTATTTTATTACTGATATTTAAATGGATATTATATCAATGAAGATTAAATGGATATAATAATAATGAAGATTAAATGGATATAATATTACTGAAGATTAAATGGATATTATATAAATGAAGATTAAATGGAATAATTGGATTAATGGAATAAATTGCCTATCGGAATCACCCATGTATTATTATTATTTTTCTTCTTGTTATTATTTCAAATATGGAATGTATTGCACTGCACTACCCTATTATTATTATTATATTACTGAAGATTAAATGGATATAATATTACTGAAGATTAAATGGATATAATATTACTGAAGATTAAATGGATATAATATTACTGAAGATTAAATGAATATTATATTACTGAAGATTAGATGGATATTCAAATATCAAAAGCTTCCCGGAAATAATGTTATAATTGCCCATAGAAAGCGTTAATTTGATTTGATAAGATGTTATTCATACATATAATTTTGTTTTATTCTTATGTTGTGATGATGTTCTTAATTGGCATTCGTCATTAAATACCTGTTTTGTTTATACATTCAGAACGTTAGAATCTTTTAAAATAAAAGGGCAGATTTTAATTTCTTTCAGACAAGCTGTATTGGTATTCATATGCTAATGTAGGTCGCAGTTTTTATGGGTCCATTTCGCATCACGTAGGTACCTACATTACATGTTGTGTTTTTTTTTATCTACGGTACCTACTGCCAGCATTCAAATGAATGTTCTCGTTAAACTGTATAATTTAGCGATACTTCAACAATAACACGCCTATAAGAGCCTCGCAATTATTCTTTATTTGTGAAACTAACTTGTTGTGTTTTAATGGTCGGTTGCTGACTTTCTCCTTTATCTCGTAATAGCTCTGCTGTCCGGCTTTGTCCGGGATTTAGATTCTACCAAAATGCTTTAGAGTTCAATATATTTTTTTAAATTTTGAATAATTGATCAGTTAATGCGCGACTGGTGCCAAGCATCGAGTTCTTCGGTCAGGTTTCGCGGATCTAATCCTCTACTATTCAAGTCCACAGCACAGAAAACATTTCAAGGGAACGTTTGTCTATCAAAATAAATCAGATAAAATAATTTCCTTGGTTTAAAATTAAAAAAAAAAATAGAAAATAACACTCTTCAAAATTGCTTTGCGAGCTAAAGCGTTCACCTAAAAATTCCCAGTGTAAAAAAATGACAAATTTCATGACGCAAGAGCTCACATAGTGCTGGGAGCTACTGGGCTAACCTAAGATTTCCTGATAGAAAAAAAATCACAAATTTCATGAAAAGCGCTCACTGGTCGAAAGTACCAAATTTTTCAACCACCCAAAGTTTGGGTACCGCCGCCCCGGGAACCATTTATTGGATAACCAACACCTCTGCCATAGGTCACCCCAAGTGGTTTGCTATGTTTGGTGATTTAGCGGATCGGGTGAAGCTGGTTTGGAGAGACCCTTTGACCTCTCCAACTGGTCTCTCTTGACCCCTCACCGTGGGAAGGAAAAAACATTTGTCCGTCACTCTAGGCCACAATGATCCCTAGATTCCTACCCACCCCTCATTACTTTTTCTTTCCCAGAACCTCATTTCCTTCTTTTTTTAAAAAAAACTCTCCACACAGAATCGCAGAAGATGGTATAGACCCCGAGGGAAATTATTTTCCAAAAAATCCAGCCTTTTTAGTTATACCTACCTACTTTTTATATTTTAACTGACACAATGAAAGCTAAGTAAAAGTTTTGGATACAACTACATAAGCCTTATTTGCTGCTTAAGCTTTTCGCAAGGCTTCCCAAAATAATAATATCACATTAAAATGAAAATGAAAATTTACCACTAAAACTAAATCTGTTTAAAATTTTCAGCTAAAAGCGCCGTTAAAAGGATATGGCGGCCGCTAGAGAAAAACAACTTTGCGTTAATGCTTTAATAAATCCAAACTTATTCTTAATTGCGCAATAAAGGCAAGAAAAAAGTGTCCTCAGCCACCGCCGCTCCCGCTCCCCAGGCAACTCGTTTTAATTACGAAAATGTGAAATGGTTGTGAGAAAACGGCGATAAACCACTAGAAATGTTGGCGAGAAGAAATTTTTTAGTCGGCCTACAAGTATGCCCTTTCTCATACCTATATGCCTATTAGTATGTATTACGTTTATCAAAAAATGATGTATTCTTTATATATATCTAATATTATTCACCTACTATAATCTAAAACTTCCGGCAACGAACAAAAAAACATTGGCAAAAGATCTTAAAATCTATTTCCTCAGCAGTTTTATTAATGACTGATACATTCTATCTTTGGAACTCCAAAATAACTTCTGCGTTTATTTATTTTAATGTATTTATGTTGTCTTGTCTTTAATTTAATTTTGTCTTTCCCGAAATGAGTTTTGTAAACTAATTGGGAAAAATACATTATAATTTTTTTATCATTTTGTAATGTATTATCTTGTAATAAATAAAAAAAAAATACCATGTTAAGTCACGTGGGGTAACTGTGCGCAATTTTTACATTAAAATTAAATATTAAATTCTAATTGTTTGTTTACGCAAGTGATTTGTTATTAAGTTATCTAAAACAAACACAAAAACCTCGTACGGTTCATAAAGTCGTATTACAAATTTAAAATGCATCTCGATTGCGTATACTTCACCCATAGGAAAGGTATGCATACGCATACCGTGGTGTGATTGTTCGCTCTCTACTTTTAATCTTATCTTGTGTACAAAATGACCTATCCTGATGCTTTCTTACTCGTGAAATATTTGAATGTATGAATTAACATGAGATGAGATACGTATATGTTTAAAATACATATTTATATAAGGGTAAGTGTACGCACCCACAACACTACGTACGTTTACCCACGTACCCTTTCCCAATCACACATAAATAAAATTTATTCAAACCCAATTAATTGTTATATGTATTATAAATGCCTCTTTGCATCCATGAAATGAATTTGGGAACCACCTCTGGTCCTCTGCCAATCCTTGGAGCACAGGCTGTCCTAGTTGTCCTTGTAGTGCTTGTTCTACCGGTATTACAGTGGAAAACGCTCCGACGAAGTAGCCTCATTAATCGTTTCGGCACCGGCGCATAGTCTGGAAACACGCCAAACGAGCGCCTAAGATATTTTATTGACATTTGTCACGGAGAACGGGTCGCTTCTACGACTCGTTTATGAGTTCAACAGCTCGGTTGTGGAAAGGTTTTCCGGCCTCTATGTTTTCTCCTTCCTACAACATGGGTCTCTTCATTACCCGTATTCACTCCTTTCTCTCCTGAAAAAGACCTCCACACAGCATCCCCAAAGATGACATTGGCACTAAGGGAAATTGTTTTCCTCGTGGTCTCATGTGTGGAGTTAATGATAAAAAATAAATAATAATTGCGTTTGAAAACTAAACACTTCATTCCTAAAGGCGCAGAAGTTTTCTTTCCTCTGCCATGCCAGTGGCGTTCCCGGGAACTAGACAGCCGCCCTGACAAGGAGGGCCGCCGGAAATATATGACCGTAATCTAGAACCCAGCTCCGCCCGTGGAAAATAACTGAGAAAAATTATCCAGGGCTGTAGCCGTCAAGCTGGGGGAGGAGAGACGCTTTACATTTTATCGTTTTATTTTTCGCATTTATAATGAGAGAAATTTAAAAGTAACCGACTACACCACCCGCCGTGGCTCTTTTAAGTTCTCGTTCCGAGGCGGTAATATTCAAATTACGCTTTCCAGTTTTACTTCTTCAAAAATTATCTACGTATAAAAAAATTCGTTGAATAATTAAACAATCGGGGTAGGTACTTCCAGTTCCACGGAAAAGGGACAGATGCCACCTCGCATAATTATAACTCATTTCACGTAAAAATTTTCACATAAGAAGATGATATACATTTTTAATATTTAAATTAGACCATATTAAGTACGCACATTAAACGCAGAAACACACTCTTAATAATGAATATTCAAATTTTTATTACAAAGCCTCCTTTTTCCTTGTTAATTTTAAAAATTTTGCTCATTAAGAGTATTTAATTCTGGCGGAACCTTCATTATGTCAACGTTATTGCTATAATATACTGAAGCATATTTTTTTTATTAATTCAGCTCCCTTTAAATATAAAAAAATACTAACTTAAATCCAAAAGTTGCGTTAAAAACAGTATCAAATTCCAAAAAATGAATTTTGTATCTATCTCTTAAACATCCAGTAAATTCATCGCTCAAAATTTACTGCGGGGAAAAATATTTGTCATCATTTTCGGAAGTGTGTTTTTTTACTGAAATAATTATTTAGTAACGACGGTAAAAGCCTAGTATTAAAGGGGAAAAAGAAATAACAGTTCTATTAGGTTAGGTTAGATTAACCCGTTAGTATTAATATTATACAAACAGTCCTTATTAGTACAATTCAAACATTTCATTTTATTTAATTTAAATCTATAATTGGGTACCACTTTTATTTTTGACTAATCTGCTAAATAACCCCCACTTCAACCCCTAATATATTTGCAATAATAATTTTGTAATATTAAGTTAGTATATTCGCTGACGAGTTAACGGTTGTTCCGAAACCGGACGTCGTTAATATTAAAAAATAAAATGGTTTTGACGAAGTACCTATATAGTATTGTTTAATTTGATTATAATTAATAACCACACAGTTATAGTCACGGAAGATGTACCTAATGTGATTTGTATTTAATAACGTCCTGCGTAGGACGGACCAACACGAAAAAATTATATTAAAAAATATATATATTAAAAAATAATAAAGGTGTTGAGAATGGACACTATTTTAATCATATGATTTTTTATTCCTTTACATTTCCGTACTGTTATCTCTGTAAATATGTTGCATTGAGTACCAGTCACCGTGGGCTGAATTGAAAAAAAATATATATTTTCAAAATCGACTGTTCCAAGGAAGATGACGGTAAATTCAGCTCAAATTCTTGACGGTTGAGCGTTTTTAATGATTTTAAATTATTTTTTTGTTCAACTAATCAAGTTTTTCATTGAGAAAAAATGTAAGTAAGTATATTGTTAAGTCTCACGTAGTATTAAGACGGGTTGTTTCTGAGAATTTGAACAATTCTTCATATTTCAAAGTTAATTTTAGAATTCTTTGAAAGTTCTTTTCAGGTTCTGTTATTATTTCAGTTCTGCCAAGTACCTGACCCATAATTATATAATAACAGAACCTGAATAGGACTTTCATGGAACCCAAAAATGAACGTTTAAATTTGATGAACTGTTCAAATTCTATGAAAAAACAGCGTGAGCATCTGGGCCGAAGGCTTGGAATAAACTCCCTCCGGAACAAAGATTGTTAACACGTTCAACATAATTCAGATCTAAACTAAAAACTTACCTTTGCACTCCTATTGGATTCACCAATGACCAGTAGTCTACTCTGGGGTTGAAAAAAATAAACATACTTATTTTAAAAAATACATTATTTAACTAATTCTTTTTGGTCAACCTGTTTCTCCTATATGGTGACCATTGCAGCGGGATAATATATTAGAACGACATTAATCGAAGAAAGTCACAAAACACAATTATTTAATGTCAAGATAATTAGTAAACCATTTAAATTATGAGTAATATATTTCTTACAAAATTGAAGGTACTTATTTCGTAAAAGAGGTGTCTTTTTTGTTCGAAATACTTGAAATATATTTGTAAGGATGTTTTCGTGAGGGCCCTATTGCTTGTCTGGCTAAGGTTATAAATCAATGGTTTACTAGGTCTTTGTATTCCGGGAATACCTACCCTCCTAAAGAATTCATTGGCTCTAGTTTTGGATTATTACATGTTACTTACTTTAAAAAATGGCACCGAAAACAAAAGATAGATCGTCCCAGGAGGCGGAGCAGGTAAAATAAGAAGGCGGACCAGTAGGTAGAAGAATCTCAACAGATACACGGTGTTTTTGAAGAGACCAGTATAAACAGTTTTACACACATTTGAAAAAAATAAAATATATATATAACTTAACACTATAAATGTCTATTGTCATATTAAAATTAATCACTTATAAATGTTTAAGGTATGTGTAACGGACGTAGTTGACCACATTATTGAATTTTATAAAATCTGTTTTTACATTTATAAAATGTGCCTACCCCACGCCACTGGCGAAATCATCACTCCCCGCCACTGGCCATTTTGTTCCCGGCCTTTTTTTTTTTTATTTTATTTTATGGATTCTTTCGTAATCCTCTAACTAGCTAGGGCTTATAACAATACCCTTCATGTTTCTAGCTGACTAGTACTGCGGCTCATTTGGCCTTATTACTATTACCATCTGATGGTTGTATTTACTTGACTGATTTTATGTTACATTAATGAGTTTTATGAGGAAAAATTCTTAACTGGATAAAAAACCTCATACAAATGACAAGAAAAAGAAAAACAATAAGTTCTGAACTTTTTACTCTGTTTTACCATTATGATTTACTGAATGTAAATATTTCATTTTTTCATACTTTGGCTGCGTCCTTTTCGCTTCGGAGGTCTGTTACATCTACCTGTGGTGAGAAAAAGGCATTTGGAAGAAAAACGTGTGGGATAAAAACATTTTATTATGTTAAAAAGGATACTTTGCGCTAATAATCTTCGTCTTCTAATTCTTCATTGGCGCTGTCGACATTCTCATGGAACTTCATGATTAGGTGTTTGGGCATCCTGTGTTTGTAGTTGAATGCGAGATCCGCTGGCGAGTTATAATTACCCAGCGCTTTAATTAACGGATTATCCGGGTTCAGAGTGTTGTAAAAACGTGATGTGAGTTGGTATGCGTGCTCCTGTAATGTAGGTATATCTTCTCGTTCGTGTATTTTTTTAAGGTTTGTGTATCGTGGGGTGTTGTAGGCTATTTTAATGCATTTGTTTTGAGTAACTTGAAGTTTGTTATATGTTGTGTATGCAATATTACTCCAAACCGGTAAAGCGTACGTTAGCGCCGGGCGAATTAGGCTGAGGTACAGATGTATTTTTTTCCTTTTAGCTAGCGAGCTCTTTCTGTTGAATATTGGGCTTATCGAACCTATCGCTTTTTGAGTTTTTGCCGTTGCTATGGCGATGTGAGTTTTCCAATTCAATTTTGTGTCCATTGTGAGTCCCAGGTACTTAACTTCGGATTTCCAATCTAGATGCTTTCCGCCCATGAGAATTTTGTCTTGCGGGATGTTATTTTTGCATTTTCGTGTGAAGGTTATCGCTTCAGTTTTGGTCTCGTTTAGCTTCAGCCGCCATTTTTTGTAGTATTCGGTGAGCGTGTCGAGGCCTCGCTGTACGTATTTCACTGCCATTTTGGGCTTTCTTGAGGTAGCGTAGACTGCTACATCGTCGGCGTAAATTGCTTTGTTGCATTTCTCATTTAGCGGGGGTATATCGTGGGTATATAGATTGAAAAAGTGCGGTCCGAGTAAACTTCCCTGCGGGACTCCTTTAGGTATTTTTCTTCTTGTTGATGTAGCATCGCCCACTTTGACTGTGAAGGTTCGGTTTTCTAAGTACGACTGCGCAATTCTTATGATGTATATTGGCGTGTTGGTAATGTACATTTTGTATATGAGACCTTCCATCCACACTGTGTCAAAGGCTTTTTCGAGGTCCAATAGTGCCATTACGGTGAAACGTTTATTATTAAATCCTCTAATAATTTGTTCTGCGACACGTGTAAGTTGGTGGGTCGTTGAATGCTTTTTTCGAAAACCGAATTGTTCGTCTGGAAGGGTCTTATTTTGCTCGTGGTGAGGTAGGTACCTGTTTAGGACGACTTGTTCAAGGACTTTGCTCAATGTTGGTAATAAGCTGATAGGGCGATAATTTGACGGATTCGATCGATCTTTGTTTGGCTTGTGAAACGGTAGTACTGACGCATTTTTCCATGATGTCGGGAAGTGGCCAAGTAGAAGGCAGGCGTTGAATATTTTTACAATATAAATTATTGCTCTCTGCGGTAGGTGTTTTAGCAGTATATTATTTATTTGATCTTCGCCTGGGGCCTTATTTGGTTTGAGGCACTTTATGATAAGGGCCACTTCTCTCGGGGTGCAAAGTTTTATGTCCTCCGTTTCGGTCTGCGTTTTTTGGTTCAGTTCTTCCACCGTTTCTGCCACCATGATGTTTGTTTCCGGGTCTTCCATCCCGTCTGTTGTCGAGAATGCTTTTTCGAATCCGTCTGCCAATAAATTTGCTTTTTCCTCGTTTGAGAGTGCCAGGATCGGAGAGTTTGGCCATTTCAGGGGCGGAATGCTGTTGTCTTGATGTCGCAGGGCCTTGGACATTCGCCATATTGAGTTGTCTTGAGTACTGAGAGATTCGACTTTCTTTGACCACAGAGTATTTTTCAACGTAGCAATTTCTTCCTTTATTTCCCTTCCGAGGGAATTTACTGCTACTTTGAAGCATGCCTCTCGGGTACTGTGGTAAATCCTGCGTAGTCTATTTTTTTCTGTGATCAAGAATTTTATGTGAGGTGTGAGCTCTACTTGGAAGGGTTTAATTTTCTTATTCTTGATGAATTTATCTCGAGCTTCTTGAATACTTTGACTGAGGATTGACACGGCTTTTTCTATGCCCTCCGTAGTTGATAGTGTCTCGGATGTTAGATAAATTTTTTCATTAATAAATTTCTTGAAACCCTCCCAATCGGCGTTTTTGTAGTCGAGTTGAGTCCTTGTTATTCTCTCGTGTATTCCGCCTATCGAGAAGCTCACAGGTAGGTGGTCGGAAGGTAGTTTATCCTGTGTAATCAGGGGAGAAGTTGTAGTAATATTTTTCGCCAGTGCAATGTCAAGAGTTGCAGGAAATTTGCTTTTTGTATCGTAACGAGTCGGCCTGTCCGGTGCGAGTAATCTATATTCGTGATTTTCCATATGTTTATATAGGATATTGCCGTTCTTATTGGCTCTGAAATTATTCCAGTACCTATGTTTGGAGTTTAGATCACCTGCTATGAGTACTCTCGTACCTAGTGCCAGTAGTTTGTTAAGATCGCCTCTCGTGATGTTGTTTTTGTTCGAAGGGCAGTACGCCGAGACAATGGTGTGCATCTGGCTATTTATCTCCATCCTGATTACGGTGGCTTCCATATTCTCTAGTACTGGCGAGGGTATCCTCGTTGTCCGGAGACCCTGGCGAGTGAGTATAGCAGTTCCGCCTGCTCTACGAGTCGATGTTGTAGAGGATCTGTCATTTCTGTGTACGTCGAATCCTGGCACTCTGAGTCGGTCTTCTTCTTTGAGGCATGTTTCGCAAAGTAAAACGATGTCAGTCTGTAAGCTGCTAGTGAGCTCTGTTAATTCCTCTATCTTGGCTCGGATGCTACAAGCATTCCACATTAGGATTTTTACCACTGGGCCTTCTTTATCCATTGATGGTGTCAGTGAGAAGTTCCATGAGAATGATCAGCTTCTCTTCTTTGGATGAGCAGGAGGCCAGTCTTCCGCGTACTCTGATGAGGTTGCGGAGCAATGACATTATGTCCTCGTCATCAGAGGAGTTTCCGCTGTTTGGCGCTTGGCGTTGCGTGTTTGGCGCTTGGCGATATTCCGGTGAGGGCGGTGGGGCCCTGCGTGGTTCTTGAGTTTCAGGAGCCTGTTGCTGTTGGTTGCTTCGGCCCGCTACGTCTGCCCAGGACCGGCCATCTACTCGGGCCGCAGGTTTCTGTACACGAGGCTCTGCCTCTTTGCGCCTCTGGGCGTTGGTGTACTCTTGTCTGCGTTGGAGAGCAGCTACATATGCCACCCTATTGGGGCATTCGCTGTAGTTAGCGGGGTGTGCTCCGCCGCAATTGCAGTAGACGGCCGGCTCTTCTCTATTTGTTTTGGGGCACTCCGGTGTGGCGTGAGCTCCTTCGCATTTTACGCAGCGGGCTACGTGGGCGCAATTTCTGGACCCATGTCCGAAATTTTGGCACCTGTGGCACTGCGTGCCGTATTGGAGGTGGTTACTTCGGTATTTGCGCATTGAGATCCTGCAATGGCACAGGTAGACCACTGCGGCTCTCAAGTGGCCCATATTTGTTTCCTGGCCAAAGTGGGCCAGGTAAAGCGGGTATTCCAATCCCGGGGTGGTCATCCTGACGACAGTCCTTGCAGGGAAGCCTTGGGCCTCCAAGTCTTCCATAATTTCTTCCGGTGTCATGTCCGGCAGTCCCCTGATGACGGTCTTCTTGACTTTGTCAGCTTCGGTGGTAAAGGTGTGGAAGGGCCTTTCCTCGCCTCGTAGAGCTGTTGATAGTTGTTTGTGGGCTTCTACGGAGCTCACCACGACGCTAATTTTGCCACCTTTATTGTAGCGGAAGTTGAAGCTGGCATTTCCTATATGCCTCTGAACTTCTTCAGTGATTTGTCCATGTGTCATGGATCCTATGGTCATTATAATTGGAGGCACTCTTGTACTCTTCCTGAGTGTGCTCCCCGCCACTGGCCATTTTGTTCCCGGCCGCTTGAAAAACTTTGTCTACGAACGGCATCGATACCGCGTCGCCGGCTTACCTGCCGCGTGGATCGATGTCCAGCATTTTTTCTATGTAAATTTTACATAGAAAAATCAATTTTTAAACATTGCAAATATGTATATTTTACTTGTTCATCCCCTCGGCGGTAGTCAAATAAACACTATTTTCGATATACTACCGCTGAGGAGATATTAAAAAAGCTGTTTTTCACCCATATGTAAACCCATTTTTGAACAATATTTTTTACCCTTTTTGCGTGTACAAAAATCCAGGAACCTCGTAGCATAGTGAATCTTATCTCTTTCTGAGCGCTATGTTACGGGGGACCTCGGAAAAATACTAACTTAACATGTTTTACAAATTTGATCGCTTGAGATCATTTTTACACATTTATTTTACAAACATTTCTTATTTTTTGTCGTATCTTGACAAACAAAAAATCTAGTTGTCAAGATACACATTCCTATAACTACTATGCATTTAAACTATGTAATTATCATTCATGTAAGCGCTCAAAATCTTTTCTAACTCTCAAATTTAAGCGACTGCCTTCAAGTGTGCTACCGGCAAAATGAATATGCGACATTTTTCCGGGGCATATAAACACATATCTGGCGCGGGTACAATCCCCCACCACTTTTGGACTCAAAACCCAATGTCGGGTGCGAGTCAGGCTAATTAAATATAAGCAGCCACAAAATTGAAAATAAATTAGTTCATCTTTACCACCGAAACCAAGCGTTTTATTTATCTACAAGTGACTCCTGCCCAACATCTGCCTCACCCCGCCAAGTCCTCTGCTCCAAGATCTTCTGGTGTTACCTCTTCAAGACAAGCCGGCCCTCCTCTGGAAAACCGCCAACACCAGAAGCGAGCAGAGACAACAGCACACCCAGTGCCCAACATTCATCAAGCCTGGGTGCGGGAGGCAGATTTCATCATCAATATCAACTACAATCATCATCATCGGCCGTAAAGGAGCATCTCATCGGTTGAAGACACGGTTTGGACCCGGCGCCTAAATCTACAGTCTTGTGCGGACTCCCGTCCAGTACAGTATGATATTTTTCATAACACACTCCAACGCACATAGCAGGTTTACTGTCATAAGTTTTACAAAAATATATGGTCCTTTTTCGTTGTTTTTTATCCGAACACACTATACACTCACGACATTTTTTTTCATTTTGAGGCATTAGTATGTGTAATTTTCCATCCAACCTTTGTTCTGAATCGAGACAGTGTCTGCCTTTGGTACTATTTAATCCTCCTCTGTGATTTCCGATTAATTGAATGATAAGTTTGTCAACAAATTCAAGATGTGTCATAGCCTTTAGTTTCATTTGATTTTGTTTTTCCTTATATAAAATATATGAGTTAACAACAGAAACTTCAAGACCCCAAAAAAATAACTATGGATTTTATTAGTTCACCAGTAAAAAACAATTTGAAAAAATCTAGCGGCTTATTACAATTTGATGGGATATTAGGACCAGCGCGTCTGCTACCAATGGAAAAATCATAAATTTTTGGTTGAAAAATATTACTTAAAATTTCCCAGTAATCACTGTTTGATTCAATTTCACTTTCAGAAAAAACAACTCGCCTTCTTTTACTTGGTCGCGCTTCGATATCACTTCCACTATCTGATTCGTTACCGTTTAGCATAGAATTATTTACAATAGAGTCAACGTTATCAAATATCAAAAGGTCGTCATCACAGTCAGGTTGGAAGTCTTCAATGTTTTCAAAAGCATTATTCACGGAAGATTCAATATTATTTACACTTTGATTTATTATTTCACTTTGTTCGTTAATATTACTAAACACATCGTTATCATTACTTTCTTCGAAATATTCATTAAATTGATCCATGGCGATAAGAATATATTTAAAAATATTTAATTGTTATTTCAGTTTTGAAACGTTCACAGAATAATGGTCACCACAGTAGGAGGAGCTCCGCCGCGAACAATGTACCGATACAGACTGACCAAATAAAACGGCACACAGAAAAATACAAAGTAGGTCAAAAAAGCCAAAAATTCTAAGAAACACTATATAAACTAATCCTTTAATGTATTTTGACTATGAATACATTTTAAGGAATATTCAATCCTTTATGTACACCATTGTGAAATAAAATTCACATAATGTTATCGGTAAATGGGGAAAACAGAGCTTCGAAGTTACCGCCTGGGAAAGCCACTATTTTGGCTATAGGAGCTAGCAACCAAATGCTCAGAAGCCAGAATATTGGCTATCGGAGTGCAATACGTTAAGCTCTCATACCCTTAAATTAAATATACCTGTCTGAGAGTATCATTCTTGTATTGCCTATAATAATATCCTAATCACACTTCTCTTATTGAATTTACATTATTAGAAATCTGTGTTGTACGAAGGGACGAATCACGTTTAGGAAGAGGAATTCTGATCAAAACCTAGAACTCTGGTATCGCCCAGCATACAATTTGCTTTTCCTTTCCTAAACTCGCTCACTAAAGAACATAAATACATATTATTATTTTTTTGGTAAACTAATGTTTAAGACAAGATTTTTTATGCATAGCACAAAGGGTAACAATTATTTTATAAGCAATAATTAAATAACACTCATCCACATTGAAAAATCTCCTGATAAAAGATATATGACGCCAACGGGACTTGAACTCGTGTCCTTTCGATTTCCGGTCGACAGCTATGACCACTGAGCTATGGCGGCTTATCTCTTATCCGCGAAATAATTCAATATATACTAGTGTTTCATTCAACAATTACTGCTTGTTACATTTTTTCACCTGAAACCACAAACTTTATTTTATATGAGAAAGGCATTGTAAGTGCTAACTCTCTCACTAGATGGCGTCGAGACAAATTGTCTACATTTTTTGATGAAAATACTAGAACTTGTCAAATATTAATTATTATTTTTTTGGTAAACTAATGTTAAAGATAAGATTTTTTGTGCATGGCACAAAGGGTGACAATTATTTTATAAGCAATAATTATTAGCCTGAAACACTCATCCACATTGAAAAATTATTTCGCGGATAAGAGATAAGCCGCCATAGCTCAGTGGTCAGAGCTGTCGACCGGAAATCGAAAGGACACGGGTTCAAGTCCCGTTGGCGTCATGTATCTTTTATCAAGAGATTTGTGCGAAATTTGCACAAATTCGTACTAATTTATGATAGTATTTGAATCAACATTCTTAGTTTTCGGGTGCGAAATTTGCACAAATTCGTACTAATTTATAATAGTATTTAAATCAAAATTCTTAGTGTTCGGGTAGCTGCCGGATTTCTTAAAATCCTTCGTAAACACCACCACCTTTAGGTGATTTTTCACGGAAACGGCCCTATAAAAATTATCTAATTATTATGTTTTTCTCGCTGTAATCTTCGATTGCACCTGTTCTCATATAAACAATTCTCGATTCGTCGTTTTCCTTTATAAATTCCTCTTATCATTTGCACGGTGGGTGATTCCCCGATTATGGCCACGGTACATTGGACTGGGCACTGACTCTGTGCAGTCGCCATCGCGGTGGTCATAAAACTTACCTAGCAAGATTTATAACCCTTGGTCATAGTTTGCACAAGCGGGCAGCTTTCTGACGCCGGACTGCAAACAAAAGAGGGATGAGGAAAACAAAAGGACGCAGTGGTCACCGGAGATTTTACTGAAATGAGACCGGAGCACATGATAAAATTTAATAATTGTTATATACAAGAATAATATACATTACCATTACAGTTTTAACCCATCCCAGTCCCATTTAAGGACATAATTAGCCAAAAACATCATCTTCCATGATAGCCACTTAGGGACAGATAATAACTTAAAAAAAACTTTAATATCGAGATATATATCTAATTTGAAAGGAAAAATAATTATTTTTCTCAGTTTACATCAAAGATTTCTACTTTATTTCATGGAAAAAATCCTTTTAAGTGTATGATTTTTCCGTTGACAGATGAAATTTTAAAAAATTATTGTGTAAATGGCATAAAAATTAAAGTGACAGTTTGCTTACAAATTTCCTGTTCGGTATAAATTTTTTTTTTACGTTATCTTTATAAATTAGAAATATGGGAATTGGTAGTGAGACAATGAAATATGATAATGTTGTTGTTAGCGCTACAGAAACATATATGTAGGTAATTTAGAATACCTCAGAAACATTCCAAAACTCGTTGATAAATTCCACCGTTGTTAGGTAAAAATATTTAAAAGGCTGAAGGGTTTAACGATCAAAGATTTAGGCCGTGTTTAGTGACCATAATAGCCACATACTTCCCAAACATCATTTTCCCCATCTGCTTCGTTTCAGCTCAGCGGTATTGATGTTCAATGTTATCTCCCCCACACGAATGATTAAAGATTTCAAATACGTGATTTTATTACTTTCTGTATACCCATAAATATTATCTAATCCAGATCCAGAACTTATGACATCCACACGTCCATACCTGAGCTCATAAGCTGCATTAAACGCACTAATATATTGTTGAGTTTCATATCTAGTTAATTTAATTATTCATTAAAATTTAATTTAATTCAAACTTATATTGGTATTTTGTTTTATTTTATTTAACACAGAGGCGGTCGAGGGGTAAGGCTTTCGACTAGCAAGCCGAGGGTCGAGTAAATTTTATTTGATTCACATGTGTTATTTCATTATTTATTGATTCTTAATAATTTATAGTATATTTGCGAAACGTTCCAGAGTGGAAGATACTGTCAGTATCGCCCTGGTATTAAACCACCATTGAGAATTGAAACCTTGCTTGAAATGGCTTTCGCCGTTTTTTGGTGACCAGATCTGAATAGCCAGGTACTCCCTCACCTTCCTCTTCCCCATCTCATTCTCCACCGCACTGTCTACAGCCTCACAACAGACCCCAATTGGGGATGCCATAGTCTCACCAAGCGAGATATAATAATTGTTAGATTTGTGAAGCTGGAGGTATTTGGATAAAAAAAACATTTGCCCCAGGATCATTGCCTTTCAAACGATGAAATTTACGTATCGAATGTTAGTAAACTGGAAAAATTTATTTATTTATCGAGTCATATTGTAACCTTATAAAAGACATCATATTCCATTTACGAAATAAAATACCATTTCATTCATATAAATCGAACAAAATATGTAGCACCACTTATGAAAAGAATATCCATTGAAAAAATATGTATATGTACAGGCCGCTAAAGTATGTCCACCGGACCTAGTTCAGTGAAACCACGCGCGTTCTCTTAGAACGTATCTTCATTCTAAAAAATGTCAGGTATTCGAACGAAACAAATATGAATTTCAAATAAAGAATTAGTAAATCAAATACTTTAAATAGTTTCTTTGCACCTGAATAATAATACGCATTTCGCAGGAATCTTTCATATAACTTACCCAAGCACCAAAAATCGAAATTAATATGTTTAATATCAAGTATTTCATTTAACATATGAATTTACTTCTTAGCAGATAAAACTCAGTCGGCTAATCGGTTCCATGATAACTCAACACAGTGACAATTCAACACACTTTTAAAAAGTGATATAAAGTCATTAGAAACGATGAAAAAAATTTTTTTTTAACCTAACCTAACCTATTTAACCCAGAATAAAGTTTTTTTATTTATTTATTTTTATTTTTATTACAAGATAATACATTACAAAATGATATCAAAGTAATAATGTATTATTCCCAGTGAGTTTAAAAAACTCATTTCGGGAGAGACAACATTAGATTAAGGACAAGACAAATAAATAAAATACATTAAAATAAATAAACGCATATGTTATTATGGAGTTCCAGAGAAAGATTGTGTTAGTCATTAATATAACTGCTAAGGAAATAGATTTTAAGAGCTTTTGCCAATGTTTTTTTGTTCGTTGCCGGAAGTTTTAAATTACTAGGTAATGCGTTATATTGTTTGTTTCATCACTTTCCATGACTTTAAATAATTTTTTAAAGATGTGATGAATTATCATTGTGGTGATTTATCTGGTCACCATTGCTATTTCATCAAGAATCTCTTCAATTTTTTGGTTATTCAGGATAAAAACAGGATTGCAGGTCTTACGAATGAATTAACAGGTTTCCTAGTAAACTTTTACTAAATCACGAATATATTATCATGATGTCGAAACACGTGTTGATGAAAATCCGAATAATTTTGCATTACCACAAAAAAATGATTCTCTTAATTTTAATTTATCACGTAATAAATATCCAACGGTTTCAACCGCTTAAAAATAACTCAGGTAGCTACTTACGTTGAACGTAGAGCCTCCACGTAGGGTGGAAGGATAATAAAGACGGCCACCTCCATTTCTCGTACCGAAGCCCCGGACGGATTTAGCCGACACGGGGAACAAAGGACTGTAAAATAAGGAACGGTGCGATTATTTCTTTTATTGTAGCCGTTTTACCGTGGTTTTACGTTGACGATGGATATCTGGGGATTAGAGGTCTGGCTCTCTACTTGGAGAATAAAAAATAATTATCTTCCTGCATAGCTCTTTGTGTTCCAACCCGACCATTAAAACAACCCTTAAATAATTAAAACAAAACAATGTTGTTGTTTTTTTTAGGTTGATACATATTATCTATATGCCTGATATTAGGTGTACGTTTCCTTTAACAATGAAAAAATAAATTATTTATATGTATTTATTATTGTTGGAGATACTTTTTAAATTAAACAATTACAACTTATGTTTAATTTAAAAAGTATCTCGAACAATAATAAATACATATGAATAATTTATTTTTTAGGTTGATACCACAGACATATGAATATTAATAGACGAGAAGATAATGGCGAGGGGTAAAATCAACTGTTGAAGAACGAAGGGGGTAAAGCTGACTGTGATTCGTCAATAAATCAATCTGACAGTAAATAGGCATCTCGCATTATGATATCACCATTTAGTTCTTAAAAGTAAAATCTGCTTTTGAATGAATAAACATTTTTACATGGGAGCGCAAATTACTCGCCACGTTATGAACAAATTTGCTAAGTCCAAATTCGGCAAAAAAAAAAACTTCTATTTTCAGAGTCGAATATTTTGTTTTCTTATTGACAAGACACTTTTACAAATGTTCATAATTTACTTACCCCAGTAAACAGCACATCCCTGATTCTTGTGCACGCGGCTTTGTGTGTCGCGTCCATCGCGTGATAGTATATGCTTCTAAAACTGATCCATATTATACGATGTGAATCAGCTTACAACAAATTAAAATAATGCTTACCTATGGAATGTAATACGACAATTGGGTTTATTCTCTTTTTCACTTCTATTTTTACAAGTTTTCATAGCGCAAGCCATCATTTTGCCGTGTTATTTCGTAAAATGAACCGATGATGCCTCGACCATAGTTCGCACAAGAATGATGACGTCACGTTTTCTAAATTCATGGGAGGCCATACGCGAGCCCAGCCGGCTCCAATGGAACCGGTATGGGGAGTGGGGAATAATACGCTTTTAATCACTTAGGGCAGGTCTACTAATATTCATATGTCTATAGTTGATACATATTATCTATATGCCTGATATTAGGTGTAAGTTTCCTGTGTTGGACATACTTTTTAAATTAAACATTAGTTGTAATTGCTTATCACCGCTTTGAAGGATTCGAATTTGTTAATAACTAACTGACGTGTACCCGGCGTTGCTCGAGGTTGTGAATGGTTTGGAGTAAGGTTTTTATGTAACGGAAAACTGTGTCATTAACACCACTCTCTAAACACTACTGACACTAGTAAAAACAAACCTTAAAATTTTCAGCGAATTTCGTCCTGTAGTTTTTGAGTCTATAGAACACAAACGAAAAAACATTATTTTATATAGATAATGTCTTTCACAACAATCACGCAATTATGAAAAATACTATTTTCTCTTTCGGGTCTGTAACTCCGGTTCAATGATCTCTCAGAAAATTATTTCAATTTCCCTTTTCAAAATTGGAACTGAGTTATCGGGAATTCAGACTGATTCCCGCTGATTTTTTATATTTAGATGACACGAAGCGAAAAATTTGGTTCCATTTTTTTAACCTTCAATTTGACAATTTGAAGTAATAATATTTGTCACTGTTAATGCTTATTACACAGGGTGTCCGGTGGTAAAGTGCACAAACTCTGATCGTGATCCTACATCATGGTAGAAGTAAAAAAAAAACTTTTTTCGAAATCCAGTTTTTTTTTCTTTCAAAAATATTTCCATAGAAAAATATTATTTTATTCATACAAAAAAAAAAACTTTTGTACCTGAAAACTACATTAAAACCTAAACTAATTGGATTCGTTCGCTCAATCCTCTGCTTTGCAACTTAAAGCCGCAAGTTAAAGGAACTAGAACCCCTAGCCACCAGTAACTAGCCCGAACCAACAAAGGCAACCCGCTGGAGACAAATTATAGGAAATTTATTCTCATCTTGTCTAATGGAAAGACCGCAGACATGTACTCTTCTATTTCTCCCGTTACCCTCTTCTCCGTTCCTGTTCTCCCGGCGTGTGTGCTTCTCTTGTTGGGTCTGCTGCAACGTCCTTGGTAAAGGGAATTATACTTCGGGATTGTTTTCCAATTTGCTTGGCCGGCTGATAGATGGCGCCAGAATTCAATTAATCTGACAAAGCTTTCCGTTTTCGCCGGCAGGTGGTTCGAATTAATTTTATTTTATAGGCGGTTCGTGATAGCCGAATAATGCCATGGGCTAATTATAAGCAATTTATTAATTGGTTGTTGAAATAAATAAGAGAAATTTAGATCATGAGATTTAGTACAAAGTATTTATGATATCTCTAAACAAGCGGAACGCATAGGTAATACGAAAATATCTATTTTGTTCATTCAGTGAGTACTATTCATGATTCTTTAAAACCATGGACAGAGCATTAGTGCGGTTTTGTACGAGCGGCATTGAAGTCAAATCTAGGGTGAAGAGAAATTGCCTGGGAGCCATCTTGTGTGACAAATTTTGAAATGATTCATACAAAAAGTGGTATGCAATGAACTATTTTAATATTATTTTTGTATTGCTAATGCAATTTTAACAGCTTCTGAACATTTTTACAGGGAATGGGAAAAAAAATTAAGAAGATTTTAACATTTCTCATACATCTCCCCCCTCACTCCGCGGCTTCAAATTTTTCTCGAATAGTTCCGTCCATGGTATTATTGACAACGTACGTGGTGTATGCATTTAGAAAATAGCTTATTTTTAAAATATTTTATTTTACCATTGGAACCTACCTTCATTCGAATGGTGTACGAATGCCTTCACAATTTATTGTTTTCAAGATAAATTTGTAGATGTCATCGAACAAAATTTCGCAAATTTTTTTATTTATATATTTAATATCATTTTATTTTGTTTTAAAATAGAAGTGTAATTATAAATAGTACAACATTTTTTACTTTTACCGTTTGAATTTTGAAAAATTGACGTTCAAAAACTTTATTTAGAAACAATATTGCAATAAATTGACATGCATGACGGTGCAACTGCACATACATTCAAAATATTAACAATTAATTTTTTTATTTACGTCCTGTAAGATTAAAAAAATGAGATATTAACACATCATATTTCTGCATAAAAATTAAAATTAATTAGGTATTTGGTGAAATCAAAAGTATGATATAGTAAAGTGATGATAAGATATTCATCAGATTCAAATAATTAATACCTACATTCGTAAAATCACTACTTATTGTCTCCGGGGTTATCTCACAAACTCTCTGATTCAATAAGACTCCGGCTTCAATAAAACACTTGGACCTTTATTGTGATAGATTGACAATGACTCTGATATCATAATCAGCAGGCAGTTGGAATATTCTGGACCCCGACCTTGAAGTTCTCACCTTACTTTATATCGTACATATTATAATAATACCAAGGATATTACAATACCATTTAGAATTTTAATTTACGTGAAACTTTGTATGTTTTGATCCTTCAGTACTTTCATCACATTTGTTCAGTTTGCAATATTTTCTGTATATTTCAAATGGCTATATGCATCTATTTTTTTTAATTTTCATATGTGTATGCATTTAAAATAAACATTACTATTTCTAAATAATACAATTTTAATATCGAATGTGAAAAATTTTAAAGACGCTACCTATATTTTGCTTAATTTTTACTCCAGTCGTATAATAATTGAAAGAACTCGATATTTCGAAAACACATTCGTTTTTTGGAAATTTTTTAATAAAACTTTACCTTCACTTTTATCTCGTTCATATAATAAAAAATAAGAAATAATTTTTAAAGTTTAATCGATTGTTACGATAGCGGCGCTAAATATGAATTATTAATATCGGCTATTTTTAGGATTTTATTTATGACATCCAGTATAAATGTTTGATGCAAACTGGAAATAATTAATATTTTTGTCTCTAACGTCAAAAAATTACGTATTTCCGCATGATAGAAAAAAAGATAAAAATACTTTTATAAAATATGGACTCCCTGTCATATATGACTCTAAAACGCTGGAGGAGATACAAACGTAAACTTTAAGTGCATTTTTAATTTTCCATTGTTATTTTAATGTAAGTATACTGGCACTTACGTACAAGTTAAGCACTGCATACGAAATATTTTCATTATTTGCCTTTAATTTGCATAACTCAGTCCAACTATTCTCATGCGAGCTTAGTAAATAATTAAAATTGTAAAAGCTCCTTACCGCACCTGCCAGGGGTTCAGGTGTTGTAGAAGGTATAAGGTACGGTGGAAGAGAGTAAAGCCGGAGTGGTATGGGCCGGTACCTGCATAATTTCACTTGCCGCAGTAGACGAGGAGAAACTCGAAGTTAACCCGCGATGCAAGAAACATTCTGGATGGTTAGTGGTCCCAGCTAAGCTACTAAAAGAATCCCGCAACCCATTGAATTTATTATTCAGGGTCATCGAAAAAGGTGTCCGTGATTTTATAACGACATAACTAAGTGTCTAAGGTATACTATTTATTTATACACCAAAACACTCAATTTGGGAGTACCGCCGCCGTGGAATCATTCAATCAATTCATTCATAACCTACACCTATGCAATAAATCATTATGATGACTTAGCAGCGGTGCCCGGGTTCATGGGAGTAAGGATATTCTAGGTCCTGACGGCGAATGTGTGGCAGGCGGATTTGGAGAGACTGGTTGTGTGAGATTTTTTTACCTGATGAATTTAAACGTCTGTCATCCTGGACACACTGACCCCCAGATTCCTATCCACCCCTCATACATTTACCCTTCCCAGATGTTCTACTCCTTCCTTTTCGTAAAAAAACCCTCCACACAGCATCCCTTAAGATAACATAGGCCATAGATAGAAACAATTTCGTTGTGAGTTCCATTGTTAGACGGAAAAAATTTAAGACATATATAACCCATGATTCAGCATACCAGGAGGAAGGTCACATTCGCAATTGCCTCTCTGATGATTCTCTCTCTTAAGTTGCTGAACCCGGATTTTTTTTGTATAGATAATATTTTTAAGATAACCCCCATAAGCATAAGTCCATTGTAGTTAGATCGAGGGCAATCCAATATAAATAATAACGTAAATAGAATCATCTGCTTTTAAAAAACGTATGATGTAATTTCTATAATCCTCGCTCTCCACAATAGACGTGGAAAAGTTAAAGTTACCCCACAGCCCTCAGGTACACCGTAACCGCTCTTCAACTATTCTAAGCGCAGAATTAGTCGGAAACGGCTTAGTTAGCAGAAGCGACGGAAGGCGGGGCCGGCCCGAGGTCCGCCGCAGAAATCTTCCATTTGCGAGTCTGACGCTGGAGTTAAACTTAACTCGGCGGAGGCAAAGCAGGGGTTTAAGTGCTTTTTCTCGGGACGTGTGGGGACGTTCTGCCCGTAACTTGCCTAATGAAAGGGAATAAGGAATGAGTAGAAGTACGGAGTCATATAAAATATATGAAATCTGCTTAAAGGGGAATATACTGATGAAGTACGGACATGGACCCTCTTATAGGCATATTAAAAATATATATTTAAATGTAAGACATCAAAGATTAAAAAATGTGACCTTTATAAGCTACTATTCACATTTTTACCATTCACTTCGTATAGTATCATGAAATCCACTTGTTACCGTTATAAACTACATTATGTCGATTTTAATTCGACTCCGTGTCTTATTCCAATGCAAAGACAATGGGTTAAGTCTTTCTCGAGCGTCCCACAATTCAAACCACTCTCTTAACACTCCTGGCACTAATAAGAACAAATTTTTAAATTTAAATATTGAAGACAATATTAGTGATTTCTAAACGAAAATCTGAAACAGAAAAATCAGAAAAGGAAACGGTCACATCTGGGACTCGAACCCAGGACCCTTGTCTTTCCGGGACAGTGCTCTACCAACTGAGCTAATGGGACCCTATTCCTTTTCGGTCACTTTTAACTGTATCATACTTCGAATAAGAACTACTAACATTGTCTTCATTTTTTCACTGCACATTTTTATTGGCAAGTATCTTTATGTATTATCGCAAGATTCAACCCGAACTAAATGCAATCCAGACAGCGTCTTTTTAGATAAACCTATCTTATTTATATTTTATTTTTAATGTGCGACATCTGTTGACTTTTTTGCAGAATGAATATTTATTTATTCGGAATAACTTTATTGAGAAAAACCTCAAATTGTAATATTTAAATATTGAAGACAATATTAGTGATTTCTAAACGAAAATCTGAAACAGAAAAGGAAACGAAATATTGTCTTCAATATTTAAATATTACAATTTGAGGTTTTTCTCAATAAAGTTATTCCGAAAAAATAAATTTTTAAATTTTTAGAACAAACTTTGAAATCATACGAATCGTAAATGAAGGCATACGGAACAAACAAAGAAACATTAACTTTTATATATATAGGTATATGATTATTTGTATTACTTATTTTTCTACGGGTTAAATGATAGCTCTTTTTTGGGGGTCTTCAAGCTACCGGAAAATTTTGCAAGTTTTAAACGTTTTTTATTGCATATTTTCGTGAACCTAAATGTATCTTCCTGTTCTTTGTTAATTTTAATTAATTAAAACAACCTTTTTCGGAGTCACTTTTCAAATATTTACTAAGACTCCGCGTTCTGAACTTACGCGTACCGACATAATATAACATGTTGAACTCTCAAATAAATATCATGTTAAATATATCAAATCTATGTTATTTTTAAAATATCTCTATTCGGATGTAGGTTGAAAAGGTATTTTTTTATGGAAATCTCTCAATAGAAAAAAACGCAAGATGTGCTCCGAAAATTATGAAAAACACATCTGCTTCTGTTATTTAAGTCATAGGTATGAAAAAATTCATAGTGTTTCTTTAAATGCTACTTAACTCTGATTTTAGTTTAAATAAGTCTTACTTAATTAAATATTATGGCTTAAGGCTATTAATAACAATAGTTTTTTTAATATTAACGCGATCCCTCCATAATTTAATTCACATAATCTGCTTTACAAACCATCTTTAGTAATCTACTTAATCCATAATTAATCCAATGATTTGAAAGAAGGTAAACACACACACTTGAGAATCGTGAGTAAATAATGAAGGAATTTTAATGCATTTGTGCTTTCACTTATAATATGCTATAACTCTTACATTATTCGCAAAGATAATAACGAAGCATGCTTTCATGAATAAATGTTACTGGGTGTAATTTATCTAAATTTAAATGAAAGATGCAAAACACTAGGTAGGTCTTCAAGCTTTTCGCGATAAGGGTTCGAAAGGGTGAAATTTAATATCGCACAGTATCCTCGCAAATAAATCATGCGTATGACCCCGGATCATTATCTCGAATGAAAGCAAGAATTCATCCCTTACTTCCACCCTAGGAGCACACAGATGGGTGGGGATTCGTAGCAATAACATCAGGTGAAGCCTCTAACGTAGGAGGGTAGGTTTCAGATTTCCTAAACCTATTGTTTGTTTATCTGCTGTAATGAAATGATGGCTGGCGGCATATATACGAGCATATACATATCTTTGAGTTTATAGGGCGTCGCGTCGTCGTTCTGTAGTAGATTTATAAGCTACCTAACTGTTAAAAAAATCTTACATTAATTAGTACACCATTGAAATTTCGCCATGTTTTAAAAACATTTTCATTATTATGTTTTTATAACTTGTGGTAATCTTAATGGTGTATGCTAGGTAAGCCTTAAATACTACGTACAGTTTGTAGCAAATATTGAAATTGGTGAACCCTTACATTTTCGTCGTGTTTGGAAATGTATTTAATGTGTGCTAATTTGCTTAATTTGAACAATAAACTACTGGTTGCAACTACACGTAAGTTGTTTATTTGCATCTTGGTTCTATTTGCGGGATTCGAATGAAACACGTGTAAACAGCGTTTAATTCTTAATTCATGTTAGGTTCATAGCGAATGTTGCTATTGGTGAACTGTTGAACTATAGCCGAAAAGATTTTCACATATCTTTGACGTTTGTTGTGTTTTATAGGAAGAATTGCTCGCTGCAAGCAGGTATGTGCCGTGGGTTTATTTGCCTTCCGATCCACTTTGCGGGAATCAGGCATGGCGCATGCTCCCTCTTCCCGCGAATAATCACTCTAGGAGGGGAACTGAAAGGGAAAATGCCTCCTTTTGAAAGTTCCCTCTTATATATTAACGCACGGAATGGTTTTCTTTCATCTGCTCCTTTCCGGGTAGGCCCGACCCTTTTCTGTTTGCCCGGGGCTCGTGCATATAGACCCGGGCGGGCCCGGGATATTTCCAGAAAGCAATTATGAATAATGTATTTTGTATCCCGTTGTTTCAGGCAAGGGACGTTGGAAGACGCGCTCGTTAATCAGAGTTACTGAAGAGGAAAGGGTGGTGGTGAGACTGAGTGGGGGTGGGATGGCAAGACCCCATCTGGTGGCTGTAATCCAGTCCTCAGTTATCTCGTTGCTTTGTTTGGCGAATTCGCGAGGGGAGCAGGTATAGTATACAATGTACTAATTATACACAAGTGGGGCTTTAATCTAGAACGCTAAAGTATTAAGTAAATTCTAAATTTATTATTTTTCTTTTACATACCACCCATATAATAAAACAATATAGTCATCTATCAAACTTTATTAATATAATGTTGTAATGACATGTACACCTCTAGATTTGATTAGTTAACAAATATCACTTCCAAATACTTTGCAACCAAGGCGACAGCCAAAGAAAAATCAACGTAAAATAACAAGGGAGATCTTTTTTTTTAAGAAAGACAAACATTCCCGAATTACGAATAACCTGACAATATTTGAAAATCTCCTGCTGTCACCAAAGTCAGCGGAAAATGTTGCTTGTGTTGTGATTTGTGATAGAAGACTTATCCAGCCTAGGAATAGAACGCGTCTTTGATAGCATTATATTATTTTCCTGTGTACGTAGGTATACGAGAATGAAGAACAGAAACAAGAAAGTCACACGGTGTAAGGGATTAGGCATTTTGTTTAATTGATGAGTAAATTAATGTTTTTTATCGTATTTGTTGTAAAGGAAATTTTTCATTCCAATCAATAAATTTGTCAAGAAGTTTTGTATCCATATTTGGTGTCCCAGCAGTTGGCCCCCTATCAATTAACCCCCCCTCAAGTTGATCCCCGGACAGTTGATTCCCTGGACAGTTGATCCCCCGGGATAGTTGATTCCTGGACAGTTGATCCCTTTGCATGTTAATCCCCTAGATAATTGATGCCGTAAATAATTATTACTTCTACAAGTCTTCATTGGTAAACTATGTATGCGGAGAGGATATCCGCCATGAAAATATTTTTGATAAAAATAATGCGTGATTTCCACTCAAGACACCTGTTAAGATTTGTTTGAGCTTGATGAAGTCTTAAATAACAGACGCATGTTTTTTTTTGTTTTTACTGCACAAAACTGCATTACTTTATTTAATGTTACAAAGAGTTAAATTATTCCCGACCCGGACAAAACACTTTTACTAATGGTCTGTAGACCATAATGACTGCTTGTTACTATTTTATAGGAGAGAAGAAGAAGGAATCCAGTCGGCGAGGCTTTTTATAATCTAACCAAGTAAAACACATTGACAAGCTAATTGTAAACAAACACTGTCAAAGAAAGCCAATTGATAAGGCAAAACATCTGTTTTATCTGTCAGCCCTAGTTTTACCTCTGACCGCTAGGTGCTAGGCAGGAGCCTGTAAAGTAACTGGTGGTGAACTTTGCTAATGGTTCGTACATTTTTAACAACGCCTGAAAAGTAAATTATATTGACTTGTGTTATACCTACAGTCGTACATCTTCTCTGCATACCCATTCGGGGACACTTAGATAGTTATATATTATGTATATTTATGTAAACAGATACAGCGTATTTCCCTAAAAATACTGGATATATAAATGCTGTATTTGGTTATTCGGCTGGATAACTTTACTACATACTCCTCCGAGATACAGCATTATTGTTAGTATATATAAGAAAAAAAGCCTGCAGACATAAGTAAATTGACTTTTTTCATACGGCTGTATATTATCTGTGCATTCTTCCTTTGCCTATAAGGAAGGATTAGAAGAAGAAAAAATACATTTGGCTTTAGGGGATCAACTGGCAGAAGGATCAACTATCCGGGGGGTCAACTGTCCGAGGGGGGGTGAAATGTCCGAGGGATCAACTTTCGGCGGGTCAATTATCGGGGGACCAACTGTCGTGGGATCTACTGTTATTGAATCCCATATTCCACCATCACCAGACCGATGGAACTAGGTTAGTAATATAATCATATATCAATATTTATAAGCCACAAAATGTGTAGATAAAAAAATTGCGGATATTTTTTTAAGACCTCTACAGGTTAAAATCTAGAAAATGAATGAAAAAAAACTCTTACTTATGTGTAGCACGGCTACTTACAAACTGGCTAAATATTCTTGAAAATGATGGGTTGAAATAATTACAGCAGCTATCATTGCAAACGTTTCAACGTGTTTTGCGTGCGTTTTACGGAGAAATCGGGAGCATGAAGAGTGATTGATTAGTGAAAACCTGCCAACCATGCCCTGAGCACGATCCCACCCCAACCCCAACCCTCCCTCCTACCTCTTTCATCATCCCATCCCTCGCTTTGTTGAAAACTACCCCTAACCCAATAAATAGATAATGTATTAAAATATAATAAATTGTAGGTGATATTTTTAAGTACATCGAACTGAATTTTGAATATATTTTCTTGAATTAATGAATAAATTAATTAATTAATGAATAAATTAAACCCTGAAATTGGAAATTGCCCTACTTCCTGACATCTGATCGAGATGAAACTCGGCAAATAGACTAGTTGTCGATGATAATAGATTCTATCAAATTTTCAATTTTGGTGGCGCTCTCGTACACACACGTTAATACAAATGTATGCGTGAATGCGCGTGTTCATTATAGTTTTAAAGGATTTTTAAAAGTTCACAGCCGGAAGGAAGATTAAATCCTTATTAAAAAAACATTTTTAAACACATCTCTTAATAAAAATAGATGTATTATAGTAAAAAATGTTGTGTTTTACGGGTTGGATATTTTACAGTTTTTTTATCGATGTTTACTAGTTAAAATAAGTTTAATATAATATTTATTAGACATTACGTCAGCAGTATTTATTAGGGTAATATAATTAATGATACAAAAAATGCAATGGCGCACCTTCATATAAAAATAACGGTACAGTGATATTTTTATAACGCAATTTTTAGAAAATAAACACAGTATTTATTTATACCGATAACATTTTTTTTAAGGGAACTTTCACTATTTCTTTTTGTGTTAAATTTATTTGTATGCCACCTTTCGCTCCGCCCACCAACCTAAGCGAATAAAATATCTCTTTGCTGTCTATCTTATGTTCATCCTTTATCTTATGTTAACTTTTTTCAGACAACCAGCGGTAAAAATGGGAATTTATTTTGTCCTTAAATTAAGGCTAATGTTTTCGCTGTGAAAACTTTATAGCATCAAAATATTAAAGGTTCTTTAATTAAATACTGCGAGTAAATAGCATCTTGGCCTTTAATTTTTTTAATTTTTTACTTTTAAAGTATTTTCATAAGCCTAAAAAAATATCAGATTTGTAAAAAATATTGTCTATTTAAGAATCCGTTTTCGGATATAGTTTTTAGGAACAAATTAAGTTCTTAAAAAATATTTGTGGCTTAACATAAAAATAAAATAAAACACGCATTTTGGCGATTTTTTCTTGCTTGAATTAAAAACGGTGGCGGATAACGAATTTGTAACTGCGAATTTCATCCTTGTGCCATCTGCCGAAGGACACTTAGAGCGTGGTAAACAGTGGCTATATCCTATTGACTTTCTCTTGGGTATGCTTGGTATGAACCAACTACTTGTCATTTAGGATGTGCACATTTCTTCAGATTAATTATTCGATGGTTTGAAAACTTAGCTGTTATGGAGTGAATTCATTTTTATGTTCCTGATGGATATATATGTCACCGACAATATAGACTGTTTTATCTTCGGACCTGCAGGATTAACTTGCCAATGGTTATGCCGGTTGGAAAGGCAATCTTGATCTTGAACAGAAACAAATCAAATACGACATATTTAGCATCAATGAAGTAACTAGCATCTATAGTAGGTTACTACTTTTATTATTTTGTTTTTTTTTTTTAATATTTATTATACTTCTGTTACCTATGTTAACATAATTTAAAGTTAACTAACTCCTTAAAAGTAACTATTTTGTAATGTTTTTGAAAAGTCGTTTTCGCAACTCGCCTGTCTGTAATTTTTGTAGATCCTTTTCTCCATTTTTGTAGAAGTTTGAAAATATTTTTTTGTATAATTGTATAATTTTTTATTCGAAATTATAAATACAAAAATATATGGTTCATAATTAAGCGGATAGGTATTTAAATATGTAGGTATTCAATCAGTAGTTTCGACATGATTGCGATATTTGGTTAATACTAGATTTTGCAATGTTTTAAATAGTTTTCAAATATTTCATTGTCTGTTTCCTGCCTATCCTTCAGCGATTTATCCCACCGCCCTAGGGGGGACCACCCCGCCCGCTTTCACAAAATTACAGCCTGAACGCAAAATGCTGAAATATGTTCCGAACTAATGATGACCGTCCGACGCGGGAGCTACATTACTACCAGCGAGGCTATGGAAGACCGCCCGGAATTACTTTTGTTATGGGAATAGATGCATAGATAGTAGAACGATGATAATCCATGTTTTCCAAAACAGCATGTGATAACTAGCAGTTACGAACCGGTTTCTCTCGCGCTTCAGCGTTCATGTTTTATTTTGTTTTTCCCTCTGACCAAATTATTAATAATTATTTTTTATTTTCTCGAGCGGATTCCGTTACGGAAATCGATAAAGAGTTAGGAATTACTACTAAAAACACAGTTTCAGATAAAATAACATAAGATTATAGTTAAATACCAGTTTGGCTCGCGTTTCATCGCTCTTTTGTTTTCGTCTGACCAAATATATTTTTTTTACTTATCTGCCCCAAGCAAGTGGGACCAGTGCATCCCTTATTAAATAAGGAACAACAGTCTTTATTCAATACTCAATATTATTTATTTATTTTTGTTGTGTTTAATTCGTAGAATTCGTTGTTCATTTTTTTTTAATTTAATGTAAATAAAATTTAATTGTTAATGCTGTACATAAATAAAGTCTCAATTGTATCGTGTATTAAAATTTACAAGGTAATATAATAGGGTTGGTATCTAGGGATCAGTATGTCCAGTTGTGACGGACGTATGAATATATCCCTCCCCCTGCAGCGCGATGCGATGGGTCGAGAAACCAGTTGTAGAGGTCAAAGGGTCGCCCCAAACAAGCCTGTCTCGATCTGGCATGCTATACAGCTGGTGGGAAGGCGCATCCTAAACACACCTCACCCGATGAACTCGGGGACCCCTGCTAAATCACCAAACGCAGCAAACCACTTAGGGTGACCCATAGCAGAGATATTGTTTATCCAATAAATGGTTCCCGGGCGGCGGTTTGTATGTAGTTTATTCATATTTCGTTTAATTCTAGTGTAATTAATATTATTGAAATGTTTAAATAAATATTGTTTATTTCTTTGTGCTTAATTAAGCAAAATCGAATATCGGCTGGCCGCCAGCCCCTACGGACCATAATTGGTGTGGAGAAGGGGAGGGGGCGGTGGTGGGGCGTGGAATTGTGGATGGTGAGGGAGGGCTCGCATTGTTCTCCACGAATTAATGACAGAAAAGCGGGAAAAAAGAGTAGATCGATGACTTGACGATCGGTTGTGCCCGGCCGAGAAGTATATTTTATATATCTACCGGCGATTAATTTAATATCTCTATATTGGAATCGGTAGTCAGCGTAGGAATTTATTATCCTCACGTGAAAATTTTAGTAAATTTGAATTTAGGCAGATACTTATTGAACAGTTGTTTTTCTCCTACCTAAAAGCGTAAGAAAATGTTTTTTATGTGTTACTTCTTCTTCTTGTGGTAGCCTCTCCTATCGGAGGTTGGTTCAGTTTAGGTCTTACCATATCGTTTGCTTACACATTTGTAAAAATCTATGTAGTTTCACCTGGATAGCTACTTATTTTAGAGAATTTCTCTCTAATGTTATAAAAAATACAACGAAGAAATACGAACATATGTTTCTTGACGCAGTTTAAAAAATAATGATCTTCAATTTTTCATTTCTTTAATACACTGATGTCGGGCTTTGTATTTCGACGTCACTGTCATAATTGAAGGATCTTGAAAGTAGAGTTTTCAACTGACGATGTCATAAGGGAAATTTTCGGAATAATAGGAACGATAGGTATATTTTTTAATGATTTTCATTAGAATGTACAATCACATTATACTTCGTCAACGACGGGATTTGTTGTTACTAATATAAATAGTCTTGTGTGGATAGGTACCCGCTGTTTTTTTTTGACTGCGTATAAAATCATCAGATTTTTTTAAATTTGCTCTGACCGCACACGCTGGGCCAATCACTGCCGGCTGCACAATGATTTTTGCTAGTACCTCTGAAACTACCCGCGTCACGTAATGGTGAGTTTTCATGATTCCGGCCATATACCACAAGCGCCCCTTATTCCACCCTCTCTGGGGGGGCGGGGTAGGGAGGACGACAAAGGGGAGGACGGGGGGACATGAAGGGAGGAAAATGGGGCTTGGGCAATAAATCAGAGGTGCGGTCTGTAGGGGGTAGGACTGAGGGAAGGGCGGCGTGTGTGTGTGTGTGTGTGAAAGAGATTTACTCTGCGAGAATTCAGGACTTGACGTCGCTTACATATGCTCCGTAAACCGTTTTTGCTCTCTCGGGTTTGCAAATGTCTTTTTGATGAAGACCCAGCTTGTCAAGGATGGGAATGTGGTACGTACTCTTCACCAACGCGTTTTTACTTCGAAATAGCGTCGGACCATAACCATTTCTGTAATTTTCGGAAGTAATATATTTTAAAATGAGAAGCCTTTCGCCAAGTCTTGTTTAATTAACTTATAGTCCTTCTATTATTCGAAATTTGAAATGATAGGAAAATGTTTATAGTGTTCCACAAGTGACAGGTAACACCCATCAAATAATTCCTCCCTTATTTCAAACAAATATGAGCAGGTATCTATCTCAGATCAATCCCGAAGAGATCTCTGTAACAAGTTAATCAGTAACAAGAGAATATACGTTTAAGCTTAAATAGTAAAACAGAACTCCGACTTAGTGGGTGAAGTTCACCAAAAATGTCAGACGAGTTAGAAAAGATGTGACAGAATACCTGTTTCTGAAATCCCTGTCTTAAAAAATACATGGCGTAAATACATGGCCAAGTCTCGCGGAATCGTTTTGTGCGGAAATTCCTAAACACAAAAACGCATCAATTAACTGACTCGCTAATAACTTAATCTATAAATCGCTAACAACCTAATTAAAAAAATCAACTCGTTCCAACTTTATCAAGATATTAATACAAATCTCTCTTTGTAACACCATTGCACTTACACCTACCATTGTTCTCCTAAAAAGCATTAAGGTATTTTATTAATTTTATTGTAGGATTTGTGAAGCTGAAAGTATTTATACTTCCTCCGAGGTTATTTATTTTAAAAAAGGTTTGCCTTAGGACACGTCATATTCATACTAATCGAACAAAAAACGTAGCACCGCTTACAAAAAGGATAGCCATTCAATGAATATGTATTTGAACGAGCCGCTGAAGTATGTCCACTGGACCTAGTTCAGTGGACCATGCGCGTTGTCTCAGAAACGTTTCTTAATTATATTAATTCATCTAAGGAACTGTCAAGTGTTTGATCAAAAGAAATACGCAATTCGAATTATTAATTCATAAAATAATGTTGGTACCTACTCTATTGCTTGTCTGATATGATAAGTAGTTCCAAAATTGAATTAAAAGATAATTGAATTTGAATAATTTTACGCATTACGCAGAAAAAAATCACGTTACTAACCAACTCACTCATGCACCAACAACCGAAATTAGTATGTTGAATTACGTATTCAGTAGTTGACTACAAAACAAAATCGTTAACACTGCACAAATAGAACTTAGAAGTGAGATCTATTCCGATTTGAAAGAAAACGGTTTTCGCCAATTTATACAAGACCTTTCAACTCCGGCTTAGAATTTCCGTATTTGATAAATTTCACCAGAAAGGTGGAGAAAATGAGTTAAATTCGGGCACACAAACACGCCCAAAATGAACTTCCTTGAATTTCATTTTCGAAAACAAAATCTATTTTAAATGTGAATGTAGGAACCTTCATACGTTCATAGATACGATTGATTATTATTTTTTTACTATATTATCAACACTATTTGAAATGTGTATTTAATTTGTTCAAATGTTTGATAGATGTCGTAATTTTTTTATGTTTACTAACGGTGTTTACTCGATGGGTAAATAAATGTCTGATTGTCTTTTGAAAGGCAATGATCCTGATGCAAATATTTTTTTACAAAAACTTGCAGCTTCACAAAGCCCACTCCTATTATATCCCGTGATTTTTTAAAGGTTTGCGGAAGTTGAAAATTATATTTAGATATGAATATTTTATTTAATGTTAATTTCTAATCTCTTTTTTCTACTAATTAGAATGCGAAAAATAATTTTTAAACTCCGGGAGACCAATATCTGGATCTAATTGAACTGATTCAAGAGAGGGTGGATTCTCGTATACCGTTATGTAACCAAGTTAGCAGTTTTCATTAGGATACGGGACACAACACGAAGGACACTTGCTCCACATACACGGTCTGCGAGGAACCTCAATTTACAATACGGCCTATCTCTACTGTAATTGAATAATTGAGTGATCTTGCTGAAATCACATTCCCAATAAACACTAACTAGCGAATAACAAATCGGTAATGGATATGTTATCCGCCTTGGAAAGCTTTACAGAGAGAACCCGGTTTTAGAAAGGTTCATTTTATAGGTACCGGGGATAAATACTAGTCATATTAAAAAAACATAGACTGACTGATACAGACCAAATATTCAACAGCTGTGACGTACTAGATATACGCCAATTATACGTTAAAACACTACTAAACTACATTTTTGACAAAAAAAAATTTTTCAACATACACAAAATAACACTAACAGACCAGTTAGATAAGCGTACAAAGAAAACATAAAAACTCCGACAGTAAATTCAAGCTTTGGACAAAGACACTACCAATACCATGCAATAAAAGCTTTCAACAGTTTAAAACTTGAAATTAAAATTGAGGAAAATAAAAATAAATTCACACACAAAATTACAAAATGCATTAAAGAACAAAAAAGACAATATTACCAAAATTTCATAGCATAAAATACAAATAAAACCTTCACGTAACACACAAAACCAATATAAACACACATCACTCACAAACACACAAGATTATTTTCAGTGTACTATTTTTTTTAATTTTAAATATATTATTAAGTATTTTTAATTTTAAATGTATAATTTTTCTCATTAAATGTATTATGTAGTTTATATTTCATATTATAAAATGAAAGCCTCAGCACGGGCCACCCAGTGAGGCCTACATTACTGGAAAACCTGAATTGTAAAAAATATTGTACCTAATAATAATAATAATAAATATAAAGCTGTGCGTAGCCTTTCAAAAATTAACCATAAGAAGAAATCAGAAAAAATTAAAAGGCGACAATTCTCTGATCTAAATGTATTGTTTTCCACGAATTTTGTAAGGAACTTGTAAACTTATTTTTCAGTTGGCTTTTGCTACAACCATCAGATTAAAATGATAATAAAATGGCGGTTTTCAAAAATTCAATGCACTATAATTCATACCCAAACTTAAAAAACTACACACAGCCTACATTTTTTCTTAGAGCCCCTGGATAATACAGAATATGTACTGATAAGGAGGAAAACAGCAGTTTGAAAATTTATAGCTTATTTTAAGGTATTATGAGCTTTTTCGACGTGTCAACTGCATTTTTGTTGCTCCTACATGACTTCACCAAATTACCTGTCCCTGTCCGACAGCGTAGAGTGAAATTTACAACAATTTATTACAGTATGTTGAGAAAACCGGTGCAGTGAACATGCTCCTTTAATCCGTTTGAGTCAATTACGGAATTTTGTGTAGTGATGACCAGCGTTATCTGTCAAGGCCATAATATCGATTAAAAAGACCAAGGGTAAGTAAGAATCCTTTTTTAATTCTAACTGTTTACCACAGCTACCTCAACAGTTGGGTCAAATAAAGATTACACTCCAAAATAAACCAATAATTCGCTTTCAATATTTGCGACTTCACTACGCATCGCGTTGCTTGTAAAAACATCGATGCCAAATCAAAGTTTAAGTCAGTACTAAGATATAATAAGAAAAAAGATAACATTTTGTGGTGTGATGGGTAGGGAAAGGATTGTAAAGAACCCATAATATGATTTGGTAGTAAATTTTTGTAGTATTTCATTTATGTTTTGAAAGTTATAAAAAAAATCTATGCGGTGTTATGGTCCTGATTTAAACTTTCCCATTTAATATTTTACATAATGTCCCTGCACTAGTGCGTTTTTTTATTAAAAACTAACAATCATTAATACAATGCCAAAGTTTTGTTATTGTCAAAACAATGAGTAGGTAAATTTACCAATTTAAAATAAAATTTGAGTGTCAGCCGTGCATGGAACATGCACTTAATTGATTAATGGCACACCTATCCATTTTCGAGGAAATAAAAGCGGCTAATGGGGATAAGTTTGAGCTAGAGATGAGCCTGAATCTTTCCCAATATCCTTCTTCCCCATCACCATCCTCACCATAACCTTCCCTTTCCAACTACCTTCAACCTCAAAATGTAGCCAACAATGCCATAATCCTACCGGCTCCGGATGTTTGGAACTCTAATACAGTACTCACAAATTTAAACCTTTTCAAAATTGAAAAAAAATCTAAATTTGTAATTACTTCCTGCTGTGACTATTATGAAAGGTAAAATTAATTAGATACTATGATACTTTTCATCCCTCTCGATGTATCCTTTTATTTAGTAGACCATTTTCTTCAGCATTTTGCCCCCTCCTAAATAACGTAGCCCTTTATATAATGTAGGTATGATTTTGTATTCTTGTCGTGTAACGGCGGCATCTAACGATCTAACGAATGGACGGGTAACGACACTAACGGAATTTAATTTATTGATTGCCTCATTTGGGATAGGATAGATAGTTACGACGCGACGTCTCTGAATTCGTAAATCCAGAGAGAACATTAATTACTCATTTTCATTGTTTTTTATTCGACTGTAATATCAATTAAATTACCGGCGCTCTTATCGATTATTTCTACTTGGTCCATTCTATGTTTGTATACATCACCGATTATTAAAATCTTCTTTTGTTTGAATATTCTGTTTTAACAACAAAACTCACCAACGTGTGACGTTGGTCCATGAACAATTTGGGGATAATAATACTCAAAGCTTGTGATAATTAACTGTGCAAGAGGCCATAAAAGGAACCAATGAACAAACGGTTTTTTAAATCTTACACAATTTCAAAGTCAAGTGTATCGATCATATTAGATTTATTTCAAATTTATATCAAAGATTTTTTTGTATTAAAATATTAAATAAAAATTAGGGATATGGGACAATAAAATCTGGTGTTTGACTCCGTTAGTGTAGAGCGAGACACATATATAGTATAAAAGCCCATGTATGTCCTCGGTTTAGAATAAACTAAGTAATCAAACTCGGAGTATCATTGTATGAATAATCCAAATCATTATAATAATAGTGACACTGCCGATAAAACTATATTAAAACAGGGAAGATATTACACTATTAAATATAGGTCAAATAACAAATGTCATACTCCTATCGGAAAATTGTCTCATTTTTTCAAGTTGTGTCTTATGTTATTATGACGTATTGAAAACAGAATACACGTTGATAAACCATGAATTGCTATATTCTAGGAATGACTGCGCGGCTTTCTTCGTATAAAACTTAAATTTGGATTTGAGGCCAAAATACTTCACCAAACTAAATAATATATTTTTTAATCTAAATAATATAATATATAAAAATATATGTACTGCTTTATTAATTTTTGTTTTAAATTAGAAAATATAGGCCATTAAAGAACTGAATTTTTCACGATTTTCGAGGCAACTTAGACAATTTTTTGAGTAGTATTAAAAAAATAATCTTTCCCAACTTTCTATGTAAATACGATTAAATATAAATTAAAAAATAAAACATTGTAAGAAAAGCGTTTTTTGTGTAAAATTTACATACAACAAATTTGTGTTCCAACTCAAATCGGTCGTTTGAAAATTAAATTTAAACCCATGCAAATAGATTTTAAAAACTTGACATAGTTGTATTTTATATTTTCAAATAGTAAAAAAAAAGGAAGATTATTTTTAGTCATTACCATTAAGTCGCAAGTAATTGCCAAATATGTCTCTAAAATTATGAAAAAACGATTTCTTTGACTGCCCATATTTTACAATTTAAAAGAGAAATAAATAAAGTAGCATACAGATTTTTGCCAGACCCTTTGATTAAAAAAAAATATTATTCAGATCGGTTGCGTATTTTGGTCCCAAATCCAAATTTAAGATTTGTACGAAAAAGACCGCGTAACCTTTACCATTAAGAACGCGGAATAATTGTGATATAATCATTATTTTTAATTGACGAACAATTACTGCCTCGATAAATTGATAGAGCACTTTTGCGTCACCTTGTATATGTTTATAATTCTATTGTGCTGTTAGCAACTCTTAGTTGTTTAAAAAATTAAATATATTCCTGGTGCCTCCCTACCGTTTTGCCAACGTAGGTACCCAAAATGAGATGCTACTTACGTATATACCCATACGTAGGTATTTTTGGGTTAAACCCCTTTTCACCAAATTAAATGCGCATATATTTGTTTTGAATTTGAATATTCCAGACGAGTTAATTAATATAAGAGAAAATTTAAACGTATCTTTCATACCAAACATAAGGTATATGGAACGTTCTCAGATTACGTCCATGATTTTCACCACGATGCTCAACATTTTAATATGATAAAAATTTTAAATCATTTAAAATTTTCTCATTGGGTTCACAACCAATATATTCTTGCAGGAAAATCCGTCAGGCTTTTTGAAAATCAATAAACAACAGTTGCGTTGCTTGAAATGACATTAGCCGTGATTCGTGACAATGCAATTTTTCAACTGTCACTGTGCCCGGATCATCTTAAATTATTCTAAAACACGAGCTGGGGTACAAGAGAAAATTTTTTTTTAAATCAGTAAAAAATACGATAAATTGTGGTAAGCATATGTGCAATGCTTATCCCGCTTATTGTACATTTCATGCACGTAGAGAAATCGATTTTTACCCTCACAACAAATTAAAATGCCTTATTAGTAAAGTATCAATTTAAGAATATTTTATCGATTTGGCTTTGATAATATATTATGACGAAACAAAGAATTTTCGTTGTAATGCAAAAATATTCGGATTTTATGAATACCTAATCCGACAACATAACATATTTGTAATCTAATAAAAGTTTATCAGAAAACCTCTTAATTATTACCTTAACAATAAAATTTGAAGAGATTTTTTAATAAATTAGCAATACTCGTTTCTCTCCGTTTCCCCTTTGACCTTTGTGTATCTACGTGTGGTCAAGATTGCTACAGTAGAATACCTCTGAATAATTAATCCTTCACCCAAAAACAAAATATGTATTCTCTGATTTGTATTTATATTTATGTTTTTCTAGAACAAATAACAACATTCTATGAATATTTTGTTAAGTCCGTCATGACACTTTTTCAATTTGGGAGGCGGATATGGGTACCGCCGCCCCGGGAACCATTTATTGGATAATCAATACCTCTGCTATAGGTCACCCCAACTGGTTCGCTACGTTTGATCACTTAGCAGGGTGCCAGGGTTTATGAGGTTGAAGGATGAGGTTGTCAAGGTCTTGGCGGCGGATGCGTTTGCCCACGTACTGCGTTGTGGGTCAAATCGGAAGAGACTGGTTGAGGGAGATCTTTTAAATTCTCCAGCCGTACTCTCTCGACCCATCGCCTTGCATCGCAGTGGGAGGGGTGATTCATACGTCCGTCACTCCTGTACACTTTGATCCCCAGTTTCCGACTCACCCTACATTCCTTTTTTCCTTCTTAGAACTTACTCTTCTTCCTTTCCATAAAAATAACCTCCACATAGTATCCCCAAAGATGGATAGATAGGCCTAGAGGATTTTTTTTTCTCAGGGTCTCTTGTGTGGAGCTAATGTACAAAGAAAAAAATATATAATTTGTTTCCCTAATATGGCTGATAAAACTACACCAAAAAATGTATATAAATCATAAATGGTTTCCAAGACTCGCACTACAAAAACATTTGGGATCCATTGGCAGCTGGTCCGCGTGTACACACTGTACACTGTGCAACTGTACTGTGTACAAAGTGTAGGTATGAATTGAACACGGCGCCCGGCCAGTGTTTCTCCAAGGACCCATTCACAATTTCAGCAGATCTGTATTCAAGTGCCCATATT
Source organism: Hesperophylax magnus (assembly GCA_026573805.1). Taxonomy (NCBI): domain Eukaryota; kingdom Metazoa; phylum Arthropoda; class Insecta; order Trichoptera; family Limnephilidae; genus Hesperophylax; species Hesperophylax magnus. Next base: position 4,976,948 of record JAIUSX010000091.1, on the reverse strand, counting down.
ATTATTATTTGTGCACCGCCACTCCCTTGGAGGGTATTCTCCCAACTCTACCAGCCTGCCTACGTTTTATCTTTTATATGGGAGCAGTTGACATTTGATATTAAATATATATAACGTAATTCGTGTTTATTTTAAGAACTTAATTCGTGTTTTGAAGATTACAAAACAGATATCGCGTTCTCACAACTACTTCAATCAAAATACGTCATACCGGGATTTAAATTATTTTTAAACTATCGTGAACTGGCTGAAAAAAAACTGCATACGCTTTTCAAAAGCATGATTCGTGTTTGAATTTTATGTATTTCGATAAGATTAGGCACGAAACTTTTTGCTACCTACTACACATTTTCTCGAAAAACTGAGTTGGACATACTTCCTTAAGTCAAACTTTTTCATTGTTATAAGTAAGCAGAAGGTATTTTCCAAAATATATAACTGCTTTTTATAAAGTATTTGTTTTATTTAATTTTTAATTAAATCGTATAATTATTTTGAAATACGCCAAAAATTCTCAACCCTTTTCACATCCACTGGGTCTTGTACCCACCCACCCTTTCACGACAAACATCCGCCGCCATGTTGGAAACTCAAATCCATACTTAACTGTCGTGGGGTGGCACGCCCTGGAGCTGCGCCCTTTTCTACCCTTTACTTTCCCCCTTCAACCCTCTTCCTTCCCTTCCACCCCCCCCCCCCTCCCCTGAGACCGCAACCTCTCCCCTTACCACCTTACCCACCCACCCGTCGGACCTGCTGAGAGGGCACTAAAACCTTCCTTGCTCTTTGACCGCAGGACCTCTGTCAGATTAAGAGAATTTTCAATTGGTTTAGCGTCGAATTTATTTAATTTACCTCACCAACAAATTCTTACACTGATTATCTGCATTGAATGCGCTTTGTTTCAAAGGGAAATTGAATTAATTTTCTAAATCACCTGGGATTTAATACAGGAGGATCATAGTGAACAAACTTCTTGGAAAAACTAAGTACTCAATAAAAACACATAAAAACATCAATCCGCCTCAGAATAGGAAACCATGGTGAGGAGAACTGTGAACAACATGATACTAAACCACATTCTCCTTGCGGTTTATACGTAATATAAATTACTGTAATTATCACTATCAGCCGAAGTACAGAGGCGTGCAACATTCTAAATCGCGTGAAATCACGCAGTCCTTATGGCCATAAGGTGGAAATTGAAAAAAAAATATATATATAATGTTGTATTTTATTTTGTGAAGTTCCTGTACAAAAAAATGAAGAACTTAATTTGCCACAATTTACAATAAAACCAATTCCGAAAAGGGGCTAAAGCAATTGTTTAGGCCAGATACTTTATTTTTTTCTGGGCTTAAAAAAATCTTTTTTTTCTATCCTATTCACATCCTTATGCTCAAAGTTTTGTTATATTTACAAAGAAAGCGCCTCACTATCCCAAATTATTTCACAAAAAAAAATATTTGTTTTTTTCGTAGAAAACAAACACCCGTGACATAAGAAAATTCCACAAACCACTAACTTTGTTAAGCATAATATTTTTGATCCCCACCAGATTTCGCCTCAAATCGGATTAACTTCTTGAAATTAGGCTTGAATCAAAGCGGAACCCTTCGGTAAGTTTTGAAAATATTAATAGTTGTGCCAAATAATGTTACTGTTATTTGATTTCATTGAAACAAATGTCTTTATTGTATGAACAGTTGTAATGTTCCAGCCCATCTTGAGGCATTTGTGGCGCAGGCTTGCATGACCGTACATCACACTCGAGCTGCTGCGTTTATAGTCACAGGAATGCATGGCAGAAATTTCACATTTGACGGCGTTGCAAATGACACAAATGTGCGCTTGGCATTCGCCACTCTTCTCCCTCTGCCTCCCTTTCCTCCCTGCTACCCCGGTACCTCTCCCTGTTCCGCTACCCTTAGCTTCTAACGACTTCCCCTTGGCTGGCGAAACACTTTGCATAATGCGAGCGTTGTATTTATGCGTGTGCAGAGGAAGTTTCGCCAGTATTGGCGGTCCTCGAACACTGGAGCACAACACGCCGGGTTATTGTGTGCTGTGTTGGGTGTTCGCGCATACATGGAAACAAATCGGACGGTTTGGAGTGAGCACTGTGCAGGGTGACAGGGGAGGCAAGCTGTTCCCCACACAATGAGGATTGCAATCAACATCTTTGGAATGATGCCTCATGCCCGAAATTACTTCAAAAACCCCAATTTTTTTTACCTAAAATACATTTATAATTTAAAAAAACGGTTTGTCTGCATGGAATAATTAATTATTTTCGACATTTTTCTCTGAAATCAAAAATTGCATTTTTAATAAGAATAAATGCAAATTATCGAATAAAATTAATTATAAGAACCGATACACGGTATCCGGAAACTCGTGGTGTAAGCGGGAAACTGGTAAATCTACATCACATTTTAAGTCGATTTTGTGTTAAAACTTTTTTTCCCTTTTTTAGTTGTAATTTTTTAACTCAAAACTGAAAAAAATGGTCAGCAAGGGGTCATAAAACTGTGCGACGTATAAATACGGTTCTAAAATGTTTCTAGTTCATGGAAAAAAATAAATTTGATCTCCATGTGGCGTAGATTCACAAACTTCCCGCTTATACCATGAGTTACATGACACCGTGTACATAACTAATATAAATCGATGGCTCCACCACAGTTTGATTATGCCTTTGGGAGGCGAAACAGCTGAAACACTTTTTTCAAGTGATGTAGATTTATACGTACATAGTAAATGGGCTTCATCGTGCATTTAAGGTTAAACGCAACGTTCGTTATAATCTACGCTTTCATAAAATACAATAATTATTTTTTTGTTAAAATTAAATTAAATTATGCAAGTTATACAAATTCAGTTATACAATATAATGAAAAAAAAATTTTTTGCGCCCGTACATACGCAATATAAATGTGAATAAATAGTTAAAAACTCAAATCTTTCAAGAAAGGCATGCGAACACGATATTGTTTTAAATTATTGATACAATGTTAGATTGTATGCCTTTGTAAAGTGTGTTAAAATGTGTTTTTTCGTAAAATTATTAAATTATCGCTATCTACGAACACGTAGATTTTAAAGAACGTCACGTTTAATCTTAAAAAACAAGATAAAACAATTATTAATGGAAAAAATAATCCAAATAGAAAATTGGTTAATGTTTTTTTTAAAAGCATAGTTAGCTTACGTAAAAAAATATAAGTTAAAATCCATGCTTTTATAAATGGCGGTAATTTAATTATTTTATGGAAAAATACTTTTCTGAAAGTTATGCTTTAAAATGTTAAGATGAAATAATTGTTTGCGCGTGTACACACGGAATATGAATAGATAGTTTTGTACGTTATTAAAACTCAAGAAAGATATAAAAATACAATATTGTATCGGTGATTCAATACATTATTGTATATGTATGCCTTTTTTGAAAAATTTTATTTTTTAATACGTACAAAACTGTTTATTCATGTTCATATTCCGTGTATATATGCAAACAAATAATATTCCATAAAAAGTGTTGCAAAATAATTAAATTATCGTCATCAATGAACGTATAGGTTATACCGGTGACCGTATAAATCATCACAATGATAATTCATCACATCTTTAAAAAGTTATATAAAGTCATGGAAAGTGATGAAACAAAAACTTTATTAACTGGGTTAAGTAGGTTAGGTTAGGTTTAAAAAAAAAAATTTCATAGTTTTTAATGAATTTATATCACTTTTTAAAAGTGTGTTTAATTGTCACTGTGTTAACTGGAATCTAATACATTTTTATTATTATTATTGTAGAGGTACGCGTGCATCGAAAGCCGATAATTGGAAAACAAGGATTTTTTTTTTTTGAAAAACTTAATGAAAAAAACCTATTTTTTTTTAAATATAAATTTTGAATATGATTTTAGCGATTTTTAAATGAAAAATTGGAACAGAAAAGATACGGTCACATCTGGGACTTGAACTTAGGTCCTCTACCAACTGCGAAGGACCCGGGTTCAAGTTCCAGATGTGACCATGTCTTTTAACTTTCTGGTTTTATCTTTCAAATTTTCGATTAAAAATCGCTGAATATTTTTAGAAATATTGATGTCATATCACAATAAATATTAAATACTTAATGTTGTATGTACATTATCAATGAATAATTACTACACAACAACAAGGTGCACAGATTTTTACGTTTATTCCACAGCTAATGAACTGTTTTCACTAATTATGAACATATTTTAACATTTTTTCACTAAATCAGTGAAACAATAATAAATGAACAAGTGTAAAAAGTTGCTAAAAGTGTTGGTTATTTTGGTTTATTTTGTGTGAGTATATTTATTTCGAGTTTAAAAAAAGCGTATTTCCATATAAGTGTGAATATAATATGTTAATTGTGGTCCTACGTGTTGTATATACCCGCACGCGCACTGGCTCGAATCTTTTGGTGTGTTAATTAAAATACGTTACGTAATATCGGACCGTTCCATTCGAACGTTATTATTATTCGAAACGTAAAGTTTTAAACCCTTACAAGGGCGAACTTTCGTTATTACGGTATAATTTATATTTCCCGTAGCGGTTTTGTAATAATACTCGCTTTACGGATGCGTTATTTTAATACTTGTATAAGGATGAAGCGAAGCCTGCATTTCATATTTTCTATGGTACTCGAAGAGACCGTTAAATGTTAAATTTATCTGTTTTAAAAGTTTACTTTAATATTTTGAATGCGAAATACGTTCCCTTTGATCTATCAAACTAAAATGAAACCACCACGAAGATGATGTTATATCTACCTTTATAATATTTATTAACTAAGCTTACATATTTGTTACTAACTAGGTACTTTGTATTATTTATAAAAATTACGAAAACTTTATTACTCCGCATTTTAACTTTTTTTTTCGCTCACAACTCTGAAATGGATATTTATATCGCGTTTAGCCAACTCATTTCCAATTCTATTAAAAAAATCTGTATTTCGCAACCCTTAGAGAGTAGACGTCTATATAATGTTTAAAAATCATTCCCATTTTCTATTTCTTCAGGATGTTCTATATTTTAAAAAATTAGGCGAGCAACCTTCCTTATTTCTCGGCTAGATGGAAAAGCTTCTTTCTAAAACCTCGTATATCCTCATTCCTCGCCCATTAGGTTTTCCATTGCATTTATGACCAATTTAAGAATATAGCTTTTATATGGTTTATCTGTACCATACGTCCAAGATGGCTGTTTTTTTCTATTCTTGCAGCACTTCAGGAAATCCTTCAACAATTTGTGATTATTTTAGCAAGATCCGTTCAATTAATGTACAATAAATATGCAATTAATGTATAGTAAACATGCTCTTAATTTCTAGTAAATATACAGTAAAGATAAAGTAAACATACATTAATTTTACGATTTTAGATCTTAAAAATTGTATATTATATACAGTGAACATAAAATAAATTTACAGTAAATATAAAATAATCATTCAATAAACATACTATAAATACACAGTAAATAGATATACAATAAAAATCCAATAAAATACACATTTAACATAAGATGAATAGACAATAAACAATGTACAATAAGTACATAATAAATATAAATAAGTATACAGTAATTATACAAAAAAAACGCCCAATAGTTATGCAATGAACATACAAAAAATGTACAGTAAAGAGACATTTGAATATAAGTAAGTATACAATAAATTGCTCATTAACAACGGTCTGAAAACCTCTTCCAATTTCTTTTCAATTGAATAGTCTTTCATTAAAAATCTGTATTTCATTGCGTGCATTACAATATAAATTTTTATTTTTCAAAGAATTGCCATCAGCATCATTATTGTACTGTAAGCCAACCAATGCAATTACCTATTTCTTTGTGGCTAAAATATAAAGAACATAATTTTTTGCAATAATTACTTTTACAATTACCGCATGGGCCGTGTTTTCAGACAGAGTTATTACGTCAATGCATTAACTGTGATAAAGGGACAATACGTGAGGATAGAAGAGTAACGCGTGCCGCATGATCCAACCTACCCAACCTACCCGACCTACCCGACCTACCCAACCTACCCGACCTACCCGACCTACCCAACCTACCCGACCTACCTAGCCGTAATGTGCAGCATTGCCATTAGCGAGTGCGTAGACAGATGACCATACGAAATGCACAAAAATAATGCATTTTGAGGCACGCGCGGCAAGGGGCTTCGAACGGCGAAATTTGCATGCGAATCAATGCTACCGAAAAAAAACGCCAGCAAAACCACGCCACAAAAAAGTTACTCAAAACATACAATAAAAAAAAAACCGATGTGTTTGGTTTGTACCTTTTTGTTCGTGGGAGAAAATAACTTGTTAGTTATTTGAGTTTTCGTGCAGGCTTATAGTTCAGTTTTTCCTCCGACCATAATGCACCTGCAGCTATGGATGGGAAGCTCACTAGTTTTTGGGTGGTGGCACGATTTGAATGCAGATATTATTCAGATTTTTTGTAGTTTCATGTGACCCAAAATACATCATTAGTGAAATTTAAACACTGTTTTAACGACCGCTATGGTTAAAGCATTATTCTATTTCGGAGTTGTTACAATTTTACAAATGAATTTAAAATGTTAATTTTCTCACATATATAATAACAATAATACAACAACAAAACAGAAAATAAGCCTAAAAATTTTCAACTGCATGTATCACAATGACAAACCTGTTTAACTCAACCGTTTTGCGTTTCTTCTGTCTGTGAATCTGTTTACACATTTTGTTTCCATTTCAGGGTGGGGCCATTTTAATAATTATTGTTAAAATAGTTTTTTTTCCATATTTTGGAAAAACAAAAAAGAAATCCGACAAAAATAATACATAGATAGGCACAAAAAAATGCGCAGAAGAAGTGAAAAAAATTAAACTCAAAAATGTATGCAAGCAGCCTTTTATGGAGGATATTTGACCATCTCCCGTCTCCAGAAGGCCATCAATGGTTCAGTAAAGATTTTTTTTTTTGTGGGCTTATTTAGGTACTTACCTATTCGCATTTTTTTTATTTTATAGTACCTACATACCTGCCAGGAGAAATTTTTTTTTTAATTACTATAAATCTATTTTAATCAAGAGATGTATTGATTTTTTTGTTTGACTGGGGATTCAACCTTCTTCCCCAGGGACTGAAGCCAACCGCGCTAGTAATTGATCTAAATCCCGATGGGGTAGGACCAGCGTTTTTTCGTATATTAACTTAAGAAATGTCATCCAACTTCGGGTAAATGCGTAAATTAGGTCGGCGTGTGTATGCGTGATTGCCACCATCAAGTCTATCTGCCAAGTTTCAGGTCGCTCGGATGTTGGGAAGTGGATTAATTTCCACTTTTAAGATTTCACTTCAATCTTTTATTCATTCATTTATTCATTCAATAAAGAAAACAAAATCTAAATTCAAATAGATGTTAATTTCAGACGAATAGAATCTCTAACTAAGCTTATCTGAAGTGCCATGCAAGTATATTTTCTATATTTGTTTGAACCTACATAATTACATAAAACCTAGAAAAATGTATTTATTTTATTTTTTACTAAAACGGCGTTATAAAAATAATTCAATTATTATTATAAGGAGGCGATTTTTAAAAACATATTGTCTGGTTATTCGTAATGATGTAAAATTTCTTAACACAAAACAACAGTTAAAATAATAACACGCTATGAAGGATTTTTTGTGTTATAAAATAACCATTATTTTTGAAACGCCTACATCTATACTGAGAAATACTCGTTAGACCTACAAATTGGTTCTGCTCCGGGAAGCAATTCAACGACATTCTCAATTTCCTTCACTTTTTTTTCAAAGGGGAGGTTTCGCCGCATTTGAATCAAGATTGCGTCACAACTTCAGACGATTCTGTTCGGTCCACTAAGTGTACAGATAAACCGACAGAAGTGTGTCGGAGGCGTGTCCGTGTGCCCAAGCACAATCATTTTTCCGAACTTCTGCTGAAATTGTTCAATTCAATACAGAAATTCTTTCTAGAACACAATCAACTGTCCACGAAGAAAAATGAAAATTGATTATTTTGAAATTATTCGCGATCCGGTTCAAAACAGGATTCAAGGCCCTTAACAAATGAATAGAAAGGCTTCCCGTTTAACTTTTAGTAAAAGAGGAATGCATTATCACGACGTCGGAATACGTGTTCACAATACTCATTCGCTCCCGTTTTTAACAGGATTACGAATAATTTAAAGAGATTTATAATACTCCAATAGGTACCCATTTTTTTCCGCGTGGGCTTATCTGTATGTCCTAAGTAGGCTATTTTTTTCATTTCGGTGAAATTGACAAAACAATTTCACTCACCGAAATACTTCTTGAACAGAAAATCAGTTGCTTTGGCCTGTCTGAGGTTTTCTGACATAATTTTTCTTTCACATCGGTACAGATCGCATCTCTAGGAATTGTCTGTTCCGTGAGTTGAGTTAATTGCACGCGCAAGTACCTCGCATCCTGTTTGGCCAATCACAGGCGCAGGAAATAAAAAAGTTTATAGGATGTAAAAAGGTCGGGTAGGTACTAAGCACAAAAAGGACAAGGGAAATGAGAAAAACGGTGCGGTCGAAAGACCGAAGAAAAATGTTAAGGGAACGGGGGTCCGGGAACCTGCCGCCATTTTCGATTAATGGTAACATTAATTTGATAAGGGTTCTCTTTTCGGGAATGTTGACGATTAATCGTCGTAATCAAATGTATGTTTTATTACGTTATATCGACAATTAGGTGAACCTACATTTTGAGACCGTGAATTACGTTCAGGATATATACCTATTGAAAAAAACCACCTATATGAGGTCTTCTGTACTGTGTGGTGATTACTTTTATTTAAAAGTTAAATAATGAAATAACATGAATATACAAATGGAAATAATGCTTTAATTTTTCACGGTGTATTTTTTGTTGAGTTCTATCTACGTTTGATGCATTTTAAAGGTTTACATTTTACGAAATATCATAAGTTTTCTTGACTTAATTTTGTACCTTCCGAACGATAATAATCAACAGAGGTAATTGTTTTGACCTTGGTGATAAAAATGTTTGCCTGCGGAACATTATTTTTATTTTTAATGATTAATACAAAATTACAATTTAAGAAAATATAAATATGTTAACGATACCACCGACTGAAAAATTAACCGCGTCAACCTGCTTGTACCATACCCCCTGGATCCCTCCGGTTAAAAAGAGTTTTTTCAAATGTGAAACTGCCCATTTGTTATTCACAGTCTCAACTGCTCCTAACCGTCTGGAGCCTGGGAGACTATAGCATTCCCAATTAGTGTATGATGTGAGGCAGAAAATGATGGGGAAGGGAAGGAGATGATGAAGAAAAAGGTAGAGAAGTACTTGGCTATTCCGATCTTGTCACCAAACACGACCAAAGCCATTTCAAGGAACCAATTGCTCATCACTGGCCTATATTAACTCTTACCTCTTCACATCACTTTTAAAATTACATAGGACCAACCAGCCGATTAAACATACTGTTATTAGGTAAGTACGTATTATCAAAGTCGCTCTCGCACTCACATAAAAATGAAATCAAATACATTTTTTATTATATTACATGGCGCATTTACGGGCAACGACATTTTTTTATTATTTTTTAATTTTAATATAAGGAAAATCAGAAAAGAGGAGCTCTTGTGTCTGATAAAGGAAACACGATTCTTACATAAGTTTTATGTTATAATAATATTTTTGGATATAATATAGATTTTTCAATGTAATGTTTAATTTGAAAAATTAGTTTTTTTTCTATTTTTATTTCATTTATTTGTTCTGATTGGTTGACAATAAAGCGCAGTTCAGAAGGGAGATTATTGTAATTTTTTATAGCTTGGTGAATATAATGGTTTTGCATTTGTGTTGTTTTAAAATTAGGTGTAATAAATTGATTTCCATTTCTCATCAGTTTGTAAAATTCTTGGTATTCTTTTTTTTCTGTTGTTCTCAATGGTAGAAATTTTTTTAATATTACTTTTATGATGATTCTTTGTGAAACTTTTACAGAGTTTAGATTGTTTTTATAGGATCCTCCCCAGCCTATGATTTCGTAGATAAGCAAAGAGTGAACAAGGGCATAGTACACTTTTTTGATTGTTTTCACATTTAAAATATTTCTTAACTTAACAAATACTTATACATTTCCTCATTCTCTCTACTAACTCTGTAATGTGGTTATTCCACTTCAGGTTTTGATCAATGATCATACCGAGATATTTAACTTCAGAATAAGAGTTGATTACAGTACAAATAGGATCGTGGTGTTTACAGTTGACATTATCACATTTTTCGTCTTGGATTATAATACTAACTTGACATACTTGTGATATTAATATTAATTTAATGCAAAAGGAGTAATCATGGATTAGCTTTAACTAATTGTAGAATTATCTATAAAGAACTATTTCTTTGATAGAATAAAACTACATGTAATTTAGGTACAAGCGAGTATCTAAATGATACAGTCCTGATTTTACTGTTATCCACAATTTATTCGTATTTTTGATCGTGTACTTCTAATCTGTACATGGAAGTCAATTAGGCTAAGTAAATCAGAACTCTCCATTGTACCGTTCAAGGCAAGTTCGGGTTTCATCAAATTTCAAAGACAATTTTCAAGTTTAGTGAATTTATTCAAGTTCTGCTATTGTATCATTGTTGGCCAGTTGTTTCACAAGGCAACTAGCCAACAATGGTTTTCTTAATGAAGCCTCATCTAAGGAGCTAGCAGCATTGATCCCCGGTGCACCGGTGCACTTGCGTGAAACTTGACGTAAACCATCGGAACACCCGTTCACAGTTGATGTTGGCTTCATGGCAACGGGTCGCTTCTTCGGCCTGTTTTTGTGTAAGACGGATCGTATGTGGAACGAGCTACCGACAACTGTTTTTCATCCTTCATATAATTCGAGCCCCTTCAAGACCCGCATTAATAAATCCTATCCCACAGCCTCTACCTTATTCTGCCCTGCCCTTATACTGTACAGAAAGGGGCGCTCTTGTGAGGTGTCACATAAAAATAAACAACAAATGATTCAGTGATGATGCAAAACCCACATAGCTTATTGGAAATTCTTGATATGGCAGATCGCTGCGTTGCCAACGCAACGCACAGGCAATGAGTCGAACTAGCGATCGAACAAATAAATCGGCCGTTTTCCGGGCTTTTTGTGCAAAGGACGGGGTATCCGGTATCCGGTACTGGGCGGTGAGTGGGAGGGGGAGAGAGGTGATTTGAAAAATACCACCCCCCGGTAAGCAAATAATCAGATCGGCCGGAAGTTTGGGGGTACCTACGTGTTTGTTTTACGGGGGTTTGCTTTCGAGGGGGTGCGAGCCACAGTCGCATATTCGTTAATTAATTGCACTAGACTCGAACAAAACGGCATAATGCTTCATGGCAGGTTTATATACGTCGCTTGCGTAACATTTCCTATTTCGCTCTGTTTATTTTTTCAATAACTTCGTGATGGATGGATTCAATTGTAGATAGATTTTACAGAACAAACAATTACCGTATTCCAATGTAATTAAAATTGGGAAAACGAATCTCCGGTGGCCTTGGTTACTGCGAATTATTAGCCGTTCACCATTTTATTTTTTCGGTGAGAACACTTCACAACTCTTGCGATTTATTTATTTTTGATTGAGCATAGTGGAGTCCTGTTTTAACTCGACCGTTTTGCATTTCGTTTGTCGGCAAATTTTTTATACTTTCTGTTTCAAGGTGGTGGCCATTTTTAAAGGTACAATAAAGGAAGTTTTTCAATAAGACTATTATGGTACCTACCTGACTGATGGAAGTTTAAAAAATGAATTGTCACTGATATAGTGACGTTTCTTTGGATAAATTGTATGATTCCTTATTTGAAATTTGAAATATTTATGGTTTTGAAATAAGTAAGTAGGTATTAAAGTACCCACTTACAAATATTATGATTTCAGACTAAATTTTGGTTTTGATTTACCAAATTTGGAAACATACAATTTTCGACGCGAAATTTACTGTTCACATTAACTACTTCTCGATCAAAGCCTGTACTGAGCAAAACGTCGCCTGGCGTTAGTAAAAACATCAAGGGCGCTGTTCAACTGGCAGGTATTATCAGCGCCTGCATCCTGAGTGCTCCAATTGCGCCTGCAAAGGACCGACCCTATTCTCAATCATTCAGATGTACGTAGGTAGGTACCCACTTAAAACACAGAAAAATATGCTGAAGATCGGCATTACATACTGTAGAAGCATAAAAAGTAAACTACAGGGTTTTCCAATAAGAGGTGTTATTTTGAATAGCCCGCTATTTCCGTAGATGTTACTTTTGAAGCTGTCATTTTTTGATTTTTGTCATGTAAAAACTACGCCATTAATAAAAATGGAACGATACACGCTTCAACAACGTATTGAAATTATTAAAATTCACTTGAGTGAATCAAATGCAAATCATCTTGAGTGATGAGGCCCATTTCCACCTCGGTGGCTTCGTCAACAAGAAAAATTGTCGCATCTGGGGCTCGGAAAACCCAAGAGTTATTGTTGAAAATTTTTATCTTCAACGTGTGACTGTTTGGTGCGGTTCATGGTCCGGTGGAGTCATTGGACCTTACTTTTTTGAAAATGAGGCTGGAGCAACAGTTACGGTGAATGGATTGCGCTATCGAGAGATGATTAATGATTTTTTTATAGCCGGAATTGGATGTTATTGATCTGGACAAAGTTTAATTTCAATAAGACGGCGCTACGTGCCACACAAGCAACGAAACCATTGATCTTTTACGATTAAATATCAAAATAACACCTTTTATTGGAAAATACTGTATACATAGTTAAAAAATATTTAACGATAATTTATTGATAATTTTCTTATCATATGACGGTTATTTATTGTATTTTTAAATAAGCCCAATGTATTCCTTGTTTAAAAATAGCAGTATTAGTAAACTTTAACATTCGGCCCACATGGTTACCAATGAGACCCCAGAGGATATAGAGTATTTGATATTTAAATTTCGTGGCAGGAAATTTAATTACCGAATCCTGCGTCGGCGACCACAGACGTTGTTTAGATAACATTTCGCGTAGCAATGAATGTGGAAATTCGAAGTAGTTCTCACACCTATGGACATTGGATACAATACATGCATCATTCACGGTCTTAAATAGATACCTACACATCACTTATAATACTCGCATACCTCTACTTTGTTGTAACGTGTCATAATTTTTCTTATTTATTAGCAGAAAGCCTCTGCTTAAGGTTTTTTTTACATATCATTTTTGAGTTCCACGATAACTCAACACAGTGAAAATTTAACACACCTTTAAAAAGTGATATAAAGTCATTAGCAAAGATGAAAAAAAAACTTTAAACCTAACCTAACCTAACCTACTTAACCCAGTTATTCCACTATTTAACGCGCCGCAAGTACACTATGTATTATTTTAATAGAATAAATTGTGAAATATTCATCAAATAAAATTTACTTTCCGGTATCTGAACCCGCGACCTTCGAACTGAAAGTCGACAGCCGTACCCATCGACCACGGAGGCCGTCTGCGAAACAGAAAACACGTACACGATATTATGCAAAAACGCGCTGCGAAGCACTACAACCTATGTAAAATATGTGTTCCTATGTAAAACGAAAACTTTTTTTATTCTGAAGTTTAACATAACATTTTTAATGTGATGATAATATTTTACATTTAGGCTTTAAGGATAAAAAAAATTACGGCGCGTGTATGGGCGTTAATGAGACGGGAATCCTTTCAAAGGATTACTATTTCTATCGGGCTCAGCTGGGACAAACCTCTCGTTAAAATAATAAGGTTTTTACTGGATGAATTGGAAAATTTTAAGTAGGTATTATTAAAAAAAAATTTAAAGAGACGCGGTGATATGTTAAAACCTTTTCTATGTACCTTTATATATCGCTGGGTTTACATTTACTTACTTATTATATCAGTGTAAAGTGTTAATAATAATATCAAGTGTATCTGAATGCAACGTATAATATAACCTAAACCGAGGCATGTTTTTTTATAAGTGTATCTGAATACAAGGTGTAGTATAACCTAGACCGAGGCATGGTTTTTTATAAGTGTATCTGAATACAAGGTGTAGTATAACCTAGACCGAGGCATGGTTTTTTATAAGTGTATCTGAATACAAGGTGTAGTATAACCTAGACCGAGGCATGGTTTTTTATAAGTGTATCTGAATACAACGTGTAGTATAACCTCGACCGAAGCATGTCTTTTTATAAGTTTATCTGAATACAACGTGTAATATAACCTAGACCGAGGCATGTCTTTTTATAAGTGTATCTGAATACAACGTGTAATATAACCTAGACCGAGATAGAGCATGTCTTTTTTCGCCTCTAACCACTCGGCCGTTGGGACCTAATTTTTTAATCGATCACGTATTTTAAATTCAGAATTAACAATATTATCTTCAACTCTACTTTTCTACATATTTTTGGCTGCTATCTTTTTGAATTATTAAAAATGTTTTTAAAAAATGTGTATAACCTAGATAGTGTCTCGGATAAATTTATCCAGCTTTTATTTATATGGGACACCTATTGACTTTTTCTTAAAGTCTAAACGAATTTTCAACTTTATTGGAGTCACTTATGTTTAATAACTTTGGAAGGTTTTATTTTAATTCATCATTGAATTAGAAGTTACTACTAATAAACTAAATGAAACAGAACAAGATACAGAAAAATAAAATTTAAAAAAAAACTAAAAATATACTACAGTTATGGATTTAAACTTCAACAGTTGTTAAAAAGAAGTTATTTAAATAAAATTTAATATTTTTTGTATTCATATTTTATAACAAGTACGCTTTATTTTATTAACTTAGTATGCTTTGTTTAGAACAAGGTTCTGAGCTTAAAACAGATGCATCAAGCTAGAAATTCTGAAAGAAAAATTTTGCAAAATTAGAGAGAGCTCACCGTTATAGAACATTACCTATTACACCCATAATTTTTTAGTATTAACATTTTTTCGTCGTGATACTAGATATTATTTTTTTTCTATAAATAGATTATCCGTCAATGCTTCACCACGGTTTGAACGTGGCTTTTGGAATAAAAAAATACAAACGTAAAATACTAACAAAACTGCAACAACTTTGCTAGTACATTATGCTCAACAATATTTCTCGCGAGCGCTTGAACCACATAGAAACTAAGATACTTTTTTTTTCTTTTTTGAAGAACTCCATATTATTTGAATGCATTTTTATATACACCAAAAAAACATTTTTTGGCTGTGCAGTAAAGTTTTAATCTACTAACACTGGTAAGGTCAGGCTTTATGTCACCCTTTCGAAAAACATAACTCGTTTTCGTTGATTCGATTCGAACCACAACCCTATTTAGGGTCAAAGTTGAAGGTTGCTCGTGCCAACCTCTGATCTCCCAACGCAATGTTACAACCCTAACATACATCATTGTAAGGGATTGTTGTTGAACATTATTTTATATTCAACTTAGAGGACCATGAAAAAAATGTTTTCAAAATTTATTAATTTTTCAAATAACTAAGATTTATATTTTTAGGGATGACTTTGAGTAAAAAACTTCAAATTGTAATACTTAATCATTGAAGATAATATTAGCGAATATCAAATGAAAGCTTGAAACAGAAAAATCAGAAAAAGATACGGTTGAATTGAACCCAGGACCAACAAAGTTAATACAATTTTTAATTCGTACCAAACATTAAATAGATTATGGACTTACACATTAGTTATCATTTCAGAAAAACAAAGAATCGTTTAATAATTTGTTTCTGTTTTTCCGGTTTGTGCAATAACACGAAATCAATATATTAAAATATTACATATTATACAAAGCAGAAAAACAATTGGGTGGAACAGTAGATAAAACGCAAAACCTAATTTCACTAGTTATTATATCGAACTACTAGTTATTATTTCGAAAATCCGAATATACACAATGCAAATCTGTTCATTAATTAAATAGAAATTTATTTTTAAAAATACTAAACATATATACATATATTATATTCGTAAACATTTAATTTGCCACATATTTGTCACATATTTGCCACATATTGCCACAGTTTGATGTGAAGTATATAGCGCATTTTTGAAATGTCGGAATGGTTTGCTTGATTTGACGTAAATAGGGAATATGTGAAATATTAGAAAGATCAGCTTGATGTGACGTAAATATGGAATTTGTGGAATATCAGATGTTCAGCTTGGTGTGACGTAAAATGTCATTTGTGAAATATCAGAATGATCAGCTCGATATGACGTAAATAGGGCATTTGTGAAATATTCTTTCCATAGTATTTTAATAACAAATCCTATTCTGATATTTCACAAATGCCCTATTTACTTCACATGAGGCAGATCAATCTGTTTATTTTTCCGGTGGCAAATTAAATGTTTACAAATATTTCAGCTCCATAATCGACAGTATATTAACCTTTTATTGGGAAACACCAAACGCAATAAAATATTTGTATAAAAAACAATGGTATTCATGCAAACTAAATACACCATTGGAACACTGCGCCGAGAAACTTTTCAATTGATATTTTTATTAACAGAGAAATGTCAAAATTAATTTTTTTTCCCCTGTTTTCCAATAAGCGTGCTTTTAAGTACCGAAAATACCCAGATGTAACCTATAACACAATACCTCCCTTCAAATTCAAGCAAAGATTTTTTTTAATCTCACCTCTTGTCCATACTGTCCTCTTACGACTAACCCAAATGATACTGTATGGTTGATGTAAATTGGAACGTCTACCAAAGTGGTAAACGTAAATGCAAAGAAAAAGTTCAAATTCTCAAAGAGGGCCGGTGTGTTTTCTGAATGTAGTGCCTTACAATATAATTTTCAACATTGGTTTGTATTATTCCAGCACAAAAATATGATTCTTTAAGGCGATGCCATACGTAGTAATGCAAAATCATGTGTTTTTGGTTTGAAAATTTGGTCGCCTAGAAATGTTTCAGATCCTTTAATTAAATACTGCGAATAGAATACATATTTGGCCTTTGAAATATTTGAGTATTTTTTCGATAAGTCTTTTTATAAGCCCAGAAAAAAATAATGTAAAGGCCTATCAAAACTGCTTTAAAGTTTAAAATCTCCTACTTACGAACCCATTTTCGGTTATGATATTATTTTATAATGTAAATATTATTTTATTGTTATGATATTGTTTTAAAATGTATTATTGTATTATCATGTATTCTATAAATAAATAAATAAATAATGTGGCAAATTAAGATATTTATAAAATGATCAAAAAAAAAAATTTGTGCCTGAACATCCACAAAATAAAATAAAAGGCACTTTTTGGCCATGTTTTTTTCTTGCATAAATCAAAACAGGCGGATGCTGTTAAGCGGGAATTTAAACCTTATCGCTCTCTACGTAAGGGTTGTTATTGATAGCGGCTCAATTTAAAATATTACATGACGTAGTGCATTGCCTTAACGCAACTGATGCTTAACCCTACATACAGGTAGGTACATGATACACATTACTAACAAGTTAAAGATTTTTTACGACCACGTCAACAACAACAAAAATTACCACTACCATCTTCCGGTGCTCATATTCAAAATTTGTTAACATAAAAAATATTTGAAATCATCTTTGATGACAAATTACATCAATTATGATAGGTAATTATATTTTATCTAGACTGGCTATCTAGAGTTAAAATATTTTCTAAATCTTTCGCAGTATAAATTCTATCGGCGCATATTCCACACGCTGGAATAATGTGATAAAAAATATGGGTTAAAAATTGAACATCGAAAAAATCTGAATTACTGACCGGAGGTACGCTGGACGTAAAGGAAACGCGCGGAAGCTGGAAAAATTTTCCAAAATATAATATTGCTTGCAATAGCCTTACAAATATTTAAATGATACGGATGTATTTGACAATAATTTGAATTTGGTAATCTTCAAACGTTGTATGTGCAAACTATTTCTACCTAAAATTGTAATTTTTTTTTACCACTATTTTAATGATATTATCGTTGATTTCAAAAATATTTGCAGAATATCTATTTTATGTCACTTATTTATATTTTATGTTAATTACCTAAATTTGGTTAACTCTTTTTAACTAACTCATGTAACCTATATATTCGCATTGTAATTTTTCAAATGAAATGCACTGTATTATGTGTAAAAAACCCTTTAGGCTTTTATATAATTTTTTTTTATTTTTTTTTTATAGTGAATACCTCACAAGAGTCCCAACTGCTCCCGTCTGGAGCCAGTGAGACTATGGCATCCCCAATTGGGGGATGTTGTGAGGCTGAAGGTAAGTGGGGAAGGGAAAGAGGAAGGTGGGGAAGTACCTGGCTATTCAGATCTAGTCACTAAACACGGCTAAAGCCATTTGGAGCAACGTTTCAATTCTGAATGGTGGTCTTACACCAGGGCGATACTGGTAGTATCTTCCACTCTGGAACGTGCCGCAAATATACTATATATTATTTTAATTAATTAATTGTGAAATAACACAAATTAATCAAATAAAATTTATTTGCGCACGCCGGGTTCGAACCCGCGACCTTCGGAATGGCAGTCCAATGCGTTACCACTGGACTATGCCCGCCGTCAATATAATAAATAAATATGAAATCAATTTTTTTTCTTTGTTGAAATTGATTTTTAAGTTTTATTGTCATGATATTTAAATTAAATTGAACACTGTTATGTTTCTACCACCATAAATATAACAGTTTTAATAGTTACTTTAAGTTGGTTGCAATTAATTGACGAGTAATTTTCTTGACTTATTATTGCTACATTGCAAAGCTTTGTTGTCATCTGCGAACAAATAATTTTATTTTCTGACTGGAGATAATTCTTTTTGTTGAATCCAAAAACATTCTTTATTATTTTATAAAAAAATACTAGAGGGTTTTCCAATAAGAGGTGTTATTTTGAATAGCCCGCTATTTCGCTAGATGTTACTTTTAAAGCTGTCATTTTTGACATTTGACAATTAAAAACTACGCCATTAATAGAAATGGAACGATACACGCTTCAACAACGCATTGAAATTATTAAAATTCACTTGAGTGAATCAAATGCAAATCATCTTGAGTGATGAGGCCCATTTCCACCTCGGTGGCTTCGTCAACAAGCAAAATTTTCGCATCTGGGGCTCGGAAAATCCAAGAGTTATTGTTGAAAAGCCTCTCTATCCTCAACGTGTAACTGTTTGGTGCGGTTTATGGTCCGGCGGAGTCATTGGACCTTAATTTTTCGAAAATGACTGGAGCAACAGTTACGGTGAATGGATTGCGCTATCGAGAGATGATTAATGATTGGTATTGATCTGGACAACATTTACTTTCAACAAGATGACGCTACGTGCCACACAAGCAATGAAACCATTGATCTTTTACAATTGAATATCAAAATAACACCTCTTATTGGAAAACTCTGTATTACTTTATTTTGCCGGGTTTTTGCGAAGTTTTGATATATTTAAACTATTCTACTTTATTTGGGTTAGTTGACAAAAATAGGCAAAACCTGTAACTTTCATAGTCTTTATGCAGTATGTGCCAATTTTGTTCTTATTCAATCAAAAAAACTTTTGTTATATTATTATAAATATGCATTAAATATAAGAACTGAATAAATTAATATGTAAGTTTAAAAAAATTAACTTCATCGGCAGACGATTGTCCAATCGTGAACAATATTAATATTATGTTTGACATTGCCTTCAGAAGGCGAGACGGTATTATTTGCGTAAAAAATATAACCAAGGTAAACTTCCCCTAAACTCGTAAAATTCCCATCATTAATTTTTAAACACCTCATCAGGTTACTCAGTTCAACTTTGTCTCTTGCGATATAACTCATTATGTACACATTATCTCTCTCTCTCTCTCTCTCTCTCTCTATTACCATGTTCTGTTTACTCTTTTTCTTACTCTATTTGTATATATAAGCATTTACTTATTTATTACTTTAATTTTGTACCCTGATCATGATTGTGTTACTCATCTGATCATTCTGATCATCGTACTTCAAAAATATATAATTTTCACAATCTTCTAATAGATGTCAAAATATTTTTCACAAAAAAATTATATATATTTAGAACACAATAATTTGAATTTACTGGTTGCCCAAGAAAAAAATTTAGATTTCCTGTTGGGGCGGGTGTACTCATTCCCTGTCTCCCATTTTTTCGATTGACTGACAAATAACACAAGTTCCCACGTTGCACACGCCGTCAATTGTTTGCAGTACTTTCGCTTCACATTTTTTGTAAAAAAAATTCACGGTCGCAGCCGGGATTTCCCCGCATTGTTTTGAGGCCACACTGAGTGGGACAATTTAATTTTGTTACCGATTGTAGAATTTCGATCGATCGATTGATTATCCACGCCTTTATGAATTACAAATATGGGTGGGTTTGATATGAATCAAATTCAATTAGTTACCCTGACCCTTTTGAAGCTATCGATTCGGAGGTCATTGCTCTCCGAGGTTTTCACTTAGTTGAGTTGTGCTGGGTTTGATTAAGAACGTATGCATGTACACTGTAACGTTGATAATAAAATGTAGAAATTTAAAAAAGTAGTTTTTTCATTACTATGACGATACCGCTTATCGCCGATTTCGGAACAATTATTCACATTTAAAATGTTAAGTTTATCGGGAAAAAATCATGACTGATTTTTTAAACTTTTTTTATTGGTGCTTAGTTTAATTTAATATTGTCTTTTTTGGTAAACTTGTCAAAAATTTTTGAAACCAACCCCAATCCGTTCCCTTTTTTCGCTTTGAAAGCATTAAAATAACAGTGAGTCCATTAATGACAATATTAACCACTCTATATACTATTTCCTTTGAACCACGTGATAATGCTAAGTAATAATTTAAACGATTGCCGCGTCCTTCTGTATTTTGCATTTATTTGTCAGGCTCGAGATTATGACTAAGTAGATGTATTTTTTGTGAAGTTCGCGAATCCTAACTGACAGAGTCCAATGGATCGATAAGATTATTGAAAATATTGTGAAGCTGAGGTAGGCATCCGTCTTTTCAAGAAACCTTTCAATTTCTTTCCTCGTGATGGTCTTTCAATTTCTTTCATCGTGATAGTCTTTTAATTTCTTCCTTCTTGATGGTCTTTCAATTCTTTCTCCGTGATGGTCTTTCAATTTCTTTCATCGTGATAGTCTTTTAATTTCTTCCTTCTTGATGGTATTTTAATTTGTTCTTTTGTGGTGGTCTTTAAATTTCTTTCTACGTGATGGCTTTGTAATTTCTTCCTTCGTGACGGTCTTTAAATTTCTTTCTCCGTACTGGTTTTTCAGGACTTTCGCAATCATAAAACAACAGGAAACAATAATTTTAAATAATAAGTAAATCGTGTTTAGGTACCTCCTTAATTTTTTGACATCTTCTTTCAATGACGACATATTCTACCGCTCTAAGAATCCTTTCGGATCGTGAGATTCAAAACTCTTTTGTTTGTTTTTAAATAAATCATCTTTTTTCATGCATATTCTCATTAAGTATATATTTCTATAATTTTGAAAAACAAAAGTAAAGTAAAAAATAAAGTAAAGTAAAGTACAAAGTGTAATGTGCATACTTTTTAGATTACGTAATCATATCATAAAGCTTAGGACGGGTTTTTTCACAGAATTTAAACAATTCATCAAATTTCAAAGTTTTAATTCAAGTTCTATCAAAGTCTTACTCTTAATACTTCATCATGGGCCGATTGTTTAACATTATTTGGATAGTAACAGAACTTGAATATAACTTTCACGGAATTTAATGAATTGTTAAAATTCTGTGAAACAACATGACCCTAGCATTTTTTAAATAATCTGTTCAGATATCATTAAATTGGATATTTATTCAGATAAATTCAGCATGGCAAAAAGCTTATTGAAAATTGAGTGAATTTTAATAATTTATAATATTTTCTATACCAAATAGGTAAATAATGGTGCTAGATTATTTTCAAAGTGTTGGTAGTTAGGTAAGTACCTACCCACCTACAAAAGGTTATGTGGACGATGCGAAAATTGTCAATAACCCACACATTTTGACATCGCCATTAAAATACCTAGTCATTTTTCGGTCATTGAAAAAATAACCGAAACTTACATACATAATAGTTTGGCTTCAAAAATTCCACCCCTAACTCAAACCTCCTCCCCATCCCACCCACATTAGTCCGGTAGCGCCATCCCTCTCTGCCGCCATACCTAAACTGTGTAAAGTAGCTGAAAAAGTATTTGACATTGTGTTGGTAAAACCTCGATGCGTGTGTTATAGGCTCTGGGGGAAGGCAATCGAGGTTCTTCGGATTTTTTATAATATTAATGTTATTTTTTTCATGAATCCATATACATTCTAGTTAAAAGTTATTATCACACTAATTAAGTAATATATAAAAATAATTAAATATAAAAATTGGAAACAAATCATCTAAGGATCAGTCCCTTCCATAAGCAGAGAGAAAAATGAGTATTGCAAATTTATTAAGAATCTCTTGAAATTATTGGTAATTCAGTTAAAAACGGGATTGCAGGCCTTTAACTAAGGAATTAATATTTTTCTTGCGTTTGAACTCATGTTCCTACATCGTGATATATATTCGCAGTTTACTAAAAGTTATCAGGAAACATGTTTAATCATTCGTTAAAGGTCTGCAATCCCGTTTTTAACCAGATTACCAATAATTAGAGATTCTAGATACATTCTTAGCACTACTTATTTTTCTTTATGCATTCTCACAAATTAGTATGCACAAGTACCTTGTCTTATATTTTTTAATAACAAAAACACCAATTAACTTTTTTGTGAGAAACCGCACAAGAGTACCAACTGCTCCCAACCGTCTGGAGCGAGTGAGAATAGTGCATCCCCAACTGGGTTATATTAAGAGTCTGAAGTAAGTGGGGTGGGTAATGAGATGGTGAGGAGGAAGGTGAATGGAAGTAACTAATCAAGTTTTTTTCGAGGCTGTCTAATCTAGTACTGCATTTAACTATATATTTCTCCATCCCTACAACGACTCACATATTTATTTGAGTAAAATGATAATATAAAGTACATTTACAGGCCGTCGTGAAAAAAATCACCTCCCCTTAGAAAAAGTACCTACCTAATTATAAAAAAAATCAACAGAGATTTTTCAGACAACAGAATAACGGTACCTAACTAGGTAAGAATATAATCTTTCTCACGACTACATAAAATCCGTTAACTTCCTTCGCTTCTTTTAAAGGAACTAATTTAAATTTGGAACAAACGATTTAATTTATGCACTAATCTTACGAGATGCTGTAAGGACCTGTTGGAAATATTTATACAATTATAAATTTAAATGAGAGATTTATGCAGAAAGGGGTTAACATACTTGACCTGCCTGCTCTTAGGGTCAAACTGTGAGAACTTAAAATTTACTTAACGACGGTTGCATATAACTAAACAGGTTGATGATCTGTCTGACCTCTCCCCCCTTTGTCGAAGTTAAGAAAAACTTGTTTCTTCATTAGAATTCCTCTGTCAGTAATCAACAAGGGTCCAATACGAACTTAGTACAATGCTGTTCATACCTGTACTTTAAAAACAAGTTGCAAGTTGTTTACGTTGACCTTTACCCACTTGAATTATTAAGTCTGTTGAACTTTTTACTCCCAATACTTATAAAATCGCAGTAATTAAAATCCATTCTCTACCTGTTATGAAATAACTTTGGCAGTACTGGTTTCATCTCATCCCCTCTTAGATGAATAATTATTCAACACAAAATAACGTTTCGTGTAATGATATTGGTAAATGGTAAATCCAAGAATGTTTCGCAGTATTTGTACCAAATAAAATCATATCATTTAAATAATACATTTACTTGCGGCACGTTGTAGAGTTGAAGATTTTTTTTTATTTATTACAAGATAATAACAAATTTATAATGTATTATTCCTAGTGAGTATACAAAACTCATTTCGGGAAAGACAACATTAGATTAAAGACAAGACAACATAAATACATTAAAATAAATAAACGCAAAAGTTATTTTGGAGTTCCAAGGAAAGAATGTGTCAATCATTAATAAAACTGCTGAGGAAAAAGCTTTTAAGAGCTTTTGCCAATGTTTTTTTGTTCGTTGCCGGAAGATTTAGATTACTAGGTAATGCGTTGTATTGCTTCTGTGTTGTAAGGAGTTAATTCCAAATTTATTCGTGTATGTAGATGACGTAAAGTATATTTGATTTTGTGATCGTGTTTTATGTCGGAATTAAAGACTGGCTTAATTATAGTTTAGTTCGATACTCCCAGTCAGTGGCGGCTCGTGACTTTTGGGTGTACTAGATTGCTAATATTACAAAAATGGCATTGATGTTGTTTTGTATTGATCGCTGAAAACATTTTTTTATTTTCTAAAATTCGTTTTGAGTGTGAAGATTTTCGGGAAATTTCAGTTTATTTGTTTATTTCCTTAAAATCTCCATACAAACATCGAATTTTAGAAACAAAATAAAAAATTGTTTTCAACTCCAACAACATCAATAGGGCCATTTTTGTAATATTAGTACTCTAGTACACCCAAAAGTCACGAGCCGCTACTGCTGTCAGTATCGCTGTGGTGTAAGACTAACATTCAAAATTGAAACGTTGTTTAGCCGTGTTTGGTGACCAGACCTGAATAGCGAGGTATTCCCCCACCTTTCTCTGTTTTTTTTCTGTTGTTCTTTCAACACGGCCTGTCACAGCCCGTTGCTGGCGTATGCAAATTTTGAAAGTCGATAAAATAAAAGCATGGCGTTGTCTAAAGCCCCCGCGTACGTGCGTACGCACACCAACGAACGAGGGCAAAAGTTTACAAAATCTGCCCGCTGCCGCTCCGCTGAAAAGTTTCAGAATTCCTGAAACTTTGTCGGATCAATCGCGCGCCGGACACTAAACTCCACCCCTATGACCTACCGATCCCCACACCGAAGCGAGCGAAACTTGTGAGCGCGATTCTCCTATACGGGCTGTGTTTGAAAAGGGGCGGAGTTTTTGGCTGAAATTTTGCCGCCCGGCCAATGTGGGAAAGGGTTGCAGTAAAAAGTACAGCTGCGTCGCTCGCACCCGCCCGCAATTACATCGCCAAGAGTGCTTCGTCTCCCTCCGCTCTCCCCACGGCCACCCGACAGATTATAACCCTTTTGTCCTGTGGATTTGCACTATTTTACAAACTAGCGCGCGTTTTTAAGTGGATAATTTTTTGGACCTTCTTTCATAGGCATAATTGCGTAAGCATCATGTAAATAATAATATCCTATTAATTTGAATGAACAAATACCAATTCCAAAATAAAATGTTAAAAATTCAAATAATTTACGGATTATTTTAAAGATGTCTAAATTCAACACACCAAACAAAGAATTTACTTGTATTGAAAAAAATCCATCGTCTTGTTCAAAAAAGCGGTTGGATCGGCACTAGGGATTCAAACTAGAATTAGGAAATATTTGCAACCAGTCACATGAACTATCAGCTTTAATTAATGCCTTCGTCTGAATGGCTAGGTTAAAATAAGAGTGTAAGTATGCATTTCAACTGACAGCTACTTTTTTTACCTCATTTGGTGATTTTCATATACCTGTCAGCAAGTAATAAAAATGTTTAATTATGTAGGTACCTACTCATGCAACATCACAAACTTCTCAGCCACACCTGCTCTGTATCTTTGTCAAAAGTAAACATGTTGCCGGACTCAAGTTTTTGATTCACTTGGTCGTGCCATATCTTCCTCGGGCGTCCCCTACTTCTTCTACCATTCACATTTTGTTCGTTCATTTGCTCCTCATGCTCACTCCATTGCTTAATCTTAGTGATTAGGTTTTCGTTTATGTATTTAAGTTTTAGTTGTTGATTAAACTCGAACTTTTATTGATGGTATGATATATATACTTAAGCACGTGCATTTGCCTTGATAATAAATCACGTCGAAATGCAAAAAAATCTGATTTTCGTGAACACGTGTTCCGGCATCATGATAATATTCTCGTAATTTATTAAAAGTTCCTCGAGAAACCTTCAATTTATTCATAATTCCTGCAATCCCGTTTTTAACCGGATTACCGATAATTGGAGGAGATTCTTAATAAAAATTATTAATAGATACCTACTCATTTTTCTCCGTGTGGTAAGCACATATCTATTTAAGTCGGTATCCAACCAAATGAGAAATTACGTAATAAAAATATCATGAAAAATACAAATTTCCAAAAATGAGCAGTTTTTCGTAAACATTTTAATATTAAAAAACATTAACCACAAAGCGAAGGATAATCGCCAACTTTTTAACAGAGGCGGAAATTTAACGTCGGCTTCGGCTTGGGTTTCCTTCCCCCAATAATAATAAACCCATCCTTTAGCAAAACAACAAGAGAGTTCGTTTGTGATGAAATAACATTTTTATTTCATGTTAAATTTTTAATTTTTTTTCTATGAAAACTACGTAACAATTTATCACGCTTGGAATAATAAATATTAATATTTGGTGCTTTACTATTGTGATTTATGAATACAGGATGCAGCAAAACAGTGCAGTTTTGAAGAGCCGGTACATCCCGTGTGGTGGGATAGGAACCTGGGAAGGTTTGTGTCGGGAGGGTTGTATCGTTTTCAGTCGTTACCATGGTTTGGTCGTTGCAAATGGCCGTTCTTTCGTCGGCACCCAGCGGGCCTTCCGGCTGTCATTTTATTCTGCCTTCTTTTTAGTGGGGCTACCCAAAGGAAAATGTTCTTAAACATCGGACTCACACCTTGGAAGAACTCAAGGATCGAATTCGGGAGAAAAAAAATCGCCGCTATTCTCGTCGAGAACTTCAGAAACCGTCTTCATAAATGTATTGCTGCTGGGGGCTTTCATTTTTCTGATCTCATCTTCAGGACTTGATGCAGAAAATGGCATGATGTACCAAATAAAAAAAAATAAACTCTATTTTTGTAAGTAGCGCCCCTCGGTTTTGCCGCACCCTGTCCAAACATCGATGGGTAGAACATAATTTTTAGTTTTGTTAACATAAAAAAATAATATAACCAAACTATAATAAGCCTACTTTATTGGTCACATTAAATTAATATAATTCTTTTATCTGGTCTCCTCACTTTAAAATGAATTCCGATTGAATTGAAAAAAATCAGAATAAATTTCTAAGATATATGAACTTTAAATGGGTCTACCAATAAAAATTATAAATTAGACACTCTTGATGAAGTAATTAAAATTATTAAAACTCTCAGATAGAAGACTCATTTTTGACATGACTTTTGACATGATTTTTTAAAATGATAATGAAATTATAGACAGACCTGATTTATTGATCATAACTTTCAATATGCCAACCAGAACTACTCGATCGAAAATTATTTTCAATTGCAACAACAATATCATACTCACTTGTACCTAGATTACATGTAGGTAGTTGGCAATCGTTCAGCAGAAATTTTAGATGTGTTCAACTGCACGGAATATAGTTACAAGAAGGCTATAGTAACATTCCACGATAATATTAATAACTAAGGCATAATACTATTCTTCTACATTGAATTATATGACAAATAATAATTTTTATTTTATTTCTACTGTGTTGCACTATACTCGTATGTATATGAAATGTTTGTAAAAGCCAGTATTGGCGTAGAATATGTGAATGAATAAATATTAAACTAAAAGAATAGAAGTAGGAATCGCAACATCGCATTAGGTACGACCATAGAGAGAGAAGGCTGGAAACCGGGGAACATTGTGTAGAATGCGAAGCGTCCCTGAAGGGTTGTGCGCGGCTTTAATTCGCAGAAGTTTGCGCGGTGCGGGGAAGTTTAATTATTCTCTTATGTCCTCTTCCCTTCACTGCCTGGGCCCTTAATCCCGGCCTGATAGGACCCGCTACAAACACACGAATGCCACAAAACCCCATAATAAATTGGATTGAAATGGGACACTGAACGTCCAGGTTTTCGGAGAAACTACTCGCTGTGACTATTAGATTTCCTGCAGATGTCACTTTTCGCTAAAATTCTTTGTCGATAAATCTTTGGATGCTTTAATGCTATTTTGAAGTTAGCTTTCGTTTCAAAGATTTTGAGAGCTTTTAGTGAAACACGTGCAAAGACATTATATTATTCAAAGCTTTTTTAATGTAACTGCACACGGAGAAAACTTACTGATATGAAATGTTGCTAATTTATTAAGAATCGGGACTGCATGATTTTATCGAATTAATTGACAGGCTTCCTAATAAACTATCAGTGAAGCACGAATGTGTTACGGCGATGCCGGAAAACGTCTTTATAAAATTCGAATATTTTTGCATTTCGTCACTGTGTACTATTAGAGCAAACACAGGTGCATTAACACGTCTCCCGATATATTATAAATGAACTAAAAGTTTATTAGAAAGTGGCAAGCTATCCCGTTTTTAATTGGATTGTAATGAATCAGCAATACTCATTTTTCTCCAAATTGTCCAAAGAAGCGAAGTTAGCAGTCCACAATGGAGTGCTGGTACCTACCCTGATGTATGGAAGTGAGGCATGAAACTGGCAAAGAAAGAATGAAAGTAGATTGAATGCTGTTGAAATGAGATCCTTGAGGCGTATGTGTGGTAAAACCATGTATGATCGTGTGAGGAATGTGGATATCCGCAAAGAGTGCAAGGCTGATGTAAGCGTAATGAGTACCTAAGATCAAGAAAGGGACGCTTAGATGGTTTGGGCATGTAGAGCGAATGAACGAAGAAAGGAGTGTAAGGAGAATATACGATGCAAATGTGAATGGTAGCAGAAGTCGGGGACGCCCGAGGAAGACATGGCACGACCAAGTGAATCAGATACTTGAGTCGGGCCATGTCAAGAGTCAGAACAATAGAAGAGTATGTATGAGACGATGTATGAATGTGAATGAGGCAAGGAATGTGTGCCAAGACCGAGTTGTTTGGCGGTCCGTCCTCTCTGCCTACCCCTGCGGGGAAACGGCGTGATGGTTAGTTAGTTATAAATTTTCATAAATTTAGAATCATTACAGCTGTTGCAAGCTGTTTTGATTCCAGTGATCTGTTCTTCTAAGGCTGGATAGCTTCAGGTCATTTTACGTCCGCAATACCTGCTCGTCCCTGTTGGAGTCACGAGGAAATAGTCTTTCACATTAGTTTTCAATCCATCTTTTGCTACCAAAATCTTGAAAAGCGTTAAAATCGAAGTTAGTTTTTATTGGCCATCGCTTTTAGTGTTACTTTTAAAACTCTGGTCTTTCCGGAGCTGCTTTCTCTAACTTAGTAGAAATTAATCTCAATATCTTACACGTATGTGGCTTTACTACCATCCTGAGCACGGATCCAATCCATTTTATCTCCGTCTTAACTTTAAAAAAATACAGAAACAATTATTCTAGGACTTAAAGTCTAAAAAAAACTTATCAATAATGGTAGTCAGTATGTCTTTTTATCATTCACGTTCTCGAATTTTTTAACGTTGTTTGATACTAAGCCCGATTCTATGGTTGCTTCTATATTGTAGAATCGACCATGAAATAAAGTGTGAATGCACATCTTTTCCACTTTCAAACGGTTCGTCCCATGAAATGGTTCATAGAGTAGACCAGATGGGATCTCAGCTTAACTAATCAATAATAATCCATATGAGATAAAGACTCGTACCTACCTAGGAATCCTACAGTACACTCATAGACATATGAATATTAGTAGGCCTGCCCTAAGTGATTAAAAGCGTATTATCCCCACTCCCCATACCGGTTCCATTGGAACCGGCTGTGCTCGCGTATGACCTCAAGTGAAATTTGAAAACGTGACGTCATCATTCTTGTGCGAACTATGGTCGAGGCATCATCGGTTCATTTTACGAAATAACACGGCAAAATGTTGACTTGTACTATGAAAACTTGTAAAAATAGATGTGAAAAAGAGAATAAACCCAATTGTCGTATTACATTCCATATATAAGCATTATTTTACTTTATTTTAAGCATATTCACATCGTAAAATATAGATCAGTTTTAGAAACATATACTATCAAATCGAGAAACGTCTGGACGCGAAACACAAAGCTGGTTGGTTGCTGGGAAGTAAATTATGAACATTTATAAAAGTGTCTTAACTAAATATTCGACTCTGAAAATATAACCGAATTTTTTTGCCGAATTTGGACTTCGCAAATTTGTTCATAACGTGGCGAGTAATTTGCGCTCCCATGTAAAAATGTCTATTCATTCAAAAGCAGGTTTTACTTTTAAGAAGTAAATGGTGATATTATAATGCGAGATGCCTATTTACTGTCAGATTGATTTATTGACGAATCACAGTCAGCCTTACTCCCTTCGTTCTTCAACAGTTGATTTTACCCCTCGCCATTATCTTCTCGTCTATTAATTCCTATGTCTGTGAGTACACGGAAAAAATGAGAATGGCTGATTTATTAAAATCCACAAGACGAAATGCGAAATTATCAATTTTTTTATGAACACGTATTCCGACATCGTGTTTTATTAAAAAATATCAGGAAACCTATAAATTCATTCTTAAAGGGCCTGCAATCCTATTTTTGACAGTAATATGAATAATTTGAAGAGATTCATAATATATTAGTGATACTCATTTCTCTCCGCGTGGGACGCTCGACTATTCAATCATAATTGCACACAGACATCGTTTAGTGGGAAAGTTTTTACAAAATCTTGGGGCTTACAACATCTTAAAAATTTCAATAAAATAATACCTACGTCAATATTTAAAATTAAATTAAATTTTAAGTGAGTAGTATGAAATTGTGTGAAAAAGATGGAAAGTTTACGACAGAGCAATTAGCAGTATCAATTCTTACAACAATCAAAAATATTAAATAGGAAATCTATCATTTCACTCTTTAAAGGCCTGCAGTCCCGTTTTTAACAGGTATGCGAATAATTTCTCCCGTTTTTTTAATAAATTAGCAATATTTTATGTCAGTAAGCTTTCTCCGTGTATAACGCACTTACATGTATATGTGGAGGATCGTCCGTGCCGCGACGCCCAACTTCGTGATAAATTCTGTTTACTAATCGTCCTGAAACTGAGCCGAAAGCCTAACAGATATTAATTGCCTTTTTTAGTCCTAGCCTCCCCTAAATTACGCCCCTGGCGGAAACCGAGAAGGGTGCTCACTGCCCACTGTATTCTGTACATTGGGCTCCCCTGGAAAACCTTCCGCGCTGTCTGAGTATCTTTCTTTACTTATTTATTTTACGTTCCTCGCTAAGTATGATTTATGACAATCTTGGGGGAGATCGTATTACAGCCAGCAAGCGGGGGATTATATTTTCCACTTTTTCCTACGAGTAAAATGGCTGTACCAAAATTCGTAACATTAAAATACAGACTTCACGTGGTAACTTTAGCAACATTTCTTGATGCACCTAGTTGGCTATATGCAAATAATATCAATATATTTATTTTGATTTTGTTGTTTTTTTAAGCAGTCGACAATTAATTTTTCCCCAGCTGTAGGTATTTTCATATGTTTTATTGTTTTAAGAATAGGTACTGTTAATTGCGCTGTCATAAACTTTCCCCCTTTTTTACACAATTTCATACGGCTTACTTAAAATTTTATTGGTATCATTTTATTGAAATTTTCATTTAAAAGATGCTGAAAGATTTTGCAAAAACCTCTCTACTAAACGATTATAATTAGGAGTGAATAGGAACGAAACAAAAAGAAACAGAAAAATTAAGCAGTCGGACTGATAGTCGAGTGACCATACGGAGAAAAATGAGTATTACTAATATATATTTGACCGGTCGGTGGCCGAGTTGACATCGCGCTTGAGTCCCACTCGAGTGTAGTGTGTTCAATTCCTCGGCTGGCTAAGTCCTCCATCACAACACAAGCAACATTTTCAGCTTACTATGGTGGTAGTAGGAGATTTTCAAATATTGTCAGGTTATTCGTAACCCGGGAATGTTTGTCTTTCTTTTAAAAAAAATAAAAAATATATATATTAAGAATTGTCTTCAAATTATTCGTAATCCCGTTAAATAAGTTTTTTTTAGTAAAATAAGTATATATTATCACGATGTCTGACATGACACGTGTTCATAAAAATCTTAATATTTTCACATTTCGTCAATATATATTATCAAAGAAAATGCAGATGCATGAACACGTGTTTCGAATTATTAAGATTTTACTAAAAAGTTATTAGATAATGTAATTAATAAATTTGCAATACTAATTTTTCTTCGTGTACCAATTTTCAACAAGGCAACTTTCGGTAACTACTTAACTCAAAACTATTTTGTTTTCATTTGCGTCTTACATTCTTTTTTTATGGGCAGATATGTTACAAAAATACATTTATGGGCTTTGTAAACTTGCACTAAATTTTTTTTATCGGTAGGTACCTACTAAAATTCCTAAAACTATTTTATAGGTAGGTACCTACTAAATGTTTTAAAGGTAGTTACCTACTAAATGTTTTATCGGTACGTACCTACAATTTTCTTTAGGTAGGTACCTAGTAAAATTCCTAAAAATATTCACATATTATCTAATCATTTATTATAATATATTTTATATAAACTTTTATTTCTTCACAGCATAGTGGCACTTAAGTAATAATACCGTAAGTACGTAGTTTATATGGCCGGCGACGCAGAAACATTTCCAAACACTCGCCACCCCTTTAATTTAAAAGTTGTAACGCTGTTAAAGCCCGCGGCTGTAAATTGTGGTAATCAGAGCGGTCTGTCCGAAAAGCCCTCATCCTTAACTTTTCCATTAGCCCTTCCTACGTAAGCAAGTTGGGAAATCGTCCTTGTGTTCCCGAAATCGCCTTTATCGTGTACATAAACTTACGTACACACATTTCATATAATCATTTTACACGAACAGTTACAGCTAGTAGCCTGGACCTATGTACCTATCTATATAAACGCACACGAAGACAGAAGATAAATGGGATTGCAGGTTCTTAATGAATTATTTATTGGCTTTCCTGTTTAATATTCAGTAAAATACAAATATATTATCACAATGTCGGAACACGTGTTCATAAAAATCCTAATATTTTGCATTTCGTCATTATGTATTATCAAGGTGCGTGAACAGGTGAAACCCGACATATTAGAAATTTACTAAAAGTTTTCAATCGGATTACCTATATATAATTTGAAGAGATTCTTAATAAATTAGCAACACTCATTTTTCGCCGTGCACTTATACTAAAAGCTTTGAGTGGATTTTTAATTTATAATTGTAATTGAACGTTATAGACATGAGCGATCTTGTAAACGTTATAGAGTTTTATTTACCATCAAATAAACTCCAACCCTTTTTGAGAACCTTATTCAGTCCTTTCTCTCATTTAAATAACCCTCCATTTAGCATCCCCAAAGATTACACGGGTCACGAGGGAAACATTCAAGCCCCTACTTGTGTAGAGTTGATATAAACGCAAATGACTTATGTCCCTTATTAACTACAAAATACCTTTGAGACGTACACGACATACAGAGCTATTCCACACGCTTAATTATAAAACAAATGTACCATCTAATTCGCCAATTAATCGAGCTCTTCCTACTCTAAATAATATTTATCTAAACTCTAACATTGACATTTTTTCGGATTCACTGCCCAAATTCAAACGTGGCATTACGTCAATAATTTAAACTGTTCAATGTTCATACATATAGACACACACACACACAAACACTCACATATATATTACACACACTCCTATATACTACACACGTCACCTGGTAATTAAGGAATAAACATAACACTTAGTAGACATTACAAGGAAACATATCATAGGTACTCAACATGTAGTTTCTTATTCCTGTGTATTGTTTCATCTCTGTAAATCATGTACTGTTTGTTTCTATAATATAAAATAAAATAAAAATAGTTTTCGGGAGTTTATTTCGGTAACATCATGATGGCAAAGCTCCTTATATCTCACTGTGAATTTTTAAAGTACAATATATATAACACACAACAAACGTGTGTGCGGACGGCAACCATTATTCAATCTGAATTGTAGTCTTTCACCAGGGCAATTCTGAGAATGTTTAAAACTATGAACCTAACCTAACCTAATGGACGGCTCTAAAAATACATACATTGTAATCTGTGAACGCAAGAAATACTATTTATTTATTTATTAATTTTCGGGAAATCGACAGTTTACATTTAATCAGTTTGTACATAAGTATTTCATAGCTAAAATAAAAACAATTATAGATTTCCTCCTTGTGTCTTTACCTCTACTGACACAGCATAATATGGAATAAGTAAATTAAATTTGTGAGAAAGGAATATGAATTAAAAAAATTATACAAAACAAAAGATTATATAAAACGAAAAAATTACAAAACAATACATTTATAGCCATGGAGAGAGGTTGTAGATATAAATCAAATCATAATAAAGATATAAACCATAGAGACATAAACATTATTCACAAACCATCAGAAAAATATTATTTTATGGACCTCTTGGATTTGGTAAGTTAGCAACTGAAAATATCAACCTTGGATAATACGCTATTGTAATTATTGCTTAGTCTGTTCGGGCAAGAATTCTGCTTAGAGTTCGTTTTGCTTTGATCAACCCTGAACAGGACACAAGAGTGTGTTGAACATTGAACGGAATCTTGTTTAACAACTCTGGGCATTGAATATTATTGTTAACTACTTTATACAGGAATAATGCATCCTTATGATGCCTCCGTACACTCAGTTAATCAATTTTAGAGTATGAAGCTGCCTCTGCATAATTATTAAATCTTACAAAACTTACTATGAATAATTTATATCTAAATTCCACAAATATTTACCTGAAATTCCAGTTTATATTTAATAGAATTTAAAAGATTGAGTTTAAACCTTGAAGCTTTCAACATTTCCTAACTACCCGTACAGAGTATACAAAAAAATCTTTTGTAGCACAGCTTAAGTTACCAGACTACAATGTGTTAAACCCAGGGGCCAATATTAAGTGTTAAACCCAGGCTATCTATAGGGACACTTTCATCATTTTCTAATCAGAATAAATCTTTTCCCGCAAAGATTTGAACCTATTAAAATGCTCTGAATTGTTTAAAAATAATACAATTCGTAGAATGTTAACACCTAGTTTCATTTAAATCTGATCGTTTAGTAAATAAATTTAAAACATAAAAGATTGCAATCAAACTTAAAATCGAAAATTAATCAAATCGGTAAAATAATTTGTTTAATATTTCCATTTATTTGCACATCGATAAAAAATACTTGGTAATATAAGATTTTATTAAGCTATGTCTTCACAGCTTTTATATTCGAACTAACATGAAGCCACTAGCAGCATCGTGTATCGGCACCCACACTGGCAAGGAAAATCTTCACGCTTAATTTGACACTGACAACACAGCCGGCAATTCTGACGTTCGCTAATCGTTCCAAATTTGAATATTTAAAATTTCCCTTACGCGCGAAATTAATATGTGCTTGTAAGCAGGACTGACAGCGGCCAGGCGCGGGGGTTTGATAATTTTGTTCAGATAGCGTGGGCGGCCATTTTGTTAGGGATGGGGGAGATCGGGGTTGGAGGGCATGTGAGGAAAATGCCAAAGGATCGGGAGTTATCGCGGAGTGTCGGCGAAAAAACTGAACTAATGATGGATACTCGCCTTGTCGCCAGCTGCGGACCATCAACTGGCCGTATTTTAAATAAATTTTAATTCTTATTTATTTCCGTTCGTAGATTTTTTTTAAGGAATCAAAGATGGATAACATTTTTACTGCAGTCAACGCAATATTAGATAACAGATATTATTACATACTAATATATAGTGTATACATTACTTACCCCGAGTGTTTATTGACTTTTTATATGACATAGATTAATTTGAGCTAAAGTAACTACCTATTTATGTAATTGAAAATGAAATTAAAAATCGAATGGAGATGAAAAAGTTTCAAAACGACATCAAAATATGGCTAAGTTAACATGAAGATGAGAAAAGCAATGTTAACATGAAAATGAGAAATAATGAAAATCAACAAACATGAAGATAAGGAAACCATAAAAATTACGAATTATGACCAACACAACCAACAGTCAACATACATGAAGACGTTGCAATTAACAAACATTGTCAACGAAGACGAATAAATCAACACACACAAAGATGTAGAAATCAACAATATACTAATATGAATTTGAAGAAATCAACAAATAGATGATAAATAGATAACCAATGCAATTACTTACTTGCAGTCCGCTTCGGAACAGGAATCCCTAGGGAGGAAAACGGTGAATAAACTACTACACTTTGTTTTTAAATAGTAATTAATTAATAATTAATAAATTAAACAGTGCTAAATAAATTACCGTCGGTACCAAGTATTTTGTTCTCGTTTTACGAAAATCTCATCAATAATTTTTCTAAAGAAATTTTACATTTTTTGGCTTTTTCTTCTCGTTACCTGGCCGGCCCTGCCCCAAAAGGTTCACAGGTTAAATGGCGCGCACCTAACCCGTACGTGACTGGGCAGATTTTCTCCTGAAATTAACGAGAAATGTTCCTGATTATTCCGCGAGTAGCCGCCGACTTTTTACAGACCAGTAATTACTCTTCCGCCATTTACAACACACACATCGCACACCCCGAATGCAAAAAATTTCATGCGCAACCTACAAAATTATTCACCTCTTCAAAAAGACCAAACTAAGGCATCGTCCATACATAAAAATGACTTAACACTTACTGAATCTTACGTTCATGGAAAACCAATAAGGAGTATGTTGTAAGGTTGAAGGAGTGGGGGGGGGGGGGGGGTGAAAGATTGAAGGAAATGGGGAGAGGAAGGATAGCAAATACCTCTCCATTCATATCCGGTCCCTAACCACAGCTACGTTTTGATTCTGAACGCGTGTCTTTGCCAACACTATTTTTTTGGAATCTAGTAGTTCCATGAACAGTGGACCTCACATCCAAAAAAGTATGTTTCTAATCATCTCTTATTTAATAAAGTGAGTACTTAAATAGCTACCTACTTCATTAGGACCATTTTTAAATTCGAATCAGTAATAATTGAATTGTACAATTTGCCCAAAAAATGTCACCATCATCAATCTTTTTCAGAATTTTCTTCGGGCAGGTAGGTACTATAAATTTGAAAAAAAATCGAATAAGAAAGTTCAAATAAACACGAAGATTTCATATCTTAAAAAAGTCTTTACTAAACCTTTAAAACGGCCACGATCTTGAAACGGAACGAAACGTACAAAAAATACAGACAGATGAAATGCAACACGGCCGAGTTAAACAGTACTTTTTACGAAACTAACTTGCTACCTTCAGTCAACTATTCTCAAAAATGTAGAACCTTCAGCTGCGCTTTTTACTAATACCCAAGTTTACTGGATGCATAAATGGGAAAATTGTAACCATAGGCAGTTCCGGCATGAATGTCTTGATGTTATTTTTTTGCCTCGATGGCGAAGGTTGGTTTTGCGTACTCATGCGATGGCCGTATCCCTCAGTCAATAGGCCCGCTTTCACCATGTCCGTAATTAAATGTTTTTATTCCTCCCGTTTTTATGTAAAGTCAGACCAGCCCGCGTCCACCCTACCCCCGCTTGCCCCCACGGCTCCATGGCTATTGACGGAAACGCCTAGCGCACTCTGTCGGGGATATATTCAATCATCTTGTAAAGCAAGTCATTTGACGTAATGCGTTAAATACCAAAAATAATTTACCTACCCATTATATGTTGATTAACGTTACATTACACATTTAACTGAGGCATCTCAATATTTGATTTAGATCTACAACTTGAAATGGGAATATTAGATAATATCATACCGTCATATAAAAAATACATTACTTGTTACTTAATCATTGCGGACTCACAACATTCTACTACATAACACAATTCACACACACACACACACAAGCTAACACACACCTTTTTTTAAATTACAAGGTGCCCAAACGCAAGGGCACAAACTTCGAGAGGTGATTCTACATGATAGTATAAGTAAAAAAGAAAATAACGGGGATTTAATGAAGTTTTCAGGTAAAAGAAGTTGAATTGTTTTTAAGGGAAAAATAATATACTTCTGTAGAAAAATATATTTATATGGGGAAAAAAACAATGGAATTTTGAAAAAGATTATTTGTCTTTTTTATTTTTTTATTTTTTATATATTCAATAATATTATTATTGGGTTTATAAAAACAGTTTATTTTTAAACAAGTTCTGCTGTGTAATTATTATTACGCGTGACAGCTATTTCGTCTGTAAGTGGGCTACCCACAGTTTGATAATGCCTTCAGAAGGCGAAACAGCTGTCACGCGTAATAATAATTACACAGCAGAACTTGTTTAAAAATAAACTGTTTTTATAAACCCAATAATAATATTATTGAATATATAAAAAATAAAAAAATAAAATGGAGTTCTACAAATTAAACTTAATAACAATAAACAATAAAAAAATGTCTTTTTTACTTCTACCACCGTGTAGAATCATCTCCTGAAGTTTGTGCACTTTACTTTTGCACTGTATATTGTTCATGTTTATCTTTTCCTCAAATCATTTCATAGAGACATGTCATTGATAAGATCCTTGTAATAATTTCTAAAACCTTGCAAATTTTTTACGGCTCATTTTATCCATGTACTATTTCTTTATAAAATAAATAAAAATGTTTTTGTAAAAGTATCATTATTTTTTTTTCCAAAAAACAATCAAAATCTAGTTAAAAAGATTACAAAATGAATAACTTCTTGAAACAAATTTAGAAAAAGATAAGTAGCTGGGTTTTAGAGAGATCAGGACAGTTAGATTTTACGCCGCAAACAAGTTATGTAGAGGTATACATTTTCTTAAATTACATATTATATTTCATTCGGGTAGCTATCGTTGCAATTATCTGTTACCAATTTAAAATCAAATACGCATAAATTAGACTTATTCCACAGTAAACCAACTCATTTTCTTGCGTATATCACGTACATATTACGTGTCGTTCCATCTGACATAACCTTGACACCTCCAATCTGCCGACACAACAGCCAATGATTTGATCACCTGCTAAGTGGTGCCTTGTCTACGTGGCTGTGAGTAGGTACTTACTACACACAGTATCTACGTACGAGAGGCAGGGGCAGGTGGCATTGTGTCACTTCATGTGACCTGCTATGACCCGTCTAGGTGACTAGGTACTCTCTAACTCTCACTTGTCACTAGTCGCTATTCCTCCGGGCACCGTGCCCATTGGCAGGCTCAAAGAAACTGCGATGGATCGAACCGTCAGGCATAATGCGAAAACCTTAATGATGAAGAAATTACATGATATATTTAGTGAAAATAAGACAATTATTTATTTTTAAAGTGGAATAATTTAATGAGTGAAATTGTAATATTTATTAATTAAATACAATATTAACGACCCTTAAACGGAATATTCAGTCACATTTAGTCGTAATTTAGTCGTAAAATGCTTTTAGTTACATAAAGATAGCAGCCAAAAAAATTAAGATAATGAAGTCTATATAATCGAATTAGCTTAGTGATCAGAGCAATTCCCCGGCAAGGAAGAGGTCCTGGGTTCATTTCATAAATGCGAGTGAATCTTTATCTGTTTCAGTTTAAGAGTCGTTAATATTGTCTTCAATGATCAATTATTTATAATTTGTAAGTAAATCTTTGGCTCATTCCTACCTCTATATTTTCTTCTATATTATATAATTTTGTGATTCGCCAAAAATATCTTCAAAACTCCATTAATCAGAGGCTGCGTCCTCACGACGCGACATTCACGCAATACACCGAATCACTCCCGACTTGCAAATAAATAATGAAATAAAGCTGTCAAGAGGAGAAAATAAAGTATTTGAAATCGCTTTTAATGTATTCAAGTCTTCCGATCAAAAGATTATCTCTTTTACTGGGTTTTCCAATAAGAGGTGTGATTTTGAATAGCCCGCTATTTTTCCTTAGATATTACTCTTGAAGCTGTCATTTTTTGACATTTG
The DNA here is from genome assembly GCA_026573805.1 of Hesperophylax magnus. Taxonomy (NCBI): domain Eukaryota; kingdom Metazoa; phylum Arthropoda; class Insecta; order Trichoptera; family Limnephilidae; genus Hesperophylax; species Hesperophylax magnus. Next base: position 4,936,785 of record JAIUSX010000091.1, on the reverse strand, counting down.
ACAAGTATAAACTACGCCATTAATAAAAATGGAACGATACACGCTTCAACAACGCATTGAAATTATTAAAATTCACTTGAGTGAATCAAATGCAAATCATTTTGAGTGATGAGGCCCATTTCCACCTCGGTGGCTTCGTCAACAAGCAAAATTGTCGCATTTGGGAGTTATCGTTGAAAAGCCTCTCTATCCTCAACGTGTGACTGTGGTACGGTTTATGGTCCGGCGGAATCTTTGGACCTTAGTTTTTCGAAAATGAGGCTGGAGCAACAGCTACTGTGAATGTATTGCGCTATCGAGAGATGATTAATGATTTTTTATGGCCGAAATTGGATGGTATTGATCTGGACAACGTTTACTTTCAACAAGACGGCGCTACGTGCCACACAAGCAACGAAACCATTGATCTTTTACGATTGAATATCAAAATAACACCTCTTATTGGAAAACCCTGTATTTGTGTTTAAACACCCCACTTGCGTTAAAAATAATGGTTATTCTCTGCGCCAAGCAATGGAGTATTTTCACAAACTTAATATCGTTTAAATGTGTGGAATATTTTTAAGTAACTTTTTAAGATTATAATTATTGTACTAAAAATATGTAATTTCAATATTTATATTCGTGTTTTTGATTTCAAAAACGATATAATGGTTCCAACTACAACTTCATTATGACATAGAAACCGCCAATTCAAGACTGCTGTCACCAACGTTGTTCTGCGTGACGTCAATGTCATCGAATTCACGAATATACACAAACATGTCTTTTTGGCCGCAAATCGAAAATGGCACATTTAAAATCGTTCCATTCCTGTGACTCTTTGCCGCAAACGAGCATCAAGAAATGAGGGCCCGAACACACTATTATCGTCTCAATGATTGATTCCATGCACTTATGTTCTCCTTTTCTCTAGTTAATTATTTATTTTATAGTTGGGAGCGGCTCACGTGCGTTGTACATGGCCTGTTAGTGCGAATCCAACGAGTTTGAAGACTCAGTTGAAGTTGAAGACTCACGTTTTCAGTCCTTGTCTCATATTTGTAATTGCGCTGGAAGTTTTTTAATATTTTTTCTCTACAATTCAGGTAATGTATACTGTAATGTATTGGTTATTTAGTATTAAGACTAAAAGTTATTATTTTTCAACATGGTGTATTTCACTTTACCTTTGGTCAAAAATAATATATTAGGATAAATAACGTACTGACTGTTATCGGTTCCGATTTCCTTTAAAATAATAATTATCATTATCATATCTATCAACTAATATTAAATTTAAAATATTTACAATATTACAGCAGAGCTTCTATGCGTATGTAATAGAAGCATATAATATCTATTTGTACGTATATCGTATAGTAATACAAGAAAGAGGTCGCAAGCGCGTCTTTGACGTTCATCCTAAAATGCATAAGTACGTAAAAATCTTCCTTCTCACAAATCTAGAACACATTATTCACGTCCCACTTTCTAAATTTAACGGTGTTATTTTTATCCTCTGTATGTTTTGTTTAAATACTAACCGTCTTACAAATTAGATTCTTACACGCCCGTTCAACGTTGGTATGGTAAAGCCGGCCTTGAGCCTGGTTTAAGACCGTTTTAACTAAACAAACGCCATGGTAATAAGTTAAGTTTTTCACTGTTCTGATCGTACGCGCTGCGTAATATTTAAACGGTCACCTGAAGGTCAACTCTACTACCCTAACGTAAATACGCTTTTCGATTGATTTCCATAATTCAACTTCTAAAATACGAACATCTTAATTTAGTCGACACCCGGATTTTTTTAAGCAGAATTGATAAAGTCTTCGCTCGGTGTCAGAGTAGCGCCGGCATCAGTTACAACTCCTTGCCTAATTTGATACAACCATCACGTGAGCCATCTATCGTAGTAACAACATATCATGTTGATAACTTAGGCTTAACGATCTACCCTCTCGTATAGCACTGTACACTGTATGGCCACCGATACATTACATTTCTCACTCACCAGTATGTGGAGTAGGCACATTACTGCCTACACATCACATAGTCAACACGTTGTGTATCTAACTCATATGGGGTATCTAGCGCCTATGTACTTGCAGCCGGGCACATGCTATAGTATTGTATGTTGCATATAGGCTACATAGAATAGTGCAGGTTAGTGATTAGTATTTAGAGGTCGAAGGTCACGACCTACTGACAAGCTAATGAGAGATGAAAGGGAAACTAGCGCCGGAAATCAAACACGTGTTATGTGTTATGTAGGTCAAGTGTGATGTTATGTGAAACAAAGAGGAGGTGGTAGGTTAACATAATATATCATTTTTGTTGTTTGTTTTTGGGGTGTTATGCCGTGTTGCGCTAACTCCTTCTTTAGCCGACGTTTCGGACAGCGTTGCAGTGTCCATCATCAGGGCAGATCCGGTAGATCCGAAGATGTGAGTTAGCGCAACACGGCATAACACCCCAAAAACAAACAACAAAAATGCTTTTGGCCGTGAGAATCTAAAAACTTACCTAATATATCATAATATTATACGTGTACTTATACAGGTGCTTGATTCTGCTTTTTAATGATCAAGTTAAATCTGAATATACCAATCGTTCTCTTAGCTTTACTATCGAAAGTACAATAAGTACGAAAGTACAATAGAAAAATATCGTACAAGAAAAACACAAAAAAATAATCTAAAGGTAAAAAAGTTTTATGAATTTTTCAAAGCTCACAAGGGTTAAAAACTGAATTGCAGGCCCCTAACGAATGAATTGATAGGTTTCCTGTAAACTTTTAGTAAAATACGAATACATTACCACGTGTTCAAAAAAATCCCAACATTTTCGCATTTCTTCATTATATATTATCAAGACAACTGTGGCTATATGAACACTTATTACTAATTTAATAAAATTTTATCTGGGAAAGGCCTGCAATCCCGTTTTTAACCGGATTAAAAATACTTTGAAGGGATTCTAAATAAATTAGCAATACTCATTCTCTCCATGCATGATAGAGACTACGTAGCCTTAGCATACCAAAAATTAGAAAAATTACATATTTAACAACGCCAGACCTCACCGTTGGAGAGTACTTGCTGTTTAACGTAGTTTTTATTTTATTTAATATACCTACATTGTGGACAATCTCAGCATCGCCAAATCACCGCGTCGAACCGGTGCAACGAGCAACACAAACATTTAGAAAAGAAGCGTTGCTAGATATGATTTTCGCCATGTTAAGTGGCCAGATCTTAATAGCTAGGTACTTCTCAACCTTCATCTTTCCTGTCTCATTTTTCTCCTAAATTTTCCTCAATTGGGAATGATATAGTCCCACCAGCCTCAGGAAGTTGGAGAACTCCTTTGTATTATCCACATTATTACTTTTATTTGTTTAAATCCTTCCATCTTAAGAAGAGAGTTACGACGTTTGAGGGTACCAAGCAGCAAACAAGATACCGATTTTATTAACCTACGTGGACGCACTATATACAATTTTGGTATGGTGAGTACAAGATCATCAGATTGATGGTTGCATTTTTATCCCTAACGCATGCGCCGAGTTGGCTTACTGTTAAGGGGATAGGGGCGATCAATGTCGCTCAGCAAGAGAAAGAAAGAGAAGAAATAAGCCGAGAAAGAGAAAAACATATTATGTAATCTAGCACCTGCCCTACTCACTTATCTCTATGGCTCAGAGTTAATTATGCTACCAACCAGAATCCCTTTAGGCAGTCATCTAAGAGATCACAACCCCAAGAGATTGAAGTGTAACCAACCCAGCTTTCATTTTTAGATCCGACACAAGCTTCGATATTCAAGCTTCAATAACTAAATTAACCTTTTAGAAACAATGAGACTTAATTAAACTATGTTGCTTCTTAAATAATCGCAAATTCACGCTGTGGCGTCATTTTGGTTAAATGAAAATAGTGAACTATGTTTAAAACACCGTTTAATTAAAATTATCAACATCTCGCAAAACCAAAGTATTCTTCGTCAGGATACTGAAAATTAAGATTATATAAATATACATATACCTATTGTATGGATATAGAAGGTAATTAAATAGTCATTGGTGTATAAAATCTAATCTAATCTAATATTTTGAAAAGAACCCCGTGTTAATTTTCTTCGCAACCAGTCACTGCCAACCACCGGTGCTTAAGGTGGTAGATAGTTCTTGGTGTCACATCGAAAGTAAGATAGTTTTGCTGTGGTGGCTGAGCGTGGGTGAGAGTGGGTGACGAAAATGTGCTTTGTTATGGGAAGGCCGCGAATGCTTCAGATTATTTCAGAATGGGCCCGTCGACTGTGTCGATGAGTCTGGAAGGTTCCAGAAAGTTCGTGTAGGTTCTCGAAAGTTCTCGAAAGTTCTCTAAAAGGTTCTGGGAACAGAAAGTTCATGAAGGTTCTATATGGTTCCAAACTGAGTGGCGGAGTGTGTCGGTGTCTCTTGAAGGTTCCGGAAAGTTCGAGAATGATCTTGAAAGTTCTAGAAGGAGCCACAGCGACACGTGGCGGGATGCAGCTAGTAATTATGTAAAATAATTATGAATATTAATTTTATTCATGTATCAAAAACTTAATACCACAGAATAAAGGGCCAATAAGAAAAAAGCATTTCGTTTTCTAATATAGTAATTAAATTTCACAAAAATAAAATAATATTTATTTTACTATATTATGTATACAATTAAGTATAAAGGGATGTGTTATTTTCACTGTTTATTTATATGATTAACCTATTACCTAGTTTTCTAGTTTATATTTTCAGAATATTACGTAGAATTCTCTTTTATAAGTGAAAAAAATGAACAGGGAAAATTTACTGTTAAAAAATTAATAAAATATTTAACAGGCCCTTAGCGAATGAATTGATAGGTTTCTTGATAAACTATTAGTAAAATACCAATGAGTTGTCACGATGACAGAACACTTGAAAATACAAATCCTAATATTTTAGCATTTCGTCATTTTATATTATTAAGACAAACGCAGGAGCATAAATATAAATATTATTACGAATTTACTAAAAGTTTTTTAGGAAGCAGGATTACCAATAATTTGAGAGATTTTTAATAAATACTGAAATTCGTGAATGATAATCGCGTTTTACTGATAGCTTGTTAGGAAATCGTTAAAGGTCTGCAGTCCCTTTTTTAACAGCTAAACGAATAATTTTTAGACATTTTTAGAGAGTTTAGGGGAAAAAAGAAAACAAAGGTCTATTCTGATTTTCAAACAATTTGGACGTAGTACAACATCTCACCCCATTGGATCAAAACATAATACAAGCAGCGGTGATGGGTATAGATAGACCCACTTAAATACAAGCAGCGGTGATGGGTACAGATAGACCCACCTAAATACAAGCAGCGGTTATGGGTACAGATAGACTCACCTAAATACAAGCAGCGGTTATGGGTACAGATAGACCCACCTAAATACAAGCAGCGGTGATGGGTACAGATAGACCCACCTAAATACAAGCAGCGGTTATGGGTACAGATAGACTCACCTAAATACAAGCAGCGGTTATGGGTACAGATAGACCCACCTAAATACAAGCAGCGGTGATGGGTATAGATAGACCCACTTAAATACAAGCAGCGGTGATGGGTACAGATAGACCCACCTAAATACAAGCAGCGGTTATGGGTACAGATAGACTCACCTAAATACAAGCAGCGGTGATGGGTACAGATAGACCCACCTAAAAAATTTAATTTCCATGCATTTTTTGTCCAAATTTTATTCTTTGGGGATGCTGTGTGGAAAGTGTTAAGGAAATGAAGGAGGGGAAGTTCTGGTAAGGAAAAAGGTATGAAGGGTCAGTAGAAATCTAGGGGTCAATGTGTCTACGAATGACAGACGTATGAAACCATCGCTCCCACTGCGGTGCAGGACGATGGGTCGAAATAACCCGGCAGTGGAAGTCGAAAGGTCTCCCTCAACCAATCTCTCCCGATCCGGCTCCCCACCCAGTAGGTGGGTAAACGCATCCGCAGACAAGACCTAGACAAAGGTCACCCCATGAACCCTGGCATCCCTACTAAGTCAACAAACATAGTAAACCACTTGGGTGACTTATGGCAGGGGTGTTGGTTATCCAAAAATGGTTCCCGGGGCGGCGTTACCCATAACATAATTGTATTCAAACTGAAATATTCCGATTGCGTTAGAACAAGCGAGACACTGTTTTGACCGCTGCCCCAATTCAACTGGCTGCGGATCGCGTTTTAGCGTATTTTTATACACAATTACGCTAGTAATTCACTTGAACCTTGTCCGATTATGCTCACTTTTATTTCAAATTATGGGAAATATTTGATAAAGTGTGTCATTATCGCCTTGGTGCAAGACGACCAGAATTGATGCTTTGCTTGAAATGGCTATGATCGTGTTTGGTGACCAGATATGAATAGCTAGGTATTTCTCCACCTTCTACACCCCTCCCCCCTCCACTACCATCTGCCTCACAACATACCCCAACTGGGGATGCCAAAGTCTCACTGGCTCCAGAGGGCCGAGAGCTGTTGAGACTCGTTTTCGGTATTCATTTAAAAAAGATTTGACTAAAGAAAATTAGCCTTAATGAAAAATCTATGGCATAATAATTATTTTAAGAAACAGTTGCTCATTTCTGACTCACCCCGAAAGTCTACGTGTTAAGATTGATCCCATCTTTGGTTGACCCTTAGTATTTATGTGATCGTTGACAATAATTATTTATTTCAATGTAACTTGAAACTAGTTGACTTCAAACTCTTATAAAACGGTGCATGCAAAGTTACAAGGTGAAGATGATGATTAAGAGCATCTTTTTGCTATATACTCTGAATCTATTAATTTTTCTAGCAAACGCTCGATGTGACAATGTTCAATCGATTACGGCTACTCATTTTGAGGCGGGTATCCATTTCCAGTATAGTAAACGTCAAATTTAATGACTTTACGATATTGCTGGAATTCAATCTGTGTCCGGCCATCTAGTGGTTTAACGAGTATTGGTGGATTGCATTCACCACCACCCGCCCTATGCTCCTAGTACCTACCTTAAGCATGTGTACACGTGGATGACTCTTCCAACTACAGCTGTGGTATGACTCACACAACATGTTTGTATTTCTATTTCCTCGGAAACCCTCTGGCTTGCCGCTTTGGATGGTAAAAGTAGTAACATTTATATTGCGCATTTTTGTGTCATACCACTTCAAGTGTGCTTAATACAGACGTATTTCTGATATTCTGTGTACGACCTCTATTTCATTTTTACGTCCAGGATACTCGTACAATTAAATCTCTTCCACTTTTGGTGGAAAGTAAAGGAGATCATCATCAACAGACTATCTCGTGATTTTTCAACATAATATTTTAATGAATGTAAACTTTTAAGATTTAGGAAACAATACCTTTACTTTTAGGTGAGAATTTTGGTTTTCGTAACAGATTTGAAACGCTATTCGGAATAGGTCTGTCGTTGGGCAGACTACATCGATAGTGTTCCCATTTCCCTAGTAGACTCCAAATGGAATAAAATAAAATATCACTTCTTGGTATCTGACTTGCTCCTTTTATTTTGGAAATAAATTTAATTTCCGGCCACAGATTCAACGTGGCTCTACTGTTTATACAGGGTGATGAAAATATAATATCATGATACAAATGACATACCTATACTGGTAAAATACGAAACTGTTTGCATTAAGTAAACAGAAAATTTGTTAGCAATTAAATTTATCAGATCTTTTGACCAGCTTGGGAATAACTCTTAACGACCTTGAGATTTGGGAGAAAATATGTTCTCCTTATTCTGGTTGTGATGAGGTTGAATTTTCCATTAAAAATATAAATGTTGTAAAGTTAATGTTATTTATACAAATAGAACTGTCTCATAAATAAGATTGTCCTTGGCCTTGTATTTTCTCGGTAGGGAATAATTTATTACCTAAAAATCCAGAAAAGTGTGTGCTTATGTATGTAGGTGTGATACGATCCTCTAAGAGCTGCCAATACATTATAAACGAATTCTTTAGGTTTTATATCGATTTCGACTTTTTTAGAATGAAGGATTACATAATAAACGTAATATGACGTACGCCATAAATAAGTTGTTATTGACACGTTACCAGTAATTACTTTACTTTCAGACGCCAAACCCCTCACTACCGCAGGGACGTACATTCTTAATTCAATTTCTATCAGCCCCGTATTATGTTCTCACGTACGTATCTGACTAGCTTCATAAATTCATATCAACTTCAGCGTACGATAAAGACGGCAGTAACCATTAAACACCCTCCACCACCCTATTTAACCAGTGCAACAGGGACAGATAATCCTGGGGAAGGCGGGGGTAAATTTCCACAACGGGAAAGTGGCAAAAAAAAAATTCTAGAAAGGAAAAAGTGGACCGGAGGCGGCAGAAGTGGAGAGGAGTGCCAACGGAAACCAATTAAAGCTGTTGATAATATACTCTTTGTTCGCTGGCGAGATATCCGCTTTGCCCGGTGCACAATTTGCCATCTGCCATTTGCCCGTGTGTCAGCACTCGGTATCGACTGAAAATATCGGACATATTTATCGTTTTAAAGATCATGTGATTTTTACTGTTTTTATCTTCTGCCATATTGCTTACAGTGGCCAAAACCTTTCCCCTCTCGTTAAATACTTTGTTCAATAGGGTATTTTCACTGCTTTTGTTCTTTTTCGAAAGAAATTAAGAAAATATTAACAATAATGAAGGGGGTTTTATGTTGATGAATAATTTTTCTATGACGATTTAAAATGTATCATTTTCGATTTGCCGTTTTAATTCGAGAATTTGGCGGGTTGGACGTCAGCCTTCTTACCAAACATTGGCGTTTTCTATGCCACAATGACGATGTAGCCAGTTGGAACCATTTCGGAGTGTGCGGTTTAAGATCGTTCTTTGAAATCAATAATTATGAATGAAAATATTATAATTATATATTTTGAACATTATAAACCTAGTCAGAAAAATAAACTTTAAATCTTCCGCACATTTTAACGTATTGACAGTTTTTGAAAATACCTCATTTCTTCTGATTTCCAACGCTATACTTTTGAAAGACATTTTCAAGTCTTTCGAATATCGATTTTTCATTTAAATTTACACTATATGTACATTTTCTTGCTGTCGTTAATCAATAAGAAATCAAATACGACTCCCCATAATTAAAAAAAAAAAAAACAGAGCCAAAAGTCGTTGATGTACTGAGCAATGAATATAGTTGAAAAATTAAATTAGAAGAATATATCAACAGATTGAAATTAAAATTACGAAAATATGTAATTATTTCACACAAAAAATTAATACATCGATCGAAACAAATATCGATGGTCCAGTATTAAACTGCAAAAAGTCCAAATCTGTTGTTTTGACATAACCAATATTTTGTTTTCGCGCATATCAAGCGAAAATGAAAATGAAATGCACGGACACAATCGCCAGTTTAAAATGGAAATAATTTGAAATAGTTTTTGTGTGAAACTGGGTACATCTAAATATTTAACAGGCTTAACGACCCTTCAGGAGTCAAACATTTTTATTGATTTTGTTGCTGTTTAAAACTGGGAGGAGCTGATTTTGGCGAATCTTTTGATATGTGTATCAAAATTTATGGTTTTTCGGACTTGTTTCTTAATACTGGGTGTTCGGTATATGTATGACTTGGTAACCATGTATTTAATAGAATGAGTTCTTTTAATTGACTATTTTTGCAAGTGACAGACAGACATGTCGATCTTCAAACACACTTTCAATCAACACAAAACTTTGTCACGACAAGCATTTCTTTTAAATGGACTGCTTCTCTCCATCAACTATCGATTTTAAAATTACTCTTTAACAATTTCACATTGGTCTTCTCATATTTTCTGCCAGTTAAATATGTTTTTCAAATCATCATATCTCATGATGGAAATAACTTAAAGCGAGCAAGATCCAAACTATGCCAGAACTTTACAGACGTTTCTTAACAATATGTTTAAACCAAAATACTAAAAAAGTAGTTGCAATGCATTCTATTATGTGAAGGAAAAATATCGAAAATTCTTGTTCATTGTTATTGTATTTGCTATTAAAACCAAAAAAATGTTTTCAGTCAGCATTGTACAATTGTACATTCAGCGTTTTATAATTACCGGACTTTATTAACAAGTTAACTTTTTAATCAATCAGACAAACAACAACGAAAAACACTCCGCAACGGAAACAAAAAACGTTGGAAATAGCCCTTATATAATAATATTCATTTCGCAAACAGATATTTTCTCAGTAGTGGCGCAGTAGTGGCCTGGTGATTGAATATGACTTGGCCTCTGCATTTCTTTAAACGCTGAAGTTTTATTTATTTTGTATCTACTTCTTCCTACTTTTTTTTCTACTGTTATTTACTTTTTCACCTGTCCTTTACTTTTTTTTTAATTTGCCAGTTCTGCTAGTTGTTGCATACACCCCGGAGTAAGCGATAATTTTACTTATTTTGTATTTTTTCTGTGATATGTTAAAAATTATGCAATTTATTTAAGGAAAGAAATATCGTACAATTTATATTGATATTTCAGGCGACTAATTTTTGCTTATAATTGTTTGTTATCCTAGTTTATCAATAAAAAATAATTCCCATATATTGATGGCTGCTGTCTTTTCATTTGAATACAAAGTTATATCCGAATTTATGTAACCTAGATAGTGTCTACGGACGGATAAATCTATTCAATTTTATTTATGTGGGAAGTACCTAATATAAGTAGTTAATAACCCTTGAAAATCTATTAAACAATGAAAAATATACTCAAGCTTTTCCTAAAACCACTAAGCCCTCCTACCCTTACCACTCCTCCTCCCCCTCGCCTCCCCCCGCCGGGTGGTGTTTGTGAAAAATTTACCTCATTTTTCAACACCACGGAAAAAAGCCTCCGAACAAAGGCAGCTTTAGAGCATCAATAAATCTCCATGCATCTTTTCTTAATTCCCATACACGGAGTAACCCCATACGTTAAGGTTTCGTGGCTAATAACACAAGAAGTATGCAATCATTATTTTACTTTATTAAAGCCCCCTAGTAAGCATTCAAATATGGTTTGCAAGCTAAATATGTAAATACGAATGTTAGAGGGAGCGCGCTAATACTAAAAAATGATAGTAATTAAGCGAAATGGAGAAAATATTTAATAAAACACAACTCGTTTGAAATGGAGAAAAAAATTCTCGACAAATGCTTTAGTAATATTTAAAGATAAACTGTGATTTTTTTCATGCCTATAACATATTAAATAACAGAAAAAAACGTGTTTTTAATAGTTTAACATTAATGTATAACAAATGTATAGATATATTATCTTCAGAAATAACTTTTTTTTTGGAACATAAAAAATTAAAGAGTTAAGGAGAAACTTGTTCAAAATCAGTAGAAATCCGGTATGCGGGGGGTTAACACTCAATAATAACTCTAAAGTACTGAGAATACAGTGATATTTAACATCTGTTAAAATATTTATTTAAACATCTCTTTAAATTATCCGTAATCCGGTTAAAAACATCAATCAAACACAATCAAATGACTCGATCAATTTCCTAATAAATTTTTAGTAAATTACGAATCATGATTTCGGAAAACGAGTTCATGAAAATCCGAATATATCATGACGATAAAAAGAATTTTCTTTGTAATGCAAAAATATTCTGTAGTTACTCAGGAAACCTGTTGATTAATTCGTAAGGCCCGTAATCCCGTTTTTAACCACAATTACGAATAATTTCAAGACATTCTTAATAAATTAGCAAATAGTCGTTTTTCTCCAAAGCTATACTACAAGAGGGGTATCGTAGATTACTTAACATTTACACAATTTTTCGTTTTTTCCATTCGTAAAATTTCCACATTTTAGGCGAAACGCGGATAACGTATTATATTAATTTCTTGGTTCGTAAACTTGTAATTTTTCATCATTTAGAAATGTAAAATGTCACCGCAGGTTGATTAAAATACACTACCTTAATTAAACTACTGCTGATTTTTTGTTGTTATATTTTTATTTTATCTTAGAACGGTTTTTAAGGTTAAACGCAAAGTACGTTATAATCTTCGAGTACATAGGCGGCGTTAATTTAATTATTTTATTAAAATACACTTTTTGTAAGTTATGCTTTAAAATATTGACGAAATATTTGTTTGCGCCCGTATATACGCAATATGAATATGAATAAATAGTTTATCCATAAAAAACTAAATTCTTTCAAGAAAGGCATACAAATACAATATTCGATTGAATCATCTAAACAATATTCTATTTGTATTCTCGATAGAACTGAGTTTTGAAACGAACAAAACTATTTATTCCTATTAATATTGCGTATGTACGGGCGCAAACAAATAATTTATCTTAATATTGTAAATAAAATAAATTAATAAACTCCATCTATGAACACGTAGATTATAACGGGCGTAATATTTTGTGAGGATTTTAAACAAACCAAAAGTTATTATTACCGATTGCGGCATTGGTTCTTTATCCTTTGATGTAATAGGAATTATAATTTGAAAAAAATATTGTTTCGTTGATTAACTCTAAATGGTACATATTTGTTAATGTATTGGTAGGATTCAAAATAAGACCGTCCTATATTTCTGTTTATGTCTAGTAATGTACAAGTTTTCGCATTAACTGGGAACCTTTTAGTAATTTGGGAAAGGGTAGTTCACCCTCACACTTGCCTTTCCCTCCTCCGACAGAAAATGGCGTCCGGTGTGGAAATTCCACTGGGTGAGTGGATACCCTTTTCCAACCCTTCCAGGTGATTTACCTAAGCCTCAAATTGATAGTTGTACCCTTCTTATTTGCGGGTTTAGCATCATTAATAACATTAAGGGAACCCACCCGCCGGGAGCTGGCATTTAAAAATGGACGGTTATATGTCTTCTTTCTCTAGAATGGCGGAATGCTCTATGTACACAAAACCAAGCTGGCTTAATGAATTTTACCTCAATATATCTTCTCGCCAACCTTCTACAATTCTGCAAAACATTCGCATACTTATAACCGCCAGCTGTAGTTAGGTATAGTCCGAACCACCCACATACATGGTGTTTGGTATTAGAAATCTAATATTTTGGAAAATTTTCTACGACATTATAAAGAACCACTTCAAAATTTAGCTATGTGCACAGTCCATATTAATCTATAAAATTATATCTTTAGAGCACATTGGTAAATTTAAAAAAAATTGTATTGGCGGATATTATGTCATATATTAATATAGTCGTTATTATTTAAAATTAACAAATACCAACCCATATATGTGGGTTATCAAAACGCATAATTTAAATGTTAGTGATTTCAAAAACCATCTAAAACAGCGCTTTCCGAAACGGTTCCAACTAGCTACAACGTCATTATAACATAGAAACTGCCAACGTCTGGCCGTTTTGACAGCAAATTGAAAATGGCACTTTTTAAATCGTTTTACAAAATGTATTCGTGAATATAAAAATCTTTTTATCGTATTTTTTTGGATAATAAAAAAAAAGAGTGAATATAATATTCAATATTCCTTCCAATGTATAACAATACAAGAAATTTATTGTCATCAAAAGATTTTCGTAAAGGATAGCCAAGAAGTTGAAAAGAAGTTTTTTTTAAATACTCGTTATGACAATGTATCTTCATCAAACACTGTTCGGCAGCATCCGACTGAATAATGAAACATACCACTTTAACTTACTTCTTTGGGTTTCTACTTATATGAAAAAAATTTATTAATGCACGTCACATAATTTACATAACCTAACCAAACCTACTCAAAAAACAGATAAATTTAAAAAACCGCAGAGAGGCGCATATAAGAAATAATTATTTCGATGTTTACAATTTTTAGTTTTGTATAATTACATAAATAAAATAATGTTTGTTTTCAGGTATTAGCAGGCTACATCCTCAGGATTGGGGGCTCCGGACCCACGCCCAGCGGATGTATGGGGGCGCAGCCTCATCCATCACTGTGCCCTCCGCCCCCGCTTTGCCCCTCCTTACCGCAACGGCTCCTGCAAGAAGGGTGGGTAGATGCCACGAGAGACAAAGAACCACCACCTCTACACCATGTTGGAGCTAGAACACTACCCAGTTCAGTCTCTGAAAGTTGCTTTTGGTTTGTCTGAGTATTCAAATGAGTGGAATAATGTTAGAATTTACTTAATTTATCTAACTCTCCAATATGTATTTGTTCTTTCCTGTGACTTATTTGTTTTCCTGCTATACATATTAACTAATTCGGTTTATCTGAAATAGACTCTTCAATCAATATCATTAGAAAATGTTTTAATTTGCTCAAATGTACCTACTATTTAATACTCTTTTTTTTCTGTCATTGGCTTGTTTAGTATTATCGGTATAGAATACACTAATAAATAACTGCTGAATTCAGTTAGTTTGTCAATTATGTGACGTTTTTCAACACATCGCAAGAATTTATTTTTTAAACGTTTTATATAGCAGAACAAATTAAATATGGGTAGGTAGGTAGGTACTACAACAACTTTAGGCGCGCAACAGAAAAGCAGATGATTGAATCGTGTAGGTACCTACTTAGATAGTAAAGTAATATATTTACTTACAGGGATTAGAGATGTTGAAATAACAATTTTTTACCATTTAAGTCACAATTCCGTGAAAAATGGTTAAAAAAAATCAAAATATCTAAAAATATGATCATGGTGAAATGCGGAAAACTAAAACTAAACCCTATGGATGAAAGTTAGTTATAATTAAGATCAATAAAAAGCGATCTTACAAATAAAATATTTACTTAAAACGGTTTGAAAATTTTATAAATAGCAAGTTTATTATATATACTGTATACTATAAAATACAAAATACAAATAGTAAACACCAAATTTTAATTTTTTTAGATGATGAATTAATAACTTCCCGAGGGATCCCTCCAGAAACATTTGAGATTATAGTCATACGTTCATCAAAAATAATTATAATAAACCACACGGATCACAGATTGATTTTATAGTCCTGCTTAGGTAAAGTCGGATGTAGGTCCGTCCATTACGCCGGGCCGCGCGTCGAATATTGTTTTTACACGACTTCATCACTTATGCCGTTAAGGTTCCCACTTAATTTTAGAGATTTGATAAGGTAAATTCAACCTCATGTCTATCCAATATACAGGGCTGCGCGTCGCATATTATTGTGCATGGCTGCTTCACTTACGTTGTTAAGATTCTGGCTTTATTTTAGTGAATTGTCTCCTCTTAAACCTGTGACAGAGCATGCTATAAGCGCGCTTTATTCTCGTGGCTTGGCTTATTTCAGCATTTTTCCATTGGGTTTATATGGCGAGCGATATGTTGAAATAGTAATCTGTCAGTCCCAATATGTATAAGCCACTCTAACTTATATAAAAATTAAACAAAACAATAATAATACTATTAGGATCTCATAGAAATTATTAAATTTTCAATATTCAATTCACATCGCAATGGATCGACGAGTTGCGACGCTTCCGAACATAACGTGCTTTGTCTACTGCCCCCTCCCTTCAGATACATTAATATTATGAACCTCCCTTGCAGCTCGCCCGGAGATAACATTTTATTAGCGGAGCAGCACGAATGCCAACAGCGAATACAACAGGTCCCCTTAACGACTACAGGAACTTTCACAGTGCTTATTAAGGCAAAAATCTTCCTCTCCTCTGTGCTTTAATTTTATGTGCTTTCACGCTACTACCACTCGCCTGGAGATACTAGCACTTTTAGAAATGTTTGAAATCACAGGGTGATTTAAATAAGAATATTGTCTCGATCATCCCTATTAAAATAACTTTAAACAATTAATTTTAAAATAACATTGGCCAGTTTTAACCTACACGGAGAAAAATGATTAATATTGAATGCTGCTAATTTATAAAGAGACTCTCCAATTTATTCTTACGACGAGACAATGCCCTAAAATAATGCTAGAATCTTAAAGACGTAAGAGAAGCAGACGTGCACAAAATATGCGACGCGCGGCCATGGTGTATTGGACAGACCTGTGGCTGAATCTGCCCTATCAAATCTCTAAAATAAAGTGGGAATCTTAACGACATAAGCGTTAAAGTCGTATAAAAACAATTTTCGAATTTTCGATGAACGTATTACTAAAATCTCAAATGTTTGTTGAGGGATCTAGAAAAATAAAATCTGGTACTTATCGCTATTTTTATAGTGTTCCATGTGTTCCGATATATTAGTAATTTACTAAAAATTTACCTAGGATTACAAATTTTTCTCCGTGTGCAACGTAAAAATAAAAACTTTTTATTTATTTCTTAACATGTTTACCACTTTTTTTTATTCAGTCAGACAATTGCTATCCAATATACCTGTTATTTATTTATTTTTGACACCTAATGACACACTATCCAGGTGAGAAATAAAATTGAGTAGAACTATGTAATCATATAAAAATATGGCAGTTATAAAATATTTCGAAAAAAATTTTTTGAGGATAATATTGTGAATTTGGAACATTGTGTGGAAACATCACTGGTTCATGCGACAATGTAACAAATATTCTTTTTATAAAATAAGTGTAACTGTTTTTTTCCACAAAAAAAAAATAAATAAAAAGAAAAATGAGATCTACAAAAGTGAATTTAATAAATCAGGTACAATGACGAGTGGTTAGAGGCATTGTCTCGGTAAGGCAGAGCTTCTGTGTTCAATTCCCAGTTGCAAACGTTACCTTATTTATTTATATTTCTTGTGTCTAATTCTGTTTTATATTTCATTTGGATTTATTGGTATTCCTCTTCAATTCAAACAATTCTTCCTCTTCAATTTTGAAAAATACATTGTCGATCTCTAACATCCTAGCTAAAGCACACACCTCTTATACGACTCGACTTTATGATGATTACTGTTCGTAATAGGTAGGTGGCATTGAGTTTCAGAATCTCGTATGTCGCCTGCATTTATGGACGACACCCGTTGAATTTTATTCGCTATTCAGCTTTTTATGGCATGTCCATAACGGGACACCTACCCACCCCATTTGTGGGACTATCACCCCTATCCCTCCCCCCCTTACTCCCCAGCAACACGAGAAATTTACTTTTTCTATGTATTTCAAGAAGATTTTATTTTACATATGTAAGACTTTTTCAGATTATTAAAAACGTATATATTCAATTAAAAATATTAATGTTTGGGTTTCTAAAGTAAATTAAACACTTTGAGTCGCTCAGACTGGTAAAATGCCACTTTATCTAAAAGTAAAAACATCTATTTACACAAACGTAGTATAAATGTTATTGTCACTTCGCTGTTTTCGTTTCATTTTAAAATAATTATGAAAAACTTACAACATTGACAAATCTTTCGCAAACGCGCAAGCAATGGCGGTCGATGCTTGTTGTATTATATAACAATTAATTGTAAATGGTTTTGTTATACTTTTAAATGCAAATATAAAGTGCGGTGTTGCATCTTTTTTGTCGCTGCTTAGATCATATATCCACATAATACAAAAGGAGAAGGAACGTCTTTTACAAGACTGTCTCAGTTTGTACCGTAAAGAGCACAAAAATACTCTATTTATTACAATGTTCTGCGGACGAAACTACTTCAATATCCTTTTTTTATGTTACACCCCAAAAGAACTTCACTCTGCTTACTGTGTTGAAGAAGGAGGAAGGAACGATCGGAAGGGATTATAAGGATATAAGTCAATAAAAATATTAAACAGGATCATATTAAGTTTAAGTGAAAAAGCGGTATGCCGGTAGCTCTTTCCACAATTGGGTATTATCATTGTTTTTTTTTGAATTTTTTTTTGATTGTTTATGTAAATAGAATATAAAACGCAACATTTTTTAATATAATTACTAAACTTATGTATTAGATTTTTAAAATTTTTATTTACTCGAGTGATTGGCGTCATATATAACTCAAAGTTTATTAAGACGAGACAATGCCCTAAAATAAAACTAGAATCTTAACGACGTGAGTGAATCAGCCGTGCACAAAATATGCGATGCGCGACCCTGGTGCATTGGACAGATCAGAAGAGTGGTTGAATCTGCCCTATCAAATTTCTTAAATAAAGTGGGAATCTTAACTCATGCAAAACAATTTTCGATTTTTCGATGAACGTATTACTAAAGTCACTAATGTTTGTAGAGGTATCCCTCGAGAAGTTACTAATTCATCGTCTAGAAAAATAAAATCTGGTGCTTACCACAAATTTTATACTGTTCCATGTGTTCCGATTTATTAGGAATTTACTAAAAATTTACCAGAAAACTGCCTACAATCCCGTTTTTAACCGGATTACCAATTTTTCTCCATAAACATCGTAAAATAAAACACATGTTTTTTTTATTATTTGTTAACATTTTGACCGCTTTTTATTTTATATACATTTACTATGTTAATTAATTTAGTATTTAATATTCTTTAAAATATTACTATGGAAACAAATAAAACTGCTTACTCCGGTATAAATCCAATGAATCCACTAAGATTTCACCGTTAGTCACATATGTTTAGGTTCTATAAATTTGGCACATTATGGAAAGCAGTCGCTTAAATCGTTTTTGCAAACTTGGCATAATAAGTGCCGATTTAAAATGCGCCATTTTCGATTAGACGTCACTCCGGGCGACGTTGTAACACCCGTCTTACCAGAAATTGGCGTTTTCCGTTTCATAATGACGTTGTAGTCAGACGGAACCGTTTCGGAATGTGCGGTTTTAGATCGTTTTTAAAATCAATTATGAATGAAATTATTAAAACTACACATTATTACAATGAAATTTTAAATCTTCCATACAATCTTGACGGTATTCATGGTTGGTGAAAATACCCGAATAAATAAGAACGAATTCGAAAAACAAAAAGTTCTTCAAAATTTACTGTAACGGTTGTTCTTCATTTCAGTAATGGCGAACCCCCATTTACATCAATTCATCAACATTCAGGAGTTCCGTAAATAACACCTAACAAAAATAACACAGTTTACGTAATACAAATAATAGATTGAGAAATAACTTATTTGATATTTGTAATTTTGTTTATTGTTGTATATAAATAGAGTTTACGTCATTTTCTTGTCAGAATTAATATATTGAAGCAAAAAATTGCTCATTGGAAGCCGCGAATTTTCCTAGTTCCCCAACTTGTTTTTGAAAAACGTCCAGGGTAATAACGTTTTGGTCTACGTTCAGCATTTAAATGAAACCGATATCATATGACAAGAAGAAACTGATCGGAATAAGTACTAACAAAGAACTGAAGGGGCAGTTCTAGCTACAGCTAGCTATTCTGCTTCATTTGGTGTAATATCTCACAAGGGCGCCCCTGTTTGCAAAATCTAAAGACAGAGAACTGTTCCGCCACCCAGTTGTTGGGCAGGCAAGGCTTAACGTAAGGCTTCTTACGAAAAAAAATGATTATCACATGGGACGTTAATAAGTTTAGGAAAATTCAATATTCGGCAGGAAGGGGGTCTACGAGAAAAAAATATTTGACAAGTGGTCTACGGGGCAAAAATATTCGGGAACCTCTGGTTTACATTGAACTGTTTAATATTTTACATTAAATATTAAATACGAAAAATAGTAACTTTACTAGTAACTGTCTGATATTAAATTCTAATGTAAGTAGGTACTTGGTTCTAACGACTATAAACAGACTTATTATACCTGCAGCACGTAACGATGGTAGAGTTTGCAATCCAAGTCCCGTGTAATTCGCTAGACATGACTACAAAACGGTTCCCAATAGGGTAATATTCCTGCAGAAGTTTCATCTCCTATTGCACAACTTTACCCCCCTCGCTCGCAGTCACCCCCTTTTACCTCGGCTGCAAAATCTCACCCCCAGAATGAGAAGTTTTGTCTGAGCTTTCGTGCAAATATTGCTCCCCCTTTGCGAAAACGCTCGTGGTACGGGATTCTATGTTATCTCGGCTTTTTTGAAAATAGGTGTAATTTTTTGATAAAATATCACTATAGTGTACCATTTTTACTTAAGCTAGTTGGTATCCTTTAATACTTATAGATTGGCTAAACAAAAATATTTCAATTTCCCTCTTATTGATGGTCGAAGACTGTAAAATAATGTAAATTATGAAATAACATAAAATTATTGACAGCATTGGGAACGAGGGGGGAAAACAATACTGATTACGAAAAACCTGAAAATACTCGAAAACTTACTGATATAAAATATTGCTAATTTATTAAAAATGTGATCAAATACTTCGTATTCCGTTAAAGACGGGTCGGGTTGACGAATGAATTGACAGATTTACTAACAAACTGTCTGTAAAACACGAATATGTTATGAGGATGTCAAAACATGTGTTCATTTAATTTCTAATATTGTCGCATTTAGTCACTACATTTGTCAGGAAATCGCAGCTGCATGAAAACGTGTTCATATATATTCTGAATGGACTAATATTTTTTAGGAAACGACTTGCCATCACGTTTTTAACAGGATTTCAATAAACCAGTCATACTCATTTCTCTTCGTGGATAATTTTTTTTCTTCAGAACGCGCTCCGTTGTTCTTCACGCTTCAGTCAAGAATATCGTAAAATGTAAATTAAAATATGGTTTGGTAATTTTAGTTACGTACTAGTGCAGAATCCTAACGTTTTAAAAATTATTTTTAGGACGGCGGTATAAATTCACTATAAATTTATTTATTTACGTTCTCCATAAAACGGCTGTGCACAAATAACAGATAGAACAGAGTATATTACAGATTTGAAAAGATTACAAATATGAGTTACATACAAGTATAAAAGGTCGTGGTGACAGTTTTACTATTTTATCATATATATCAAAAGATAGTTGCTGAACTGTCTGTAAGTGACATTAAAATATCGAAGGTTAATGCAGAATCGTCAAACAGTTGAGTCACTCTGTTGATTGGTGGGTTCTGATAGGCAGAAGTCCTCGCTTACGAAGTATTATAAAATGCATGGGATCTCTCACGAGTATACTTGTTAGGTACATATATATTAATCTCTTTCAATATAGGTGGATTAAGTATAGTTCCAGAGATATGCAAATATTTCCTGATTTCTTAAACATTTTTCTAACCTCAGACACATTATTATCATATTCCTATTCCCTGCCTTCCTACTACGACTTTCCCATAAATTTCTGTTTAACTGCACCCCTATACCCTTGTGGCTCCTGGGGATGCAAGCGATTGGGCTGTGACGGGGGAAGTTGGGGTAAGGGTTGAGATAGCATGGGGGTGCACTTTCTACGGGTTCCACTTGCGGGGGCGGGACTGAAGCCATCTTGATTTCCTGAAATAGAGAATTGAATATGAATGGTTGTAATTTAAAGAGCGTTCCTAACTTTTCACACATATTTAATTTCACCGTTATATCGTCGTTCTGGAAAACGACTCTAAAATAATTTTCCCATCGAATGTTTTAGAATTATTTGTGACAAACTTGATAAAATGTTTTTCTTCCACATAATTTCAAAAAGCATATACATACTACTATATAATTGCGGTCAAGAAAGGGTGAATTATAAAAGACGATCTTGCAAAAGTTAACCGAAACATGATCTTGAAAATATACCGGAAAGGATCGCAGCGGTTGAGGATATCGTTAGCTGTATGTGAGGAGATTTTAAGAAGTCCTTATTTATTTCAATGCAGAGAGATCCCCAAAGTACTACAGAATTTTCTTTAATCAATGGAGTACACAGTGAAGTTACATAACTTAACCATTAGTTAAAATACTGAAAATCTAGTAAAATTGCTATTCATCCTTCCTCTGACAACGTTTTACTAGCGAAAACTGCATGATAAATACATTTAAAATGTGTCTTTCGTACTTCGCTCAGTTTTATCTGCAGCTTGAATATTAAATATGTGCATAAATAATTTTGCACCATAATTACAAATTAAAGTGGATCCTACATCGTCCCTTTGTTCTTCTGAATAATATTCTAACTAAGCTCAGCAAGCAGGGGGTAGGGGGTAGGTTGGTTTGTTGAGAAATACAAGTAGTAAGGGTAGATACAGTAGGTAGTGGAAGGTAGGTAGTGGTTGGTACGTGAGCCGTGAGCAGCAAACGCCGAGTTCCCAGTTACACAAAGTAATAAATTACCGCCTTAACGGGGGACAGGGGAAGGTAAATAGCGAATAAGTTCGTGCCAGAGCTAAATTGGACTTCTTCTCGGCAAACTGTAAATTCACCCCGTTTGCTTTGTTTTTAAAAATTATGCAAGATAACGAAAAGAACATACTAAAGCTGTTTTCTAAAATTTTGTAAGTACCAAATATAAAATAGGAAAATTCTCCGGTACTCTGTATTTTAGATAGTATCAATACAAAAGTGACAGATACAAAAATTAGCTTGAAAACATTACATTTTACGTAAAATAGTTAAGCGAGTGTAATTAATGACCAATTGAATGTATTGTGTTATCCTGTTTTCTAAATTGTCCCACTAAACATCTCTGTTTCCCGGCCGGGGTTTTGAATTTTTGTTCCTAAAACTATCCTGTAAGTTATCGTCAAAATGGCGTCTCGATCTGTTTCGAAAAAAAAATTAATCAGAGCTAAACCGGGCAGTAGTTAACATCTGTTGCTTTTTAAATCACTTTTCAAAACCATTTTAAATAGTATTTATGTGAACAGTAGTAGAACTCGTTTCCGAAAAATGTTGCTTCTAATTCTGTATGTTTCCAATTTTTTCTTGTTTAATCAATCTATACCTTAATTTATTATCAAATCATAAGATATGTAAGTAGGTAGGTTAGGTTCTTAAATACCTACCTACTTGGGTAATAACCATATATTTTAAAGAACTTTTTTATTTCAAATACAGAATATTACAATGTTTCCAAATAATGTCAATAAGAATTCTTTTTTCAAACTTTCTTCAGGCGGGTAGATAGGTAACATAATATTTCTTCAAGCGGGTAGATAGGTAAAACAATATTTCTTCAGGAGGGTAGATAGGTAACATAATATTAAAAATAAAACTATAATTAAGGTTCAAACAAACATGACATATGACAACTGAAAACGAATTTTTACTGAACCATTTAAACGGCCACTATTTTGATACGGAAACGGAACGTTCAAAATAATTTACAGACATATTGCACGAGTTACCATTTTATAATATGCATACAATAAAACTCACGGAGTCAGATCGACGTTCGTTTTTCTCTATTTATTTATTTATTCAAAAAATACTGTACTACTAAAATTACATGTGAAAATATTAAAAATATAAACCCTCAAATTTATTACAAAAATAAACACTACAGTTATTCAAACTAAAATTACAGCTGGGCAGTACATTTACAGTTGGCAAAAACGACATTCTACTGAATAAATAATTATTACAAAGTACCAGTGTTGGCTTATCAGCCACAGTGATAACGTAAGGGATAGTATGAATAATAAAATAATAATAAACAAAAAACAACATTAATTAAATGAAAATAAAAATAGGTATTAGACTAACTGGTTATAATAAGTAAATAATAGTAACAAGTTATAATAATCAAATAATTTATTTTTTTTCCCAATTGATCTCTGGTGAGTTGACGTGTTGTTGTTCTTGTATTGTTTTGTATTTATTTTACTTATATAATGCACTTGCATAGTGTTGATTGACTAGCTGATCATTTGTGGAAAAGTGAGTGGAAGGGTTTAGTTTTTCCTATGGGGAAGATTTAACCCGGACAACAAAATCGGAAGCAAAATAAAAAAATAATATTAAGCAAATTAAGTACATAATAATAAGAAAATAACAATACGTATATAAATTAAGCAGATAATAGCATGTAGGTTAAATAGATAATATTAAGTTCATTAAGTAGATAATTATTAAGTAAATAATAATAATAAGTTAATTATAAAGAAAGTAGAGATCATAAAAGTAATAAAATTTGGATAATATCGAATATGGGGTTTTCACATATTTGATATTATCTTAGCTTATTATGGTTACTAATTATTATTCTTATTATAATCCAATGCTACTTCCCTACTAAAAATTCAGAGTCTCTTCATAATTCATAGTCTCATTCTAACTAAAATTCAGGCAATATTTTTTACTTGATAGTTGCTAATTATTCCACAGAATGAAAATTAAAAAACTGCTTTGAATATAATCGTCCGGACGTGCAGACGTGGAACTACGGCAACTAAGGGCTTCCCCAACCTACGGCTTACTGCCTGCTTTTACTTCAACTTCCACATTTGCAAATTTCCAACAAAAGACCCGAGGCTCTACTTGCCTTCAGACGATTACATCTGGACGCCTCGGCGCAAGTGGGAGCTCTGAAAGTTTTTAAATCATTTACATTTTCGATATATTAATGCAATAATATCACGAGGTTGATAAAAATTCATCACTCACTTCACCACTCGAGCGATTTTATGGCAAGTTTGCAAAGCGTCTTGAGCGATATCTTGCCATAATGTGCCAAATTTATCTACTTTTCGCAAAGCATTTTTCTTTAACTTTTTAAAACAGAATTGCGATCTACAGTTGGCGTAAGTAGAAAGCTAATGAAATACTTTCCCATTTTATCAATATAAGTCTCAAACCAACATCTTATGGCCGATTCAATACTATTTATAGTCATTTGTTTTTGGGGTATTACTCCTTCTTGCATCTTCATACATAGACACACATTTCACGTCAACCTTAGATTACACATCTGCCCTGATGATGGACACTGCAATGCTGTCAGAAACGTTGGCTACAGAAGTAAGTAGCGCAACACGGCATAATACCTCACAAACAAATCACTATAATACCGTGAAAATCTCAAATGATTCAATACGCGTTCAAATTTAAAAAATGTTTATTCTCAAGTTAACAAAAGTTTGTTCTCGAAAGCGCGCTTGTTAAAGTGTTTGTTTTATTTGTTTTTTTATTACATATACGAGTATATTCGTAAATGATTTGTACATCTATTTAACGAACTGATGTGAATTTTAAAAAAAGTTGTTGTTTTTTCATATCTTTTATTACAAAGTGTTAATACTCCGCGTTATATCTTTTAAAATGTGAAATAGGCTCTCTGTGTAAAACAACTCACTAAACCAAATAATGCAAGAATCGAGATTATCCTTATTGTTATTGTACCAGCTTGTTAGTAGTAAATGTATTAAATATCCTAATTTAATGCATTGAATTTCGACAGTCCGCGTAACCTACATTCCATAAAATATTTTTTCAAACAAAACTTTCGAACAGCTGTTTCGGATTGAAAATTGAGTCTTCTAATATATATTTGTGTATTTACAACATACAGAAATATAAAATATCTAATGTTAATCCGAATAAAATAAAAGAATAATTTTCATGTTGTCTCTTCATTTATTTGAGACATGCAATTATTATGTGTGCTTAGATTGATAATAATGTAATTAAAGTATTTTTTTGGAAATGCGTCGACAATCCTGACTAATTTTCATTAAAAGTTCAATTGAGACTCCATTAACCACCACCATCTATTTGAGATGTAGAAACATTTTGAACATGAAAAATGATTTCATTGAATTAACAGTTGTTTTATCGGAAAATGCAAAACACGAACCGAATAATCTTTCATTGTTGAAAACAATAAATATCACCGGTTGCATTAACAGTTTTTCTTTTCCCTCTCGCCGAGCAGTTTTATAATGCATTCGCTCTTCGTAGTCACCCCAGTCAGATAGTCAGATGGGTTCCGCCACCGAACACCTTATCCCTAGAATTGTCATTTATACCGACTTTAATTTTTTTACGAGGAACCGCACAAAAATCCAAACTGTTCCCAACCGTCTGTAACCAGTGAGTCTTTGGCATCCCCAATTCGGGGAGAATGTTGTGAGGCTGAAGGTTGTGGTGGGGAGTGAGATGGGGAGGAGAAATATGGGGAATCTCCCAGCTATTCAAATATGTTCACCAAACTTTTGATTTGAAACAATGTTTAAATTCTTAACAGTCTTACAAAAGGGCGATACTGATAGTATCGTAAACTCTGGAACGTGTCGCGAAATACCATCTATTAATTTAAATGAGTAAATTGTGAAATAACAAAAAAATTATCAAATAAAATTTGCTTGCGCGCGCAGAGATTGCGATCACGCAGATCCAGCATGCTAGCCGAGAGGCCGTCAATTATAAATTTCTTTACTGTTTTATAACCTTGACTGGCTCCAGACAGTTGCGAGCAGTTGAAATGAAAGATTAAGAAAAAAACTTTTTATTCAAGAGATACTTTTTTTTTCTATGGTAGTGTATTTACATAGATTTCTTTTTATTTTCATGTATTTTCTATGCACTGATAACAGCTTTTCTATGGACAATCTGTCAATATTTAAATTCACTTGTAAGCCTAAACTGTTTCTCCCTTCTTCAAGAAACGCCAACAATTACATATTATTAAGGCGATGCCATACGTAGTAATGCAAAATCAAGTTTTTTTGGTTTGAAAATTTTGTCGCCTAGAAATTTTTCAGATGCTTTAATTAAATACTGCGTGTAGAATACATCTTGACCTTTGAAATAATCGAGTATTTTATTATATAAGTCTTTTTATAAGCCCAGAAAAAAATAATGTATAGGCCTATGAAAACTGCTTTCAAGTTCAAAATCTCCTACTTACGAACCCATTTTCGGTTATGATTTTATTGTATAATCTGGCAAATTAAGTTATTTATAAAATGATCGGAAAAAAATTAAACATTTGTGCCTGAACATCCACAAAATAAAATAAAAGGCACTTTTTGGCTATGTTTTTTTCTTGCATAAATCAAAACAGGCGGATGGTGTTAAGCGGGAATTTAAACCTTATCGCCATCTACGTAAGTTTTGTTATTGATAGCGGCTCAATTTAAATTATTACACGACGTAGTGCATCGCCTTAAACTAAATAATCAATTCAAATTCTATATTCTGTGTTAACTAAGATTCAAAATAAGAAATCTAATCTACAATAATCACTGTTGACGCAACTACATGCATCTCCTTTGAACATATTATGTTCCTCCATTCCTCCACCCAATTACCTGTCCCTCTCTCACAGTAAACTGTACCTACATACCTACATCAGTGACAATAACTATATATTACCATTCTGTTAAGAAAACCTTTGCAATGAACATGTCCTTCAGTGCTTTTATCGAGTATACGAGTATTAAGCTTGTGCAATGATCTCTGCAGTCTCCCTCAAGGCTATATTATCGATGTGCAACAAGACGTATACCAAAGGTGGCCTCCGCGTTCGTGCGGTAAGGCGCTCTACTAGCAAGCTGGCGGTCGCGGGTTCGAAACCTGGCGTGTGCAAGTCAATTTTATTTGATTAATTGTGCTTTTTCACAAATTACTTATTTAAAAATATTATATAGTATATTTGCGGCACGTTCCAGAGTGGAAGATACTCTCAGTATCGCCCTGGTGTAAGATCACCATTCAGAATTGAAACGTTGATTGAAATGGCTTTGGCCGTGTTTGGAGACCAGATCTGAATAGCCAGGTACTTCCCAACCTTCCTCTCCCCCATCTCCTTCCCCTCCCCACTACTTTCAGCCTCACAACATACCCCAATTGGGGATGTCATAGTCTCACTGGATTCAGACCGTTGGGAGCTGTTGGTGCTCTTGTGAAATTCTAACTGTTAACCACAGCTCTGCAATAGTTAAGTTAAATATTGATTATAGTCCACAATGAAACCACAAACTTATTCGCATACAACATTTACGACCCCAATTACAAACAATAAGATTCTGCACCGCAGGTCTCCAGTTATTCAAAAATCAAAATTTACAAAGCTCACGACTTACGACCGCAGACTCAACTCCCGCAAAAATAATATCAACAATTTACATTTTATCTTTTGACTCTTAAACCCCAGACAGCCTAATGAAATTATAAAATTGAAAATTGTTGATCAATTCCCTTAGAAGTAAGGACAAATTGAGCTTACTTATCATACAACACCCTTCTGTCGGTTAATCTGTTCGGTCAGTCCCGGAACGGTCCAGAATGCCGTTTCAACTCCGGCACTCTGGCAACTAAGCTTTTCTCAACCGCCGAGAGAGCGCGCCTCGCTAGCCAAATTAATAAGTTTTATTCCTGACGCGACGGTGCTAAATTATATGCAGTATGCAATGAGCGCACACAGTCGTGCAGGCTGTGTCGGCAGTAAGTAGCTGCCTTAAACTTGCACCCACATGCTCGTACCAGTGGCGTACCGTTACTTTTCTCAAATTTCATAATTTTTTTTAAAAAGGTTAACCGCGACGTTCATTATAATCCGTACATACACACTATGATTATGAATAAAAAATTTTGTGTAAGTTTTTAGATTTTCACGGCCAAAAGCATTTATGTTGTTTGTTTTTGCGGTGTTATAATATTAGGCTAAAAAAGGAGTTAGCGCAACACGGCATAACACCCCAAAAACAAACAAACAAAAAAATTGTCCTTAAAAACAATTCTTTCAAGAAAAGGCCTACAAATACAATATTGGATTGAAATGTAATATGGTTCAAATATTGTTACAGTATACTGTCAAATTACCCATCTGGTAACACATCTAATACTTATTTTTTCTAAAATTTTGAAATATCTTGTGTTTGTATATAGAGTTAATTTATGTGTGTGATTACTCTTATGTTTGCTTCACTCAAATGTAAATTGTTAACCTCGATACAGGCTTAGTCCTAGTGAGGTTGATTTTTATGTGAAAAAAACGTGTTTTATGTATAGTGAGATGCAATAAATAAATAAATAAAATTGTCAGAACAATATTGTATTTGTATTCCCCTCTCGAAAGAATTGATTATTTAAACGAATAATAAACATATTCATATTGCGTATGGACGGGCGCAAACAAATAATTTGTTTTAATATTGTAAAGCAATACCTTGCAAAGGCGTATTTTTACCCTAGGAAAAATATTAGTTACGACTGCTTTATAAATCCTTATTGGTTTTGCAAGATGCTCTTCATATCGCCATGGTGTAAGTCCACCATTAAAAATCGAAATTTTGTTTAAAATTGCTTTAGCTGTTTTTGTTGTTTGTTTTTGGGGTGTTATGCCGTGTTGCGCTAACTCCTTCTTTAGCCGACGTTTCGGACAGCGTTGCAGTGTCCATCATCAGGGCAGATCCGGTAGATCCGAAGATGTATAAATTTAATTTATACATCTTCGGATAAATTTAATTTATACATCTTCGGATCTACCGGATCTGCCCTGATGATGGACACTGCAACGCTGTCCGAAACGTCGGCTAAAGAAGGAGTTAGCGCAACACGGCATAACACCCCAAAAACAAACAACAAAAATGCTTTTGGCCGTGAGAATCTAAAAACTTACCTTGCTTTAGCTGTGTTTAATAATATTATAATACGTGTGCAATGTTTGACCATAATAGTAAAATACATTTATTTTTTTGGCAATAATGGGAGAATTAATTCACTCAGTCGTAAAAATCCCTGTAGTCATCTATGTTGATAGTGCGGATGAACAATTCTTCCAGGAAGGACATTGTGTTTTCATCGTGAATGTAGAAAAAACCTTTTCTGGCTTATATTAAAATACATTATAAATATTCAAGAGTTGAAAAAAAGTCAGGGCACGTCTCTGACCCAACCAATATTCGAACCATTAAATTAAAATTGTTATAGAATTTGCATTAATTTGTTAATGTAATTATTATTTCAACTGGATCCTATTTTCTGTATATATGAATAATTAAAAAGTTTTAATACAGACGTTTTATTGAAGATGTTTCGTCAAAGATACCTACCTACCTTTTGAAAAATATGTTAAGATGATTTTATGTTCAAAATGTAAGAAACGATGATTCTTCCGGCGCTGATTTTTGCCATATGTCTATACAGTTTGTAAATATAGACACGCAAGCAAAGGGAAGCGAATGCACTGAACTAGCGGTGGGTCATTACTCATTTTAGAGCGGGAGCAATGGTACCAGCTCAATATTTTCGTACGGCTCAAAAAGTTGGCTCAATTGAACGGGAGCTTGAGCTCTGAGCTTATGAGAAATGAGATATGATTAGCCGGATGGGGCATCACCAGTACGGCTCCCCCGCTACGGCTCCCCCGATACGGCTCCCAGCACCCAGCTCCTAGCTCCCAGATCCCAATATATGAATCTGGCGTACGACTCATGGAACTGATACCGGTTTATTTGTGATAATATAGTTGCATGTTTCCTAGTAGCTATCTTGTCTCAGGCGGTCTATAACCGACATTTGTTTGCAGTTATTTGCAAGATGTGAAGTTACATTTATTTTTATCGTGTGTTTATTTTTTTAATTTGCTGTTGTAGGTCATTTATCATTGTTGCGAGCAATGAACGATTTTGAAAATATTTGACAATATTGTTCCCAATGTAGTTTAACTTTTTTAATTTTGTTTACAATATTATATCGCTTACTAAATAATTGTAATTTTTATGTTTTTTTTATTATATAAGTAAGTATACCTATACCTATGTATTCTAGGGCCATTTGTATCACAAAATTTGAACGATTCGTCAAATTTAAAAGTTAATTTTCAAGTTCTGTAAAAGTTCTATTCTCAATTGTTTTTATTCTGTGAATCAACTGGCACATAATGATTTAGCATTAATGTAAAGCCCTGAGTGGATAAATTATAAAATAGTTTTAGTGGTAAACCTAATAAATATATATCTTGATAATTCACAATTCATTGATACCTACTTTAGTTTCATTGGTAGAAGGATATTGGAAATCATTATTTTATAAGAATTGTGAGACCACAGAAATCACACTGATAACATCCAGGCATATTTTTTTATTAATACTCACACATTTTATTTTTAAAGGTACGAGAATTGAAATTTTCCTATAAAATATTTAAAATATTATTTTTTTAAATATATTCTAATTCACAATCCATGCACATTTTCTAAATTATTACAGCTTCAAATGTAATCAGATAATTCACAGTCGAGGCTAAAATTGTGGTTTTAATTTATTCCTTTTAATTGAATAATTATTTTAAAATGAAAACAAGTTTAATGATTCTACGGGTTTCTAAATATTAAACAAGTAGGGTTTTTTTGTTTTAAGTGCATGGTTTGTAGCTTTAAGCTTGTGTTTCATGATTTTATTAAGCGTATTGTTTATAGCTTTAAGCTTGTGCTTTATAATTTTACTAAGCGCATGGTTTGTAGCTTTAAGCTTGTGTTTCATGATTTTATTAAGCGCATTGTTTATAGCTTTAAGCTTGTGCTTTATAATTTTACTAAGCGCATGGTTTGTAGCTTTAAGCTTATGTTTCATGATTTTATTAAGCGTATGGTTTGTAGCTTTAAGCTTATGTTTCATGATTTTATTAAGCGCATTGTTGTAGCTTTAAGCTTGTGTTTAATGATTTTATTTCCATTTTTGTGTCATTTATTTATTTTCTGAATTTATATTTAATTTTCATTTATTTTTTCTATTTTTTACTTTATTTATTTGTCTTATAAATTATTTAGATTGTGTCAATAATTTGATGCATTTTTTTACATTATTAGATTTTTTTATTTGCTCAACTTTATAATCTTTTTTTTGTCAATTTTATAAAGTAGAAATATTTAAAACGGTAACAGAACAACAAAACACAGTGAAACATCAACACACTTTTAATATTAAGTGATGAAAAAAACTATTTTAAATAGATTAAGTTAGAGGCATTTTTCCATATTTTTTATTACCTTATATCACGCTTCAAAGGTGTGTTTCTTTTTGGTTTGTTGGCTTCAATGGGTACTTTGTCCGTGCATCAGGACCCCATTTTACAATTTAATAAAAGTCAGCAAAAAGATAATATGATATAATAAATTGATATAAAATTAAACAAAACTGTGATTAAATAAAATAAAATACAATAAAAAATCAACAAATGTTATGACGTACTGTTGTACATAATGAAGTGTGTATTACATATCCATAATTATTATTTTAGATAATATTTTTTGTAATATTGTCTTATTCGTTCCTTCATCAATCACATGGAATTTGTTGGCTTGCCACTGTGCTGAACTGTCATGGAACAGTTGTACAATTCCGCTTTTCTTTCAACCATTAAACGTTCGGTTAAAACTTAGCTATTATTGTTAGTTACTATCCAGTTTAAAAAAACTAAAAAAAAACACGATTTAGTATTAAAAAATAAACACAATTTAGTATAAAAATTTCACACTGCGAAAAATAAAAAGGAATATAATGTCCAGTTCATTAGGAGAAAAAAGCAGCCAGCGTCTTTTTTCTGGAAAACTGCAAACTCAAAAAAGTGTCGGCAGTGGTCTCCATTATCGCGACGGCCATATAATAAAGAAACGGCAGTCATTAGCTAGAAAAAGACGCTGAAAATATTTTTCTCGCATTATAATGAGCAGGGAAAAGCAGCATTAAAAAGATGATAAAAAACATAGAATAAAGGATTCAACTTAAATTGCCTTTCATATAAATTAGAATGGAAATAAATGTTCCATTTAGCCCAACTACCCAGAGCTCCGTCTCACTTACACTCGCCTGATATAGTAGATCTCCTTCCCATTTGAGCCTCGTTTAGGCAAATATTTCGATAACGAAACATGCCCACAAGGCAGCTCTTGTGTTAATTCTTATGCAAAAAATTAAAATGATCGAGTCGAAAAAAATATCATCCATTTACTTCTAAAATATTGTTTAAGATATTTTAATAAAAATATGTTTGATCATAGAATAACTTTAGTATTTGTGTGTAAAATTGTATTTTATTGAAATAAAATTTTGAAAAAAATGTATTGTTTATTTTATTGAATAATTATTTCAACCCGATCTCAATTTTTCCAAACTAATTTTTCCACATTGCTTATTGGTTCTAAGAAAGAACCCTAATTCATTCGACTCAGGGTACTCCTTACTAAAATCTGTAGCAATGTGCGACGCCGAGGGGATGATTTTTATTTGTGTTAATTCTACTCGCCGATAGATGACACTACCTGCATTTTTAATTTTAAAAAAACCTATCATCAAATAAATAAAATTTACACAAAGCTATGTCGAGAACACATCCACGTTATTTCACAAAACATAAAGAATATATTTTTTTTAATATTTAAGAAGATTATAAAATTCACAAATTTCGGCGAGCTTATTTAGTACACTACTGCCATCTATCAAATATAGACAGAACAAAAAGCTTTCTATTTTTCCACACAGATGTCAGCCGTCTCTGTTCAGATTTCTAAAAATATTGTTATTTACATTACAAAACTAATTCACAAGAAATATTTATTATTTAGGTTAATCAGCAACATTAGCAAACTCATAATAAAGCCATTATTTTTTCAAATGCAAAACTTGTTTGATTAATACCGTTGAAAAAGAAAATAATAAGGCCATAATCATAATATTATTTTAAATTTTTTTTCTAGAATACGTTTTTCTATGTGAGCCCTGAACATAATAAATATTTAATTGTTTTGCTGGCAAACCAGGTGTGCAATTTTTTAACATACATTAACTTTAACCGCCTCGCTTTAGTTCTGGACAATGAATTTTTTTACATTGGCATTCTCCTCTTGCTGAATTAATTCCTGAATGCCAGAAAAGTGTCATTCCACTTCAGAGTTTATAATATCTTCACATTTTCCTCCACCTGTTCATGATCTTCCTCTTTCCGCGTTTCTGGACCTTAACCACGACCATGCATTTACAGATTGGTGAGGATCTTAAAAAACAATCTAAACTCAGAAAAAGTTTCGCAAAAAATCATCATACATCATCATGCTTTAAAAAAGTTATACTTTCTCAAAAAAATACTTTTTAAACTGTTTCTTGTACAGGTCAATGACAGATTTGAGCAAACAAGAAATTGCTAAACATTATCAGAAAAAAAAAATCGGAGTATCTAGAAGGCTACAAAATGTCTACTACACCTAATTTTAAAGCAACACAAATGCGAAACCATCATGTACACCAAGCCATAAAAATTACAGTATTCTTCCTTGAATTGCTTATTATTATAAACCAATCAGAATAAATAAACGAAATTAAACAATAAAAAAATTATATTATATACAACCGAAGTAAGAATCGTAGCTTCCTTATCAGGCACAAGAGTTCCTCTTTTCTGATAAGGTATGCACGACATTGTTTTGTAAAATATGCATGTATAATGTAACCTATATTCATTGTATTACAATACCAAAAGTGTATGTATAACTTGTTTATAAACGTATATTATTATTAAAAAATGGATTCTATCGTCGAATCCGAGATGGTTAAAATAATTATTGATATTGTAATATCATAAGGATTGCTTTATAATTTCGTAAGACAGCGTTTACAGGTTGCAAACTTAAATGAAAAACTCGATATTGCTATAATTAAAAAAATTTCATTATCTTAGTAAAAAATCTCGTGTTGCTGTAATTATAAAGTGTTCATAAAATGCATGCAAGTGGCCCATTGCAACTGCATTAACAATGTAGTGTAAAAGTCTTCAATATGCTCCAGGGGGTGGATAAATAAAGCAAACCTTACGTATTTTATAAATTCACTAATTGCATTTGCTTTCTTTGAAAATGCATAAGAGTGTTGTCATGTTGTTTATTTCAATATAAAAAATGTAATTTATTAAATTAAATAAGTAAATTATATTCAAAACATAGTATTACTAAAATAATATTGCAGATTAAAAGAATCGGTCAATCAAGCGGTACCACATTCCACAAACCAGTCGCTCTGTTTATTCAACAAGTTAATGAAAACCAATTTGATACTCGATTTGATGTTGGAAAAACGAAACAAAAAATAACCCATTAATTATTACAATCAATCAGCGGCCGGTGATTGAAAATTAGTTAACGCTTCACAGGCAATCGATCCCCGCTCAAGGACAAGTTCGGTGTGACGTATTGGTATAAAAATAATAATAAAAAATCTTGGTAATATTACGGTCACAGGGTGGGGGGGAATACCTGGAAATAAGGCTGAAAAAAGTACACAATGCGTGTCACCTCCCCCCCCCCGCACTTTCAGGGTCACACACCCCCCCTCCTCCCCGACCATGACCCGCCAATGTGTACGTTAATAATTGAATACGCTTATTTTTTTCCCGTTTTAAAGTTTTTGTTGAACCGTATTTGCGGAGACTTCCAGAAATCAACGACACATCCTGTTTATCAATTAAGTTATTTTTCTTTTAAAAATCTTAATCGTAGGCTTTACGCACAAAAATCAAAGAATTTTCCTACGTAAAAATGGGTGGTTTAGACTTACTGTTTGCAATTTAGTTCGAAATGAACATTCACACGCACATCATAATACCTATATACGGCGGTCCTATGAGATTGAATCCTAATTTTATTTCTTTATTTTAATGAAAATGAAACTTATTTAAAGAGTTAATAACGACAGTTAAATTAATTTATGAGCTTTAAAAGTGAACAATGTTAAAATTTATCTACGTAATTGTGTGTCGTGACGTCATAAGCAATACAATTAGTAATTCGAATGTCAGTGCTGATGCAGTACAGCTGCACATGACGAAGTTATGAGATTTCAAAGTGAACACTTGTGAAATGTATGTAAATTTGACTCAAGACGTCACATGCAGTACAAGTCATAATTTCAATGGTGATATTGTAGTACTACCACGCATGTACCATGATGTTAAACGTTTTTCGGCCGGTCTGAAATATCATCTTTTGACGGCTTACATCCTCGGTGCTATTCGGTATTTTCCAAAAATTCAAAAGTTCTGTCCTCAGCATGCCCTAATTTAGATTATGCATTTCTCAATATCATAAATTTTCTCTGTAGAAGACAATCTCTTTGGTAGAGCATAGTTACGTCCGACAAGTGAAATATTCTAGTTCGATTATCAGTCTGTCTCAAACCGTTTTCTAATTCGAATTATTTGGTATATTATTTTTTAATGAATGAGTATTGCTTTGTTTTCGTTATACCTACCTACCAACCCACACAGCTTAGAAATAATTATTTAAAGTAGATTGCATAATAGGCGTGCTGTAATATTTTCTACTGTAAAGTAGAAAATCTACCGTCATTAAACGAGTGGTATATATTATATATTTCTTCATTTCCATTAGCTATGAAGTAAAGATGTTTACAATAATCATATATGTCGCAAAAACTGAGAAAAGACGCCGTTTTAATGTTTCTTCAATTTCTCAATTAATTTTTTTTTTTCAAATAGTTATGGGTGACCGGGTAACCCATCAAAATGACAATTCAATACACCTTTAAAAAGTAATGAAAAGTCATAAAAAGTAATGAAACAAAACTAGGTTACATGGGTTGCGTATTTAAGATTTATATATTACATTTTTTATCGGTTTTAATGACTTTATATAACTTTTTAAAGATGTGCAGAATTTTCATTGTGTTGAGTTATCATGGAACCGTTAAAACTAGGACTATGTTACATCAGTAATAAAGGTTATATGAGCCAACATACTGCTATTTTCTTACAATGTAAGCTTAACATTGTGTAGGTACCGAACAAAAAAAAATTATATTCGAATAATCGGATTTGAAAATCGGAAGGCACTCTCATTGGTGAAATTTATTTTTTCCACATTTTTTCCGCCACAAATGTGAACTTCATGAACCAAAAAAAAACCACCTAATACACCCGCACGGCTGCATTGATATATCCATTCATGAGCCACCACTGGTAACCACCAGCCACCACCGGACACCACTGGCGGAGGGATCGATGCTGCATTCACTGTCGGCTGAGCGTTTTTTTTATTATTTTTGTCAATTGATTATTGGCGCGCTTTGTTTTTTTTTCTCCCTGTTGACTGCCACGACTAACGTCACAGGTGAAAAATAAAAGTAACTTTGTGTTCGGGTTACGGCTTGCTCGAACAGGGGCATTGACCTATTGAACGAGTAAATAATCGGATCGGAATTTGAAAAGGAACAATGTATCGTAGAACGGGGTAGTTGTGTACTACTTTTAGAGATTTTTAAAGGCCATCCACGCTAGATACAAAATTCTTAATTTTTTTCAATGTAAATACCGCACAAGAGTCCCAACTACTTTGAGCCAGTGGGAATATGACATTTCTAAAATTAGGGAATGTTGTGAGACAAAAAGAGTATTGAGCGGCGGAGATGTGGAGAATTGGTAGGTAACTGTATAATCAGATCTGGTCACCAAACACAACTAAAGCCATTTAGCTAGGGCGATACTGAGTTTACAACCAAATAAAGATGTAAATAGGTATTACAATAATCTAAGCTACAAATCGACATGAGCTCAGTCGCAATGAAATTTACACGATTTTTACAATTATTTCTTTAACTATTATCTCCAATCTAGACGAAATGCGAAAATATTCGGATTTTCATGAACACGGTTTCCAACATCGTGAAAATATTTTCGTAATTTACTAAAATTTCACTAGGAAACCTGTTAATTCAATCCTTAAGTTCTGCAATCCCGTTTTTAGCCGGATTTCCAATAATTTGAAAAGATTCTTACTATTTTTTCTCATTTCTCCGTGTATGTGCGTGAAACGAGAAATAATCCTACCTGAAATTATTCATGTTCAATGAACTCAAATTTGCTTTAAATTAATTGTCAATTTTCAAAATTATAACTGTTTACTCGAAAAATAA
This sequence comes from Hesperophylax magnus, assembly GCA_026573805.1. Lineage (NCBI taxonomy): Eukaryota > Metazoa > Arthropoda > Insecta > Trichoptera > Limnephilidae > Hesperophylax > Hesperophylax magnus. Next base: position 4,899,102 of record JAIUSX010000091.1, on the reverse strand, counting down.
TGCAGATAAGTGATTAAAAACGAACCCACCCATAGTATAATATTTTAACATATAATTATTTTAATTTGTCTTTTTCGAAATTGGAATTAAAATATCCCGTAATTTTTCACGGGTCTAGTGAAATAATATAAACGGTTGAAAATTCTGGTTTCTATATTTTTACTGCCGTGTGTAACTGTGTAGGTACTTACCTTCCTGAAAATATCTCGGTGTTTTTTTGGGGTGATAACTGGTCCACCCAGATTCCATGAGAGAGGTCAGCTGCGGTCAAGAAACGTTAAATAAGTACCTACTGACTCCCTTTTCAAACGCAGATTCGTTCACATATCTTATTGCCGCGTCTTCAATGGTTTTTTCCATATTTTTATATCGACTCTCAGCGTTGTATGATAAACGTGACAGGAAAAACACGTTTATTAAATAATGGCATTATTAAATACATCTATTTGAATCTCGTTTTTATAACGAATGAATAAATTAATGAATAAATGAATCAACGAATCAATGAATAAATGAATCAATGAATCAATGAATCAATGAATCAATGAATCAATGAAATAATGAATCAATGAATCTATGAATCAATCAATCTATGAATCCATGAATCAATGAATCAATTAATCTTTTAATCAACGAAACAACGAATCAATGAATCAATGAAACAATTAATTAATTAATCAATGGATGAAGTGGATTCTTGAAAGTAGAAATTAACCCACTTTCCGACATCCAATAAAACTGAAACTCGTTGTACAATGCATTCATTCAACTGTCACTCATATACGCACAAACGCATACACGTATTTCTCTGAAATTTGATGACATAAAAATTTACAGCAGTTAAGATATGAAATGAATCAGTCCCTGGAGAGGAAGGTTCAATCCTCATACAAGAAGAAAAGTTTTTAAAAGACAAAGTAAACGTTCACAGCAGTTAAGAATCAGTCCCTGGGGAGGAGGGTTCAATCCACAGTCAAACAAAGAAAGTAAAAAAACATATGTATTTTTGTATTGATACAAATAGATGTAGCGTAGAAAAAAGACGTTGTTTTTTCCGGCTTATTTTTTAAAATATTTATTTAGATTCATAATCAAGTATGTAGAAAGGTACTTTAGGTTTTATTAATATGATTGTAAATTGCCCATTCAAATGTAGTATAAATTAATTAAATTAAACAAACTCGGTCGGTGGCCGAGTTGACATCGCGCTTGGGTCCTGGTAGGCGTAGTGTGTTCAATTCCTCGGCTGGCTAAGTCCTCCATCACAACTCAAGCAACATTTTCACTCTGGTGGTAGTAGGAGATTTTCAAATATTGTCAGGTTATTCGTAACCCGGGAATGTTTGTCTTTCTTTTAAAAAAATAATGTACATTATTATTTTCATATATTTCATCAATCTTGTTATTGTACCTACATAAAAATTAATTAAACTAATCCTCGTCCCGCCCGCACGAATTAAAAAATTTAGAATGTATTTGTTATTATTATTATTTATTCCTGATTTCAGAGCTATTGGGTTCTTTGACAATTAACCTGTGTAATTTTTTTATGTTTTTTACATTAGCTCCACACAGGAGGCTCTGAGGAAAATAATTCCTCTCAGTGCCTATGTCATATTCGGGAATTCTGAGTGGAGAGTTCTGCTGGAGAGGTCAAAAGATCTCCCTCAATCAGTCTCTCGCCATCTGGCCTGCTACAATGTTGATGGGCAGACGCGTTCTCCACCAAGATCCGGACAAACTTTAACACATGAACCCGGGTACCCCTGCTAAGTTACCAAACGTAGCGAACCACTTGGGGTGACCTATGGCATGATTAAGTTATCTAATAAATGGTTTCCAAATCTTAATACACAAAAATTCATTCGTCTAATTTTCGAGTTTAGTGAACTCGAAAATTAACCGACCGATACTGCTGAAAATCTCAAAGTTTGTTCTTATTAGTATCAGGAGTCTTTAGAGAGTGATTTAATGGTAGAAGAAGTAGGTGACACCCGAGGAATACTAAACGCAATATGTTCGCAATATTAAAGTCGATGTAGTTTTTTTTACAATAACGTTGTGGTGTACAGTAGTGGATGGTGGAAGAAATCGGAGACGCCCGAGAAATTTTGCGGATTCCACTAGTCATTTAATGAAAACCGCTATTCCGTTGTAAGGAAATAAGCAAGAAGGTGGCCATATTTAATTCCAAGGCAGCGGCACTCAGTTCTCGTATAGTAAATGAAATTAAGTTAGCGACGACAGTGTCTAGTGCCGGGGTTTTGACGTAGGTATTCGTGAGCCATTGTTCACAGATATTTAATATGAAAATGTGCTGTGAACGGACACTTTCACTATGTATGGAAATTTAATAATCGGCCGCCCCAAAGATGGCGTGGTTCATTTTCCGCATTTTCTTGAATTTATGCGACCATTTTGATTCTGTTCTAATGGGATTACTCGCTAAAGGATTCAAGAGTGACAAGTGAAGAATAAAAAGGAATTACATAAATGACTTATTATGTATTAAACTTTGTAGGTCCATGTTTTTTGTACGTACACTGAGTATAATGAGTATTAATAATTTATTAAAAATCTCTTCAAATTATTGGTAATCCGGTTGTAAACGGGATTGCAGACCTAAATGAATGAATTAACAGGTTTACTGATTAAACATTATGTAATTTACGAATATATTATCACGATGTCAGAACACGTGTTCATAAAAATGATACATTATAGTGGCAAATACCTGGCAAAAATGCAAGTGAAGAGATACTGCCTAAATTAGCTATACCTTTATCTCCGTGTACTTACTACGTTTAATTTGTACCGAGATTATAAACACATATATTTGTATGTAAATGCATATTTTTTGTGAATATTAATAGTAAGTACCTACCGGCCATTATTTCGCCTAATACATTACATGTAGGTACTTATGTAGGAAGGTATGTTAAGGAAACTATATACAAATGTTGGGCGCGCGTTTAACGTGTATCCCGTCTATCCCGGCTTCCCACTTTCTTCTTCCTTATCTCCAATTGGAAATGCCGTAGGCTTACTGGCTCCAGCCAGAAAGTTGGGAGAACTTTTGGTACTTGTCAACGATGTGATGTCCAATCTGAAAATCTTTATAGTGACCTTAAATTTGATATTACATCTACGAGAATGATGTGCCCACATCCGATTTAATATAACGCGATACGCAACTGCTTTGTTTCTGGATATCTTTTGTCTCCAGAATAAGAGAACAATGGCGGTAGGTTCCTCCGCGGGTTTAAAGCTGTAGGGGTAGTATTATCATCCCTTACTGTAATGACGGACATTCAATAAATGTAATTATTGGTCATTTTGTCGGTTGGTCCGGTCGCTCAACTCATTCTCGGTAGGACTGCCAGACGACTGAAACTGAGCTGCTTTGGTCAAGTCATAATCTCATCTTAATATTTCTCTTATAATTCTTGTACCTTTTTTTCTTTTCATCTTATTTTTTTTTCAGCATCACCAAATGGTGGAGATGAGATGTAATCCAGTTATATAACTAACAACATGTGCGCACTCGCATACTGCCTACTAACACTGTATGCCTGGACATTGGTTTCTAGAGTCATTTTTATAAAAAGTAGCTTCCTTTATAAATAAACAGTCTTGTCGCGTACGGCGAAGGAGAAAACCTTGTGTTTCCTTGGAACGCCGTGGGAAAGTGGTAGGCAACCTCAAATTGTCATTCTGTCGGCCTGTTTAACCGATCCTGGAAAAACCACTATTTAATGAGAATCTTTTCAAATTATTAGTAATCCGGTAAAAAACAGGATCGCAGGCCTTAACGAATTAATTAACAAGTTTTTTGATAAAATTTAATAAATTACGAATAATAATGAACACGTGTTCTTGTGCACGTGCATTGCATTGATTTTATTAATTCATTAAGGCCTATAGTCCCGTTTTTAATCGGAATATTAAAAAATTTAAGAGATTCTAAATAAATTAGCGATACTCATATTTCTCTGTGTAGTTCTTTCAGTAACTTAATATTATTCCTGAATGAAATCCTGATCACGAAAGATCCCATTATCTCCAATTGTAACACAAAATTGAATATTTGAAGTATTATTACAATTTAATTTAAATGTCCAAAACAAAGCTTATGAGAGATTACGCCAATTATTATTTAATGTAAAGAATTTAATACGAACGGTGCTTCCGATATTGAAAATATTAAATATCATACTAAACTGTGGAATGTCTACATGATAATATTGTTCACTTTATTAATATCCTACAATATAATGTATGACGTATTACAAATCTTACTACACCACTGTCGCCGACCAGTAGAAGCGGTCATTAAAACCCTTCATCATATCTCAGCAAGGGTGGGGCGAGAGACAGGGTTGTAGTGAGAGAGTGGGTGGGGCGGGTGAAGGGTGGGAAGAAGTCTTAGTCTACAGGATTACCAAGCCAGGACTGGATCCTACGTAGGTAGGTACCCATGTTTGCCGATATCAATCATCCAACCCCTTGGGGTATTAAAGTAATTTCATCTTGGAGAGACGAGACCAGATGTCTGTAGGTGGTGGGAACAGTCGACTTCATAGATGGCTAAACACCAACCAAACATCTCTGCAGAATGTTAACAGACTGCATTAGTAAATGCATTACTATGTTAACTAACTAGCTTAAATCTAACTAACTAGCTTAAATCTAACTAACTAGCTTAAATCTAACTAACTAGCTAGCTTAATCTACAAAGATAAGCTAATAATAGAGTCACTGAGCACCAGACCGAGAAACACAGGACAAATAATTATCAATTATTATTTTTTGGTAAACTAATGTTTTTTTTAAGACAAGATTTTTTATGCATAGCACAAAGGGTAACAATTATTTTACATCAATAATTATTCGCCTGAAACACTCATCCACATTTAAAAATCTCCTGATAAAAGATACATGACGCCAACGGGACTTGAACACGTGTCCTTTCGATTCAAATCGAAAAGACACGGGTTCAAGTCCCGTTGGCGTCATGTATCTTTTATCAGGAGATTTTTCAATGTGGATGAGTGTTTCAGGCGAATAATTATTGCTTGTAAAATAATTGTTTCAAATAATTATCCTTAAACTGAAAATAACAACACCATTACATATACTCACCCATTAAATGTTTTAAAAAAATCCCTAAAGAAACAAGGTAAAAAAATTAAGATATTTTAAAAAATAAACTTTAAATCTTCAAACTAATTTGGTTGTGTGATACAATTTTGAATGCATTTGAAAAATCAGTATATATGTACACAGAAATTATATTTTTATTTAAATTTTCTGTGAAAAAAAATTAACAATTTTATTTTTTCTTTCAATAATAAGCATATCTGACAATATTTCTGAAAGTATTTCCGAAATTATTGAATTATACAACTCACGATGGATACTTCCTCCCTAAACACAGGTTATCCTCAATTAACCTATTTAAAAAGGAAAAACTTTATTACAAGCGTATTTAAAAACGACCCAAAATAAACAATTTTCTGATGTTTTAAAAATAATGAATAGAATTAAATTGAAAAAATATTATTTTAAAAGAAAAATTAAAATGAAAAAGTAAAATTAAAAATCTTCACAAAATTCGAATTATAGTGAGTCAAAACAGGGGTTAGTTATTTAGCATCAAGATTTGATATAATCACTTCCTACTAAATTCATTAAATTAAATGTCGCACTTTATATTGGCTAACAGCTGCTTTTGAGACAGCCGTGAAATTTTAAGAAGACCATTTTAAGACATTTAAAGAATAGTACAATATACCTACCTATTAGAAATTAAATCATAGAGATCGATGGTAAAGTATTCAGCTGTTTTACTGATTTTAATACGATTCTACACACATAAAGCTAAAGCCATCTCAAACAATTTTTTGATTCTGAATGATGGTCTTTTACCAGGGCGATACTGAAAGTGACTCTTAACCACTCTAGAAATCTTTAGATTGTTTAAATGTAGATACCTATTCCAGGCGTTGGTGCCAATGTCAACACAAAACGAACATAAAATGTTCACGTACCTACCTATACTTTAATCCCTCAGGCTTCTGGCATATAGACTGTTTTATATCTTAAAGACGTTGAAGGTCGGAGAGTTTATGCTTATTTAAATCCAAAAAAAAAAATTATATTTCGATACGTATCCGAAAACTAAAAAATGTTTTGAAAAGTCTTGAAATACGCTTTATTTATTATTAGGTAGTAAAAAAATAAAAATTTGGAAATATTAATATTATAATACACACATAAAAGTTTTAAAAATGGCTCACCTCATGTTTTTTCGTCTAAATGCTGAACTAAAATTGCCGATAATGAAAATAAACACATTTTTTATTAACTTTACTGTTACCTCACTTTTTCGTCGTGTCAAATAAAAATAATTTCAAAACTGGTTTCATATAAAAAAAGATGATGTTTCAATTTTTTTCTGAAATTGCGGTCTGAGCCTTTGGTTTCATGGGTACATTTTAATTTGTCCGTCGTTAACTTCTTTTTGAAATTTGTAATATAAAACGTGGTGTTTTTTTAATTTCTAAAACCGTATATATAGTATTTCGCACCAAGACAATAAGGAAGATATAACGGATTCTATAAGAACATAAGAGCTGTTCCCAAAAGCGAACAAATTTACTTTATGGATAATAGCTGTTTGTTCGAAAAACCGAACAAATTGGCCTGTACCTATCAGTTTCGCGGAGTTTGAATATTCAACTAACATTAAAGAGTTTTACCTCCCAGTTTCTCCGAGTTTTTAATGTTCAACTAAGAATGAAAGTGACTGTAAGATGTTTTGAAAGGGGAGAGAAGGGGGTTCACGTTGTGGTCATATTGCCAGCTTATTACTGGAATATTACTAGAATATTGCTGGAATATTGGATAAGTTATATTTAACATGTAACGAGGAGCAACTATTATCAGAACACAACCAGCTCAGGAGTTCCTAGGTGAGTTCTCATTCAGCTCGTAGGTACACTTTTAGATATCTCTCTTTCAGAAAACACTCGGCTTAAATGGCACCTAAGTACCTACTTTTTCTAATTCAGTTGGTTTAAAAGTAAGTGAATTGAACTCACAAAGAATTTATTACTTTTTACGAAATGTATGTAAAACGAACTCCGCTTGCCGAAAATAACGTAAATATTACTTGTTCTACAAATACATATTGACGCACTAAGCATATTATATTTTGTTTTTTTAGTAAGTATATAGTATAATATAAGTAGGTATAAATTCATTTTTTTCACAGTCTTCCTTACTAGGGTTTCCTGCTCTGAGGCGGCTTGTAGTTTTTAAACTTTTGTATTTAGTTTTTAGTTGTCTTTACATCGTCTTCATAATGTATGTAAGTTGAATATCACTTTGTTTTTTCAGCCATGTTATTGCTTTTGATTTAAATATATTCATTTGCGTTATTTTGTTGGCATTGTATAATTTCGTTAGATAGAATTTAATATTTCTCTGTCCAAAGAACGTGTTCAAACTGGGAGTAACCAGTATTTGGCTCATTGCTCTGGTTGAGTATTTATGTTGGGCAGTGGATAATTTAGATATATATTTAGGACCTTATTACAAATAGTTCTGTGAATAGCAGATCTTAAGTGCAGTAAAAGCACGATTTTTCTCCAAATTAATTAATTAAAACCGAAATTTCCTCTGAAATCATAAGATTTATTAGTAGGTACTTAAATGCCTGCCCACCATGAATATAAGGTAACAGTTTTTAAATTTTATTTTTGGATTAATTTAATGAGTAAAACCTCAAATTGTAATATTTAACTATTGAAGATAACATAAGCGATTTTTGAGATAAAATTTAAAACATAAAAAATCAGGAGATGATTCGGTCGTATGACCTGACCCCAAAAAATGAAAAATGAAAATGAAAAATGTCCTAGATGCGACCGTAACTTTTTCTAATTCAATTTTTTTACACGTCAAATATATAATTTTTTTCCAAATAAACATCTCTATTTGAACTACAATTACTTTGTCAAACATTCTTCGGATAGGTACCATAATATTTTAATAAATGCGAATGATAAGTCCAAATAAACACCCGATGATTTCTCATATGAAAAAGATTATCTTTACTAAATCAATAAAACGGGCACCATCTTGAACCGTAAACGTAACGTTCAAACTAATTTACAGACAGACAAAATGCAAAACGGTCGAGTTAAAATAGGAATTCGCTACGTTTAGTTAATAAGCCGATTGGTCTAGACTAGAGGGTAGTTAAAAATTTTATTTCGCAAATCTTTTTAGTCGGGTTTGGTTAGGTTGGAATTGATTGAAGTTTTGATTGATTTAATTTAAATTTAATTGATTGAAGTTTCTGTAAATTACATTAATTGTAGTTTGGTTAGATAAAAAATTATTATTTCTTCATTTATTTACAATACTTCAATAATTTATCATCATTCAAATTGCAAATAGTTTTCAAAACTCTGTAAATATATTATTAAGTTGATGAAAACTCTTATGAATCCTCGGAAGATTTATTTTTTCATCTTTCAACCCTTCGTATCACGTGTACAACTGACGTCATGGACGGCCCTTACCCTCTGCCCGCTTTGCGTGACCTTAGTTTAAATGTGTTCCATTTGCTTATGTGATCTGTATTATTATTTTAATACGTTCCTACTTCCCACTCGTAGACATGTATTTTTTTCATGGAACGGAAAGAAAATGTTTTTATATATAAGTACATCTTTCACACCCGTGTGTATATTTATATATTTTTTTTACCAAGCCTTATGTATGGCAATAAGACACGAAACTGGCAGTCGAAGAACGAACGTAAATTAATTTAAGGCGATGCAATGCGTCGTAAGGCAAAATCATTTTTTTTTAGTTTGAAAATTGTATCACTTCAAAATATTATAGAGTAATATAGTAGAGCGAGGAGAACACTTGTTGATATTTGCTATAAGTAGATCTAATAGAACACGTATTGGCCTTTGCTATAAGTAAAGCTAGTGGAACATATATTGGCCTTTGCTATAATGGGATATTTTTTCATACGTAATCTTTTCATACGCATAAAAATACATAGTTTTCCAATAAGAGGTGTTATTTTGATATTCAATCGTAAAAAATCAATGGTGGCTTGTCGTTGCTTGTGTGGCACGTAGCGCCGTCTTGTTGAAAGTAAACGTTATCCAGATCAATACCATCAATATAATATATAAAAAATCATTAATCATCTCTCGATAGCGCAATCCATTCACCGTAACTGTTGCTCTAGCCTCATTTTCGAAAAAAGTAAGGTCCAATGACTCCACCGGACCATAAACCACACTAAACAGTCACACGTTGAGGAACGAGAGGCTTTTCAACAATAATTCTTGGGTTTTCCGAGCCCCAGATGCGACAATTTTGCTTGTTGACGAAGCCACCGAGGTGGAAATGGGCCTCATCACTCAAGATGATTTGCATTTTATTCACTCAAGTGAATTTTAATAATTTCAATGCGTTGCTGAAGCATGTATCGTGCCATTTTTATTAATGGCGTAGTTTCTACTTGTCAAATGTCAAAAATGACAGCGTCAAGAGTAACATCTGCCGAAATAACGGGCTATTCAAAATAACACCTCTTATTGGAAAACCCTGTATAAACCGTTGGACTAATAAACATGGCTTTAGCCAATAAACAGGCGGCCGGCGTTAAGCGGAAATTTTAACCTTACCGCCATCTAAGATTTCGATTGTCTTCACCCGATCATGGTTGTTACATATCAAGGTGGATGACCTTAATGTAATACCGTGGTTTCGAATGATATGAAAGTCATGCTTGGCTTTATTTTCACTTCCCTCCAGCTCTATGGAATCGAATCTTTTGAAATATAAGAAACTAAGGTACTACGTACAAAGAATTGCGTTCTGAAGACAATTCTTCATAAAAAAGTGAGAGAAAAGAGCTTTGATTCCCCTCCCAACCGTCGAAATGGAAACTAATCGTTTCAACAAATACGAATCCCAACAGTAAATATCTTAAATCAGTGCACTCCGTATTAGGAATAAGGATTTTCAAAGGGAATCAAGAACAATTGAAGCATTACCATGTTCCTCCGGAGGAACATGAACAAGAAAATGAATATTGATAGTTAATTAATAAATTAATCTCTTGATTTTATGAAAAAACGCATTTCGTACTTTACGCATCGCTTGTGAAGGATATTCTTCGTGGCGTCTATTTTTTATGCAAGCAGTCGCAGCGCTCGCTAGTTGGTCATTTGTAAAACTACTAATTAATGACTTACTAAGTACTTCTCGATGCGCCTCATTATATAGCGGCCCCAGTACATCGAGAACATTTCAGAACTGTAGGTAGGAACGCCGAACGCTCGCACTGCGTCTAGAGTGTTCCCGCTACAATGCGTTTTGTATTGGCGATCATTCTAGAAAATTCTCGTAGCATCGCTACATATTTATGCATCTTACAAATTTTTAAATAAAAAAAAATGTTGTTCGATATTTTTTTTTCCTTGTTATTGAAAAATAAACCCTTGAGACCTAAAAATATTTAATATCAAACTAGAAAAAAATAAAAATTAGTAAGCAAAAAAAATATTACACACCAAAAATTTTCAAATAATTGTTTAAAGTTCAAGCTTAAAATGTGGTCTTTATGTGGAAATAATGGTTCCATGATAACTCAACTCAGTGACAATTCAACACACCTTTAAAAAGTGATATAAAGTCATTAGAAAAGATGAAAAAAAAATTAAACCTAACCTAACCTACTTAACCCACTTAATAAAGTTTTTGTTTCATCACTTTCCATGACTTTATATAACTTTTTAAAGATGTGATGAATTATCATTGTGATGATTTAATCGGTCACCGGAAATAATAGTGCGATACTGAAAGTGTTAATAATATAAATTAACAAGTTTACTAAAGGTATACGCCCTGTGTCGATGCACAAGAGAATAGGAAAAACCTGCCTTGTTGCAATTAGAACTCCGTCATAGTAGGATTGTGAGGGGGTGGGGGATTGGACGTAGGTCCTTGGTTCATTAGGCCCAAACCTATTAACACCCTCCCTTCAGGAGTCGGACCAATATGGCCGACATTTCTAATTCTGACACCCTTCGGTTTAGCGAGAGCGTAAGAAATTGGAAGAATACGAATACAGTGACGTCGCAAAAAACCTTTAAATTTCGCTTTGTGTTGTAACATTTCAAATTTTATAAAAGAAATTAATTTATGTTTAGCCTTATTTTCAAATACAATTTGCAGTAATTGTAGTTTAAAACATTTATATTTACAGTTACCAAAGAAGTCAATAGTTCCGTCCACATAACGATCGCACTATAACTAGCAGTTACTGCGCACAACCAGTCGAAATATGTTGCAATTAAGAGGTGCGCGTAGACCGGATTCGGTAGTTTTAGTTAGGGGGCGTTGGAGTAAATGATAATAAAAAAGCGTCAGTTGGAGGTGAAAAAATGGATCCCATTTTTTCGCTTCATATAATAACAAGATAGTTCACGGACTTATTCAATATTACCTTCATCGTATATGTAATGTAAATATTATATGAGATTGTATAAGTGGTAAGGTCCGTTATTATTTTATCAATCTGTTCATTTCTCAACTCTGTTAATCAAGCTCGCAACAAGAAGCCAATAATAATATATTATTGTTTTTAATATATCCCACCGTGATATTATTGTTAACTTATTTCAACGTGAAACATAAGCGTAACTTGTTGTTTATAGCACGGGTTTATGGCGTAGGTACCTTTCTAGAGAAAGGTACTAAGGTACCAGCAAAGGGGTTGAGGTCTGTACGAATATAATATAGGCTACATCCACAGCTAGAGAACAAGATACAATCTCTAATTCTGGGACAAGAGGGATGAAGGTTGCGGGGGGAATCTAACCCCTAACCTCCTCCTTAACTACCCCCTCCCCTCCCTCCCTACAGCCTCAGGGGCAACCCTTACTTGCGTATTTATATTATGATAGCCCACCCGAAACACCATCAAGATAAAATAGAAGAAATACAAATTCATAAGGAATATACCAACTGTTGAAATTAGATACCAACTATTACTGAAATTTGTGATATTTTATGAAAATACTTTAGTAATATGCCTAAATAAAAACTTTGAGTTCAAGGTAGGTACCTACGTACATATTTATCTACTTAAATACCTAACGCTTAAGGCCCCGTAGTAAGCTTTCAAAGATGGTTTGAAAGCGAGATATGTAAATACGAATGTTCGCGAAGGGATAATAATTAAGGCGATGCCATACGTAGTAATGCAAAATCATGTGTTTTTGGTTTGAAAATTTGGTCGCCTACAAATGTTTCAGACGCTTTAGATAAATAATGGATTAATAATTTAGATGAATACATCTTGGTCTTTTTAAATAATCGAGTATTTTTTAGATTAGTCTTTTTATAAGCCCAGAAAAAAATAATGTATAAAGCCTATGAAAATTGCTTTAAAGTTCAAAATCTCCTACTTACAAACCCATTTTCGATTATAATATTGTATAATGTGGCAAATTAAGTTATTTATAAAATGATCGGGAAAAAATTAAATATTAATGCCTGAAAATCCACAAAATAAAATAAAAGGCACTTTTTGGCCATGTTTTTTTCTTGCATAAATCAAAACAGGCGGATGGTGTTAGGCGGGAATTTAAACCTTATCGCCATCTACGTAAGGGTTGTTATTGATAGCGGCTCAATTAAAAATATTACACGACGTAGTGCATCGCCTTAAGCGAAAAGGGTGAAAATATTTAATAAAATACGACTCGTTTGAAATAGGACCTAAATCTCTCGTCAAATGTTTTGGTTGCATTTAAAGATGCACTCAGAATTTTTTCATGCCTACGACATATTAAATAACAGAACAAAACGAGTTTTTAATAATTTTCGGAGCTTACTTTGTGATTTTTTCTATCGAGGAAATTTCATAAAAGTATCGTTTCGGCATAAAAAATGCATAGGTATTATAAATTTATTTATTTATTTATTTATTTTTCCATGTTCTCCGTAAAACGGTTATTCACCAATACATTATGGAGAAGATTACAAATTAGACAAAAAGTATAGCAAAACACATAAAAAGGTCAGTTTCACTACTTTGTGACATACGTCAAAAGATAATTGTTAAACTGCCTGTAGGTTACGTTAAAAATGTCGATGGAAATCTGTAGAAATAAGTGTGCAGGGGCTTAAGGTGCTAGTAAACGGGCAAGATGAATTTCCCAATATTTCTTATTGCCTTGCCATCAATAGTCTCAACGGGCAAGACAAAAAACGATCTGCAATAACTTTACCAAACTTGTATAAACTTGAAAACAAAATCGCCAATTATATATTAGTTTATATCGCGTTCGTTCGATATTTATTATTTTTTAGCGAGTGGGTTTGTGTCGAACACAGTCGTACATAATTATGTAATTAGGTAAGTCACTATGTTTATCTCTATTATATTGAGCTTCATAACTCAATTCCACCAACTATTGAGAAAAATCAGAACGAAAATTCATTAGAAACATATAACTCTGGCTTGAAGAAATTGAAGTACCTAACCTGCCTATCTGGATGAAATAAATGCTATTACAAAAGTCCATAAAATTCAAACGCATTTCGCCACAGCACCTGATATTGATATATAGAAGTACTATTAAAAATACTAATTTCGGTTGAGCGTCTGTGTGTAACTTTGTGTCAATGAACTCTACATCTCAGACTTGCTATGAATTTAAGGGTCATTATTTTCAAAATTGAAACAATTTGTTTGTAGAATTCAGACAATCGAGGTAAATTAGGTACCTACCTATAATATAATATTTGTAATAAAATAAAATATTTTAATTGGAACTGGTCACCGATCTCCTCTAGTTAATTACATATTTATAAGTTTATTTAAAAAACTATATTATTTATTTAGCTATTGAATCCTACTTAAAATCAAAATAACCGCAAAACGGTTATCTTTCCGTCTCTGTTTATTTTGAAATAATTTAAAATTCGATATGATGCCACCATTATGAGTTTCCAACGTCATCTCAGATTGGAAATGCTACGGAGAACAGAAGACGGGATAAGGAAAAGTAAAGGCCGTCTCCACCGGGGCGTGTGGAGCGTGCTCCCCTGAATCCCCACCCCTCCCCCCTACCCGGGCAAGGAGGGGGAGGGGCAAGATGGCCGTGGAGATGAAAGGCGGGAGGGAGAGGAGGAGAAGAGAACAGAAAGAGACCGAGACGGATCCCAGCATCTATTGGGGAGAAGAACTGAAGAATAACACAATGGAACGGGTAGGGAGACCTTACTTGCTTAAGTCTGCACCGTCCCTAATTCCAACACTGCCAACAAATATTTTCAAGCATAACACAAAAGGGGTCAAAACAAAAGTAGAATTAGTAGTGTTTTTATAGATGCTTTTTTGTTAGGTTCCATTTGCTGGCAGCGGTTTTTATTGGTTTGATATCGACCGATCTTAAGGCGCTGTATTTTCGGTGCCAAATTATTTTGAGCGTGAAGGCAATACATGAAAATGTCTGTAAATTTTTTTCTTCATCTATATATATATATTATCAAAAATGCTTACTAATTTCTGTTGTGGGTCTGTGTGTGATTGTAACTCTGGTTCTGAACTCGGACATTAGTAGGTAATTGTCTCCGTTGTATATTTTCATTTTCAAAATTAGAACTGATTGTGTCAAGAATTCTGAGAAGTGGTGAAGTACCTACCTAAGCTATAATATTTTACCAGAAAATTATTTTAACTGTCATTTTCAAAATTGGAACTAATGTTTCAAGATGTTGATGTTTTTGGTGTTTTTATTCAACGATTTCGAAATCAACGTTTATACTTACCTATTTCTCGTTCGAATCATTAAAAATGTTTTTAAAAGTTTTTACTTTCTTTATATGTTACGCTACCCCCTTCTCTAGCCAACTTTTTAAATTACACATCTGCCCTGATGATGGACACTGTAACGCTATCCGAAACGTTGGCTGAAAAATCAGATACACAACACGGCATAACACCCCAAAAATAAATCACGATAATACTTTTGGCGGTGAAAATCTCAAATAATCATGTCTTCTGCGTGGTTGTTTCGGCTGTATGGATGACATAGTCCCACTTTTTTCAGACACTGCCAATGGGACTGGGATAAAATAATAATAATAATTCATCTTCAACCCTTTCAATCCCGTGCACAGCCTCCCTCTTCTAACAGCCAACTGCCCCCCCTCTCCCTCCGCGCACCGGCCAGGCAGCGGCTCTAAGAGAAGAGGATGTCTGAAAGTTACACATGACCAAAGAAGCACAAACTAAAATCAATAGTTTCAGTGAACCGCCATGTTCTCGTACACATGTACTGGTATACATCACGCGAGGGTGCCCGCTGCCCCTACCCATCTAATACCCACTGTCCGCTCTTCTAATGCTCATTTCAATAATATTCATATTTAGGTCTCAGGCACAGGTAATAATAACTATTGGTTACCAGGTATTTTGGGTTATTGTCGGTCAACCAAAAAAGTGACCAGAAGTGTCACAGAAAGTTGTAAAATTATCAGTTGAATAGTTCTGATGTATTTCATTTAGATCCACTTTCATGTCTCTACCATTAGATCAAGGTTCCATAGTATGGATTATTGTGATAATTATACTACGGTTTCAGGCTACAATTCTGTTATAAATAGATTACACAGCAATGCCTACACTTGTGCTATATTAGCTGATGTTTTTAATATGCCTGCATTGAAGTATAAAACTGTACTAATTAAACGTTTTAGCAGTGAATGTTTTAACGAGGTCAATATATAAAAAAAAGTGTTTTTTTCTTCTTCATTTCTTTCGTCAACTTTGTACAAATGTATACTGTTTATTCTTTTGTCTTGTTTACTTATATATTTTTTTCTTCTTTATGTGTTGTACTATGTCTCAGTAACTATCGTGTTTGTAAATGGCCCTTGTGCTGTTAATTCAAATTGTAAAAAATCAATAATGCAACCGTTAACAAAAATCCGTTTTTCTGTCAGTTTCCGTGTTATATTTTAAATTATTTTCGCTGAATAACTAAATATAATGAACATGTTCATTTACTACCTACTAACTACCCTCTCACTGTAGAGAAATCATTTCTCGGGTTTGAGTTGGGGAGTAGGGCCATTTACAGTTTATAATGTAATTAACAATCATAAAAAAAATAACAAGGCATGTATATAAGAATGTGTATAACAATAAATAATAATATATTACGATATAGATTATATATTAGTAGATTTAAGATTTTCAAATGATACGTCTTTTTTATGTTACTTGAAAATGTAAAAACAGTAAAGTAAATTGTGTAGAATTTATAATTATGTTATAAAATTTTTTCATTATTTAAAGAATTATTAAAATATTAATATTCCGTTTTATCTTTGATTTTAAGTTCGTTGTTCCATTATGTAAATCCCTTTTTTTATTGTTATTAATAAGTTTTACAAATTAGAATTTTTGCGTATTTTTAAACTAGGCTCATGCCCGCATTATGGTAGTCGTAAATGATTAAAATTATAAAGCAAGACCAAAGAAAATAATATTTTATAGAATCATACGATAAAAAACAAAATTCACAAATAGGAATAAAAATAATTCAAGTGAAGGGCCTTAAAAAATTTTCTAAATATTATTATTAAATTAATTATAGTTATCTGAATGTTTCGTGATATGCAGATATATAAATCGTTGGAAACATATATTTTTTTTATTTTTTATTTATACACTTTATCTATAGAACGGTTATGCACCAAATACATTACAGAAAATATTACAAATTCGACGTACATGTAAGTATAAAAAGGTCATGAGGCAGTTTCACAATTTTGCGACACGTGTCAAAAAGTTATTGAACTCTCTGTAAGTGACGTGAAAATGTCGATGGTCAATGCAGAAACGTTAAGCAGTTGAGTCCGCCCAGCTGATTGGGTCCTCGCTTTCGGGGCATTCAAAAGTGCATGGGATCTTCCACGAGTATACTTGTTAAGCATATATAAGTTTTGTTTCACGGAATTTGAACAATTCATCAAATTTCAAAGTTACTTTTCAAGTTCTGTGAAGGTTCTATTCAAGTTCTATTATTATATCATTATTGCCAACAGATCAATAATAACAGATCTTGAAAATAACCTTCACAGCACTTGTTAATCGACTTTGAAATTTTTAGAATTGTTCAAATTCTGTCAAACAACTCGATCTTAGTGTAGTTCCAGATATTAATTTATTACGCTTCTAAGGTGTTAAAATCAAGCATTCCTGTTAAGAACGAGGATGCATAGAGTAATGGATATTATGTATATTCTCTCATACATGTAAGGCATAAGCCTCTTTTGTACTTTTTCTATTTCTAGGATATGGGTTTATTCAGAAGGGACATATATAATAGGGAGATGAATAAGCCCAAATAAATAGATCATATTATCTACCTAACTAAAATTTATCATTTTTTTTAAATACCTATTAGATCGGAGATCCTCAAAGTGTGGGATCGGAGAACTTCAAAGTGTTTGGCATTTTATAATAGTACACATTTTATTTATTTAATATACCATACGCAATAATTACATGTCACAGTATACAATCATCATCAAACAATAGTTGATTGATGATAAAATGACGATAGAAAGTATAAAATGAATACAAGCTCTAGAAGTAGATGCAAGTACATTCAAAATATAATAAACAATTATAAGTAGACGTAGGTTGGATTAATAGTGATTTATAAGATATTACAGTATAGCCTTCTTGTAATTATGACCAATGTTATTAGCGCGGATTCGATCACTGCGCGGCAGGAGCAAATTAATTGTATCAATCATATACTTTTCTATAATTTTATTAATTATTTTTTAAATGCCCTAGTAGCCTACAGCTGTAACATTATTTTTGTATAACATTATTAAGTTAAAAAGTGAATATAGCAGGGTAAATATAAATTTCTTAATGTTAATTAATACCTCACTAATTAAAGATAACTCGTGTTCGTGTTTAATATGATATTAAATATATGTATAGTAAATTGTATTTCTTAGTACCCCTCACTAGGGTGAACTGTGCTGAGGCGAACTAAAGTTATTCATTTCTCTTGTAATAGTTTTCTATGTCGTTTTGAATGTTTTTTTCAGAATTTTTTCATTAATCTCTTTCAGCCAGATTTTTGTTTATGATTTTTTATCATTCAAATTACCTATTCGGTTTGTAGCGTCGAGAATAATCCATTGAATAATTAATAATAAACCGCTCGACCTACTTAGGTACGTACTTGCTAATTGCTACTTAGGTACGTATTTGCAGCCGAAATCAAAACAAAGCAACCTACCTGTTTCAAGTATCTACTCGCGACAATAATACTGCAGTCCGTCTGGGATACTACGAGAACTCGCCAGAAGGTTCGAGTCTGCCGCCTACGCATAATTGCCACGCTGTCGAAGGTTCCTGAAACGTACAGTCTGTGCGAGTGCCTAGGATTTAGTTGCCATCCATCTACCTACTGCTACCGTCGGCCGTGTAGTATAAATAAGCCCGACGCAGCGAGTCAGTCAGTCAGTCAGTCATCATTCTGCCGTCAGTCTACAAGGTTCAACGAGTGTTAACCCGCGCTAATCTTACTAGCGCAAAGGACAATATTCCCGGCTTCGCCCGTACCATCATGGACTCAATCGGGACACCATCATAGCGCCTCGGCCACGTCTATGGCCATCGCTACTCGGATTACAAGCGCCCTGGTTCCAGTGTCTCTGACCAGCGCTTCTTCCACGCTACCATGACCACCACGAGGACACGCAGCATCCTCACTGGTCTACATCGTTCCCGCTCAACCGCCTACAAGGTCCGCCACACCTTCGGCCTCGTCAGCACTGGAGTGCCTGAAGACCTACGTTCTTCGCCAGTGCCTGGCCTTCAATCGAGTCCCGGTCACCAGCGCCCGGCGTCGACTCACTGACCCGCGCCTGACCTGCCAACACATCACAGCAGCAACCGGAGTATTCTACATCTGTCCTTCATCATCTCCTTGTCACGGCTACTGACTCACCAATAAACACATGTGACCTTCACAACTTTCTTTCATTTCGTGCCTCACCATAGATCCCCAAAGCTTTATATCAAGGGGAAGGATGTTGTGGAGATGGATGTTGTTTTATGACCTGGAATATTTTTTATGTCATTGTGATTTGACCTTGTTTGATGAATGCGCGGTATTTTAGATGATTCAGAATTTTTCAATAGTTTCAATAATATATTTCTAGCATATATTTGATGTACATTTGGTACATCAAAACTATTGAAAATTTCAATCGAAGGCGTTATTATGGGTATTTTCAGTATGGTCTTTACGATTCCTTTTTAAATTGTGTTCAGGTTATATAGATACTTAGATACAGCAGATCTCCATTCTATAATTCCATATTCAATACGGGAATGACATAAGGCATAATTGATTTTTTTCATGTCCTTTTTCATTTACCACATTTCTAAGATTTTTAAAGAAACCGATAAGTTTTTCCGTGATACCTTTGATATATAGTTCCCATCTAATATTTTCATCAATTACTACCCCGCGATATTTTATGTTTTGAGACTATTCTATAATTGGGTATTGACATTCAACATTATTTCTATGTCATTCGTGTAATTTTTGTTAGAGTAATTTTACTGGTTATTTAGTTTTGCTTATATTAAGGGTAAGTGAGTTAATTTTTAGTCAATTTTGAAGTGTACTAAGCCCCTATTCAGCCACTTAAAATGTTTCCATCCAGTTTTCTTCTTGAAATAATGTAACGGAATCATTGATTAAACTGATTTGGTTTCCTTTAATGTTAAGGTTAGTGATATCATTTATATAGATAATAAATAGAATTGGTCCCAGTACGCTTCCTTGGGGGACGCCATACTCTAATGGCGATAGCTTACTCTTTTGTTTGCCAATCTGTACTAGTTGTTCTCGCTCTATGTCGTCAACAGCTTTATTGTCCTTTCGACCATTCCTATTTTTTTAAGCTTAGACAGTAATATTTTACGATTTATTATGTCAAAAGCTTTCTGGAGATCTATGAATAAAGCCAAATATTTTTTCCCATCATCTATATTCCTTATGGCTATTTTATTTAATTTTCTATGACATCAGGAGTACGTAGATTTACCCGAAATCCATATAGGAATATGTAGTTAATAAGCGAACAATTGCAGATTTTTTTCTTATTCAGGTAGGTAGGTAACCTAGGTAACATTCATTGACGTTCTACGGTTTAAAAAAATGCTTAGGTAATACCTACGCCTTTCTTCTCTACGCGAAAGTTTTTATTGGAATATTATTTATTTATAATATGAGACAAAAAACCATTCATCTCACTAGGGTAGTCTTGTGTCGGGATGAGAAGCATTAAGTACAAAATCAGCAGTAGGTGGTGGTATATATGTAGATGGCATACTAGTAGGTACCTATATATGCACGTAGAATGTAATTTTTGGTAGAAGTACTTGTCCTTTCTCGCATTCGAATAGATTTATCCGCAATACCTGTTTTCGATTAAGTCTTAACCGTGTTATTTGCCGGCGTGGTGAGGTGGAGTACGGGGAGTAAGAGGGAGAGGGTCGCTCGACTGGTCCGCCGCCGTGAGAGTGTCGCTATCTCCAGTCGATGGCTAACCGTAATCGGAGCTCTTATCGGCCGCCCCTCACGCAAATGGAGCCTCCCACAATTCTGATAGCCCCCCGGCCATGGCCCTGGCTTCAGCAGATCTGCCCAAAAGTTCGTCGTTCAATTAATCGGCAATAACGCTCTTCTTAAAACTTTTGTTGATACATTGTCTACTTTTGCATTAATAAATTTATAGGTTTACCTTGTCCTAGCTCATATAGTATATAGTATAATCACATTAAATCGCATTAAATCACATTAAATCACTTTAAATAATATCAATTCGCATTAATCACGATAAATCATATCTAATCACATTAAATAACATTAATTCATATTGCATCACATTAAATCATGTAAAATCAAATGACATCGCATCAAATCACAGTAAATCACTTTAAATAAAATCAAATCACATTAAATCACATATCACGATACACATACGATAAACGATAAACTATACATACTTTGCAACAAAACTCCATAACATCCTTCCCCAAGACATAAAACTAATAAAAAATCCTAATGAATACAAATCATTAATAAAAATATGGCTGAAAGAGGTCAATGAAAAAACCCTAATGAAAACACTAAAAACGATATAGAAGACACTAAAAACGACATAGAAGACACTAAAAACGACATAGAAGACAAATAAACCATATTTAAATAACTTTAGTCCGCCTCGGCACAGGACCCCCTAGTGAGGAGGACTAAGAAATACAATATTTTATACTTAATTTCACCATTATATTTTGTATGTAACAATTATTTTATATAGTCGCTAAAATAAAAAAAAATAAAATAAAATAAAAAACATTAAAATCCTATTACATCACATTAAATCATGTTAAATCAAATAAAATCGCATTAAATCACAGTAAATCAAATTAAATAACACTAAATCATATTATATCACTTTTAATCACAATAAATCACTTTAAATCACGGTAATTCACATTATATGACGGTAATTCACATAAAATCATGTAAAATTGCAATAAATAATTTTGCATCACATTAAATCACATTCCATGGCGTTAAATCACAATAAATCACATTAAATCACATTCCATGGCGTTAAATCACAATAAATCACATTAAATCACGTTAAATCACATGAAATCACGTTGCGCGTATTGCCCTATGCCATCCAATTATAAGAAGTTTTATACCTACAAGGCATTGAATAAAAAATAGTGGTGTCCAGAAATAACAAAAGCCAGTCACAAAAGTGGCAAGAAATGTCCAGAATTAGTGGTCGCCCTGTCTGTCCGGTAAACTTTGAGGTGTCCGGTAATTCTAAACCGGCGACCGGCAGAAACTCCAAATTGCTCGCCCGACTCGCATAGATAAGCGAATAAATTAATGTCTATTCCCTAATACCGACTTGTTCGGACAGGGGCGACGGGGTTTAACAAATATTCCTCTTAATTAGGAATAAATATTTTTTTTATAATCATCATTTCAACGTAGTGGTAGATGTACGTACAAAAATGCAACGGGCATTGACCAAATTTTTGTGGCAGGTAGGTACTGGACGTACCTACACAAATGCAATGCGCATTGACTAAAATGCAGTAGTAGGTAGGTACTAGGCGTATCTACACAAATGCAATGGGCGTTGACCTAAATGCAGTGATAGTTAGGTGTTAGACGTGCCTACACAAATACAATAGGCATTGACAAAAATGTTGGTATGTTACCTATACTTACCTACTAACATCGAAAATCTTTATTTTTAAACTTTCTTTAATCACTTTTTTTTTTTTTAAAAAAGGATAAAAACATTCCTGGAATATCATTATAAATTTGGATGTCGCGGTGACACGGATGATTTTGGGTGCTTGAGTTTTTTTTTCTTGAAGGTAAATCATTTTTGCTTCTCTTATCAATCTTTGACTATATTTTTTGATTTTATATGTTATTTCTACAAAAGATTCTCAACTGTCGCAATCAACTTTTTGTAGTTCGTGTATTCCTAGCCTAAAGCTTTCAAACTTATCGTGCTTTGAACAAATTTGAAACTAAAAACACTTTTTTTAACTGTGAGTGCGGTCCTGTAATAGAGCATAAATATGGCGTCTAGGTAGATAGAGTTGGAGTTGCCCATTGGTGAACCGTGAACCTCCCACCGAGACGCTCCCACACGTATCAATAATTAAGACTTCGTCCCGGGATAAGGTTCGGATCGGGCGGATGTTTTGATTGGAGTGGAATAACAATGTTCAATGTTCACTCCTGGATTCCAGGACCTTGCTCCCATAGGGTGGGGAAGGGGAGAGATAAAGCAAATGCGAGCAATTATCTAACGTACCCACTCCACTTTTCTCGAGAGCTACATTCCTTGATTTGATTCGAATTTATTTTGTATGAGAATCTGTTTGTATTAAACCTTTTTTTCAAATTTTTCGGAGACTAAGGAAAGTTGAAGGCTCCGTAGCAAGATTAAAATAATGTTATCGTAGGATTAGATGATAACGGTTACATTTAAAATTAATATTAAAAATTCAAGCTAATTTTCATAGTATTTTGTCAAGGCTGGTAAAAATAAAGCCAATAAGTACTACAATGCAAAATATTATCAGCTGATCTGTAAGGATGGGGTTTTGTTAACAGTATGAAAGAATTAAAGATATATAATGGTGTGATACCCTTTTTTGACTAGTGAATCATAGGTAGATGAAGAACAGCTTGTTCGCAGCAAATCATCACAGCTTGATTTCCACAAATATTACTCTTGATAGATTTAATATGGCCTTGTGAATGTTATCCCCAAGACTAAAGCCATCATAAGTCAAGGATCGCAAAATGTATTTGGATTCTCATGGTCCAAGGATGAATACTCCAGATTTTAAATGATGACGAAATTAGCGAGCGGATTTGTCGGTCCCCAGCCAAAACAGTGCCCGCTGCTCCGGGCTGTTCCTGTTAAGCTTTCAGTAAAAGAGAAATGTATTATCGCGATGTCAGAACACTCTTAGAAATATCCTTTCCCCTACAACACTTAAATCAGTATACTATGCTCTCTGCCAATTCATATTATCATTCTGTATCATCATTTGGGGTAGCTGTGCTCAAACTATTATTAAGATATTTCTCAATTCGCCTTTTTCACATTTCTTGTATAAATACAATAAAAACAACATTCAACACAGGCACACCACTATAAATATAACTAAACGACACTACTTAAACCTCATACTACATCAGCACAAAGACAATTCTAGCTCCAAAAACCTTCAACCTTCTCCCTGATATCCCAAAAACCGAAACTCAACTTCATATTTTCAAAACACAAATGGATTCTTACATCTGCAATACATTTCAATTACAACACCCATACATTCTACACTTTAACCCCCCAATCTCCCTCCACACATCTCTCACATTCCTCAATTGACGTAATTTATATAAATTATAATACTTATCAATGTTAAATTAATTATTAACTTTTTATTTGTCACCTAAAATATTAAATTTTATAACTAACTAACTATTATGTATATTATTAAAATCTTCAAACTATAAGCATCACCCGCCATAACATAGTGGCATCCCTACATCCCTAGCATGGCGGTTGAAATAACATTCAAAATGTATCACCCAATGTAAATTTTCTTAAACGTGTTCATAACAATCATAATTTTCCGTCTTTCGTCATTATTTAATATTATGAAGGCATAGTGCAGGTACATGAAGACGTGTTCCGATATATTAGGAATGTACTCAAATTTTAACAGGAAACCGAATGAACAATAACTTGAAAAATTTTTTAACAAAGTAGCAATACTCATTTTTCTCCGTGTGGACACACATAAGGACACACAATACACTTATGTCTGTTTATCCTTTCAGTGGAGTTAAGTAATATTGAGCAGTGGGCAGACTGCAGGAGGAAGGAGGCTGGACGCAGGACTCTGCCGGAGACAGGTATTAGGGGTTAATTCGATTGCAGCTCGGAGGGGAATCAGATTGGGAATTATCAACTATCATTTACTGGATCCTTGCTACTTGCTGCCCTACACCGGATTATAGAACATCTTTT
Source organism: Hesperophylax magnus (assembly GCA_026573805.1). Taxonomy (NCBI): domain Eukaryota; kingdom Metazoa; phylum Arthropoda; class Insecta; order Trichoptera; family Limnephilidae; genus Hesperophylax; species Hesperophylax magnus. The sequence goes on along the minus strand of JAIUSX010000091.1, from coordinate 4,874,355 downwards.
AATGATGATGGCCCTTTTGGTACGGTGATTTTACTGCGGGCGGAGTTGTTTGTTTGAGCGGAGCTTACCTTGTTAGTCGAATTTTAAATAACTAAATAATCTCATTAGCTTTTAGCCCCACAGCAAAAAATTTCATCAAAATTCCGTAAATCCGATTATTAAATCTTCTGAAAAATTTACTTATAATTTTTTAAAAAATTTAGTTAATATTTCATACGTATTGCACGGAGTAGTAATTAAAACAGTAATATATTACAACATCTGGGAATCATATAGTTTAACGTTCTTTTTCCATATTTATTTGTATGCTTAGGTACAATAAGTCCTACATTAAAGTTAAAACGAGTATTATGATTGTGTTCTAGCCTGTTTATATAAGGGGTTATTTATGTGCTGAAATATAATTTTGTACCACAGAATTGCTCTCACTGAAAGAATTTTCAGATATAGAATTATGAAATATTATGCCTTTCTTTTTATAATTTTTTTTTAGCTAATAATTTAACCAATGAATTTGGCGCGGATTGAACATGATAGATATTAGTTTTACAGGAATATCCCCAAGCTGTTATTCCATACCTTATAATAGTTTCAGCTAGAGATAAATAAATTATTCGAATGTGCAGATTGGAACAAAAAACTTTAGTTTATACAATCTGCTTACAATTGATCTTAGTCGTGCACAAACTTTGTTTATTTGTATATCCTTGAAAAAACAATCAATATTGACACCTAAATAAACATATTCTTTAACTAGTTCCATATTTTCACAGGTACACATTGCAGGAATACCATCGTGTAAGCAATCTGAGGTATTTATTTCTGGTGTAATATATACCTTAAAATTAGGGGATCTTATGTGTAACAATTTAGTTTTTTGGCATTTATGATTAAGGCGATGCACTACGTCGTATAATATTTTAAATTGAGCCGTTATCAATAACAACCCTTACGTAGATGGCGATAAGGTTTAAATTCCCGCTTAACACCATCCGCCTGTTTTGATTTATACAAGAAAAAAACATGGCCAAAAAGTGCATTTTATTTGAAATAAAAAGTGCATAAATATTTAATTTTTTTTCGATCATTTTATAAATAACTTAATTTTCCACATTATAGAATAAAATAATAACCGAAAATGGGTTCGTAAGTAGGAGATTTTGAACTTTAAAGCAGTTTTTATAGGCATTTACATTATTTTTTTCTGGGCTTATTAAAAGACTTATCTAAAAAATACTCGATTATTTCAAAGGCCAAGATGTATTCTACTCGCAGTATTTAATTAAAGCATCTGAAACATTTCTAGGCGACCAACTTTTCAAACCAAAAACACATGATTTTGCATTACTACGTATGGCATCGCCTTAAGCCAGAGTCATGAGACCTTTTAAGAGTTCAATGTAGTCTTTTAGTGAAAGGTCTATACAAGTTTGCAAATCACTGCTAGAAATCACTAAAGCAGTATCATCCGCATATATAAAGTGCTTTCCATGTATAAAAATGTATTTAATAAAAGATACATATATAATAAACAGAATTGGACCTAATATGGAACCTTGGGGAAAGCCGGCAAAAAATTTATTTTTTTTACTTAAAAGAGTTTAAGAGTTTTAATTTCATGTATCGGTTGTTTAAGTAATTTTCAAAAAGTTTTAGTAGTTTTCCTCTTATTCCTATAATTTCTAGTATTTTAAGTAATTTACCATGATCAATAGTATCAAAGGCTTTCGAGTAATCTATAAATAAGACTAATGTATGTTTTTTACAGTTTAATTCATTATTTAACATGTTGACAAATTTTTGAAGCAGCAATTCTGTACTCTTTTTGAAAACCGTATTGTTTAGTATCTATTTTAGAAAAATTTTCTTAATATCTTATTAATTTTATTTGAATATATTTTTATGAAGATTTTTTTCTAGTGATGGTAAGATACTAATTGGTCTGTAGTTTCCCAATACAGTGTGGTCACCTCCCTTGTATATAGGTCTTATAATACTACATTTTTATCCTCCGGGAATTTTTTATTGAAATAAGATTCTTACTACTTAAGATTAAAATATGTTTGTTAATATCTTTCATCCTGATATTAGTAATTCCTGGAGAAGAACTCTTCATTTGTCTAACAATATTTTCTATATCCGCCGTTGTTGCTCTCGGTAGGTACATGCTTTGAGGCATCTTTTCTGGTTCAAATTCAATTTTCTTATGGTAGCACTTATGTAACATATTAAAACATTAATTTTTCGAAGAAAACTTCTTCGGAAAGGTTTTCACTTTGTGATGGCATTATTTATTTTAATAAAAAGACAAATAACTTAGTTTACATCACTTTATTTGTACACAATCAACATGTTTCGTGAACAATGTTCACTTCTTCAGGATCAAACGTATACTGATATACGTATACTCAGTATACGTTTGATCCTGGAGAAGTGAACATAAACACTTTCAGAGAAATAATCAACAAAATCATTAGTTAAAGTTTCTTTTGTTCGATCTTTCATCAGATATTTAGAGGCATTTTCATCATAGTCATTTTACATTTAGTTCCTAAAATTTTATCACACTCCTCTCATGTTTTTTTTGAGTCTTGAAAATAGTTGTTGAATTTATCATTATAGTAAGAAGTTTTTAATTTTTATTTACACACATTTCTAAAACATTTATAATCTTTCTCGTAATATTTGTTTGTTGGAGCCTTTTTCCAACATTTATATAAGTTATCTCTTTTTTTTAATTTTACATACAATATCGGAAGATATCCAATCGTTTTTCTCATTAGTCGAGTTTTGGATTTTTTACTTATCACGTTTGTGCTATTTCCATACAAGTCATCAAAATAATTCTGAAATTTTGAATAAATAGTAAAACAATCATTGTCTTCTAGGAGTGATTTCCAATTATAATTTCGGATATTATTGTCCATATGTCTCTGCGAAAGAATCGTTATATTTTCAGTTTTGTTATAGTTTACTTGTTCTATAAAATTTATGAACATTAATAGCCGTACTGTTGTGATCTCTAATGTAATAGTCACATACGCATGAGAAGATTGAACCAACACCTGCAAAAGCTCCAGCGGATTGTCTTCCTATAATCTTTATAAAAAATGATCGATACACGAGCTATTTATTTTCTGTTGAACTATAACTTCTCTTGTTACGTCATCTATACATTTTGTTAAATAATTATTTGCAAGGATATTTTCATAAGTTGTTATGACTGAATCATTTCTATTTAATAAGTTTAAATTGATGTCACCAAAATATATGACACTTTCATTTTCAATATTATTTTTAAACACAGAAGATATTTCAGACAAAAATGCTTGTTTATTGAGATTCGGAGGTCGGTATATAGCTAAACGATTTAAAATTTCGTTATTTTTAAGTGTCAATTTTCCAAAAATGTTTTCAAAATATTTTGTGTCTATTAATATTTGAGAGAAGGCAAGAATGTTTTTTAAATATAACAAAAAAAACAGGATTCCAAACTTTTAACGAATAAATTGACAGTTTTCCTGATAACTGTCGGTAAAACACGACTATATTATGAGGAAGTCGGAAAACGTATTCTTCAAAATAATAATAGTTCAGCATCTTTTCCATGTATTTATTCGGACAAGAGCACCTGTGTGAGCACATTGTCAGATATATTCTAAATTATTAATATTTTATCGAAGAAACCAAACACTTTGTGGCTCGACATTATATAAATGTTTTTTTTTCTTTGTTTTCAACCACTTCATATGAGTAATATAAGTTGAAAAAGGTTGACTGCAACTGAAACTGGTCGATCTATATAACTCAAATAAAGTGGTTTTATAAAATCATTTGACTAATATTTTACTGGGAAATGGCCATACAGTCACATTCCACAGCGTCTTAATAAAATTAAAATAGTACTCATTTTTCTCATATTAACTTTCAATTACCTACTTATGCTAAGGCAAACTTACTTTCAAGTAGTTCGGAAAATTCAACATTTATTGAATAAGGCAATGAAGTCAATTTAAAAAACGTATGTTCCTTCTCACTTAAATTACAGTATTTTTTCCACCGTCTTGTAGCCAAGGATCGTAGCACTCAACGTGCATGGAGGCCGTCAAATAGAGATACAATGCGAGTAAGTACCTGCACGGAGGCCGTCAAATAGAGATACAATGCGACTAAGTACCTGCACGGAGGCCGTCAAATAGAGATACAATGCGACTAAGTACCTGTACGGAGGCCGTCAAAAAGAGATACAATGCGACTAAGTACCTGCACAGTACCAGCCAAGGATCGTAACACTCAACGTGCATGGAGACCGTCAAATAGAGATACAATGCCACTAAGTACCTGCACGGAGGCCCTCAAATAGAGATACAATGCGACTAAGTACCTGCACGGAGGCCGTCAAATAGAGATACAATGCGACTAAGTACCTGCACGGAAGCCGTCAAATAGAGATACAATGCGACTAAGTACCTGCACGGGAGCCGTCAATAGAGATAGAATGCGACTAAGTACCTGCACAGAGGCTGTCAAATAGAGATACAATGCGACTAAGTACCTGCACGGAAGCCGTCAATAGAGATAGAATGCGACTAAGTACCTGCACAGAGGCTGTCAAATAGAGATACAATGCGACTAAGTAGCTGCACGAAAGCTGTCAAATAGAGATACAATGCGACTAAGAAATTTCAGAATAAAATCAAAATTTATTGAAGCACAGAGTTATGAAAATATTTTACGAACTACCTGATGATGTTAATTAGAAGAAAGCATTTTTAAATGCTGGAAAATGTGTATTAGAGATTTATATAATTATATTACAATAAACATAACATAATTTATATAACTTTGAATATTTAACAATAATTTTTCTTTGCTAAAATAACTCTTGAAACCAATGCTGGAGATTTCGTTTAGCACCATCATACCTTTTGTCATGCTATGCTGGGCAAGTCGTGGTGTCGACCCTGGTGGTAGTTGTTCGGTATAAACAATTTAAAGTATTCCAGGAGGTATGGGCTGTCAATAAAATAGTTTATTATTTTTAATGCTGTTACTTTAAGGGCCCCATTCCTTCATTTCCTATCCCTATACAGAAGGAAATCAATTGTACTTAATAATATGTAGGTACAATTAAATGATAATATCACTTATTTTTCCATTGTTAGTTACAGATATTAAGCACACAATAATAATCACATCATATCTGAATTGACATCATCACAAAAGATATAACAGTAAAATCGCCATGTTAATCTGAGCAATTGAACATTCAAATGTTCCCCGACTGTAAACTTTAAGTACCTACCTACTATGACGCAAGAAAATTATACCGTGTTCAAGGTGTTGCCAGCTACAGTTTAAACTTCATTAATTTTTTATTACCATCGCATAAAATGAAATTCGTATTTCATAATAATAAAATTAATGAAAAATATTTTATACTGCATGTATTAGTACTGATACCGTACAAATAAATCGGTTGATGTTAGTTTTTTTTAATCCACTGCAATTTGACTGTTTTTTGAAAATTTATACCTATTTCCTGCACTCTCATCTGAAAAATGGTTTAATAGCCTTGCACTATTAACACCATTAATTTTTATAGGAAGAAAATCCCCTCGTTCAAAGATATGTACACGGAGAAAAATGAGTATGGCTGATTTTATTTAAATCCTGATATAGACGTGATGGCACGTCATTTCATAACAAACTATTGATACATTCATAATATATTTGAACACATGTTCACACAGCTGCATATATCCTAATAAATATATAGAGGAATTGCGAAAATATCAGAATTTTTATGAACACGTGTTCCGACATCCCCATAACATATTCGTCTTTTACCGATAGCTTGTTAGGAAACCTGTCAATTGATGCGCTAAGTCTCGTCTTTCAGGAATACGAATAATTAAAACCAGATTTTTAATAAATTACCAATATTTTATATCAGTAAGTTTCCTCCGTGTAGGTACATCTGTCTTTAAGTGAATCTTTTTTATATTATTGAGTAAAATTATTTTCAAGATGACTAAACAATATAATGTTTTTAAATAATTCGGGAACCTGCCATCATTTATTTATTGGACAATTTGTACAGCGCCGCTTTTGTGAGATAATACCTCGGGGGCGCTTTACAGTTGATGAAGGTATTACAAAAAATATAAATATTACAAAATAAAGTGAAGTTAAGTTAATTAATAAAAGTACAGGAACAGGTGACACGAAGATAGAAGATGGAGACTCTGCAGCAAGAATCCTAAGTGGTGAAGAAACTGGACCAGATGCTGCAGCGAAAGAGTCCACCGCGTCCACCAACAGTGCCAGCACGAGGTTCGTCATCCATCCAGGTATATGTCTGCTGCTAATAAAGCGCTTACAGATTATCCTCTCACAGATACCAGACCTTGGCAGCACTGCTATTGAGGTATGTTTCTGCTGCTAATAAAGCGCTGACACCTCACATAGACGTTCGGCGAGTCCATACCCTGGGCTTCTTGCTAACACTTGCTAGGCCCTTTCCGAGTTTCCGAGAATTCCGTTTAAAACATCTGGGGTGCATTTACCGATCGACGTTCGTTTGGAATGTCGAATATTTTGAGCAAAATATCCGAATATTCACTTTTAACACACTGCACTCAAATCACATATTATAAAGTTCTAATAAATGGTTGATAAGTTTGTTTAAAATGTTGATTGATTGATTTTAAAATAATTTCAAAGGGATGTTGCTTCATTTCTCTTGAAAATACTAAGAAAAACACAAACCGGTTGACGCTTAGGACGCGTTAAGACGCGTCCGGCTGCCACGAAGGGCGCTACACCACATCATTACCGGATTTCATTGCCCAAATTCAACAAATTGTATATAAAGGTGAGAAAACATTAAGATTTTTATTAAGAACAATTAAAAGTTTGAATCGTTACAAATCATAAAACTGTTATTCAATGCATAACATGGGTTTTCCAATAAGAGGTGTTATTTTGATATTCAATCGTAAAATATCAATGGTTTCGTTGCTTGTGTGGCACGTAGCGCCGTCTTGTTGAAAGCAAACGTTGTCCAGATCAATACCATCCAATTCCGGCCATAAAAAATCATTAATCATCTCTCAATAGCGATCCATTCACCGTAACTATTGCTCCAGCCTCATTTTCGAAATACTACTCTTCGTAAATTTTAAAGTTAACGTCTACACATAAGTATTTCCAGCAGTATTAAGATATTTTTGAGAAAGACACAGGTTTTCACAAAAACTAATTTTACACTCGACAACGATAACACCTTATGTACAAAATAATTATTAGTTCTTTGTTGAGAGATCGAAGAATATTTGTGTTTCTTTGGATACCTTTAACATCATGAATCTATGACGATAACTTGTATAACAGTTTTTTTTTCAACAACGTTTTATCGAAAAATTAATCTCACAACACTTTTGCTGACAATAATAAAATGATAAACCGTGTATATTTATGTTCGCGCTGGTTTGGAGGAGGGTAGCGTTTCTGAAAATCAGATTTATGGAAATATTTTATGTTTTTCCAAGTTTATAATCCCCGACTTATTATAGGGTGGCTGGTGTTTACTTGATAAAATATAGACAATACACGTATCTACGAGCAAAAAAGTTTATTTTAACATAGTGCAAGGAGAAAAACTACTAATATTGAATAGTTCCAATTATTAAAAAACGGGATTGCAGGCCCTGAACGAATGAATTGATAGGTTTCCTAATAAGCTTTCAGATACGATTGTGTTATCACGGCGTCCCAACACGAGCTCACAAAAATTCTAATATTTTCGCATTTCGTCAATGTATATTTTCAATGCAAATCTAAGTTAATGGGCACGTGTTTCGATATATTACGAATTTATTAAAAGTTTATCAGGAAAGGGCCGGTAATCTTGTTTTTAACCGGATTACCAATAATTTTTAATAAATTAGCAATACTCTTTTTTCTCAACACACACATTGGATTTGGAAAAGAACTACGTGCGTTTCGAAAAAAATGTTTTCACTCGACCATTTGGCATTTCATCTGTCTGTAATACTTATGGTAGCTTATTTCCTACTGCTTTTTTTTTTATTTCACAAAATGTATTAATACACTATCGGGTAAGACAGTACGATTTACATAAAAATAATTTAGAAAAAAACAATTAAGTTTTTACTAAAATAGAATTAACCGGCGCACGACAAAAAATTGATCAAACAAAGATTTTTTTTTTCAATTGTAAATCATCGTACTATTAATTAAGTAGGTAGTTTTAAAATAGTATTATTTAAGAAGAAATTTTTGGTTTTTTGATTTACAAGAAGATAAAATAAGAAACATATTTTTTTGTTCACAGAACTACTAGAATATATATATATTTTATTGATGCATTGGCTTCTAAAAAATTTAAATGCTATCTAGATAGTATTTTGTGATGGTTGACTTTAAATAATATACATTATTAAACTCAATTAACGAGACGTAGGTAATAAACTCGAAAAGACAATAAAATGGGAGCTTTTTCACTATTTCATCGTTTCCTGGAAAGCTCTGTCTCCATTTGCCATCAATTTCCGCGACATTAGACGTCATCTGGCTCAGACATAACAAAGGCGGCCCTGGCGGACGCTATTACTGATCTTTATGTAGGAATGTCCAATCAAATTAGAGCGAAGGAAATTGTGCGCGCAGTTATGCGACTTAGCCGCGCGATAGTGTTTGTGAATAGCGACTACTGGTGTCCAGTACCTACCCGCTATCCACTACCCGCCACCCCAAGTACCACGTACCTTGAACCTACCCTACCTAGGTACGTGTACGTAGGCGAGTATTTACGTTACGGCAATCGCTCTGGTTGCTTCGATTGTCCACACTGGGCGAACACCATAGTATTTCAGCATGAGACTAAAAGTCCCTGGAGCTATTCGAAAACAATTCGAAGCCACTGGGCGAGAGTGAAGACTTATGAAAAAATCGTTTACCTACTTAATTTTTTTAATGACGTGTCGAATTTCCTGTCCCATCAAGTATCCAATGTACGCCTCAAGTATGCCCTTACCCTAGATTTGGCTTTAATAGCATTCATACAAAAATCGCACTAAGGCTCTTTCCAGGGCGTTTTAGGTTACTGTATTTCAGTAATGACATAAAATATGAAACTTTTACTTATTTCAGACGATTGTGATATCGAACGACAAAGGAGAAGCCTAAGAATTGTGTCTGACATGATTGCCTGCAGATTTTGCAAATCCAGCAATACTGTTAAATAATAAACTGTTTAACGCATTCTGTACCGGCCTGTATACGTTTGAGACATGATGTCACCACCGAACTTGCTCGATCCAATATAAGGACGCATGTCGAATCATATTTGGATACAGAAGATATAGCAGCGCATCAACAATGTTCACGGAATCAGGACTAAATGGATTTGCCGGCCTGATGAGATACCGGGTCATATCCAGGATGCGGTTAATGGCCTCCGCCAACACGGTGGTGACCGCAGCCTAGAAAATTAATTTATACAAAATAATAATACATGGATATGCAAATAAAATAATAAAACATAAGCCACAAAGAAATGAAAAATGTATACAAGCAGACGTTTATAGAGGATATTTGACCGCCTCCCGAGAGGAAGCCTCTCCAGAAGGCCATTAGGGGGACTCCATCCAGGCAACCATGGGAGTGATGATAGTGTTATTTGATTGGCGTAGTCTGCCCCATAAGCTTCCCATGTGGTGGCGGAGAAGTGCTCTGGAGGAGTGCACTCGTCCCTCCAGGAACATTTCCGTAGCACTGCGGTATCTCGGTAGGCCTTTTCGCCAACTATAAGGCATTATTGTAAGCGATTTAGCTTATGCCAGTGGAATGCAGTGTAATCTACCCACAGTTCTGACGTGTACAGCGAAGTGCAGAATGCGTTGAATAGTATCATTTTGACGTATGTTCTACAAAAATGAAAACGCCTTGACAGTATACCTGCTATAACGGTTATATAAATAAACAATACTTCATATCAGTAAGTTTTCTCCGTGACGAGTCAACGAGTCGCCGAGTGTGGACAAACCCCACCCATACGCTCTTATCTCCACTCAAAAATGGCGCTGGTAGTCGTGAACTCCTTTAGTCTTTATTTCTGTGCGGTGTGGGGTTAGTTTAGTTAATAGTTCGTCCGATCCCAAGGATTCTGTCCACGGAGCCGTAATGTGCCCCGACCCGTCTTTCAGTCCGTTATCCTTGCAATATTCAGGATCTAAGCCGTTCAAATCCCGAATCCACCCATTCATGGACCCCTTCTTAATTACCGCACGAAAACTGAACGGCAGTCTGCTGAATAAATATTACTAAAGAAAATTTAACATATCTATACATAAAAAAATATTTATATATAAATCAGAAAAAAGATTAAAAAAAGTCAACTTGGATAGAAATATAATATATAGATGAAATAGAACGTAAATAATACAAAGGTGAACAAAATTATAAAAAACGATATAAAATTATCAGAATAAATTAATTGCATCAGGTACCTACTTATTATTACTTACTCATATTAAAAGTTTTTTATTAATTAAGTTCGTCGTAATTTGTGACAGTGGACTTTATTTGAATAAGAAAAATTTTAATGAAATAATGACAAACATTCTCAGGTTACGAATAACCTGATAATATTTGAAAATCTCCTACTACCACCACAGTAAGCGGAAAATGTTGCTTGTGTTGTGATGGAGGACTTAGCCAGCCGAGGAATTGAACACACTACGCCTGGGTGGGACCCCAACGCGATGTCAACACAGCCACCGACTGATCATATTTATATTAGTGTTATTTAAATCACTGTTTGTCAAGTAACCATGTTGACGGCTTCCGTGGTCGAGGGGTAAGGCTCTCGACTAGCAAACTGGAGGTTGCAGGTTCAAATCCCGGCGGGCGCAAGTCATTATTATTTGATTAATTTGTTTTATTTCAGAAATAACTCATTTAAAAAAATATATAATATATTTGTGCACTTTTCAGAGTGGAAGTTACTCTCAGTATTGCCCTGGTATAAGACTACCATTAATTATTGAAACATTGATTGATATGGCTTTAGCCGTGATTGGTACCCCTTCTCTTCCTCGTCTCCTCTTTCTCCTCCCCACTACATTAAGCCTTGCGACATACCTCAATTGGGGATGCCATAGTCTCGCTGGCTCCAGATGGGTGAGAGCAGGCTACGTAAAACAAAAACATTGTGGTTCTGCCCCAACGTTTCATGTTTACACAAACATTTGGTTCAATGTTGATGGTTATATTGTCTCTGGAGACGCGGCTTAAAAAAACATGATGCTTTGCTGGAGTCTGAATAACAGTTGAATCAATTCCATTTCACACATTTACAATATATATTGTCTAAATGACTTTTGTTTGTCACTAAGCAAGTGAAGGAACATTATTAATTGTTATGTTTGTTATGATTAATTTATTAGATTAAATAAAATAATTTAAATGTGTGTGTTACAAAAAAAAGTTATAGCTACTATGTAAGTCTTCTCGTCGGTGCGGCAAACCTAAAAATGTATATATTTATGTAGATAGGTACGAACATTTTCTAAAGCAAGTTAACAGCATCATATTACTGTTTTATTGAAAATGCTGTATTTTTTATCCGCATGTATCTCGGGTAAGCCATTTCGCCATTTAACCGGTAGAGGGCAGTAAATATTTTCCATTGGGGAAATAAATAACCAAGGACAGTTTTTAATCTTAACCTGTTGCCGCACATAGCTTATAATATGAACACATTCATATTCCACCTATTAATACTCGGCTGCAGGGGAGGTGTGGCAATCTAAGCACTTTGTTAGGTGAGTCGTTGTTTTTATTCCTAGGTCTTTTAATAAAGGTGTAAATGATTTTTTTCGGTTTATGAATAAAATTTCACATTTACATAACGCGATTATATAATTCTAGTAACTATTTACCTTCACTTATCATAAATGCTCTTTTACATCTATATCGATAGACCAAATAGAATTTATTGACAGAAACAAGTCCAAATAAGTGATTTTGAGGAATTTATTGTCTCAAGTTTTTGCTATAAAATTTAACAATAATTATTTAATAAGGACAAAATACAAAAATTAATACTTTTAGTTCAGTTGATAAACAAAATGAGGTGAGTAGATAAGAATAGCGCATGAATTCAGAAAGTATCTATGATGATCTAATCATTTTAAAGAGAAACGAAGCGAGGGACACAAAATTTTCGCTCAAATCCCATGCAGTATTTGTTATTTTATCGGCTAATGGCGAGCCTGAAAACCATCCTGTCACAGGCTATGAGATGATCTTTACAACCAAACTTGATTTAAACTAGTCGTACAACTTCTAAAAAAGTACGCAAAACCAGCAAAGATTGTTCATTTTGTGGCAAAAGTGTTTACGTAATTTGTTGCCTGACATAGTTATTTTGCTAGAAAGAAGTGTAATATTTGAATACCTTGAACAACAACCGGCAAAAGCAATTCTCTTTTTGGATCTTTTTACTGCGAGATAATGCACTTTATTTTTTATACATGATTTATTAAACCAATATTGTTGGTTTCGGTGACAATTTTAAAATTGACAAGCCCTGCTTAGATAAGTCGATGGACGTGATGTAATGCGTGGTGAACTAGATAACCTGATAGATAAGATAAGTGGTAGATCCCGGTTCAAGCCCAAATGTCACTTTTTCTGTGTGTTTTTTTAAATAAATATTATTGTTTTAACAATTTAAATACAAATTAGAATTTTTTCACTTGTTTGGCATCAACCCCACCACGAATGCATTTTTTAACAGTTCAGTTCACAATTTGGACAAATACCTATAAGTTTGCGATCAATACTGAATATTTCGTCTGCCCCGGCTCCGCCCCGGCATTCTTACGCACACCAGTGGGCAATCAGCAGAAGGGCCTATATCTTGGAATAACCGAACCGGCACGTTCCGGCAGGGCGCAATAAACACATTCCTTTGACATTTGTCCACGGTCCGGAGAACCGGGTGGAGCGGGTGGAACGGGTGGAGAAGGGTGGAGACGGGTGGTTTTGGGGAGGGTTGAACCAGAGCAAGGATTGGAATGGTGGAGTACGTGAGATATAGATATCCTCCTCCACCACCCTACAAGGATTATTAAGATATCTTCACCGGGGGAAGTTATTCATGTACATAATAATATTTATAAATAATGAAAAATATTCAAATTGAATATAATATTACATATCATCTCTCTCCACACAGCATGCTGAAAGATGACATACGTCCTGAGGAAAAATTATGTTCCTCAAGGCCTTTTGTGTTGAGTTAATATACAATTTATTCCAAACAAACACGATTCTTTTTAAATACACCGATTTGAATTTTACTGTTATTTTCGTTACTAAAAAAGCGGAAATTAACCTACTTTCCGAAATCCGATAGAGCTGAATCTCGGCAGATAGTATTGTCGTCGATGACAATGCATTTATTCAATATGCATTGTTGTCACTCGCGTTCACACACCTAAGCGAATTTCTCTGGAATCGGATGAAATCACATCAACAAATATCTGTTCTACACAATCGTCATCTGGCAAGGTCGGTAACGCAGTTGACTCCGTTCCCTGGGAAGGAAGGTTCAATCGTCAACCAAACAAAAAACGGTCTTTTCACTATATTTCTGTACTTTAATATCACTTTCGTTATTTTTTACCACTATTCCAGTAGTAGATGGTTTGAAGTTTTCATATTTGCAGCAGTTAATTTTTCGTGAAGAATGTCAATTTTAACATAATAAGCATCAAGTCCTTTGAATGAATAGAGTTTGCTAAATGTGATCTTCGCTGTAACTCGCCCACCTTCCTCTTCCCCATCTCCTTCCCCTTCCCACTATCATCTAGACTCACAACATACCCCAATCGGGGATTCCATATGTCTCACAGGCTCCCGATGGTTGAGAGCAATGTGGACTCTTGTGCGGTATTCACATAAAAAAATAACAATAAAGTATAACACTACAATTTAGTAGCCTATTCACACGATACCGGTCAGTGTGTAAGTCGGCATCGTGTTTGGGTCCCACCCAGAAGTCGTGAGTTCAATTCCTCTACTAAAAATTTCCGCTTACTTTGTTGGTAGTAGGAGATTTAAAAAAATTGTGAGGTTATTCGTAAACCGGAAATATTTTTCTTTCTTTCCAAAAAAATAATTATTTATTTATTAAAAAAATTGTATATTACAATATAATTGTAAGCCACTCATTTCATTATGGAATTTCTGAGTCGAGATGTAAATCAACACAATTACACTAAATAATAAAAAAATACATGTATCGATAGCATAAACATACAAAATTATTCAAAAAAAAACTAACAATGCTGTTATTCAATCTAAAATTACAGCTTGGCAGTACGTTTAAAGATGGCAACAACAAAATTGCTAACTAATTAAGTCTTACAAAGTACATTTGTTGGCTTATCAGCCACAATCATAGGGCTGATAATGCTGACAATGACAAGAGGGATAGCATGAGTAATTATCAACAATAAATAATGAATATAAAAACAGGTAAATACCAACTGGTAAGTAATGATAACTCGTGAAAATATAGTGAGTACACGTGTATATGTTGGTAAGGTTCTTCTTTTGGTTTGGCTTATCACATTCTTCCACCAGCAGCAAAGGTTTAAGGAAAGAAAGGTTCAGGGGAAAGTGGTATTAAAGGAGTACCGGGGAAGGGCGGCCTGTAACCTTAGACCGGACAATTACCGGGCGGCCCGTACAAACGCCATTACCCGAATACGTGTCCGTACAAGTAACCGCAACTTAAGGCCTCGGGCGGGTTTATTATTGTACAACACGCCGCCCACAGGATGCCGCCCGGAGCCGTCTATAGCCGTCCATAGTCGCCCATAGTCGCACGCCGCGCATTTACCATCTTCCAGGGACAGCGAAGCAAAAACCAGGAGGAGCAGGTCCTTGCAAGTCCTTGCAGTAAGGTTTACGTTAGGACCATCTTATCAGAGTTTTGTCATTATTCCTATCGTTTTTATTTATAACGTAGGGACTGTTACTTAAAGGATGTGTAACAAGGTGTGTGGATCCTTTTACGTATATTATGTATGTGGTTTCGGTGAGTGGCACTTCCAACATTGACGGATTTACCATTGTGTATTGACCACAATGCCAACCCTGGATTTTTTGTCTCCCTGCGATTGCCAAACTTCGGAGTACGAATCGGAACAAGAAATCATTCTTTGTTCAACTTCTTAGCTGGGAACCAACAATTCCGCTAACTATAATTTAAAACTGGAGACTTCATCAATGCAAATTCTAAAAACCTAATCACTTACAGAAGAAGCAGTTGCATTCGAGTACTCATGGCTGTTTCATTTTGATCGTATTTAAATCATTAGTTTGTTAAAAATGACTGCAGCCTAGCTAGCTAGTGAGATAGGTTATGAGAAACCTCAACATTATCTATTTGTTAACATGTATTCTTAGTTATAGTTGCCAATTTCTTAAATAAATATAAATTTTTTTTTTCAACGAAATTATTGTCACCTAATCCCACGGTCACGGAACGTAGTATTTTCTGCATTTAAATAAGTAATAACGTTATTGATTTACTTGACGAGTTGATTCCCCATTCTAGTAACAGGTCAAATGTCAGAATTATAATAACTAATTCGTCTTCCTCCTAGTTTATCGATGCGTTTTTTTAGAAGATCGTCAAAACTCACCCCATTTACTTGAACCAGTTTTCAGATATAACCGGTTCAGAGATCTAACGATTTTCGCCTCTTCTCTAGACGGTATATCTCGTGGGAAACAATTATTTATTTTTTTTAGAATTATCATATTTCCTTACACTTAGTACACGGTAGAACCAGTTGGAAGAGAAAGTAGGCCACTGCATTAATTCTTCCCTCCTTGTGCCCACTTCTGTCGATGGTTGTCAGAATTCATCATTCACCTCAGAACCACACTCATACAGTCACTACAGATTACAATAGGTATCAGTAGATAGGCGATCCACCTCGACATGTAAAATTCGGAATTGGGCCAACTCCTTACGCAGATGGAGACGAGGTTGAAATTCCCGCCGAACACCACAAAATAAAATACCAAGTGCATGTTGAATTTTATTTTCTAAAATTCCATCACAAATATTTAAATGTTTCCCAATCATAACGTAAAGAACTTATTTGCCACATTACATAATAAAACCATGTTATCCAAAAAGGCGTTCGTACGTGAGAGATGTTGCCCTTCGTAGCAATTTTCATTGGCCTAATACTTTTTACCTGTTATTTTTTTGTACGCTTATAAAAAGAGTAACCAAACAAGGCTTAACTATAGCACAGGCCAAGATCTGTTCTACTCACAGAATTGAAAAAGCATGTACACTATTTCAAAATTTTATAAATCAAATTTTATAACTTGTGTGTTAGCATTACTTACTTTAAAAAATGTTTCCCTTTAAATAGTTTGACCCAAATCAAATTAAAAATCAAATCGTATGCACTCAATAGATTAACCAAATAGTTCAAATTATACAGATCTCATAACTCAAGGATCCACAATCAAATATATCCACTACACCGCTGTGGATTATTCCATGAAATATTTGTATTCCCTGGCTCTATCTCCGAACTTCCTTCCCATTTCCATCCCTCCTCCCCCCTGCCCCAGCCCCGGATTCTTCCCGTAGCGCTGGTGTCCGTCCAGCCAAAAGAGGTTTTGGTCCAGCCAACGGAGGCGCAACTTTAACGATTATGATTAGCATCTCAGCCCGTGTAACATTATTATTTGCCCTGACCAGCGGCGGAAGCTGTAGCTTGGAGATTGGACCAAGTCTATAGCTTAAAGTTTCGCCAGTAATATGTAGTTAAATTAATTTTGATAATAACGATGCACGTAGAAGGAAAAAATATAATCTACGCAATATAAGCTTTTGTTTACATTTACAACGACACATCTAATTTTAAGCAACTAACAAACACACTACATCGACCAAAGGGAATAAATTCTTACCACACATTTTTCGCTTCCTTCATAAGCACATAATATCATCTAATACATTCTCTTTATAAATATGTTTACCTACAAGTCTCAACGACGACGGTGAAATTTTCATTGAATTTTGGAATGATTTTGGAGTTATTTCGAATGCGCTAGTTACATATTTCTTATTTTTGAAGTTGTCGTAAAATCAAGTACCATTTTAGAAACAAGATAAAATTATCATTCATAAAATTGTAAAATGGGGTCTCAGCAAGGGTAAGCACCCAGTGAAGCTCACATTACCAAATAATCTTAATCTATATAAATAAAAATGTAAATGTTCTTTTGTTCAAAACCTTAAATCTTCGAAAGCTCTTCACCGATTGCTTTGAAATTTTTACACAACGTTGCATTAGAAAACGCGTATGCTTTTGTATACGTAATTTATATAGATGTCAAATTTGGCAAGTAAAAACAAGCTTTTTCAAAAATAACAGCGCCATCTTTGGTTGGACAAACATGCTTATTTGAAAAACATCTCCATCTCTCTGTTGGACGTAAAAGCAACACGCGCTATTGTTTCTCTATCTGCACAGACAGACTGAGCCACAGAAACGCGTGGCGGGGTGTATCAATAAAAAAAAATATATATGAAAAATCATTTAACTTATGTTCAGACGTTCTCAAGGTTTATAAAAGGCACACTATTACTATGAGACAGTTGAGCACTTCAGACTCAAGTCCCAACGACACGATGAAAGTTCATGTAATTTCGGAATGTTGCGATATATATTTCTTATTTTTGAAGTTGCCATAAAAAGAAATAGATTTTAGAAAGTATATAAAACTATATTTGAGATATTTCTAAATAATACAAAATTTTTAAAAGATATTTTGAAAAAATATTTCTTTTACGTAAGAAATTGGGTAGAAAACTGTCACTTCACTTTTTGTGATGTTGATATTCCAACAAGGATAATACAAAAAACTTTTAACTTTCAACTTGTTGATAATTTTCGGATTTTATCGACGGAATAAAGTATAAATATTTTAGACAAGCTGAGAAGAATAATTATGTATCTTTATAACAACGAACAAATTACGTATTATCTTAGATTTATGGAAAAAAATATATCGAAATACTTTAACAACATATGGACAAATGGACACACCGGTCAGTTCTGTCCCTGATAATGGAAAATGATGTTTTTGGCTAGTAATGTCGTTTCGAGGCTTGAAGGGTTAAGCTATTCTTGACATTAAACTAGCAGCCTCAAGAATTTAATTATTGTTGTCTAGTTTCATGTCTTCAATTTTTAATTAAACACGTAACGGAAACATAAAATAATATAGAAACTAGAACAATACTACATATAAGACATATCACTAAAACTACGTTACCGACGCTACTATAACTTGTAGGAATCAACCAACCAGGAACCAACAAAATGCTAGTAGAGATTACGCTCAATTCTTAAATGGAGTCAATAAATATATCAATACTAACCCGAAACTTATTTTCCAGATCATGCATCCTATTAGTTAGTGAGTGTGTCTGATAGTTGGTTGTGTATGTATTGCAGAAGAATGTTACATTTTGTCTTGTGTTCCTAGTCGGCAAACGGAATTTAATAGTGGCAACGATGGCAGGACTGTCAAATAAGTGGTTATTGGCTCACAACTAACTGATAACACAACAATTCTTAGAATTATCTTCCATTTCGACAGCCCTGACCTGTTGAGTGTGATTAATTACAGCGTACCCAGTAAATACTATTAATAAAATAGGAACAGGTTTTGTAGTCTTATACTAACAGCAAGTTAAAATTAATTTATTTTTCTTTTAGCTTTGTGGAGATGGTGTGTGCATGCATCTTATATACCTGCGGATGAAACTAACGGCGATAATAAGATATTAATAATACAGTACAGGACTTTTAGTTGACTTAACTAACCCAACTTACCTTATACTCTTGTGAAACATCCCTTAAGCTCAGTCTCCACCCACCAACAAACAAAACCAGCACAGAATCATAATACATAAAAAAATGAACAAATAAAATATTGCGTTTTTTATGTGTTATACAGTGTCTTTTACCCTTTGGTTTCGGTGGTTTATATTGCTTGCGGTTTTTAATCATGTTCTTTGTTTTGTAGATCAGTTATCAACTTTGGTGAGCGTTAAGTTGACCCTCTACCCGTCCTCCTTCCGTTCCCTCCCCCCCTCCCCGCCCTCACAACTTGCAGAACTACCCCCGCCCCTTAAGGCACCCAACTGGAGCCCCAGCCCTCGTCTACTCGGAAACTTTGACCAACCAAAATTGCTTATGAAAGCATTTGAGCTCCGTTGTTATAACAACTGGGAGGACTAACTATGGAAACTGTACGCCACGTCTAAACTAATACGACCTTAAGTGTATGGGTGGTTATGGGCCAAAATATCGAGTTTCGGTTTGAAATATCGTTTCAAATCACTTTGCTATCAGAATTTTCTCGATGGTGCCTAGATTTATTCAAGGTGGTGCCTCGCCCTTTTCTGAGACCGACGATCATATTTCAGCTTTAATGGGAAGGTAAACTTCTGACCACATTTGATATTTTAATAGATGATAGAAATAATATTCAAATTTATAAATCAAGGTGCCTTTCTGGCCCATTTATGGAACGTGTTCCCTTGCAAATTGAATATCGTGGGAATTAATATCACTTGAACAGTGGAGTGCCTACCTATGTAGGAATTCTCAGCCCCAGAAAGGAGTTACTAGTTAATTTACATGGCAAAGAGAGATACTTCAAATACCACGAGTAAATTACGCTGATGTATCGCAAAATCGTAAAGTAATTCCAAATGTCTAGCTAAGATAAAAGTTTTTGTTTAGACATTTGTAAACTTCCTGTATTAAAATATAATTAAATTAGATTGAGTGCGGTGTAAGAAGAGAGGGATGGTAATAGTGTTGGTAGATGAAGATGTAAGTAGATAAAGAAAGTAGTGTCGGGAGAATGAATACATGATGCTAGAGTGAATATAGTGCAAATCGGAAACTCGCTGGGAAGTCAGGGCACGATCAAGGGAAAATAAGTTTGACAGTAGGGCCGATTCTTATCATGTCCCTACATGATAAGAATCGGCATGATAGAAGAGTGGAGTTGTGAGACGATGTATGAAAGGGAATGAATCAAGAAGTGTATGTAGAGTTGCATAGTAGCCCATCCTCTCTGCCTAATCTGGTGAGTAAATTACGCAGTGGCTCATTAAGTTCATATTAATTCGGTCGGTGGCTCGTTGGCATCGTGAGTTGTGAGTTCAACTCCCGGCTTACTAAGTCCTACATCACGACAGAGGCAACATTTTCCGAAAACTGTTTAACAGATTTTTAAGTGAACGGAGATTAAAATTAACGTACCTTTCTTCTTTAAACTCTAATTTTACCCCCCCCCCCATTGAAAATGACCATGAACCGCCACGGATTATTCCTAAAAAAGTGGATATCGTCCACGAAACATTGATTATGTATGTGATATAATTTTATTTTTAAATTGTAATATAAAGAACATGAGTTATATTGTACATGTATTATATATTTTACAAAACATTATATGTTCATATTTGGTCATGTATACTTCATAAGAAAAGAGGAACTCTTGTGCCTGATAAGAGAGCCACGATTCTCACTTTGGTTGTACATTACAACATGTTATGTATAAATTTTTTTATGTTTTAAAATTAGGTGTAGTAAATAATTGATTTCTATTTCTCATTAGTTTTTCTTTACACATTTTGATAATGGAAGCTTGCTTAAATATGTCACCGAAACTTGGTACTGGAAACAGTTTAAAGAGTGATTTTGTTGAGAAAATATATTTTTTTTAAGTATTAATTTTATGATGATTTTTTGCGAAACTTTTGCTGAGTTTAGATTGTTTTTGTAAGATCCTCCCCAACCTATAATGTCTTAGATAGGCAAAGAGTGAACAAGGGCATGGTACAAATTTTTGATTATTTTTACACATAAAATATTTGTTAACATAGCAAATATATATCAATATACATTGCCTTACTGTCTTTACTAGCTCTGTAATTTGGCTTTTCCACTTTAGGTTTTGATAAACGATCAAACCGAGATATTTAATTTCAGATGAAGAGTTAACTACAGCACAAATAGGATCATGTGATCGTATCTTTTTCTGATCTTTCTATTTCAAAATTTTAATTTAGAGATCGCTAATATTGTCTTCATTAATTAAATATTATAATTTGAGGTTTTACTCACTAAGTTTTTCAAATAAATAAAATATTAATATTTTGATATTTAAGTATGAATAGAGTTATTTTTCTTTGAATTAAATTAATTACATAAATCATGTTTTTCAAAGAGAAAACTAGCTGAGAAGATCCATGTTATTAAATATAATATTTGAAAAGAGTTAATTTTTACTCCATTATTTAATTATTTGACATCTCATCACGTCTTACAGCCATCTATGAAAGTTATCTAAGCTCATTTGTATGAAAAGTTGTGCGCAATTAAACGTACGTGAATTTAGATGAGGTCCATCATAAACTTTAGGCGCAATAAGTTTTATTACTCTGCTGTATCGTTGGAAGTTAATTCCTATAATTACATCGGCTAATGGGACTGCATTTAACTTGATGACTGCTGGTTAGTGGTTAACCTATCATTAGCAATTTAATAAAAGCTTTATTTGAATGGCGATACCATACATGCTACTAGTAGTTATGTGAATAGTAGACCTCGCATCCAAAAAAGTATACATCTTATTTTATCTCATTTGATGATTCCAAAAATTATCCTTTGTTATCTGAAGATTTGGAAGTAGATGCTTAAATACCTTAATTATCAACCGTAAAATATTTTACGTAAGATTTTTTTTTAAATTTCAAATATGGAATTATACAATTTGTCCAAAGAAACGTCACCATTTAAATGACATTTAAGGCGATGCCATACGTAGTAATGCAAAATCATATGTTTTTGGTTTGAAAATATGGTCGCCTAGAAATGTTTCAGATGCTTTAATTAAATACTGCGAGTAGAATACATCTTGGCCTTTATAAGCCCAGAAAAAAATAATGTATAAGGCCTATGAAAACTGCTTTAAAGTTCAAAATCTCCTACTTACGAACCCATTTTCGGTTATGATTTTATTGTATAATATGGAAAATTAATTTATTTATAAAATGATCGAAAAAAAAATTAATATTTATGCCTGAACATCCACAAAATAAAATAAAAGGCACTTTTTGGCCATGTTTTTTTCTTGCATAAATCAAAACAGGCGGATGGTGTTAAGCGGGAATTTAAACCTTATCGCCATCTACGTAAGGGTTGTTTTTGATAGCGGCTCAATTTAAAATATTACACGACGTAGTGCATCGCCTTAAATTTTTTTCTCACTTCTCCGCCACCACATGGGAAACTTATGGCGCAGACTATGTATACTAATCGAATAACACTCATCACTGCCACGGTTGCCTCAATGGAGTCCCCCCTGATGACCCCATGGAGATGGGAGATGTTCAAATGGTGACCGGATAAATCATCAAAATGATAATTCATCACATCTTTAAAAAGTTATATAAAGTCATGGAAAGTGATGAAACAAAAACTTTATTAACTGGGTTTGGTAGGTTAGGTTAGGTTAGGTGTTGAATTGTCACTGTGTTGAGTTATCATGGAACCGTCTCTCAGGAAGATCAATATGATGAGGAATCTTTTAATTTATTCACCGATAATTTTACATTAAAGCGATGCACTCCATCGTGAAACTTTTAAAATTTATTTATTATTAAAAACAATACAGGATTATAAACATTCCATTTAATATTAGATAAATAAGAACAGTAATAGAAAATATGTATAATGGCACAGTAATAATGATACAATAATAGTAGGTATATTTTTTGGATATAACCTGACTCACCACTCACTAGGCGAACCTGTATTGAGGCAGAATTTTTGAACAGTATTAATTCATAATCATAATAATAATTCCGTATGACCGGTTCAATGAACCTCAGAACTTTTGCTTTGAATGTAAGTGTCATGATTTTCAAAATGTGAAGTGTTTGTTTCTTCTTCTTCTTCGATGGCGCTACAGCCCATATCGAGCTTTGGCCTCCTGCAACAGTCGCCTCCAACTCCTCCTGTCCTCAGCGGCTGACTTCCAGTTTGTCACCTGGAGAAGCTGTGCTGCATCCCCTCTTACCTCATCTTCCCACCTCAGTCTGGGTCTTCCCACTTTTCTCTTTCCACCTGGGTGACCAGTCAGAATTCTTTTTGGGACGCGTGTATCCGGCATTCTCTGTACATGCCCAGCCCATCTCAGCCTGAGGAGTCTCATGTGTGCAGAGATGCTAGGAGCCTTATATATATCGTACAATTCTATATTGTGCCGGATACGCCACTGTTCGCCCTCTTTCACGGGTCCACATATTCTTCTCAGCACCTTTCTTTCAAAAGTATCCAGCATTTCAGCCGCTTTACCGCCAGTGTCAGCGCCTCACATCCATATGCCAATACAGTTCTTACAATGGACTTATATATGGTTATTTTCGTTTTTCTGTGGACACTACGTGACTTAAACACTGGCAGCAAAGAGAAGTATGTTTTGTTGGCTGCTGTGATTCTCCTTCTGATTTCTGCTGGATCCTCATTGTTCTCTGTCAGGCTGGAGCCCAGGTAGGTGAATTGATCGACCACTTCGTATGAGTAGTTGTCTTTAAATAGTGCACTACTTCTTCTTCTGTGTGAAGGGTTCCTGCTCTGTACCATCATTTTTGTTTTGTCAACATTAACTCGCAGTCCTACTTCCCGCGCCGCTGTTTCTAAAGGATCGAAGACCTCATTAATGGCTGAAATTGATCTTCCGACAATGTTGATGTCATCCGCATATCCGACAACTTGACTGCTCTTGAAACAAATATTGGAGCCAGTGTCTATTAGTGTTTTTCGTATTACATGTTCGAGCACAATGTTGAAGAGAGTGGGAGCCAGACTGTCCCCCTGTTTAAGTCCCTGTGATACTGTAAATTCTTCCGACAATTCTCCGTCTATTTTGACCTGACATCTTGAGTCTGACATTGTGGCTTTTATGAGCCTAACCAATTTAGGTGGAATCTGGAATTGTAGTAGTATGTCATATAGACATTCCCGATCTATGCTATCAGGGATAGGTCGATTCAGGCGGTTGCTGACGGTTTCACCTCTTCCTCGCACTCCATAAATGCTGGCGTCCCACAGGGATCGGTTCTGTCTCCGACTTTGTTTTTGTTGCACATCAATGACCTTTTGACATGTGCACCGATTCATTGTTACGCGGATGACAGTACAGTTCATGATAGCTTTTTGTTTGACAAGCCCCCAAAGGGCACACAAACTCCAACGGCTCGGAGGGCTTTGAAGCAGAGAATGGACGGTTATCTCGAGAGTATTTCCTCCTGGGGTAAAAATAATCTCGTCGAATTTAATGTTTCAAAGACCCAATCCTGTCTGATTACGTCTAAAAGGGATCCAAATGATAATCTAGTCTCCTTCAACGGAAGCAATCTTCCGAACAGGCCTTCCATTGATATGCTTGGTGTAACTATAAGTGACCAGCTCAGGTACGGGGGCTCCATCGAAGCCAGAGTAAAGTTGGCCTCTCAGAAGCTGGGCGTACTGTACAGGGCCCGCAGATACTTTAATAGTACACAACTGCTCACCCTGTACAAATCGCAAGTGCGCCCTACTGTCGAATTTGGCAGCCATCTCTGGTCTGGAGCCCCAAAATACCTGAAAAAAACCCTTGACTCTGTGCAGAAACGGGCGGTCCGTTTGATAGATTCCCCAATCTTAACAAACGGACTGCAATCTTTAGAGCACAGGCGTCAGGTAGGTATGCTGTCCTTGTTCTATCGGTATTACAATGGAAGATGCTCTGAGGAACTAGCGTCATTGATCCCTTCGGCACCGGTGCGTAGTCGGGATACACGCCAAACGCGCGCCCAACATTTGTACACAGTTGACACTTGTCACATGAGAACGGGTCGCTTCTACGATTCGTTCTTAAGTTCAACAGCTCGGCTGTGGAACGAACTGCCGGCCTCTGTGTTTCCTCCCTCCTACAACATGGGACTCTTCAAGACCCATGTTCACTCCTTCCTCTCCACAAAAAGACCCTCCACACAGCATCCCCAAAGATGACATAGGCCCTGAGGGAAATTATTTTCTTCAGGGCCTCCTGTGTGGAGTAAATATAAAAAAAAAAAAAAAAAAAAAAAATGCTTGCTTGAAATCAATGAATAGTTGGTGTATGTCTATATCAAATTCCCAGCACTTTGCCAAGATCTGTCTGACGGTGAACAGTTGGTCTGTTGTGGATCTACCGGTGCGGAAGCCTGCCGGATACTCTCCCAGTAGGTTTTCTGCATATTTATCAATTCTTTGTTTCAGTATCATGGTGTAGATTTTATATGCTGTGCATAGTAGTGATATGCCTCTATGATTTTCGCATTTTAATTTGTCACCTTTCTTGTGAATTGGGCATATTATGCTTATTTGCCATTCCTCTGGGATTTTTTCCAGTGTCCATATTTTAGTTATTAAATTGAGTAGCAGATTTCTCAGATGCTCATTTCCATATTTGAACAACTCTGCCGGGAGGTTGTCTTTCCCAGGTGATTTGTTGTTTTTAAGTTTCTTTAGTGCAGCATTTATTTCTTGCATTGTTGGTGGATTCGCTGATTCTTCATTACTTGATTCAGTGGGGATGTTGGTAGGGTGACTTCTCAGGTCGCTATTAGGGTTGAGAAGTTTATAGAAGTAGTTTTTCCACACTGTTTTTATTCGTTCCTTATCTGATATAATTGATCCATCAGCGTCTTTGAATAGTGTTGTATTCGGTTTGAAACCCTTCTTGAAGAAGTTTACTCCCCTATATGCTTCTCTAGGATTATTATTGACAAAGTCCTGTTCCATTTTTAGCAGTATATCATTCAAGAATTTTCTTTTCTTTCCCCGTATCAGCTTATTCGTTTCTTTTCTCGCTTGTTCGTACGCCTGTCTTTTGTTTCTTGTTGACGTTTCCAAGTTCTTCTTTCTGAGTATATTCTTTTCAGCTATCTTTCTTTAACACTCTTCATCAAACCACGGGTTCCTGGGCTGTCTGGGCATGTTTCCGACACTTGATTCCACTGCTCTTACAATTGCTTCTTTTATATCATTCCAATCTTTTTCGAGTGATTCTTGGGAGTTCTGCTCAGTCATCTGATCTGGTAGGCTATTTACAAGAGCGTTGTGATACTGCTCTTTGCCTTCTGGTGTTTTTAGAGCTTCCGTATTGATTTTTGGAATAGTTGGTGATTTTCGTGTCCTGTTGTTTGCAATTCGGCTCCTATAGGTGGCCACCACCATGTAGTGGTCTGAATCACAGTTGGCACCCCTATACGTCCTTACGTTTGTGATGCTCGTTGCCCCCCTTCTTTCTATCAGGACATGATCAATTTGGTTATGGTGTCTACCATCTGGCGACGTCCAGGTCCGTTTGTGTATGTCTTTTCTTGGGAATTGAGTCGAGGCCACGATTAGGTTTCTTGATTCTGCGAAATCAATCACTCGGGTTCCGTTATTATTAGCGTGCTTGTGTAGACTGTTCATTCCTGTAATGTGTTGGAGCAGAGGATCCTGTCCTATCTTGGCGTTAAAGTCCCCAATTACCATCTTAATGTCGTTCGATGGTAATGTGTCGTAGACCTGTTCAAGTTTCTGATAGTATGTATCTTTCATTATGTCCTCTTTATCTTCCGTTTCAGCATGTACGTTGATCAATGTTACATTGAGAAATTTCGTTTTTATGCGTAAGCTGCACATTCTTTCATTAACGGGTTTAAAGTCTAATATGCATTTTCCCATTTTCCGGTCCACAATGAAGGGTACTCCGAATTTATGATGTCTTTCATTTCCACTATGCAGTATCGTATGCGTTCTTGTGTCAAATGGCTCAGATCCTATCCATCTGGTTTCTTGCACCGGCATTATGTCAATTTTATATTTCGTCATCTCCCTAGTGATCTCTCCTAGGGCTCCACTTCTATACAGCGTCCTTGCGTAGCTATTTTCAAGTCCTTATTTCGGTTGCCGGGTCTTTTCCTAAGTTCAGTTGTTGTCCGAGGCTCTGTGTTAGGTTTCGTAATAGCGTTGCTTTTACAGGGAAAGGGTATTAGCCTCTCGCCCAACCCCCTACCAGGAGGGCCAGGGTTTTCTGTAGGGGTTTCCATCCCTTAGCTGGGGGGTTCCGGTTTTATGGCGCCGGAGATTCGCCATTCATCCTCTCCTATCTGCTATGGCTGATGGTATTGCCATTGGCCACATTGCCCAGGGCTCGCGGGGCTTAAGAGACCACTCGTGGACGCTAGGAGTAGGACTATTGGTAGTGTTGCTGATGGAATACAACAGTGGCGTTACACGGTATTTGATGAGTGACACATTTTTCCCAGCAGAAAATGCGTCTCCGTGACCCTACCAAACTTTGAGCCCCTTTCGCTTTAGCTTTGTTTAGCTTTAATAAAAAAAATAAACAAAAAATTATTATAATTTCCATTTTCAAAATTGGAACTGATTTCAGATACAACGAAATTTCAAGCATTACATGAATGTAACAAATTAATTAGAGCATTCTTCATACTGAAGTGGTACTGCAGCGATGCCATTCGAATTAAGTTGGATTACCAATAGGAGATATTATAGGTAACAATACTTCTAAGCGCATTTACTTACTGTTAGCTGTTCTTCTTACGTGAAAAAGTGCAGTAAAAGAGTGATATCTTATATATGTGATACATCATTTTGTGGAGAAATATTCGTTTATTCTCCTGCGAAAATTAGTTTTTCGCTATCTTAATAATCTACGTGAATTTCAAGTTCTAAAAGTGATTTTGACAGTTGAGTTAACCATAGACACTTTTTGAAGTAGACGGTGATTCAAGCTGTGATAAATAAATTTTTCGTAAATTCTTATTTATAATCAAAACTCAAGATGGATCCCCAGATATACATATCCAAAGCTACGGAAGCGGTAAAACAGATGCAAAACTGTATAAATGATGCTACAACGAAACTGAGCAAAGAACAAATGAGTAAATTGAATCCTAAGACTATAACTATATTAGGTTTAATTAGCGAAATGGCGGCAAAAATGGCTGAAATTTCCGGTGAAAATAGAATTTTAAGGAAGATAAACAATCGTGTTCAAATCTCAACTGTAGAGCATCAATCGAGAGCTGAACTGGAAAATTTTCCCCAACTACCACCTATAACCAGAAATAATGCTCCTCCAGGACCTGCCAGACCTTCGGTAATAATTCACCAGTCAACAGACAATTCCGAGTCGACCCTAAAATCGCTGAAAAATGCTATCAATCCCAGTAAACTGGGCATCCGAGTCACTGGAATGCGAGAACTAAAAAATGGTGGGGTGTTAATACACCCCAGCACTTCTGCTGAGGCAGATAAACTCGCGAACGCTCCGGCGCTTAACGAAGCGGGATTAAAAGCAACCATTGCCCCAAATCGCCTCCCTCGCATCGCCATCCACAACCTCCCTCAAGACATTTCGGCAGAGGAAATTATAAGTGCCGTTCATCTTCAATCTTCCAACGACACTGGTCTATCTTTGGAGAACTTAAAATTGACCATGTCTTTTTCCCATAAATCTGGCCCTCGCACTGGAAACTGCATCCACATTTTTAGAGTCCCTCCATCTGTGCGTCACTCTTTAATATCGCGAACTAAACTTGCCATAGACTGGCAACTACACCGAGTAAGAGACTGGGTAGACAGTTTAAAGTGTGGCCACTGTCAATTATATGGTCACACAGCTTCAAAGTGCCAAACTGACTTACCTACCTGTCCCCACTGTGCCAAAGTTGGCCACAACCGTGATGCCTGCCCCAATAAGGTGAAATCACCAGTATGCGCCACCTGCACCTTCTTCAGGAAACCGGCTTCTCACAATACTGGAGCTCAGGACTGCCCCGCCCGCCAGGCTGCTGAAAGACGTGAACTCTCTCGGATTAATTTTTTAGGTTGAACCTGATCAATCGTTCTGTGAATAATTCCTTCTCAATGTACTATCAAAATGTTCGTGGCCTAAACACAAAACTGAATACCATTCGCTGTAACGTCAGTGTGTGTCAATATGACTTTATATTTTTTACTGAAACATGGCTCTCCGATAATATCTCATCTGCTGAGCTGGGATTTTTTGACTATAACATTTTTCGTAGTGACCGTTCTACTTCTTCTGCTAAATGTAAAGGTGGTGGAGTGATGATTTGTGTAAACAAGAAATACCATTGCTATATTCTAGAGTCATCTAACAATGTGTCTGATCAATTGTTTCTATGTGTTCTATTAGGTAACAAAAAACTTGTACTCGGTTGTGTTTACATTCCTCCATCCTCGTCGATAGAAGTCTATAAGTCACATACTGTTTTAACTGAACATGTTTCTAGAAACGCTGATTCCTTATTTATTTGTGGCGATTATAATTTACCTAAAATATTGTGGCTGAACGACAATCAAGGTGTCAAAACTCCTACGAGAAATCTTTCCCCACAAGCTACTGAAATTGTAAATTTTTTTGCCTACTTGAATCTGTTTCAAGTAAATCCAGTCACTAACTATCTAGGTTCTTGCCTAGATTTAATTTTTTCTAGCATACCAAATATCATAGTAAGTGAAGCTGATGTCTCTTTGTTACCTATAGATAAATATCATCCACCTCTCTCTATTAACATCACTAATTTCTTCCAATTAGATTCTCTGAAACCAAGTGCCTCTTATCACTACAAATATCTTAATGGTGACTACTCTAATATGAACAAATTTCTTTCCCAGATTAATTGGTCAGTACTATTTTTAAAATCTGATATTAATGACGCTGTATTTAAATTTAATGAATGCGTCTCACGCGCTATAGATTTGTTTGTTCCTAAGGGATGTTACTATCAACCCAAGTTTCCAAATTGGTTTAGCTCAAAACTCAAACAGTTAATAATTGAAAAAAAGAAAACTCATAAGCTATTTAAAGACACTGGCAACTTAAACTTGTATCGAAAATTTTCTCATTTAAGGGAACTGTCCAAAATCGAATCAGCCAAATGCTATAAATCTTATTTAGAAGTTACTGAGTCAAAATTAATGCAAAACCCTAAACAATTTTGGCAATTTGTTGCGCAAAAGCGTACTGATAATGATCTTCCTTCTAGTATGCACTATAATGAAACTCATGCTACTAACGGTCTTGACATCGCCAACCTTTTTGCTAAACACTTCTCCTCTGTATATTCTGGTGCCTCATGCAACATCCCTCCACTCAACTATGACTACAACATTGACTTGAATGATTGCCAAATCTCACTTGTAGAGGTATACCAATCTTTAAGTAAACTTTCTAACAAAAAAAGTACCGGACCTGATGGCATTCCAGAAATCTTGCTAAAAGAATGTAAATATTCATTATCTATCCCAATTTGTATGTTGTACAACTTATCACTCTCATCTGGAACATTTGCTGATTCATGGAAAATTTCATATATTCGACCCATTTTTAAATCCGGGAACAAGTCAAACATTGAAAATTACAGACCAATATCAATTATATCTTGTATTCCAAAAATATTTGAGTCGATAATTACAAAGATAATCACTCCTATATTCAAAAATGTTCTGATTGATGAACAGCATGGATTTAGATCGGCGAAATCTACAACAACGAATTTATTGTCCTTTACAAATACCATTGTTAAAGCCTTGGAAGACAACACTCAGGTTGACGTACTCTATACTGATTTCTCCAAAGCCTTTGATAAAGTAAATCACTCGATTCTCATGGCCAAACTTTATGCTATAGGCATTAGAAACCCGTTGTTATCATTCCTTCGCTCTTACTTGAGCGATAGAAAACAAAGGGTTAAAATAAACAACTTTGAATCCTTTAACATTGACGTAACGTCCGGCGTTCCCCAAGGAGCTCATTTGGCCCCGCTTCTCTTCAACCTTTTTATTAACGATATCACCAAAGTTTTTTCTCATACACGCTTCTGGCTTTTTGCGGATGATAATAAGATTCTTCAGATAATTAAATCCTACCTTGACTGCTTACATTTTCAACGTGATATTGACTCGTTTAATAATTGGTGCAAAATAAACTGCATGGAACTTAATGTTGATAAATGTAAAATTTTGTCCTTTTATAGAACCAAAAAACCTATTCAGTTTGATTATAAATTAAACAATGTTTGTTTATCTACTGTAACATCTATCAAGGATCTTGGGGTCACTCTAGACTGCAAACTTTCTTTCCGTGAGCACATTAACAACATTGTTAACAAATCACTTAAACTACTCGGCTTCGTTCATAGAATAACCTCTGACTTTAAACATATAAGTACCCTTAAAACTCTTTACTGCTCGTTAGTTCGCCCTCACCTTGAATACGCTAGTGTTATTTGGTCTCCTTTCTATGCTGTCCACATTTGTCACATAGAATCCGTACAACATCGCTTCCTACGAGGAATCGCTTGGAGGTTGGGTCTTGAAAGAGGAGAGTACTCATATGATGAAGTTGAACAAACTTTAAACATTTCTTCTTTGGAGAAACGTAGAAGGGACACTGATCTGATTTGCATATTTAAGATTATCAATGGTATTACAGACTCACCTGCTTTGTTGCAACTTATCCAATTCAACATCCCTTCCCGTAGACTCCGAAATAATGAATTGCTGTTCGTCAATCAACATTCTACCAATTATGGATACCATTCTCCTTTGTCCAGAATGTCGAGACTTGTCAACTCACTGTCAAGTCAAAGCATTGAATTTTGTGGTATATGCCTAAATGACTTTCGACAGTCAATACGCAATGTCTAATTTCTAATGCCCTTTGAACCATCTTCATGCTTTGACTTATTATTATATCCCATTCTTACTTTTATATTATTATTGTCATTATTATTGTCTTCGCTCCTCATTTATATATGCTCTCCTTTCACTGTCATCTCTGTTTATAAAACTTATTCGTGTAATTAATATGTTGTTAATGGACTATTTGTCCGTAAATAAATAAATAAATAAATAAATAAATAAATAAATAAATATTGAATAAGTAATTTTACTGTCGTGAATGTATGTAATACATTTTAATGAAAATAATAATTGTAGACTAACTCATTCAAACTATCTGTGCTAGTAAGTAAAATATATTTTGACTATTTCACCACCCAACCCACGCCTTTTTGCCACCGCGAATAAATTTCCAGGGGTAATTTGCAAGTGCGGACTAAGGAACTTGGATTAGGATGTGCAACACAATAGAGGTTGGGCCCGAAAATGGCAATAATGCTTCCGCTCTTTAGAATAAATTAAACTAATATTACGGAAACAAACCAGTGGTAGGTAGTGAGGAACCTACGTAACCATGTATTTGAAGCGTATTCGTAGCACAGTATATTACCTAGGTCCCCAATTCAATCGGTTTTTATTTTTTGTGAATAAAAAATACCAATTTATGTTGTCTGTTCGTGAAATGTTA
Source organism: Hesperophylax magnus (assembly GCA_026573805.1). Lineage (NCBI taxonomy): Eukaryota > Metazoa > Arthropoda > Insecta > Trichoptera > Limnephilidae > Hesperophylax > Hesperophylax magnus. The sequence continues at coordinate 4,841,748 of JAIUSX010000091.1, read as the reverse complement.
GTTATTCCTGTCTGAAATTTTTCACGTTCGATGAACTCAAATTTGCTTTAAATTTAAGTATAATTTTTAAATTGGAATTAATTTTTCAGACAAACGATAAAGTAGGTACCTACGTATGATCAGAAAATTATTTTATTTTATGGATTAATATTTCTAAATTTGATTCGCGTATTTTTTTTTTATTCGATTTTCGTACTTTTTACAGTTTTCTAATGGTGTTCATTCAAAAGCCAATGACACTGCAAACTATTTTGAAAAATAATTTTTTTATCGCTTCTCTAATTTTTCAACAAAAAAATATATGTATTTCAAAGAAAATTGGCAGTATTTGTTTTGGATTGTCTTTCCAAAATGATCAATGATCCTGAGGCAAATATTTTGTAAATTCTTTTAGCTTCACAAATCATACAATTAAAATATCCCATAATTTCTCACAAGGTCTGCGCTAATATATTATATTACGCACATCCACCAACTTCTTGCAACCTTTATCACCCATTTATACAACCCCAAAACATAACGTATCTACTACTTCCTGCCACGATGTACTTCATCCCGACGTAATCTGCTAATTCCTGATCAAACCTACCACCTCAAGATATAAAAATAATTCCACACATTACATACGACTCCTGACATAACTAACATCTGCCGTTGATTAATTTCTGAAATAACATAATATCTACTAATTCCTGATTAAACTTACTAGGCACCTCCTGACGGTAACCGCACAACTCAACACGATTACAATTCAACACACCTCCTGACGGTAACCGCACAACTCAACACAATTACAATTCAACACACCTCCTGACGGTAACCGCACAACTCAACACAATTACAATTCAACACACCTCCTGACGGTAACCGCACAACTCAACACAATTACAATTCAACACACCTCCTGACGGTAACCGCACAACTCAACACAATTACAATTCAAAACACCTTTCAAAAGTGGTTAAAAGTTTACAGATTAGTGTTTGTAATAACTTTATATCACTTTCTAGAGATGTTGTGTGTTATTATGTAACCCACCTGACATCACATAATAATTCCTGGCATTACGTACCTACTACTTCCTGACGTAGCTGGTTAATAATTCCTGATCAAATTTACTACCTTTGTAACAGTCATTTCCTGCCCGCTACAGAGCCTTAGCATTATTCAGTGCCCATCTCTGATTTACAACTCCGCAACTATGGCAACTCCATTTACCAACGAGGGACGGGGCTCGCCGTCAAGACGCGCACCTCGACAATTCAGTATTCAACTGGCTGGCCTTCCGGAACATCGCTTAGCAGAGAGGACACGAACCACACCATGAGCTGACAAAATTTACGAACGGTGACGATGCCGCAGTTTAATAATTTGCCTTTGGTCATCCATCGTTCAGCTTATAAATATTAGTTTTGCTACCGCATCACTTGGCGCCCATTATTACATTCATCAGGTTAGTTTATAATAAATGTCACCATTCAATTGTCGCTTTCAATGCAATTTTTAAATTACCAATCGTGCTTTCAACCTTCGGTTGTAGCACACGCCTGAGTTATTTGTCATCATTTAAAAGAGTTCTCATGTTGATTAAATGTTGTAGTAATAAATGTTGTATTATGGAATTCATTCTCTCCATTCTTTTATTTACTACACTTATGTTACAACCTTTCCTGAGGTATTCATGTCCTTCACCTCATAAATCTCGTTACAATGGCGCCAACGTGGTTGGATGGCCAATATTGTTACGTTACAATGGCGCACCACGTGGTTTAACCCGATTGGCATTTAATTTTACTTATTTCGGTCTCGTTGGCATTGAGAGTTGACAATAATTGTTGCAGGTGGCATTTTTTTTTAACTAGCTTGATGAAGGTTATTTTATGTCGGCTCATGGTGGTCTTTCTCTGTTTTGCGGCGTTTTCGTCCGTATTTCTATCTTAATATTTGTTTTTTTTTATATTTAATTTAAGATAATTACTATAATTATTTTAAGTTATTTTTGGCCGTGAATACTCTGCGAGATGTGGTGGGTATCTCGTATATTTGTAATTTTGTGGTAATCTTGATCCAGATTCCCACATCTGTTTCATAGTATCGGTATATGTGATGATTCACCTGGCTATGTTTCTTTTAAAAATTGTATTCAATTTTTAAAAAATTTTAATATTGCTACTTCGTACATACTTAATTTTACATATTAAATGCTATGCCAGTTGATACTCCGGGATTCGGTAAGCGGATTTCGTTATTTGTTCAATTTTATTATTTGTCCTGTTATAATGTTTCACCTTGATATAATTTTATTTAGAATGGTACTCCGTCCACGGACGTGACTAATAGCGTCGATATGCTTACTTTTGTGTTTCTAGCTATTCAGGTACACCTATTGACTATGCGTTTAGACGAGACGCAGTTTACAATATAGCAGATACTATATCGGGTAAAATTTTATGCGAGGGCCGCTCTAGATTCTTGCTGCCGCATATAACACGGCTTACAATAACATTTATTGCTTTCATAGCGAGGTAAGTGAAATATTTTGTTCACGGTTTATTATTGTTTTGTGACTCATCATTTTGCACGCAAAATGCGTCGTAATTTTATTTTGCTGATTACTTTCAATTTTATTACGTTTTGCAAGGATTTGATCGCGTATATTTAAAAAAAATTTTTTTTGTTAAATTCAAAGTAATTTAATCATAACTGCCATGTGGAATTTTTTTTTGATTTGGGAGATTTTTTCCTTTTTGTCGTAATAATATTATTTGACGGAAGGTTAGTTGTAATTCCGTTTTGTTCACTCTGACTGACGGGTTATGGTGACCACAATGGAATTGCTGACGTGTTTCGACACAATTAATAAATAATTTTTTGTAATATTCATTTTGGGATGGGAATTGTCCTATCATTTTTGAATTTTGATTATTTATGTTTGTGTTTTAATTACCATCTCTTCAAGAGGATATATTGGAATTAATCACACGTAATTAATTATTTGCTATAATCTTTAATAATTATTTTTTGGAAATCTCTCCAAATTAAATTCTTCCATTTTCAAGTTAATCAAATGTTACAAACATAGTCTCGTAATAATTTTATATAAATTCAAATGTTACATTTTCGCCTTTTGTGTCCAACTCTTCGGAGGATTTATTTGGCACATTTGCTCGAAATTTTCATATTAATTTTTGTCACAAAATACTTAACTTCATAATAATTTATTTGAAATTTTAATGTTACATTTTACAATCCTGATAATAATAATTCATAAGTTATTATTTTTAATTTCACGATGTTTGCTGTTGTCTAAATAATAATTATCCGCGGTAGAAATTTTTTTTCTCTCATCAAAATTTAGTGTTGAGAATTTTTAGTGTTGAACATTAATATTGTTGACTCCAATGTTGAACTGCATTGTATTGTCACGGGTTTTGGTAATCCAGCTTGTAATGAGGGATCATTGCATTCCGATCGCGACTGAACGGCGAGTTTATAATAATAATCTATTTTAACTACGCAGTAGTAATTATTTTCAATAAATTTCCGATTTTATTTTGTAGTGAATATTAATAAATTATACACTTACATTCCTTTTGAGATTCTTCTTGGAACTAGCTTTCATAATTTATATTATATTAATTAATAATGAAATAATTATTTATAATTATTTTTCATAAAATATTTTTGGAATTTTAAATTTTACGTAACGTAATAATTTCTAACATAACATACTAATTTCCGACATAACTTACTAATTCGTGACATCTTCTTATGACATTCCTACTTTCTACAAGAAATTTATTTCCCGAAGGTCCCATTTCAAACTGTTCGGACAGTCTGGCTTCCGCTGAGGGCTGGCGGAGGAAGCCGTTCTCTATAAGTCAGCCCCACTGGCGGTTATATTAAGTTCAGGAAATTACGTCCATTACGCTCGCATAGCTCACTATCCGGACCCTAATCGCGCACACTAGACGAAAGGGGTTGATCTTTACAAAACTCATTTTAAATTGTATATACTAGTGATAAGCATCTTTTGCACGACGTTTAGTGATTCTTCAAAATTTACCTCAGCGCAGAAAATTTTCGCATGCAGCAATAGGGAAAATCATACACATGGTCATTGAGAATGTTGTATGTAACAGAGTGTCACTTTTTATGCAATAGTGGCAGGAAATTACACCCGTTGCTACCCGTGCCCGTTCCATTACGCAGTCGGGAGGAAGCTTTAGCATTATCATCACACATAGCTGAAATAAATAATCTGTCCCTTTTTGTGGAAAGGTGAACGTCTGTACGGTATTTTAGTCTGGAGATATCGCGTACTATTAGTTAGATTGCTTGACCTCAAACCTCAAACGTGCTTCCGTCCTTGTCTGGAGAAAGAGAAATAGCATATTTCCACCTCGTCCAGTCAGTATTATTCAAGTTTCTTGAATAACTCTTCATCACTCTATATTTCAGCACAATTTTTAACGAACAACAAATTTACAGTCAAACGTTGTTGAAGCGTAACATTATCTTGCGAACGCTATTGTAGCTCCATCAGCCAAAGTCATTCCTCCCTATATCTTTAAATCATTAATAAATCCATGTATGTATATTTTTGGGCATCATATGGACTTAAATATAAAAATTTTTAAAACAACTCAACAGAATTAATTTGTTTAAATTAATGTAGTTACTAAACAATAGTAACAGTTATAAAGAATATAACTAATCTCTTGGAAAAGGCGATACGGCCCGCCTACTCCTTACTAGGTTAGAGTGATAAAGAATTCCTCCAGGACCTGGGTACTCTTCAACCTTGCTGAAAGGGACGACGCCTCTTCCTTTCAGAATCGGGTATTGAGACTGGGACTTGTTATATATAAGTATTAGACTGACCTAGGTAGTGGTTGGATTGTTCAAAATGTTTCAATTTTGTGTATAAAATTTATATCACATGCATTGAATGGAGAATAACAGGAAGTCCCCTAATAATACGGAGAGAGAAAACAAATAAATTACTTATTATCAATGCATAGTTGAACTCTTCTCTTGACATCGCGCATTCCTTCTTAGACGGAGAATAGAATAGTTTCATAGCCTATGTTCAATTTTTTAATCACATTGTCAAATTCCAAATGCCTCTCCAGCATTAACGGGAGACGCTATTATTGTTAGTCTATATGTTTCAAACTGTCAGTCGGCTAATTATAAAATATTATCTTAAAGACAATATAAAGTTTAATAAATAAACATCAAGATGCCGCGAGGTGTTCAATAAAAAAACAGAATCTCAGCGAAAATGCGGCGCGGCCCGGGGCTAATATGTTTTCATTTAACAAATTATTTTTAATATTATAAATGATAATATTTTGTACATAACTTGATTGACTGCCGTAATATAGTACCATATTATGAATACGAACCAAATTCATTTTTAGAAAACGAATTTTATAAAATATATTATGATAAAACTATACTAACAGACCGAACGATTAGTCATAATAGACCCGATATAGTTTTACATGACAAAATTAAAAAAATAACTTATATCATTGATGTCGCTATTCCAAATTCCTGTAATATTCAAAAATCTGCTAATGAAAAAATAAGAAAATACACAGATTTAGGAAATGAAATAAAAAGAATTTGGCATTCTCAGACTAGAAAAATATTACCATTCGTTATTTCGGCTACTGGCATTATACCTAGCTCTCTCATTAAAAATTTAGGCATATTAGATCTATCAAAAAATTTATATATAAAGATGCAAAAGTCGGTCATTTTGAATACATGTAGGATAACGAAAGATTTTTTAAATATTTATGTTGAGGGATCAGTAGGATTTATAGGCCCTGTTAGAAGTTCTACCGAGCCGAACCCTCTGATATGAAAATATCTGGAGTCGGTGAATTATTTTCCCATTTGATCTCTGGTGAGTGTTGTTCTTGTATTGTTTTGTATTTATTTTGCTAATATAATGCACTTGCATAGTGTTGATTGACTAGATGATCATTTGTGGAAAAGTGAGTGGAAGGGTTTAGTTTTTCCTATGGGGAAGATTTAACCCGGACATAAAATCGGAAGTAGTATAAAATTAATTAAGTACCATTCAATGATGTATCATATACCGGCAATTAAAATTTAAGACCTTTGTGAAAAAGGTTAAGCTAAACAAACGAAATTGTTTTCTTTTCTTTGTTACACTTCAAGATTGGAATTGTAGCTAATCACTATTCCAACTGTCGGTGAAAGTTCCTACCCAAGTTGTGTTACGATTTATTTTGTTTAGCACCTTCCATTTTCAAAGGTATATGTATAACCAAGAACTCTTCTGTGTTCAAAACGTTTTGAAGAACGTTTTGTCGTTGATGGATGAAGAAGTGCCCATAATAATATATATCAGTACAATTATGTTTATTAGTTTATGGAGTAAAAAAATACGAAACGTAAAAAATGAAGTATCCACGTTTTCAAAATTGATTATTATTATCATGGACCTAAAAAGCCCTGGACAGAGCATTAGTGCGATTTTGCATTAATGGCATTGAAGCAAAGTGGGGAAATTGCCTGGCACCCATCTTGTATGACTAACGTTTGAACTGATTTGTTTGCAAAGTGGTGCATAATGAACAAATATTATATAATTTTTGAGTTGTTAACGCATTTATAACGGCTTATCATTTTTGTTGTGTATTTGATGAGATAAGGAATGGGATAAAAAAATTAAGTAGGTTTTGGCATTTTTATACATCTTCCCCCACACCCCTCGGCTTCGAATTGTTATCGAATTGCTGCGTCCAGGGCTTTTTAGGTCCATGATTATTATGATATTCCCAGGCTTGCCAGAAAAAATATTATACTTAAATACAATATTGAACCAACAAAAAAGCAATTTATTTAGATGGAATGGGTTATGAAAAGTAAGAAATAATTGTTTTTCCCCCGAATGTCAAGCCACTGAATAATAACCATGGAAACGGTTACCAAAAGGTACCACAAAATGACAGATTTTTATTGGTATGCCAAGTCCTCTTCGGTTATTTTATTTAGTCATTGATCGAATGTAGGTACTGCTAATCCCTACTCTATATACCTAATAGTAGTTCTGTGAACAGTAACCCTCCCGTCAAAAAGGATGTTTTTTTTATTTTTTTATTAAATCAAAAACCAAAATTTTCTCCTGAAATCATAAGATTTGTAAGTAGGTACTTTTAAACCCACACCTATTTTATTACATATATTTTAATTACCTTTTTTTATTATTTCAAATAAGGAATTAAACAATTTATAAGTAAAGTAACTATCACAGGTCAGTGGCCGAGTAAGCATCGCGCCTTGGTCCCACCAAGGCGTCGTGAGTTATATTCCTCGGCTGGCTAAGTCCTCCATCACGACACAAGCAAGAACAGAAAATTAAATGACACTCACCTATGGACCGTTATTATACCCTAGCTATTATTTCCTAAGATTATAACCTCGAAAGCATGTGACGCACTAGCGATGAACAAGAAGGCGAACGGAATGCTGTCGTCCGCAAGAACTCCGTTCTTTACGAACTCCATCCTGGTAGTCTTCCTTCTCATCTGAAGGTGTTGATCCAAGTTGTAATGTCAATTACATCTGCTATGGCCTAGTGGGTAGTTATTACGCACGTGACCACATGCCAGGCGATAATATGTTAATATGGAAAATTATTAAAAACGAGTGCCGATGCTGGATCAGTAGATTCAAAACACTTAAAAAGGTCTTAAATAAACACCATAATCAATAACTGGATTCCGGATGATAACCGATCACTTAATAATAGGGCTGAGATGCCATTATAATTTTGATAATTTTTATCCTTGTAAACTGTAAAGATAAACTTGGAAAAAACATCGTTGGCATGACGGGTGATTGATTAGGAATAATGTCCATTACGATTTGATTGTAAGTTGTGTTTAATTACACATTATAAAATTATAACTCTTTGACCTGTTTCAAGGGTCGTCGGTCCGAACGGTGACCCAGCAAGAGGTGAAGGAAATACGTACAGTATTGTCCACTACACTTTGGGTGGTTCAAAAATATAGTTGTACCATACAAGTACATATAATACGTCAAAATACGATTAATGGTGCTAGTTGTAAATAAATACTAAATTCCAATATGCTTCAGTTATGACAATAATATATTGTTCATAACAATATATCTAAATTACCAATTTTTTCAAAATTTCTTTGGGCAGGTACACCGAGAAAAATGAGCATTGTTGATATATTAAGAATTTTTTTAAATTATTGTTAGGTAATCTGGTTAAAATCTGGATTTCAGGCTTGATCTCTTGAGAAACTTTTAGTAAATTTTTAATAAATCTACGGTACGTTTTCATGTACCTGCATTTCCTTAATAAATATCGTGTTTATATATTCGTTTGTTACTAAAAGTTTACTAGGAAAATTAATTCATTCGTTAAGGGCCTGCAATCCCGGTTTTAACCAGATTACCAATTATTTTAAAATATTCTGAATGAATTAGTAATACTCATTTTTCTACGTGTAGGAGTTTTACAAATTTACAAGCACATTTCTTTCGGAAGGAAACATGATTTTGTTAGAAAATTCGATTATATCCCAAAAGACTACATTCATATCGAAGTATTTTGTTCGTACAATGGTATTAAATTATATGTTGGATGAGACAACTTTGAAAATAATTTTATTTCCGATGCGAATAGATAATTCAATGGTCCAAATTAGGAAGTGAAATCGCGGTGAAGCTTACTAACTTAATTTTGGATTCGTACAACCGAGTAAGATGACTCTATCGACAAAGCATTCAATGTCTGGTGTAGACAAACCACACCGACCCGAAGTAATTTCATTTAATTCAGTGAGCTATAATATCATGGAGGGCACTAGATTAGAAAAGTGTTTACAAGGTACCTACTCATTGTTGTCCAAGTGATTCACAACTTTACACTTGCACTTGATACGATTTTATATACTTACCTATTAGATACGAAACCACGTATCATTATTTTGTAAGTCGATGTTCTGATCCTAATAATTTGTAGATTTTCTCAGGCATGTGATTGTCTGTTCGGAATGTTTATTGCCCCTGCATTCCCAATTTGTACCGATTTATTTCACATTTCTCTGTAACTCTTTAATTTCCAAAAAAAATGTTATTTCGGAAGATAATATGTTTACATTTGTTATGCTGAAACCGTAATTAGAATTAAAATTTAATTTAATTAGACAAGCGTACAAAGAAAACATAAAAAACTCCGACAATAAATTCAAGCTTTGGACAAAGACACTACCAATACCATGCTATAAAAGCTTTCAACAGTGTAAAACTTAAAATTAAAATTGAGGAAAATAAAAATAAATTCACACACAAAATTACAAAATGGATTAAAGAACAAAAAAGACAATATTACCAAAATTTCATAGCATAAAATAAAAATAAAACCTACACGTAACACACAAAACCAATATAAACACACATCACTCACAAACATACAAGATTATTTTCAATGTATTATTTTTTAATTTTAAATATATTATTATGTATAATGTATTTTTTTATTTTAAATTTATTATTTTCTCTTTAAATGTATTATGTAGATTATATTTTCATATTATAAAATGAAGGCCTCAGCACTGGCAAGCCACCCAGTGAGGCCAACATTACTGGAAAACTTAAAATGTTAAAAATTTTGTACCAAATAAATAAATAAATTATATGAAATTCTCTCGGTAGATAAAAATCGCAAAGTAAGCTCCGAAAATGATTAAAAACACGTTACGTTCTGTTATTTAATATATTGTAGGTATGGAAAAAATCACATTGTACCTTTTAAATAGAGATTTTTGCTCTATTTCAAACGAGTCGTATTTTATTAAATATTCTGACTATTTTCGCTTGATTTTTTTAGTATAGGCGCGCTCCCTCTAACGTTCGTATTTACATATGTCCCTTTCAAACCATTTTTGAACGCTTTCTATAGGGCCTTAAGTCAAAGCAACTATTTAGACCAAGTTTTTTTTAAATTATGAAGAAAACACAAATGCAGACGACGGTACCTAATTTTTTTTTTGCATTAGCTCCACAACTTGAGGAAAATAATTTCCATCTTAGAGAATGCTGTGTGGAGGGTCTCTTTATGGACAGCAAGGAGGGAAAGTTCTGGGAAGGAAAAGGGGGTGAGGGGTGGGTAGGAATCTGGTGGTCAATGTGTTCAGGAGTGACGGACGTATGCATCCATCCCTCCCACTGCGTTGCAAGGAAATGGGTCGAGAGAGTCTATCGGGAGAGGTCCAATGGTCTTCCTCAACAAGTCTCTGGCAATCCGGCCCGCCACGCAATTGGTAGGCCGAATCCGCCGCCACGACCTAGACAAACCTCGCCCCTGCTAAGTAACCAAACGTTGCGTACCATGTGGGATGACCTATGGGAGATTTATTAGTTATCCAATAAATGGTTCCCGGGGCGGCGGTACCCATGCCCGACTCCAAAACTAATTACCAAACAATATAATAATAACTGGAGAATTCGCCTGCATCCTAACTATTTCTCATAGATTAAGAGGAATACCCAAACCAAAAATATGTATATTATACGGTCAAGATCACACTCAAAGTATACGATACATTAAAAGAAGAAGAAAAGGGTACTTTTCCGCCGAAAGATTCGGTGCAAGGCATCCTTTCCTCTCGTGTTTTCGTCGGCACCCGGCCCTGCTGGCATATAACATTATATCCTTTTCCTCAATGTGAATAATCCAGAACTTGAAAATTGGTTCCACACAGAGAGAAAATTAAACTACCAACAAGATTTACGACAGAATTCAATTTCACTTACAAATCTATGGGTCCTTTTCCCCTCTGGGTATATACTATAAATAAAAACTTTATCAAAACTACTGAAATAGGAACTTTAGTAAATTTTTTTTTTTTTTAAATTCAGAAATCGTCCAATACATTAAAAGTTAATTATTATATACACAACAACAAAATATAGCCTTCAAAACTTGAATTATAATATTCCCTGATTTTTAACAGGTTTACGCAAGTATATTATATATTTAGTAATCAGTTTTTTTTTCATTTGATGCAACTATACATCTATTGTGGTGAGCCCTGGAGACTTGAAATCTACGCAACTTTTTTTATTTTCTATTTACACATTGTCATGAAAAGCTGCAAGACTTTTAGCTACCTTAACATTTATGGGGAATTCATTGAACATTTTAAAACCTTTATATAATATTGTTTTGTGTTTCCGAAAAATTTGTCTAAGGAAGCCTAAAATCGTTACAGCTTCTCCGTAGGATAGCCAAAAACTGTATTATTAATACTAACCCTTTTAAACATGTAATCTGGTATCATATTATATAAACTAAACGTTGCCACACACTTAGAATATTGAGTTGGCGTTGCATGGTTTTTATCCTAGTATATCTGCTACAGCACCATATAGACCTCATAGCTCTGTTCTGAATTATTTTTATTATTTTAAGTTCTGTATTATTGCTCAGAACAATTACACTTATGCTGTAATTCAGGTGTGATGCTACAGCGGTGTTGTAGACCAATTTCCATGATTTTTTGTCTAATTTACCCTTTAAGTTAAGTTATGTTAGTTTTTTGGGCTGGAATTCATAGGTCGATACGATATAATGACTTTAATTACATCAAGAGATCCTATTTCTTAATTCATGAAGTACATTTGGATATAGCAAAAACTCTGAAACTCGGGCGAAACCAGGTAGTTTTCCGGTAGGCCGGTTTCCACTCAAACCATATTTGCTCTCGCCGGGTTTCGAACTCGCTACCTCCCGTCCAAATTGCTTGCCAATAAACTAACCACTTAGTAATCTGGCGCGGAAATTATATTAACTAACGAACGCACTTTTTTTACAATAACTGCACTCAGTACTACCCTAAGAAAAATGGTTTCCCTCGGGGCCTATCTCATCGGGGATCCTAATATAGGGTAGAAATCTAATGATTTGTGTATCTAGGAGTGACGGACGTATGCGACCCACTGCAGCGCAAAGCGACGGGTCGAGTAACCAGTAGGAGAGGTCGAAGAGTCTCCCCAAACTAGCCTTCTCAGATTGGTGGGCAGGCGCATCCTGAACACACCTCACCTAAAGAACCCAGGCACCCCTGCTAAATCACCAAACGTAGCGAACCACTTAGGGTGACCTATGGTAGAGGTGTTGGTTATCCAATAAATGGTTCCTGGGGCGGCGGTCCCCAACCTCGCCTCCCAAATTGGACTAATAATGAATATTGTAAGAATCTCTTCATGTTATTCGCAATCCGGTTAAAATCGGTATTCCAGGCCTTTAATGAATGAATTGATAAAGTTCCTAGTAAAATTTTAGTAAAATAGGAATATATTATCACGATGTTCATAAAAAAAGTCTAATATTTTCGCATTTCGTCATTGTACATTATCAAGGCAAATTCAGGTGCATGAACAAATGTTAAGATATATCGGGATAATTGGTTATATTTGATCTAATTTGAAAAAATTCTTAATAAATTAGCTATATTCACAGAGAGAGTAAAAAAATCTGCATCAACCTCACCTCATGAATCCCTCCCCCCGATCCCCCGCAGTCTTCAACGTAGCGAACCACTTAGCTATGGCAAAGCTGTTGGGGCGGCGGTACACAAATCCGCCTCCCAATTAAAAATTATTTCTCTTTGAAAAGTGAATTTATAAGCACTTTCACAACAATTTTATATACTAGTTCATAAACACGCCGCAATCTTCTACGACGGCGGTTGCCGGCGGAAACACTTGTGACATTGTGAATCAGCTTTGATTGCCCGCCGTATCAGGTCTTGAGGAAGGTCAGCGCCGACCTTTTTGTTTTATTCCACACCTCCAACACCCCCCCCCCCCCCCCCTTCCCCCCACCCAACACTACATAACCATATAAAATGTCGCCCACTTTGCAGGTTGACCACAACCTTACTGAATGACTTAAATTATTTTTAGTTACTGTTTTTACAGAATAATATTGATTTGCTTTATTCTAAAAATAAGTTTAACAGTTATATTACATACTTTTATTATGTTTTACCTACTTACTTAGGTACATATTCCATACTCGTGTATTGTTTTAAATCTCTTCGATACCTTCCCATAACAGTAAAAATGTTTAAATAATATTTATATAGCCTTGAAAATCGCCTCAAGGACTCTTATAACCGAATTTGTTTTTCCCTTTTTTTATTCCTCTTTTTACCATATTTTTTAGTAAACAAATAAGATGTACTATAAGTTGTTTTTACATTCATGTATAATAGTTTACAAAGTAATTTTATGAAACGGGATCCCACGTAGGCACTGCCTGTATGTGATTAATATAAGTAATGAATTAAATACTGCGACTTACAATAACTAGTGACTTACATCTAATAGTTAGTTATAGCTAGTAACTCAAAACTAATACATATTTATGACCATGTAAGTAGGTATATCCAATTAGGTACTTTACAAAATGCTTTAAGGTAGGCATACTTATAATTATGAATCAAAAAATTATAAACCTACATACGGAACAATTATTTTACAAGCAATAATTATTCGCCTGAAACACTCATCCACATTGAAAAATCTCCTGATAAAAGATTCATGACGCCAACGGGACTCGAACCCGTGTCCCTTCGATTTCCGATCGACAGCTCTGACCACTGAGCTATGGCGGCTTATCTCTTATCCGCGAAATAATTCAATATATACATGTGACATATTGTGCGAGGAAAAAATTAATATGAATGGAACAAACTGCTTACATGTACAAATGAAGTGTTATAACAAAAAAATTGATATTATCTCTCTATACAGAACGCACTCGTCTACTGTATGTTTGTTTATAGAAGAATTAAGACATGTGTTATTAAACTACAGAAACGCGAATACAATAGTTTTAGGTGACATTAATTTAAATATATCGCACGATTATACATCGAACTATAAAGATAATTACTTAAATATGATGGCGGAATTGAATTATGTGTCGTGTATTAACTCTTACACCAGAAACGTCAATGGGCAACGTCCATCATGCATTGATCACATTTTCACAAATATCAAGGATATAAATAATTTAAACTCGGGAATTATAAAAACCTCAATTACCGACCATTACATCACTTTGCTACACTACAATTCAATAATACCTCAGGCGATAAACCAACATTGCGGACAAACTGCTAATAATAAGAAAGAAATATCTATTGTTAATATCGAATCTTTGAAAAATAAATTGTCATCTGAATTATGGTTAGATATTCTCCGAAGTGAAAACGTCAACGAGTGCTGTAAAATATTTGAAAATAGATTAACGAACTTTATAAATGATTCAAAAAAAATTATTCCAAAAGGAAATACAGCAAAATTTCGTAAAATCAAACCGTGGATAACACATGGGCTTGTTGTGTCCATAAGACACAAAGAATGGCTTTATAAAGAAACAAAAAAAAAACCACTAGACATTAAATTAAATGTTCATTTTAGAGAATACAAAAATAAATTAACCACGCTCATAAAAAACACAAAAGAAATTTATTATAAAAACAAACTTGATAATTCTGAAAATGACAGTAAGAAAGTTTGGAATATAATCAATGAAATCATGGAAAATAAACAAAAAACCAAAAGTAATACTATTAAGAGTGTAATACAAAACAATAACATAATTAACTGTATTGAAGAACCTAAAAAAGGAGCAAACGCTTTTAATGATTTCTTTGCAAATATAGGAAAGAGTCTAGCAGAAAAAATTACCGTGAAAAAAATAAATAATATGTATATTGAAAATATTCCGAATATAGAAACTAAACTTGAACTCTTCGAACCAACCAATCCGTCTGAAATTGTACAAATTATATCAAAAATGCGAGGTGGTTCTGCTCCGGGATTTGACGGTCTCACCGTAAAAACACTAAAAATCATTAAAAATTATGTTTCTACACCAATCTCTCATATTATAAACAATAGCTTTAAGACAGGAGTTTTCCCGAGCACGTATAAGAAAACCATAATCTCTCCAATATTTAAGTCCGGTAGCCCGGAGGACATTTCTAATTATAGACCCATTTCACTCTTATCTAATATATCGAAAATTTTTGAAAAAATTGCTAAAAAAAGACTAACTGCATTCTTAAATAAAAACAAAATTATAAATGAAAATCAATTCGGTTTCACAGAGGGAAAAAGTACCCAAGATGCCATTGCAAAAATTTCATCTAGTATTCAGAGTACCCTGGACAAATCAAATAAATGTATAGGAATTTTTATTGACTTAAAGAAAGCATTTGACAGTATTTCCCATGAAAAACTTATATTAAAATTAAAAGAAAATGGCATTGACCACTTAGCCCTTAAATGGATAGAAAGCTACTTAACAGAGAGACCTTAAATTGTAAAATTAAACCAAACTTTTAGTACACCACTAACAAGTACATTTGGCATTCCTCAAGGCACGGTCCTCGGACCATTACTATTTTTAATGTATGTAAATGACATTTTCCAACAGAAAATCAAAGGTGAATTAATCTCTTATGCTGATGATACTGTTTTATTAATAAAAGGTCAAACATGGGAACTAGTTAACAAACTTGCAAATGAATGTATTAATATCTTAAAATCATGGTTTGATAATAACCTACTCACACTTAATGCTAAAAAAACAACATATGTATTATTTTCACTACAAAAAATACCTAAACACAAAGTAAATATCATAATCCATGATGAAAATTGTGACAATGTCAACTGTAAACTACTTAATCCTATGTGTACTGTAATCAACTCTTCTTCTGAAATTAAATATCTTGGTGTGATCATCGATGAAAATCTGAAATGGAAAAGCCATATTAGGGAGTTAGTAAAGAGAATAAGGAAATGTATATATATATTTGTTAGGTTAAGAAATATTTTAAATGTGAAAATACTAAAAAATGTATATTATGCTCTTGTCCACTCCCTGCTTATTTACGGAATCATAGGTTGGGGAGGATCTTATAAAAACAACCTAAACTCAGTAAAAGTCTCGCAAAAAATTATTATAAAAGTAATACTTAAAAAAATGTCTACTTTCCCAACAAAATTGCTTTTTAAATTGTTTCCAGTACCAAATATTGATGATATATTTAAGCAAACTTCCATTATAAAAATGTGTAAAGAAAAAAATAACAAAGAATATCAAGAATTTTACAAACTCATGAGAAATGGAAATCAATTTATTACGCCAATCTTTAAAACAACTCAAATGCAAAACCATTATATTTACCAAGCCATAAAAAACTACAATAATCTCCCTTCCGAATTGCGCTGTATTACGAACCAACAAGAACAAATAAATAAAATCAAACTTTTTTTCCAAAAAAACTTATATTAAACAAAAAAAAAAAATATATATATATATATATATATTATTATAATATATATTATTACTATTATATCACATAATGAATTATGAATCTAAGTAAGAATCGTGGCTCCCTTATCAGGCACAAGAGCTCCTCTTTTCTGATAAGGTATACATGACCAATTATGAACCTTAATATTATATTTTGCAAAATATGTATGTATTAATGTAACCCATATGATGTATATTAAAATAATAAAAAAAAAAAAAAAAAAAAAAAATACTTGTGTTTCATTCAACAATTACTGCTTTCAGGCGAATAATTATTGCTTTTAAAATAATTGTTACCCTTTGTGCTATGCATAAAAAATCTTGTCTTAAACATTAGTTTACCAAAAAAATAATAACTACATACGGAAGATATTCGTATCTTTATTATTATATTTTTCATACAACATAATACATCTCAGTGCCCGATTTTAAATAAAAGTATCCTCACTAAGAAAATAGAATATTGCTGATTTATTAAATTAGTTAAAAGCGAGATTTCTGGCCGCTTCCTAAAAAATGTTTTTTACATTTCTAATATATCGGAACACGTGTTCATGCACCTGAGTCTGCCTTAATAATATCCATTGACGAAATGTGGAAATATTCGGATTTTTATGAACACGTGTTTCAACACGTATCTTACATTCGTATCTTACTGAATGTTTTTAACCGCATTACGAATAATTTGAATAAATTAGCAGTATTTTATTTAAGTAAATTTTCTGAAAAATAAAATATTTAGGTACTCTCATATTCGAATGTACGTTATATCCTTAAAATAACAACAGTTTTCATTTCAGTTTATTGCCAGATCCAAATATCGCTATACAGTAATATCGGGTCGGTCCGCATTCCGGCGAGTTCAGTAGAGAGAAGCTAGAAGCCATCAGGAGCCGCCGGCCCTAGTGATTAATATTCAAACTTGTTGTGGGGCAATCATAAATCTTATCATCATAAAACCAAGTTGGATGTTGTGGGGGAGGGGGTGGGTTTGGGCGGGGGTGCTTTGCGGAAAGCCAAGATGGCCGCCGAGCGCCATGGATCTGGGATTTCTAGGTATGGATTTGAATTTTAATAGGGAAATTGTTGTTTTCTTATAACGTGATCGTATTGCTGCTGAAGATTAGTAGACCAACAAAATATCTGTAATTTTATAAAATTGCGATTAGTAAAAATAAGACATTTGCACAATGTCACTGTTTTTTTTTTACAAAAAAAAATATATTTTGCTGATTTTTTTATCACTCTCACAAATTTTCTAGACTATTGTTTTATTCCCTATGAGAAAATCAGAATAGACTGTGATTAACAAGAAAATGTAAAAGATTAACTGGAGAATTCGCTTGCATCCTTCGCAAAGGTTAACATTGACTGCAGAAAATAAACCCTTACACAAGGGCATTTAGGGGGTAACCCATACATAGTATGAGAGTATCTTCCGCTCTGGACGTGCCGCAAATAAACTAGGTATTTATTTGATTTGAGATTTTCACGGCCAAAAGTATGATGGTGATTTATTTTTGGGGTATTATGCCGAATTGCGTTACCTCCTTATTTTGCTAACACAGCATAATACCTCATAATAATAATAAAAATAATAGATAATAATAAGTACATACTCGACTCATATCGCCATATTATTGTAACATTACTGCCACTAATGCAGAACAAAATTTGTTAATATATCGCCTACATAGATTGGAAAATGAATACTTTGATTTTAATTCATTATTAAAAAAAACTTACCTTATGTACTTTTTTTAAATTTATTCTTTATAATTAATTTAACTTTATATTTAACCTTACACTTTACACCGTAAATTATATTTTATACTCTACTTTATACCTTGTACATTTTAACTATGTTTTTATATTTATGTTAAGGCACGTGTCGTGCCGTCTGTATTTAAATAAATAAATATTATTTAATTTAATTAATCGTGAAATAGCATAAATTAAATAAATTTCTTTCACACGCCTGGATTTGATTTCGCCACCTCCTGCCTACATAACATTGTGTTATTAAATAAAATTTTGTGTGCCTATTACCTTTTTGAGTCATTCCATATTAACGATGTTCAACAAATTAAACACATCCTTGAAATATTAAAACAATCAACCAACAATCTTCCTCCCTGGCGGGGTAGTTCAAGGCAGAGGTACCCAGGGGTGGCCAGGCCCGGCCCGGAGCCCAAACCAGGGCCCAGCTATCCACCGCCAGCAAGTAACTAAGCTGATTAAATATATCTGTTGGTATAAAGTATTCAGCGAGCTCCTCCCACGCTCAAGACCCTTTTCTGAAAGGATCCCAGGAGCGTACAGTTCTCCTAAACTTGCTTCTTACTGTAAGCAGCCAGTGGCGTAACACCAAATAAACTGTTACGTAATATTTTATTATTGAAGACCATATTTCCGATTCCTTAACGAAAATTTTAAATAGAAAAATTAGAAAAAGACACTAGAGGAAGGAAAAAGACACTAATAGAAACTAAAGATCTAGGACGCTACGTAATATTTCATCATTTTTACACAATTAATTCATTTGCTTTCTTCCGCCTATTTGATTACCTACGTGATAAAATGATAAGTTCTTGTTGATGGACGTATAGGTTACGGGTACAAAATACGAAGGGAGAAAATTACTGATAACAAAAATATTGTTAATTTATTAAGAATCACTTCAAATTATTCGTAATCCGGTTAAAAACGTGATGCAGGCTTTTAACGAAATAATCAATGAACTAATTAATATACTAATAAACTTTTAGTAAAATTCTATGGTATTATCACGATGTTGGAAAACGTGTTCATAAAAATCATAATACATCCACATTTTACCATTATATATCATCAAGACAAATGCAGGTGCATGAACACGTCTTCCAAAACGTTAGGAATTTACCAAAAGTTTATCAAGAAATGACCTGCAATCCCGTTTTTAACTGGATTACCAATAATTTGAAGAGATTTTTAATAAATTTGTAATACTCATTTTTCTCGGTTCAAATAACTATTTTCTTTCTAATGAGTACCCAAACAATATTTTCGACTTTGATCGGAACAAACAATACTGATAAAACACTGAAACAATGGATCGTCATAACAAAAGTCTGCGCCTGTACTACCGCCCTACTATATCGTGTCAAAAGCAGGAGCTAAAACTGCAAAATGACAAACACGACATAAAATTTTCAAATAATGACCGTATTCTCTATAAAAAAAAATGATGTATGCAATGCGTATTCAAGGGCAGACTCGCTTCTGTCAGTATCGAAAAAGGTCGTGCCTTTCGGTATGAAATAATAATACAAACGTTCCATTTAAACAACTTTACCATCGAAGTAAAAAAATACCATTAAGTTGGAAATAAATATGGAAATTTTATGTATCCAGTACCTACCTAACTGTGTTACAATTCGCGTACATGAAGGGTTTTCAAGGATATTTGATAGGTAATTCTAATCAATTTCAGATAAAGCCTGCTGATTAGCCACTCTCAGCAAAAAAACTAGTTGGTAAGTTTTTATTTTTGCATTATTTGCTGTTTTTTCCACTGCCTATCCTGATTAAAAACCATTTGCATGCCACCGGTAGAGATGACAAATACCATACTGTGTTGCCACAATATATTCGATCACATACAAACAACGCATACCCTTCTCACGACATGACCCGACTCAATTATTTGATAAGCTTAAGAATGCCAGCCAGGTACCTAACTACTTTACTGACTCTCTGACTAACCTCTTCCCTATCTCATTCCCACTCCCTTCAGCCTGACAACACAAACCAAACTAAGGATGCCATAACTCCACTGGCTCCGAGCAGTTGTTACATAAAAAAATTAAAAGTTATTTTTAAAATATTATCTAAGATGCGCCACCACGCGCGCCACTGCCTCTACCCAAGCCGTATACACGTTTATTAGTGTACGATATAATGTTTCGACAAACTAGCAATACAGTTCTAAAACTTATTCCATAAATTACCATAGTGTACACATTGTAGAATATTCGCTGGCAGAATTTACAATGCTCCACCCTGGCTCAGGGGTAGTGGGTGGGGCGGGATGGGCCGGGGTGGGGCAGGGGGTTTAGGGGTACCTGGGGTGGGCAACTCTTGAACCACGCTCCCCAAGAACACCTCCAGATTCTGGAAACAAACGGTTTCTACTAGAACGTTAAGGGTTGAAAGTTAGAAATATTTATCGTGATTAATTTTTTCTGGTTATTATGCCGAATTGCGCTTGTCCGAAACGTTGGCTAAAGAAGGATGAAACAGAACAGGGCATAATAACCCACAAAAAAATTACTTCAATATATTTGGGAGTGGAAATCTATTTTTAAAGCTGTTATTATATTATTAGTATTTAGACTTACATCAAGTAGGGACCTAAATTGTGATATACCAAATATATTGAGTGGGTAAATATTAAAATAAAGACTTATAAGACCTATATATAGGAATGTTGTACCTCTATATCTAAAAATAATTTTTACTATTTCATGAAAAAAGATCCCTGAGGGGTACGTGTGGTAAAACGATAAAAAAGATTCAATTTGGTAAAAAGATTTTAAATGAATGCAAGGCTAGATTAAGAAAGGGATGATTAGATGGTTTGGGCATTTAGAGCGAATGAAACAAGAAATTAGTGTAAGGAGAATATATGAGAATGCTAGAAGGAATGGTTTCGTATAAAGTTCTAATTAAAGTTTGCACAATAAAACCAACATGAAAATCTTTATCTATGCTTAGGTTCAAAATTTTAATATTTTTAATTTCATACGTCGATTTGTTACACTAAAATTTAAAATCTTTTCATACTTCACTTTTTCAAGTGCTTTCAAAAACAGTATATTATTTTGAAATACGTTCGAAAATATCGAATTTATCTGGAATCGAATGGGATTCGAAAATTCAGACAGTTCACCCATTCATTTCTTTCAGCACTTTTGTTCAGTTTGTAATGTTTCAAATGCGCCATATACATCTTATTTTTTTAATTTTACGTAAAAACAAATACTTTTTTAGAAACTAGATAAAATTATATTTCCGATGTATGCATTTAGAATAAACATTACCATTTTTAAATAATAAAATTTTAATATCAAACTTGAAAAATGTCGTCAAAAACGCCAACCACATTTTTTCTTTTTTTTTTTTTTCTTAACTTAATATTTCGAAAGCACATAAATTTGGTTGAGGAAATTTGTAAGAAAACTGTAAGTTCGCTTTTATCTCGTTCATATAATGAAAAATAAGAAATTATTCTTTAACTTCAACCGATTGTTACGATAGTGACGCGAAATACGAATTATTAATTTTGACTATTTTTAGTATTTCATTAGTGGCATCCAGCATAAATATTTTAATCAAATTGGAAAGATTTTTTTTCTCTTTGTAACGTCAAAAAAATTATGTATTTATGATAGAAAAAATATAAAAATACTTAACTATGAAAGATTATAAAAAAAGGACGCGCGGTCATATATGACCCTAAAACGCTGGAGGGGTTAAGAAGTACATGGCAAAATGTCAGAGTGTTGAGGAGTTAAAACTAATAATAAGGTAAAGGAATGTAGAATAGGGATAGGAGATGCTCTCGATACATTTTATACCTATTCAGGCATTAATTATTGGTGAACGTAAGCAAAACTTAATCGAATTTAATGTTTCGAAAACCCAATCATGACAATGATTGTTTCCTTCAACGGAAACAATCTTTTTCAACATGCCTTCCATTTTTACGCTTGGTGTAACTCTAAGGATGGGTTGTGTAACAGAATTTGAAAAATTCATCAAACTTTAAAGTTGATTTTCAATTCTGTGAAACAACCCGTCCTAAGTGACCAGCTTAGGCACGGGGGCTCCATAGAAACGACAAATCGCTATTACGCCCCACTGTTGTATTTTGATCTGAAGCCACAAAATACCTGAAAATACCATTTACTCTGAGCAGAAACGGGCGGTCCGTTTGATATATTCTCATCACTTAACAAACGGCCTTCTGTGCCTTTTCTTCAGGGCCTCCTGTGTGGAGTTAATATAAAAAAAAATAAAAAAAAACGGATTGCAATCCTTAAAGCACAGGTGTCAAGTAGGTAAGCTGTCCCTGTTCTACCGGTATTATAATTGAAGATATTCCGAGGAACTAGCGTCATTGATCCCTTCGGCACCGGTGTATATAATACATGTACACCAACGTATTTACATTGTTGACATTGATCACATGAGAACGGATCGCTTCTACGATCCGTTCGTGACTTCAACAGTTCGGTTGTGGAACTATTTGCTATCATGATAGCTGTTTACGGGTTCAATACCATTATCAAACCATGGTTACATCTCATTGAGACGACTTATCAATATAATTTTATTTACCCCTCCCTAATTTTTATTTGTTTTTCGGACAAAACTATCTTGAATGAATTTGGTAGCTAAAGAAAACCACTGACTATGTGACTATTTGTCCATGAGAACGGGTCGCTTCTATGACTCGTTCATGAGTTCAACAGCTCGTACGTGGAACGAGTTGCAGGCCTCGTGTTTTCTCCGAGAACCATGTTCACTCCTTCCTCTCCTCGATTAGACCCTCCACTCGGTGTGGAGTTAATGAATTATTTTTTTAAACGTCGGTTTAATAATCTGAAGGTTATTCGATTGTTATTTTAAATCGTGTATTATGTATGGGAGATTGGGGATGTTTCCTAAAGTTAGTTATGTAAGTGCGTAAACGCAAACATTTGGTAGGTAAATCGGGTTGATTATGACGAAATGTATTTGTTTAAAATTAGTGACCTTAGGCGAGTCCAGTCCATTATTTTCAAATAAGTTGACTTGTTGACCACCTACTCACCTATTAGAGTTAGATATTTACTTTGTCAGAACGTAAGTTTATGATTGTTTTTGCTGTTAGTTATTACGCTATAAGAATATTAAGTAAGCTGTACAACCCATAATATGATAATACAAGCTAAAGAACAATATTAAAAGCTTGTTGCAGGAGTCTTGTAAAGCACTGCACTTAATCATAGGTTTAGGTGTAGCCTAAAAGCTCGATAAATTAAAAGCCTCCTCATGAAATATTATTCTGCATCGTCCTAAACTTTGCCAAGCACCGGCCCCTGGTCTAACTATCAGTTGAATTATTTACACCTCAGCGTATAATAAATTAAGTATTCATTAAAGTAGAGTTATTAGCCGTTTACTTGGCAACACGGCACGTGTCGTTTTTGGTTTCGATCGCATAACGTCTTTCAAACAGGATCTGTGTTGCTACGCATTACAAACAAAACGTTATCTTACTGAATAAAGATATACAGATATTTCTAAGTACCGGTTCTTTCACAGAATTTTAACAATTCATCAAATTAATTTCAAATTTTATTTTCGAGTTCTGTGAAAGTTCTATTCGAGTTCTGTAAACATTTCAGTTTTGTGAAACAACTGGCCAATAACGATAACGACAATAACAGAACTTGATTAGAAACTTCACAGAACATGAAAATCAACTTTGAATTATGATGAATTTTTCAAATTCTGTCAAATAACGCGACCTAAAATTGATACATTGAAAAAATTGGTGTCCGGATAACGCATCAAAATGACAAATCAACTCGCCCTTATTAAGTGATATTAAATAAACTAGGAAACAAAAAACTTGGTTAAATAAAAATAAAATGTCTTCAAATGATTCGTTATCCGGTTAAAGATGGTATTGCAGGCCTTTAACGAATGAATTGATCGATTTCCTAATAAATTTCAAGTAAAACACGAATTTGTTATCGTGATCTCGGAACACGTGTCCATAAAAATTCTAAAAACTGAGTCGACTCCTAGAGCCCAAAGGGGAAGTTTGAACATTTTAAATGTTTTGAGCTTATTTGCGTCACACGGACACGCCACTTCTAGAGAAGATAAGTTACTTAGACAACGTCCAGTGGACACACTTGAGATTTACCGCATTTAGTATTGCACATAAGTTCGTTGGTCAGAAAAACTGTCAGCAGCTGACACAAACACGTCGCTATTGCCTTTGTTGTATAAAAATGCCTTCCTGTGCTTTTGAGGTGTGTACAAATCATTCTAGAGCAAACTGACCCACTGACGGGCGAGCATGTCCGCGGGCTTATCCGGCGGACTTCCAAACAAAAATAGTCGTCGCTCGCATGCTCGCTGAAATCATGCTAGTCACGAACATGCTCGCCCATCAGTGGGCCGCTTAAACTTGCAACTGGTGTCGCGAGGCACGCACGCAGAAACGATAGGCGTTTATAATAATATGACTCTTTCACCCGTACACATGTTTTTTCAAATGACTATCTCTTTATAATGCTTTCCGTTCTATTTAACTATGAATGACGTTATTTGTAGCTATTTCAGTCATTCACACGTTACATTCGGTGTGGTTCTTATGCGTTTCGTTATTCACTTTCAATCTAGAAACAGGAACATACTTTATGTTTTGTTGGATAACTATGAACATAATGCGTCTTTGTATCTATGTCGACCAGTTTAGGGCTATTTTTTAGTTAATGAATTAAAAAATGTCTTGTTTTAATTTTACAGTAATGTCCGGTTAGTTTATTTCTTACAAAGACAGCATTAATCTTAGGCACCGGACAGAACACAGACCAAAGGCGAAACCATTATATTCAAACTGAACATATTAATTTATGAACTGTACAGCTACCAGCTACTAGGGAGAGATAAAAGCAGTGGCGTTGTTATCAAATGAGTATATATGCGCAGTGAACTCCCAAGTAGATAGATTCATATTTTTTTATCATTGAAGACAATATTAGCTACTCTCAAACGAAAATTTGAAACAAAAAAATCTGAAAATGATTCTGTCGTATCTAGAAATTGAACCTTTTTTCTTAGTGCGACCGATTATTTTTCCAATTTGTTTCAAATTATTATCTTCAGTGATTGTTTATTACAATTTGAGGTTTTAATCATTAAGTTATTCCAAAAATAAAAAATAATATTTTGTTTTATAATATTGTTACAAAAATAAATATGAATTATTAATAAAATATGTAGTATTATAAACATGAACTGGCAGTTAAAAACCCGTTCAGTGGTTTTTTTGCTTCTAGGCCCTAAGGGCGGCGCTTACTTGGGCTTACTCGCCCAGTTTAAGTGATGCTAACAACAGTTACATTTAATAAGTAGATATTAGGTCATTCAAAGAGATAAGGTGAGTATATATTGTTAAAACACGGAAGAGGAAGGAGTTTATGAATAATAACATGTTCAATTTAGGCATAATAAGAATGACAGTTGTTTGCATAAATGAAATTGATTCTTTCAAATGAAACACTATTATTCAGTACATGTCTACCACTGATTTTAACTGTTATTGTATCTAAAAGAATCCGCTCCCATAGGAGACTTGCAGTGCTGACATATGATGTGTTACAACCGTCAATGTCTATAAGGTAAATAAATATCTTATAGTTTGTCACAACAATTAAAGATAGTTATAACAAAGTTGACTGAAATAATAGATTATTACTAGAGACCGGATTATATGCATTTGCATATTTGCATATGCAAATGCATATTTAGACCCTTTTCAGCGGTAGTTGCATATTTTAGCAAATAATTTGAGATCTTACATATTTACGCTTGATATCGTTCAGATGCCTCACATAGCGACACTATAGGCGTCAGATAGTAAGGCGCGCGGCCAGCGAAGCTGAGCGAAGAACTGATAACTGATCTTACTGATCGCTACGGCTGACGGCCGGAGCGGGGGGGAACCTCTCTCATCTTCGCCTGCGCTCGCGCCTACTCGGCTTGATTCGGCTAATTGCCGAAAACAATTCATTCATTCGTATGAGGGGTGATTTGGTATATTTTTATGGTAATTCAGTGAATTGCGAATTTTGTTTTTGACTGGTCGCACGCGCTGTTCTTTAGAGTTTCGTCTATTGTTTTGTTTGTTTGCACGAAGTTGTACATTGTAAAAGTGAACCATGCCCCCTGATAAAAAAGTGCCCACACGTGGATAGCTGAATATCCTAGAATATTTACATACGACGGAAAAGTTTTATACTGCCGAGTTTGCGAGAAAAACATTTCTAGCACAAAAAAGTTCCAAATAGACCAGCATGTCAAAACCAGTGTTCATATCGCAGGAGTGCAGAAAAAGGGCCCACGACAACATGTTTTTACATTGGCTAGTAGCAGTAACAGTGAAGTAACCTCCAAAGGTAAACAACAAAATCACTTTAGCATTTTTTTTTTTTTTTTTTTTTTTTTTTTTTTTTTTTTTTTTTTTTACAGTAATACCGCACAAGAGTCCCAACTGCTCCCGTCTGGAGCCAGTGAGACTATGGCATCCCCAATTGGGGGATGTTGTGAGGCTGAAGGTAAGTGGGGAAGGGAAAGAGGAAGGTGGGGAAATACCTGGCTATTCAGATCTAGTCACTAAACACGGCTAAAGCCATTTGGAGCAACGTTTCAATTCTGAATGGTGGTCTTACACCAGGGCGATACTGGTAGTATCTTCCACTCTGGAACGTGCCGCAAATATACTATATATTATTTTAATTAATTAATTGTGAAATAACACAAATTAATCAAATAAAATTTATTTGCGCACGCCGGGTTCGAACCCGCGACCTTCGGAATGGCAGTCCAATGCGTTACCACTGGACTATGCCGGCCGTCAAATCTAAGCATGGATCTATGTGAAGCATTTCTTGCAAGCAATATCCCTTAATACAAACTGACAAATCCTGCCTTGAAGGATTTTCTCAGAAAATATTGCATAAATCAAAATATACCGGATGAATCTACTTTAAGTAAAAATTACATACCATCAATTTATCTACATGTGCTGGAAGAAATACGCAATAAACTCAAGGATAACATCATATGGATTTCAGCTGACGAAACCACCGACACTTGCGGCCGTTACATTGCAAATTTGATTGTTGGTGCATTAAAACTTGAACCTTCACCTTCCTATTTGGAGGCCTGCAGAGAACTTGAAAAGGCAAATCATTCTACGATCGCCAGATTTGTGAATGAGGGTATAAAAAAAATATTTCCTGAATCTTCTGCGGATGAAAATGTGTATGTGTTGCTCTCAGATGCTGCCCCCTATATGATCAAAGCAGGCAAAGCCCTCCAAGTATTTTATCCCAATTTGATTCATGTGACGTGTTTTGCTCACGCAATTCACAGACTCGCCGAAGAAGTGAGATCCACGTTTGCGAATGTAAATAACCTGATTTCATCAGCAAAGAAAGTGTTTCTTAAGGTGCCTGCTCGTATAAAGGCCTACAAAGAAAAACTGCCAAATATCCCTTTACCTCCTGAGCCAGTAATAACACGTTGGGGTACATGAATCGAAGCTGCGATGTTTTACCATGAACATTTTGAAGCCATCAAGGGTGTTATCAACGACTTCGATAGTGCAGAGGCTTTGGCAGTTTTCCAGTGCAAAGAATCGTTTGACGACGCCAGTATTAAAAAAACCTAGCTATGATTACCACTCATTTCGCCTACATACCTGCAAGTATAAAAACGCTTGAAACTCATGGATTGGCGTTGAATGCATCCATTCAGGTTATGAAGGAAATTCGCCTTATGAATTCCTCGTTGCCAAAGCTATTCCCGAGTAAACTCAAAGAAACATTTGAAAACATACTGAATAATAACCCAGGGTTTGAACCTGTCTGCCAAATTGATAACTTCATCAACGGGGCAGGTGAAATTTTGCCCGAAACAATAAGTTCAAAAATCGCACACAAATTTAAATTCTGTCCAGCCACATCAGTAGACGTAGAACGTTCCTTTTCCGCTTACAAAAATATATTGAGCGATCGTAGACACAATTTATCTACAGAACATTTAGAACAGTACTTAGTCATATACGTTTTTAAAGGTAAATTCTAAATTTTATTGTTAAATACATTTTATAATTGATATTTTCGAAAATATAATTGTTATCCTTGAGAACTAATGGCTTACTAAAATAAAAAAAATATGTAAAAATACGACTTCCTGTATTATTTCATGTTGCATATTTTGACCCTTTTTATGGATTTTCGTGCATATTTTAGCTATTTTTATTGCATATTTGCATGCATATTTTGGGCTATTTTTGTTGCATATAATCCGGTCTCTAATTATTACATATTGATTAATTGTATCCGTGTTAATGAATAATAGGATCGTAATTGTGCGATGAGATTAGCAGTCGGTTTAATAAAAAGGTATTAATTTTACTCAAACTGATGGTAATTCTTTACCTACAACTGCAGTTTTTATCACGCATTAAAAAAAACATTTGATTTAACTCAATGACAATAAAGAACAACTTTTAGGATTTACGATTTTTCAAAATATTTGATATTTAATATTATTTACGTAAATAATAATTTACGGGAAAATTTGCCAACTGACGCACCATTTTGACAGAACACCCATATGAAGTTTTTGCATAATTCGCGTTTGTTTGAAGGCAGTGTAGGCACTGCCAACCTAACAATAAAACCATATGAAACACAATCGGATGCTAGAATATAAAATATGGCTAATTTATTAAAAATCTCTTCAAATTATTCGTATTCTTGTTAGAAACGGAACCACAGGCCTTTAACGAATGAATTGTCAGATTTCCTTATAAACTATCAGTAAAACACGAATGTGTTATGGCAATGTCGGAACACGTGTTCATAAAAATTCTAATATTTTCGAATTTCCTCTATGTATAATAACAAGATAAACGCAGCTGCATGAACACTTGTTCCGATACATTATGAAAGTCCTAATAGTTTATTATGAAATGACATGCTATCGACTTTTAAACAGAATTTTAATAAATCAGCATCGGATGAAAGCGTAACTCAAATAAATACTAAATTATTATTGGATGCACCAAATATTTTTTGCATTTTGAGTTTTGAGTTTTTTTATCGCTTTTTTAAGGATTTTTCTTTTTAGCATTTCACGATCCGCCACTGCACAAAACTAAAGGAGAACTCGAGGCAGTACCGGGCAGGAACAGGGAACTTCTGTATGCTTGCTGCGGAACTTCCAAGGGTAAACAAAGTGGCTGCGGTCTGTCCAGGGCGGACGTCACGCCTCGCGCCATAATACAACAAACTATTCCTATAACGGAACTATTCGTCAAAGTCGCTAAACACAAATATGCGTGTAGCGTGCTTTCTGGCTGGCTGTATCTGAAAAGAAAGGAAATATTTAAGAGGTGGATAATTACCATAGCCTTGAGATTACTAATCTTCCTTACATATCACTGGAGTATTCAAAGGTTTTACAACACAGAAAACAACGCACTTAACAAAACGAAATAACACAAAACCGGGCTATGCGTATTTGATCGCCTCTGTGGTCGAAGGATAAGACTCTCGACTAGCAATCCGCAGGTCACTAGTTTAAATCCTGGCGTGCGCAGGAAAGTTTTCTGATTTACAATTGATTTAATAAAAATAATGTATACTGGATTTGCGGCATGTTTCAGAGTGGAATCAGTATCACCCTGGTGTAAGACCATCATTCAGAATTGAAACATTGCTTGAAAGCGCTTTAGCTGTGTTTGTTGACCAGATCTGAATAGCCAGGTACTTCCTTTCCTTCTCCTCACCAACTTCCTTTCCTTCCCGAAACTTACAGGGGATGCCGTAGTCTCACTGGCTCCAGATGGTTGGAATTAATTTTAAAATCTTTTCTAATTAAAAAAAAGTTATTTAATCATTTTTATTATTCCCTTCGACAACATGGGTCTGTTCAAGACTGGGTTCACTCCTTCCACATTAGGCGTGCCAGGGCAAATTCAGCCATAGGTCCGTCCAATACGCCGAGCCACTTTTTTTAGGGTGATTGCTAGGGAAATTTCGACCGTAGGTCCGTTCAATACACCGGGGCCGCGCGACGCATATTTTTGTACACGCTTTCTTCACTTACGTCGTTAAAGCGAAGCACTACGTAGTAATGCAAAATCATGTGCTTTGGTTTAAAAATATGATTGTTTCGATATATTTTAGATGCTCTAATTAAATTCTGCTCGTAGAACACATCTTGTACCTATTTAAAAAGAGTTAAATGAATGTTCTTTATCATTTTTATCGTGTTTATATTTCCTTCGTATTGCATGTTGTGTATTGCACGCACACCCACGCAACCTAGTAGAAATTTAAAAAGAAAGGTTTTTTAATGGATCAGATTAGGGTAATTTATATTAAAGTATTAAGTTTATATCTCAAGGGACCACATAACTTATTTAAAACTGAATATCAGACGATGACCGCATTACGTGAGCACAGGTATCTATACTGAAATGCCGTAAGGCTTCGATATCTTCTGGAAATCTTCTAATAAACGTACATCCTGCCCTAAAAAGCTCCTACATTACCGTATTTCAGGCGCTATTAGTGCGATCATACATTAGATAGGTGCCATTACCATAAAATGACCGCCTCCTCTGATAAATAAGTCATATATTATTATGACCCACGTTACGTTACTTCAGTTCTAGGTAGTTGAGGGTGTCAGATCTATTTTACGAAAGGTGCCATGCACTCAGTGTCGATATTCTCAATGTACGAAAAATTATCTCAAAAACCTCATACACGAAAGTGTCAGGTCTCATCTTTTAGAAACAGCACTCCCAGATTTTTGATCGAATAACTAGTTATAGAAGAACAACACGGAAATAGAGTAACAGCTATGACTATGGGAATAAGGGTTATGCAAGTATTGACGTATTTATTTGTAAAAAATCATGTTTATATTTCTATACTTCTTTCTGCAATCGAAAAAATCTAGTTATATATATATAAATAGTTATTATTATACTTTTATTTAGTATTTACTTATACGACTTTATTATTTGAGGATAATTTCCCTATGTTAGCTAATAGCTATATTTTTCTTTATCGCAGTGTAACATGTAATAATTTGTATATTTATTAAAAAATATAAATTTTTATCAAATAAAAAAAAAATCATTTATAAAATATAGCAGTACACATTATATATTATGCACTTCTAGAAGTCTCTTAATAGAAGGCGCTCAGAACCAGAACGACTATTGTGATTGAACTACAACCTACCATAATATCGTCAACGAGCAAAAAAATATCGTCAGACTACATATTGTTGCAGAAAGCTACTCGTAGGATTGTGAAAAAAATATGCCTACAATGTATTAGCACCAATACTTTTTTTTTAATTATTAACTAATTTTTCGTGTGATTTGCCGAACATCAAACATTACACAGTTTTCTAAACCTTTTTGGAGTTGTTTTCCAGCGTTTTGTGTTCAAATCTTACCGTTTTTGAAAATATACAATACCTACCTACAAAAGAATCTTCCATTTTGTAATTCTTAGTGGATTTTTTTTGGTACGTATTGTTTATTATTTATTTCATGATTACATTTCCTAAAAACAGTATTTATTGCGTATAAACACATGTTTACAAAACAAGGTTTTATGCAAAGCACAAAGGATAACAAAATTATTATAAGCAATAATTATTAGCCTAATCTTAATCTAAATAATAATTAATTCCCGTCTGCGGCATTAATTTTTCTCGGAAGATATTTTCAATTTATATGTGTATTTCAGGCTAATAATTATTGTTTATAATAATTTTTATGAACAAAGAAAAATGAAGGTGGGATCGTTAAAAGTATTTTCCTGTCATCTTAGCACACACATAAATTGTCCACGTTGAACATTGTCCAGAATACGTGATCCGCGATATACAGACTTTTATGTTTTCTGACTCCTACATGATACGGATCTCTTCAACACTAAGCCCACTTTCTCAGGACAGGACCTCTGCTGGAGTACATTAAAAAATATGTGTTATAGTAACATAAATTCTGTTCAAACTGTAGAGTCGTTTCATTTCACTAACTTGTATTTGTTGTGACCAGCTAAGATCATGAGAACGTCTCCGCTCCCAGCATCACACAGGGTTACAGGTTACGCACAAATTGTTTGAAGCGACCTTGGGTCACGGCTATATTTTCATAAAACAGGTTTAAGGCAATCTCAGTGATACTTTCTGCAGGAATCACCCTTTAGGTAGAATCCGTCTTTTGTAAAAGGGTTAAAACCGGTTAAAAGAAGATATCGGTCAAATATTACGTGTTCCTTAGTTTAGTAGTAAGTATCTACTATCTACCTGGCAACTGTGTAATCTTACTGAGAACAAATTCTTCTTCACAGTGTAAACAGGTGCTTACTTGCGTAAGACAGGTTGTGGTATATATTTGACTGCTTTATTTGCGATTTTTTTTAAATATATTTTTTTTTGGATCAGATTGTTTTTGTAGTTTTCAAGACTAACTATCATGTGTATTCATGCACATGAAAATTAAAACACCTTAAATATTGACCAAATAGTACGTTTTTGCATAAAAATAAATTATAAACTAATTGTATTCCTATTAAGCATTAGTTCTCTAAAAGTATGTACCTAACGCGGTTATGGTATATCCAGGGAATTTTCCCTAGATCAGGGAAAAAATATTTTAGGGAAAAGGAAAAAAAAATCTAAGGAAAATTTAAAATTTTTGTTTTGTAGTCAAAATTCTAAAGCCAATCTTAGAAAATTTTGAATTATTCAGAGAAATTCTCGAAACTTTTAAATTTGCATCAAACAAACTCATTGTGATAACTCCTAGGGAAAATGGGCATACCATCATCGGGATTATATTATTGTAGGATTTGTGGACCAGAAAGTTTATGTAACGTGCAAATCATAATAAGGACAAAAATTGAGCCCACGCAAAGAATAATGAGTATCACTAATTTATTAAAAATCATTAGTAATAAAGTTAAAAACGAGATTGCAGGCCGTTTCCTGATAAGCTTTTAGTAAATTCCTAATAAATCGGAACACGGGTTCATGTACCTGGACTTGTTTTGATAATATATAATTTAGAAATGTGAAAATATTAGAATTAAACATTGAACTTCGTCCGTTAGTAAATAAATAAGTAAAAATATATAATTGATGAACACATGTTCTGACATTGGGATAATACATTTGTATTTTACTAAAAGTTTTTCAGGAAACTAACCAATTCATTCGTTAAGGGCCTGCAATCCCATTTTCAATAAATTAAAAAAACAGCGTTCGGTATGTGAAAAATTCGGACCCGCTTTTGTACATTTGTTCAGTTTTCAGATTTTAAAAATTACAATTATTTTTTAAATCTCTTCAAATTATTCGTATTCCTCTTAAAAATAGAATTGCATGCATTTAACGAATGAATTGACAGATTTCCTAATAAAATATCAGTAAAACACGAATGTGTTGAACACGAAACAGGTGTTCATAAAAATTCTAATTCATTATATAATAATATGATAAACGCCGCACCATGAACACGTGTTCCGAAATATTATGAAAGCACTAATAGTTTGTTAGGAATTGGAATGCTATCACGTATTAACAGGATTTTAAAAAACAACACTTGATTTCAATCTAGTGATTTTGATCAACTATTTAAGTCGAGCACTTAAGTAAACATGCGCATACCTATATGTTAATTAGGGTTATTTTACTAATTTATGCATATTTCCTAACCTTCAACTTAACTTTGACCGAGAAGAAATGGAATTTTTAGTGCACATTTTAACAAATCCCAGGACATAAGTAGGTAGTTATATCTTGTAGTAATTATGCTGAAACTTTTAGTTTGTTTACGTATTTAAGATATTTATAGGCGTCTGCTTCCATAAAAGAGAAACATCAAAAAAAATCAAAAAAAATTGTGAAAACTTATTTTTATATATCATTATTGTTAGCAAATATTATTATACATTGTAAACTGTTTAATTATTACATAATAAAAAATAAAAAAATAAATTAAAAAATAAAAAAATTTATGTACAAGATGTCTACCTTATCTTTGAAAATTTCAAAGCAAATTTGAGTTCATTAAACGTGAATAATTTCACTCACGAACATAATTTACTTCGCTCACATCACAGATGACCGAAAATAGTATATTTGACCATCGTTTATTTACTATTTTTTCTCAAAATTATGTATACACAAAAAATATCACTTTGAAAACTTTTAATGAAAGTCATTGTAAATATTATTTATCCATTTTCATGTAGGAAACGAAATATGTGGTAACAATATATCATTCATGGTTCGAATAATTCAGTTTAAAAACTTAATGAAAGTCATTAGAATATGTAGGAATCGAAATATGTAGTGGTATAACTTTTTTGATTTGGATTTTCGTTTGCCAGCAAGTTTATTTATATATATATATATATATATATATATATACCCCTAAAAAGGCTTTTACAATTATATATATTTATATATATATACGCCTAAAAAGGCTAGTAACGATCTATCAGTCATGGTCCGAAAAATTCAGTTTAAAAACTTAATGAAAGTCATTGTTATTACGTTGTAGGAAACGAAGTATGTAGTAACGATATATCAGTCATGGTCCGAAAATTCAGTTTAAAAACTGAATGAAAGTCATTGTAATGTGTAGGAAACGAAGTATGTAGTAACGATATATCAGTCATAGTCCGAAAATTCAGTTTAAAAACTTAATGAAAGTCATTGTAATATGTAGGAAACGAAATATGTAGTAACGATATATCAGTCATGGTCCGAAAAAATCGTTCTTGTGAGAGAAACAAAAATGGAAGATTCGTAAATCCACTATTCTGTCCCCTTCACCGAGAGTAAAGGTCAAAATACGCATCTCGGTTCCCATCGCAGTCTTCTATGGAGGCTTATATCCCACGGGATATCCGAATATGGTCCATTATACGGAAAGGGGAAAGATGCTGACCGTACTGGACCAACCGGTTATTTATTCAAATAAGATGATTCTAATTATCTGTATTCCCTGTCCAAAACGTACAAAACGAGTATTTTTGAAAATGAATTTTTAAGAATTATAGATCAGTCTTTTTCTAGTGGCCAATGCTGAAGGATTGGAGTCAGATATTTATTTGATGTGATCACACTATATTTTTTAGATTTTGTGAAAACTGTGTTGTGCTTTTTTAAAATGTTAGTGAATTTTTTTTGACACCGTGATACACTAAAAATGGTGAAATAATTTATTTTACACTATTTGGCATTTCATCTGCCTATAAAATTGTTTGTTATGTTCCGGTTCCGGTTCAAGATGGTTGCCGTGTCGTATTACATTGTTATCCATCCAGAGTTAACCAAACCACTACCGAAAGTTGTCAAATCGGAGAAATCATTATTATGATTTCTATCTGCCTGAAGAAAGTTTGAAAATAAAATTGTCTTTGAGATGGTGACATTTCTTTGGACAAATTGTGTAATTCCTTATTTAAAATAAATATATATTATGTAACGTAAAATATTTATAGTTAACATTCAGAATTTTGTTATTTAAGTACCTACCTGCTTACAAATCTTATTATTTCAGAGGAAATTTTGGATTTGATTAATTAAGGACTTGCATACCCCTGCGTGCGCTGAAAATCGTGTAAATTTGAAAAATTATAAAAAAATTAAGAAAATAAAATAATGCTTGATTTTTTATTATTTTTTCAAGTACAAGATTTATATTTTTAATATTCTTTATTTCAAAGTATGCAATTATGAAAATAAAAAAGAGTTTAACAATTTTTAAAATGATCTACCAAAAAATTTATAAAATCTGGCCGACAATGATTTTCATCAGTAGTCCACATATACCCTTAAAAATAATGATTATATTAAATAAATCATTTAGTTGAAAAGTTAATTAAAAATGTTAAATCAATAATTCAATTTTTTTTTTCACCATATAATTTTCAGTGCTCGTAATAGGTATGTGATCCCTTAAAATGTGATGTTATGGAGCAGGTAAACCAATATTTCAAAAACCAAGTAGGTACCTATTTTCTACCTATCGGTTTGCCATTAAAATGATTCGTCAGAGGAGTACTTACTTTATTTATACATAATAATTGGAAATAAATCATTCATATCATAAATAAATCATAAATTCTAAAGAATGAAAAAAATCATGTTAAATATTTCCAAACATTATTAGTACCTTGCTTGTTTAGCTTGATGTACCGGATGGATAAAAAAAATTTATATAGTAATAATGATTTTGTTTTTTTTTGGAAGTTAAGTGGAAGAATAGGACCAAAAAATATTTGAAAAATGGAAATGGTTACAAATTGGATCGCTAGACTAAATTGAAACGGAATTGTTAAACATAGCTGTGAACCCAGTATCTTTGGGCATTTTCGGGGTGAGCGAGGACTGGGCGGGTGTTGCAAACTATTTCGAAAACTTTTTCTTAAACTATCAACAAAAAGGTGTCCACAAACATTCAAAAGCGTCCTCTTTAAAATTATTCGCGTGTACCTTCCTATCGAAAATATAGTTACTAGCAAATATTTATGTCCTTATTGTCATAGATATAATTATTTTATTATTTAAAAAACGTTTCATAAAACACGCGGAGAAAAATTATCCGGTTAAAAAAGTGACAGCATGCCAACTTCCTGATAAAATATTAGTCATTCAGAATATATCTAGAACACGTGTTCTTTTCCTAAAACATATCATAACATAGTTAGTTAGCGCCCTTTGTGGCAGCTGGACGCGTCATGCCGTCTTCCAACCGCTTTGTGTTTTTTTTAGTATTTTCAAGGGAAACGAGGCAACATCCCTTTGAAATTATTTTAAAAATCATACAGTAGTGAATCAACATTTTAAATAAACTTACCAATTATTAATCAGAACTTTATAGTAATGTGATTAGAGTGCAGTGTTTTAAAAATGAATAATCGAAAATTGTGCTAAAAAATATGCTAAATTCGCTGAAGTTGAACTTGGGACGAGAATCGGTACGCCAGATGTTTTCAATGGAATTCTTGGAAACTCTGAAAGCCCTAACAAGTGCCCAAGCTGATTTATTATCCCGTCCGTCGCCTTTTATTGCGGGACAATGCACCACCAACATAATCACCAGGAACGAGTGTACAAGGAGATGGACTTGCCGAACGTCACAGCGGTGCTGCCAAGGTCTGGAATCCATGAGAGGACATTGTGTCAGCGCTCTATTAGCAGCAGACACATACCTGGACGGATGACGAACCTCGTGCTGGCACTGTTGGTGGACGCGGTGCACTCTCTCGCTGCAGCAGCTGGTCCAGTTTCCTCACCACCTAGGATTCTTGCAGCAGATTCTCCATCTTCATGTCACCTGTTTCTGTACTTCATTTTATTTAACTTAATTTCAATTTCAATTTGTAATATTTTTTTTTGTAATATCTGCATTAACTGTAAAGCGCCCCTGAGGTGATATCTCACAAAAGCGGCGCTATACAAATCATCCAATAAATAAATAACGGAATGCGACAGTATTAGTACGTCAATATCAATATCAGTATATGTATACGTATGAACACGTGTTCCGCCGTCCTCATAAAACATTCGCTATTGACTGGTAGTTTATTAGGAAATCTTTCAATTCATTCGATTTGGGCCTGCAATCCCATTTTTAACAGGAGAACGAATAATTTTATAAGAATTTTAATAAATTAACAATTTCATATCGGTAAGTTTTCTCCATACTGGTACTACAATAATTTTTAAATTTTTGGGTAAAATTATAATAATAATAGGAAAAAAATAATATGTCTACTATCTAAAATTGGGAGGTACCTACTTACCTACCGGCATTTAATTGTCCTAGCCTAGTTTGATAAAATATTGAAACAAATTGAACTATAATTAACTAACCATTATTTTTGCGAATACCTATCATGATTCGCAATACATCTGCCTATATTTCTCTTGGTGGGTGGGTACCTATCTGTCTAGGTATAAACATTATTATTTACGAATTCACCCTCCCCTAGCAATTTAACCAAAGGGATGAAAATACAGGGCAAGTTAGAGCGGGACAAAGCCACCAACTTCCTTATAAATAACCGCTCAAGAGGGAAAGAGACAAAATTCGACCAAAGAAGCAGCCTCGTATCGGTTTTCGCGCGAAAGAGACGCAAGGCGCTACTGAACAAAAAGGGCATATTAATGAGTTCAAACAAAATATAAGACCCATACTATTAGTAATATATTTTGTTCGAGTTCTTGCATTTACTATTCTCTTTTTAAAGTATTTTCTTGGGGTGGACCTAGCTTAAGAGCTGTCATAATCTACAGGCGGCGTATCTTAGAGTACGGTTGCTATGGCAACGAGTTCTTATTTCTTCTCTTGGGTCGCCATGGAAACCCAGTGGGGGGAGGCACCCTGCTCTATATTCGTGTAACTTTTGGGGGGTGGGGGCGCCGTTAAAGCCACCATCATTCTCTTATGATCGTCCCATTTGGGATAGCGCGCTGCATTCTGAATAGACTTTATTTCTATTAATTACTATAGATATTTGAAAGTACATAACTATTAGTTCTGTGAACAGTAGACCTCGAGTCCAAATAGAATTTCACAACCAAAATTTCATAAGATTCGTAAGCAGGTAATATCTACCCATAACTACTTAATTAATGCACACATGATAAAATAAGTATTGCTGATTTATTCAAATCCTGTTCAAAAATGTCGTTTCCTAATAAACTTTTAGTACTTTCATAATATATCGAAACACGCGTTCATTCACTTGCGTTTGTCCCGATAATACACAATGACGAAATGCGAAAATATTCGATTTTTTATTAACACTTGTTGCGTAATGCGTAACATTATTCAAGTTCAATGAAATATCAAATTTGAATTTAAAAAATTGTAACTATTTATCGGAACTTTATATCGCATCAGCAGATTAATTAAAAACGATTCGAAACGGGAATTAGTTTTATTCACAGTGAAGTACCATAGTGTTGTAGCGTCGATATTAATCCATTGAATAATTAACAATAAACCGTTCGACCTACTTAGTATCTACTCCCGAATTATGTACTTGCATCGTTAAATCGTAAACAAAGTAATCTACGTACTTCAAGTACCTACCTGCCTATTGATGACAATAACACCGCAGTCCGTCTCGAATACTACGAGAACTCGCCAGAAGGTTCGAGCCTACGGCCTAGGCATAATTGCCAAGCCGTCGAAAGTTCGCGATTGATCCAGATCGAGCGAGTGTCTTCGATTTAGTTGCCATCCATCTACCTACTGCCGCCGTCGGCCGTCTAGTATAAATAAGCCCGACGCAGCGAGCCAGTCAGTCAGACATAATTTCGCCGCCAGTCTACAAGGAACAACGAGTATTAACCCGCGCTAATCTTACTAGCGCGAGGGACACGTACCCGGCTTCGCCCCTATCATCATGGACTCTATCGGGACATCATCATAGCGCCTCGGCCACGTCCGCGGCCAGCGCTACTCGGATTACAAGCGCCCTGGTTCCAGCGTCTCTGACCAGCGCTTCTTCCACGCAACCATGACCACCACGAGGACACGCAGCATCCTCACTGGTCACGCCGTTCCCGTTCAACTGCCCACAAGGTCCGTCGCACCTTCGGCCGTCTCGTCAGCACTGGAGTGCCCGAAGACCTACGTTCTTCGCCAGTGCCTGACCTACATCGAGTCCCGGTCACCAGCGCCCGGCGTCGACTCACTGACCCGCGCCTGACCTGCCAACACATCACAGCAGCAACCGGAGTATTCTACATTTGTCCTACATCATCTCCTCGTCACGGCTACTGACTCACCAATAAAACACATGTGACCTTCACAACTTTCTTTCATTTCGTGCCTCACCATCGATCCCCAAAGTGGTGACCCCGACGTGATCTGCAACCCGACGTGATCTGCAGCCCGACGTGATCTGCAGCCCGACGTGATCTGCAGCCCGACGTGATCTGCAGCCCGACGTGATCTGCAGCCCGACGTGATCTGCAGCCCGACATGATTCTGCAGCCCCGTCTCAAAATGGGTGATCAGTTAAGGCATCACGGAGCATCACGCACCAGACCATCTCCGCACAAGCGCGGATAGTAGTGCCACCATGGTTATCTGAGTGAATCTTTAGCCTGTGTTGTGAACATGTGTTTTGCAAAAATTTTTTTTTTATGAAGTGTCACAGTTTAAAAGACATTCGTCTCCGAGCTATTTCTTCTATCGCAGCCCTCAGCAAAGCTGCTGGGAAGGGGGTGTCTGTAGCGTCGATATTAATCCATTGAATAATTAATAATAAACCGTTCGACCTACTTAGTATCTACTCCCGAATTATGTACTTGCATCGTTAAATCGTAAACAAAGTAATCTACGTACTTCAAGTACCTACCTGCCTATTGATGACAATAACACCGCAGTCCGTCTCGAATACTACGAGAACTCGCCAGAAGGTTCGAGCCTACGGCCTAGGCATAATTGCCAAGCCGTCGAAAGTTCGCGATTGATCCAGATCGAGCGAGTGTCTTCGATTTAGTTGCCATCCATCTACCTACTGCCGCCGTCGGCCGTCTAGTATAAATAAGCCCGACGCAGCGAGCCAGTCAGTCAGACATAATTTCGCCGCCAGTCTACAAGGAACAACGAGTGTTAACCCGCGCTAATCTTACTAGCGCGAGGGACACGTACCCGGCTTCGCCCCTATCATCATGGACTCTATCGGGACATCATCATAGCGCCTCGGCCACGTCCGCGGCCAGCGCTACTCGGATTACAAGCGCCCTGGTTCCAGCGTCTCTGACCAGCGCTTCTTCCACGCAACCATGACCACCACGAGGACACGCAG
The DNA here is from genome assembly GCA_026573805.1 of Hesperophylax magnus. Classification (NCBI taxonomy): domain Eukaryota; kingdom Metazoa; phylum Arthropoda; class Insecta; order Trichoptera; family Limnephilidae; genus Hesperophylax; species Hesperophylax magnus. Next base: position 4,800,618 of record JAIUSX010000091.1, on the reverse strand, counting down.
CATCCTCACTGGTCACGCCGTTCCCGTTCAACTGCCCACAAGGTCCGTCGCACCTTCGGCCGTCTCGTCAGCACTGGAGTGCCCGAAGACCTACGTTCTTCGCCAGTGCCTGACCTACATCGAGTCCCGGTCACCAGCGCCCGGCGTCGACTCACTGACCCGCGCCTGACCTGCCAACACATTACAGCAGCAACCGGAGTATTCTACATTTGTCCTACATCATCTCCTCGTCACGGCTACTGACTCACCAATAAAACACATGTGACCTTCACAACCTTCTTTCATTTCGTGCCTCACCATTGATCCCCAAAGTGTGGGTCAACGCTAGTGGTTTCACTGAACTAGGTCTAGTAACATATACTTAGGCGGCCCGTTCATACCTATACACATTCTTTGAATGGCTATCATTTTCATAAGCAGTGCTACATTTTTTTGATTACTATGAATATAAAGTTTCTGATATTTTTATAACGTCTATAAATAAATGTTGTAATGTTTTAAAGTTTACTTCCAATCGATAAGTTTTGATATTCTCGGCAATGGTTTTTATGCGATATCTTCCCTAAGTATTTCAATTTAAGAATGGTATTTCTCAGTCTCCAGGCCAATTTAAAAAAAAATTAAGATTAATTAACAAAACTGCATATTTATCTACAATGATATGATTTTATAGTTTAAAAATTTTTATGAAATAATAGACACGTAATTAATGGACGCGTTTCAGTAAATTGCAAGTACGAAAATTCCTTGTGATGAGAATTAATATTACCTACCTACTATCTAATAGTTTTGAGATTCATTGACAATAAATTGAGTGGTTTAATATTGGTGCTATTTTGACTCTTGTGCTTGAATGCAGGTGGAGGTTTTCTCTTTTACTCGCATGATGCAGGTCTGCTTCTAAATTCGCCGGCAGGACGTACGTGTTTTTCGCCGCGCGCCGTAATTTTAATTTATTAAATAATTTACAAGTTTACAAGTTTATCCTGATGGATATCAACGAGGAAACGAATGCGCTTCGTTTGCTAACGATGGCCATCGAAGTTCTCTCGGTTAAAGTGGACAATTTAACTAGTGAGTTGGATATTGTTAAAAATATTTTAATAACGTCACCAGTAATTGTCGGTAGTTTGTACAATAGTGAAACTGCGGTTGCAGGTACACGTGTGCACAAGATTCCCGTTCACGCTACAGGCGACACACTCGGCCCGCCCGCGCCCCTCGTCACCGCCACCTCACCGCCCCCGCTCGCTACTACCGCAGACAATACAACTGCAACTGCCGGGGCCGGTCCCTCCGTTCCGTTCTCCCCGCACGTCGCCCCGTCTACTAAGCCGACTCGTACCTCAGATGACGCTACAAGTTTGGCCGTTGGAAAAATAATAACCCGCTCGCAGGCTGCAAAAGCCTCCCAAAGAGGGAAAAAAACGAGTAACGCTTCAGACAAGGGACAATCTTCTTCCACTTATGCTTCATCCCGAAGTACTCCTGATGTGACACCCGTTGCGTCTACCTCCACAGCGCCTACCTCCACGCCATCTGATAGTGATGCGCTGCCCCCGGCCGGCGGAACTGATGTGGATGCACCGCCCCCGCCCGATGGAGCTAAAGCAGATGCACCGCCCTTACGTCAAACTCCAGGAAGTCAACCTTGGACTTTGATTAATCGTAATCGTAAACGGCGTCCCATCACCGTACGAGGTAGTCAAAAGGACCAGGAGGAAGTGAAATACTTCCATCTTTACCCCTTGCATCCAGAGACTACAGTAGATGACTTAACATCGCACCTCAAAACAATAAGTAAATCTGTCAGTATCTCCTCATTTAAGATAACAAAAATCAAAACGAGGGGAGAATATGCATCATTTAAAATCGGTGTACCCGGGTCAGCGGTGGCAGAATTACTGCAATCTAAGCATTGGCCTAAGCATTCGTTCTTAAAAGAATGGGTCAATAAGGTAATTACACCACGGCTACCAAATATTAAACCTAGTTGACAGTACAATAGTTTTCATTTCTTTTACCAAAACGTTAGGGGACTGAAAACTAAATGTTCTCTATTTTATTCTAACGTTTTGGTAAACAATTACGATGTAATAGGGCTCACTGAGACTTGGCTGAACTCCAGTGTGTGCAACCAGGAGTTATTCGATGACAGTTTTCAAGTGTACAGAAAAGACAGAGATAGTGGTAGTGGCCACAGACAAGGCGGAGGCTGCCTTTTGGCTGTCAAAACTAAGTTTAAGGCCGAACACATACCTGATCTGGAAGCTGACATCGAAGACTTGTGGATAAAAATTACAATCGATTTGTTCGTTACTTTTATATGTGTAATATATTTTCCACCGGCATCAACTCTGGAAACATATCAACTATTCTTCGATAAGTTTCACGAAAACGTGGATCTTCTCGGAGGAAGGAATATTATTGTTTTGGGAGATTTCAACATCCATTCAGCGCGTAGCGGCAAGGATGTTGAAAATGACCTCAATTTTTTATGCGAAGTGTTTGGACTCACCCAAAATAATGGTATTCCCAATTCTGAGTTGAGGATGTTGGATCTCGTTTTGTGTAACATTGAATTAAATGTCATACATAGCGATTCTCCCCTCGTATATGAGGACAAATATCACCCCGCATTAGAGTTCCGGTATTCTTGTAAAAAGCCTCCGAAGACTACCAAATTACCTAAAACTACAGACGGCACTTTGCGGGGATGGATTTTTGGTAGGGGTGATTTTGTCAAACTTTATCAGATGATGAGCCAAATGGATTGGCATGAACTTTCTAAATTCGATACCGTTAATGAGGCGCTACACCATTTTTATTCATGTATATATAATGTATTTGACGCTTGTTTCCCTAGGAAACCTCCCAACAGAGGTGGACGTAGATATCCGAAGTGGTTCACTAGAGATACCATCAGGAGCATTGAGAAAAAACATGCTCACCATAAAAAATGGAAAGCTACTGGTGACCAAAATGAGTATGAAATGTTCAGTAATCTCAGAGCAGTTGTTAGAAGAAATGTTCATATAGCATTCCGAACGTATGTCGACTCAATAGAGAGTGATATCAAGCATGATCCCAAGGCATTTTGGGACTACGTAAAATCACTGCGCAAGGATGGTGGTATAACAGACATCATGATGCATGGTGATCGGGAAGTTAGAGGAGCGGATGTAGCCAATGCATTTGCAACTCATTTCCAATCAGTGTACAGTAATGAGCCTCCATTACTAAATCCCATTTCTGCTTCCAAGATGAATGTGAAGGGAGCCCAAAACATTGATATAAGTCATATAGACGAATCAGATGTTAAATCTTCAATTAATACCATGAAACATACACATTCACTTGGGCCAGACTTTCTTCCAGTATTTTTTTTAAAAGGATGTGTTGAATTTTTAAAAATGCCACTAAGTTTTATATTCAACCTATCTTTAGATACTGGTATATTTCCTGATTCCTGGAAAGTCTCAAAAATTTGTCCCATTTTCAAAAGTGGATCAAAGACATCTGTCGAAAATTTCAGACCAGTGGCAATACTTTCCGCCCCGGCTAAGTTATTCGAATCGATAATTCATAAACATGTGCTGTTTCAAGTAGAGCCTTTCTTAATATCGGAACAGCATGGGTTTAGAAAAGGTCGATCAACAGATACTAACCTACTGGTACTCACAGATTATATTTCCAAATCTTTAGATAAGGGCTACCAAGTAGATTGCTCATATAATGATTTCTCGAAGGCATTTGATACCGTAAACCATGACATATTATTAAATAAATTGTCAACTATAGGTTTTTCTTTACGGTTTCTCATATTCTTTGCAAGCTATTTTACTGGAAGAAAGCAATTTGTATCTCATGGAATATTCTTGTCAAAATTATTCCTTGTGCTGTCAGGCGTTCCACAGGGCTCTAATTTAGGACCGCTCCTCTTTCTGATTTTTATTAACGATATTACAGAAAATATTCTGCATTCCAGGTCACTTCTTTTTGCTGATGACCTAAAACTATTCTTGGAAATTAAAACTTTAGAAGACTGCATTCGACTCCAATCGGACATTAATAGAATTGTTGACTGGAGTAAACGGAATCAGATCGAATTCAATGTTTCTAAATGTTTCATTCTTTCTTTCACACGGGCACGTCATACTTGGTTTTACCGGTATACCATGAATGCCCGAAGTTTAAAACGTGTCTCCACTATGAAAGATCTTGGCATCATGTTTGATAGTAGGCTGACATTTCATACTCATATCGAAATGACGTGTAGTGCTTCACTGAAAATGCTGGGCTTCGTCCTACGCACTGCGATGAATTTTAGAGACACCCGGGTTCTCCAAGTGCTATACATTGCGTTGGTTAGGAGTAGGCTTGAGAGTGGGTCGGTGGTTTGGAGCCCACATCAGGTGAAGTATTCCCTTATGTTGGAGAGAGTGCAGAAGAAATTTCTGAGATTCCTCTACCTGAGGGAGTATGGCTACTACCCGTGGCTCTATCCTACTGACTTTCTCTTGGGCATGCTCGGTATGAACCATCTACGGGTCAGAAGAGATGTGCATATTGTATCACACTTCTTCAAACTGATTCGTGGATGGTTTGAAAATCCGACTATCATGGAGAGTATTAGTCTCTATGTTCCTGATGGTTATCTCCGTCACCGACAGCATAGACTGTTTTATCTCCCGGCCTGCAGGACCAACTTGCCAATGGTCATGCCGGTGGGGAGAGCAGTCTTGCTGTTGAACAGAATTAATTCGGATATCGACATATTTAGCATCGGTGAAGCTGCCTTTAAAAGGCAAGCTCTATTGATGCTGGTATAGTTTATACACCGCTAACTATTATGTAATACTATTTTACAAATGTACTTAAAAACGAAATAAAATGTAATTTTGTAATGTTTTTAAAGGAATAAACAAATTGAATTGAATTGAATTGAATTGAAACTCTAGAAGAAGAAAAACTAGTAATTACCTAGCTTGCAGACAACAAAGGAAATTCATGTAAAACACTAAGGTACCAATAAAATAACGAGTTTTTAATACCTAATATCTCAAAAACATTCCATCTGATACGCTTCAGACAATAATAAAATTAACATACATTCCCGAGCCTTCAATGAATTCCAGGAATAAGGTTTACCTACGCCTATCAAACGTGAAGCCTTCTCATCTGTAGGCAACAACCTTTAGATATTAGATATACCTACTGTTACCAGTTACCCAGTGGTCTCTCTTGAGATAAGCACCGAGCTTGCCACATTCAAAGTTTCGCAGAAAGGTTATATAGTTTAATTATGGGTTTCGGGGGTTGTAAGAAGAGGGCAGGGGGGTGTTGGGGGATTGTGGGGGGAGGGGGTGATTAAACTTTGCCTCAGGGGTGGGGTTGGGGGTTGGGGTTTGGAGTATTGGCTATAGTTTATTCGGGGGGAGAAGGATGCTGGATGGAGGTTGCAAAATGGGCGAAATATGAAGATCAATATGATTTCCAAGAATTGAGGACTGTTTGGGTTTCTCTGTGTATTTTGTATCGCCATAAAATAGTCAATTAATACTTCATGAAAATCAACTTATTGGAAACATTATAAAATATGGCAAAATATTGAGATTTTATTTAATATTTTCTACCTTCAACCTTGCTCAAATTTTGAAGACGTTTTAGAGATTACAAAAAGACACTTATTGGATATTGATACGCTTTTTAACACAGGTTTTATGAGGAATTCATTGAAAAGTTTAGGTTATTTCGACGGTTTTTCTAATATCTTAACTATTTTCAAGCACGTATTTAAGTAGATACGTGTAATGGTTTTCGTTGTATGTACCTACTAGGTAAATATTGAAACAAAGTTAACCACTCGGAGAATCTCTTCAAATTATTCGAAATCGAGTTAAACATTCATTAACGAATGAATTGATAGGTATCCTGATAAATTTTTAGTAAAAGAGGAATGTATTATCACGGGTGACCGGATAAATCATCACAATGATAATTCATCACATATTTAAAAAGTTATGGAAAGTGATGAAACATAAATTTTATTAACTGGGTTATAAGGTTAAGTTAGGTAAAAAAAAAAAAAAGTATCGTTTTTAATAACTTTATATCACTTTTTAAAAGTGTGTTGAATTGTCACTGTGTTGAGTTATCGTGGAACCATTATCACGATGTCGGAACACGTGTTCATGAAAATCATAATATTTTCGCACTTAGTCATTATATATTATCAAGGCAAATGCAGATACATCATAACGTTATCCGATATCTTAAAATTTCACCAAAATTTTATCAGGCAACGGCCTGCAATCCCGTTTTTAACTGAGTTACGACAAATTTTAAGAGATTGTGAATAAATCGGAAAGACTCATTTTTCTCCGTGCATCAACCACCATTATATTATCACAAAACACACCTGAAAAAAAAAGGATTTTTAGCATACAGAGCCTATGTCATCTTTGGCGATGCTGTGTGGAGGGTTTTTTTGAGGAGAGGAAATTCAGGGAAGTAAAAAAAGTATGAGATATGGGTAGGGTAGGGCCAGTGTGTCCAGGAGCTACGGACGTATGAATCCATCCCTTCCACTGTGTTGCAAGGGTCGAGAGAGTCCTCTGAAGACGTCAAAAGTTCTACCTCGACCAATCTCTCCCGGTCCGGCACGCCACGCAGTAGGTGGGCACAGTACCCGCCGCCAAGACCTTGACTAACCTCTCCCCGTGAATCCGGGCACCCCTGCTAAGTCGCTAAAAGTAGCGGACCACTTGGGATGACTAATGGCAGAGGTGTTAGATATCCAATAAATGATTCCCGAGTCGGTGGTAGTCATTCCCCTCTCCTAAATTATTTATTTACTTGTTAACACGACGAGGAATTTAACTCAATATTTAGTTTAATATTTTCGCCGTCCGTTGGCATTTGTTGTAACAACTGTGTGATGGTAGGTACCTAGTATTTTTTAAATGCTTAATTTTCTCTATAAAGGACAACCACTTTTGAGGTGGTTTTCAATTACTTTTCCGTTATGAATGATGGGAGTAGGAAGAATGTACCTAATCAGGTTATTCGTGAATGTTTATATTTCCTGTATTTCTTTGGTACCAACCAATGTTCGTAGAAATTGCATTAACATTTCCCTTTGGTTTTCGGTAAAGAATGACTAATGAATGAAACATGCAGATAGACTCGATGACAATGCATTCTAGCAATCATGCATAAACACGTGAAATTTGTTTTAAAAATGCTGGCGCAAAAGGTAACGAAATATTAACAAAAAATAAGTTTAGGAACATAATATTAAAAAAAACTAACAACTAACCAAAAAATAAAGATTTTATTCTCATTTAAAATAGAAAAAAAAATAGCTGACATTCTTATCTCCCAATTGCACGGAGAGAAATGAGTATGGCGAACGTATTAAAATCCTGTTAAAACGTGATAGTACCTATACCATTTCCTAACAAACTTTTAACTGTTTCATAATATATGGGAACATGTGTTTATGCAGTGTCGCTTATCCTGCTATTATTTAAGCACTTGACTGATTGGTGTCATGTGAATACATTTATCATATTATTTAATTAATACCATTCCTCAAAATATTAATGTGAAAATATATAAAACTGCTTACTGCGGTTTAAAGCCAATGAATTCATCTAGATTTCGCTGTTTATCACATATTTTTAGGTTCTATAAATATGGCACATTATGACAACAGATCTCTCAAAACGTTTTTGCAAAATGGCAAAATATGCCAAAAATGGTCCCATGATAACTCAACATAGTGACAATTCAACACACATTATATAACTTGTTAAAGATGTGATGAATTATTATCATTTTGATGATTTATCCGGTTGCCGCCAAAAGTCACTCCAGTGGATAGTGACGAAATGGTAAGTTCAGACAAGTAAGTTTTCTCCGTGTGTACCTTAGTTTTAAAAAATTATGTATTTTGTCTTTGTAGCTATCAAAAAATAAGTCTATTGTACCTAGGTAGGTGTGTATTCCTAAATAGCCACATTTTAGTACCGCCTCTAAATAATGCGTTTACTTGAAGGTTTGAATCCCAACTGATTAAAAATTCAATCCACTTTAACGATCTGAGTCCATCGTAAAGAGAGTTGCCAGGTAATCACATTAATGGAGTGGCGACGGCTCGCACAGCACAACACTATCCCCGGCCGCCATATTGCAAATCGTTAAGTTTATGTAAATAATAAAGAGACATCTATGTTCCTGATAATCAAGTTAAGTGACGAGGAAAGCTGCGCTAATGTCGCAATGAGCTAAGAGCATGCATTTTCAATTTGTTTCCAAACAATAACATGAATAGATTTTTCAAACTGAGAATATTGAAATAAGTCCTGACTACACGGAGAAAAATTATTAATATTGATTACTGCATTTTTTTTTAAAGAATCTCATTAAATTATTTGTAATCCGGTTAAAAACGAGTGCAGGCCCTTAACTAATGAATTGATATGTTTCCTAATACCTAAACTAATAGTAAAATACGAACGTCTTTCGATATGGAACACGTGCCCAAAAAAATTATAATATTTCATTTTGTATTATAGTGGCAAATGCAGGTTCATGAACGCGTATTCCGATCTATTGGGAATTAATTAAAAGTTTATAAGGAAAAGATCTGCAATTCCTGTTTTAAACCGGATTACCAATAATTTGATTATGTTGTGACTTAAAAATACGTATTTTAATCTACTAGTCGTGTGAAAAGTATACTTCGCGTCCGTAAAAGTATATTTCTAATCTTATTTAATAGTTAGGGGAAAAGTGGCCTAAAGAAGCCGAATTTTAAAGGAGCCAATGGCTAACATGGTAGTATCGACTACTAATTTGTATTTTTTGAAAGTCGGTAGAGTTAAAAAGATTATCCGCTTCCAAAAAGTAAATTTCTGGTTGTGATTTTTATCTGCATTATGTGCATAAATTGCTACTAGACAAAATTTTGTTTGGTTCTCTTTGGTACTTAATTCTCTTTGTTAATTAATTCGTATTGTCCGTACAAAAGATGTGCAAAGTTGAGGTAGTGATTTTGTTAATTTATTTTTTAGAAGAAAGTTAGGTAAATCAACTAAATATATTAAAAAAAAAATCATTAATTCAATGTGTTTGTGTACCATTTATATTTTCCATTTACCTGTCTTCTTTAATACGTTTTGTAGCTCATTAATTACTCTCTAGTTATAACAGAGCAATATTTGAATGTTTTTGTATACATTTAACTAGTCGTTTTTCAAGAAAAATCACAGAAAATGTACTTCGGACATTTTTAGCTGAACTTTTGCAAAAAAATATCTTCAAATGTGTGTTCATAAAAATTTGTAACGATTAGAAACAATGTGGTTCTTCCATGCCACTTCTCCCCTATAAATTAAGTTCAGTTATTTATAATAAATAAATCGAAAAAGATTTTTAAAATATATTTGTACATACACATAATATTTTCAAAACGTTGCTGGCTTTGAAAACACGATTAAAACTTTTTAAAATAGGTACTAAATTCTTTAGAAAAATTAATCATAATGCATGTGGCTCATTGGCTATTCATCTTTGTGAATACAGCCATTTGCATTTTAAACCGGTTATATCTAAAGTTTGCATAAATAGTGTTTGAAGAATCGACGGGAATGCGTAATAATATTTAATTGGTTAGATTACTTGCTCTCGCAAACATTGCACCTATATTGAATATCGTTTATTGTGGCTCCGTTCAGAGCTCCGTCGTAACCTTTCTATCTGTTAGATAATAAAATGCAAGTGGAAAAGAAGATGAATAATGATTATATTGGCAGTACGCCTGTCGCTATTGTTATTTATTTGCATGAATTTATCTTTTTTTTCAAATTAAAAACCAGAGCAAGTCGTGGCAAGGTACCTACCGAATTTTACACCTGGTAAGTCCATTGAAAATATCGAACTTCTGACGTAAATACTAGTAGAAATTTTTTTTTACTTTTCAAAGTTTTAATTTATCAAGGCCCGCCAAAACGTACCAAATCAATGGCGACGCCGACAATAGTAGAGGCCTGGCCGCGCGACCGCCAGATTACGAACTCCGTGCTTTCGGCACTGACTTGACGTGACAAACCCTCCAAGCGCCAAGGCTTGTACTCTAGTCGGATGTAACGATTTTTTCTGTTTGAAAGATACTCAGTATTGGATTTGGTATTGCAATTTTCAAAACAGTAAAGCTCACCGTTGTATAGTTTTTTAGTTTGAAATTAAAGTTATTACAATGGATTTTCTTTACGTGAATACCGCACAAGAGTTTCAACTGCTCTTCTGCCTTAGGCTAAAGGTAGTAGGGATAGGAAGAAGCTAGAAAATAAGAAAGGTGGGGGAGTATCTGGGTATTCAGATCTGGTCACTAAAGGCATTTCAAGCAACGTTTCAAAACTAAATGATGGTCTTACACCAAGGTAATACTGAGAATATCTTCCACTCTCGAACGTGTCTCAAATATACCTCATATTATTTTTAATATTTTTATCTTGATATAACATAATATAATATATTTTATGAGTCCATACCTAATCCACATTCATTGATTCAGATCTACAAAATAGGTATCTAATAAAAAATAATCCCATTTTATATGGACAAATTGGGGATTTATTTTAAACTAAATAAATCTCTTGTTTTTAATTGTTTTTACCACAAAAAATCAATGTAGGTAATTACTTATATTTCCTGTAATATCAAGTCAAGAATGCTTTTGTACACTCTTTAATATCCACAAAAAAGTTTTTTTTTTAATTGTTTGACAATGTCGAATACTTAGAATGTTCTGAAGCTACGTACTAGCTTCATTAAATCTACTTGAGTCGCTGCACAGTGCACACATCTCTGCAACAATCTTCCTGGCCGATGCCTTGAGAGTGCTTCAGGGAACGCGATCCGGTTCACTACAACAAATAAATGGAATTACTTCAGGCTCGGTTGTGAACAAACACTCCGCACATCCCCTGGCAAACACGTGAGCTTTCTGCACCCAGAACATGGGAAGATCACAATAATTGAAAGAGTGTCACGTAGCCAAAAAAATTTTCATTCGGATTCTAGGAGGATTCAATAAGTACGTTCGTCGTTACCCTTTTGGTGAGTGTTCGCTTGCCAGTTTTGTGATTTTGGTTTTGTGGATAGAACTAATTCCTCTCCAGAATGGGGTGTGTGGAATGGTGAATGGAGACAATTGTAGAAGTAGAGCTCACAGACAAAACGATGACTCTAACGTCCAAGGATACCTAGTCCCGTTTGAATATAAACGTTGTAGGTATCTACCCTACTATATTTGAAAATTAAGTATTTATTGCTTAAATTTCTATTCTTTTGTTTGCTGATTCTCTTTATTTCTCATATTGATCTTTATTGTTTTACAATTTATTAAATTATTATTTAAAAATAGTCTTCATGGATATTTATAATGTTTTTAATTTTAATATTTTTAAGCCCCCCAAAACCCACTAAATCTATGGCTTGTCGGCTGTGACGTCACAGCGATTACTTTTTTGTGGTTGACTGTCAAGTTACATTACTGAATTTTGTATAGCAGAATCGAAATATTTTTGTTGCTAAATTTAACTATTGTATTTTCTGGATGACTTTATACAAGTCATCACTATCAATCAATAGTTAGTTTGTGTTATTTTTGATTATGTGTACCAATATTATTAGTAGAAACAATATTAGGTATATTTATAATTAGTAATAATAGTATGTATACATATTTACATTGTAATTGAATATGTACGTTCTGTTGACAAACTGCTTAGTTAAACAACAATAAAATAAAAATAAATTAAAAATCCTCTTGTAATTGAAGAACAAATTGTAAAATGTAGGCATCTAATCACTATTATTATTATACGGTACCAAAGTGAAAAAAATAAAGCGATTACCGAGAAGGTAAAATTTTCCATGCATCTAAATGTCCCGATACGCGTTTTCGAGGTAATGATTTCAAATTTTGGATAAAAAATAGCGTTTTCGTTCTTCATAGTATATTATATTCATGGTAAACCGTATCACAACGTAAGTAATACAAATAAGAAACTATTTATAGAGAAAAAATATTATAATAGGTACATTATCACCATTTCATTGGATGGTTATTGATTTGCCAATTGTTATATTCTATTTCCATTATTAACAATATGTTTTTTAAATATTTAACAACTAAAATTATAAATGGTCCAAATTAAGTTTCATTTCATCACAACTACAGAAGATTACATATTTAATACCAAATACATATGTATATAAAACTTATATATTCAGAATCGGCGTTTGTTGATCTATGTACCTACATTATATGACTTTTTTAAAGCGATCATATTATTCATTGAAGTTCCATTCAAAGTGGTCGTTATGGTGGTATTAATCAAAAGATGACAAAAGATAACAAATTTAATATTTTCCTGTTCGCCTATAATATCATTGTGGATTATTTTGTGGTGACCACCATTGGCAACCATCTTTAAATGGAAACGGAACATACACAACGAATAACAACATTCGAGTTAAAACGCTTCGCTACTATCAGTCAATGAAATGCAAGAAATTCCGTATATGAAACAATGATACATTCCTATATTTGCTTAGAATGATGAGGTAGCTACTTACTTAATTTTTTTCTCTCTCGAAAAATCGTTCAATAAAATTATCTAAGCCCATAAAACGAATACCAATTACAAATGACGACCATTTCCCAAAGGCTTTTAATTCCAATCATCACTTTATGTCGAGGATACCCTTATTCTGCCAGGGAACAACCCCTACGAGTCTCTGTAACTAGAATTTGAGGCTATCTTAGTTACGGTCGGGCATGTAGATAAGAGTCCCAAGTTACATTATGGACGAGGAGGCCACATCTATAGACCTCCACAGTTCTACTACTAGTTCTATGTGTATATAGTAGAAAACCTTCCATTTCCACTTGCGAGCAGAAGTAAATTCAGTAGATTTACATTGTACAAATTCTACGTTCCCACGTAGAAATCCTTTTGGTCAAATAATCAATTAGTTAACTAAATATCAACTTACAAAAATACTTATATGAAAAGCATTAATTCTTACCAACACGTATTTGTACTCGTAGGTCATCTGTCGGCAGATATATCAAATTGTAAAATTGTGATAAATCTGCCTACAGATGACCTACAAAAATACTTATATGAAGTGCATTTATTCTTCCCACGGGTATTTACACTCGTAGGTTATCTGAGCAGATTTATCGCAATTTTACGATGCATAGAGAAGCAGTCATTTATCATGATTAAAAATATATTTAATTTTATTGGAATAACTTTTTGGAGGTCATACCCATCAATGAAATATTTAATCATTGACGAAAAGATTATATTATTAAATCTAAAAGAAAATGGAACAGAACAAGCCACAGACAATAAAAATGTTGCAACTGAGAATCGAACCTAGAACTTTGTAATTCAAAATAATTTTTTTATATTTCAAAAAGATAGCAGCTAAAAAAAAAGAAAAATTATTTGATGATACTATTGTTAATTCTGAAATTGATATATGAGATCGATAAAAATTACGTAAAAAATCAGGTTACAATGGCCAAATGGTCAGAGGCAGAGAGACCTGAACGGAAAAAACTTATGGATTTAAAATATTAATAATTTATAAGGAATCTCTTCAAATTATTCGTAATACCGTTTAAAACGGGATTCCAGTCCTTTAACGAATGGCCTTTCCTAATAAACTTTCTGTAAAACACGAATGTGTTATCGCGACTTCGGAACACGTGTTCAGAAAAATACTAATACTATCCCATTTCGTCATTGTATATTATCAGGACATTCGCAGGTACATGAACACGTGTTCCGATATATAATCAATTTACTAAAATTTTATAAGAAAACGGCCTGCAATCCCTTTCTTAACAGGATTTTAATAAATAAATCAGCAATACTCATTTTTCTCCGTATGGGTTCGATTCCCAGTTAAAACCGTTGCCTTTTAATTTGTATGTGTCTTGGTCTGTTTCAGTTTCGTTTAGATTTATTAGTATTTTCTTCTTCCTTTGATTAAAAAATTATATATTTGCCATCTAAACGCATCTTCAGTAAAATTCATTAAAATTAAAATTATTGCTACAACAGAACAAAAGTTTTCAGAACGAGCAGTATAAAATACATTGCAAGTCGTCGATGTCATATTTCTGTCATCGATTCAATAAAATACATTCCAATCCGTTTTTCGAAGATGGCTTGAAAAAATATATATTGATTTCAATACCCACATATTTACATGCGACGTTGATGTTGGGTCACGTTGATGTATTCATTAATTATAATAAAGTGATGAAACTTATTATCATACTGTAGTTATTTCTGAATCTCCCGGTGCACAGGGCACAGGGTTTTCATAAACACTCTCCGGGACTCTTACGCCGGGACATATATAATAAAGACTTAATCCTTCGGGAACCCTTGCGTGGTATCGCCGGCTATTTAGTTTTAGCACTAGAAAATCTGCTAGATTGTCTGTCATTAAACTCTTGGTAGAAACATCTCCTCCCCGGGTTCCTCCACTCTAACAATGTTTAACTTAATTTGTTTGAACTCTTCTCATTAATTTGTTTCCTTTCCCATTTAAATGGAGTTGGAACTTTGAAGCCAACGGTATGATTACTTTTTGCTTTTACCGTCACCGTTTTAATGAATGGAATCTAACTTTACAAATAATATTTAACATGAAGTGATAAAATGAAGATCGTAGTTTCGTGGTGTAATCTCCTGAAAATAAATTTTAACTCGTTTCATTATTAAATTTGATGAAACCTCTTCTTTTTCTAAGTAACTTGATATGTTAGTACATAAATACCCATGAGAATGTTAAGATTGAATTACAATTTGTTTTATTTGCTTGCACGGAGAAAAATGAGTATTACTAATTCATTAAAAAATTCTTCAAATTATTGGCAGTCCGGTTAAAACGCGAATGCAAGCCGTTTCCTGATAAACTTTTAGTAAGTTCTTAATATATCATAACACGTGTTTGCCTTGATAATATATATTAGGATTTCCGACATCATTACAATACATCGGTATTTTACTAAAAAAATATCAGTAAACCTATCAATTCATTCGATAAGGGTGTATTACGAATAATTTGAAGATATTTTTAATAAATTAGTCATTTTTTACGTGCACCCCCCAATGTTGGGAAATTTTATAAGGTACGAAAAGAAAGGTTGGAGGAAGTTTAAGCAATTAAATCTCATTATTCATTGAACTTTTCAAATTTATCAATAAGGCGAATTTGAGCTTATCTTACGCTATACATGTTTTATCCATACACATTAAAATTCGTGTAAAAAAATTTCTTATGTCCGTTTTTTTTTAAATATGATATCCTCGAAGACACCTATTTTTCACAGATATAGGTGGCTATAGGAAAAAGTAGATACCTAATTTGTCGTAGTAGGTATTACCTAACCACAAAAATATATTAAAAAATTCAAGCAAGCATTCAAAAACAATTAAAACCGACATAATTTAAATTAAATTATATTTGTGAGAATATTAGAATCAGAAATATAAATGAAACAAAGGCATGACCACTCCATCTTATGATATTTTCCTTCCTTTTCGTTTTCCTGAGAAACAAAACGTGGACCTTTTTGGCATCCCACCCTTTCAGGAATAATGCTTCCTGCACGGGAAGGAAGCATAAAGCAAGGAGGAGACGGTACACTATTGTCCTAATAATTATAATTATTGTCCTGCAGGATAACGGCGACGGCACTGTTCCTTGGCCTTTGTGCAGCTTAAGTTATGACCACTGAATCCACTGCTATTGTTGGATGAGGATATTATTTGATTATAATTGGAAAGTTTCCGCATTCGAATAGAACTTTCATTAGGTACCTAAAATTAAAAATCCATTGAACAGATAATCCATATAACTATGGATGTGAAGTGTAAAAACTTTAGCTTACTTCTGGCTTACAGATACACTCACAACATATAATGTGTACAGTACTTATATCGGAATATTAGTATTAGCTTCTCGTGTATTATCGTAGACATTTAAATATTATGCATCCGGCGTGCGCAAGTAATTTTTATTTGATGAATTTGTGTAATATCACAATTTATTATTCAAAAATAATATATAGTATACTTGCGGTGCGTTCCAGAGTTGAAGATACTCTCAGTATTGCCCTAGTGTAAGACCACCGTTTAGAATTGAAACGTGAAATAGCTTAAGACGTGTTTGGTAGCCAAATCTGAATAGCCAAGTACTCATCCACCTTCCTCTTTCCCATCTCCTTCCCCTCCCCGTTTCCTTCAGCCTAGCAACACACTCCAATTGGGGATGCTATAGTCTCACTGGCTCCAGGCGGTTTTGAGCTGTTGGGACTCTTGTGCGGTATACACATTTAAAAAAACTATTTTATTCGGATGTTTTCAGTTTCTAAAATGTCATTACAACAACATATTTCTTGAAAAATCAGTAACATGGATACATATTATTTACCGTTATTTTATAAGCGGAGATTCCGTCAGATCCAATAGAAAATTCAATTTTTATTTTATTGAAAACCTTTGTCTTTTGTAGATATCTTTATGTAAAAACTTTTTATGTTAAGCTTTTTTTGAAAATTTTAGATTCAAAATTAAATGTTGCGAGTAGATCATAGCCTATGACATATTCGAGTATTTATTGAATAAATGAAGAAAAAAAAATCTGACCTATAAAAGCTGCTTTAATGCTTAAAATCTCCTACTAACCCTTTTCGGTTATAGTTTTATTGTATAACACAATGTGTATAAAGTATGTACAATGAAGGCCAATCGCACTGTGTTTGAACGACGCCATAGCTTTTGATATCAACATCCTCTCTCCCCCTCCGTCCATGTAAGCTCTCTCACGTCACCCTTAAGACGAGTTTGAAACACTAGCTTCATTAGGCTTACCGAATTCACTAAAATCCCGTTTTGATGAATTCATAACAAATTATGTTACAGCTTTTTGATAAACTTCGTCAAATTTCATATTTTGTATTTGACCTGCACACTGTAAGTAGGTACCTACTTACTTACGAGTAACCTACGAGTTTTATGACGTGGTTATTTAAACCGCCAGTAGCGCCATCACATTCGACATCGTCACAAATCAGTACTATTTTGATTTTTTGACATTTAGAAGGTTCCGTTGATTGACGATTTTCGGACTGTCGATCGTTTGTCACATTATAAGTTGCGTCAGATTGGTTCTAAATTAAACCGTCAATAATAACAGTCATCAATATTTAAAATGAACCCTTGTAGGCCGATGATCTTAGGGTTTAAATGTTAATCGTCGCTTTGTGACGATTTAAAAGTGAACACCTGTTACTGAGTACGAGTACCTACTAAATAAGTTATTGTGTTCCAGAGAAAACTCGATTGAAATGGCTTTAGCCACGTTGAGTGATTTGAATAGCCATGGGATTTCGCAATCTGTATTTCCCTATCTTTCACGCCTTCTCCACTTCTTTCACCTTCGCAACATTCACCAAATCAGGGATGCTCTTACTAGCTCCGGGAAGTTAGCACTCTTCCGTATACTCAAATAAAAACATTTAGTGCCAATTCTGTTGTTTCAAAGAATTCATCAAATTTCAATGTTAATATTCAAGTGCTGTGAAAATCTATTCATGTTCTGTTATTATTCCATTTCTCTGAAACAACTAGTCAGTTAGACATACTTATTTCGGTTGTCTGTGTCGTGAAATATTCCTGATACTCAAATTTCCTTTTAAATTTTCATTTTCAAAATTAGAAATTATGGTTTTGTGAAATTAGATAAACCATAAAGTAGGTACCCTCCTATAATTAAGTATTTATTTTATTTCTTTATTTTGTATAAAGTTTTAAGTATGTATATATTTATTTTTTATTTTTTTATTTATTTTTTTTTTATTATTTTTTTTTTAAGTCAGTATATATTTATATATATATATATATATATATATATATTTTTTTTTTTTTTTTTTTTTATTTTTTTTTTTTTTTAAGTATGTATTTTATCTTGATTTGATTAATAATTGTGCATAGCCAACGTTTCGGATAGCATTAAAGTATCACCAGAGCAGATGTGTATTAATTTTGTCCGATTTTTTTTAAAGTTTACTAACTATGTTCATTCGAAATGTCAATTTCTAACATCTGGCTAATTTATCAAAAAAAATCTACAATTATAATTTAGTTTATCGCGGGTCTGCGCTAGTAATGAAATAATAACAGAACTTGAATATAAACTGAAATTTTATGAATTGTTCTGTGAACATCTGTCTTGTTCGTTACTTTGTGTAAGGATTCAATTGTCATTTAGAAAAATTGGTTCAAAGCTCATTAGATGCTTTTCACGTAGGTATTCCTACTATGAAAAGTGCATTTCAAAGTAACATCACAAGTGCAGCAAACTGCAGTCAGAATTGAATCAGCGTCTAATCAAGCAGTCCCCTTGTCGGTGTACGTTGTTAGAAAGTTCCGGAGAATGGCGCACCCGACTGTACCGACCTAGCCAGTATCCAATGGACACTGGGTGGCTCTACTTGGCGGAATACAATTACGGGGTCCGTTAACCGGTCAAGTATAAGCCGATTATTTGATGGCACTGCATTTTACCTGGGACTTGTGTATGCACTCAGTATTTGGGTTAACAGTAGAGGACTTTAGATTGTGTAGAATTAGTTCTACTTCAAAAAAATCATTTTTTGAGCATGAATCAAAACGCTGCTTGAAATGACTTTGGCTATGTTTATGGTCGTGTGCATTCAATGTTTGCTGAAAAGGTTCATAATATGAAAATTATGAAAAAAATATTTCTAATTTTATTTTATTTTTTATTTGTAATTTTTTGTACCGGTCTGAATCTTCCCGTCGTAATGTGAAATCGTTCCGGTCATTAAATAAACAAATGGAAAATTTTATAAAGGCGTTTTGATACATAAAAAACAGTGAAAATTATTGGTTTTTGATGGAGGTAAAAAGAATTTTTTTTAATTTTAAGGAAGGGATTGTTTCACAGAATTTCAACAATTCATCAAATTTCAAAGTTGATTTTCAAATTCTGTGAAGGTTCTATTCATGTTCTATTAATATATCATTATTGACCAGTTACTTCACAAAACTGAAATAGTAACAGAAGTTGGATAGAACCTTTATAGAATTCAAAAGTCAAGTTTGAAATTTGATGAATTGTTCAAATTTTGTGAAACAACCCGTCCTAAGATTAACTATCAAAACCACAGCACCAAAACAAAACTGCCCATGAATACATACACATTGGTGACTCATTATAATTTTTAAACGTCTTGTTTTGAAAATTTAGGTTAAATATACTACTAACAATAAATTTTGTTAAGTGATTTGATATGATTGACAAAACATCAGTGTTGCATTTCGTTTATGTGACATAGGTAAAGGTATTCAATAATTATTCTTCTTCCAATTCGCACCTGTCACTTGGTCACTTTGCGACACGTATCTCCTTCGGGAAGGTAAAGTCAGAGTTTCAGTTCGGGAACTCCCGCTTGTTTCTCTACCGTGGAAACTACAAGATAGTCCACTAGTTTGTTTTACCCACAATCTCAAAGCACCCCAATGCGGGTGGCTGATAAGAACTACCCCCTCGCAAAAAAGCACAAAATATCAACATAACGCACTTTCTCTCACCTCGAATTTATTATAATATTTTCATTCATTCCCTATTTTACTTAACCCTGTTTCAGGATACGTTGAGGAAACTCTAGCTTTTCTTCTAGATAAATTTATTACAAATTGTAACACCAAGTAAAAAAGTTCAATTTAGTTTATGTGCTTTATGTTTTGCGTACTTGTAATGTTAGCTACTTTTGAGAAAGTGGCTCAGGCTGCCAATTTTTTTTGATTTCTCGGAGATTTTCCTTAACTGGAACAACTTAAAGGCAGGGTGGAAATACAAATTGGCATTGTGTAACGTTTTATCCACAACATCGGACGGATTATTAGACAAATACAACACACACATTTGGAAGACTCATTAGATTTATCTTGATTGTTAATGAAAGCAATTAAACAAGTATTTTTGTTGTAAAACGTCAACATGAGATTTTAATTATGTCTGTTTGAACTAGAAAAAACCTCTACGCATTCTACAGATAAATTCATTTCAATAAATTTTATTTTGTACTGGAAGGACACTTTCGACACAAGATTAGAATATAAAAAATGAGCTAAAATTATTATGTCCAATAAGCGTGGTCCGGATCTCAAATCTCTTTATAATCGGGTTAGGTCTTGTTACCTATATGGTATTTCAATCAATCTTTTCAACCTTCATACTAAAATTGCATTGATATCGAATTTATGGTTAAGAAAAATTTCATAACGCCAGACCTCATTGGCGCACCGTACGAGAGTTTTCATTTGAACGGACACGAGAGTTTTCATTTCAAATGAATGGATTTGTGTAGAGAACCTGTGAAAAATTATGGGATTTTATAATTTAAGGATTTGTGAAGCTTAAAGTGTACATTAAAAAAATATTTACCCCAAATTTGAAAAATTACAACACCCGTCAAAAATTTATTTAAAGGAAATGTACTTATCAAATATAAGATTATTAATTAACTAATTATAAAATAAAATTATTTTAACGCTCGCCTAAATTACTGCCGCAATTAGTTCCATTTTTTAAGTAAATTCAATACAAATTCAAGTTTCAGTGTTCATTGAACTAGAGTTACAGACAGGAGCACTGTTTCTTGTAAGGTGACCCAGATAAATTTACGACGTAAGGGTTATAGTAATACTCGAAGATATATTTACATAGAAAAGTGGGTGTTCGAATATTATATTTCTGAGGAAATTATGTTCTGGTCATACCATCATACGATACGTTTTGTATTTCATCCACAGAAGGTTGTTGATGAAATTCCGTTAAATAGCGATGTTTTCCGAATATTTCATTCTCAAATGAATACTTAATGATATTTTGTCCGCATTTCGAGAATTACCCATGTCGCACTTTCAAATTATCTTTCGTCTGATTGGTCGCAGTCCCGAGGGTGCGAGCGAGACCCAGATGGAAGATATGTATGTAGATGTTGGTACTTGTTACAGATTCTATCTCACTCACACCCTCTCCAGAAATTTAACATCTTTCAGTACATTGATCCTTGGGGGCCAGACTTTTTAATAAGAGTCTGAATACAGTCTGAATACAATTTAAGAAATTTGGGTTGCTTGTTTGATCGTAAGAATTCTCTTGATGCATTGTCCAGAAATTACTTTTCACACCGAAAAGCAGTTCGAAAATAATAGAGTTAGGGAAATGTTGATCAGTAATTTGTTGCAATTATTTATATCCAATAATCTTGGGATAAATGATATAAATATATTTTTAAAACTAATGCGCAACAATAACATCAAATTTAATGTTGTTTATTTAAATATTTTTATAGCACGATGGCTCGGTCCATAAGGTTTTTTTTTTTGCTTGCTCGTGAATTTACAAATCGTACCATTTTTGTTTTTCCAAATGCATTCTTCATGGTTTTATAAGTAAGTAATAGTGTCATAACTGTAATATTTGAATATAATCAAGGTAATTTAATAAAACAACGATTGTATAGAGGAATTATATGTTTTAAAAAAATATATTTTAAACACCACTGTTTTATCCTTACACTATAATACCCACGCTCAGGCTTCGCCTTTGTGGGATTTTTTTGTTACTCTTTCATTCTATATTACTATGTATGTACCTGAATTGTAAATGTATCAAAAAATTTGTTAATAAAAAATAAAAAAAATTATACGAACGTCAATAAACTTCACTTTTAGGTTAGTAACTGATTTATTTAGAAAATAATATTAAAAATACGATAAAAAGTACACAAAACACTGAAAGCGTTAGAAATCATTTGAGTGACTCATTAACAAAACCTTAAATAACAAACTTATTTTTCAATGTCCTTTGCAAACACATGATAAAGAAAAAACTAGAATAACATTCCAAACAAATGTTCATCAAGCCCTTTTAGCACGTGCTCTATCTCACTTACACTCGCCTGACATCGTAGACCTCCATCCCATTTTAATTATGTAATCATGGTGAAATGGGACTGCAAGCCTGTAACGAATGAATTGACAGATTTCCTAACAAAAATTATAATATATTGACACTTTGTCGTTATGTTTATCGGGAAAAGGAAACACGTGTTCCTATATATTCTCAATGAACAGATATTTTATCTAGAAATAGATTGAAATCCTTATCTTAATGATATCTTTTCTCCATGTATAAAGTATATTAATGCAAGATAAAACACAAATTGAAAAACCGGTCTCTTCCATGTAATTCCCGTCCGTCCCACCGGTCATCTTCTCCCCAACTTATCTCATCTGCAAATCCTTCCTCCCTCCTGTCCTACCCTTAAAGGGTTTCGCAAAGCCTTTTCAAATAAGATAGGTCCTTGTGAGAGGAACTTAAACCCTTAGGAGAAAGGGTGACTCTGAACTCTGAATATTGTATGGCGACGCTTAATAGGGCGCTATTAAAATACACATTTCATTTTGCACTTCCCAGTATTATCGTCTGTTCCATATATTCAACAATGGTTTGTAGTTCACATGGTTTTGTTGTATTTTTTAATGTATTGAGTTACGCCTACTCTTTAATAGCTAGACATCTAAAATAGATTGTCAACATTTTGTCTACAACGCGTCCTGGAATACTTTTTAGAAGCCAAAACCGAAATTTGAACTAAGAGAAACATTCAGATATTAGCAAAGTGTTTGGAAAAAGAAGCAATGGAAAATAGCTGATGTGTTAGATTGACTAAGTTTCGCAATTGTTTTCACTATGCTCCGTGAAGAGTTTAAATCCTTGTTCGTCAGGGTAATTGGCTCCGGTTGTTACTTAAAAATGACTTTGTTTATTACTTAAGTCTCCTCTGCTCCTTTCGTAGATGAATCAAAGTATTTTTTTGTGATTTGAGAAGAGTTGATAAAAAAAATCTAGTCTCATGAAAATGTTTTTTTCATAAGTCTCGATTATTCAATGCGTAGCGCACGACAATTAATTATTAACGTAGTACTGTTTATTTACAAACATGTACGCTTAAGAAAAGCGCAAGAAAGAAAAAAAAATATCAACGCAACCGGGACATTCACACCTGGATCTTACGCTAATAGGTTGACTGTATAAGCATTTTTTATGTATATTATCAAATATGTAAGAATTTCACCACAACTAGGATACTAACATCTGAATCTTACGCTAATCGGTTGACTGTATAAGCATTTTCTACGTCTAATATATTTTTAAAAAATCACCGCAACTGGGATACGAACACCTGAATCTTCCGCTAACAGGTTGACTGTACATGTAAACATGTTCTCTGTTTTATTTGTAAATTTATCTTTGTCTTTACCATTTTTGTGGTTTTGAGGTTTACGGCGTTTTGCGAAATTCTAAACACTGCCTAGACGGACTAGACCTCAAATTTTACCAAATGATATATCGACCTTTAATGTGGCTTCATCTAGGCTTATTTATGCCTTGTCCTCTGACGCAGGCACAGGTCGAGTGGGACTACGTGTATACTTACAAGTATAAAGTTCGACCTAATCAAAAACCATCTTCTAAGCGATTTTCGTGGAAACACCCGTCCATTAGTCATCACACGGAAAGTCTCAGTTACATGTATAATTAATTACAGGTAAGAGTACCTTCCAAAAGGTTGTGCGCATTATATTTCACAAAATTCATGACCGCCAATAAATTCCCACCCTACTTCCCACCCACTACCTCTACAACCCCCTCTCTCTCCGGTCTCCACCCACCCGGCAGAGACCCTTTAACATTATCAAGGAAATGGCGGAATATGAAGAAGGGATGCTAAACTAATGTTCGGTGGAGAAAGGCTCGAATAAATTAACCTCATTATAATTTCAGTACTGATAAAATCCTTATCTTTTTACATAAGTTTTTATTAAGTTCCCATTTCTATTCCCGTCAAAACTTTTGAAATTTTGTTGATACTACTTTTCTTCCCGACTAATGGGCGTTTTACAAAAAAAAAAAATCATCATATTTCCATATTTCATAATGTTTTGTGAAGAAAAAAAGGTACGGCTTAAAGATGGCGAACATTATTTGTCTGTCATTGTTTTACACAACTATATTATGAAGAAATATTGCATATTTATTTTATATTTAAAATATTTATTGTAAGACTATAACATGTTTATATTACTGATTTTGAAAGTTTGATATTTATTAAATTACTGTTCGGTATTGTAAATTTAGCGTGTATTTTTATGATTTGTGACGTCAACGGCAAAGGCAAATGGCAGATACTTGCATGTGATCTATGGTTATGTTCAAGGTGGTGCCATTTTTTGACGACTTATAATAATAATAATGTTTGTATCAATTATCACTGGAAATCCGTAAATGGTTTGATCTCGACTATACAAATGTACAGACTGATATAAACTATATTGATAAACTGTCGATTTCCCGAAAATAAATCAACAAAATATTTTAAAATTGTCTGTAGCGCCGTTTTCTTGAGATTCACAGGGCGCAAAATGAAGGCAACTGTCAGTGTGCAATCGTCAACATCAAAATAATCATCGTGTAAAACTTGTCCCGATGTAGTTTCCATGTACGGATCTGTATGAAAAGAAGCGTCGTGTGAAACGCCCCTTAAGAACGATATTTCCTCAACAAATTATATATAACACTCTTCTTACAAGAACTTCTTTCTTATTGAACACGTCATCTTATGTTATTTTTGATGGCCAGACTAATATTCTATGATGAAAATAAAGTTGTGCACGGATAAAAATGAACATCGCTGATTTATTAAAAATCTCTTCAAATTATTGGTAATCCCGTTAAAAACGAGACTGCAGACCGCTTCCTGATAAACTTTTAGTAAATTCGTAATAATATCGGAATACGTGTTCATGCACCTGCGTTTGTCTTAATATTATATAATGACGAAATGCGAAAATGTTAGTATTTTTATGAAGACATTCCGACAAAACATTCTTTAAAGGCCTGCCATCCCGTTTTTAACCGGATTCCAAATAAGTTAAATAGATTCTAAATAAAATAGTAATATTTTTATCAGTAATTTATAGTTGTTGCACTTTTCCAAAAATTCCAATTAGAAAAGATGTAAGAATTGTATCACACAAAAGTTTTAAATACATAGCACAGAGCTTTTTTGCAATAGAATTCTCTTAAACAAGTGAATCCTTACAGAGTTTTGTAACGATTTTAATAATGTTAAATGATTTAAATTTAATATTTCTTTACTTATCTGCTTATATGCTTGCTAGATAATAATATTTTCATTGTGAATTTAAAATATTTCGGCCGACAACAACATCTTTAGTTTAGTGTTATCGTTCCTCTTAATATTTGTGTAAACCTTAAAGTAACCCCGTGTCATATATAACTCAGAAGCTAGCTGTAGATGCCATCCTACTCTATCCGGTCCCTTATATAATAAACACCCTAACGATACAACGTGCCTCTGTATCTCACCCTCAAACCACAACACAAACACAAACGATATTGTTCTTCACAGCCCTTTTCGTAAGAGCTGTTTTCATTTGAAATCACCCTCTTCCCTTGCGTCGCTTTTGAGATAGTTGCTAAAGTTAAGCCCGGAGGGAATGTCTGAATTCGTGTGGTGGTTATAAGTTCTGCCCTCAAATTTGAGATAAATGGGCGGTGAGGCGGGGGAAACTTTGCGCAGGACCAGGGGTGGTTCCGTGGTAATTTCTTATACAAAAGGCTCCGAGGAAAACACGTACAAAGATGATGTGTGGGTTCCGGCAAACGCTCAAACTGCTTTTCAAATTAAAACTTCGTGGCCATGCAAACCCCGCGCTCAAATGGGAACCCTGAGGGAAACGGAATCTTATTTTAAGATAAGGCATGTAATCCATTTAAACCAACAAAACATTAAATTCCATAATACGAGTAGAACAGTTCGAATTAGTTCTCATGTTTGTTGATATTATATTACAATAAGTGAATCTCTTTTTTTTACAGGAAAGATAATACGCGTTTATCTCTCTCTTCGTACAGAGACGGAGAAAAATTACTCATATTGAATACTGCTAATTTATTACGAATCTCTTCAAATTACTTCATCCGGTTAAAAACGGGATTGCAGGACCTTAAAGAATGAATTGATAGGTTTCCTAATAAACTCTTAGTAAAATACGAACGTCTTATCACGACTTAACACATGTTCATAAAAATCCTAATATTTCCACCTTTCGTAATTGTAAATTATCACGAGTTCCCATATGTTAGAATTTACTAAAACTTTATCAGGCCTGCAATCCCGTTTTTAACCGAATTTCCAATAGTACTACTACTGTAGTGTGGCTATAAGCTATACCTCAGTAAGTCCTAAGGTACATCAGAAGTTAAATATGGTGTTTATTATTATTAGGTACTCTGTGATGATATTAAAATTGAAATTAGGTACTAAAATAAATTACGCAATATATTTTGCAGATTTAAAACTGTGGAACAAATTTGTAAGCAACCAATTTTTTAGACTTTTGTATAATTGACTGAACACAGTAAATACCTGGTTTAACTCGAAAATTTGGCATTTCATCTGTTTGTAAATTTGTTTGTTACGTTCCGGTTTCCTTTTAAGATGGTTGGATACAACCTTATTTTATCCCGTCAGAGTTATGAGATGATCGTGGTTCCTGCTACGAACCGTCGAATCGAAATAATAATCAATATTTGAAGGAAGGTAATTACATGCCTGAAGAAAGTTTGATAAAAGAATTGAAAAAAGATTCTGATATTTCTTTAGAGAAATTGTTAAAAGGTTTCCCCCGTCCAAGAGGTAGTTGAACTGTAAACCTCCCGCTTTGAGATCTGTTGGTGTTAAACGTGTTTTCGTCTAGACCGACTGCGACTTGGAGAAAAAGTTGAATTGCCGGACTTGGGGGAAAAAGCGGAAAATATGCGACAAGTCTGTAATAAGATTATACCACTTACACTGGACGCCGCGAGTCTAGAACGTGTTGGAAATTACTTAAAATTTGCATAAAATAGTGAGGGCGCTAATTTAAAGGAGAAAAGTATAATTTCAAATGGAATGAAATATGTTTCGTGAAAACGCGGTGCGTATATTTTTTGTCATGTTTATTTGATTTTAAAAGTAAAATCGTTTTTTGACAGTAAATACTGTAATCTTTCAATGATTATTATTTTTTAAATGATCATGGGATTTGTAAGAGTGTTTTATAGGTTTTTATTTTTTTACGTGAAGGTATAAAGACAACGTGTAACAAAATTTAGGTCAATTGTAGTCACATTCTTTAAAAGACAAGTAACCTATGTGTTTTATTCAGATTCTATAACCGCCAAAAAAATTTTCTTTGCTGGTTACAACTAGAAAAACCTGAAAGAACGTCATGGAAGTCAGTACAATTTACTGTATCCTGATAAATTAAAAAACACTTCCTATTCAAGTATTAATCTTAAGGCGATGCACTACGTCATGTAATGTTTTAAATTGAGCCGCTATTAATAAAAACCCTTACGTAGATGGCGATAAGGTTTAAATTCCCGCTTAGCACCATCCGCCTGTTTTGATTTATGCAAGAAAAAAACATGGCCAAAAAGTGCCTTTTATTTTATTTTGTGGATGTTCAGGCATAAATATTTAATTTTTTCCGATCATTTTATAAATAACTTAATTTGCCACATTATACAATAAAATCATAACCGAAAATGGGTTCGTAAGTAGGAGATTTTGGACTTTAAATCAGTTTTCATAGGCCTATACATTATTTTTTTCTGGGCTTATAAAAAGACTTATATAAAAAATACTGAATTATTTCAAAGGTCAAGATGTATTCTACTCGCAGTATTTAATTAAAGCATCTGAAACATTTCTAGGCGACCAAATTTTCAAACCAAAAACACATGATTTTGCATTACTACGTATGGCATCGCCTTAAATGGATCACATTGTTTGCGTAACACTACACGGAGAAAATGATCATGTAAAAAAGTGACAACTTGCGAACTTCCTGATAAAATATTAATCATTCAGAATATATCTAGAACACATGTTAATTTCTTAATAGATATTACGACGGAATGCAACAGTATAATTATGTCAGTATTTGTATGAACACGGGTTTAACCGTCCTCACAAAACATTTGCTTTTAACTGATTCTTTATTAGGAACTCCTTCAATTCATTCGTTATAGGCCAGCATTCCCATTTTTAACAAAAAACGAATAATTGGCCAAGATTTTTAATAAATTAGTAAGTTTTCTCCAAGTAAGGTTCAATATATATTTTTTTATTTTAACTTCAACTCAAACGTTCCTATTTTATTAAATATGATAGCAGAGTTTGCAACCTAAGTAGGTATTATGGAGATAATAACGCAGACCCGTCAATGATGACGGATTGTCTGGATTCTTGACAAATCAGTTCCAATTTTTAAAATGAATGAATTAAAATAATCTTCTGCTAAAATATTATATAATACATAGGTATTTTATCATGACGGAACGCTACAGTATAAGTACAGGGTTTTCCAATAAGAGGTGTTATTTTGATATTCAATCGTAAAAGATCAATGGTTTCGTTGCTTGTGTGGCACGTAGCGCCGTCTTGTTGAAAGTAAACGTTGTCCAAATCAATACCATCCAATTTTGGCCATAAAAAATCATTAATCATCTCTCAAAAGCGCAATCTATTAACCGTAACTGTTGCTCCAGCCTCATTTTTGAAAAAATAAGGTCCAATGACTCCGCCGGACTATAAACCACACCAAACAGTCACACGTTGACGATAGAGAGACTTTTCAACAATAATTCTTGGGTTTTCCGAGCCCCAGATGGGACAATTTTGCTGGTTGACGAAGCCACCAAGGTGGAAATGGGCCTCATCACTCAAGATGATTTGCATTTGATTCACTCAAGTGAATTTTAATAATTTCAATGCGTTGTTGAAGCGTATATCGTTCCATTTTTATTAATGGCGTAGTTTTTACTTGTCAAATGTTAAAAAATAACAGCTTCAAAAGTCACATCTACCGAAATAGCGGGCTATTCAAAATAACACCTCTTATTGGAAAATCCTTTATATCAGTATTTGTGTGAACACGTGTTCCGCCGTCCTCACAAGACATTTGCTTTTGACTGATACTTTGTTTTAAATTCTTCACACAATCAGTTGGAATTTGGAATATTACAGTTTAATTCAAAGCAAATTTGAGTTCAATGAAACGGAATTACGTAGAACTCACAAACAATTAAGTAAATAAACATTAGTATTTTTGATGGTTAAAATCCTAAAATTCTTCCGATAAATATTGTTGAATTACAACAAAGTAGCAAAAAACAACGTGCAATTTTGTTGCGCGTAATTTCGCTAAGTGAGTAAGCTTCCGTCTTTTTATTGCTACAAAAGATACCCCACTCTATCCCCTTCCCACCCTCCCCCGCCCACTCCCTCCACACTCCCTTCGGCATCCCTTCTGGCGACACTCTGCGTCATTTGATTAAATCTACTTCAAGTGCCGAGCATCCTTAGCGCTTTTGTTCGTAGTATTGTTCTCTTCACAATAGTTATCTAGAAACTTTATAGTCCGGTAGATAATGAATTCTCAGCATTGTCCTCAGGTATCAGATACGTTCAATTGTCCAATCACTCCACACGTACAATTTTATTACATTTACTTTATAGTTGTCAGGAATTTATTACTACTATATAGGAGGTACATATACTATGTAAGTAACACTTTTAAGAATAACAAATTCTTAAGTTATAAATATTGTCACATTTGATTGAACAGTCAGCTGTTATTAATACTTGACAGCTGATTTCAATTTGAAGACCGCTCAAATAATCGATTTGATTGAGAATCTTGTGACGAAAGTTCAAACATATTAAACATTGCTAAAAATCTGTTAATGGCAACAACCTAGGCAAAACGTTTAAATTATGAGCTCTAGCTTTGTATTTTCAGCTCGCTACGTCAATCCAATTATGAGTTATGAAATTTCAAAATTGCAAAAAATTATCAAAAAATGAGTAGGTAGTCAACCATACTTTTCAATGGCAAATTGAGCTAATAAATACTTTTGGAACTAGGGCGAAGGCGGGTATTTTATACGGGCTTTTAATAGGTACATAATTAGGATTTGAAATTATTTTTTTAATTGAAGGTTATAAGTAGCAAAGTTATATTTGATGTTATTGCAATATTTGATCAATTCATTAAAAATTTTGTGATTTCTACTAAGAAGCTGATTCGTTCTGTATCTTCCCCAAATATGAAAGTTGATCGCTTCGAAGGCCATTAGTGGACGGAAGAGCTTCCGACAGATAAAGAGGAGAGTGTGTCCCGGCGCACAATTAATCACTGCTGTCACACCCTATAATGGCTGAAGTTCTGCGCGGCCCTGCCCAGCCCCCCCAGCTTCCCCTCCATACACCACCACGCTTAAGGAACTTTCTCTGAATAAAACCCCCTTTCTGAGGTGTATATCCAATGAGGTTATGTCTGATGTCATTTCTTCTTTGAAAGGAAAATAAAAATATATGGTTTTCTGTTTCACAATGATTCAATTGTTCTAAGAAAAGTTTTATAATTATATTTTTAAAAAATCAGTTCATTTTACAATAAATAGATCTCTAGTGCAAAAAAGCGTTATTATTTTTATCTTGTTTAAAAAACTGCCACCATCTGGAAACCGGAATCGTAACGTGAAAAAATAAAATTTACATGCGGGTGAAGTGCATAATGGTAGATTCAAAACAGGACTTTGCCCTGCTCAGTCAATATTATTGAAAGTCAAGCGAAATTAGCTTTGGTTTCATAAATAAATTAAAAATACCATTGAATTAAAATCATCCATGGTTCAGGGAGAATTTGTAAGCTTTTAAATTGCATTTTCAAAATCGCATTTGTCACTTTTGAAAATATCACAGTTTATTTTCATTATTGACTTAACAGGCATGTGTATTCAAATAATTACGTCACTATTATCTAACAATTTATGTCAATAATCTATTTGAACAAATCTCTTGATTAAAATGGATTTACGATGGGCAAATTTTATTTTTTATTTTTATTTTTATCAAATGCATGTTACATTTTATTTGAATTCTTTCATCAACCATACAAGTCGCTATTTAAGAAAATTCGTAATATTATTTGAATTTTGAAATTACTTAAGAAAATTCAAACTATCATGAAAACTCAAGCTGTTTATGAAAATTCCAACTTTTTAAGAAAATTCAAACTATGTATGAAAATTCATCCTATTTAAGAAAGTTTAAACAATTTTTGAAAATTCAAACTACTTAAGAAAATGCGTTCGAAATTTGCAAGCATTCTCCTTAACTTCATTGTGATAAATTCATTATGTTGGGGTGCGACTGACCGACGAGGAATGCGGTATGTATTTTCTTTGATGGGTCAAAGTATCAACACTATAAAGGGGAATTAAATTTCAATTTTGAATTTGCAATCAAAAGAAGAACGTTTCCAACATAAACTTAAATGTGGGAAAATTTGTTTTCTTGAATAATGTTTGCAAAAAAGAGGTGTGTAGATGTATTCCTAAATTATTATATAGACCGTTAAAAAATCACGGGATATTATAATTATGGGATTAGTGAAGCAGAAATTATTTATTTTTAAAAAATGCCTCACGAACATTGACTTTAAAAATAAAAAATGTACCTATCAAATGTTGGTAAAGTTATAAATCTCGGCGTGCGCAAGTAAATTCTATTTGATGAATTTGTTTTATTTCATTATTTATTTACTTAAAGTAATATAAAGTATACTTGTGGCACTTTCCAGAGTGCCAGATACTCCAGAGTGGAATCAGTATCGCCCTGGTGTAAGACCACCATTCAGAATTAAAAAGTTGCATTAAATGGCTTTATTCTTGTTTGGTGACCAGATCTGAATGTCCAGGTTCTCCCGCACCTTTCGCTCCCCCATCTCCTTCCCCTTCCCACTACCTTCATCCTCACAACATACCCTAATTGGTGATACCAATGTCTCACTGGCTCCAGACTGTTGGGAGCAGTTGGGTCTCTTGTACGGTGCTCACAAAACCAAGCATCGATGAATTAACTTATGAAAAGGATAGACGTTTGAAGAATAAGTATATGAATTATGTCCACTGGACTTAGTTCAGTGAAACCACGCGCGTGGTCTCAGTAGCGTATCTTCACTCTATTATTTCATCTAAGCATCTTTTAAGTATTTGAACAAAAGAAATACACATTTTGAATAGAAAAATATTAATTCATAAAATAAGTTTAATACGTTCTTTTCGCTTATCTGATAAGTAGTAACTTGAATAATGTTTAGCATTTCGCAGTAATTTTTCACATTACCTACCAACTTACCCATGTACCGACATTCGAAATTAGTTTGTTTAATCTAATGTACCAAGTGTGCTATACTAATAAGTGACAAATTGATTAAATACATGTCTTACAAAAATTATCTTCCTTTAATTAACATGATCAATAATTTACCTACCAATCAAACATACCTTTAAATAACAAAGTAAATTCATGCACATAAACCCATTCTAAATTCAAACAAGTTCTAACTACCAAAATTTTCACGAGTTGGTAACATTCTCTCAAAATGAAAGGTACGCATTATCCATCTGAGGTTCTGATGCTTGATAATATATTCAAATGCCTCAACCCACGAAAACTTTGAATGTGCCTTAGCAGTGCCTCCTTCATATTGATCCTCCCGTCTCGAGAAACCTCCCCCACCCCCCCCTTTCCCCCAAGGCACCCCCTGGCAAGACCAACCCCCCCTGACTACCCTCGCCTGAGCTACGCCCCTGCTGGCCTTTTCTTAACTGCCGAGGTGTTGGTTGACCCCCCCTTCCCCCTACAGAGGCAGAAAGGCCTACACAGTTAAAATCCTTTCGTTCAAGTTCAGGGGCGTATTCGTACAACTGCAAAGATGTTCTATTAATTCCTATTAAAAACGGGACTGCAGGCCTTTAACGAATGAATTAACAGATTTCCCAACAAGTGTGAGTATCCGTTTTGAGGACGGCGAAAAATATGTTCATTAAAAAATACTAATATTGTCGCATTTCGTCACTATATTTATCAGGAAAAGAACGCCTGCATTTACTCGCATTTCTATATGTTCTGAATGAACTCATATTTTATCAGGAAATGGATTGCTATCATGTTTTTAACGGAATTTCAATAAATCAGCCATACTCATTTTTCTCCGTGTACCTACTTGTTTTAAAATGGAACTCATACTCGATACAAAAAACGGATCAAGTGATATCAGACCGGAGAAATGTCAAAAAATAACTGCAATGTGCTTAAATGAGACTTGTGTATTGTGCTAATCTATTTGTATTGATATACAAAGAGTGGAAGATACTCTCAGTATCGCCCTGGTGTAAGACCACCATTCAGAATTGAAACGTTGCTTGAAATGGCTTTAGCCGTGTTTGGTGACCAGATCTGAATAGCCAGGTACTTCCCCACCTTCCTCTTCCCCATCATCCCTCCCCTCCCCAATACCCTCAGCCTCACAACATACCCCAATTGGGGATGCCATAGTCTCACTGGCTCCAGACGGGAGCAGTTGGGACTCTTGTGCGGTATTACACATAAAAAAAAAAAAATTAAAAAAAAAGATGTTGTACACTAATTATAAAGGAAAATTAACTTTTTCACACCATAAAGACTATTGTGTTTGGTGATGGTTTTCTAGCTCAATTAAATAAAGTCATGTAAGTGAGAGAGTGAGGGCCTACGGACTCCTTTTGTAGTTTTAGGTAATTTTTCATACTTGAATATTTTCAAAAAATATATATTTCTAAGTAAGATCGTTAAAATAAGTTATTCCCAGATAAGGTATTAAGTTTTTAATGTTACTCTGATATCCTGGCATATTAAATTGTAAGTTATTTAAATACATATTTTTTAACAATTATTTTACAAGCAATATATGACGCCAACGGGACTTTGTCCCGTTGGCGTCATGTATCTTTTATCAGGAGATTTTTCAATGTGGATGAGTGTTTCAGACGAATAATTATTGCTTGTAAAATAATTGTTACCCTTTGTGCTATGCATAAAAAATCTTGTCTTAAACATTAGTTTACCAAAAAAATAATAATATAATTTTTAAATTTGTAGTATTGAATTTATATTTTGAATATTCTAAAAAAATGGGAGAAAATGTTAATATTAACTAAAATGTTATGTAATTTATTTAAAATAACGTGTATTAAAGTTTTAATATAAATAATTGTACATATTAAGTAATAAATTTTATAACCAGTAAGAAAGCGAAGAGTTTTTTGCTTTGAATAATGCAAAAGTTGTGTTGTTCATTATTTGTACCGACCTGTTTTTTTTTACTTTATCCTCTAATAACCATACGAATTCAAAGCTGTTCAAAAGCTCCACCCCTTGCGCTTTAATCTAGCTCTAGTTTCCCACCCTTCACAACCCCTCCCCCTCACGCCCTCCCACCACTTCCACGCCCCAGCAGAGCAAGAACAGCAAAGCTCTCGATAATTCAACTCGAAGATATCTCCCAAATTCCACCGCCTCTGCTAGAACGTAGGACTAGGTACTCTGCTACCAGTAGCTTGAATTGGATGTTGGAGCAATCTATTGCAGGTGTTTCAAACATTGATTAGTTCTCATCTCTTGGACATCTCGAGATGGAAATGACATTTGCACGAAACTTTTGATAATCGTTAGTTCAAATTAATCTTATTTCTCATTAAAAGAGTAAAAGACGTGCATTATTATTCTCAATTCTTTCATTATTTGCCTTGCTAAAAAGAAAATTCAATTTCTGGGTCTCCCAAGTGATTTTTTAGTGAAAGTGAAATTGAGTGCATAAATAGCACTTATCCGTGAAAGATCTCGGTATATTATAAGTGTAAGTTTTGTGGCACTATTATTGTTTATTAAAAAAAAATGATTGCCTATCAAAAACAAACATTGTCGATTTTAGAGACGATTACAAAATAACCTTTTGAATGAACACAGTTAGTAAACTGGACATATAAACTGCCAAAAATCTTATCAAAAAAATACACTTTGTAAATATAAAATTATTGTTTAATTAAATAGTTTTGGCACCTACTTTGGCTCCTGCTAGTTTGAGACGTTCCCACAATCAGTTCCATTTTTTTAAATCAAAGCAAACCCCAGTTCTAGAGGTCATTTAAATTTTTGATCAAGTGACTCATTTTTCTTAACCAATGTTATGAATTTTTGCAATTAAATTTTTGTAGATCTAAAACTAAATTGTTTTTGAATTTACCAGAGATAGAAATTATTGTTTGTACACTTGTCATATTACAACTTTCATTTTCGAAACATCTTTTCTCATACAACAATTAAATAAATTAAATTAATACTACGGGGTCACATTTAATTTGTTGACCAAAAAAAAAAACTTTTACACTGCTTCTTTTTTCGTGAAGGGAACAGTTTCGTTACCTAAAAAATTCAGACAGAAAACTGTACAAATTTGATTACGCAGCAACACTACATATTTTACTTCTTTAGCTGTCAAACAGATTTCTGCTGTATACTTATAGATAATTATCCATTAATCTTTATTCGTACTTGCCTACCTCATATTATAATAGCTATCACCAGATGTGGTCAAATATTCTTGAAGAACTCGTGAAGTTTGACGACTAATAATATAATAAAGTAACAATAAATAATCCCACAGCTTAATAATTTAATACGCCGGGCGGTGTCGGTGGTTTAATAACCCAGATATTTGGTATTCTGGATGGTGACCAATCCAATAATTAATATGCAATCCAGAATATACGAGCTACCACAACTTGTAGAACCGGTGGAGCACGGGCGCAAGATAGCGGAGCGAGGTTTTGCAGACTCAGCCTTTATTGTTTGCATAGAACTAGCCTTCTCAACCTTCATGAATTATTTCGGGGAATTAGTATTGTAAGACAATTAAAACTTTGATTATTAATTGACAGAGCGTAGCAAAGTCCTGCAGTAACTCGACAATTTTGCATTTCATATATCTATAATTTTTTTGTTACGTTCCTGTTCCGGTTCAAGATGGTGGCCGTTTTAAACTGTCGTGCGTCGCAGTAGCCGATAAGCACGATCAAAAAAAATCTTGATAAAGATTCTTTTAGATATGCAAATTGCAAGTGCCTACTTACAAAAAACCCCCAGGAATATGTTTACCACGAATGAATCAATTTGCTTAAACTTTCTATTTTATTACTTCCGGAAGAAAAGAACCTATCTACAGTTTTAGGACGGGTTGTTTCGGAGAATCTGAACAATTCATCAAATTTCAACGTTCATTTTCAAGTTCTGTGAAAGATTTATTCAAGTTCTGTTTTTATATCATTGTAGGCTAGTTGCTTGACAAAACTAAAATAAAAACAGAACTTGAAAAAATCTTTCACAGAACTTGAAAATGAACGTTGAAATTTGATGAATTGTTCAGATTCTCCGAAACAACCCGTCCTTAATAAACTTAATCTGAAATAAAAATTTTCAAATATACAACTACACATGGAAAAAAAATAATATTGCTAATTTATTTAGAATCTCTTAAAATAATCGGTAATCCGGTTAAAAACAGGATTGCATGCCTTTTACGAATGAATTAACAATTGTTTTATAATACATTTGAAATTTAATAAAAATTTATCAGGAAACCTGTTTATTCATTATTTAAAGCAGGCAATCCCGTTTTTAACCAGATTACCAATAACTTGAAGAGATTCTTAATATTATATATAATTATAAATAATCATTTTTATTCGTGCATACTTCGTTAGGGATCAAATTGAGAAAAACC
The DNA here is from genome assembly GCA_026573805.1 of Hesperophylax magnus. Taxonomy (NCBI): domain Eukaryota; kingdom Metazoa; phylum Arthropoda; class Insecta; order Trichoptera; family Limnephilidae; genus Hesperophylax; species Hesperophylax magnus. The sequence goes on along the minus strand of JAIUSX010000091.1, from coordinate 4,763,674 downwards.
GCAAAACAACTGCATTTAACGTTTTTTTTTCTCTATTTGTGAACAAGCTATAACATATAAAATAATATCCAAGCTTTAATGTCATCTAAATTATGCACACTAAGACGGCAATTGCAATTGCAATCGATAAATGTACCTAAATATTAATAAGATTGTTGGCCCTATGCGGACCGAAATGTGCACCAACAAATAATGAACCGTCAAAATTCCAATTAGTTCACACAATTCAGTACCAAGTGAGATACACACTACGCGAGTACCCAGGACACAGCAAGCACATTCCTCATGTCCACACAGATTGGTGGTTTCTAAAGCCATTTGGCTGTCTTCAGACATGACCAATATCTATGTACGAACCAGCAAGAAATTACCAGATACTGAATGCTGTCACCATGAATATTTTTTTGCTGGTCTTTGTAGATTAATTGAGCTTTGAAATCTGTATTAAACTGTCAAAAAATAAGAAATTATTTTCAATGGGGTATTTACACAAATTATGAATATCTTAAAAAAAATTCGAGAGATTTTTTTTTTCTGATCTTCGTTCTAAAAATAAGTCATTTTCATTCATAATTATTGATTTAAAAAAACGATCTACCAACTGGTTATAACGTCATTATGATTTTGTAACAGAATTTGAACAATAATTCATCGAATTTCAAAGTTTATTTTCTTTAAAGGTTCTATTGAAGTTGTTATCGTTATTGGCCAGTTTTTTCATGCACTAAAAAAATAAATACAAGAGTTCTGTCAAAGTTCTATTAAAGTTTCGTTATATTGCTCATGGAATGGTTGTTTCACAGTACTTGGATATTAACAGAACTTAAATACGACTTTCAGCGAATTTTAATATTAACTTTGAAATTTGATGAAATGTTCTAATTCTGTGAGACAAACCATCCAGAAAAGATCAACCACGCTGCATTCACGAACCAAAACAAACATGTCGTTTTGATAATTGCAACCAGTTAAAATACTCTAAAATACTATTTAATCGAAACCGGGTAGTACAGTATCAACTTTTGATAATCGATAAGACGAAATTTTCGTCAAGGTATTTTTTTTTAAATAATTATTTTTTATTTATAAATAATAATTAATGCATGGTGGATAAAATACAGTGTTATTTTTTAAAAAGGGTATTACAGCAAAGCTGTCACATGGCTGATTGTCTGCCGGTTCTACTTTAACATTTTGTATTAATTAATGGGAAGAATAAGAAAATAATATACACATAAATTTTTGCGGTAAAAGATACTCTCACTATCACCCTGGTGTAAGACGAACATTCATAATTTAAACATTGCTTTAAATGGTTTAACCGTGTTTGGTGACCAGATCTGAATAGCCAGTTATCCTCACCTTCCTCCTCCCCATCTCCTTAAAATTCCCACAACATACCCCAATGAGGAATTAGAGTAAAAAATATTTTTACTTTAAAAAAATATATTCATGTAGATCAAAAAACACCGATTCTGAATATACTTATATATTTCAATATTTTTACTCTCAGAATTAATAAATCGTTCTTTGAAAATGATTTATAAAACTTTACTGTGTATACGCTCCATGATCAGTCGAACTAAATCATATGTCAAATGTACTCCGAGTTAAATTTGTACAAAATAATCATTAAACATCTCTTTCCGTTACATACGTATATTGATAATAAGAGAGAGAGGTCGCTATGCATTGTATTGTTTGATTAGGTATATTTATCTGAGTTTTTGAGATGATTTATGGTTGCCTTTGTAGTTTTATCGATTGCTTAAACTTACATCGTAGTATCTCCTGACATTTTAGAAGGTTTTATTAAATTCAAAGCGATAAAATTGAAGCTATTCCTTAATATAATACAACTCAAATAACTAGCGCGACTGCAACTAAAATCACCTACATGCCAATTTAACGTTTCTGTAAAAATTAATAAGTAGGAACTCATTTCAAATATACGTAAAAGCAATGACAATACAAGCTGGCGAGAACCCACCGTACTGCCGCGACGTGAGCTAAGTAGGTACATCAACGATACCGTGTAGACTTCAGGCTTGGTCTAGCGATGTTTTGGCGAGAATAACTAATTCTAACGTTCACAATTAATTTCAGTATGAAATTTTGATTTTAAAAAATACGTTTAATTTAGTTAGACGGTAAACATAGGAATACCTTACTAAAGAATCAAAAAAATCTCATACAAAATGCACTAACCACAGGATGTTCAGTACACGAAGACGTCACTCACCCTCCAGCTTCTTACCGCTCGGTTTCCGATCGTTTTGGCGGGCTTAAGAATATTTAAACTTGGAGAATTAATTTAACCATGAAAACGAACTTTAAAAAATACGAGTATTTAAATTTAAATGTGGAAATTGACAATTTATTTTTTATTTTTCTCAAATTCCTTATTGGGGATGCCATAGTCCCAGACGATTGGGAGCAGTTCGGATTATTGTGCAGTTTCGCATAAAAATATTAAAAAAAGAACAATCACATCAAAAACATGAACAAAACTGTAATGTGTTATTTGCAAGTGCATAAATGATTCTCATAATGAACAATATACGAAACACTGATTTAAGATATAAAAAAAATACTATAAAACAAAGAAAAGAGCATGTGCAGAACGGTAAAGCATTGATATAAGTGGAAAATAAATCTAACAAAACAAAGAAAACAACAATCACCGCAAAAATATGAACAACTGTAGTCTGTTATTCGCAAGTGTGCAAATGTCCCCCACTTTCCAGGCGACAGAGTGGGCAGCTCAGTCAGGGGTGTAATTCAACTATGATCATGTAAGGAAATTGATTTTGCGGTTCCTCGAACAGGGGCGGAGTCTGCTTCTTTGAAGGCAACGGCGCGAGGGTGGAGCGGTGTGCCCATTGCCAGGGGTGTAGCCTGTATGCAGGTGCTATGCATAATCCTGTTATTGCGATGATTAGAATTCTATTAATTATACATGTAAAAGGCGCGTTACATTGGCTGAAAAATTAAGAAAAAAGTCGAAAGTCGAGTGCTTAATGCGTTTTTTTACTGCCTTCAAAATACACGGAGAATATTTACTAATTTAAAATATTGCTAATTTATTAAAAATCTGTTTAAGTTTCATAATAAACTGTCGGTAAAACACGAATATGTTATTAGGAAATGGATTGCAATCACGTTATAAACTGGGTAAATTTCCTGATATAGTGTTTCTATCCCTTTAAGACAGTTGGCATATTTGAAAATACATAGATTCAAGATTGTCACTATGTAGAGCGAATAAAAATTGGCGGTTTTCGATTTCCAATAGCTGGTGTAACTGGCTTTGGATGGCTATTTTTTATTCTGAAATACAATTTTTGTATTAAATCATTAATTTTTCTTTGTGATGAAAGTTTTGGTGGGTTTTTTATTTTTTTTATATTTAACAATTTCCTATATTTTACTTTCACCGTGTAAGATTTTTCATTTTATGTTAATTATTAAAATTTTTGCTACTTTCTTCTGAAAGAACATTAGGTCTCGTAGGGTGTATTTCACATAAAATGACAAATCTTACATTATGTAATAAAAACATACGATATTTTTGAATATGAAAAATACGTAAAAATTAAATAATTAAAAAAACAAAAACATAAAACACTAAAATAACATCCAATATTTACCAAACATAAAATGTGTTTTACAACTTTACAGCCAATTTTAATTCAGTTCTGTAAGGGTAAAATAAAATATATTCGATGTTTAAAACACTGCAAAACTGTCATTGTTCACAGTTATTTCGATCTTCATTATAATTTTGCAAAATTAATTCTTGTTATTAGTGTTATTTTTTAATCAAGTAGTATGTTTGTAACGCCTGGCCTAAAGGGGTAAGTATAAATTAATATCTAAGGAATCTAAGCTTAAAAATAAAATGTAACAGTCTGAAAATGCCAATTGTAGGATGAAACCGGTTCTTTAAAAAATACTGGTGGATTATTGTAATTATACAATGTTTTACTATAATATATATTAGTTACTAAATTTAGAAATAAATGGAATAATGATTTCACGAAAATTTTTAATATCGTTAAAAAGACGACATTTCATCTTATTTATTAAATTACACTACTAATTGTGTGTTCTATGTGGTTCTATGTGTCCATGTGAGAAATTAGTTAATATATGTATCTACTTATTTGCATTCAATAAAAAAAATCAAACTCAGAAAAATAAGTCAGAAAGATTATAATTTTCCTGACTTATTTAGTTAGTAAATATTTATGTCTAATATTAGAAGACAACAAAAGATCCAAAAAGATTTATTCATTATTTGTAAATCTCTGCCACGTGTCACGGCATTTCCAATAAAATGTACCTACAGTGGAAATTCTTCACACCAGGAGGCCTACAATAGAAAGGTTTCCAATCTGTAAAGAAACGTACTCGTATATATTACATATATTTTATGACATGTTGGTAATAATTTATTGACGAACAATTCGCACTATTACTATAATATAATTATATATACGCACGCCGTGTTCCTCGCCCATTCCGCGAAACTTTTGGGTGATGAATTAAAAAGATCTTATTTTTGTGCGTTTCACAAAATGTTCGTATAAACACACGTAAACATTATCATTCTTTCGCCGCGCTCGGTCAACTGTTCAATAAATTATTAACATTTATTTTGAAACTACACTCTTTTATTTGTTTATCATTTAAACGATAATTGTAATATTTCCAAATGAATAACCGCTCTCACTTAAAAAGGTGTAACCCTATTATAATTATTTTTAAAAAAACCTATTTATCGTGTATGTTATTTGTATCACTAAGGTTCATTTTAAAAAATGCAATTAAAAATAGTAAAATTATCTTAGTATAGCGAGATACCACTTCCTAAGAAGTAAAACGTAGCTTTAAATGGCTTTAATTATTTTTAGTAACCAGAAGGTTTAGTACGGACGATCGATAAAGCCCTGTGTCAATACGATATTCAGTCAGTTAGCGATATTTGCGAGCACGATCTGAATATGATTCCGACAGTCGGTAGAGAAAAGCCGCTACTGTTAGCGCGGCTCCCAAGGCGGATAAGCTAAGGCAGAATAATATATAAGATAAGGAAGCGAAAAACTAAACAACTACACTGAAATAACTAAAATTGTCATATAATTTGTATTTTTAGCCACCTGACGTTTAGGAATGTCAATTTCTTTGAAGAGGTGCGCCAGTGTTGCCAGCATATATCGAGTTCAGATTTATCGCATTCTATCTCGGTCTGGATATCAATAGTGCGACAATGATTATAACATACTATAATGATTTAGCGCCCTTGAAGTGATTTTGCAAATAAACGGGGCTATACAAATCATCCAAATATTAAATATAAGATATTCAAGATCTATCTATCTAGCCAAAGGGGCTAACTTAGCGGCTGATATGCGATAACGGTGAATCAAGTATAATAATAACTACACTTCACATTGGCGCAGCCGGTAGGATATTCTTAAAATAAGATTTCAACACTTTACCTACAGTTTAGCAAAGCCTGCTCTAGTAGGTGAACAGTAGCATGGTAGAGTACTCTCACAGGGTACAGTGTACGTTGTACAAATACATAGTATCTCGGGTACAGGAGTGCGCTGTGCAGCGGGTCAATCTCTCGCAAAGGGGGGATCTCAGCCGGCGAATGGAGGCGGCACGGCGAGATGAACTCTTTTGATGTTCAATAGTCCAAACACGACACAACCTGCTGCTGCTAGCGCCAAACAACTAGGTAATATGTATAGCTACATATCTGATGGATCTAACGCCGCGTTGAAAGACCTCGTTTGTAAAAATTTCTGAGTATATTGATTTGGTTTTTTCAGTGAAAATCATCATTCAATCAAACCGACTGTTCGTGCTGAACTTTGATATAATATTTAATATTATATGAAAACATTATTTGAAATAAATTATATATATTTAAAATGAAGGATATCGACTAACAAAATTGTGTGACGATTTCTTCACCTCCAAATGGCCAGATTTCATCGGATATCAAATCACAAAATTGTGTGACGATTTCTTCACCTCCAAATGGCCAGATTTCATCGGATATCGAATCATAAAATTGTGTGACGATTTCTTCACCTCCAAATGGCCAGATTTCATCGGATATCGAATCATAAAATTGTGTGACGATTTCTTCACCTCCAAATGGCCAGATTTCAGCGGATATCGAATCATAAAATTGCCAGAACGTTGCGGGCTAAACATTATAGGTAATTTACTATTAATGTATATTTGGTTCTTGGTATCTTTCGTTGTAATGTCTTATAAAAACTAATTAATTAATATTTAACTTAGGTACTTATCTAAGTAGCATAGATAACCATTTATATATCGATGTTTACCGCCACCAGTGTCCAAACTAAAAGTCAGTCTATAAGAATATTTGTAACAGATCCAAAAAAAAAATTTATGCTCACATTTCATATTTTATATTATTTTTATATGTTCTGCAAAATACCCAATCGGGCGTAATAAAGATTTGTTAATTACAATCATTTTTATAAATATCTACGAATTTACTACACATTACTCTGTAACTACTTTCATAGAACCTTGAGTACTTATAATGTATTCCTACTATTATGTACAATTATTGAACTTCTTTGTACAACAAAACTCTCTATATCTCAACTTGTATTTTACCTACTTGTATCGTTCATACTCAGTTAATTTTGTTATGTACTAAACACTTATTATTGTACTTCTGAACAACTTACCTATAACAATGTATAGGTACATGCAAAAGGCTTCAAGGCGTGAATAAATAAATAAATATCTGATTACTGTCTCAGTTATCATATCTGTCAATAAATATGTAAACAAAAACCGATATCCTGAAAATAAAATCAATGGAAAAAACTACACTGTATAAAATTGTTCTAATTTGTGGCAGGGAACATGTATTTTTATAACTCCACAAAAGAGGCATCCGTCATCTAGAATTTTTTTTTCTGTTTCATTCTATTCCCATTTCAAATAATAATAAAACTTAAATAATTAAGAGTAGCTAGATACACTTAAATCCAATGACGTTTAACTTACTTTACTGTATAAAACCAATATAAATCACAACAAATGAATATGTTAAAAATTGATTTACCTACTGTCGAATTTAATTTCAGTGCAACGATCAAAGTTCAATGTGAGGCCAAGAGTTTTATAACCCGAAAATAAAGTGAATCGGAACCAAAAGTTGACCTCGCCGTGACCTTATTGAAACGTGACCTTGGCGAGTGGGCAGAACACACCCCAGCTGACCCCTGCACCTTTAAGGTTCCTGTTACCATGGGGTGCACGGGGTACTGGACAACCCCAAATATAACAACGTATTAAAACTAGTTATGAAAATATCCCCTGCGAGTAACACATTAAAGCTCTGAGGCATACTAGTTACTAGGTCAATACGCTACAAAAAAGGGGTATTTATAGAGTTTTTGGGAACTTAATCGGTCGTTGAGGTCTCATATTTTAACGGCACAATTAATAATTGATTTATTGTAAAAGCATTACGAAATCCTAAGTTCAATTGAAGATAGCAAAAAACATAAAATGACGCTAGGCTACCTTCCCATAAATAAACTTTTCCTACAGCTTTCTACGATACAATTTACATTCGCTAAACACGTTACAACGAATTATTAAATCAGTTGGCTCCGTGAGATAGCCGGAAAGTTTTAAGTTCATTATAAGTAATTTGAGAATTTCGCCAAAGATTTTAGATTACGTTTTTTCATATTTTTATTATAGAATAAATGTTTATCTATATGTATTGTAGAAAATAATAATATTATAATGTGACACATAATATGAAAATTGATTCATTTACTTTATTTAGTCAGTTAATTATAACTGTCGAACTTGATATATTTTTAATCAATATTTAGATCAGTAAAATTTCTTTTTTCAATTGTGTGATTTGAATTTTATTCTGAAATCTGTTTATTTGAACTTTCTTATTAGCTTTTTTTTCAAAATTATGGTGTAGTTATATTCTTTGGAAATTATGACCAACTTTGAAAAAATCACGTTTGATATTTCTAATATGGAATCCCTTACTTCCATTCCGTTACTATATGTACCTATGTATCTATTAACGCTATTTTTAGGGACTATTATGTAATTCATATGTATGAATAGCTTATAAAATTGCATACAGTTATATAACTGCCCCAGCAACAATATTTTGTATCTAAGTGGCTCAGCATAATGTGTACATAATATGGTAGTTAGTACCAAAATTTCTTCACTTAATAAAAATCCCGACTTCTAGTAATCTGGCATTGTGGAAAGGTATAAGTCAAAAGTAATAATACATTTACTAATTTTGGTGAAAACGCCCATTTAGCTAAGCTTAAACTTAGGTTACGGTCACAGAGCCAAATTTTTGACCTTTTTGCGTTTCTTTATGCTTTTATAAATAAATAGTCGCCAGTGTATATTATAGTTGCATTGTATTTCCCAAAAAACAGTTCACCAATGAAAAGAGTAAGGGATATTTAAATGCCCTTATTTGCATCCTAGTTGAATATTTTTCAAATAGGTCAATGAATCCTTCCCTAGTGTTTGTATTTATAGAAAGGGATCAAATGGATGTTGGTCATATAATACCTACCGCACGATCAAAATACATGTTTATTTTTAATCTATTGAGTAAACAGTTTGTGTTCCTCAGAATGTCCCTGATCCTATTTCATATTACGGTTGTAGTTTTCAATGCATCTAAAAACAAAACTTCTGAGTAAATATTTCAAATAAACAAAACTTAAGACTCTTTAGTAAGTCACGGAATATTTAGACATAGTTTATTACCTAGTTAATATAACAGAAACCATAGATTTTTTATAAATAATTTGGTTTTGGATTAATAATTGTTCAACGCTGTACTAAAAACTCATTATAAATAAATAATTAAACAAACAAAAATACTTTATTAAAATCTCGATAAAATTATCTTGCAGGTGTAAGTAGTTTAAATAAACATTGGTTAAAATAATAATATTTTAATTTCAAACATTAAAAATGTTGTCCAAAATGCTAATCATATTTTTACTTTATTGTTTTACTACAAACGTAGAAAAAAATTGACAGAACATGATATTTCGAAAACACATTCCCTCAGTTTAGGGAATTTGTAAGGAAATTGTAATTTTGCTTGTAATCTCATTCTTACAATAAAAATAATAAATATTTATTTATTTATATATTTTTTAATTTAAACCGAATATTAATGACTCTAATTATAGTGAATTCATAACTTTGGATATTTTTAGTATTTTATGCATGGCATCTAGTGTACGCACCTAAAAGTGTAAAGAATTATTATTTCTCGTTCTAACCCTGAAAATCACGCATTTCCATGAATTCTTTTTTTTCTCATATTTATCCCTAAGAGGATCGAGGGGCATTAAAAATCATTAGGTTATAAAAATAGCCTAGATCTACGTTTATTATCCCCTAATCAACAATTAATATTGGCATTATCTCATTGAAAACGCATCGCATAAACTTAATTTCTATAATTCATTAACTTGGTCATAGTGAACTAAAAATTACTATCTTTTTTTCAAATAACAAGAATAATGATTTGATCTCCATAAGAAGGATAATGTTGCAGTAAGTATCGCAGATAGTGTGTTGATTTCGCGAATACGCAAAATATGTCAATTTTAAAATATTTCTCGGTTCTTTAATTACTTTATTGGCCGCCTGCAAATTTAACAATTTACGCTTATTTGTTCGCTTTTGGGAACAACTCGTATGATCTCACTGAAATCGCTCCGTCTCCCTTACTGTTGTGGAAAGAAATATGATCGTAATGGTGTTAGAAAGAGATAACACAACGCTTTACATTAAAATCTTGAATTTAATCACAGAAGAATTAAAATGTGCACCTTTATGAAGCCAAAGGTTCCGAAAGCAATTTGAAAAAACTAATGAGACTTTGTAAATTTTATTTATATTTTTTTATATGAAAAGTATAAAATAAAATAAGTTTGTTTAATATATTCATTCGTTATCAAAAAAATTTGTTACGAAAAACGTATAGTCAAAATTTTAATATTTGAAACAATATAAGTTCTAATAATTAAAATGGAAAGTGTATCTTAAGCGTTTTTTGATCACCACAGTTTTCGCTTTTCGGATACGTTCAGAAATATTCCATTTATTTGGATTTTATTGAGATTTACGCCTGAGGATTTAAGTGTATCATGTTGCACGCCGTCTTCCCCATAACCAATTGCAAATGTTCTTATTGCCTGTAAAATAATGTTAATAATCCAGATGCAGGGATGTCAACTCATTAACGGTTCGTGCGTAAAGTAGGTATCGGATTACCCGGGAACCCGTAGAACACTGACCCCAGGGAACCTAAGATACAGCAAACATAGACCACGGACGCTCCACTCGACATGACTTACGAGTAGAGCGGATCAACTTACCCCCGCATAGAAAATACCGTCTAATTTATTCTGTGTTTGCGGTACAGACACTGGACAGCCCTGCTTCAAGTCATTCCGAATGCAAATGTTTTTAAAGTAGAAAGATCAATGTTTGTGAAGTGGGTACATCGTGCTGTTTTTAATCATTGTGATTCCAATGTTTCTGCAATTCTTTACGAGCAAAATGAGAACGTTTCAATATATTTTTTTTAATTTACATAATTTTTTTGGTTTCAGTTAAGATGTATACAATTTTTTAAAAGATATGAATTTGTTTTCATTTAAAATAATACGTAGTAAGATAATAATTTATTAATTATAAATAATATGTTGTTATAATTGCGGCACGTTTCAGAGTCCAAGATACTCTCAGTATCGCCCTGGTGTAAGACCACCATTTAAAAAAAGGCTTTAGTCGTGTTTGATGACCAGATCTGAATTGCCAGGTATTCCCCCCCCCCTTCCCCTCCTACTACCTCTAGCCTCACAACATACTCCAAATAGGGATGGCATAATCTCACTGGCTCCAGACGGTTGGGAGCAGTTCGGAGTTTTTTTTAATTTGAAGCTAATTTAAGAGAGTAAAAATCCTCAAATTATGAGGCACACTAACACGTAACAAGAAATGAAAAATGCCTAAGAATGACATTTCTAAATTGAGATAATGAACCTAAATTTATTTCTAATTCTGAACAAAGTAACTATTGTTAAGATCTCTCCCCACAACAACAATTAGGTACTCAAGAATTGACAAGAAACAGAAAACAAATTATCAGTTAAAAGTGAATGCTTTATGAGGACGGTGGAACACGTGTATATACCAGTATATTGATATGCTAATATTGTCATGAATATAAGGTTATTAGGAAAAGAACACGTGTTCTCGCTATATTCTAGATGACTAATATTTTATCAGTAGATTTGCATACTATCACTTTTTAACAGGATCATTTTTCTCCTCGTAACAACATTTTTTTGTTTCCAGGAATCTTTGGCCCCACAGTTTAAGAAATCTACAGGACGAGAAGACCACACTTCCGACTATAAGGACGATCCAAGAGCAACAACGACCTAGTGGACCTGCCACCTGCGCTCCCGCCACCTCTGATACCTTTACCACCCTGCTGGCGGTGACACCTGTCACCCATTAGGCGCGCGGCTCCTTGAATCTCCGTAGATTGAGAACAGCTGGTGTTCAATTAATCTCGATCACCGGGGTGGAATGCACGGGATTACTTGGCTGGAAAAATCTATTTGCGGACGGAATTGGATTAATCCGGTGGCTTATCATCTTACCTTTCCTATTCACAATGAATTGTTATCGTCAAATATACTTTTTTTATATTATACATTATATAATATCATGTTGTAGGTAATACAAATATATATTGTATTAGTAATTATTTTCTTTTTGTAAAAAAAGTTTTATTCTGTGTTTAAAGATGTACCTTAAATAAATAAATATTCTTCTCAATTTCATAACACTTAAACTGGCCTTGTATTTTCATTTGCAATACACTACCTACATAGAAAAAAATGAGTATTGCTGATTTATTAAAAACCCGTTAAAAACGGGTTTGCATATTTCCTAATCAACTTTTAGTACATAATATATCGGAACACATGTTTATGCAGCTGCGTTTGTCCTGATAATATACAATAACGAAATGCGAAAATATTATTTTTTATGAACAAAAATTTTTGTTAGTAAACCTGTAAATTCATTCGTTAAAGGCCTGCAATCCCGTTTTTAACTGGATTACGAAAAAATTGAAGAGATTCTTAATAAATTAGCAAGATTTCATATCAGTAAGTTTTTGCTCTTTATCTGCGTACCCCAGTGAAGAAACAAAATGAAATTTTCTTGATTCAAATTTTTTTTTCGACCATTATTAGGTACTGAAAATTACCTTTTTTTCTTTTGTGAGCTTTCCGCTTTTCGATCATTAAAAAAACTCAACGTCACGTCGCTCCAGCTCGTTTGATCAGAGTCAAATTACGGCCTTACTTCCCTCTCATTCTTGAGGCTCTAATTGGTTTACCAGGCGCAAGGGGAACCCATCTCCCCCCTCATACGTCTGCCCACTGGAATGGGGTGTGGGTGCAAAAGTAAACACGGTGTTCTTTCTTCACCCCCTAATTTCATTGTTCCCGATTTTAATCTTACTGCACGGCCATCTTACAATGCAGTTTAGCACGCCCATTTTAAGTGAATTGCTCGCAAGAATAACAAAGTGGATTCTAGTTATGTAAGTACCTACTACATGCCTACTTTCGACAGTCATTTTTTTTTATGAAAATGAGTATTGCTGATTTGTTAAAATCCTGTTAAAATAGTGATAGCAGATCATTTCATAATAAACTATTAGTACTTTCATAATATATTGGAACACGTTTTCATGAAGCTGCGTTTATCCTGTTATTATATAATGACGCAATGCGAAAATATTACATTTTTATGATTGCGTGTTCTGACATCGCCGTAACACATTCGTGTTTTACTGATAGTTTATTAGGAAATCTGGCAATTCATTTGTTAAAGGACTGAAGTCCTTGACAGTCCTCAGACTTGAGATTTTTAAGTAAATCAGTAACTTTTCTCCCCTATAGGACTTATACATTATACAAAAAATATCAAGGTACGTAGGTAATATATTTTTTTTATAAAATGTGAAATTTTATAACTAAATGAAATATACTTTAAAAAAAGGTTCATTGACAAACTTTTCGTCAAGAAGTTTTGCTTAGTCCTTTATCTCTGGAATTACGTCAATTTAAATAGTTCAGCTCGCAATGAAAGATTCATCATATTTTTTAATTGGCAAAACTTTCCAAAAGTTGATGAGTTAAAAAATACTCTTGACTACCATATTACATGATAAATTGATGATTAACATTTGAATTGTTTGAATTTTAACCCAACAGATTGAGGTATTTTCATAATTATAAACGCTAAATACCACAAATGGCACTTAAACGTCCCTTCCTCTTACACGTACCTAAATAGTTTAATGAACATTAATTTATTTTGTGTAAAGACTTTAATGTAAAAAAGAATAATGAAAACATTGCTTAACTTTTTCACATTTGGTTAAATGAATAAAAATTAAATATAGTTTTTAAAAATCACTTAAAAATAATTAACTTCGTTTAAACCACCATTTTAATAAAAATTAGCTACATGTTTCAGAACACAAAGTAACGCAAAAATTGAAACATATATTGAAATACACTTATGAAATGGATTGCAAATGGAAAACCCCGGTCGGGTCCCTTGGCAGAAAATAGAAAAATACTGAGAAGAAAATTAAAATATGAATTAAGACAGTGTCAAAAAATGACAAAATATCAGGTGCAATTGAGAACAAAGACTTTAAATAATTTTGGCAAAAAACAGGCAACGTTTTAACATAGCTATAGCACAGATATCCACCCATATTGAAGGAAAATCGGACGCAGAAAAGATCGCTAATATTTTTATAACCAACTTTTCAAGAATTTCGGAAAGAAACGAACCTACCATTTTAGAAAAAGATGAGGACGAAAACATAATCGTTACGAAAGATATGGTCAAAACAGCTGTAAAACGAATGAAAGCTGGAAAATCGCGTATGTATTATTTTACAATATTTTTTTTAATTTACTTTATATACTCTATGTACAATATGGAGCTCGTGGAATTACACCACCCTCCCCGAGATCTGGAATAAACAAGAAAAATATATATATATGTATCAATAGACAGATAGGAAAAGACTAAAATATGACAAAAAGTAATGGGACAGGGTAATTAATTAGTTATTGTTGTGAAAATACTAACAATAAATAATAATTATTCTATTTATATACCGTATTCGGCCTCCGTGGTCGAGGATTCAGGCTCTCGACTAGCAAGCTGGAGGTCGCGGATTCAGATTCCGGTGTATGCAGAATATTTTTATTTGATTAATTTGTGTTATTTCACAATTAATAATGTGTTAGACCGCTATTCAAGATTGAAACATTGCCTCAAATGACTTTTGCCGTGTTTGGTGACCAGATCTAAATAGCCAGGTACATCCCCACCTTTCTCTTCCCCATCTATTTCCCTTCCCTTCACTACCTGCAGCCTCACAACATATCCCAATTGAGGATGCCATAATCTCACTAGCTCCAGACCGTTGGGAGCAGATGGGACTCTTGTACGATTACTGATAATTTTTTAAAATAAATTTCAAGAATTCTAGAAGCATTTTTTTTAAAATTACTTTAAAAATGTTAAGACTTCCACTAAGTATTCACATTTCACAAGTAGTCGAAAAAATAGACTTTTGTAAAATACAGTTACTATATGCATTCCCAACCAATAATGTTCATACCTACTAATTTTCTCTAAAAAAATAACATCCAGAACATAATAGGAACACTCTAATCTTTGCTCGATAAATGAAACGTATCGAGTTCCAAAGCTGTCATTAAAATGTCGGAGTCATGAAATTCAGAAAGGAGTGTATGTAGGAAGAAGGCAATGAGGGTGGCTTTCAGGTTTCAGGGGGGGGTATTGATCGTAGGAACAGGTAGTACATATGGGCAAGGGGCTACCGGAGGCTAGGTACTACACCCCTTCACACAACTTCCACGGGGGCAAAAGGAGAAGGAACAAGAAAGTTGGAGAGAGCGGAAGGAAGACGAGGTCGCTTGACCCTTCTTACATCAGTGGAAAGGGTAGCGCCAGGGCTGTGAAACCTGCAACCTATTTTTTAATATTTGTAAGTTATTTATTGGTGACATCCCAGTTCCTACTCAAATTGCCTTTTTTGTTTTGTATTCCGTTCCTAAAGCTTTACCTTGGATGATAGAAGATTTGAAAACTTAAGGCCGACGCCAGTATCGTTTGTTTTATGTTTGAATTTCGGTCGTACTAATCGTTGCATATTATTGCGCTTATCTTAACAATTAAAAATCCGTAAAATAGTGCAACTTATCATCCCCAAGTTAAATACATTAAATAGCGTCGTGTGGTGATTTGCAAAAGAGTTCGTATTGTACAAATTTCTAACATTAATGGTGTTTTTAAAATATACATCCATGATCTGTATGGAATTCCATGATCATGGAATCTTCCAGAAACCAACAACTTAAAAAAAATAACCATCAACAACAGGTAAAGGCCTCCTTCCTAGTTTTCTTTCTCGTTAAAATACTGTCCATTCCAAGTACCAATCGTTGGTACGAAAACAATTGGTTTCGTAATAAGAAATTCAAAAGATTTCACAAATATTGTCATATCAAACAATTATACTTTGCATACAAAGCCACCTAGAATTTGCGTAAACTGATGCCTCCTTTTTATGCATTATATATCAACAAAATTAAATCGATTAAGAAAAAAAGAATACAATATATTTCTTACAATCGGCCGGCGTGGTCTAGTGGTATACGCTTTTGACTACAGATCCGACGGTCGCGGGTTCGAACCCGGCGTGCGCAAATAAATTTTATTTGATTAATTTGTGTTATTTCACAATTAATTAATTTAAAATAATATATAGTATATTTGCGGCACGTTCCAGAGTGGAAGATACTCTCGGTATCGCCCTGGTGTAAGACCACCATTCAGAATTGAAACGTTGCTTGAAATGGCTTTAGCCGTGTTTGGTGACCAGATCTGAATAGCCAGGTACTTCCCCACCTTCCTCTTTCCCCTCCCCAATACCCTCAGCCTCACAACATACCCCAATTGGGGATGCCATAGTCTCACTGGCTCCAGACGGGAGCAGTTGGGACTCTTGTGCGGTATTACAGTAAAAAAAATAAAAAAAAAAAAAAAAAAAAAAAAAAAAAAAAAAAAAAAAAAAAAAAAAAAACATTGACTTAATTATTATCACAGGCTGGGGATGGCATAGTCTCACTGGCTTTCGACGGTTGGGAGCAGTTGGGACTCTGCGGTGTCACATGAAAAAGGCATGAGTGTACGCAGACAATTTGCAGATGCGATGTTGTTATACAAAATCGTTAACAACATTACTGACTGTCCTGAATTATTAAACAGAATTGAATTGAAATTTCGTGCAATATTTTTAATGAAAAACCCTGTAAAACAAATTCAGATCAAAATGCATGACTTCAAATATTGTGCTTAACATATAAAGGTGCGTATAAATAGGAAAAATTATCCGAGCCACGAATTCGCGGCTTTTCGCACCGTTTGCTTTACTTCTTTCGTTTCCCATAATCCGTGGCTTGGCTCGCGAAAATTGTGTCCTGTTTATACGCAGCATAATAATATCCTCTCTGATGTAGATATCTTCATGTGTAAAGAAAGTAAATTTAAAAACTCCATTAATTTTTTTTCCATATTTAACTAAACCAAACTTTACAACATTTAATGAGACATTATAGAGCGTCTCTTATTGAGTAAATATTGTAATATCTATAATTTTTTTGTTAAATTAACAATATATTATATAATACGAATATCTTTAATTGGTTTCTCCGAAGTTTACAATCGCATTGTAAACTGTTGATTTCCCTAAAATAAGATATATATTTTTGGTTTAATTAAAAAATATTTGTGTTATATAATACATTATCTAAGTTGAAAGATTAATATGTTAAGATGAAGACACAAAAGTTTCATAGTGATTTATTTTTAGGGTATAATGCCGCTTTGCACTACCTCCTTAAGCCAACGTTAAATAATGATTTATTTAGTTAGGAACGACTTTATTTTAAGGTTGTACCCGTCATTGAAGCAGTAGATTATACTAATAAATCTGAAAGAAACATGAAACAGAACAAGACACAGAAAAATAAACAGATAACGTTCACAACTAGGAATCAAAACCAGGATCTCTTGTCTTACCGGGATTGTTTGGTCCTAGTTGTGACCGTTATCTCTTTATTTTTCTGTATCTTGTTCTGTTTCATGTTTCGTTTAGATTTATTAGTATTATCTTCTTCTTCAATGATTTATTGTTTTATTCATGTTCTCCATAAAACGGTTATGGACCAATATATAACGGAAAAGATTACAAATTTGAAGTATATGTAAGTAACTACAAGGTAAATAAAAGGTCATGAAAGGAGTTTTACTATGTTGTGACATGCGTCAAAAGATACAGCATTTTCCAATAAGAGGTTTTATTTTGAATAGCCCGCTATTTCGGTAGATGTTACTTTTAAAGCTGTTATTTTTTGACATTTGACAAGTAGAAACTACGCCATTAATAAAAATGGAACGATACACGCTTCAACAACGCATTGAAATTATTAAAATTCTCTTGAGTGAATCAAATGCAAATCATCTTGAGTGATGAGGCCCATTTCCACCTCGGTGGCTTCGTCAACAGGCAAAATTGTCGCATCTGGGGCTCGGAAAACCCAGGAATTATTGTTGAAAAGCCTCTCTATCCTCAACGTGTGACTGTTTGGTGCGGTTTATGGTCCGGCGGAGTCATTGGACCTTACTTTTTCGAAAATGAGGCTGGAGCAACAGTTACGGTGAATGGATTGCGCTATCGAGAGATGATTAATGATTTTTTATGGCCGGAAAAGATAGTATTGATCTGGACAACGTTTACTTTCAACAAAACGGCGCTACGTGCCACACAAACAACGAAACCATTGATCTTTTACAATTGAATATCAAAATAACACCTCTCATTGGAAAATCCTGAAGTTTCTAAACTGCTTTTACGTGACGTAAAAAATGTCGATGGTCAATGCAGAATCGTTAGGCAGTTAATTCGGTATGTCGATTGGCGAGTTCTGATAGCAGAAGTCGTCGCTTTATTTGGCTGCGATTATGCTGTGAACTTAAACTTTGTTAACCAAAAGTTATGTTTATTATTTATTTTAGGCAGAGAATTTCATGAAAAAAACACTTAATTATTTATTTATTCATTCTCTCCCTGTTTGGGCTGTTGCGCTCAATTACATTTTTATTGATATTTATTTAATAGGTAAATTATTTAAATTTTATACAAAAAGTGGGTTAGTTGGCATCGCGATTGGGTCCCTCCCAGTGGTATATTAAATTCCAGAGCTGGCTAAGTCCTCCATCACAACACATAAAACATTTTCCGTATACTTTGGGAGTATGAGATTTTTAAATATTGTCATGTTATTCGTAACCCAGGAATATTTGTTTGTGTTTCGTTAACACCTCACTAGGAGAACCTGTGTTGATGTAGGAATTCACGTGTTACAAATCATATGCGTAATTCCTATAAAATATTGAATTAAAAAGTAAGGTACGATAAAGAATCGAGTTAAAAACAGAGTGCAATTAAAAATTTCAATTCAAATATCAAAAAATTTTCAAAAATATCAATGAAATCGACTTTTGCTATTTCCTGGTACTTTCAATTATTTATGATTTTGATTCCCAGCCCTGATTTCCGCCCAATCCCCGTCAACCCCCCAACCCCTGTAAATTCGTCTTACAGGAACCGGAGAAAGCGTTACCATGGGGACGGGGGTTAAACTGGCAATTTTGAAGGAACCGTCGGGGGTGGTCTAGAGTTCCTAATTATATTCCACGGACTCGGAGAGGGGGGACATCACCCCATTTGCCAATTTCAGAAACTACCCCCACCCCCCTTTTCTTTGTTTGTTGCAGCGAGGACGCGATAAAAGTGTAGTTTTATCACCCCCCAACGTTTTTTTATGTTTAACAGTTACATTGTTTAAAAACGAAATACCATTTTGAAAACTTTTGCAATTCTATTTAATGAAACAAAATTTTAATAGAAATGGAAGATATTAAAAAGGTTTGTAGTTTTTTTCTGATTACCTTGCGTGGCTACTTTTATTTTCATGGTCCAGATAGAAATCGAAGGTTGAATAACATCATTGACTGCTAAACCCGTAACATCGTAATAGAAACATTGAATAACATCATTGACTGCTAAACCCGTAACATCGCAATAGAGACCTTGAATAACATCATTGACTGCTAAGCACGTAGCATCGCAATATAGACGTTGAATAACATCATTGACTGCTAATCAAGTAACATCGCAATAGAAACTTTGTTTTGAGCCAAAATACTCTGAGGTTCATCGACTTTCCGAATAGCCGAAGCTTCAGCGTTTCATTTTATCTCACTTTTTTTTTTTAATTTTTACACAATTTTTTATAGTTTCATACAGACGGCCCTGAGGAAAAAAATCCCTCAGGGCCTATGTCATATTTGGGGAAGATGCGTGGAGTAAGGAAAGAGAGGAATAAAAAGTTATGTGGCTGGATAGGAATCTGGGGACAGTATGTCCAAGAGTGACGAACGTACGAATCCATCCATATAAATGCGGTGCAATGCGTTGAGAGAGAATCCGGCTGGGGAGTTCAAAAGGTCTCCCTTATCCAGTCTCTCCCGATCCGACTCGCCACACAGTAGGTGGGCAAAACACATCCGCTGCCATGAACCTGGGCAACCTTGCTAAGTCACCAAACGTTGCGAACCACTTGGGATGACGTATGGCAGGGATGTTGGTTAGCCATACCCTCCTCCCAAATTGTAATACCCACTTCCAACTTAACTTTTCAATTGACTTTATTGGGTGCTATCTAACTGGTTGTAGATAGAATGATGGGTGCCCAACATGTCCATCGCGAAGCTTTTTAAAATATTTTTATCGAGTTCATACATAAGCACACATTTCACCACAACCTTAGATTACACATCTGCCCCGATGATGGACACTGCAATGCTGTCCGAAACGTTGGCTAAAGAAGGAGGTAGCGTAACACGGCATTTTTTTTTATTTTTTTTTTTATATTTACTCCACACAGGAGGCCCTGAAGAAAATAATTTCCCTCAGGGCCTATGTCATCTTTGGGGATGCTGTGTGGAGGGTCTTTTTGTGGAGAGGAAGGAGTGAACATGGGTCTTGAAGAGTCCCATGTTGTAGGAGGGAGGAAACACAGAGGCCGGCAGTTCGTTCCACAGCCGAGCTGTTGAACTTAAGAACGAATCGTAGAAGCGACCCGTTCTCATGTGACAAGTGTCAACTGTGTACAAATGTTGGGCACGCGTTTGGCGTGTATCCCGACTACGCACCGGTGCCGAAGGGATCAATGACGCTAGTTCCTCAGAGCATCTTCCATTGTAATACCGATAGAACAAGGACAGCATACCTACCTGACGCCTGTGCTCTAAAGATTGCAGTCCGTTTGTTAAGATTGGGGAATCTATCAAACGGACCGCCCGTTTCTGCACAGAGTCAAGGGTTTTTTTCAGGTATTTTGGGGCTCCAGACCAGAGATGGCTGCCAAATTCGACAGTAGGGCGCACTTGCGATTTGTACAGGGTGAGCAGTTGTGTACTATTAAAGTATCTGCGGGCCCTGTACAGTACGCCCAGCTTCTGAGAGGCCAACTTTACTCTGGCTTCGATGGAGCCCCCGTACCTGAGCTGGTCACTTATAGTTACACCAAGCATATCAATGGAAGGCCTGTTCGGAAGATTGCTTCCGTTGAAGGAGACTAGATTATCATTTGGATCCCTTTTAGACGTAATCAGACAGGATTGGGTCTTTGAAACATTAAATTCGACGAGATTATTTTTACCCCAGGAGGAAATACTCTCGAGATAACCGTCCATTCTCAGCTTCAAAGCCCTCCGAGCCGTTGGAGTTTGTGTGCCCTTTGGGGGCTTGTCAAACAAAAAGCTATCATGAACTGTACTGTCATCCGCGTAACAATGAATCGGTGCACATGTCAAAAGGTCATTGATGTGCAACAAAAACAAAGTCGGAGACAGAACCGATCCCTGTGGGACGCCAGCATTTATGGAGTGCGAGGAAGAGGTGAAACCGTCAGCAACCGCCTGAATCGACCTATCCCTTAAAAAGTCAGCAATCCACGTACACAGGGATGCGGGAAGTCCGTAAGAATGCAATTTGTTGACAAGTCCTCGGTGCCAGACCCGGTCAAAGGCCTTGGATATGTCTAGTGCGACCGTTTGGGTCTCACCGTGACGTTCCAGGCACCGCCCCCAAACATGCGTCACATACGCGAGAAGATCACCGCACGAGCGGTTCCGCCGGAATCCGTATTGACGGTCGTTGATAATTTTGTTCTTCTCGAGGTATGTGAGCAGTTTGTCGTTGATCACACGTTCCATCACTTTGGACAGAACTGATGTGATCGCTATGGGGCGGTAGTTGGCCGGGTTGGAGCGGTCACCTTTCTTGGGAATAGGGTGAATTACCGCTTTTTTCCAACCAGAGGACACAGTGCCACACTTCAGGGACATTTTGAAGAGCTTTGTCAAAACTGGAACTATTTCCGCAGCACACTTCTGCAATACCAGGGCAGGTATTCCATCAGGTCCACTAGCTTTGTTAACATCGAGCCCCCGTATGACGTGGAGTACATCCCGATGCCGGATCCTCAGCTTTTTCATAAAGAAGCCGCAGTGAGGAACCGACGGCGGAACAGCACCCCCGTCGTCGAGGGTCGAGTTTTCCGCAAACATTTTCCCTAAAAGGTTTGCCTTTTCGGTGGCGGTGTTTGCTAGTGAGCCGTCAGGTCTGGTAAGAGGTGGCAAACTGGGTTTGCAAAAATTTCGACCTATTGAGCCCGCAAGCGACCAGAATGCTCTGCTGCCATGCGGGCAGGCAGCCAGCTTTTTGCTGATCTGCAGGTCGTGTTCGAATTTTGATCTATTGATGATTCTCTTGCATTCCTTTGCCGATTTGTTGTATGCTGATCTGCTTTCGGGCGTTCGAGATGTGTTGTAGGCTCGGTAAGCCGCGTTTTTTCGTCGAACTGCTTCGGAGCATTGTCGACTGAACCACGGCTTTGAGCCCACGCCAGTTTCTTTAGTAGTCGATTGTATGAAGCCATCCATCGCCGATTTGATGACTTCACCAATCTCCTGGGCACATCTTGAAGGGTCCGAAGTCCGAAAACAAACAGCTGACCACGGAAAAGCATTGAAATGGGCCCGCATACCGAACCAATCTGCTGACCTATAGTGCCACACTTTTCTCCTCAGCCTCTCATTGGTTGGTCTGAGGCTAACGGGGATTGATGTCGTCACTAGGCAGTGGTCAGATGATCCCAGAGGCGCTGTGACGTCAATCTTATAACCGTGTGGCACAGTAGTTAAGAATAGGTCTAACAGATTGGAGCGGTGAGTCTGGACATCAGGAACCCTTGTAGGCTCCTGAACCAATTGCTCTAATCCGTAGCAAATGGCAAAGGATTCCGCCTGTCGGCCAGCCGAGTCCGTTGGGCCTGAGAACTTCAACCATGGTTCGTTATGAACGTTGAAGTCCCCCAGAACAACAAACTCGGCCGAAGGGTAGCGGGGCAAGAGATCATCAATAGTATCGCTCAAATGTTTGAAGAGCTCGGAAGTGTCTGATTCGCTATGGTTCGGTGAGCGGTATAGACATGCGTAGAATCTTGCCGTACTGGCAAGATTGACGCGCACCCACATTACGTCGAATCTGGAGTTTTCCAGACTCAATAGTCGCACACAGTTGACGTCAGCTCGACTATAGAGGCAGACTCCTCCTTTCAGTCGGAATTTGCTTGCGAGGGTAAAGCCCGGGCAGTCCAGATAGGAGGAGTCTGGCGGCTCGGCTATCTGAGTTTCGGATAGGAAAAGAAGGTTGGGACGTTGGGACAAAAGATGGTGATGGACGGAATTTAAATTAGTGTGCAGGCCGCGAATGTTGGCAAAATTTACCAACAGTTTTGGCCCGCACCGGGGACGCCTGCTACTCGCCGCTGTAATGATGTTAAAATTGTTGTGTTGTATATTCATGAATTTAATTTTTTTTTTTTTTTTTTTGTAAGGGTAGGAGGTGAAAGGAAAGGTCTGGAAAGGAAAGGTATGAGGGGTGGGTAGGAATCTGGGGTTCAGGCTGTCCAGGAGTGATGAGCGTTTGGTTCCAGCCCACCCACTGCGGTGCTAGGCGATAGGCTGGGAGAGTCCGGCTGGAGAGGGCATCCAATGCGCCCCAAACGCTGCTGCTGGGTCCCCTCCGGTCACGAACCGGCACAACAGCAGTGGCGGGGTTTTTTCACTCGCTGATGGGGCAGCCCACCCTTAGTCGTGAGCCTGAGGGTCGGGCCCCTGTACTATCGAGCGGCCCGGACAGCGGTAACCGGTTGTAAAGGGTCTCCCTCAACCAGCATCTCCCAACCGGCCCGCCACGCAGAAGGTGGGCCGACGCACCCGCCACCAAGACCCGGGCAAACCTTAACCCATGAACCCGGGCACCCCTGCTAAGTCACCAAACGTAGCGAACCACTTGGGGTGACCTGTGGCAGAGGTGTTGGTCATCCAATAAATGGTTCCCAGGGCGGCGGTACCCATTCCCGCCTACCAAATTGAATTATACCCCAAAAACAAATCACTATAATTTTATTAAGTTGTTTACAATTTTTACAATTGTACCTATTTTACATAAGTGTTACAAAAGTGATTATTGTTCAGTTTGATTGAAAGAAGCCTTTTTTGTAAGAAATCTTTTTTGTAAAGAAAGTTTTTTTAACAACTTTTTTTAAAGAAACTTAGTCATAAAATTTAAACATCGTAATAATTTCATATTTTTAATTATAAATACCTACATAAGATCTTGGTCGTTAGCCGACAAAATTTGAAAGACAAATTCGTTTTGCGAGATTTTTTCTAATCTATTTATTTACTTTTTTATAAAATAAGTATTAATTACATAGTGCATTCGAATCAAAATAATAAAAATATAAAAAAAATTATTTGTTATAAATTATTTATATATTTATTTATGGTGCAGGTGTATTTAAATACGGAATGAAACGTTATTAACAACAACAAAAAGTGTTACAAAACAACCATACGGCGTAAATACAATAATATGATAACTAAATTTTATACCTAATCGCCTATCTTTAGAAAGGATGATAAAACCGACGTCTCAAACTATAGTCCTATTTATATACAATCAGTAATTTCTAAATTATTTTAAGCTAAAAAGTAATTAATGTTATAACACCATTTCAACACGGAATCATTTCGGGAAGATCAACAATAAGGACGTGTTATTTCATAGAATTTTTCAAGTTCTGTTTTTATTTGAGATCTATCAAGCAACTAGCCTATAATGATATTATAACAGAACTTCAATAGGACTTTCACAGAACCTGAAAATGACCGTTGAAATTTGATGTATTGTGAAAATTCTCCGAAACAACTGGCCCTAACAAATCTTATGATTTATCAATATCATATATTCGAAATTTGTAATAAACGTTTCCTTACTCATACAGTGTATACTTACTTTGTCAAGGTATTTAATAAGGAAGGTAGAATGTTAAAATGGTACAAAAGTTAATTGCCATCAAGAAAAATTTCAGTTAAAATTTTAGATTACATTTCTAAGCAATTTGACGCTTCCAGTGGAGTTCCACAGTAGCTATTATCAGTAGTTTATAATTTATATCTTAAAAATTTGTTCTGTATTTTTCTAATAAAATCTGAATGAACCTTATTGTGTGGTGTGGTGACCAAATAGGTCAGCTATACTAATTAATTATAATTGATTTATGTGTATTATCTCTTATTAAAGCAAATTAATATTCAAAGTAAGTGACACCTTTCTAGAATTGTTTAAAATATCGCTTTTTGGATGCCCCTACGGCTGATAAAATATATTTTTTAAATAATCTAACAAGATTCTTACAAGAAGTCGATAGCCGCGAAAAATTCGATAAAAGGTTAGGAACCCTTGAGCGTATATTAAAATGTATTATCCATTTTGTTTACCAATATTAGCATTTTTATTTGATTTTTAAATTAATAATAATACCTAGTACTACGTGTTTTTGCGGGCTTATTTTTACTTTAGAGGACTAAAAAGTCCTCCAAAATAAAATGAAGTGAGAAATTACAAAGAAATTACAAAGAAATTTACGTTATTATTATGTTATTATTTAATTTATTGTGGAATACATGTAGATAGGTATTAAGGATTCTTAAAATTCTTGTTTCTCAAGTGGCGTATTTTCTCTGCCAAATGAGTTTATTACGGGAAACTACCGTACTGTGAGCTTTAAAATTCCTGCTTACCGAAGATGTGTGTAATTTTTTTTTATTTACGGCTAATGAAGCTTGACTAAATTGTTCATGGTAAAACAAAATGTGACAAACATTTGTTTTTATTATTTATCAGCCAATAACCGTTAGATTGATATTTAAATTTTTTGTATGAACCACCGGTGAGCTGTTTCAGAATCTACATTATGGGATCTTCAAGTATAACGTTATAAATGTAATAATTTTTGTTATTGAAACCGGCAACACAATATTTATAAAATATGGGTCTCCGCTAATACCCGAAAGCGAGACTTGTACTGCCATCTGTTGTAAAAAAAGTTTTACATTAGTAATGCTACTGCACCATAGATGTCAGGCATATTATTTTATGATAAATAATATTTTGTTCACTTTTTAGCTCAATAACTTAATATTTCATTGAAAATTCGCAATATTTTTTATCAATTTGACAATATTATTAAATTTAAGCCAAACTCATGTACAATGTTATTTGTCAGTTATGTTAGTTACGTTATTATTTATTACAAAAAACTTTTCTCTGACAGATGAAAACTGAAAAAAAAAGTAGGTTTGACCGAATTTTAAATTCACGAGTTTAGAAATATTGTTGTTAAAGCGATCTCAAACTTCTAACTCATATTAATTAATTAATGAAAAAATATGTACCTACTGGACCAATTGAAAGGTTAAAGACATAAACAATATACAAACATGCACAACGTTTAACGCTCTCAAATAATATAAAAGTGTTTTCCATGACAAATTCTGTGAATTAAATATGTTTATAATTTTTATCTCTCTTCGACTTAAATCTACAATATATTACGTGGCCTTTTATTCAGTCAGTAATATTTATAAGGGGGTATTTCACCTTTTTCTTGTTAACATAATATACATATACTTTTTCTTTATTTTTCAGTTTACTATTAATTTTAATATATTTGTTTTTAGTTTTATTTATCATTAAATTTGTTTTTTTTTTTTCTCTAATTCTTTCTTATGTTTCTATAAAATAGTATTTTTAGTTCTTCTAAGTTATTTTTATTATTACTTCATTATGATTTATACTTACATACTTATGTTACTATAAGTATTTTTTAGTTCTTTTATGTCATTGTTATTATTATTTCATGTATAACTACCACAACACGGGCATTAGCCTAGTATGGTAGTTAAAAAAATGTCTAAAAATGTAACTTTTAAACATTTATTAAATAATAAAAAAATAAAAAATAAAAAAATATCCATAAGATAACGTATATTTCTGATTTAAAATTTCCGCTTTATTTATCTATAAAGTACTAGTTTACTCTTGGATACTCAAACGTATGAATGGTGTCCATACTACATCCAAAGAGTCAACCGAGTTGTCTGCATATTGTGGGTATACGTTATCCCATGGATAATCTATTAAGAGGATGTTGAAATACACCCTAATAAAATAGCAAAAGACAATTAATTAGTTTCAATCATTTTCCAAACGCCTCCCAGATTTATTTTCTCCTTTTTTCGTTGTTTGATAGACATAATAATATCTAATATTTTTTGGCTCTCCAGATATATATTCAGATAGGGATTCGAGAAAGAAGGAAACCTGTTTTTCCAGATATCCCCCTTCTTTATTTTGAAACATCTACACCTATAGAGTATAAAACTGACTGAATGTCGCAGGATTCTTATTAAAAAATCACAACAAAATAAGATTTATTAGTGTTATAATCCGCCTGCCATCGTCATAAATATCCGAAGTATTTGTTTATTCGAAAGCAAATAATATGAATACTTAGGAGCTCCTTAGTTCATAATGAAAATTACGTCGCGAGATATGTTTAAAACCCTTGTAAATTTAATATATTTAATTTTGGGATATTTTAAATTTGTTTTATATTATCAGTAAATATCGAAATCAAATTACCCTTAAAAAGTTTATTTCACAACACAGACGAACTCTTATGAAACATGTGTTCAATGTTAGTAATTTACTACCCGGTTTCGCCAAAATGTGTAAAACTCTTTATTGCAATCAATTTTCTTATAAATCGAAACAAAAATGGTGGATATTACATTTCGAGCTGAAAATAGTTTATTTGACCTAGCAAATCCAGATTTTTAAGGTTTTCTTCACACTTTTCAGACTTCCTTCTTCATAATTTCATAAAAAAATTAATTTAATATGAGATATTTTATAACAATCTCCCAGTAGAAATTGTTGAAAAACATGAATTTAAAAAGCGAGTGTCTCTCCTCGCAGCTTCGCACCGAATCCGGTTATTCGAACCCATCAATGGACCGGACACAGCATCCAAACACATAAACAAAACTATCCCAACTAGACAATATTAATACGCTGCTTTCTGAATAAAAATCTAGTTTAGGGCCTACAACACGTTTTCACGCTTTGAACCAAATCACTTCACAATGCCACAAACCTGTTTTCACCCCATCCAAACTACAAACAAACGAAGAATTTGGAAATTTTAAAACTAGATTTTTACAATAAATGCCTGGATTCGATTCCAGCGGATGCTGCTGCCCTTCAACAAGACGAAACATCTGCGGAGGTTCCATTTCAGCCCTCTCCATCTGAATAAAAACCGGAATTTGTGTATTTTCTGGGATAAACTGCTTATAATATCCCAGTTTATCGATAACATCCTTTCGGAGAGGTGATTTGAATTCAAAAGAGCAAAACTTTAACTTTTTCCCTTAAAATTTCATGACTAATCTACCGTAGATATATTGTGATAAATTACGAATTAACACTAATTATTCTGAACTCATAATATAATCAATAACAACATAACCTGTAATTTAAACAGTCATGAATTCAAGCAGTAATAACAATAATTTAATCGTTAATACATTAATTGCTAACCGCGCTTTTAAAACTAATTAAACGTATTTTACCGAAACCCAGTGCAGTGCATTTTGTTCACAAATTGATATTTTTAATCGATATTTATTAGTAATCACAAAACCATCAATTTTCAAACTTATTTTTCAAGTTCGTTTGAAGTTCTATTACTATGTAATCGTTGGCCAGTTAATTCACATAACTAAAATAATAACGTAACTTGAATAGAGCTTTCACAGAACTTGAAAATCATCTTTGAAATTTGGTGAATTGTTCAAATTCTGTGAAACAACGCGTTCTAAGGTCGGGTTGTTTCAGAAAATTTAAACAATTCATCAAATTTCAAAGTTAATTTCCAAGTTCCGTGAAAGTTCTATTGGAGTTCAGTTGTCATATGTTGATATGGGCCAGTTGCTTCACAGAATTGAAATAATAATAGAACTTGAATAGAACTTTCACAGTCCTTGATAATTAACTGTAAAATTTGATGAATTGTTCAAATTCTCTGAAACAACTTGTCCTTATTACCATATTTTGAAAAAAAATAATTATGACTTGGTACAGTGAGTTAAAAAATAATACTTGTGTTGTGATGGTGGGTATTTCTTGTATTAAAATCTTAATATTTATGGATTCTTTACTGTAACTAAACTAATTACACTATTTACATTACGAAATTTACCGCAACGATTTAATATGATAATATCTAACGTTAGTACTTTTTGTGTAGATATTCAACCAATTTTGTTACAAATCATCCCTTCTTATACACGACTCAGAAATAATCCAATGCTTTTTCTTAATGAACATTCCACAATTCTGTGAAACAACTCGTCCTTAGAGTACCATATTTTGAAAAAAAACAATTATTACTTGCTTCAGTAAGTTAAAAAATAATACTTGTTTTGTGATGATGATTCCTCGTCTGTGTGTTTGTTAATTTCATCATCTTTTTTTTATTGATTCCTCTTCTTCTTATTTGTAGACTATTTAAGTTGACTTCCTCATCTTCATGTTTATTACCCATGTCGGTTGATTTCCTCGTCTTCTTATTTGTTGACTATGTAGGTTGACTTCCTCATCTTCGTGTTTGTTGACTGTAGTTTGTATTGGATTATGTTTTATATATATATTTATAATTTCTTCATCTTCGTGGTTACCTAATCATATTCTTATGTTGTTTTTAAACTGCATGGTATTTTTAATTTTATTTGCTAAAATCTCATCAAGACTACAATGCTTTTTATGTGAATAATACTCCTGATCGCCTGGAGCCAGTAAGACTATGGCATCCCCAATTAGGGTTGTGAAGCTGAAGGTAGTGGGGAGGGAAAGAAGATGGGAAAGAGGAAGGTGGGAAGGGCTATTCAGATCTGGTCACTAAACATCACTAAAAAAATTTCAATTCTGAATGGTGTTTTTACATCAGGGTTCTACTGAAAGTATCTTCCACCCTGGAAATCTCAAATATACCTTAAATTATTTTAATTGATTAAATGGTGATATTACACAAATAATCAAAAAATATAGTGCTTTCATGTTAAAATTATAATTTTCTTTAGTTACATCTGCCCTGATGATGAACATTGTAATGATGTCCAAAATGTTAGCTTAAGAATTAAGTAGCGCAACACGGCATTATACCCCTAAAATAAATTATTGTAATACTGACTGAAAATTTCAAATCATATTATGCTTTCATGTATTTTAATACATTTAAAGAATGGCTTTTGTATTTTTTATGTTCGATTATTAAAAAAGGAAGTTTAAGTACCTATATAATATTGTTATAAAGCATTGGATTCTCAAACCAAATCCATATTATAAAATGAACAAAATACTAATCTACTTATTCAAACACTGCCAAGTGAAAATGTAAGAACGAAATCTACGAAGGGCATTAAATAATAATTTGTTTCTCCTTTCGAGGCGAAGTAGGTACTGGTAAGTTCAGTACCTACCGGGCTCCTTGTTCGCTGCTTAGGCGGAGCTTTCAACGTAATATCGCTGTAATGAATGAGAAAACGGTCAAGTATTTTCCGGTGGATTAAGCCCCGTTCACATCGAGACGGGCGCGCTTTCGTTCATGCTTAAGTTACTTTAATGCCAGTTAACCCACAGATTTATGCGCTCAAGACAATGTGGCGACTACCGAATTTCTCTTGTTTACCCAGCGTGGTAAAGATTACAAAACCATCAACTAAATATAATTACATCTGCGAATAGTTGACCTCGCGTCCAAAAACATATGTTTCTAATTTTCTCTAATTTAATAAAAAAAATATATAAAATTTCCGACGAAATCTTAAGATTTGGCAATTTATAGGTTTAGTAATAAAATTTCAGTTAAATACTAATGTGTTATCGCAATGTCGGAACACGTGTTTTCGCATTTTGTCATTGTATTTTTTCAGGACAAATGCAGGCCCATGAATACATGTTCCAATTTATTAGGAATGTACTCAAAATTTAACAAGAAACGGCCTGCAATCCCGTTTTTAAAATGATATTAATAAATCAGCAGTACTCATTTTTTCTCCGTGTAGGTACTTAAATACCTACCTAATTATAAACCATACCTAAATATTTTATGCACCATTTTTTTTTTAAATTTCCAATTTGGAATTATGCAATTTGACCAAAGATATGTCACCATCTTGGTGACAATTTTTTTTATTTACTTTTTTCATGCCAGTTTGTGACAATATTAATTATTCCGATTTGACAGCTCATGCGAACTCTGGTTGGATAAAAAAAATAGTATCCAATACGGCTACCATCTTGAACCGGAACCGGGACGTAACAAGCAAATTTACAGATAAATGAAATTCCAAATTATGGTCAGGTTGAAACAGTACTTCGCTATGCTCAGTATTGCTAAGTCAATAATTACAGACCGAAACCGAAGAGAGAGAAACACTCCTACCAAAATATATTTTAGAATTTTTTAAACGATTCCAATTAGTACAAAAATAACATACTCAAATTAGTAGGTAAACAAAAAAATACAGAACACATAATTATTCTTATTCTAACATAAATTTATTATTGAAGAATAAGAAAGAAACTGTATGTCAAGTAGTATATTTTTAAAATATATATATATATATACAGATGACCAAACAGAAAATGTATGGGTTGACCAATAAATTCCAGACAAAAAGTTGTGCAAATTTCATGACGCCATATTGACAATTCGATACGTAGATACTCGTTACTTCTTTGCATAATCAGATTATTGATTATAATTTCTAAGTAAGTACACAGGTAGGTACCTAAATGGAATTGAAGAAATGCTTAAAAATATTCGTTAACCGGTTCAATACCAATCACTCCCATAGGCGGACCAATTATGTGTAATTTTAATGGTAACAAAAGCGCCCCGTAGCGAATGTGTTAAGTGGAACTGATTAACTGAGTACTCAAACTATCTTCTAAAGTGTGTCGTCGCGTAGTTTTGATTGATATAAAAATAAGCTAAATAAATTCCCATACAATTTTGCCCAATTTATTAAGTACCTACACTCCACATTACGTCAACCAAATTCGAAATAGGTATGTAATTTGATTATCCGTCCTAAATTTTATTCCCAGAACGTAATAATAATATTTATAACCTTTGTATCTAACCGATTATTATAAATTTGTACGAAGTTTTCAGATTGATGCATCATGCATCTGACATGTGATTATTCTAATTATGTATACTCGTAAGTTAATCACTCCCCAAATAGATGACTAATTACCGTAATTTAATAACTATTAATTTCAATGGGTACCTTGATGAGTTGGTAGTCTTATTCAATTAAACAGACAATATAATTAATATACGTAATCAAAAATATTATTTAATCATTGAAGACAATATAAGCGAATCTTAAACGAAAATTTGAAAAACAGAAAAATTAGAAAAAGATACTCATACTTAACTATATCATACTAATAACTACCATCATTATCTTCATTTTCTTAACGCAACTTTTTTTGCTGCTATCTTTATTTATAATCGCAAGATGGTCGGATTTTTTTTTATTTTTTATATTAACTCCACACAGGAGGCCCTGAAGAAAATAATTTCCCTCAGGGCCTATGTCATCTTTGGGGATGCTGTGTGGAGGGTCTTTTTGTGGAGAGGAAGGAGTGAACATGGATCTTGAAGAGTCCCATGTTGTAGTAGGGAGGAAACACAGAGGCCGGTAGCTCGTCCCACAGCCGAGCTGTTGAACTTAAGAACGAATCGTAGAAGCGACCCAAGCGATTAGCTCGGATAAGTGGTAGAGCAGCGCCCCGGCAAGTTTAATGTCGTCGTTGTTTTTGTTATTCCGAAAAATAAAAAAATAAATGTTTTCTAAATACTTTGCTGAAATGTACGAGTTTACGACTACGTAGTGAAAATACACTTTATTCAAATTTTCTCAATTTTAATTTTATATTTTTACATATATAATTTTAATATGTATTACATATTTTACAGTGGTTGCATATTTAATTTAATTTAATCTCATTTGTTCTGTAAAGAATTGTGATTTTTGTATTGCATAACATGTTTTTCATGTTATGCTTTTTAAGTAAACTTTTTGTATAAATCAATACCATGTACTTGCTCTCCCATTGTTAGGTACTGTATAACAAATAGCTAACACAACTGTATTACTTACTTTAATTTCATGCTAAAGGCCACTAGGGCATAAATAAGTCGCAGAAATAACAAGAGGTAGTTGTATAAGTATAATCTGGAAATATTTTTAAAAAATGTCGTCTAACATTTGGAATCGGGGTGCTAACAATAATTGCAATACAGTTTAAATTCTCGCTTAACACAACCGCCTATTTTGAGTTATGCAAGAAAAAATATCGCCAAAAAGTGTGTTTTATTTTATTTTAAATATTTAAATATTTTACGATAAATAACTTAATCTGCCACATTATACTTTATTTTTTAAAAGGCTTATAAAAAGACTTCAATAAATGCTCTAACGTTTCAAAGGCCAAGATATGTTTATACTCGCAGTATTTAATTAAAGCTTATAAAATATCTCAAAGCGATCAAATTTTTAAACCGAAAATACAAGATTTTGCTTTACTTCGTACACTTAATTATTTATTTATTCATGGCCTGCAATCCCGAATTTAATTTAATTTAATAATTTAAAGACATGCTTAATAAATTACCAATACTCATTTTTCTCCGTGTAGTGATTTGTCTCAATGGATACTAAACACTGCTATTTCACTTATTGTGCTTTGTTCAAATGTTCATCTCGTAGTGAGTAAGCTAGTTGTCTAGTCTAAAAAAGTAAAAAATTAAAGAATTTATTAAAAACAATCAAAACTTTTTGACAACCCCAAATCAGAGCTGTAACTATGTTCACGTTGATTTTATTTCATCGTTGTTCAAACCCTCGCACGCGTGAGTTATCTAACAAGTCAAAATTGTATCGAACGATACGTAAGTACGTACCGGAATAACAACATGTGTTTTATATTTCTTAAAACATGTGCACGGAACGTAGGTATTATTATACCGAAAGTAGGTGGGTGGTATATACCGTAGGTAAATACTTAATGAAGCGATAAATATTCATGCATTTGAAATACTTCAAGAACAGCTTCTTCTTTGGTCTGACATCTAAATAAATAAAGAGTACCTACCTTCATAGGACGGTAGTAGGTACCTACTCGTATCTCTAATAGAAGGGGAGAGATTTAACTCATGAAAATTATGTACTTGGGACGCTAACAAAATTTTCGCCCAAAATAATCATTGGATTAATATATTATTCTGATATTATTGTTAATTGCAATGTACGCTCGCTCTATAGATATAATTTATTTATTTTATTTACCAGTAAACGGATTAAATCTCCGTGGATTATAAACGGCGTTGTAGTATATATTGTATTTGTTCTTATCTCAGACTTTCTGAAAGATCTCAGACTGTTTTGAATAGTTTTTCATTATACTTCTTTACAAATAAAATACTTCATTAAAAGCAGAGTTTATAAATTTAATTTTTATTTTTTTATATATACAATAATATTATTATTGGGTTTATAAAAACAGTTTATTTTTAAACAAGTTCTGCTGTGTAATTATTATTACGCGTGACAGCTGTTTCGCCCTCTAAAGGCATTATCAAACTGTCAGTTTGATAATGCCTTTAGAGGGCGAAACAGCTGTCACGCGTAATAATAATTACACAGCAGAACTTGTTTAAAAATAAACTGTTTTTATAAACCCAATAATAATATTATTGTATATATAAAAAAATAAAAATAAAATGGAGTTCTACAAATTAAACTTAATAACAATAAATAAATTATAAATTTAATATGCAAAAACCTATCAGAGTTTGATAGAAACTCAGTTTTCTAAAATTCTGAATTATTACGGTTTTGAAGTACATATTTTTTTACAGTTAGATTCACACAGGAGACCATGAGAAAAATTATTTCCCTTAGAGTGTGTCATCAATAATATCCCTTGGAGTATGTCACCTTCTAGGATGGGTGGATGGTTTTTTTATGAGAGGAAGGAGCGAAGGAGGAATCTATCACACGGACCGCCCGTTTTTACACTTTCGCAATTTTTGCAAATATTTTTAGGCTCCGGACGAGGTGTAACTGCCAATATAGGTACTCATTAAGAGAAGGTGCATTCCACACCGGACACAATAACAATGGCAAAACAACCCTTATATGCAAATTTGAACATATTATAGTACAGCTATAACAATGGGTACAGCCTCCTCCTTTCGGGGTATTTTCCTCTTGCGGAGACATGTCTCTTCCGAGCAGACCGCACGAGCCTTTTATTAGACTGTGGATTTATTAGTTTTAAGTATCCCGTGTATAAATCGCCGAGGCCGGCCGCAAGTAGCCAATGAATCTGTCCCGATCGACCAAAAACAATATTGCAATTGACAGACGAATGCGGGAAATGGAACCGCATACGGCCTGCCCACGTGACTGAAGATGTTCGGACTTGTATTATTTGTTTTGTGTGTGCACTCCTATTATTCTACGAACTACGTCGGCCGCCCTCTTGTTTGATTTCTATGTATGGTGTTATCGAATTTATTTCAGGGACTCGTCAAACTTTCATAAATTATATAAAACTCCGATCGCGAAAAACTTTTGTACCTACCTACATAAAACCCCCTTTTCCACACGACTGATAAACAACAAACTACCTAAACGTATTTTAATTTTCACACAACTGATAAACAACAAACTATGCTACCTAAACCTATTTTAATGTTGACACAACTGATAAACAACAAACTATACTACCAAAACAGTTAGTTAGTTTGAAATATATCATGTACAAATATAAATAATTATGTGAACACTGTAAATATTATATAGAAATTAAAAAAAAACGTATTTTAATGTTCACACAACTGATAAACAATAATCTATACTACCGAAACGTATTTTAATGTTCACACAACTGATAAACAACAATCTATACTACCGAAACGTTTTTTAATTTTCACACAACTGATAAACAATAAACTATAACACGTGTATTAATATGGCCCTAGGTCTCTACTAACAAAAACTTAAATACCTATTTTTAAATCTTTCTCTTCTAGTAAAATGATGGTATTTTACGTGTTGAAAAACAATGGAATCTTGTCAATAATTTATCAAATCGTTTTCTGGATCTTCGGGAATCGAATCCGAAGCCTTTGTATTATCCGAATATTTTCCGATTCGTAAAATTAATTAAAAATCTTGAAGTTTATTTGACCTTTTATAGAATTTATCATTTCACTATTATGTAGCGCACACCCGCGAAAAATCACGGGATATTATGATTGCAGGATTTGTGAAGCAGAGAGTATTTATAAAATATTTTCCTCGACATCACGACGACTTTAAATAAAAATGTCAATTTTTTTTTTGAAATGTCATTATATATTTTTGTTAATAAATTAGACATACATCAGAAATTTACATTTATATAAGACGGTAATAATTTGTTTTTTAAAAAAATTATGTCAAATATTGTAATCAAATGTATAATTGAGGAAGATTTGAGGTTTGAGTAATTTTATTTAAGGTTTTCTCGAAATAACCTAAAAAATACCCATAAATTTAGTTTTTAGTATTAAAAATACCGTAATCAACAAAAAATTCTTTTACCATGTTATGAAACTACTGAAAAGCAACATTCCCAAAAATGTGGCTTGAAGTGTTTTACCAACTGACAGTCATATCAATATTATATTACAGTTAAACTGACTGTGTAAGTAAGTACTGCGTTTTGTCTGACATTGATATGAAATTTAAAAATATGTATCCACAACCACTTTATTCAACGTTCAATGCAGCTACCACATTAGTTACCTTCTTGCGAAAGTATTAAAGTTGTGCACGTAACGGAGAAAACGTTTCATTTAATTGAACAGAATCTTAGCCAACAATAATTTATCAGGCCGTTTCATTGGTCTTAATTAATCAACCCTGAACATGTCAATGAACGGGAAAGACATTGAACACGGAATGGACAATAAAACGGAGACCTGAATCGCAACAATTAGCTTTAACAAGACATTACAATCGGCCAATCACGGCCAATAAATGTATTCACG
Organism: Hesperophylax magnus; assembly: GCA_026573805.1. Taxonomy (NCBI): domain Eukaryota; kingdom Metazoa; phylum Arthropoda; class Insecta; order Trichoptera; family Limnephilidae; genus Hesperophylax; species Hesperophylax magnus. The sequence continues at coordinate 4,726,718 of JAIUSX010000091.1, read as the reverse complement.
TAGAATACCGCCCCTTTCTACCCCTGCCCTGGAACCCCCGGCCGGCCCTGCTTCAAAGGGTGTCTTTGTGAACTTGTCCATTCAAAGCACTGAAAGATACACGGATAGAAGCGCGTTTTAGACATGCGTGCCCGAAGTAAAGTCAATTTTATCTTATTTTGTGAAGTTGTCCATTCAAAGCACTGAAAGATACATGGATAGAGGCGCGTTTTAGACATGCGTGCCCAAAGTAAAGTCAATTTTATCTTATTTTGTGAAGTTGTCCATTCAAAGCACTGAAAGATACATGGATAGAGGCGCGTTTTAGACATGCGTGCCCGAAGTAAAGTCAATTTTATTTTATTTTGTGAAGTTGTCCATTCAAAGCACCGAAGAAATGCATTGATAGAAGTTTGTTGTTAATTTAGTTGGTTATTTTTTTTTTGTTTTTATTTATTAAATTATGCAGTATTTCTTTGTTTAAATTATTGACAGATGATTTTTCAAATTTACTAATTCGTCGCTCGAGTTCGTTTTTGTCCAACAGACCATTTTTTGCGAAATTGAGTTAAGTATGCAGTTGTTATCAGAAAGCATTTATTTATACGATACAAGTGAAAAAATTATTTTTATGTGTTTTCAAGATACAGTTTATCTTAAGTCAAAAACATTCCGAGCGTTTTTATCCAACACTTTGTCCTACATCCAAATTAAAAGCGTTTTTTCTGCGTAATTTTAAAAATTTGGAACGAATTTTACTTAAAAATAATAATTACTATCACTTTAAATAATTTTAGTAAGCTTAGAATTGAGCTAATTTCATTGTATATGCGTTTTTTTCGTAAAAAAAACTTTGAAGCGCTATTTCTCCCGGTTTACGTTTTGGTCTGTTGGATAAAAACTTACTAGAGCGACGAATTGTGTTCATTCGAAAAGTAAATTTCTGATGTCTTTCTAATTTTTCACAAAGAAACATATAATTAGATTGTAAAAAATAGCAATAATAGTTGTTTTTTATTATTGTATACATACTTCTAGCTTCACAAATCACTTTTTTCAATAACAACTAATGATGAAAATAGCAGTTTTGAGTAACATGCGTTGAAAGTTTTTTTAAATGCACAATATTTTTTTTTGTTCAACATACAGGAATTTTAAGTATGTACGAGTAGTCTTATGTTGACTATGTAGGGGAAAATTTTAATAAATTTTAGATTTCAACAACAGCGTCACCTATCGGGTTAAAAACTATCCTTTATTTCAAGCTGGAACCAACAATACACATTCACAAAATTTCATTCAACAATTACTGCTTGTTACATTTTTTCACATATAAAATAAAGTTGGTTGTTTTCAGGTGAAAAAATGTAACAAGCAGTAATTGTTGAATGAAACAATAGTATATATTGAATTATTTCGCGGATAAGAGATAAGCCGCCATAGCTCAGTGGCCAGAGCTGTCGACCGGAAATCGAAGGGACACGGGTTCGAGTCCCGTTGGCGTCATGTATCTTTTAACAGGAGATTTTTCAATGAGGATGAGTGTTTCAGGCGAATAATTATTGCTTGTAAAATAATTCTTATATTTTATGTAACATATTTGTTAACTCTGATATTTTTTATGTAACCTGTATTTTGTTAACACTATTTTTTTTAATGTAATCTGTATAACTAAAAAAATAAAGATGTACATTATTATAGGTAAAATCCCCATGGGCGTTTAAATAAAATAAAATTAGCAATAATTATTTTTCTCCGTGTGGGTACTTACATTTATTTCTTCAGCATGTAAATTAATTTCACGAAACCAATGTTGTAGAAAACTCATTCCTATCTTTTCAAGGGTTGGGTGAAATAATTATTTATTTTCGTGTCATTCAACAATAACTAATACCTACAAATAACTACTAAAGAACAAATCTTTTCACATAAATCCTCAAAAATATATGATTTTGTAAGTAATTCATTTTTATCATTTCAACCATAGATTTATAAGGGTGGCGACCCCAATATCTGTAATGGGTGGAAAGGGGATTGTTCCCCAGTTTGCCAGCAGATAGAAGGAGAGGGGGGAACCGAGACGTTCTGCGCCGAACTACCCCTCCCACTAAACTCCCCCTCCTACCTCCTACCCCCAGACGACCCACCGTTCGCTAAGACTGGGGTGACTCAATGATGCGTGTTGGTATGTTATGTTCTGCGTATAGACAGTAGTGCACACTTACACGTGTACATTGTATAGCGGAGGCGGAATATTATTTTGCACCACAACAAAAGAAGAAAAAATAAAATAAAAAATTCAATAGTTAGTTTCCTAGTCATTATTATACGTTGCATTATTATAATTAGTTGACGGAAAATTTAGCGAGAGCAATCTGTAAATCAATGGAAAGAAATCGAAAGAGTGATTTAAGTTAGAAACACACTGGGTCGACCTACGCGATACACGCATTACTACGTTCCCTGGTCAACATTCACATTGGTTCTACACACGAAAGGCGTGTGACCACACGACAAGTCGTCTCTAGTTCTTAAACACGAGGCCCGCAGATGCGTCAGTTGATTTGACGTTTATTATCAAGCCAACTGTCAAAACAAACAACCACACAAATACCAAACATAACAGTAGATGCATAAATAATACCACTCATAGACGTAAAAACAATTCGTTGGAGGCATGGAGCATCCTTACACGCTTCCCACGCCGATTCGGACAGCCCAGATCGGCGCATCGATGGAGGCGTGGGTTTGCATTACGTTTGACAAGTGTGTTTCTAATTCATCTATTCCCATAGAAAATGTATGGATTGTAATTAATACACATATCTTAATGCGTTGCTTACGTAGCGTACGTTGAGCCAGTTTGTGTCTACCTCTAAGTTCATAATACATGCGTTAGTTTGAAGCATGCATGCACTCAATATGACAGTTATTGTAATATAGTTTATACCTACAGAATTTTTTTTACTTAGGTATAAACAACAGCATTATCACTCGCCCTAATGCAATCTATTTTCTGGAAAGTGTGCACTGTGCATGTTAGCAAATATCCAATAATATTATTAATACCAATTTCTGACATTTCCCATACATTCTGATGGCAGCAAGCTACACTTGCACCTCCTAGCTGCAGAAGTTGTGCGCCTTGCTTTTCTTTCATACATTTTAATGAAATATATTCTTTACGTTGATAAATTATAGAAATCTAAAATATAAAAAAAAATAAATTAAGAAACTTCGTACGACCTTACTGCTTTATTGCTCATACATTAACTTGGACGGCTTAGAAAGGTGATAAAATACTTTTCATAATTGTGAGAAATTTTCTTTAATTTATTTGTGGATCATTTTTTAGCTTAACATAAAATATAACTGAATTATAAGACTAGCGCATCTAGCGGCCACCGTTACTGATACTGCCAATATTTTTTTGAAGTTGGACGTTATAATAAAGATTATAGGGTGTTTGATATTACCTACTTAAACAAAACAAGCAGAAAAAGCGTCATAGTACAGAATTAACTAAATTATATTGCACAAAATACATACCCCCGTACTAATAAACGTATTTTTGATTTTACACAACCATTTACCATACATCATCATTCGCCATATATAACTGATAAACAACCATTTACCATACGTCATCATTTAACAAATATAACTGATAAATTTACCATACATCATCATTTATCGTACATCATCACTTATCATATATCATAATTTACCATACATCAATATTTATCATACATCATCACTACCCATATATCATCATTTACTATACATCATCATTTATCATACATCATCATTTACCATACATCATCACTTACCTTACATCATCATTTACCATACATCATCATTTACCATACATCATCATTTATCATGCATCATCATTTACCATGCATCATCATTTACCATACATCATCATTTACCATACATCATCATTTACCATACATCATCATTTACCATACATCATCATTTACCATACATTATCATTTGCCATACATCATCATTTACCATACATCATCATTTACCATATATCAGTTATGTAAAAATTTAAATAAATTTATTAGAAAGGCCCATAGGGTGTAAAATACATAATCAAGACCAATCATTGGCCGGTCGATGACATCGCGTTTGGGTCCCACCCACGCGTAGTGTGTTCAATTCCTCGGCTAGCTAAGTCCTCCATCACAACACAAGCAACATTTTCAGCTTACTGTGGTGGTAGTAGGAGATTTTCAAATATTTTTAGTTTTTTCGTAACCCGGGAATGTTTGTCTTTCTTTTTTAAAAAATAAATAATAACCCCATTACAAAAGTGTTTAGTAAGTTGTATCTACTTAAATCATGATTTCACCAACATGTCCCCTTGAGCCCCGTGTCATGTGCCACAAAGTTCCGCCTTCACTCACATATTGCCTAATTTTGATATATGCAATAATTCATTGATTTATTTTTGTGCAATACAAATGTATCCATCCACTTTACATAATATATTCAAAACACATTACATCATTTAAATATAAATTGATTTCTGTTCTATTATAACCCGCGCAGAATAATTAGCAACATGGATTCTTTATATATCTATCAAATATTAATGATAGTAATAACGGAGTAATAACTAATAACGGAAAAAGTACTAATTTTATGTGAGTTAATATCATGAATATTATTTTATCGGTAAGTATTTAAAGTCAGTTCAGCTTGTGTCAGAAGTTTTGACGGCCTCCGTGGTCGAGGGATAAGGCTCTCGACTAAAAACTCAAATCGGTCGGTCGGTTATTTCACAAATTACTCACTTAAATTAATACGTATATAGTATATTTGTGGCATGTTCCAGAGTGGAAGATACTCACAGAATTACCCTGGTGTAAGACCACCATTCTGAATGGAAACGTTGCTTGAAATGGCTTTGGCTGTGACCAGAACTGAATAGCTAGGTACTTCCCCACGTTCCTCTTCCCTATCTCCTTCCCCTCCCCTCTACCTTAAGCCTCACAATGTACCCCAATTGGGGATGCCACAGTATCACTGGGGGCAGTTGAGCCTCTTGTTCAGTTAAGTTTTTAGATTCTCACGGCCAAAAGCATTTTTGTTGTTTGTTTTTGGGGTGTTATGCCGTGTTGCGCTAACTCCTTTAGCCGACGTTTCGGACAGCGTTGCAGTGTCCATCATCAGGGCAGAACCGGTAGATCCGAAGATGTTCAGTTTCACGTTTAAAACAATTTAAAAGAATCAGAAAGGAGAGGAAATATGAGACGATGTATTAATGTGAAGTAGTGTGTGTCTGGACAGTTTAATGTGGCAGTCCATCCTCTCTGCCTACCCTGTGTCTATAAACGGCTATGACAAAAGCCTTGCATGAGATACTTATTCTCAATTAAAATTAGTTTTCCTTTTGGACTCGCTCGGTTCTGTCTTCGATGTAAAATCTATGTAGTTTAATATTAATTTGAAATTCTTCCCCAATATCGGCAGACCTCCCCTCCTGGCCGTCCCCAGACACCCTTAGACCTATAGGCGCTCTTTTCGCTGATAACCCTAGTTCAACATCTTGTTGTCATTGAAACAGTTAAACAAGTAATTTTATTAAAAATAATAATTTCAGTGGTTTTTCTCTGTGTAACTCCGATTTATTGACATCTAGAACTTGGATTTGCTTTGATTTTATAAATTAAAACGGATTTGAGAACCATAACCAGAACCAAGACCAACAATAAAGTAGATACCAAAATAATTTTATCAATTAATAGTTCCATGTTTTAAAATGTGTATTTCTTTTCTTTAAATTTTTCAAGTTTACTAACGGTGTTCATTCGAAATGTAAATTTCTGATCGTCTTTTGAAAGGCAGTAATCCCTGGGATAACATATTTTTTTTACTTTCAGGTTCACAAATCACACGATTATAATATCCCGTGAGTTTTAACGGGTCTGCGCTAGTATTTATTCAATTCGAGCATTATTATTTTAGCTCTGTGGGTTGTAAAAGTATTTGAATGCCATTTCAATGCCCTTCTGAAGTCATTATAAAACTAATTCAAATTGTTTTACAATGGTCTGATTTTGTTTATACAAGTTGTATATATTTTGAGACAGTCAATCTAGAAGGTGACTGTTTTTTTTTTAATATTATATTTTTCATAGAAATTCGGTTTATATGTACATAAAATTCAGTGCAATTTGCATTAGTATTGCGTGCTATTTTAATTTAATGTTAAATTATTGAATTTGACATAGACCTTTTTGGCAGGAAAACTTTGACGACATGGACTGTATTCGTAGACTGTATTTGAAAAATATTCGACGTGGAATTGAATAGTAATTTTATATGAAATACGTTATTGATTATGAACACATATTCTCAAATATCGCATTTAAATCCGTAATATTTTTTGTATAATTAAAGTGTAATACAACGGAGTATTTTATGTATATTTTTTATGTATTCCATGTATAAAAACTAGATACACAATAAATATATGCGCACTACCGGTCAAAAACGGGATTGCAGGCTTTTAACGAATTAATTAACAGCTTTTCTGATAAGCTTTTATTAAATTTGGAATATATTATCACGATGTAGGAACATGTGTACGAACAATAATATATTCGAAATTTACTAAAAGTTTATCAGGAAACCTGTTAATTCATATTAAAATATTCAACATGTTACCAAACAATATAAAAAAATGCGAATTACCTCAGAGATTCAGATATATGCTGAAAACATGGCTACTAAGCAGAGATACTCTGTATTAGTAATACTTTTGATTATGGCAGTGGTTGGTGATAAATATGATGTATAAATTGTATTGTAATAAGTAATAATACTCGTATTATGAAAATTTATTATATTGTAATTGAAAATGAACATCCTGTTGACAAACTGCTTAATTGTACTTTGAAGAACAATAAATAAATAAAAATAAATATAAGCCTGTAATACGTTTCTAACCAGATTACCAACAACTTGACCAGATTTTTAATAAACAAGCAAAACTCATTTTTCTCCGTGTAACCAACCAATGTAATCAATTAGTATCTTATATTTTAACTGTCCTAAAACTTTCTTATCTGCACAGTAAAAAAATTCTTTCTTAAAAATTGAAATGATTTTCTGTACTAAGAAAATAATCAAATTTAACATAAGTCTCGTAAGTGTAAACTTTTCCGACTAATAACGATTCCAGAAGAAAGGTACACCCTTAGGTAGATACCAAAAATATGGGTTATGCATAAATTTGTTCACCAAGTTCAATTGAAAACTTTAAAGTGGTCCGTATCGAGTGCGGTTCACCGGCGAGGCCATAGGGCCCTGCCCCTGGGTGCTGGGGTCTGGACTACTGGGCCCCCTCTTGGAACTTCTAAGACAAGTTTAAGTAATATCTCCTCCCCCACTCCCCTAATTCTGTATCGTTCTACGTACGAAGAGAATTATTTAAAGGGTGAGTTTGAATATTAATACGAGTATCAAGCGATTTTGTAAAAACTGCTCTCAGCATAGGTATTATTTGCTATGAAATTGGGTACTGTATTATGTGAAACTTCGCAAAGCAGTTTTCCAGTGAAAACTGTTAATTTATTGATTTTTTCTTTTCAAGTTACTCAAAATTATTTAATGCACTTCTCTTAGGTGTACTGTCAGTATACATATTCCGTGGAAAATATTTTCGCATTACATTTGATTCCACATAAATTTGTTGTTTTTGAACGTATTTCAAAATAAAATACGGTTCTTGAAATTAGATGAAAGATTCTTTCTGATTTTAGTACAAAAATTGCAAAACGTTTTTAATGTCGCTTACCAATGGTTTTATCGTGTTAACCCCTATTACTAATTTTTCCGAAACTAAAATACAATTATTAGTTAAACAAAAGTATTTTTAAAGTTACTGTGACTTCACTTTTTTCGTTTAGTTTAAAAATATTTAACTAAAAATTTTCAAACCCCCACAAATATTTTTCAATTGCAAAATATTGTTTCACAGAATTATTTCAAAGTTTTCTCTAGCGTTTGTGGTATTTTTTAATGAAAATAAAATGCGCAATATTTTATCTTTCTAACGCTGTCTAAATTATATTTCTCACCACAATACAAAATGAGATAGCACAACTTTTATGAGACCGTGTCAGGCTGGGAAATATGTCTCCCAAAAAGACTGCACGGTTATTTGTTGTCTGTGAATAAAATCTCCCAAAATTTTCCAACGGGTTAACCTAACTTATATAATATAATATAGTAGTTATTTTTAACTGACGCGAGTAGTAAAGTAATAATTTTGATCACTGCAATCAATAATATTTTGATGAACTTTGATTTTGTGTAGCAATGTTTTTTATGAAATATAATCTTAAGGGCGATATGTTAGGTTAGGTATTATCATCGCCTTGGCGCCTCGGAGATTCAGTTGCGCCCGCATAGTGCCGGCCCTGGTAACGTTAAACCAAGTGTTTTATTGCATTCAAATATAAAATTCCAAGCAACTTGTGAAAAAATGTATTCCGCGAGGTCAGAGATTTTCAAGGACCCTTGTCAGTAGTTCTAATAGTTATAATATTCTAGAGACAACTCGATAAAACGAGGGTAAAATGAAAATCTACGTAACTTTAAGTATCGTAACCTTCCATAGAACTAGCCAAGATTATTATTTAAGTTTCATGAAGCTGTGTACTCTGCAAATTGTGTACCTACTACCTACAATGTTCCGCTGTTCAGTTAGACGTTGGCTTTGTTTCTTATATCTCCCGGATAGTGGGGATTACTTCAAAGCTGCGGGCGAACTTTAGTCGAGTCCCAAGTCCCAAGTACGGGAGGAAATGTCCCGAGCTAAGTTTGGGTGACATTTAGCTGTAATAATTATGCTGTATTGATAGACTTCTTAGGTAGGGTATCTTCTATCTTCTCTGATGACGGGGCTACTACAGTTGGGATACAGATAGGATAGGGATGCTGTATTTTACATGGATAAAGGGATTCGGTTTTGAATCTCAAATGAAACCAGTTTATTAAAATCACTTTTTGTATTATTGTGATATATTTTTGAGTTTCTACGCTGTGTTGCGCTTCCTCCTTTCTTAGCCAACGTTTTTGAGGTAAATTGTCCACACGGAAAAAAATTAGTAATGCTGATTTATTAAAAATCTCTTCAAATTATTGGTAATCTTGATTAAAAAAAACGGGACTGCATGCCGCTTCCTGATAAAGTGTTAGCAAACTCATAATAATATCGGAAGACGTGCATAATAATGCGTTTAAAATGTAATTTAATTTGTTCGGACATCGGGACAAAACATTGGTATTTTACTGAAAGTTTATCAGGTTACCTGTCAATTCATTCGTTAATGGCCTACAATCACGTTTTTAACAGGAATACGAATAATTTTCTCTCCCTACACATGAGTTATCTCAATTAGAGAGGTATTAATTAAATTAACAAATATAATATTTCTTTGCATTGCTTATGTTTCTTGCATTTTCGGTTTATAAACTAAAAAAAAATTGTAGAGTTTCTTAATAAATTTACTTTATTAATGATATTTGATAAATCGCGACAGGTGCATATTCTGTGTAGTGTTTGGTTAACAATTATTTCGTAAATTGGCCAATTCAAAGGTTACACATTAGACTGGGTAATATAAGTTTTGTTTAATCGATTTTTACCATTACGACACCGTTTTCAAACAAAAATTCAGTTTATTTTAATGTTTGTAATAGAATTTTTACACCGTGTACACATCTCACACCATAACTGCAATCTATCCGAAATCTTGATCCACTAACGAGAAGAATGCATAACACCCAAAAAAACAACCATCTACTGAATGTTTGAAATCTACCTATCCAAAATACGTACATATTCAATTGGCCTAGAACCTTTGACAAAATTTTCAATCATCCCATATCGAAATGTTTGGCAACCATTTTGTCGATGCACCCCACTTTGCATCAATCTCGGTAGCTTCCATCCAAATATCCAGCAAGTACCTACCCAGTCCTATCAGTGCGGGGTAGGTGCCTACCCTTATATCGCAGCCAGAGGGGTGGAGGGAAGGGATGCTTCTCGATTATGATTTGATGCGAGGGTCACGGAACATTGAGGGCAATGTCACCCTAAGTATTGATGCGTGGAAAGCTGAGATTTGTTTGAGTTAATGGTTATTGATTCTTCAGATGCTGACGTTCTTAATTTATTTAAAAATAATTGATACGGTTAGAAACGTTTAACTGCGTCTTAAACAATGAATTATACAATTTGTCAAAAGAAACGTCACTATCACAATGGCAAATATTTTTTAAAATAAAAAATATTTGCTATTTTGATAGTGACGATATTTCATTTTATTGAGGCAGATTAGTAGATTTCATATTATTGAAAAAATGCGAGTGAGGAAGCCCTAATAAACACGTCGATTTAACATTTGACATAAACTTTATTGACCATCTTGAAAAGAAAACTGAACGTACACACAAATCTACAGATAGACGAAATGCAAAACGGTCTAGTTAAAACAGGACTTCGCTACACTCAGTCAATTATACGGATAAATCAATCGATACACAAATTAAATTCGTGAAAAGCAGTTACATTATGGTCATACTTAGATCAAAATAAGCAAATATATTGTTTTAACCATTTTATTTACAATTGTTAATTATAAATTGGCGACCGCGGTTTCTCCTTAGCTGACACCCTCAAAGTTAATTAGAAAACCTGTCAATTCATTTTTTAAGGGCCTGCAATCCCGTTTTTAATCGGATTACTAATAATGTGAAGAGATTCTTAATAAATTAGCAATATTCAATATCAGTATTTTTTCTCCGTGCACAAAAGAATATTGTTTTCAGGGAGTTATGTAATTCTATTTTTTGATTAAACTCGTAATCATTTGAAAGGAAACCGATACAGAAAAAAAAACGTTGCCAAGTTCGGAATGCTTTACGATGCTATGAAATAATACAAAACAAATTGGAGCTATAGAAAAACGGTACAGTAACAGTAGTGAATGAAATATTTGATACTAAGAAGAATTTATTATCCCTTAGTTTAGGGGTAGTAAAAGTAAAGGGGTAAGACGTTAGAACGAGGCAGCATTCGGGTCCACTTCATATTCATCTACAACTATTAGCGCCTTCTCAATATGCCGCCATGAATCTTAAATAAAGTGGTCCCTGCCTGACGAGGCCAGTGCTAGGAGGACAAGGGGGCATCCTTTACCAAACTGTTCGGCAATGTACTCTGTAGGCTGTGCGGGTAGACAGGGGTGCTGGCCACTTGAATTTTTAAATCATTAATAGGACTAAGATAAGGACACTTAACTTCAATATACCTATCCGTAAATATCGTAAGGTGCTAAGCTACGTAATCATTATCGGATTGCAACTTGATGTGTATCTTTGCAGGTGTCCAAAATAAGAACTAACGAGGGAAGGATCTGGAGCGGTTTTTTTACATTCATGTTCTTGTATCCAAAAAATTTACGCTAACTCTAGGATAATTATGTTATTCTGCATCGTGATTAAATACAGTCGATTTTAATATTTTGTTAATAGTTTTTTCCAGCCAATTAAAATTATCTAAATAGAACGACGTAGTATCTATTTCAATTTCACCATTGTTTTCGGAAATGATTGAATGGAAATCTTTGAAGCGGAATCACGATTCCCGACGTCCCGATTCCCGACATTCCGATTCCCGACATCACGATTCCCGACATCCCGATTCCCGACATTCCGATCCACGACATACCGATTCCCGACATCCCCATTCCCGACATATACGCATTTTTCTGAAATTGCATTACATTACAGCAGATAATAAGTATTCGACTAAAAAATTAATTTACCTTTTAAGAGACATTTTAAAATCAGATGAATTTTAGCAAAAAAAATAAAAAATTATGTTAACACCGCACAAGAGTCTCAATTGCTCCCAACCGTCTGGAGCCAGTCATACTATGGCATCCCCAATTAGGGTGTATTGTGAGGCTGAAGGTAGCGGGGAGGCGAAGGAGGTAGGTAAGAGGAAGGTGGGAAATATCTGACTGTTCAGATCTGCAAACACGGCTAAAGCCATTTCAAACATCATATCGATTCTGTTGGGTGGTCTTTCCTCAGAACGACACAAAAAGCACATCATGCCGTCTTGACACGTATCTTTGTATGTCTTTTTTCTTTAATTAAATTTATAAAATTGTTGTTTAATGTATTTATGAAAAAATTGGTTTCATATTTGGGTATGTTGCTATTTGATTCCCGTTAAGATAAAAATTTAATAAAATAATTATATACGCAGTAGGCTGTATTACACGTACAAAATTTTCGGAGAAACTTTTTAAGAATATTTATTTATTTTATTGATACACAATTTAGAGAGTACATGTGGTTTTTTGTGATATTTCACCCTCCATGCTAGGGATGACCCTGTGTTATGGCGGGTGAATTTTACAGTTTGCGGACATAGAATCTATATATTACTTATAAAAAAGAAAAATGATGTATAGCTAGTTTGGGTTGCAAGAAGAGGATGGAGAAGTAAGAGAATTATAGGAAGATATATTTATATATATATATTGGAAGCATCTTAAAAAAAATTATTATTTCCGTAAAATCGGTTTTCAAGCAGAAATCTTATTGAAAATGACAAATAGAAATAGAAATTACGTATTAACGTAGCGAAGTCCTGTTTTAACTCGACCGTTTTGCATTTCGTCTGTATGTAAATTTGTTTGTACATTCCGTTTCTGGAATGAGTGGAAAGAGGAAATTTAGGTTATGATTATTAAAATAAGAAAAATATAGAAATATCGTTTTTGACACGATGTCTACTGTTCACAGAACTACTAGTAATTGAACTAACGAACTAACTAACCATCACGCCGTTTCTACGCAGGGGTAGGCAGAGAGGACGGACCGCCAAACAACTCAGTCTTGGCACACACTCCTTACCTCATTCACATTCATACATTGTCTCGTACATACTCTTCTATTATTCTGACTCTTGACATGGCCCGACTCAAGTATCTAATTCACTTGGTCGTGCCATGTCTTCCTCGGGCGTCCCCGACTTCTGCTACCATTCGCATTCACGTTATATATTTGTCTTACACTCCTTTCTTCGCTCATTCGCTCTACAAGCCCAAATCATGAAAGCGTCCCTTTTTTAATCCTACTCATTACTCTTACATCAGCCTTGCACTCTTTGCGGATCTCCACATTTCTCACACGATCATACATGGTTTTACCACACATACGCCTCAGGGATCTCATTTCAACATCATTCAGTGTACTTTCATCCTTTCCCTGCCAGCTCCATGCCTCACTTCCATACATCACCCCATTGTGGACAATATTTTGTTAGAGCCAACTGCGTTCAGTCCTCCATTGATGGAGTTACCTGCATTTGCGCTTCTTTCAATATCTCTGTCTGCCTTTCCATCTCTCGTAAACATACTTCCTAAATACACAAAATCATCCACCTGCTCCAAGTATTACTAGTAATCGAATGTTTGAGTTAATGAATATGCATCGCGCGAGAATCTAATACATCGGTAATACATTGCGCCCAAGGAAGAAGAAGATATTTCATGTTGTTTGTCGCTGTTCATCGATTAATTAACAAAAGGTAAATACACGCAGCCATTAAAGCTGAGGTTAACTACTGGTACGGTTGCGGGGCAGGGTGGACAGGAAGTGGGAAGGGGGTAAGGAAGGGGAGCAGGGACGAGCTAAGGAAGCAGTGTAAGGCAATCTAGCTTAGAAGGCTTCACAAAGTCTTCAGGACCGGATTAAGGGAGAGAGTGGCACTAAAGCTAATGGTAGAAAGGGGTTCTGCGAAAACATACGAGTATTTACATCGACTGGGAAGTACCTACATGCTCGAGTATCTGCTTATACAAACATGTGATATATCTCAATAGTATAAAATAAAGTCGCTATCTTCGAGAAGTCGAATTTTAAATATCATTTATAGAATTTCTTTTGGAAGGTTTATATATATTATACATGTAAATTTTATTTATAGAAAGTAGAGAAAAGTCGATGTTTTGTAATCATTTATTTGTTTATTTATTTATTTATTTAAACGCCCATTGGGCTTTTACATACATTGTTATTAGTGTTATTACATTAACTATGTGACATTTAAAAGTTTACGTACATATATAAATAAAATAGTTATTATATCTGTAGTACATAAATGTTTTACAAATAATACAGAATACCATTATGGAGAACAGTTTTTTTTTTTTTTTATTTACTTATAAAAATAAATGGATTGAAATTAATCAGCATTTATAGGGACTTAAAATCATATTCGAATTGTTATTTAAATTACAATATTAATTTGTAAAGTTAAAACATATATATAAAAGTTAAAAGGTCATAAAAGAAAAGAGTGAAAAAACAGAAGCTAAAAAATGGGTTTTTCACTATGGAGTGGAGAAGTCATACATTTCAGCAAAGTGTTTATGTAGATTTCGTTTAAGCACTGCTACGGAATCTCTAAATATATCAACAACATTACCAAATTTATTACCAAAATTTTGTATTCGATTTAACGATATATGCGCTTGATAATTAGATTTGAAATTGTCACAGAAAAAGGTGGAATTTTGTCTCGTATTTTTGGAAGGTACAAATAATTTTATTGTGGCAAGAATTTCAGGGCTGTCGATTCTATAATTAATAATTTTATTTAGTAGAACAAGGTCGGAGATAATTCGCCTATCTGACAGCGTAATCAAATTTAGTTGATGCATGAGTTGGATATAATTTATATTTTGGATTGGAATATTCAGTTTAAAGTTAATAAATCTTAAAAATTTGTGTTGTACCTTTTCAATATTGTTGGAATGTACTTTATAAAACGGGGACCAAATAGGCGAAACAAAATATTTTCGGGCGCTTACATTGCTAACGCTGGTTAAACTTTACGAGATACATCAAAATAATGTACTACGGAATTGTATATCTTGAACAGGCCTACAGAAAAGTCCACGACGATATATATGTCTATCTCCTAAGAATAACCCCCAGCAAGGTCGGGTACATGTCAGCTAGTATAGAACATTTTAGTGGAACAAAGAAATATTTGCCCTTTAATTTATGTAGAACCCATGCAGAAGAATAGTAAATGGTAAGTTATTATAGCCTTCTTGTAACTACATTCCGTTCAGTTGAACACATGTAGGTACTGTTTCTGCGGAAGTATTGCCAACTGTAGGTACAGGCGAATATCTAATTGACTCAGTCGTAATGCTGTTGTAGTAATAAAAATAAAAAATCTATCGAGTAGTTCTAGTTGCTATATGAACGGTAATGAGGTAAAGTAAATCAGGGCTGTCTATAATGCCATTAAATATTTTTGAATTAAAAATCAAGTCGTAAATAAGACTTCTATCTAATTGTTTTAATCGTTTTAATTATTTCAGAAAGTGGTTGTAATTAATAGTTTTCAGTTAGGTAGGCCGAGGGTATAGATGACATATCTTAAAAATTATGCTGTTTTTTTTTAGTGGAATATGGGTGGATTTGAAAATTTAAGTCTTTTCCGTTACGGAGAATTAAGCCAAGCATTTTTAATAATTTATTTGTTGCCTTATTGGTGAGAGAGAGTAAATTAATTTTGAAATCGAAATAATGCCAAGATCAGTAATTTCATTGACATGTTGATGCGTTATTTATTATAATAAATAGAATAAAATAACTTTGTTTTTAATACCAATTTAATGTATATACAAAACCAACCGGTTTCGGTACATCAAGGAACTTTTATCAATGACATATAAAAACACATTAAATCAATAACAGAGTGTATTTATAGGTAAGATAGAAGAGGGAGAGAGAACATAAATTTAGATAGAACATAATATTAATCAACATATTTCTACTTTATCTTCAAGAAATAAGACGTAAATAAAAACATTAAATATTTAAACACAAATTTAGACAAATGATTCATGATCTAATTGAGAAATATATACCTACCCAAATAGACAACAGTACATATATACAATTTTCGTCAATATGAGGAAGACGAAAGAGTTTGAGAAGCCAAACGATTATGAGAAAAAAAACCCAATTCGTAAACATATTTTTCAAAAAAAAAGTTAATCACCTTTTCCGGCAATATTGACTGCACGACACATCTATATACATCATTTCTAGCCAACATCTTCCTTTTTGAAACGATGCACAAATTAGTAATACGTATTTAGTAGGTACAATTATGTCACAAAAAAAAATAACATTAAAACATATTTTCTCTATATAAATATTTACGGTACACACTACTTTGGGTATCTGTAGTTACTTATTTAATTGTTTTATTATTAAAAAAATTAAATAAACGCGTGCTGATATAATTTTATAAGATATCTCTCCAACTGAGTCAAAACATTCAAAACTTTTATTACGCAACAATCTTAAAATAATGTTTACTGTTATATTGTTGAGATCATTTAAATTGTCAATGTGGAAAATTTCTACAATTATACTTCAACAAAACTAAAATCCAATTAACTATAAGTTACGAAAGAACCATTGGGGAAATATCATTCCAGGACTAGTATAAAAGTGAGAGTTATTTTTGTTTCAATTATTAACTTATTATTTACTAACAATACTAACATTACTAACAATTTCACCCTTGTTAAATCATTATTTTCCCAACTTTTTGTATGCAGCATATTTATGATTTTTATCTGTTAAATGGTATTTCAAAGTCCCATGAGAATTCATAACTCCATTACATAAAAAATTCAGATAGAAAAGTGATTACAAAAATAACTTTGTTTAATGTTTAGTTTGGTTTAGTTTTACCTTTGCCAACATTAAAAATTCCACTTCATCGCAAGTAGAGAAATAGTATAAACTCAGTAATCTTCCCCTTATAAGACAAGGCGTGGGATTACCCGTTATTCATCCCTGACCCCTACCCCCTACCACCCCCGTCTTGACCCCCTCCCCCTCCCCCTTCAGCAATTGAAGGAGCCCCCATCCCTATTCTCAGATATCCATACCTCAAAGTTATTATGACAAGGGGTACTGTTTGTTCGCCGTTATAACTAGCTGCAGAACTCAAAAACCTGGCTACTGGCTAGTCAAGTTTCTCCAGGCCGAAGTAGATGGGAGATTTCTCTCAAGGATTGTACAAGACTAGGGGTATATTACCTCTACTTAGAATGTTCTCAGACATAGACAATGGCTTCTCAAATATTATCACTTAAAACATATTTATTTTCAAACAAAAATCTGTTATCTTAAATACTTTATATATCATACAGTACTGTTTTAACTCGACCGTTTGGCATTTCATCTGACTGTAAATTTCTATACAAATTTAGAGGTGGCCGTTTTAATGGTTTAGTGAAAATTCTTTGTTCCAAATATGAAATCGATGTGTTTATTTGAACTTACTTATTAGTATTGTTTAAATATTATAGTACTTACCTGCCTGAATGATGTTAAAAAAAACATGTTATGGTGTTGTTAAAAAAACCTGTTTGTGTTCCCCATTAAAAACTCACGAGCGGTAAGCTTCATTAAATTGGAACAGAAAGTTATTTCTGCCATGAACTTTGAAATGTCGATTTAATTTATAAAAGATTAAAAAAACGTTTTTCGCAATTTCAACGCAATGTCAATAAACGCAAGGTAGCTTTCATGTAAAATAGCTGAATTTTTCGCAAGCAGAAAATCATTTTCTTCTATGGAAAAATAATGTTTTGGAAAAACAACGGAATATCGAAAAAAAAAATTTTTTACTTCTACTAACGTGTAGAATCACCGCCCGAAGTTTGTGCACTTTACCCTCGGACACCCTGTATAATAGTATCCATTAATATAATGTTATCAAAGAAAATTTGTATGATGTTCTGCGTTTTTTGGTATTTTCGAGTTTCCTAGGAAGAAAATATTTTGTTTTTTCCTTATTTTCCTATGGGTATATTATACGAACGTTTCTAAGGACGGGTTGTTTCACAGAATTTGAACATTTTTTATCATTGATACATTTTTAAAGTTAATTTTAACAGGAATTCTGTGAAAGTTCTATTCAAGTTCTGTCTTTATATCATTATAGGCTGATAGCTTGACAGAATTTGAATGGGGCTTACACAGAACCTAAAAATAAACGTTGAAATTTGATGAATTGTTTAAATTCTCCGAAACAACTATTCCTAAATGTGCTTTCGGAATTCAAAGAAAGAAAATAATGTTTACACAAGATAATCCAAAGCAAAAGTACTTGGTGAACTCATTACACAATCTTCAACCAAAAGTTCCTTAAACCAGAATGTATGATTAAATTATTCATTATTGCGAATCGATGGGGGAATTATTATTATTGGGATAGTTTAAGAATCCGTCTTCGGCTTTGGGCGATGTTTGTCCAATCCGGGGTACTCCCTTGCTTATAATCCCAACCCCCACAGCCGAAACAGCTATCTCCTGCGGCCACAACAATAAACAGCCCCAGGTAGGGTGAACGGAACGGGGGAGGAGGGGGGGGAATCAATCTAACAGCAGAATAATAATAATTGTTTTCAAGAATTCCAATACGAATTCTTTGAGACACAAATAATAATATTGAAAGCTTGGCTTAAAGTTGTTGAAACTTTCAGAGTCCATCTAATAACTACCTACCTACCAAAAGCCTTATCGCGTTTATCGCTATTTGTTTTTTGGGGAATTATGCCGTGTTGAGCTTTCTCCGTCTTTAGCCAACGTTTCGGACACTGGAACGCTGTCTGAGACGTTGGCTAAAGAAGGAGGACGCGCAACATGGCATAATATCCCAAATATAAATCGTAATAAGATATTATTATGATTTATCGTTTTTGTTCTTTTATATTTGAAATTCTAATACTTACGTCAAATTATTAAAGCTTTTTTTAATTATCTGTCCCCTAAATATTTCTGCAAATGTTCTAATGTAATTCATCACTTAGGACGTTTCACTGAATTTTAACAAAGCGTCAAATTCCAAAGTTTATTTTCAAGTTTTGTGAAAGCAACTGCAAGCAACTGGCCCATAATGATATAATAACTGAATTTCAATAGGACTTTAACAGAACTAGAAAATTAACGTTGAAATTGTTCAAATCCAGTGAAACAAATCGTCCTTAGTTTTGTGTTATGAATGTTTTATCCCAAATAATATATATAATTACACGGAAAAAAATTGTGTTTATTTATTTAGATTTTCATGGGTTTTAACAAGTTTATTCTTTTTTAACAAAAAGAACATTTAAATTAGTATAGCATATCAAAAACAAAATACTTTGCAAGTTGGAAAAATAGTAGTACAATGAATAGGCAGTTTAATTAGATTCGTTTGTTCTGCTTTCCGATACACATTCTACTAAGACCTGTCTGATTTATTAAAAACGGGATTGCAGGCCGTTTTCTATTAAATATTTAGTACATTCTTAATATATTGTAAAACGTGTTCATACTTGTTGCCCTGATAATATATAATGACGAAATACGAAAATAATATAATTTTACTAAAAGTTTTACAGGAATCCTATTAATTCATTCTTTAAGAGCCTGTTTTTAATAGGATTACGATTAATTTGAAGAGATTTTTAATAAATTTGCAGTATTTTATGTCAGTAAGTTTTCTCCGTGAACCAATAAGAACTTTACATATTATTTTTCTATCATTCCCTCATCCATTTCATCCCCCATCCCGCTACAACACCATAACCTATCTCCCACTCTATCCGTCCTGTATAATTTAATTATAAACACATATATACTTCCATTTTTATACTTGTTCTGCTTTTAAATTTGTTACTTAGTCCTGCTTTTTATATTTTAGTCTATATTCACTAAATACTTAGTTGTGTATTACCAATTCAACCATCTGTGAACATTTATAATTTGTCTGTTTCTTTTCCATCCTCCTTTGTATATTAAATTAATATTTATAATGTTTATTTTCCTTAAAATAAAAATAATATATATATAAAAATCATTGACTTGGGGATATTAGTTCGACTTTAAGATGTTTTTTATCAAATAAATATACAACGTTCTTAATACCATCTTAATTTTGTTAGATTTGACAATATCTATTGACAAATTCTTATCTCCCTCTCAGCATGATCACAGATTATGAACTTTATTAATATTATAAATCAGTTGGCTTTGTCTCAACCCTCTCCAGAGGTCACCCTTCATTTGACCGTGGGATGGGGAGGGAGGAGGTAGAATATTGGGGGTGAAACACTTCGCAAATATGATAAGGTCTTAGAAGTTGTCGTTAAGGAGCCAGCCAAAGAGATAACTTTAGATACAGCCCACCCTACTCCCACTCTGGACCACCCTACAGCGAGACGTGCCTGTGTCCATTTCAAGGGGATGACGAGAAACGTGAAGACCTGCAATCATTACAATTCATTAGTTCTAAAACTTACAAAACAAGAACATTCAATTAATAGTTTGATTTCTAATTTTAAAGAATCAATTTTCGATTGTATTATTTTCGATGGATTTCTTTTCTTCATAGAAAAGAAATCCAAAAAAGTATGCTTCTAATACTCTCTTATTTAATAAGTCAAAACAAAAATTTATTTTTAAATAATATATTTTTTTTTTATAGTGAATACCTCACAAGAGTCCCAACTGCTCCCGTCTGGAGCCAGTGAGACTATGGCATCCCCAATTGGGGGATGTTGTGAGGCTGAAGGTAAGTGGGGAAGGGAAAGAGGAAGGTGGGGAAGTACCTGGCTATTCAGATCTAGTCACTAAACACGGCTAAAGCCATTTGGAGCAACGTTTCAATTCTGAATGGTGGTCTTACACCAGGGCGATACTGGTAGTATCTTCCACTCTGGAACGTGCCGCAAATATACTATATATTATATTTTAATTAATTAATTGTGAAATAACACAAATCAATCAAATAAAATTTATTTGCGCACGCCGGGTTCGAACCCGCGACCTTCGGAATGGCAGTCCAATGCGTTACCACTGGACTATGCCGGCCGTCGACTAATATTTGTAAGTAGGTGTGTATTTATTTCTATACCTACCTTTATATTTCACTGATTGGATTCTTACACGCCCGTTTAACATAGATATGATAAAGTCAGCCTTGAGCCTGGTTTAAGACCGTTTTAACAAAACATTAATAATTATATTTGGATGATTTGTATAGCGCCATTTTGGTGAAAAAACACCCCAAGGGCGCTGGTAATAAATCAAGCTTTTCACTGTTCTGACCTAACACGCCGCGGAATATTTACACAAAGTTTTTATTTTAATAAGGCTGCTAGTTTTTAAATTTAAAATAAAGAATTTACAATTTGTCAAAAGAAAAAAAAAACGTTGTAAAAACGAAGTAAATGAAAACTTCGGGTCGGGGCCACAACGTTATTTACTATCGGCCACTGAAAACAAAAACATTGTGTCCTACCCCAATGTTTTTGTTTACACAAAAATTTGGATGAATTTTTGTGGTATTATTGTCGCTATGTACCCGCTATTACTGATTGATCAATTAAAACGGCTCCCATCTTGAACCGGACAGAAGTCACGAACAAATTTACAGATAGACAAAATTCAAAATGGTCGAGTTAAAACAAGACTCCGCTACGCTTAGTGAATTAGTTTTAGAATAAGTTTTTTAGAAAAAGCTCAGTAATAAAACACCAACAAGCAGATTTTTGTTATTAAAAAAAAGTGTTTAATAAAGATATGGCAATTTCAAACAAATACGTACGTGCACGTGTATGCCGCATGATTGTCAAAAATTGAAAGAATGCATCGTCATCGACAACGAGTCTACATGCCAAGTTTCAGCTCGATCGGATGCCGGGACGTGGTTTAATTTCCACTTCTACGATTTGCATACATTCATTCACGAATTTCGAAATTCAATAAGATGTATTAAAAAAAAATAATAATTTACTAACGTTATTCACACAAGAGTAAGATGTATTCATTTGAATCTTGTGATTCAATAACTTACCTACATAAGTTCCACCTATAGGTAAGTTCCCTCAAATGTAATCAGGAATCGAAATTAATTTCACATCATCCCATCCTCACCTCTCCCCGCCCCTATCATGCCAGTGTTTCCTGTCCACGAATACTAGCACCTATCTAGTACCTAGAGAGCCTTATCTAGTAAACGTGGAAGGTTCTGGTACGTTGGCTGGTAGAACTGGTTGTAAGTGCACTGAGTCTGAGGAAATTCACTTACACGGGTAATGGCCGTGTCTTAGGGCTTCTGATGACGAACTCTGAAGATATTGGCAACTTCCCGTTACGTTCAATGAACTTGCTTAATTGAGTTCCATCTCAATTATTAAATTTATGATAGTACTTATATTGAAGGTAGATAGCATAGTTGGGTAGGTACGTCTTAACTCCATGTACATCTGTAAATAAATCTAAAAACTAAGTTTAAATGCTACGTTCGTTTTAATCTACGTGTTCATAGAAGGCATTAATTTAATTATGTTATTTAAATACGCTCTTTGAAAGTAATGCTTTAGAATACTGAGTCAATTTGTTAGTTTGTGCATGTACATATGCAATATGAATATAGATAAATAGTTTTGAAGAATAAAACTCAATTCTTTCAAGAGAAGCATACAAATACATATCACAGATAAAATACTCTATTTGTATGCCTTTCTTGAAAGAATTGAGTTTTTATACGAACGAAATAATTTATTCGTATTCATATTGCGTATGTACGGGCGCAAACAAATAATTCGTCAAAATATTATAATATTTAACTTGCAAAAAGCGTATTTTAATAAAATAATTAAACTAACGCAATCTATGAACACGTAGATTATAAGGAACGACGCTGAGCATTCAACGTTTATATGAGTTTCAAATATATTTTGAAAAATAAATTTTCTTCCTAGATAGGTTATATTTTATTGAATTGGGTATTTTATTACATACCTACTTGCTATTTTGGCAGTTTATATACAAGTGTTAGATACTTTCAGTATCACCATTCAGAATCAAAACATTTCTTAAAATGGCTTTTGGCCGTGTTTGGTGACCAGAATCAAATATTCATGTACTTCCCCATCTCTTTCTTCCTCATCTCCTTCTCCGTCCTATTACCTTCAGCCTCACAACATTAAAATTGGGGATGTCTTAGTCTAGACCAGTGTCGGCCAAACTTTTTTACTTCACGACACACTTATGAATGGAATTTCATAAAAATATATATGCCTTTAAAAAGTATATGTAGTTTATTAACACGAATAAAGGAATTCAATAGTGTAGGTTATGTTAGTCATAATAAAAATAAATCACCTGCTCAGGACCTTGTCCGAAAGGCGTGCAAGATGGATCGGCCATGTTATACGACAAGAAGGCCTCTTGCATGTCATAATAGAGGGTATGACCGAGGGGACCAACTCTAGGGGACGCCCACGCCGAGAGTTCCTGGAGGACCTGCTGGTGGACGTGCGCTGCTCATCATATGCAGAAGTCAAAAGAGCCGCACAAGACAAGGAAGAATGGAAGAGGAGATTAGATGAAATTGCTGCAAACCAATCCCAGGATTGAAACCAGAGAGAGAGAGAATGTAGGTAACATGTTTTTGTAATATTCAACAATACCTGCAATCGAGTACAGCTGTGTTATTCTCTGCTCCCAAAATGATGTCAAAACTGGTAAAAGTATTTTATTATTTTATCTACATTTATTTATTAGTGATCAGTGTCAAAACGCAGCTATAAAGTAGATAAACAAACACGTAATTCCTATATTCACATATTTTATATTCTATTCATGTATCATCTCGAACCGCTCTCCTTTTTTTTATTTCATTTCCACAGGCGCTGAAAAAACAAATTGGAGAAGATACGACGATCGAGGATATTGATTCCAAGGCGATATCCAAAATTCTGACAACTCTAGCTCAGAAAATAAGGCTTTGTGTACGAGGTCGTTTTTGAGATCTATTATAACTTCCTCCTCTTTTTGTGCTATTTAGCCACCAATTACGAAGAATTGTAAACCATATTTTTATACAGTGATGTCAAAAGTCTGCAATGGATGGAATTTGATGTTGATACGCATGTACTAGCGTAACTGGTATCCCTATGTCGCGTCTACCACCATGTACGAACGTGACAAATATTTTTATTTGATGATGTAGATAAATTTTAATTTATAATTGTTAATTTTTTATAATATTTCCAATTTGTAATTTAATTTAATTTATAGCAATTTTGAGGCTTCTTCCATCGCGGCACACTTGAAATTTCTTGCGGCACACAAGCGTGCCGCAGCACATAGTTTGGTAGACGCTGGTCCAGACGGTTGAGAGATCTTGTACAGTAATTACAAAAAAATATGTTTTTGTGTATGTTTACTTATATATTTACCTAGCATAAAATTAAACATTCTGAAAATTTATTTATTTATTTATACCTATTATTAATGGTATTGTCTTCGCGTGTTAAGACACAATATCTAAGGATAGTAACGATATTTTTGTTTAATTCCGCTGTCATGATTGACATGACCTTAAAAACCAACTGTACATAAATATCAATCTATTCTAAAACTTCTCGCCAACCAGTTTCAATAAAGCAGATATAAAATGTTTCATTTAAAAAATATTAATACGTATTACCAAAACATTATTATTTAAGATAACTTTTTTTAAAGAACTGCATAAAAAACTTATTAATAATTTCGGAGAAGAAGTTATAAAATATATTCCATCTTCTAAATTATTTATGTTTGGTTCGCTATACAGAATTGTGTTAGGTATGTTATTTATGTAAGCATCGAGCACCTTTATTTACGACACACAAACTGCCCTAAGCCCAACAGCCGAGAAAATCGCCGGTAAGTTTCTGTTTATAAATTCCCTCCAACGGCTTGCAATAAATTTCCAAGTAGGCAACTATTAAAGCTCTGTACTTAGGAATTTTCAACAAGCGGCACCGAACATTCGTAGTCACACCTAAATGAGCAATAACTCAAAACATGGACCAAGACCCAGTACGGCCCGAACAACTTACCGCTTGCTTGGACCGTCGCACAGTGGACACATTTTTGGTCAAACACAAACTAAAAACTTAAATCATATCAAACACCAAGTAGGACAAAAGTATCATTAGCGCTTTAATAGATAACTGAAATAAGTTTTGTATTTATACTACCGTTTTTGGGGAATGAAACAGTTAACTTTAAGCACGATAATAAGGTAATTTGCTTTTATTCGATCCTAATATATGTCCACCGCCAATGTGTGTATTTATTTATTCAAAAAATAGTATTATACAAGCAAAATCAGAAGCCACTCATCTACTACGGCATTCCTGTGTCGAGATATGCAGCTTTACAATCGTTGTAAATAAAATATATAAATATATATTTATGATAAACTAATGTTTATAAGACAAGATTTTATCCATAGCATAAAGGATAACAAATAATTATAAGCAATAATTAGTCGCCTGAAATATTAATACAAATTGAAAATATCTCCTGAGTTAAAATAAATGCCGCCAACGGGAATTGAACCTTAGCAATTGAAATTTAGCACTAACAAAACCTTTCCTGTAAAAATAAAGTTGGTTGTTTACAGGTAGAAAAAATATAACAAGCAGTAATTTTTGATTGAGGTACTAGTACATATTGGTCAGTGAATCAGTGGTTACAGAGCACCTGACCGGACATCAGAAGGCACGGGTTCAATTCCCGTTGGCTACATTTATTTTTACTCGGGAGATATTTTCAATTTGTATTAATATTTCAGGCGACTAATTATTGCTTATAATTATTTGTTAAAAAAAATATTTACTTAATATAATATATTTTTAAAAATATTGATGTACAAATTTTTTACAAATTGTTGTATAAATATCATTTAAGACATTCCAAACGTTTAATTTCACCGGAGGTACCTACCTATCTCAAATATGTAAAATTTATTTTAAAATCCTAACAAATCACATACCTTGAGAACAAATATAAGTACCTTTAATTTAGGTTTAAAAATTTTTTAATAATTATTTAAAAATAAGAATTTAATTTAATTGAGTTTCTCGTAACAAAACGAAATTTTATAAAAAAAAATTAATGTGTACAGGAGTAGTGCAGTGAATTAACAAAAGGTAACAAGTAGACTTTTGAAAAATAACAATAACAACTAAAAAATATAACTTTTTTTAAGAGTCTCAACTGCTCCCAACTTTCAGGAGCCATTGAGACTATGGCATCCCCAAATTGAGGTATGTTGTGAGGCTGAAGGTAGTGGGGAGAGGAAAGAGATGGGGAAGAGTAACGCGGGAAAGTACCTGGCTATTTAAGCCATTCCAAGCAACGTTTATATTCTGAATGGTGGTCTTACACCAGGCAATACTGAGAGTATCTTCCACTCTGGAAAAAAACAAATTATTTTATGAAAGTTATTCAAGGAGGGTTCCCTCCAGATAAACATGGAATCAAAAAAATTATTCTTATTCTTGTGTCTAAACCGTAGGCTTCCCATTCGATTGCGGAGAAGTGATCTGAAAGAGTGAACTCGTCCTTTCGGTAATGTTTTCATTGAATGTCTTTAGTACCGCTGAACTACTTCGGTAGGAGTAAGAGAGAGCGATTCGTCTTATAGTATTCATAAGAAAGATTAATATTCTACCATTAAATTAGCATTGTTATATGTCCAATATTTTGTTTGGTAATATGTAAATGAAATAAGTTATTAATTAATCAAACTAATTTCGCAATCTGACCCACTGTGTATCGACCGAAGTAACTTGCCGCTGGCTTGATCCGCCTGGCCCGGGCTCCGGCTAACTTTCAGTTTAGCCTAACTTCGGTATTGAAGAAAATAACACTATGTTTCTATTAGCATTAAATCAATGTTCTAAAAGGCGAGCTATAATAGCTTTCATGTAAAGAAGGTGGAAAGTAAACTTTGTACGTAGTATATGTAACAACAGCAATAATATTATAATGTCTACGACGAAGATCTTCTGTTACTAGATGAATTTATGTTCAAGCTTAGTACCAAATATTTCAATTATTTTCGGATGTTTTTGTAAGGGTATTATTTATACCAGCAATTCTGTCAAGAAAAGGTTGTATTTTTAGGTTTTTCTTATTAAGTATAATATAAAATATGAATATTTTGATTTCAAGGGGAAATTTTGATTTTGATATTATACACCATATATTTTATGTAAAATTTTTTATTATTTCTAATAAGGAATTGTACGTTTTATCTTAAGAAACGTCACTACCTTAATAACAATAAATATTCTTTCAAACTTTCTTCTGGTGGGCGGTACCGTAATATTGAAAAAATGCGAATAAGAAAGTCCAAATAAACACGATGATTTCTCATTTAAAAAAATAATCTTTTCTGAACCAATAAAACGGACACCCTCTTGACATGGAAACGGAACGTACAAACAAATTTACAGGCAGACAAAATGTAAAATGGTCGAGTTTAAACCGGACTTGCTTGTACGCTCAGTCATATATTTTCGAGCTTTTATGGCTAGTTCTTATTTAAATTCGTCAACGAAATACTCGTAGTACGGTAAAGTGGAACACAGCCAAAAATAATGACAAAATATTTTTAAACTGACAATGAATTTGACAATTTTTTACATGCCACGATGTTTAAAAACGAATTTGTTAATAAATTCTTGCTTGGTTTTTATTTCTTCTATCACGATCTATATTTCACTTACGTATTAGTTAACTGACAGCTGGCTCTATTTTTAAAATAAGCCACGATGCGCTAATCTCAAATCTCCCTCAAAATTTGTTACCATAAATTATTTGCGTATGATGATAATTTTCCATACTGTTTGTATGGTCTTAGAAACCTGGCTAATACATGTCCAGAGGACGGTCAGCGCAATCTATTCGATTGGATAACAAAATACACAAACAAGTAGAAATTTTATCAGGTGTTGATTTTTGATACTTACCTACTCTATTTCTGGCAAAAAAATATCCAAATATTTGTTAAATAAAAAGTAATAATCATTTAATGTGTGAAATAATAATCACAAATAAACATATACTATTTTTCGTCATGACGTCAAGATGTAAACTTATATTGGCTTACCCCATACTAGTCCACGATTGCCTCCACAAGTTAAGTATTGTACATATATTTTAAACTTCATATTTATTATAGGTGAATATTTGTTTACAAGACAAGGTTTTATGCAAAGCACAAAGGATAACAATTTATTATAAGCAATAATTATTTTCCTTTAACACAAATATAAATTGAAAAAATCTTACGAGAAAATTAACCAGGTGCTTTTTCAATTCCCGTCAGCGGCATTTATTTTTTCTCGAAAGATTTTTTCAATTTATATTTGTGTTTCAGGCTAATAATTATTGCTTATAATAATTTGTTAAAAAAATGTGTATTTAAAAAATAGATCAAGAAATATGTATTCCTTGGAATATCCTCTTTAATAATATTGTACATTGCATTAAAATACGAATGTATTACTGTACTATTCGAAAACGAATATCGATTGGGAGGAGAAATTTAAACGTCTTCCAATTTTCATCGTGTTTATATAGTTAATTCATATGTTTACACTAGACTTCATACAATCGTTACCATGAAGCAGGCAGCCGCCTAGTATGGTGATTTAATATATATAGCGCCTCTACTCCACTTTTGGTAATTATGATCATTGGAGGGACCCACCACTTTCCCGTCCCGGTGTAGGTGACTTATTGTCACCCCTTCGGAGCTCTCGAAGGAAGCTATTTTTTTGGTAACAATGACACTACAATTTCATAAAAAAGGACCCCAGACCTCTCATAACCGGTAATTATGATCAGTGACTAGATCGGAATTGTTAGGTAGGAAAGTAGGTACTTCTCAATCTTCATCATTCTTTTCTCACCCGCACTTCTTTAAGCCTCGCGATTCCCCAATTCGCTCACCGTTCGAGAGGTTTGCTTGTTCTGAAACAAATGTTTATTCTTATTTATAAATATGAAATTATGTATAAAGTATATACCTAATATAACCTTTTTGCTAAATTCCCGACTTACCAACAACCGATAGTCTCGTCATAAGAAGGGTGACCCTGGATTTCTCTGGGAGCACAGACTGTCCCGTCTCTCTAATCTTATTAGGACAAGAACTCCTGCCGCTCCTTTCACGGGGAAGGTTTCTTGCAGGCACCCGGTAGCACCTCCTCCCCCACTTGCCAATCCCCCAGCGTCCAATGGGCGATGGCAGGTGCTATCCAACTAGGTAAGCTCCGTTCGCTTTTATCGCCAAACTTACTAAGATGTTGATCGTGGAACGGTAAAGGGGACCCTAAAAATAAATAAAAACAGCACTTTCATTGGAGTTTAATTTTCCTACTCACTGGGAAAGAAATAACGTAAATGACAAATTACCTAATATCATAATAACCCCGGTGTAATATTTTCCTGTTTATCACAAACAGTGGTTACAATGGTATTCTTAGGTTCTTACTTTTAAGAAATTTACCTTATAACGTACACGGATACAACTTACTGATATAAAATATTAATAATTTATTAAAAATCTAGTCAAATTATTCGTGTTCCTGTTAAAAACTGAACTGACAGGTTTCCTAACATTCTGTCGGTAAAACATAAATATGTTATTAGGATGTCGGAACATAAGTTTATAGAAGTTCTGATCCTGCATATACATTTGCTAACCGAAACGCGAGCCAAGCCATGAATTAAAGGGACGAAGTAACCGCAAGCGGCGTTTCGCGCAATTTGCTTGCGTTGCTTCGTTCCTTTCCCATAATTAGATTTACATATTGTAACATTTCGTTATTATATTAATAAAGAAAAGGACACGTGCATGAACACGTGTTCCGATATTGTAATAACACAAACAGTGATTGCAATAGTACTCTTAGGTAGAACCATCTGCAGACTCTAAAAATGTTGGTTTCTGGATCAACATTAAATTTAACGCCTTTTAAAATATTGAAATAAAAACTGGAAATAATTTCATGATGCCTCTTCGATAACGGCAACTTTTCATAGTGGTCCACATATTTGTATTTGAGTGAGAGGTTGTGCAAATCTTATAAAGTGTCTGTGTTTATGTCTTATAAGTTCCTTTGATATTAGTTTAAAATTGTTTCAATTAATCATTATGATTCCACCTTAAATTGTCAATATCAAAAATGGAATCATTACTTCAGTCTCCTGAAATCATCTTTCTAGAATTTTTGTCACATCTCAAAAACATAGGTGTTATCTAAACAGAAAACACATTTTTTTCGACACGAATGCATGTCGGGATAATATTTTTTATTTTATTTATTCCGGTGTGGTTATGCTTGCAATACACAACCCACCGTGTTCATAGTAATAATAATTAAATATATAATTAATTTGTTAAATATAAAAAGAAAATAATTATTTTATTAGTAGTTAATTTATCAATAATTATATTAAGGTTTGCATTGAAATTGAGATCGTTTTAATACCCCTGCTGATGAAAAGATCAAGTTATTGCTGAAATATTCCATCCTTTGATCTGCTATCAAGCATATCTAAAGTGAATTCATGAACATTCATTTGACATTGGTAAATCTTAATTAGAATATGTTCAATGAAACATTTCAATAACATCCGTTGGGCTAAAAGCTGAGAGCTGAGAGCTGAGAGCCGAGAGCTGAGAGCTGAGAGCCGAGAGGTGGATGAAGGAGCGATTGGTTGATACAAAGGGTGCCATCTTGGTCTTATGAGAGAAACATTTTAATTAAGTTAACCCGAATTCACCTACTTATCGGTTAGGTTTGCAGTACTGTAATATTATATTATATGGTTTATCACAAAGCATAATGAAGCCTTTATGTGGACAACTCATTCAATTTGTCTTTTTTTTATTTTTGGTGGTTACCTTAAGGTACTTATCATCTCAATTATTATATTGGTATCATTGATATGTGTCCCTGCGCAGTTGGTGGGCCTGACCATCTGTGCAGAAGACTCAGGAAGGCAAGATGAGCCTGGAGATCATTCCTTGAAATGTGATTTTTTAAATCGGCCATCGATATTATAGTTTTTGCAGTCGTAATTAATTTTTAGAAACTACTTTTTAACATCATTAACTGAAAAATCGACTTAAAACTTAGACATTATAAAATCAGTGACCGGATAAACTGAAGTCGTGAAAAGTGATGAAACAAAACTAGGTTAAATAGGTTACGTAGGTAAGATTTATATGTTAGGTTTTTTTCATCGCTTTTAAGGCGATGCATTACGTCGTGTAGTATTTTAAATCGAGCCGTTGTCAATAACACCCCTTACGTAGATGGCGATAAGGTTTAAATTCCAGCACAACACCATCCACTTGTTTTGATTTATACAAGAAAAAAACATGGCCAAAAAGTGCCTTTTATTTTATTTTGTGGATGTTCAGGCATAAATTTTTTTTGTGATCATTTTATAAATAACTTAATTTTCCACATTATACAATAAAATCGTAACCGAAAATGGGTTCGTAAGTAGGAGATTTTTTTCTGGGCTTCTAAAAAGATTTATCTAAAAAATACTCGATTATTTCAAAGGCCAAGATGTATTCTACTCGCAGTATTTAATTAAAGCATTTGAAACATTTCTAGGCAACCAAATTTTCAAACCAAAAACACATGATTTTGCATTACTATGTAGTGCATCGCTCACTTTTTACGGGTGTGTTGAATTGTCATTTTGATGAGTTTTCGTGGAACTTTAAAATTTATAGCAATAAATTCGAATAGTTTTATGATATATAGTTTTCACATTAAAATTGGCGACTACAAGCTTATTATTATCTATTCATTCAAGATTTCAAAGAAGGCAACATTTAATATTACTCGTGTAGATATATCTACCTTTGGGCCTCTAGATGTATAATGCTCTGTATATGTGGTGAAAGGCTGGGTACGTTAATCTCAAATTGATAAACTATAAATCAACGTTAACATCGTAGTTTCTGTTACAAAACACAAATAGGATACATAAAATGAGTTCGGAAGAGCAACTCCGCCATGGAAAGTTTCCTCAGCTAACTGCGTCTCGGCAGCGGAGAAAGATTCGTTCAGCCGCACATAAATAACCCTATTATCATAAAAAGACACTTAAATGTATGAATTTGTTAACAAACTGTGGAAATACAGACGTTTGCGTAATAAACTACCCTCTCCTTATTCACTTTAACAAATTATTCATGTTTTCAATAATATACTTGTTGTCATGTTAAAACACGACTAACCTAATGTATTGGAAATAAATTCCATGAACGTAAGTACATACTCTGTTCACCGAGAAGAAATCAATTTATAAAACAAACAAAAGTGATGAACTTTAATTGTAGGCATTTAGCGAAGTAAATGATTTCATGTCATTCATATATCTGGAATAAAATTTTCTATTTCCAGTAAATTACGAGGGAATCGAGCACATTCCAATTAATTCGATATTAAGGGGCCTTTTTCATACAAAACTTAAATTTGCAATTTAGACCAAAATACACAATCAAACTGAATAATATTTGGTATGATTTGAGATTTTCATGGCCAAAAGTATTATAGTGATGTGTTTTCGGGGTTTATGCCCTGTTGTGCTACCTCCATCCATCATCAGGACGATGGACACTGCAATGCTGTCCGAAACGTTGACTAAAGAACGAGGTAGCGCAATAATATTTTTTTAATCAAAGGGTTCGTAAATCTAGTACGGATATGTGCTACTCTATTTATTTTTGTTTCAAGTTACAAAATATGAGCAATTAAAGAAATCAATTTTTCACGATTTTAGAGGTAAGTTTGGCAATTATTTGTGACTTAATGGTAGTTATAAATAAATAATCTTGCCTTTTTATATGTAAATATGATGAAATATAAATTTTTCAAAAAGGAATCATTAAAAAAACTCTTTTGATGGGTATAAATTTGATTTTCAAACGACCGATTTACGTTGGAACACAAATCTGTCGTACATAAATTTTAAATTCCGACCCAAAAGAACGCTTTTTTACTATTTTTTATTTTTTTATTTGTAATTCGTTGTATTTACACAGTAGGCACGGAAAGATTTTCAACTCACAAAAATTGTCAAAGTTTCCTCTGGAATCGTGAAAATTGAATTTTTAATGGCCTACATTTTCTAATTTAAAACACAAACAAATAAATAAAGATATTTGCTATATTTTTTATTAAAACAATATTATTTACTTTGGTCAAGTATTTTGGCCTCAAATCCAAATTTTATTTTATTTTTTTGTCTTTGATCTTCTAAGATCTCCCCTTTTCCACCTCTCTTCCCCCCCCCCCCCGTACTTTCATTTCTACCCACGCCTTTTCTATACTTGATAATTAGTTTTAGTACAATTTATGTCCCGATGAAGAGAACATCGTTCTCGAAACATGTCGATTTTAAAAAAATAAAGATTATCGTGGTAAAAACAAAGTTTTTTTAATTTATTTCATTAATAAAATGGTGCCACAAAGTGAATTTGCAAAATTTGAATAAAAATACAATTTTAATGTTAAAATTTTTGAACACTGTATTTTCTGAAATGTATTGTTAATTTTGGATAACAGAGATGTCATCTTAAAAAAATGCCTAAAAGTAAACTTTATAGTGTGGATGTAAATATTAGGTATTGGAAGGTGGCTTTTCTGCGGACCAACTTACAGGCAAACACTAAGTCTGCGTTGTATCGGTGAAGTAATTTCCCCGATAAACTTTAGCGGCCAACTTCGCTGTGCAAGTTACGGAATCGCTACGGATCGAGACTACGCTGCACTTCCTCGAAGTAACCTGCTAGCTTCTAGCTGCTACCTGCATTATATTATGGAACATTATAAACACGAATTTAGAGCTGCTTATATTCTCGCGAAGTTGCGGAGGTCTTCATCCCTAACTTTGTTGAGACAAGATAAAATGGTGATCTCAGATTGCAAGAATTGCAGGCCAAACTAACAAAGCAATCAGAAGTATTGGCACCGTTCTGCTTTCCATTTTTGGTAAACTTGTTTTTTTTAGATAAAATGGTATAAACAAAATAAATATGGTTCATGTTCAATTTATTATTTTAATTATGCTTCTTAGACCTCTCGGTCTCTGGGTGGTTAAAACGGTTTCATGCTATCTCAACACAGTGATTATTCCACACACTTTTAAAAAGTGATATAAATTCATTAAAAACGATGAAAAAAAAATTAACCTAACCTAACCTACTTACCCCAGTTAATAAAGTTTTTGTTTCATCACTTTCCATGACTTTATATAAGTTTTTAAAGATGTGATGAATTATCATTTTGATGATTTATCCAGTCACCGGTTAAAACATATTTCTAAGTTGGCTGTGTATTAATAGGGTATTTTATTTAGCCATTGATGTCAATAACGCAAGGCAAAACTAGCTTCGTTTGGGTAACACAAAAAAGAAAAAAAATGAGAATGTTAATGACTCATGTCAATTTTTAAAGATTTTTTATCACAGTGTAAAAGGCCTTACACACCTCCCTACAATCAAATGCGATTTAGGGAGAGTGGTGGTGTGGGTAAAATTGGCGTCTTCTCTACACACCCTCCCCTGCTGCAGAGTGAAACTGATCGTACAGCAAAGCGCTCGTAGATCAATATGGCGCCTACAGTTTACAAACATCAGAAAATAGGAATGGCTCTGGCGCTTCCTTGCGTGCAATTATGTAAAAAAAGGAAGATTTGGGTGAAGATCTGGTTGATGAAGCGCTGCAATTTTCTTCACATGAATGTAATGAGAGTACTGGAACCAGCGGACTTGAAGAACTTATATTGATATCTTATACAATAACTGATATCGCGGGGTCGCCCGTCTCGATTTTGGAGTTATGGCCATTTGCATACTCACGCGGTGATCGAGGAGCGATCTAGGGTGCTCCTCACCACTGCACCGATATTGTCTCCGATTGCAGGAAGTTCTAGGGCCTATAAACCCATTCAAAGTATGCATAAAGAGTTTCACTTGATTTCTTCAAAATCAAAGCATGTTCTATTACATACCCGTTCAGAGTATATATAAAGTGTTTCACTTGATTTCTTCAAAATCCAAGTATGTTCTATTACATATCCATTCAGAGTATGCATAAAGTGTTTCACTTTATTTCTTCAAAATCAAAGTGTTCCATTATATATCCACTCATAGTTTTCATAAAGTTTTTCACGTTATTTCTTCAAAATCAAGGCATGTTCTATTACATACCCGTTCAGAGTATGTATAAATAGTTTCACTCGATTTCTTCATCAACACGAGATTATTCGAGAAGCTTTTATGTTTAAAAATTATTTATAGAAAAACATTATATAAAGTGGGTGAATATGGCACCGCGGGTAATATGCCCCACTACCACGTTAGACCTCCTTGTTTTAATATCAATTCACAAATGGCTGCAAAAGTCATTACAGCTTATCAGTTATCCATCAAATCAAATGTGTTGTAGTTGTCATTGTCTCAAGCGAAGAATTAGTAAGTGCCAATATATTTACACTGAAATATTTTAGAAGCCAGTCTTCAACTGCGTGTTATATAAAACTCAGCTTTTGTAGCACGATTTGCGTTATATTCTTCGACGATAGATTTGCCTGCCAGCCGCAATTACTGCTTTGTTTGTTGGGTCAGTGCATGTGTACGTTTATTTGTATTGTGGGTAGGTACTAGGACTGGGTAATATCAAAACTTCCTAGATCACAAGGCTGGGACACTCATTCAAAGCTAGTAAATAATAAAATAACTTGTATGGATTTTACAAACATTTTCGTATATATATTTTTTTTCAATTTATACTTTTTTACTAAACCATCTTAAAATATTTTTGTTAAAAAAAATTTAAAAAAACGTTTTTTGAGGTTGTCACACAATTATATTATTAGGAGACTGATTTGATTCGATCTAGGATGTTTTGGTAATACGCCGCGCGCGGTGTAGTACGTAGCTTATAATAAGAATACTCGTATATCCTACTTAAGTTTTATTAGAACAACGATTGAAGGTTATACCCATCAACGTAATATATCATTGAATAACTTAATTAATACTAGTTATAATAGGGGATTAATTAATACTATCTATAAATAAACTTTAATATTTTTTGTATTAGTTAAAGGGACGTACTATATTTTACAGGAAGAATTTAATATCTAATGTTCATATTGGTAGAACCAAAGATATTAGAAGAACGAGATATGCTATGTTGGCCGCCGGACCGTAGCCGGAGTACTACCTAATTAGGGTACTTTGAACGGTATCGGGACGTGTACGCACAGAAATCTGTTCTATGTATTAGTGCGGATACCTTAGCGATGCCTTATCGTAAGCGAAGGTGTGCAGTAGTATTGGTGAACAAAACCGGCGACACTCGGCAAAACAATTCCACTCAGTACGAACTGCGCATAGCACATCTCGTTCTTCTAATATCTTTGGGTAGAACTAACTTAGCCGAAGAAAATCGGTGCAATATTCACCCGCTTTATCTTATTATTTACTATAGAGATAGACATATACCTAGTTAAACTTTTCTATAGACCTTTTTAAGGTATACAATTCCTTACTTTATTATTTTAAGGTATCTCACATGGTATAGCCAGCGTTAGCAATGTAAGCGTCTGAAAATATTTTTTTATGACTTGATTACACAGCATCGACTTTTGTCTTCTTTATGTAAATTTAATATCCACGGATTATATATATAAATCTTTCAGAATAAATTCTCCAAATGATAGTGAAAACCCTATTAAAATTCATTGCGTAGTTTTGAAGAACTAAGCGCACAAACAGACAGGCATGGATAGCTACTTTATATTATACTAATTTATTTAAAATCTAATTTTTTTTCATGTAAACTAAATTTCTTAAAAACCTTAATTACCTTAAACCTTAGCTACCAAAAAAACTTTTTTACCTTTTAAAATTTGCTAATTTTGTTAGAAGACGATGGATACAAAAATTCACAATTTACAAATATTTATTTTTGCATCTTGAAATATGATTGATACCTAATAAATATTATGTATTCTTGAAAATAGAAAGCCGTAATATAAAATGAAAGCTAAATTATAACAGTTGTGTTTCAGTTGCTAATTGATTCTCTCAGCCAATCCTGGGGGAGCACTTGTGAATTGAAATTAACTAAGATATCCGTTTGGGAAAATTCAGGTCCCGAAAACACAATCCCTCAAACAGTGAGATTCATATTAATTAATTAATTTAATCCACATCTTCTTATTACAATAATAAACATGTCCACCATTAAAACACTCCAACATGTATACTATGTCTTGTGTTTACTCAAAAAAATATTTTATTTATTTATTTATTCATTTTCGGGAAATCGACAGCTTACATTTAATCAGTTTGTACATAAGTATTATATAGTAAAATAAAACCAATTATGGATTTCCTCATTGTGACTTTAACTGACGCAGCATAATATGGAATAAGTTATTTAAATTTGTGAGAAAGGAATATGAATTAAAAAATTTATACAAAACAAAAGATTATATAAAACGAAAAATTTACAAAACAATACATTTATAGCCATGGAGATAGGTTGTAGATATAAATCAAATCATAATAGAGATATAAACAATAGAGACATAAACATTATTCACAAACCATCACAGAAATATTATTTTATGGACCTCTTGTATTTGGTAAGTTCGAAACTGAAAATATCAACCTTGTATTGTATTGTAATTATTGCATAGTCTGTTCGGGCAAGAATTCTGCTTAGAGTTCGTTTTGCTTTGATCAGCCCTGAACAGGACACTAGAGCGTGTTGAACACGCAGGTACATTGAATGGAATCTTGTTTAGCAACTCTGGGCATTAAATATTATTGTTAACTACTTTACCTAAAAGTCAGATGCAGGTCATCTTTTTAATAATGGCACTGCAACAAGTTTTTAAAATAATAGTAAAAAAAAATAAAAATGGCAATAAAAAAAACAACGGAAAATAAAATGAAACAGACTAGGTACTCATAATTTATACGGTAACCTTAGGACGGGTTGTTTGAACAATTCTTCAATTCAAGTTAATTTTCAAGTTCTGTGAAAGTTTTTTTCAAGTTCTGTTATTATTTGAGTTCTGTCAAGAAACTAGACCTAACTAATTATATGATAACTGAACTTGATTAGGACTTTCACGGAACCCGAAAATGAACGTTGAAATTTGATGAATTGTTCAAATTCTATGACACAACTCATCCTTAGTTAGGTAAAGGTTAAGAGCTGGTTGAATTTTGTCCACTTATGTTATAATTGTATGTGTCAATTAAACGTTAGGAGTTCGAAAAGCAATCCGGAGATAACGTGTTTAAATCCAGGAGTGCGTATTTAATAATAATTTGTTTAATTGAAGTCATATTTCAATCATTTAAAATAATAAATAGTATATTTGTGGCCCGTTCTGGAGTGGAAGATATCCTCAGTATCACACTGTTGTAATACCACCATTCAGAATTGAAACGTTACTTGAAATGGCTTTAGCCGTATTTGGTGACCAGATATGAATACCTAGGTACTTCTTCCCCACCTCCTTCCCCTCACCACTACCTTCAGCCTGACTCCAGAAGGTTGGAGCAGTTGGATTATGGATATTCACATTAAAAATATTAGTGGTATTACATTGATAATACATTATCTAACCATAATATTTACATTATTTAAGATTGTTCCTGTCTATATCTGGTCAAAACATATTCAATCAGTAGTGAACGTTTTGCTAAAGTCGATTAGTATTAACACTTCTAGATAAATGAAATCATAAATTAATTATTTTCCGTGAATTTGAAATGGAAGATGGCGAACCGCCCGCATCCCACTCCGGCCCGTCTGAGCGTGTACTCGTAGTTAGCGACATACATAAATCAGCAAACGAGCGCCTACACGTAACTTAATATATTTGTATTTCCCATACATCTTCCTGCGGGGGGAGTTTCGGGCGAAACCAAAACTACCCCTCCTTAAAGAAATATCGGCGCCCCCGACCTCTTACGACCGTTTCATGTACTAATCTACGGAAACTCGACACGACAGTGGTGGATTATATTTATAAAGGAGGAAAATTAATTGCTTATTTTTATTAATTTAAAGTAGATACGGCAGTGGGTATTATATATCATATAATGCAAAGATTCGAAAA
This sequence comes from Hesperophylax magnus, assembly GCA_026573805.1. NCBI lineage: Eukaryota > Metazoa > Arthropoda > Insecta > Trichoptera > Limnephilidae > Hesperophylax > Hesperophylax magnus. The sequence continues at coordinate 4,687,577 of JAIUSX010000091.1, read as the reverse complement.
TAATATCAGCGATGTGAATTCTATTTGTTAAAGGGATTCTTAGATGGTTTTGACATGAAGAGTGGGTGGATGAGGAAAAATATTTATGAAAGGACTCTTAAATGGTTTAGATATGAAGAGTGGGTGGATGGGGAAATTTTTGCGAGCTGAATAAAAGTCCAACAATTAGTGTTTTTCTGACATGTTATGAGTAACTTTTTTAATCATTTCTTGTAATATCCTTTAATTACAACTAATATTTGGTATTGTGTACTGAATCGTGTGCGTCTTCAATAGTATAACCGTGGTTCGTCGAGATACAAGTTACTTTATTTACGATAAGATATACAATACTACTGTTGTGAGGACTTACAATACTCCTGTTACAAGCGAATGACGGCCCCCGCCTCCACGATCAGTTAAGTCCGGAAATGGTCGGAACCATCAGATGTGCGCGCGCGCATTCGTGTGTTGCCGGTTATTAACAATTAATAATAAAAGCAAGTACTAACTTATCTGGGACTCCATTTCTGTTATTATTTCAATTTGTTTTATGTGCATCCAATCTTCCTATTATGTTATAGTTTTATTTAATTTTGTTATGACATTTTATTAACAAAAGTAGGATATCTACAATTGGTTGAATTTTTGTTAGAATTTAACATTATAAATTCAACTGTTAATTTCCCGAAGATTATCAGGTAAATATATATGACGCGCAAGTGTATGAAAGAAAAGTCGAAGATGTCCCAAGAAGACACGGCACGAGTCAAATTATTGGGTTGGGTCATTTCATGAATCAGTACAACAGAAGGGTGGAATTTGTTGGAAGATATTAAGTATATTAATATGACGAAGAGTTGTGAGCCAAACAGAGTTGTACAGCATTCCATTCTCTTAAGCTAGCATTGCGGTTAGTTGACATGATTGTTTATTAAGTCGACCACTTTACTGGGCATAACTTATTCTAAAATTGAAGTAAACAGGGTACCCGATGCAGAATTAAATTCTTCCACTTGCTGGCAGAGCGTCCTACCCACCGGACTATCAGCCACCATATATTATTATGTAATATGTGCACGTCATCATGTTTGCATATCCATAAGCTTGTAAGAGAGGCCGCTGAGGGCTCCATTGTAACATTTTACTCGGCTACACGCGTCGTTCATAAGAGAAGGGGAGAGTTGACAATAGTCTTAGTCCTGAAAACTTAAAAGGAGGAGAAGAAATAATAGGTCTCGTAGAAAATTGCCAGGAAGCATTTTTTTAAGCAACGCCACTGAATTAAAAGTCGGGACAGGATACATTCCACCCCACTCGCCCCGATCGGCCATTTTACCCCCCGGCTTCTCGGCTCGCAATTTTTTTCAACGACCCCTAATAATATAAGCCCCCTCGCTGTCGATTTGCATAGAAATGTCTCAAGTTTGCGCGGGGCTCGCGGCTCGCTGCGAAAGGGAGGCAAGTAATCGTATTTGTATTCATGAAGTAAGAATCGGGGCGGGTTTCCACCGCCACCGCTGGCAGGAAGCTGTTCCCAGAAACAAATAGCCTCGCGTTTCCAGAATGTTGTGGAAAACTTTAAGAAAATTACAGCAAACAACGCTGAAAGCGAACAAACTAACGGTGTAAGGTAGGCAGTGGCGCCTATCAGGTTTATTTCTCCGGGAAACTTATTCGAATTTATGTATCGGTAAGTAGGTACGTTACCCATAGATTTGTCGTGTAGCGTCGACCTATTCATAATAGTGATAAGCTGGGCAATCATAACAACTAACGTCGGGTTTTATTGTCAATATTTTACCTATTACATTAAGTTACTTACATATTAATGGTTGAACCATTACTTACATACGAAAATTATGGAGATTACTCGTAATTGAGGTGGTTTATTACAAAACAGTTGCTTCTATTTCTAGTGCCTATTCTTATCGGCGGTGAGAGATCATCGCGGCACCGTAGCCCACCATATTGTGCAGGCTGCAACTGCAAACTGCACTCCTTCCAATAGTTGTAATTACAATTACGTAGGTAGGTATATTGCATATATTTAGTTCTACGTGGAATGATAAATTTTACAAAGATGTATCTTCGTTAGTCGACACTTTTCGAAACTGTTAACACCTGGCGTAACATGAAAGGACCACTATTTATGGGTAATAGAACCAGTCCATAACATCGTTTCTAATACTATCATTGATTATTTAAAAACCAGTTTTCTCGACAGATGCAGGATACAGCACACAGCAGCCCATTCATTTCAATGGGATTACATAAAAGCATACCTAGCATAAAATATTCCCTACTATAAAAAAAATACAATTTGTTCCGTGTAAAGCAACTATCTAAAAGAAATAATATTTTTTTTCTTGCTGACCATGTTTGAGTGGGAACAATTTGTCAAAATCTTTCCAATACGATTAAAGCATGAGTGACGAATGTTGGGTTCGATTCCCAGTTGAGACCGTTGCCTTTTTTTAATTTTCTTTGCCTTATTCTCTTTCACGTTTCATTTAGATTTATCAGAATTATCTTCTTCTTCAATGATAAATTTGTACATTATTCAAATACTGTTACAATAACAGTGCAGACATAATATTGTGTTGTATACAGAATTAATCAATTGAATGAATTCAGTGAATGAAGACTAGGAATTAAATCATATGCGTCACAGAACTGAATTCATTACGTCTTCCAAACCTGCAAAACAAATCTATTTTAATTAATTATTTATTTTAAATTAGCTTTATTTGGATAGTTTTCAATGTGGGAGGCGGATATGGGTACCGTCGCCCGGGGAAACATATATTGGGTAACCAAAAACTCTGCTATAAGTCACTGCTATGGTCACTCAGCAGGGGTGCCCGGGTTCATCGGTTGGGATGTGTTCGGGTCATGTCGGCGGATGCGCCTGCCCATCAGCTGCTGAGCGGTCCAGATCGGGAGGGGTCGGTTTTGTGAGACCCTTTGACCTCGCCAGCTGGTCTCTCTCGACCCATCATCTTGCACTGCAACGGGACAGATAGATTCATACGTCTGTCACTCCTGGCCTCATTGACCCCTAGATTGCTATCCACTCCTCATTACCTTTCCTTCCGAGAACCTCCTCTCCCTCTTTTCCTGAAAAATATCCTCCACACACCACATAGCATTCCTAAAGATGACATAGGCCCCGTGGAATTTTATTTCCTCGGGACCTCTTGTGTGGGGTTAACTTTTTTTAAGGTTTGATGTTTGATTTTTCCTTGAAATGTTATCGTGCTGAAGGAATTAGGTAGGTACCTATCCGGAATACTTAATTATATTCAAGTTTAAATTATAAGTACTTACCTACAGTTCCGCAGCAAAAATTGTCCACTCTTGATGATAGCTAATCTGACTTTATTTATGGCTAATCTCCTCAATACTACTCAATGAGGCGGAGTAACTTTGTTATAATAAAAATAAAATTGTTCTAAGTCATTAAAGTGACGAAAAAAAGCTAACCTAACATACGTAACCTATTTAACCTAGTTTTTGTTTCATCACTTTTCATGACTTTATATCGCTTTTTTTAAATGTGTGTTAAATTGTAATTGTGTTAAATTGTTAGTGCCTTAGGAAATCAAGTGAGGACTTTTGCGCCATTTATAATAATAATATTACGTAGGTATCTACTTACAAAAATAAAGTTGGTAAAAATCGAATAATTCAAGTTTGAAAAATATAAATACTAAATATCAACTATTATTAAATATTATTACATAATAAGTAAGTTATTTTTATATATTATACCTACATTATATTATACCATCTTGCAGCAAACATTGAAAGCATTAACACCCTATTGTCAAAAAGCGATGAATAGAATAATGTGTAATATCAGTATGGTTACTTACTTAATTATATTGATTGATAATGATGAACCCACCGAAACTTTAATTCATTAACCTTCAGGCCTCTGACATATGGACAGTTATATTTCTTAAGGCGATGCCATACGTAGTAATGCAAAATCGTGTGTTTTTGGTTTCAAAATTTGGTCGCCTAGAAATGTTTCAGATGCTTTAAATAAATACTGCGAGTAGAATACATCTTGGTCTTTGAAATAATCGAGTATTTTTTAGATAAGTCTTTTTATAAGCCCAGAAAAAAATAATGTAAAGGCCTATGAAAACTGCTTTAAAGTTCAAAATCTCCTTCTTACGAACCCATTTTCGGTTATTATTGATAGCGGCTCAATTTAAAATATTACACGACGTATTGCATCGCCTTAAAGATATTGTCAGACAGTCGGAGAATTTGTGTGTACATATTTCCACAAAAAAATCTAAATAAATCTGATATTTTTGATTGTATCCGAAAACTAAAAACTGTTTTTAAAAGGTGATGAAATATGCAATCAAATTTTATTATTAGAAAAAAACATATAATTTTCGAAATATTAAAAATTTTAAATCAAACATTAAAAAAAAATTAAATGGCTCGTCTTACGTTTTTCCATCTAAGCACTGAACAAAAATCACTGATAACGAAAAAACACATGTTTTATTAGAAAATGTATTATTTGCCACCCCACTTTTTTGTTGTTTCATATAAAAATAATTAACAAAAAAAATCACAAAGTAGCATAATTTGTTTTTAAATTGCGATCCAAACCCTTGGTTTCACAGAGATGTACATTTTAATTCTTCTGTGGTATATTCTATATTTAAATAACAAGCGTGGTGTTTTTTTTTCTTTCTAACACCGTTTAGATCATATTTCTATCAATAACAGTAAGGGAGACACAACGATTTCTATGAGACAATATGAGCAGTTCCCAAAAGCTAAAAAACTCTACGGGTAATTGCTGTTTGTTCTCAAAACTGAACAAATTAGCCTAAGGGGTTAACTTTTATATTTAACTTCCTGATCTATTCTACGATGTATTTCATAGATTCTACGAAATAAATATGTTGATTATTATAGAATATATTATGAGCTGTGAATGCACCGTTACCTGAATTACCTATCACCGACTGTTGCATATCGCTCTTTCATTTTCTTTTTACTGCATGATTAGTTTATAATATATTTTTGAACTTCACGTTACAGGGGACAATTTTTATTTTAAACCAACTAGCATTTCTGAAGTCACAAATGTGATAAATGATTTAAAAATGTCTTTCTCATGCAGTATTGATTCTTTAAGTGTTATGGTGTATAAAATGCATGTATCCGAATTAGCTGGTCCCATATCTCACCTTGTAAATATTAGCTTCGAGAGCGGGATGTTCCCTTCTCATTGTAAGAAAGCTAAAGTAATTCCCCTTTTTAAAGGTGGAGATCGTCTAGATGTCAATAATTACAGACCTATATCCTTACTCAATACTCTTTCAAAAGTAATAGAGAGATTGGCTAAGTCGAGATTGGTATCATTCTTAGAAACATATAATATACTCTCTAGCAATCAGTTTGGTTTCAGAGAGAATATAGGAACAAGTGATGCAGTGTTGAGGGTATTGTCCAAAGTCACTAGTGCGTTAGACTATGGAAACAAAGCTTTGGCTGTGTTCTTAGATCTATCAAAGGCATTTGATACGGTGTCCCATGGATTACTCCTCAAAAAATTATCTTCTCTTGGCATTCATAGTACAGCACTAGGCTGGTTCACATCCTATCTAAGTGATAGAACGCAACAAGTAGAGATAAATAATCATTTAAGCAATAGCAAACAAATCTCTTTTGGGGTTCCGCAAGGTAGTGTGCTTGGACCAATATTGTTTTTAATCTACATTAATGATTTGTGTAATTTATATATTCCAGGTAACATTGTTAGTTTCGCAGACGATAATGCTTTAATATTTGAGGGTAAAACCTGGAGAGATGCTTTTAACAAATGTGACTTAGGATTAAGAGCAGTAAAGAGTTGGCTGAATAATAACATCTTAACTTTGAATACAATAAAAACTAAATATGTGACATTTAGTATATCATCAAGAAGTCAGCCTTCTGACACTCATAATCTAATTATACATAATTGTCTGCTAAATTGTAATTGCCACCCCTTGGAAAGTGTAGATTGTATCATGTATCTAGGTGTAAAGATTGATAAATTTTTAAGATGGAATGATCATATCGATATGTTAACAAAGAATATCAGGAGACTTACATTTATTTTTAAAGAACTTCGACACATATTGGACAAAGAGAAATTAAAAACTGTCTATTTTGCCTTAGTCCAATCTCGACTTTCTTATAACATAGTATGCTGGGGATCATGTCTAAAGTCCAATGTTGAACCACTAAATATTACTCAAAAATTGATCCTTAAAGTGATGTACAAAAAAAAATTCTGTTATCCATCCAACCTACTTTATAAGGAATGTAATGTTATGTGCATAAAACAGCTATATATCACTCAAATACTTTGTCGATTTTTTATCAATATTAAATTTGCTGAAAGAACACAACAGTCACAACTAGAATTAGCTCTACATTGAACTTTGTGGCGGTACATACTAAAACTTCTTTTGGTCAAAGAAATTATTTATATCAGGCACCACTTATGTTTAATATTCTTCCAAATCATATTAAGTCTACCAATTCCTTAGTTAAATTTAAAAAGTTACTTAAGGTTTATGTATTGACAGACGATTGTCTTAATATTTTTTCATCCTTGTCCTTTCTTAAATAATAAGATTTTATATAAGTCCCATTTACTAAAAACCGAATGTCACCCTATCTGTCTTTATTATCTACTTTGCTTCTTATTTTGAATAATGATTAGTTATGGTTCAAATATTGTTACAATATACTGTCAAATTACCCATCTGGTAACACATCTAATACTCATTTTTTCTTTAATTTTGAAATATTTTGTGTATTTATGTAAAATTACTTCATGTTTGTGATACTCTTATGTTTGCTTCACTAAAATGTAAATTGTTAACCTCGATACAGGCTTAGTCCTAGTGAGGTTGATTTTTATGTGAAAAAAAAAGTGTTTTATGTATAGTGAGATGCAATAAATAAATAAATAAATAAATTGTTTCAAAAATTCTTTCCATTTTTTTTATTGAGTTGATACTGCCCTGAAGAAGGAATGTTTGTATCTGAAACTAGTTGACTTTAAACAAAAATAAATTTATTGAAGAAGCAAATAAAGCAGTTTATACAAACATGTGTTTTTAATTTACTTAAGTTTTGAAGCTAATGGTAGATACTTTCAGTATCACCCTCGTGAAAAACCAACACTCTGAATCGAAACAGTTTTTTAGTGACCAGACCTGAATAGCCAGGTACTTCCCAACCTTCTTTTCTCCCATCTCCTTCTCTTCTATCTCACAACATTCCAAATATTGGGAATTCCAGTTGGGAGCAGTTGGAACTCTTATGCAGTATTCACTTCTTTTTTTTAAATTAAATTTTGTGTGAATGAAAATTATTATTTTATAATTCGTTTTATGGAACACAAAAAAATATTTAGTCAACTTGTAAAAATCTAGTAAAGAACTCTCCGACCCCTGACCTGCATCCTGTTCCAACCAATCATGTCAAGATCCCAATCAGTATAAGAAAAGTTTGTTTTCATCCATTATAAAGGGATGTCTCAACTGAGTCGCCAGATAAAGTGCAGTTACATCATTCAATTTCCAAAACGGATAACGGACAAAAAAAAAATCCATAACACACCATAGTCACAGAAATTACTTCCAATAATGCAGTTAATGTTATAATACGAGGGTGGTCTGAAAAGTTTCCGACCTCAACACAAAGATGGCGGTACTTGTCAATAAAAAGCTAGTGAATATAGTTGTGCATCTTTTGATAGTTACTCATCAAAGTTTCGGCCATTTTGGACGGGCAGTTTTTAGATGACAGTCGTTTGAGTGAGTCGATGTGTGTGTTTTTGTGAAAATGGAAAAATTGAGTATCGAGCTGTTATTAAATTTTTGTTTTTGAAAGGCAATACGCCTACACAAATCAAATATGAGTTAGACTCTGTGTATGGGGACTCTACAACACCATCATTTACCACAATGAAATTTTGGGCAGCTGAATTTAAACGTGGCCGTAGGAGCTTGGGAGACGATGAACGTTTGAGACGTCCAAAAACTGCAACTACTGACGATAACATTGCTAAACTTCACCAAATAGTTTAGACGACCGCCTAATTTTTTTTTTTTTTTTTTTACAGTAATACCGCACAAGAGTCCCAACTGCTCCCGTCTGGAGCCAGTGAGACTATGGCATCCCCAATTGGGGTATGTTGTGAGGCTGAGGGTATTGGGGAGGGGAGGGAGATGGGGAAGAGGAAGGTGGGGAAGTACCTGGCTATTCAGATCTGGTCACCAAACACGGCTAAAGCCATTTCAAGCAACGTTTCAATTCTGAATGGTGGTCTTACACCAGGGCGATACTGAGAGTATCTTCCACTCTGGAACGTGCCGCAAATATACTATATACTATATATTATTTTAAATTAATTAATTGTGAAATAACACAAATTAATCAAATAAAATTTATTTGCGCACGCCGGGTTCGAACCCGCGACCTTCGGATCTGTAGTCAAAAGCGTATACCACTAGACCACGCCGGCCGTCAATGAGAGAGAAAATGAGAGAGATAGCAGAGGTTATGAAGATGTCCAAAAAACGTGTCTGTCACATATTAAATCATGATTTAGACATGAGAAAGCTGTCCGCACGTTGGGTGCCGCATTTGCTCACGTTAGACCAAAAAGTTTAGGCGCAATAAATCCGAGTTTTGGCGCCGATTAATTACTGTAGATGAAACATGGATACACAATTATACGCCCGAAACAAAAATACAGTCAAAACAGTGGACTGCAAAGGGGGAATCGGCTCCAAAAAAATCAAAAACTGTTATCTCGGCTGGGAAAGTGATGGCGACTGTTTTTTGGGATAGTCATGGAGTTATCTTAATTGATTATCTACAAAAAGGAAAAACTATAACAGCAGCATACTACGCTTCATTACTTGACAAGCTGAAGGCAGAAATTGCGGAAAAACGGCCACATTTGCAGAAAAATCCTGTTTCACCAAGACAACGCGCCGTCTCACACCTCAGCGGTTGCCATGGCAAAAATCCACGAATTACCGTTTGAACTGCTTGACCATCCGCCTTTCTCACCAGATCTAGCCCCAAGCGACTTCTTTTTGTTTCCTAATCTAAAAACTGCGCTCGGAGGACAGAGATTTTCGTCAAATGAGGAGGCAATCACCTTTGTGAACAATTATTTTGCAGAGAAAAACGCCGAGTACTTTTTTTTTTTCAAATCATATTTCAATATTTTCAGCCGAGTGCATTGCAATAATAGAATCTCTCAAATATATAATCAAAAATAATTTTAAACATTCCCTCGCTCTCTCAGTTCCCTCCAAAAACTTAAATCCAGTCCTCTTCTTCATCCTGATGATCAGTTTGTATGCCTTATTCGAGTGATGATAGCCTCCATTCAAAGCTCTGAAAAAATTGTAATTTGGATTTGGATTCCTGGACATGTTGGCATCGTGGGTAATCATATTGCGGATGCCTTGGCAAAACAAGGAACGTCCAACCATGTTGTTACCCTCATAAACCACATTCCCCTATCTGACATTTTTTTCCATCATCAAAGATAGATCCCGCAATGTTTGGGCAGAGTATTGGCGCATTGCTAGTCAATCCAAGGGAGCCTGCTATGCCTCAATACAAAGGACTATCCCATCAAAACCGTGGTTTCAAAAATTCCCCCATTTTTCCAAAAAAAAAATTTCTTCACTTGTTCGAACTAGGATCGGACATTGTTCCGTTCCTTCCCACCTTTTTAAAATTCACGTCCTTGACTCCCCAGATTGTACATTCTGTTGTCTAGAAGTGGAAACTTTAGATCACAAATTTTTTGATTGTCCCTCTTTAAACAAATATTCTCTCTTCTATCAAGTCTTATCTAAAATTGCCTCCCCTCCATTCAACATCTCATATCTTCTGAAGTCTGGAGTCCAATAGTGGAGTTCAAGTCTGAACTCGACTCCAATATTCATTTCTCCATAATTTTAAATGATGGCCAAGAACACCCTTGAAGGGTGAAAGCAAGAAATAATGGGAAAAAAAATTGTTAATTTTCTCCATAGACAAAATTATTTTTGATGTGGTCAATTCTTCACAACAGAGTTGTATAACAGCAAAGGTAACTTTCTCCAAAATTGGCAGTTTTGACTTTTGAAAATAAATATTTTCTCCACAATATACAATGTTCGGTAGAGGTTCAAAGTGAAAGAAATCTATGGAAAACATGTGCATCAGTCCTCATAGTAACCTCTTACTATAATAAATTAAAGCAATAAGTTATTGTGAAATTGATTTATTTATTCCCTTATTTTACATGAAGCATCCAATCCTTAACAGAAAAATATGGTTCAATTGCCTGGACAATCATGCTACAAGATATTTCAATAAAATTAAAATAATAATTTTAATGAATAAATATGTATACAAGTACATGCAAGGATTTATTTGCTCTAATACATGTTAAAATGTCGCAAAATGCGTTTAAACATTAAAATAGCGAGACTATTGTAATTTTCTCCACACAAATTGCGGGTAACTAAATATTTATTATAAAGAGATTGAGTAGTGAATGTTTGCCATATTTGTTCAAAGATAAAAACCCGTAACTATAAATAATAACAAATAAATCGCACAATAGATAAAAGACTCTAGAGTAAATTTTGAATTAATTATAATTTAATAGTTAACTACCCAAAAGTCTCACTTTTTTAGTACAAGGACTACCAGGATAATACTTAGTCAGGTAACCTCTAAATTCGCAAATGATAATTACTATGACCTGGTGAATATAAATAGCGAGAAAAAAATGCATACATGATGAGTAACAAATTAATGATATGGTAAATATATTAATAATGTAACATTTGTGTGAATCAGCGCATTATCGCCTTTGATCACACATGAAAAATATCATACTAAAATAATAATTATAAAGAAACAATGAGACAATCACAAGACATGAAAAATAAACAAATAAATATTCAAAAATAAGTAACATGGATTAACTGTTTCTACGAAACGTTCAAATGCTACGTTTGAAACATGTTATGTATTTACAATAAGATCATTATTTAATCGGGTTGAGTAAGAAACGTGATTAAATGAAATCGATATGCCGCCTTCGGTACCGGCCGTGTTGCGGATGTGATGAAAACAACGGTACGTTCTGCATTATAGAAAAACAGCAAAGATGTTTACAGCAAATAATAGGTGAGGAACTCGTAAGTATGTTCAGTAGAAGTCTACAAGCCGGCGAGGATGATCCGGGGATCCTCCACAGCATCCTTGATCTTCCTCAGGAAGAGGACGGCCTCGCGACCATCAATTAATCTATGGTCGTAAGTCAAGGCTACGTACATCATGGGCCTAACCACCACCTGTAGAGACAAAGAAACACGTGTTTTAGTTGAGAAACATTACTTCATTACTAGAACCGATAGAGGGACCCGTCTAGGTAATTAAACGGTCCTGGAAAGGTGCTCTCTGCTGTACTTTACGGAAATATGAAATTTCAATTTGAAGTCAAATTTGATAACTTCAAGAGAACTTCAAAAACAATTTGCATCCAATAATTAACTACTATTTAACCAAATTACTGACATAATAATTAACTACTATTTAACCAAATTACTGACATTTTATATTATGGTTTCAAAAATGTGAATACAGTAGAACCCCGTTAATTTGAAAAAATGCGTAATTTGAAATTTTCGCCAAAAAAATATTCACAGAAAATTTTTTTCATTCAAAATGGTTTTTTAATTCGAAATTCGTGAATTCGTAATTCGAAATTTATTTTTGACTGCGCACGAAAATTTGTTCGTGTAATTTGAAAAAATTCGACTTTTGCGAAAATAAATCATAAAATTTCGTAAATCTGAATCTAAAAGACAGACGTGGCGGTAAAACGCTGAAAAATGTATTTTTACGTGGTTATACATAGTCCTTATTAGTATTATTATTTTGTAAATCTGAATCGATTTACACTGGAATGTCGTATTTTTCCAATTTATTTCGAATATCTTAGTTTGAAGGGCCGAGAAGATAAGTTTTAGTAGTTTTACGAATATACACCAAATATCTGAATTTAAAGGGTCGTTCGCGATGGAAATCGGCCACGAAATCTCGATTTCGGTGGAAATATATCGTATTTTTACGAATATCTAACGAGGTTCTACTGTATTACTAAATCCATAATTTGTAATAATTGTAACACTTTTCAAGAGAAACAAAAAAAAACTTGGGAGAGCAGAGATACAACTGCATAAGATTATTAAAAACTCTGTATATGCCATTGAACCCACCTGTCCATTCTTGGCGACGGGCCTCTCGAAGGTGCCATGCATGCCGAGGATGGCAGACTGAGGGGGGTTAATGATGGGAGTGCCCATGAGTGAGCCGAACACGCCGCCGTTGCTGATGGTGAAGGTGCCACCATCCATATCCTCAATAGCCAGTTGTCCTAATAAAAAAGAACAACAAAATGTACTACATTTGAAAACATTCCTGTTCTACATCTTGATGTGGAATGATCATCCAAAAAAATAACTCCATTATTGACTTATGAAAAGAATCAGATATGCATTACTAATGATTTTGCTATATATTTGTACAGTGGAACCCCTTTATAAGGTTCCCACCAAAAAAGTTAATTCAGATTTTTGCACAAAAACGGCGCTATACAAGTCATCCAAGTATTATTATTATTATTATTAAACCCTTTTATTCTGAGGGAATTTATTTAGGTGTGAAAAATTGGGCTCATATGAAAAATTGGTAAGAAACATACCATTTTTAGCTTTTTCTCCGAGCTGTGCAATGCCAACTTCAATATCGGCGTAGTTCATCTCTTGTACGTTGCGGAGCACAGGCACCACGAGACCTTTGGGGGTCGCTACGGCCACTGAGATATCCACGAAATCTCTGCAAAAATAATATGTTATTATATCATACATTAGAAGAGGGAGGAAGCGCAATGTGCTTTAACAAATTAAAAAAACTACAGGCTAAAAGTTATTTGACATGAATATAGTAAAATTCTCATAAGGTTTTCCAAAGGGCGGGAAATAAAACTACCTAAGAATTAAAACTTCTTATACGGGAACTTTGTAAGAGGGTTTCACTGTATCTTGAATCATATCAGAGGATTGAGCTATGTAACCAAAGCAAGTCTAAAGCACTAATGAATAAAGACGTTTTAAAAATAAGACCTTATAAAGTACATAATTTACATTTAAAATGGTTTGATATTGATCCTGGATAAAAAAAAATCATAACTGACAAGTCTTGAACCATAATATCTGAGTATTGAACAATAAAATTACGTTTGAGGAGAATTTTCACAAAGAGAAATATCTACAAAAACTTTTTCATGTGACAGTTTTAAGTGAATATGTAATCACTTGGGGTTAATATTTTATGATAATCTTTAAATGCAATTCCAATTAACTGTTAGAGTGATGAATAATAATAAAACTCTACTGCTTCCCCTATTTCTACCTGAAAATCATACTAATAATCCTATAACATTCTATTTATATTCCATAATTATTTTTTTTATTATTTTCAAATACATAAACTGTCAAGTCTCTACAATGTAACCATAACTATATATATATATATATAGGTCCCACAACATTTATTGCGTCCGTGCATAAATCCGTCTTCGGGCGTCCAGCACTTCTAGTTCTTTTTTTTAGATTGTTTTTGTGAATATTGCACTATGTTTTACTCACAGTAATCGCTAATATCATATTTTTTTAATATTCATAATAATGCAGGTTTTGATGTTTATTACACTTTCATACATTTCTAGCGTCACGTACATACTCACGTCCGTGTGTATATTTTTTATATATTGAAGGTTCCTTTTAATATAGGTTTCACATCCGTTCACTCTAATTCAATTGTTACGTCTTCCGTATATTGCTGACTATTCTAATAAAGGTTTCACGTCCATACTGAATAATTTATTCTGGCGTCCGAGTGTATATTATTTGTTTGTTACATGGCATTTTGAAGGTCGATTTCATTTTTACGTCTTCCGTATATAAGGCCCTTAAGACTCTTGGATTTGTTTTGAGAGTTTCAAAAGGCACATTTAGGCCGTTGTTATGCCCCTTATATTATAAAAACCCTTAGGATTGCATGACGTATTCTGATATGGGAGATATATTTCACCTTAAAAATAATCAATATAAATATAATAATTGTTTATTTTCATTCTTTTATATGTCGAGACAAATAGACATCTATAATTTTTGCAATCTTTTGTTTATTTTGAATATCTACTTATGTGAGACTTCTTATCATTTTTACCAATGTATCTTATTTTATTATACGCTTTTGTTGTAACATTTTATTTTTTTTCATTCTATTTTGTTTTCTCTATTGTTTTAATTTTGAAGAATTTATAATAACTGCGATACTCAACTATTAAACTAGAATGTAAAAGTCTATTAGGTGTAATAAATAAATTAACAAATAAATAAACAACACAAAATATTTCTTACTCTTCTAGTGAAGTTTTTACGTTCATAGTGAATCAATTAATTAATTACAGCATCTGTGGTTGAGAGGTAAGACTCTCGACTCGCAATCCGAATCCCGTAATCTGACGGTCAAACCCGGCGTGCCCAAATAAATTTTTATTTGTTTGTGTTATTTCACAATTAATACAACATAATATAATGTGTGTTTGCAACACGTTCTAGAGTGAAATATACTCTCTGTATCGCCCTGGTGTGAGACAACCATTCTGAATGGAAACGTTATTTCTAAGCTTTTGCCGTGTTTGGTGACCAGATATAAATATCCAGGTACTTTTCTACATTTCTCTTCCCCATCTTCTTCCCCTCGCCAATACCTTCCCCCTTGTACTCAGATTGGGGATGCCACAGTCTCGCTGTTCCAGACGGGAGCGGTTGAGACTCTTGTGCGGTATATAAAAAATATATTTATATGTTTTATTTTTTTGGCATCCAGAAACACTCCAGACCTGACAAAAAACTGTCTATTGATAGTGAGAAGATTGAATGAATATCTTGTATACAAACGTACCTAATGGGCGCAGGCGTGTGACAATTTTTTTTACAACGATATCCTTAGTAAAAATGTATCATTTCATAACGCGCCAGTTCGCTCCATTGCAGAGGGCGGTCGGACCTTTTTAGGTCGGGAAGTCAATTAACCGTCTACTGTAATCCATCTTACATAAATGTCCACCCGCGCAGGGTGATTTTTAGTTCTGAGTGCTACGTGGCATCGTTGTAAATGAACTAAATGTTGCCAAATCTGGCGTTTTGCTTCACCAAGGGCTCAAACAATACATAAAAATGCACAAATTCGCAAACGGCCATGGGGACGCAATACTATCGACGTAATGCGTGGACGCAGCACTGCCGTCGTTATGTATACAAAATAATATCTACTCGTGATCGGTCACAAGGATACAATACCATCGACGCAGCACTTCCGTTGTTACGTATTCAATATAATAATATCTGTTTTTATATTTAACTTAATTAGTTCAACCTCAAATTGTAATATTTTAATTAATGAGTTAAACTTATTACTATCATTAAGTTAAAAATAAAAATATTTTTAATTTACATTTCTTAACATCTTTAGTGTTACAATATTTACAACATAATATTTCAATCACTTTTCTGATAAATCAGATGCTTGTGCTTAGGAAAAGACAACTATATATTTTTACATATATTTATATTGCAAATATTATTACAAAAACTATTAATAACCTTACAAAAAAATACAATAAAAGTAATAAAACAGGTTATTTATAAATAATACCTAGGAATGATAAGCAGAAACATAATATGTGGAGTTTATTAAACAGAATTGAAAAGTACCTACACGGCACACACCCTCATGTAATCTATTTAAAGAAAAACACTGTAAAACCATTTCAAATAAAAATTCTTGTCTTAGAAGAATATGTTCAACATATGTATAATAACATTCTCTCTGATTCTATCTTCAATGTAACCAACATAAATATAAAAACTCAATTAAAAATGTATTAAACGTGTACCAAACTGCATGAAATGTAATGACATATATTATAATAATCTTCTGTTATAATAATCTCCCTCTTGAGAACGTTATATTTTTTACAAAAAAAGGAAACAATACTTCTTTTTAAACCACTTTATATTTATTTAACACAATATTTGGGTTCAATCCAAACCGGTCGACGAAATATAAATTAAAATAAAGTGGTTTAAAACAAAGTACCTATTTGTTTCATTTGTATAATGTCAAGCGTTCACTTTCTTCGATAAATTTAATATTTTTTAGATAAATTTAAGTATTGTGTTTAAATTTTTAGATACATTATAGAATAGTATATTGAGGAAATCTGTAATTGATTTCTCAGTTAGGTAAATTACACGTGTATAAATGAACCACATTGTAAACTGTTGATTTCCCTGAAATAAAATAAATAAATAAATAATATCAAACAATAAGAAAAGTTATGAGGTGGTATTAGAGAATTTTAAATTGATTTTTTTTGTAACTGTTATAATTTTTCTCAGATATATCTAGGAGTAATTTATTAAAAAAAATTATACCGTTAAATAGTGATGTTGTGCTGTTGTAGTTCAAACTTGTGGTACGGTTAGTCCTCCAATATAAATAATTATTTTGCTTAAAATTAATTGTGGAATATTATTTTTATCAAAGAAATCTTTATGTAATTGAAGTACTTAATTTTTTTTTTTTTTTTTTTATTATTTTAATATAGATCATAGTTACATTAATACATACATTTTTTGCTAAATAAAAAATGTACGAGTATTTTTGTCATAAATTTTTGTGAGAGGGGGAACTGGGAAATCTTGGAAAACATGTATTGTTGGATAGTAATATGGCTTGTTTAAGATAATTTTTATTAATATTTTTTGAATTGTCACAAATGGAAGTAGGCATGATTTATATGCACCCCCCCCCCCCCACCACAAGCCACGATTCCATATGATATATTGTAGTAGTGTAGAATGTGCAAGTGCAAAATAAATATCTTTATGTATTTTTATTGATACAGTATTTCTAAGTCGAAAAAATATAAAGATGAGTTTTCTCATTCTGTCTACTGTGGAGTTTATTTGACTTTTCCATTTGATGTTATTATCGATAATTATTCCAAGATGTTCACACCCTAAGCATCCTGATCAAGTTTCTGAAGGAATCGCTTAGGTACCTGCTCACGCATTTAGTTCGAGTTGAATCCTGCAATCATACATACAGATAGCAGCCAATAAAAATATGCGTTCAGAAAATTAAGATTATGTTTTATTTTTATTTTTATAGTGAATTCCTCAGTGAGCCAGTGAGACTATAGCATCCCCAATTGGGGTATATTGTGAGGCTGTAGGTAAGTGGGGAAGGGGAAGCGATGGGGAAGAGAAAGGTGGGGAAGACAAAGGTGGGAAAGTACCTGACTATTCAGATATAGTCACTAAACACGGCTAAAGCCACTTGGAGCAAAGTTTCAATCCTGAATGGTGGTCTTACACCAGGGCAATACTGGGAGTAACTTCCACTCTGTTGATAATTCTCAGTCGAAGTATATTACAGTAAATATGACCGAATCGGATAGGGACACATTATCTCATTTGGTAGAGTCACGGCCCGGAAAACCAAAGGTCCTGGGTTCGAGTCCCAAATGTGACAGTGCCTTTTTCAGATTTTTCCGTTTCAGATGTTCGATTGAGTTTCGCTAATATTGTCTTCATTAATTAAAAATAATACCTAATCTAGAACGGCCACGGGTTCGTAATACTATCGATGTAATGCGTGGATACAGCACTACCATCGATATGTATTAAAAATAATATCTATTCGTGAACGGACGCAATACTACCAACGTAATGCGTACACGCAGCACGATCGTCGTTATGAATTAAAAACCACGCAGGATGCTTCCTAGTTCTGAGTGTCAAGCGGCATCGTTGTAAATTAACCCAATGTTGCCAAATCTGATGATTTACTCAACCAAACGCTCAAATAATACATAACAATGCATTCGTGAATGGCCACGGGGACGCAGTACTATCAAAGTAATGCGTGGACGCAGCAAAACCGTCGTTATGTATTCATAATAATATTTCAGCGTGATCGGCCATGGGGACGCAATACTATCGACGTAATGTGTGGATGCAGTACGACCGTCGATATGTATATAAAATAATATCTACTCGTAATCGGTCTCGAGGACGCAATACTATCGACGTAATGCGTAGACGCAGTACGATCGTCGTTATGTATCGAAAATTATATTACTTCGTGGACGCGGCAAGATCGTAGAAATGAATAAAAACATACACTGCCCGATATATACATCGTGTAGCGAACCTGTCGGCAAAATGTCAAACGTTCAATATTCGTTTCCAGACATTCTGAGAGATTTTTTGCTTCCACAAAAATTTTCGCCATACGATTCTACATGGGGTAAGCATCGTTCTGGCCAATTTTGACGTCAAAATATTGTAGCGTCCGTATATCGGACGCTGTAAGTCGGTGGACGCTGCAATGCTATGGAGTTTTTAGGGGTCGGACGCAACAAATGTAGCGGGATATATATATATATATATATATATATATTAAATACAAACATGTATGTCTCTAAGACTTAACCACAACTATATATATTTTAAATACTTAAACATGTATGTCTCTACCATGTAACCATAACCAGGGACGGATCTTCCCTTAGGTCATTTGGTTTCTGACCCCCCAAAATTATAAGACAACAATAATGGAACAGACAACAGGAGAAATGGAGACCCTTAAAGTAACAGCTTTTAAAATCATGAACTATTACATTGACAGCCCATACCTCTTGGAATGCTATAAATTGTTTGTACCGAACAACTACCGTCAGGGTCGACGCCACGACTTGCTCTGTATTCCACACGGCAGAACGGACGTTCTGGCCCAGCATAGAATGACAAGAGGTATGGTGCTGCTAAATGATATCTCTAGGTCTCTTGACATTTTCAACATTGGCCTTGAAGATTTCAAAAGTCATTTTAGGCAAGAACTCTAAAATATCGGTTATTGTAAAATGTTTCATTTAAAGCTTTTTATATTTCATGTGTATTGTAATAGGATTACATCAATCTGTAATGCACAAAACAATAAAAAAAAAACAAAAAATTTAATAATAATAACATTGTTGTTCTTGTATTGTTTTGTATTTATTATGCTTATATAATGCACTTGCATAATGTGGATTGACGTTGATTGACGAGATGATCATTTGTGGAAAAGTGTGTGGAAGGGTTTAGTTTTTCCTCTGGGGAAGATTTAACCCGGACATAAAGTCGGAAAAAAAGTGCATCAAAACAACTGGTCTTATTCTCAATTTATTTGAAATGTACCGTGAAATAGAAGGGCTGTCTATCTATCTATTGTCTCTAATAGAAGCTTTCATTCACAAGTCCATACGATTCGCTGGGTTAATTTAAAGAATGTCCCCGGCTTCCGTCCCTATACGAGATATAGAATAAACGAGATGGCACTACGTCTTTCGTCTAAGCAAATATTAGGTTCCGAAGACAGCTTAGGGACGCTTAGGTCATGGCCGTGAGGGAGACGGCATGATAAATATTATATGTTTTAAAGAGATGGTGACATAGACATTTGACTGCTTTTCATTTTACACGCTTGTCATATGTGAAACAATGGTTGTTTTTCAATTGGACAGTTCGGGAAAGGTTCGGAATAATTCTTTATGTTATTATTGATGCAAAATGAAGCCGAAGAATCATTCAACACAAAAAACGTAAAAGATCATTGTCAAAAAGAATCGCAAGTCTAAATTTAATTGGAATTGATAAAAGTTGCGTCGCTTTGCAACGCGGGACCACCATACTCTTAGCTTTGCACTCAGTATCTTTGGATACTGCGGACGGGCTTTTCAAACTCTTATTTTATTTACTTTAATGTTGTTCACAAATATATTAAAACGTATCCTCTTTAAAATAATTTGCCGTAAGTCCATGAATTGTGTAGTTATTTCCAATTTACTATATTAAGATAATATGTATTTTGAGTAGCGGACTCATGACGTACCTACCTACAAATTGATATAGTAATAATATATGGGCATTTTTCACAATGTCAAATAAAGATTAGTCACACATTATTTTGAAATGACCTACCACGCCTGGATCCCTAGAGCCGCCTCTGTCCACAACTATATATGTATATTTTTGAAAAAATCTTTCTATCGAAAAGAAATGTATTAGTCCTAGGACGATCGTGAATGACCCACTCATTGAAACCTGCTCACGAGCTTCCATAGAGTGAGCGGGTTATTTTTTCGTCAGCACCCGGGTCTCGTGACCCACTCTCGCGACCCGGTTGCCGGGCGCCGGAATGGCGAGGTGAGTGTACATAGATTGTCACTAACTCACGACCCACTCTCATAACCTACTCTCACGACCCGGTTGCCAGGTGCAGTAGTGGCAAGGGGAGCGGACATAGATAGCATGGATCTCAAGTACTCTTGCGACTATATAATTAAAAAACTTCAATCTTACCTTAATATAAAATTATACAAAAATCTATATACTTACGCGTATAAGATATTTTTTATATTATTATTACGATCAAAATAATTTAATTTTAAAATAAATTAGTAATTCAAGATTTTATTTTTGAATAGTTGATATGTATGCAGCTTCCTGTCATTGACGTTCTTTTCGTGTAGTTACTGTATTTTTTTGTTGATTTTGCAAAGAGTTTATGAAATGTTAAAGAATGGTGAATATTGACGCATTATCTATTTGGAATTTCCCATATTAGTTACAGTACTTACTATGTACCTACCTAAGTCAAACGAAAGTGAAAGTAGCTGGGCGACGGGTAATCGGGTAACGGGTCGTGAATGACCCGAAATCCGATTGAAGAGCGGGTTTTCGAGACCCGCTCACGACACTAATGGATCGCCAGCGACCCGGGTCGGGTAAAACGATTGATTGACCCAGTTCTAACATGTATAATATTACACAAAATTATGCATGTATCATAATATTGTTAAACCGTTTCTTTTTTTTAATGTAAACTCTTCCATCCACAAGCAAATACTTCTAATGGAAGAGCAGTATATATCATAAGATACAAAATAACCCATCGTAAAATATTAAAATTCATGTTTTTTCATTTCCCTAACTCCAACAAAATTTTTTTCAAATAAAAATTTTAAATATAATACCTGCGATATACCTATATTACCCATACAAAAGTAATACATAGGCAAAAATTTTGATAGGAAATAGAAATAAAAGTTTATTCAGATACATTGAAATAAGATAATAATGGCTCTTTTACATTATATACCTACATAGTTAATTCACTTTTATATAGATGTTTCATTTTGTGAAACATCTATATAAAAGTGAATTAACTATGTAGACACCTAGATAGAGAATAAGAATAAATATAAAAAAGCGTTTTGAATAGACATTTCCCCTTGTGAAAACGTTCCTCATTTAAACTGAGTTATGATTTGTCAAAAAATAAGGCCTCGAACAGTGAAATCATTTGATTTGATGCTTTATGATTCACCTATATTACTGAAAAGAACTTCTGTCAGATTAGAAAGATAAAAACACCACTCAGCAAATAATAACTGACATGTTTTTATTGATACTGTATGGCATCTGATTAGCATTATTAATTCAATATGAAAGAAAGTAGGTAGTAGAGCAGGTGCACTTAACCCATTATTACATTGATAACTGTGACAATTTGGATTAATTTTATGTTATTGATTGATAAGGAACTAATCAGCTATATATATTTTTAGACTATTTATTACATTATTCAAAAGGAAAACAGAGAAAATAGTGAAATGAATAACCATGTTGACTTTAACCCGTAGGGGCCAGACCCCTGCATTTGCAGTGTTTTAAGAATCGTGCCCACGAACAGCATGAAGCACTGCAATTACAGTGTAGACCTCATACATTCATTTTGCCTTCGGAATAAACTCTAGGTAGTAATAACCTCGACTGAGTTAGCTAAAGAAAAAAATAAAAATAGCACTTTATCAAGTACGGTATTCTCTGTTTTTGTTGTCAGTCCCTATGGGTTAAAGTATAAGCAGGCATGTATGAATCGTTATGTGAATACAAAACTATCCAAACCTACACACGAAACAATTTTGTTGTCTTTTTCATGCTTGATTTATTTTACAGAAACTAAAATTCCAAAATTTCTGCTAAATTTGTCACATTGCATAGTGGAATATACTCTCAGTATCGCCCTGGTGTAAGACCACCATTCAAAATTGAAACATTGCTTGAAATGGTTTTGGCCATGTTTGGTGACCAGATTTGAATAGCCAGGTACTTTCCTCTTCCCCATCTCTTTCCCCCCCCACTACCTTCAGCCTCACAACATAACCAATCGGGGATACCATAGTCTCAAAGATGGTTGGGAGCAGTTGGGACTGCTGCAGTTTCACATAATAAAAAAAGGTAGTAAGGATTTTAATACAATGACAACACAAGAGTCCCAATTGTCTGAAGCCAATAGGATGAGGAACTCCAAAATTGGTAATATTGTCAAGCAATATGAAGGGAAGGAGAAAGAATAAGATAGAAGTTGGGAGAACCTGACTATCAGATATGTAAACTAAACATAGCTACGGTCATTTTTAAGCGCATATTTAACAATGTATTCCAACATCACTTGACCCACTGCGATTATTGAATAATTAAAGAATTTCGAACTTAGAAGGAGTTTGTAGTTAATCTTGTGCAAACAATGTGAGAATGATTACCTGTAGACGATATCGTTGCCATCGATGACGGCGTTGACAACGGGCTGGTCCTGCAGGGCATAGGCAGCGGCCTTCACAAAGGGAGACATAAAGCCCAGCTTCAGGCCAAACTTCTTCTGGAAGGCCGGCAGGTTAGCCTTTCTGAAGCTGATGATTTCGCTGAAAGGTTTTAATAGACCAATTAATTCATTATTTTATCCAGATGCATTGATATCAAAATCAAATATCAATATATCCAAAATTACAAAAATAGAATCAGCTGGCGGACAGCGAGAATATAGCGCCAGCACTCCAAGAGCTATAGGATTGGACCATTATAATACGCACTGTGTCATTAGTTATGTATAAAAAAAATAATAATTAAGCCAGTGTTTTTCCTAACCCTAGTATTAAATGTACATAATGTTGAAGGAATTATTAGTAACATCGTAATAACATAGTAATAAAGTAGGTATCAT
Organism: Hesperophylax magnus; assembly: GCA_026573805.1. Taxonomy (NCBI): domain Eukaryota; kingdom Metazoa; phylum Arthropoda; class Insecta; order Trichoptera; family Limnephilidae; genus Hesperophylax; species Hesperophylax magnus. The sequence goes on along the minus strand of JAIUSX010000091.1, from coordinate 4,664,288 downwards.
AACCATCCTAATAAATATTGTGTGTACAAGCTAATCAAATGTCTTATTTATTCTAAAAATGCATGACATCATTTCATAGAAGGAATTCCAAATAAATTGTATGTGCCAAACATCCGTGAAGAATAATACATTTAAACAAATATATAGTAAAAAAAAAAAACTTTTTCAGGAGTGACATTTTGAACTCCAGCCAAGTTCTGAAAGACGCCACACTCTCCATAACAACAAATAAATATTAGATCACTGATAATGTTACAAAAGCATAACGTGGCATTGAAAATATGAAAGTGTATTTGAGAAAATTCAGAGATAAGCAATATAAGGAGATAAGTGAATGCAAGACAAAATATTTTGATAACAGGGTCAGTGTATTACAATTATCATTTAATGTCAAGAGAATATAAAACATTAGGTACCTACCTCATGTCAATTTCGTTGAATGTTGTGAGCATGGCATTGGTATTCTGTGCTTCCTTCAATCTCTGGGCAATTCGCAGCCTCATGCGGTTCATCTTCACTCTCTGTTCGGTCCTGGTTCCTGTGATTTCCTTGCTGTAGTCCGCAGGAGGGATCTGGTGCATACAAAATATTCATTGTTTCGTCATTGATATTTACAGTGGAGATCAGATCAGGTAGGGCAATGGGTGAAGTGGCATCATGAACAAGTGGACATCAAACTCCTATCATCTAATATGCCACTAAGTTATGGGTGGAGGTCTTTCGGGTCTCCTGGCGACGGGAAATCTAACAACTATCATCCCTACCACATAGCAGAATAACGTAGGTGGCAATACATAAATCTAATATTTAAAGGGCTGAGAAGAAAGGAATTAGATAAATAAATCAACAATCTAAAATAAAGGATGCTTGAGAGACATTCATCCAACGATCCAACAGCGGAAGGTGATAGCAAATACAAATTTATTTAAATTGCCACAATTTTTGTTGAGGAACAATAATTTTATGATCAAATTTGACGATTACGTATTGAAAATAAAGTCACCATTCAATTTACAAAAATAGCCAAGATTAATAAGGGATTGAAAAATATTCAATATTATAATGACAATATATTAATATTGTAGTTTAAAAACAGATGAGACAAAAGACGACAACATTATGTGAGTCAGAAGCCTCAATAAAACACGTGACAAAAAAGTGTTATTATTGTGAGTTGATTTTTTTTTTTTTAAATCAGCGTAAATATTTTTAACATGTGACTTACTCAATGATTGGTCAGAATCAATACTAACTCCTGAAGCATGCCACAGACACCTTAAGAAAGTTTTGATGTGGAACAAACCTTGACGGAGGCAGAGTCGATGGCCTGGGCATGTCGAATAGCGGCCACTGGGATAGAGGACACTGGCGCAGATTGCGGGGGCTACGAATTAAACAAATAAATATAATCTAACTAATAACATAGAATACAAACAAGAAACCCGGTAACACCTGTAGAATGGTATTGTTTTGTTGGATGATAAAGGTAGGATAATCTTTAAACATGAAACATTCATCAAAATATTGTTACGTGCTAGAGACTTTTCTTCAAATTTACATAATTATTCAGAAAAAATGTTTTCAGTTAAAAGTTGTATACACAATTTGTACAGGGTTAGCAGATGTGTACTATTAAAGTGTCTCCGGGCCCCGTACAAATCGCCCAGCTTCTGAGAGGCTAAACTCAATGAAGCACCCGTGCCTTAGAGGTTTTTTTATTGTATTGAGTTAGGTCATATAACATTTTATGTACATAAACTAATAAGTACATGGGTTACATTTCGTTATTTATACAATTATATTTTTGAAGTAAATGTAACAATTTTTTTTCAATACATTCATTCTTCGGACTTTCAGGCATTTAATCATACATCTAATCCTTTATATATTAAACAATTCTGTTTTTCTCATATGCGGCGTCTTGTATTGTATAGCAGTCTCTTTATTATTGGAATCCAATTCAGCTCCTCTCTCATTTGATTAACCTTTGCATATTTGCTTTTCCTTAGGACGGGTTGTTTCTCAGAATTTTAACACTTCATCAAATTTCAGAGTTGATTTTCAAGTTCTGTGAAGGTTCTATTCAAGTTCTGTTATTATTTCAGTTTTGTGAAGCCCCTGGCTAATAATAATATAAAATTAGAACTTGAATAGAACATTCACAGAACTTGAAAATAAACTTTGAAATTTGATGAATTGTTCAAATAGCGTTAAACAACCCGTCCTTAGTATACTTAGTTACACCAAGCATATCAATGGAAGGCATATTGGGAAGATTGCTTCTGTTAAAGGGGACCACTTTGTCATTTAGATCTCTTTTAGATGTAATCTGACATGGTTGGGGCTTTGAAACATTAAATTCGACCAGGTTATTATTAAGAGGAAACCTTCCCGAGGTAACAGTCCACTCTGTTTCAAAGCCCTCCGGGCTGTTGCTTGTCAAAGAAAAAGTTACCATGGACTGTACTGTCATCCACGTAACAATGTGTAGAAGATCCCTGAATAACTCTACTATAAAGGGCATAAAGCTGATAATTCCTCTATTTCCACTTCTTCTAAACGGCAACTAACAGATCACCGGAGCATTCCCGGGTTACGAATAGCCTGACAATATTTGTGTGCAAAGTTACCCTAGCTGCTGGAGGTGGTGGCGGCGCAGCCTGGGGGGCTGCAGGGGCTGCTGGGGCGGCGGCCTGGGGCGCAGCGGCGGCCGGCGGCGGTGCGGGGGCGGAAGCCGCGGGGGCCTCTGCCTTAGCGGCGACAGCGCCCACCTTCATCCTGAACAGTTTCTGCCCCGCCTTCACTGTGTCGCCATTCTGGACGTAGAACTCCTCGATGGTTCCGGAGGCGGGGGCCATGACCGGCATGGCCGTCTTGTCAGTTTCGATTTCGCAGACAACCTCATCCTCGTGGATAGTATCACCTGCTTTGCGGTCGATCCTGCCATTCAAAATAAATTAATTAAACACACTAATTATTGATTTTATTAATGAACTTGTAATTTTCAATACTGGAAGTGTGTAAATCATATCAGACGAACGTTAAAGTAGATATCAAAAATTATTTTATTAAATTTTAAACTGTGTATTTCTTTTGTTTAAATGTTTGACAGATGCTTGGATGAATTAATAGAGTGAAGATACGTTACAGAGACAATGCGCGTGGTTTCACTGAACTGGGTCCAGTGGACTTACTTTAGCAGTGATATATTTTTTTGTTCCATTAGTATGAATAAAACGTGTCTTGTGTTTTTATAATGTCATTGGATAGAGATGTCATAATTTTTCAAGATTACTAACAATCGAAAGGAAATCATCTTTTTAAATCAAAGACAATGCCAGAATCAAGTTACTTTTTCTACACTGTCACAACTACAATAAAAAAATCTCCATTTCTACTTTTCATTACTACTAAAAACCTATCTTATCTCTTATACTGTAAATCCGAATGCAATATATGTTACCATTTTAATCTTTACAAAGCCACCACTATTGTAAAAAAAAAAAAAATTATATGTATATATTTCTCTCCATTACACAACTTAGTTGCAGAGAAAGATGAAATTTTTTGTTATGTAATTATGTACATTTCTTAAGGAATAATATGAACTACACCTGTCAATTTGTCTGTCCTGGGAATGGGAAACTTTCCTAGTGGCACAGGCAAAGCTTTCCTAATATGTAATTTATACTTTCTTTTGAATCTATCTTTAATTAAATAAATAAATAGAAGCAAATATTTTTTTAATAATTATTGATCTCAAACACCCACAAGAAGCAGCTCAAAACACAAAAAGTAATAATAAAAATAATCCTGAAAGTAAATACCCATAAGAACTCCATTAAAAGAAAATTTTTAAAACTTCAATGTTTTCAGCATTATAAAACTTTGCTCAAAAAATGTTCTACTTGTAATGAGAAATTGATATTTTTACATATTTATTATCACTTTTACATATTATTGGATAATTGAGTAAAATATCCTTTCAGACTAATTTAAATATACCCAAGGAATAATTAATAATAAATACATTTTTTAAATTATTTTGGTTTGACTGAGTATTGAATCTTCCTCCCCGGGGACTGGAGTCAACAACACTTAACACCTAAGCAAAATAGTAATAGCATAGTATCGACATTTATTTAGTATATTAACTGCTGTAAATTTATATTTCTTAAACATAATGTCATCCAATTTGAAAAATGAGTGTGTGTGTGCGCGTGTTTGTGTGTGCATGAGTGCCACCAAAAGTTGATAGGAGTGCATCGTCATTGACAATGAGTCTCTCTGCGGAGTTTCAGCTCGATCGGATGTCGGAAAGTGGGTTAATTTCCACTCCCAAGATTCCACTTTAATCATTCAATCAAGAAAACAAAATTGATATTCAAATAGATATATTTTAAAACAGGGTGTGCGTAGCGTCCTTTGGGTCTAAGGTGCATCAGTAATTCAATCCAATATTGTATTTGTATGCCTTTCTTGAAACAATTGAGTTTTTATATGGATAAAACTATTCATATTGCGTGAGTATGGGCGCAAACAAATAATTTGTCTTAATATTTTAATGCATCACTTTCAATTCATAAATTAATTAAATTAGCGCCGTCTATGAATGCGTAGATTACAACGTAGGTTATGTTTACCCTCTATTATTATCACTGGCATTTGAGGTGTGCAAATCAGTAAATGTTTTAAGGAGGATAAAAGCCTATTTTTATGTTACATGTTTATATAATATATTATAACCTTCACAACATGTGCAAATCTTATTGAAAAATTGACTTAAAAATATTTATTATATGAGCAAATGAGTGTAACAATTTCCCCCCTTGCTGGACAAGTTAAGGAACCTTTATTTGCAAGTGGTAAAACAAGAGCGAAACTTTATCTGAAAAAAATAGAATTCTTACTTCTATGCTTAGGTAGTGTTGCTGTTCGATGACAACAAAACTGGTTCAGGGTAATCTTCACAATATGAAGCCATGTATTGTTTTTATTCACATATTATTAAAATAAACACTTACTTGACATCGCCTTCAGACACCGAATCGGGGAAAGTGGGAGCAAGAACATCTCGAACATCAAACAGAATCCCCGAAGCATGGAAGCTTCTCCTTTCATTGTGTGCGAATCTAAAAGAAATACCAAATATGATTTCAACCACCAGCTTGTAAAATCCGATAATTTATCGTAAATCCAAATATTATACCAACATTCTTGATTTGTTCTCATTAGAAGTGGAGTTCCCTAGGGAGGATCTCTTGTTCCAGACCGCTACACAGAAGCTGCGCCCGTGCCGGTCCACATTCCTGAGGACTGCTGAAGGATGCCAAGGTTTGGCGAGCTACATTTTAATTAAATAAAACATGTGATCCATTGACTATCACCATAATATAACCATATGCAAAATCATTACATAATGACAGCTCAATACTTGGCTGTACTTTCACTTACTGTCGATGATAATCTGAAAAAACGAGCTGAGCCCGATAAAAATGAGGTCGCCATTTCTAGAATCGTTAAATATTATTACTGAATATTGAAATAAATAATTGTCAACCCAAACTTATTTAACCCTCCCGCACCTTCATTTCCTAAAAATATGACGATTCATAGACAACCAGAGATAAAAAACAACACAGTTTTTATACATTTTAAGGCAAATTAATTTAATCCCTAGTTATCAATATTTTGATATTTTTGAACAATTTACAAAATGATCCACTGACGAGAAACATTTCCTGAAAACTTTAACATTTTGCGCAAACTTGGAAACGTCATTCGCTCGCAATTCATTTTCGCAATAGGTCGCTCGGTTTGTCTTCCGTGTTTTATTCTTTTGAGTGAAAAATGGTTTTGTGTTCTGACATTTCGTGTTCCATTTACAAATGGAATGTAAAAATGTTGAAACTGTATTACAAATCACAATTGAGTATTTTTAATATATTTTCTTTACTATCGTAGTGTTTAAATTTAAATACGTAACGTTAGTACAACGTCAATCTTTTTTATACTTAATCCGGAAAACAATATCTTTCAACCTTTGAAATGCTGTTTCACGCAACCTAAAACCTTCGAAGTGTGCCGAAGGTAAAAATCTCACAAATAGGAAGCATTGTTTTCAAATTACCAATTGGATACTCAGGTGCTCAACTGATACATTTTTTCGAATTAAATGTGTAAGTTCAGCGGTTGAGAAATTAAACCGTACCACATAGCCGTCATATCAGGAAAATGACCGCTAACCACGCCCGCGCCATTTGCTTCAAGCTTTCCAAATCACCTGCGATTTTAATATAAATAATATACAAAAAAAAAACATAAATGAGGAAAAATCGGTGCCAACCCAGAATTTTTTTTTACAAAACGGCCCAAAGATTGAACTTTCGCCTAATTTATTCGCAAGTTCGTTAAATATTTCATTTGTGTCATCTGTGCATGAACCTAAAAAGCCCTGGACAGAGCATTAGTGCGATTTTGTGAAAGGCAATGAAGTCAAATCTACGGTGTGGTAAATTTCCTGGCAGCCATCTTGTATGACAAACTTTGGAAATGATTTGTATGCATAGTGGTATCATTGTAACTATTTTAATTTTATTTTCATGTTTTTAATGCATTTATAGCGTATGAAATAGTTTTTGGTATTTTATGAGACAGGTAATGGGATATGTTATTGAAAAAAATAAGTAGATAAAGGCGTTTTTCAAACATCTTAACCTTCATCCCGTGGCTTCAAATTTATCGTGAATAATTAATAATCTGTGGCGCCCTTTGAGATCGAGACGAGAGCAGAAAGTGAGAAAGAGCATAGATAGAGAGAAACTAGAGTAGAGACTATCTCTACAACGGAAACCAGAAACCACGAGCCAGTACTTCTAGAATTATTTTTGTCTTGATGTCAGATTAAAATAATTTTGTTTTGGTTTCTATACAAAGCAGTACGAAGTTTCGCCGGTGTGTTGCAAAAATCTGTACAAAATTAAGGTGTTGTTGAACAAGCTTACGCAGAAATGCAAGAACTAAATGATTTTTTCGATCTTTCGAAAAAACCAACCGAGAAAGTGGAGTTGAAAGGACCTCAAAGTGGTGGAGCAATAGTCATTAACGATGATGAACTTGAGGAATTATTTTCGAAAGATAGGCAACCATACGCCGGTACTTCGAAAGGAACAGACTATGCCGAGCGCTACAAACAATTGGATCTTGAAAAATCATTGCAGGTTTGTCAATACCTTTATTCCTAAGAATTCGCTGGTCTCGATAATATTGGCACAATTTGAAAATTTTACTTTTTCGTGTAGTATTTTGACCAATAGCTCGAATTTCTTACTTGAAACTTTTACTTGACTTTATCTTTGCTATAATTAAACGAAGAAAAATGTTTATTATTTGTGCAAATGTTTCTGGCAGATAAATAATAATATTTTGATGATTCGGTAATTATTTACCTGACCGCCGCACTTTTAGGCGCCGATTATGTAAATTACATTTTATTTCAACAATATTACTACAGGAAACAACTTTCACAAATAGGTTATTAGATTCTTAGTTTGAGTTAAAGAAGTAATTTATACCTATTTAAATTGGAACGAAAGTTTCGCAATTGTCACTACATATACAAAAAGGGATTGGAAACGAAAAAGGGAATAAAGATGAAATTATAATGAAAATTTAACTATATTTCCCGACGTAAATGGTCGTGTCTTGTAGTAATTAAGTTGAAATTTCCAGAATCTATGCCTATTAAAAGTGCGGCGGTTAGGGAAATATTTACTAATGATTCTTTATATATTCGCTCACCCGTTGGAAACACCAAGACATTAGAAACGCTACAAAAATACAAATTAAATTTGTTTCGCAAGCTTATGGTATTACCGACATTATGCTAGTGTGAAAATATGAAAAAATATTGTTAATTTTGCCTAATTATAAAATCGTAATAAAACTTTTTAAGAATCTTGGGTGGACTTACCAGGTTCTGTTGCAAAGATTTAATAACTCGGGATAATAACTGAGGTGGCATATAAACAGTTTTTTAAGTTTGTTTTATTAAAATTTAAAAAAAATTACATTTGAAGAAAAATTAAACAATATTAAATTAGTTAGAACCCAAATAAAATTAGAAGTTCACTACACTATTCATGCTTTAAGGTATCATAAAAGAATGATAATCGCAAAAATGTTTTTTTTTTTTTTTAATTTTTGTAGAAGAAACTTCAATTTAGCTAAAAATTGGACTTACGAGCTCTCAATAGTAAGGTGACGATATGTAGGTTTACATGCAGGGACGTAGCAAAGTCAGGTGATACCTCGTGAGGAAAATATCTTGTCAATCCCCCCCCACATTAAAATGACAGGTAATCTGGAAAGCTTGAAGCAGATGGCGCTGGTGTGGTCGGTGGTTATTCGTCCGATATGACGGCCATGTGATACGGTTTTACTTCTCAACTGCCAAACTTACCCATTAGATGCGAAAAATATGTCTCAGTTGAGCGCCAGCATATTCAATTGGTAATTTGAAAACAATGCTTCCTGTTTGTAGGATTTTTACCCTCGGCACACTATAGATGTAAAACAGCATTTCAAAGGTTAAAAGATATTGTTATATAGATTAAGTATAAAAAAGATTGACATTGTACGAACGTTCCATATTTAAATTTAAATACTACGATAATAAAGAAAATATATTAAAAATACTCACTTGTGATTTGTAATACCGCTATTCGATTTAGATTTTTCATTGTTTTTCTTGGAACACGAAATCACAGAACACATAACCATTTTTCACTCAAAAGAATAAAACACGGAAGACAACTCGTGCGACCTCTTGCGAAGACGAACTGCGAGCGAATGACGTCTGCACAAGTTTTTCCACCCCAAACGGTCTGACTTTGACCCCAAGTATGCAGTAAAAGCTGCCTACCATACTTTTCATACAGACTTCCATTCCATAACTTCTTTCTTCCATGTACGAATAAACAAGGATTGACTGCTGACTCGATCACCAACTGCACCAGCGCCAACGGCTGATTCGAGCCTTTCAGATTACCCGCCATTATTAAAAGTAGAAAAAATAAGGTACTAAGGACAGGTTGTTTCACAGAATCTGAACAATTCATCAAATTTCAATGTTAATTTTCAAGTTTTGTAAAGGTTCTATTCAAATTCTGTTATTATTTCAGTTATTTTAAACAACTCGCCAATAATGATATGATAACTTGAATATTAACAATGAAATTAGATGAATTGGTCAAATTCTGTGAAACAACCCGTTCTTTCTAACAAGTGTTGGTTTCTGGTTTATTTAGAACCTCTGCACATAAGCAGCTTTAGTTGCGGCGACAGTTGGCAACTATTTCATCCATACAAGTTTAAGAAAGATCTCCCTATTTTTAGGTCGCCTCGTGTGTGCACCTCCATGTGGTGAGCCTAAAGGGAGAGGCATATAAAGTGTATAACACAATAGAATGCATCGCTGGCGAAAATTTTTTAATTTCTGCATTTCTTCTCAATGTCAAATCAATAAATACTATCGATTTTTATAATTCCGAAATATTTCAGTTTCCATGAAATATTTCGTCGCCATATCTGTTAGTATTTTTTAAAACGGAAACTAAAATATACCTCAAACATTTTAAAACAGAAACCGAAATAAACCTCAAACATAGACCCCTGGAGAAAAACTGCAAGGCGAAAAAATTTCTCCATTTAAGGTGAAGCCACAAAACACTGTCATATTAATCATCCTGAAATATTTAAAATCATGTTATGCACATTTTCTGGATCAACCAATAAATGCTGTCGATTTTTATCACGTGGAAATCAATTTTCAAACAATATTCATTTAGTCTTTCCTAAAAAACCAGCAGGTGAAATATTTTCTGTATGTTAACACTAAATGGTCGGGCATTTAACCGCCAAATTGGGGGCGAAGCGCGGGTGTTTTTTTAAATTTTAGCGCCAAAATTAGACTTTTCACAAAATATTCATATCTTATGATCTATTTGATATTTTTCGATGAAACTTTCAGTGTTTTACTTTAAAAAGATGATAAGCAATGTATGTGTAATTCCTTTTTTTATGAACAAAAACTTTCTACTTTCACAATCGAAATAACATATCGAAATTTATTCATACAAAATTATAAGATTATTTAGAAATTTTCAATACATACAAAAGAAACTATAACCTAATAGTGCTTCAATGTGTGATAGCGTTCGAAACACTTTCCTTTATGCAGGGGCACATTGCAAAACTTGCATGTGAGCGGAACATTCGCGACAACGATTTTATTTATTTTTTGTTTTTTTTATTTTTTATATTAACTCCACACAGGAGGCCCTGAAGAAAATAATTTCCCTCAGGGCCTATGTCATCTTTGGGGATGCTGTGTGGAGGGTCTTTTTGTGGAGAGGAAGGAGTGAACATGGGTCTTGAAGAGTCCCATGTTGTAGGAGGGAGGAAACACACAGGCCGGCAGTTCGTTCCACAGCCGAGCTGTTGAACTTAAGAACGAATCGTAGAAGCGACACGTTCTCATGTGACAAATGTCAACCGTGTACAAATGTTGGGAGCGCGTTTGGCGTGTATCCCGACTACGCACCGGTGCCGAAGGGATCAATGACGCTAGTTCCTCAGAGCATCTTCCATTGTAATACCGATAGAACAAGGACAGCATACCTACCTGACGCCTGTGCTCTAAAGATTGCAGTCCGTTTGTTAAGATTGGGGAATCTATCAAACGGACCGCCCGTTTCTGCACCGAGTCAAGGGTTTCTTTCAGGTATTTAGGGGCTCCGGACCAGAGATGGCTGCCAAATTCGACAGTAGGGCGCACTTGCGATTTGTACAGGGTCAGCAGTTGTGTACTATTAAAGTATCTGCGGGCCCTGTACAGTACGCCCAGCTTCTGAGAGGCCAGCTTTACTCTGGCTTCGATGGAGCCCCCATACCTGAGCTGGTCACTTATAGTTACACCAAGCATATCAATGGAAGGCCTGTTCGGAAGATTGCTTCCATTGAAGGAGACTAGATTATCATTTAGATCCCTTTTAGACGTAATCAGACAGGATTGGGTCTTTGAAATATTAAATTCGACGAGATTATTTTTACCCCAGGAGGAAATACTCTCGAGATAACCGTCCATTCTCTGCTTCAAAGCCCTCTGAGCCGTTGGAGTTTGTGTGCCCTTTGGGGGCTTGTCAAACAAAAAGCTATCATGAACTGTACTGTCATCCGCGTAACAATGAATCGGTGCACATGTCAAAAGGTCATTGATGTGCAACAAAAACAAAGTCGGAGACAGAACCGATCCCTGTGGGACGCCAGCATTTATGGAGTACGAGGAAGAGGTGAAATCATCAGCAACCGCCTGAATCGACCTATCCCTTAAAAAGTCAGCAATCCACGTACACATGGATGCGGGAAGTTCGTAAGAAGGCAATTTGTTGACAAGTCCTCGGTGCCAGACCCGGTCAAAGGCCTTGGATATGTCTAGTGCGACCGTTTGGGTCTCACCGTGACGTTCCAGGCACCGCCCCCAAACATGCGTCACATACGCGAAAAGATCACCGCACGAGCGGTTCCGCCGGAATCCGTATTGACGGTCGTTGATAATTTTGTTCTTCTCGAGGTATGTGAGCAGTTTGTCGTTGATCACACGTTCCATCACTTTGGACAGAACTGATGTGATCGCTGGATCTTCTAGAATTCGACTTTTACATATTGCTCAATAAAATGTAGCCTTCAGGCCAGTTCTCACAGTTCGTATTTTCAAAGTTAGTGTAGTTTCCCACATTTGCAGATTCAACCCTACAATAAAACAATTCATTGGCGTGGTATTTTTATAAAGATATTGTCTTGTTTGTGTATCATTTATGATTTAAGAATTCGTGACATTTTACTTCAAGCAGCGGCAGCTTTCAAATAGAGCTGTTCGCTCTCTATTTTATGATGACCCTAGTTAAACCATTATGCCTTATAATATTTTCCAATACCTTTCCCACCCCTGTCCCATAGTAATAAAAGCCCCAAATAAAGTTTCATCTCCCTTAAAATAATTCCTTTAAAATATTTGTATTGTTTAAATCACTTCTGTATCATTAAGAATAGTTAAGTGCATTTTATTTTATGTTAAGAATGTTGTTTGCCAACGAGCGGGTGGAACATCTTTATTTTGGTAAAATGTCCTTCAGAATTTAGTTTAAATACAGATACCTCCCAGAAAAAGAACAGTGTTGCTATAACTGGTAGGTACAGGCGTACCTACGCAGGAGCCAGTATTCATATAACTGGTAGGTACAGGCGTACCTACGCAGGAGCTAGTATTGATATAACTGGTAGGTACATGCGTACCTACGCAGTCAGTCGTGAGATAATTACTAGGTTTATGTAAACCTAGGGAAAACTGAAGAATAAAGGAAACTAGACCTTTATTTCTTTCAGTTTAAGTTTGAGCAGAGGAAAGTAAGATCCTCTGCAATTATATTGTGATTTAATAAATTTATAAGTCAAGAAGAAGAAGTGTTTTCCTGCATTCCATCTGACGGCGTGTTCTCGTACCACGATAGCAGAAACAATCGCTATGGGGCGGTAGTTGGCCGGGTTGGAGTGGTCACCTTTCTTGGGAATAGGGTGAATGACCGCTTTTTTCCAACCAGAGGGCACAGTGCCACACTTCAGGGACATTTTGAAGAGCTTTGTCAAAACTGGAACTATTTCCGCAGCACACCTCTGCAATACCAGGGCAGGTATTCCATCAGGTCCACTAGCTTTGTTAACATCGAGCCCCCGTATAACGTGGAGTACATCCCGATGCCGGATCCTCAGCTTTTTCATATAGAAGCCACAGTGAGGAACCGACGGCGGAACAGCACCTCCGTCATCGAGGGTCGAGTTTTCCGCAAACATAGAAATTGTTGTGTTTCAAACTCATTGTATTGACACGTAGATAGATCGGGTACCGCCGACAATAGAAAACACATGACCCCGCACCCATTTAGAACCCCTTGTTTACAAGTTTCCCGCTCCTTACCGCTTTGCGCAACAAAACAAGTAAACTCGTCTCCCGCGTCTTACTGTAAAAAGGCGTATGACGAGTTTTCTCATTTCCCGCAAAGAATGTGTTAATATCAAACTGAAAAATGCTGTTAATTAAACTTATGTTTTTAGACACAAATTTTTGGCATTTTGTCATCCCCTCAGTGATGACAAAATGCCAAAAATGCCAGACACCCAGGGCGACCTGCAACCCCTTTACAGGGAATAGACTTCAGGTGGTTGATCAACTGGAGGCAAAACAAAAACTTCCTATATAGACACTAGACAGCAAAATTGACTGTCATCTTGTTCAAATATGCTTTCTCATGTGGTCTATGATTATTTATTATTCAAGTTCTTCCCTACTGTCTACCACAAGGTTAAAATAGTGGATAAAAAAAATTGTCGAAAGTAAACGCTGTAAGCACCTTGATAAATGTTTTGAATTGACCCTGTATCAACTAATGTTTATTATAATTCCTTAGCAATTAGCTGTTCCTGAAGAAGAAAAAAGCAAGGAGATGTTGGACGATCTGACTTCACTTGGAGATGTGAATCGTGTGAATGACCTGTTAGAAGACTCGCAATACTATAAGAAATACAAAATCCAGGACAAGAGCAGGCTGCAACTTCCTATTAACAATATGAAAGAAAGGGTATGGTGCTGATTTCAAAATATTTTCCATTCTTCCCAGATCCATCGGATAAACTATCTATATATAAACAAAAATATAAATGTTCATTTGTTCAAAATTTTAAATCTCTTTGAAATTTTGACACAATTTTGCATTCGAATACGCATGTGTTTTTAAATACCTATAATATATAGGTGTCATCTGTGATAGGTAAAAACAGACTTTTTTAAAAAAGCAGCGCCATATGTTGGACAAACATGCTTTTTTAAAAACAGCGCCATCTGTTGGACTTAAAAGCAGCATGCGCTATTGTTTATCTATCTGCACAGACAGACTCAGCAACAGCAATGGGTGGCGGGGTACAGCTAGTCTATATAAATAAAAATGTAAATGTTTGTTTGTTCAAAATCGTAAATCTCCGAAATTTTGACACAATGTTGCATTTGAATATGCGTGTGTTTTTATATACCTATATTATACAGATGTTACTTGTGATGGGGAAAAAAATGCTTTTTTTGAAATCCAGCACCATCAGTCGGACGTAAAAGCAATACGCGCTGTTGTTTGTCTTATCTGCACAGACAGACTGATCCACAGCAATGCGTGGCGGGGTTCAGCTAGCATTAAAAACATTCTTCTACTGTTCTTCTTCGAATTCTGCTTTTCGTTAATTTTTGCCATATTTCTTACAAATTTTGACCATATTGTGAAATTTATCCAAGATCGCAATGTACTACCAAAAGAAAAATGTCAGTTTTCAGTATACAGGGCCGGCCCTGAGCCAAACAGCTCCTGGCGCGAGTAAAATTTTGACGCCCCTTTTCAAAACCATTATACGCCTAAGTAGGTGATCACTGTAATCAATAATATTTGGATCATTTGTACTTTTGTGTAGCGCCTTTTTTGTGAAAGATAATCTCAAGGGCGATGTGTTAGGACTGTTAAGTTTTCGGTATTATCTACAATGTGTTTAAAACACATAGAAGTTATATATCATATGTGTCTGTATTTAATTATAATTAGTTAAGTCCTGATGAAGCTTGAGCTAAATGAAACCCGGTCGGCTTTCTATATATGTATATTGAATTTAACAAAGTGTTATATTAAAGATGTTTATCGTTTAGTATAAACTCGCTGACGTGTACCCGGCATTGCTCGACTTTTCTCTGCTTTCTATAAATATAATATGATGAAGCTTGAGCTAAATGAAACCCGGTCGGCTTTCTATATATGTATATTGAATTTAACAAAGTGTTATATTAAAGATGTTTATCGTTTAGTATAAACTCGCTGACGTGTACCCGGCATTGCTCGACTTTTCTCTGTTTTCTATAAATATAATACGCATGCATTATATGTATAAACCTTCCGGAACGTTGTGTAGTTTAAAAGAACTAAGCATGCAAACAGACAGACGCGGATAGCAACTTTATTTTAGTATAATACTAGCTGACGTATACCCAGTGTTGCTGGGAGTTATGCATATACCTTTGCGGACTTTTCTGTAGGCCTTTTTAAGATATATATTTCCGTAGTACATTATTTTTTTGTATTTCGTAAGGTGTAGCCAGCGTTAGCAATGTAAGCGCCCGAAAATATTTTTCGATTTTTCTATACTTTCTACAAATGTAATATGCATGTTTAATATATATAAACCTTCCGGAAGAAATTTTCTAAATGATAGTGAAAACTCCATCAAAATCCATTTCGTGTTTAGAAGAACTAAGCACACAAACAGACAGACGCGGATAGCGACTTTGTTTTATACTATTTAGAGACTTAGTATATTTGATAATAGTCTTCATTTTGTTTAGATCCTGAGCACAATTGATCAAAGTCCTGTGACTATAATCGAAGGGCCAACTGGCTGTGGCAAGACTACCCAGATCCCTCACTGGATCCTCAAGGACTGCTACGACAAAAGGCGATACTGCAATATTGTTGTCACCCAGCCGAGGCGAATTGCTGCCATCTCTGTTGCCAAGCGAGTCTGCGAAGAAAATAACTATCAGATGAGCACCATCGTTGGCTATCAGGTATTTTGAATGTTTCACATTACAAAATAAGCCATTTAAGGGTATACTGCATAAAAATACAATATTGTATCCCTGATTCAATCCAATACTGTATTTGTATGCCTCTTTTGAAAGAATTGACTTTTTAAACGGACAAAACTATTTATTCATATTCATATTGTGTATGTACGGGCGGAAACAAAATTTGTCTTAATATTGTAAAGCATAACTTGCAAAAAGCATATTCTAATAAAATAATGAAATTAACGCCATCTACGAGCAGGTAGATTATAACAAACTTCGCGTTTAACCTTAACATTCTTTGTACTGAATTTCTGATTTTAACTAATTGTTTTCGGGAGACGAGTAAACTTTTTTTTTTGCATATTGTTTTTCAATATTTGTAATTTTTTTTTTTATCGGTTCATTATTTAAAGTTTTTTATTGTTGTTAATAAGCAATACTTCTCAAGTCATGATTAATGTGAAAAGTAATTTTGCATGCAAATTTGAATAAATCACCATCTTTTCAGCGTGGATTGGTGAAAAAAAACCGGAAACGATGTGTTCAAATAAAAATTGTGATAATTTGGCTGCGGATTTTATGACATTACTATTTATGAATATGTACTTAGGTTGGATTGTTTCAAACTTCAACAACCCACATTTTGATGACCATCAAATCGACATTATTAACGTTAACGTTCTGATTCTCGACACACTTTAGCTTAATATCAAATTGTGATCAGCTTTCGAGCATAACAGTAATATTGTTATGCTTGTCAGCTGTTCAGAAATTGATCGAAAGCTAAAACAGGCCGACAATTGGCATTTAATGGGAACCGTTCAAATGTCGAAAATTCTAAATGGCGCTGATCGTCGATTTGGCGGTCATCGAATGTGCTGGAATTTGAAACAGCTCAACCTAATATGTAATATGTTTGTGCCTACATACTCAGCGAAAGAGTGGCTCAACCAAAAAAAAATCATAATCAGCGAAAACATCAAATTGTTAAAGATAATTAACTAATTTAGTATTATCCTTTGAAATCAGTAAAAATTAAAATTGGGCCACTGCGGCTAGTAGAAGTGACAAACATCTTTAACAATCTGATGTTTTCACTAATTATAATTTTTTGTTAGTTAATCCAGTCTTCCACTGAATAATAACATGGCATTTATATAGCGCAGTTTAGTATCATTTCACTTCAAGTGCGCTTCACTATAAGAAACTTAAAAACGGTAATTTAGTATTAGTGATCACATTCTTAAAATTATTCCTACAGTGTGCCTTACCCAATACAGATGTAATATTATAATACTAAATATATTGTTTATACAAAGAGATGACAAAACTTATAATAATAATAACAGCAGGACAGGACAAAACAAGAATATTAAAACTAAAAACATAATTTAAAACAGGAGGCAGCGCCTCATATATATGTACTTACTTTCATTTAAACTTGACTTGAAATGACCTACGCTATGTTTAGTGACCACATTTAAGTTGCCAGGTTTCCCCGACTTCCTCTATCCTTTCTACTTTGCCTACCTATTCCTTTAACCTCCAAACATTCGTCACTGGCTCTTGGCAGTTGAGATATTGTTTTCACATGTAATGATATACAATACATAATATGTTTCAATTCATAGGTTGGACTTGATTCGAAGGTAACAAAGGATACAAGACTGCAATATGTCACAACTGGAGTACTGCTACAAAAATTAGGTAGGTTTTCATAATAAAAAATTGCAATATTTATTTATTTTTCTCAAGTTTTTGTTCAACTCCATTTTAATTTAAAGTTTTTTCGTAAGTGCTTATAGTGGAAATCTTTAGACAAATTGCTTTTTTTTTATGACCAATGCCCTCGTTGATTTCCACATAAATTGTCGAAAATGACGGCCTCTGTGGTCGAGGGGTGAGGCTCTCGACTAGCAAGCTGAAGGTCGTGGGTTCAAATCCTGGCGCTAGTAAATTTTATTTGATTAATTTGTGTTATTTCAAAATTTATTCATTTAAAATATTATTGTAGAAAGCAATCACTTTGTGGTTTGACATATTTAATAAAATAAAATACTTTTTGTTTTAAAACCACGAGTTTTTAATAATTTTTAGAACCGACCGGTTTCGCTTTACTCAAGCATCATCGGGGTACAAATTATTACTGTAGTAACATTCGTAGCATTCTCGCGGCACATTCCAGAGAGGAAGATACTCTCAGTATTGGTGTAAGAACACCATTAAGAATTGAAATTGCTTTAGCTTTGTTTGGTGACAATAGATAGGTACTCTCCCACCTTAAATGACCCTTGTGCGTTATTCACATTAAAATGCAAAAAAATCAATAAATTTATTTATTCTTGTGCGGTGTTCACATAAAATAATAATTGATGGTTGTTATTACCATGTAAAGTTTTCCTACTTATAAGTGTTAAATTACCATATTGTTTTGTAATAATTACACAGCAGAACTTGTTTATAAATAAAACTATTTTTTAATTAAATAATAATATCTATTTATATAAAGAATACGGTGGTAATATAAGTATGTGGCGGCGGGCAGCGTGGATTTGATTTGTATACAAATCTACAGTTTTATTCCGAGATTAATGAAATTTTACACACAAATTTAAAAAAAAGAGAAAGGTCACTGTCTGCATCTGATTTCGAAAACTATGTGGAAAGGAGACTTTAACATAGTTATTAAATATAAAAAATTTAAATGAGATATTTATGTATTGCTGCTTTATGTACAAAGAATTTATTAACTCCTCAGGCCTCTGCCATATTTTAACAGAAGGTCGGAGTATTTCTGTTTGTAATAAAATCCATATAAATGGAATATTTCTGAAGATAACCGAAAACTAAAAACTGACTTTGAAATATTGTTTGATAAAATATGCTTTCAAATTTTATTATAATAAATAAAATATAATTTTCGGTATATTTAAATTTTGAATGCGTTCATTAAAAAAAAATGGATCACCTTACGTTTTTTGTAACTAGAATTGCTGATAACAAAAAAATATATAAACGCACACACATTTTATTAGACAAATGTATTACAATCGTCACCTCACTTTTTTGTCATTTCATATAAAAATTATGAATAAAAAATTCACTAAGTTTAATTTTATTTTTCAAACTTTTTCGGAACCTTTGGTTTCATAAAGTTGCACATTAATTCTTCTGTTGTTAACTTCTATGTATTTTCACTTTCTAACACCGTTTTGATCATATTTCTCACCATGACACTAAGGGAGATACAAAGATTTCTATGAAAGCACATGGGTTGTTAATTACCACAAAATAACCTGAAGAATTAAATATGTATGAGGTGTTATTGTAAAACTAACCCATTTGAGTTATTTAGTATGCTTTATTAAAATGGTGTTGATAATGTTTTAGTTGGATCCCGCAACATGGACAACCTCACTCATGTGATCCTCGATGAGGTCCACGAGAGAGACCAGGATATGGACTTTCTGTTCATAGTTGTCAAGAAACTAAGAACTGCAAACGTTAAGGTAAAAATAGTGAATGTTTTAATATCTTCCTTTTTTTTTGTAACAAATAGAGAAAATGATATCCTCACTGGGATCTGATATCCCGTGCTGAGGAATTCATTTACATTATTAAAAGTTAATAATACAAATAATATGAAGCATTTATAAATATATTGTCAATGGCCTAGTGCTCACATGTGCTTAGTGGAATTTTAAGTAAAAAAAATATGTGTTTCGTAAATAAATATTTAGTGGGATATTTACATTACTTATTTCACCTAGAATGGATAATTTTGATGCTTTACAACTTATGATTAACCCGGAGTATTCTTATAAATTAAATTTTCAAATTGAACATGTGCACTAGGCCAGTGTTCCGCAAACTTTTTGTGTTCAAGGTACACATATCAAATCAAGAAATTTTAGAGGTACACCAAAGAAAAAAGCAATATTTATTTACTACTAAAATCAATATACCTAATATAAAAAGATGTTTAGTGAGAAATGTGAGCCTGTTTAACTGAGCACAGGCGATCAAAATTTGGAACAATCGTTTATAAGGCTGCTCTCATCTCTTCATTGATCGTCCTCAGGCATTCTCTTTTTTTCGTTTTAATAGTAGTGAGAGTTGAAAATCCCAATTCGCATAAGTAGGTTGTGGCAAATGGAAATATATTTTCAACAGCACGCTTTGAAAGCAGTGGATACTCATTTTTTATATGCAGCCAAAAATGTGCTAGCTCTATTTTGGAAAAATTTTAGTTTTAATGTCCGATCAGTTTTTAACTCCATGAATTATTCCTGCTCGTTTATCGGTAAGTGTCCAAAGGAAATTTTATCCGAGAGTGGATTTCGTACCCAGTCCATAGGTTGTAGGTCACACTTAGGAAAATAACAGTTCAATTTTTTTGCTAATAGCTCCGAGTGTTTCACTATCAAAGCCTGCACTTTGTTTCTGAATCGGCAGTCATGACATTTAGAAACAATTCATTACTACCATTGACAGCGTGGCTGATCCATAATAACAATTTTGTCCGAAGACGTTAAAATATAAGAATTCCTGCCTTGCATTTTTCTGTTGAGCTCATTTAAATGAGCGAATATGTCCGCCAGATATGCAAGTTTTACTACCCATTCTTCTTTTTTAAACACAAAAGCAAAATCTGAACCCTGGGCCTCTAAAAACGTCTGGGACTCATTTTTTAGCTCGTAAATCCGAAATAGCACTTTTCCGCGAGAAAGCCATCGTACTTCTGTATGAACAGAAGTGACTGATGATCTGCTCCCATTTGCTTTCTTATTATCTTCACAATACCTTGATCTTTTTCCGCGGCACACCAACTGATGACCACGGTACACCAGTGTGCCGCGGTCACACGCTTTGCGGAACACTGCACTAGACCATCGCTGTGTAGTGTTTTTAGTGCAGTTTTGTGGTTTCAGTTTCAATCTGTATTAGTGTCAAAAACACTTCACTACAAATCTCAAATCGGGGAAACGAAAATTCGGGCTTGTTTCCAAAATTGAATATTTTGTTACACTATTTAGCTAGACACCTTTACAAATGTGTTATAATTTACCCACCTCACTCATTTTTAGCTACTGGCACTGCTGTGGTTCACTTAAAAACTAACATTCAGATCCTGCGTAGAAAGGTCCTATAATGTACTGCACTGCAAACCTCTGCCTTAGTATAGCAAACCTTACTTTTCTGCACAGGGTCTGGCTATTACTGGTCAATGTACCACTATGTCGTTGTTTATTCAAAGCATTCTCAAACCCACTGGTGCCAAAAATATGGTCACATGGTTTGGCTCCAGCTCATCGAAATGATACCCAGATTTCATGTTAGGGCAAGTCTATCAATTTGGATGTCTATGATTTAATCACTTTTTATTGGTAAATTTGTACTTGCAAATTAAATTTTTATTTATGCTTAAAATCACATGATATGTATATTAAATGTTTATTAAATATTAAACCGTAACCCCTTACTAATATATGCATTTTACACAACTGATAAAACAACAATTTACCATTCATTAATGGTTGTTTATCAGTTGTGTAAAATTTAAAACACGTTTATTAGTTAGGCCTAAGTCTTAAGTGACTTAACAAAACCATAACTAAAATGTAAATCAATTTTCTTCCCCATCCCTTTCCCATCCCCACCACCTTCAGCCTCGCAACATACCCTAATTGGGTATGTCATAGTCTCACTTGCTCCAGGCGGTTGGGAGCAGTTGGGACTCTTGTGCAGTATTCACTATTAAAAAACATATATGTTATGTATTCCGTTTGAATGCATCTTCCAAAAATATTCCTCATTTTTTCTTTCAGATTGTTCTGATGTCAGCGACATTTGACTTGGATAGTTTTGCCAATTACTTTAGATTTTCCGCGTATGATGGGCTACAAACGCCTCCCATACTACAAATTGACAGTCCTCGAATGTACGAAATCAAAATTTTCTACTTAAATACTCTATCCATCCTGGGCAAAGTGAGTAGTACTTAGTTAGTATTCATAATATAATATATGCAAAATCAAGTACATAATGTAATTACTGAAAGATGAAGTAAGTACATAATGTAATTACTTCAAGATGAAGTAAGTACATAATGTAATTACTGTAAGATGAAGTAAGTACATAATGTAATTACTGTAAGATGAAGTAAGTACATAATGTAATTACTGTGAGATGAAGTAAGTACATAATGTAATTACTGTAAGATGAAGTAAGTACATAATGTAATTACTGTGAGATGAAGTAAGTACATGATATAATAATCATAAAATGAAGTACATTATATAATTGCAAAATGAAGTACATACATAATATCGCTCGTTTGATGCAATAACAACATAAATCAACCATGAGAAATATCCACATCTGACTTAGTTGGTCAAAACTAACCATTTCCACTTGTACATTTTACTAGAACAACGTACCTGAAATACCAAAAGTTGCCACAAGACAGCAATAAGTGTCAATATTGGTTCACGATATAATTAGAATAATTAAAAATGTTCATCCTCGTTTCCTGAAAAATTTCTAATTTTAAATTGTGTCATTATTGCAGCAAACGAGCGATATGATTGTGAAATGATAAAAATAAGTGGAAATAAATCTATTCATTGTGATCATTTGATAATATTAAATTGGATGTTCTTATTCCAGCTGCCGGAAATAGAATACAGCGAGCCGGGAATATCGAAAGACATGAATATTTTCACCCTCAAGATATTGAACGCTTTTGAGTTCATCGACTCTAATGAAGAAAAGAACTCTGATGGAACCTGCGCCAATTATATGCCATCTGTTCTTATTTTCCTTCCTGGTATATTTGAGATTGAAGAGTTGTACAAAATACTCACTAATCAGAGATTGCGGTGGGTTCAATTTTTATTTATTAAATTATGTAGACACATTTATATAGCGTTTGTCACATTTATATTGCATAATATTGTAAAATAACTAATAACAACGGCATGTAACGTAAAATGCTCAAATCAGCTTTCAGCGCTGGTGTAGTTGGATATCATGCCAGCCGTTATGCCTATGCTATGGCGAAAGTTTAATATAGTAATAAGTTTAAAATACTAATTAAAACGTCTCAATGTTGTGCCTTTATGCTCCTGGAGAATGTCTTGTACATAGGTTTTCAATGTTGTATTGTGCCTTTATGCTCCTGGAGAATGTCTGGACATTGGTTTCCAATGTTGTATTGTGCCTATAGGTTTTCCAAGTGATAAACAGTTGAGGAAAAAGTGGATTGTGCCTTCAAAATATTTAAGTCATAGTCAACCCTTAGGTCAGCATCGGTTGTAGGAACCTAAGCAAACCACACCAGATAATAAGTTCGGTGAACATGCTTTCGGGGTGTCAGGACCTAAAGCCTGGAATGGACTGCCTGTTGATATAAGAGTGATCACGGACTCAACAGAATTTGGAGCTAAGCGTTGTTATTTCTGTTGTAAGCCGCCAATCTGAAAAAAGCAATATTTTTCATCAAGTATGTTCAGATACATATGTTTATGAGAAAACAATCTGAAATAGGTTGCGGTTATAAAGAAACCAATTCTTCCCTTTTTCGCAACTACTTTTGCATTTATATTATTCAATTTATTTTTTAATAACTCCTTGATACACCAACCACCATATTTATCAGCCATTTAAAAAAATGCTTTTAAATCCTTTTTTAAATTTTTCCCCATGGCTGAGGTTTGTGACCCCCACTCTAATTCTCCTGGTGAACTAGGCTCCTCCACTCCTCGCAGTCCTGTGCTGCGTGGAGAGCTGCGGACATTGACTTTCCGAACGCTTATGAATAAATTAACATTATTAAATTATAGTGCAGAAGTGAGTCCCGACTGGTGCCACTGCAAATGGTGGATAGTGCCACTGCACTCCACCATCACCTCCGAAGAGCAGCAGCAGGTATTCAAGCCTACTCCCCCCGGACACAGGAAGATCATATTGGCCACCAACATTGCCGAGAGCTCCATTACCGTGCCTGACATCAAATACGGTAAACAACCCAAATCACTTCCTCATCAACAAGCCTTCTGGCGTCCAGTTTTAGACACGGGCTTCTCACAAGGTTGATTCTTAGCAGCTCTCATCCATTCAATGCGTGCAGCTCATTTGAGGTCATCACCTCCGTCTTATCTATAAGTGAGCACTGTTGCTTTTTCCTAACAAGGACACCATCATCATCCACAAATATTCTCCACTGGCTGCAGTTCCTCGCCATTGGCCAGTCTAGCCAATTCTTCCTCGGTCTGCCTCTGAGTCGTTTTCACTGTGGCACCCACTTGGTCACCATCCTCATATGATATTGTAATTTACAACAGTCATCTATTAGTCCCATTTGAAATTGTCCAAAAGTTTATAAAGTCAGTAACCTTTGACTTGTGTTGTGGCCATATTTGCTAAGCTATCGTCTAACTCAAACCTATCCTTTCCCTTTCAGTGATCGACTTCTGTCTGACGAAGGTGCTGATGTCGAACCCGGAGACCAACTTCTCCACCCTTCGGATGACGTGGGCCTCCCAAGCCAACCTGAAGCAAAGGGCGGGGCGGGCCGGCCGAGTGAGAGAAGGCCGTGTATACAGAATGATCTTGCAAGACTTTTATGTTAGTAAATATTTCATCTTATTAACACCCTAGAACTAAATTTGCTTTTTACAAAATGTCATGTTAATAAGTTATCCAAACGGTGCCTTGGTAATAAAAGGTTAGTGGAACCTTAAGTAATGAGATATTGTTAAATACCCAATGTCAAACCCTAGAAATGAAACAATGGTCTAAGTCAGCGGTTCCCAATTAGTTTTCCTGAGTACGAGAGAAAACGAGAGAGTCTTCGAGAAAGAGCCCAAACTCGCGTACCCCTTGTAGCCAAAATGTCTATATAGTCTGTGCACGTACCCCTTGAAGTAACCTCACATACCCCTGGTTATGCATACAACTAATTGGGAACCAGTGTTTTAAGTGAACTATACATACCATCTCTGCAGCATTAATAAATTAACAAAACCATTAAATCTTAAATGTTACTCAATAAATATTTATTTTATTATTATGTATTTAAAAAATTATTATTATCTTAAGCCATCTTTTAACCTCCTATTTCTATATCCCTCTATATTTTATTGATATTCGATTTAGTAAATACGACAACACTTGCAAAGCTTTTAGTTTTATGATGCAATAATTTAAATAGATAAATAAAAACCAAAGCCACACTAGAGACAATCATTTTGCTTGTTTGACAACTGTAGAATAGGATGGATGACAATTGCATTCCGGAGATGCAGAGGTGCCCCCTGGATAACCTGGTGCTGAAGTCCAAGGTGTTGAACATGGGCCCCCCGGTGTCCATCCTTGCCTTGGCCATGGACCCCCCTGATCTCTCCAACATTACTAGAACCGTACTGAGTCTTCAACAGGTACCATATTAGCCTATCGTAACCTAACCTTTTAACACGAGAAGTTTTAACAATTCTTTTAAATCTACGCTTTTGCATAAAATTTCACCAAAATTTTAACACATTAAAAAATATTATTCGTATTACATTTCCTTACGGCTAATTTGTTTGCTTTTGGGAACAACTCATTAGTTAATTGACTCATAGAAATCGTTGTATTGTCGTGGTGAGAAATATGATCTAAACGGTGTTAGAAAGGGAAAACACCACGCTTTATATTTAAATCTAGAAATTAACCATAGAAGAATTAAAATTTGCACCTTTACGAAACCAAAAGTTCCGAACGCAATTTGAAATGAAATTATGAAACTTCGTTAATTTTTTTATTAATTATTTTTATATGAAACAATGAAAAATTGAGATGACAGTAACGTTTGTAATACATTTGTTGAATAAAACGCTTGTGTTTCTATATATTGTTTTCAATATCAGTAATTTTAGTTACAAAACATGTAAGGTGAGCCATTTTTTTCTGTTCTGCATTCAAAATTTTAATGTATATAAAATTACATGTTTATTTATAATAATAAAATTTGAAACTGTATTTTATCACCTTTCAAAAACGGTTTTTAGTTTTCGGTTATGTGCAGAAATATTCCATTTATTTGGATTTTATTGCAAAGCGGGAATGCTCCGACCTTCTGTCAAAATATGGCAAAGGCCTGTGGAGTTAACAAAAGGAAGTCGTCTAGGTTTACTGTACATAGTGAGGTGAGCGAGTGGTTTATTATATGGCTCAATATGTTTGCTTTTGTATTTCAGGTTGGCGCTTTGTTGAAAACAGTATCTGGGGAAATGTCTCTAGATGACGGAGACATAACTTATCTGGGCAGAATAATGTCTAAATTACCTCTTGATGTAAGATTCTCTAAACTGATTATGCTTGGATACATATTTGGCGTTCTGGATGATTGCATCGTGATGGGTAAGTTAAAAACCTTGATGTGATTGCTTGAACAGACAATGGCTGTTGATGACACAGGATTATATACACAACCGCTCTTCTAATATATGGTGACACCAGACACCTCCTCCAGATCAAATATCCATACAAAATCCTCTTCAAGTGATTGCCTTCACTGGCTCCGAGTCACAGAAAGAGTTCACTTCAAATTTTTTCTTGTAGTGTATAGTGAAACTCTCTTAAGAGGAAGCTACAAGACAAAAATGTGTATATTTTTGGTATACCTTAAATTGTAGGTAATAGGCATTAAAATAGCTTGACAAACGGAGTCTAGAAACGTTCGATTTCAAGCACAATACTGGTTTTTATTCATTTTATAAATAATTTTATAAGAAAGCTAAAAAGTTGATCGAGTGAAACTGTCATAGATAATCTTAGCTATAATACTTTATTTTTATTTGTTTCCTTTACGCTTTCATACATTTCTATTGAAAAAGTACACACTTTAGCAGTTTATATTTATATTTTTTATTGAGTAATTTATTATTTTATTTGTATTCTACTCAAGCGAAATGATAGGAAAACCTTCAATTTAGCTAAAGCATAATTTTTGGTAATCATAATGTACACCAATTCGTTATAAAGATTAATCAAAATAGTGATATAGCATTAAGCTTCGCCTTAAGGTAGTATTCCAAGGAACGAGATAAAAAAAAAACTTTTTTTATAGTATTGTACATATTATGTGTTTTTAAAATTCATAGATAAAATGAATTAAAAATATTTTATTGTGTCCGCCTACAACAACAGCGATACTTTTGTAATTTTTCAATCAAAGCAACAAAACAATCTCGAGCTGCCACTGCGTAACTCGCGTAATCTGCTTCAACAAAATTGTACATTTTATGACGGTTGAAAAACAGTTCATTTCAGTCAAATATGATTTAAGATTTTCACGGCCAAAAGTATTTTTGCTATTTGTTTTTGGGGTGTTTTGCCGTGTTGCGCTAACTCCTTCTTTAGCTAACGTTTCGGACAGCATTGCAGTGTCCATAATCAGGGCAGATGTGTTATTTGATATAACACATCTGCCCTGATGATGGACATTGCAATGCTGTCCGAAACGTTGGCTAAAGAAGGAGTTAGCGCAACACGGCATAACACCCCAAAAACAAAGAGCAAAAAAAAAACCGGCGGTCGGTGGTCAACCGCTTCAGTATGCAGCAAGCATTAGCAACGCTCGCATATTGGTCACTCGAAAAACTGCCAATTAATGACTGACTAAGTACATCTCGACGCTCCTCATTATATAGCCGCCCGGGTGCATTGAGAACATTTCAGACCTGTAGGTAGGAACGCCGAACGCTCTCATTGCGTCTAGAGAGTCCCCGCTACAATGCGTTTTGCATTGGTGGTCATTCTAGAATATTCTCGTAGCATCGCTACATATGCATATAAATTTATTTGACTATACCCTTAATACAGGGTGTCCGGGGGTAAAGTGCACAAACTTCATGAGGTGATTCTACAGAAGTAAAAAGGTTAATTCAACACATAAAAACAATTCAACTTTTGTATGTACCTGAAAACTATCTTATAATGTTGAAATTTCGAAAAAAATTATTACTATCGTGTGGAATCACATCCCGAAGTTTGTGCAATTTACCCCCGAGCACCCTGTTTACAGGGTGTTAAGGGACATACTTGACTTAACTTTAACCAGTGATTCCTGACATCATTTTACTCGGCTGAGTGTCCAGTGATGACATGTAGAAGAATTTTTTTTATAATGGTTTTTGAAAAAAAAAATTCATTTACATTTTTTATTCCAAATGACGTCAGGAATCACTGGTAAAGTAAGTCAAGTACGTCCCTTAACACCCCTAAAACCATTTTGGTTTTTTTTTAACATCCAAACATATGATATTTCAGCTTGCGGGATGAGTGTGAAGAACATATTTAGTACTCCTTTCAACAACCGCATGGCAGCATATAACAGCAAACTGGCATGGGCCAATGGATCCACGAGCGACTGCTTGGCGCTTCTCGGTGTTTACAATGTATGACTAACCCCTCTTTACATAAATATATGTACACATACAACAACACGCTTACAAGAAATTATTTCAATTGATTATAAATGGGGAAGCCTATTTTCAATTCGTCGCCTTGCACCGCAGTGGGAGGAATGGATTCACCTTCCTATTTCCTTCTTCCTATTCACCCTTCATACCTTTTTCCTTCCAGCATTCCCAAAGATGACATATTTTCATTGAACTTATTTTCCTCAGTACCTCCTGTGTGGAGAAAATGTAAAAAAATATATATTATTTTACTGTGTTAAAAACAGTTCTTGTTGTTTTATTTTACTTTGTTGACATAAATGTAAAACCTTTTGTTGTAGATTTATACCCATCTTCGCAACATAAACTATTTCAGCAGTTACCAAGGCGGGGAAAGGGCCTGGGCCAAGTCCTCGTTCCTCCAAATAAACGCCCTCCGCGAGTTGGTCTCCTTGGTCACAGAGTTGAAGCAGAGACTATCCCGGGAATCCGTTGTTAGCCGGAATGCTCAACAAAATTTATGGAACGATATTGACCGGCCGTTTATTCTGAAGGTTGGAATGTTTACTTTGAATCATTAACAAATTATTAATGTTGTTGAAGAATTTTTCATGAAATTTTGACCGTGTTTCAGCTGATTCTATTTTCGTCATAACTTGTTTTATAAAAATAATATATAATCTACCATATTTAGTTTCCCCGGAATAAGCTAGTTATATTCAAAGAAATTATTTTTTAATCGTACCCATACGGATACACTGGTGTTTAGGAGGTTAAGAAGTTATTTCCGGTCTCTTGGAAAACCTTACAAAAGGGTTTCACTGTATTTATAAAAATATAAGTACATTAGAAATTCATTAATCTCGCATTATGTAATGGAAATCATGTTAGTATTTGTTCATTTATTTATTTCATTATTGTGATAATTTTTTAGGTTATTATCCCACATTGCTTTTCCTCCTTCTTTAGTCAAATAAGTTATAGAACACAAGCATAATAACCCAAAATTAAATCACATTTTTGGGTGTGAAAATCTCAATCGAATGTTTATTTCGTTCATGTTTGTGTATTTATTTATTGAAGATAATGTGTATTTTGTAGAAATGTTTTTTTTTTAATCATGTTTTCGGGGTAGTAGTTCAACAATGAATCTGTTCTATCGCATACCAAAATAATCATTGTGATTAATGTAATGTTTTCTATCGCTTTCCAAAATAATCATTGTGATTAATGTAATCTTTTCTGTCGCTTACCAAAATAATCATCGTAATTAATGTAATTCTCTAACTTCTCCATCATTTTTCTTTTTTATATTGTTGTAATGTATAGATTCTATGTCCGCAAACTGTAAAATTCACCCGCTATAACACAGGGTCATCCCTAGCATGAAGGGTGAAATATGTATCACAAAAAACCACATGTACTCTCTAAATCATGTATCAATAAAATAAAATAAAATGTTTTCTATCGCGTACCAAAATAATCACCGTGATTTATGATTGTTGAAATTCTACCGTATATATTTTAACATTTATGATGAGTAATAATTATTTTACCGCATCCAGCATTCAGCATCTTAGTTTTTATACTAGTATAGTCTTTACTTTTATAGTCTGATGGTACCGTAATTGATTGTCGATAAAATAAGCAATTAGAAGAGAAGTTTTTTCTGAAGTTCACCAGTCAGGTGATATTTAAAAATGAATGGCACCAGCGGAAGTTGTAGCTCGAGGGAATCCTGCATTCCAACTTATAAAACTATTTTTGGTAAAATTCAGGATCGCTTGCCACGCTTTTTTGCCAAGGATTTATTATTAAAAAAAAAAAAATTGATTCACCTTAATTACTATAAAAGGCAACTATCTGCATTTGGAAAATTATTAATTTTGACATTCTAATTTTTAATTACGTAAATGAAAATTCACTTAGTGTTATTACCATTTAATTCATGATTATTATGTAGACACTATTTTGGCGGAACTCTGGAAACAATTAAATTAAAGTAGGGTACTAAAGCAAGTTTTATTTGTAATTTATTTTTAAAAATTTGTATGTAAAAAAACCTAACCTATACTAACCTAACCTTTTTTTAAAATATTTTTTTATTAAAAAACGTGCCTAAATACGGTTTGCTTGATAAATCAACACATCGACAATTCTACACACCTAAAAAGTGATATAAAGTCTTTAGAAACGATGAAAAAAAATAAAATTTAAACCTAACCTACTTAACCCAGTTAATAAAGTTTTTGTTTCATCACTTTCCATGACTTTATATAATTTTTTAAATATGTGATGAATTATCATTTTGATGATTTATCTGGTCACCTCTAAATACAGTTACTATACGCCAAAATAGTACCTACCTAATTTGCATAGAGTAAATGGTAATAACGTCTCTTCTAGCCACTCGTATAATATCAGGAATACCACCAACATAAGAAAATGTCATCAACTGATTATTTTAAATGGCTCTCATCCCATACAACGAAAGCGAATGTTAATTTTACGTAATTAAAAAGAAGAATGCTAAAATTAAAAATTTCCCAAATGCAGATGGTTTCCTTTTATGGTAATTAAGGTGAATCAAAAGTTTTTTTTTTTTTAAATCGTTTTAAGCGGGGCCAGAGATCCTAAATAATTACCCTATTTTTTTATTGTTTCAACTAATAATTTAATTATGCACATAATAACATTAAATTTAAAGATAGTTGTAAGGAATATTTTTTTCTTGTTTTTTAAAAACAATCTCTTCAGGTATAACATTTTATTAAAGAAATTGAGCATCAATTTAACATGAAAAGTATGCTTTAGTTACTGCTAGCCGGCGCCTTCTACCCGTTCTACTTCACCCTGTCGCGGTGGGGTGAGGACAAGGAGCGCGAGGCCACGAGGACCCTGTGCGGCCGCGACCCGCGCAACACCGTCTACTTCAGCGGCATGGACTACTTTCAGCCCGGCATCATCTACTCGGAGCGAATCAAGGGCTTGCTGACCCAATGCGCTCCCGAGGACATGACCGTTTCATTTGACAGCAACAGCAGGTTTGCTATCCAACATTTTCCTATATAAAATAGGTTTTTATCCGGTTCCGTGACGTACATGATCAAATCAACCTACTCGAAGATTAGGAAATCATGAAGTTACACCCTTACAACAACCTACAATCCGCCTCGGAACAGGAATATCTAGTGAGGAAGACTGTGAATAAACTGCTTTATTTTTTATTGTTAAAATAGTCATTAATGAAAAAAATTATGTTACGAGTCAATCTAAATTGGAATATTATGAATTTGATTTCTTATTTATTTTTCACTTGTTTCAGCAAAGTATTTGTCACATTTGCCAACAGGCAATCACTGAAAGCAAATAAAAATAATGACAAGGTAAAAAATAATTTTAATATAATTTTTTAAGCATTTTATGTACATATAGATAATGTTTTTAAGCAAAAAAAATAACTTTTCTTATAATAACACCCTATGTATATTTTTTTAGATATCACAGATTCCGGGACAAGTTATACTACCTGTATACTCAGCAGTCAAGGGTCGCCAGATAAAAATTCCAACAACTATACCTGTGATGACGTAAGTAAATAAATCTTGCCAATCACTCCCATAGGTGGATCAATCCAAACTAACTTTTATTTATTTTTAACGGTAACAAAAGTTCCTAGTAGCGAATGAGTTAACCGGTTTACTGCCAATCAATCCTATGAGTCGACCAGTACAATTTATAGTGATTTATTTGTAGGGTACCATGCTGTATTGCGCCACCTCCTTCTTTAGCCAACTTTTCAGACAGCATTACAGTGTCCATCATCAGGGCAGACGGGTGGCTAAAGAACGTTGGTCAAAGAAGGAGAAAGTGCAACACGGCATAATACCCAAAAAATACACAAATATTACTCAAATTTATTATCAATCATTTTTTTATGATTTTTCTTTCATGCTTCTCAATTTCCCCCTCAAAAAAATCAACGCGTTATAATTATCATCACCTGGTTCAAGGCATCTAAAAAAAATATCACTAAATTGTGTATCTTTTTATCACTAGTTTGTGCATGCTGTACCTACTACCTACCGCTTGTAAAATCGCACTCATAAATGCGGGATTGTTTTGGTTTTCGGCTGTAAAAAATTATTTGTCACAAACCAGTGACACACCACACAGCCCTATTCTTGCGGCCCGCTTGTCAATTTAATACGGCCCACTTGGCTATAGAGACAAATATAAATGTTTGGGGTGATTCTTGAAAACACTCGCTGAGAACATTTTTTTATCAAGTTTTGGCTAATTTACCCTGCATTTTCTAAATGGAACCAAATTTGAAGAACCGGTTTGTATAACACAAAATTCAATAGAAGCCTTAACTCTTGAATTTCACTGTCAACGAAAACAAAAAAAAATCCGCTTGTAAGGTAGCAACCTGTTAATTAAATAAAAAATAGGCAAAGCGGCCCCTCTGCTGAAAAAGTTGTGCATCACTGGCATAAATTTACCCCTTGCAGGGATGTAGGTACTCATAACTAGGTACCTTCATAAGGGGCCGTTCAAGTATTATGTAAGCACTATAGGGGGGCAGGGGGGTCTTTGCTTTGCTTATTTTTGATGACATGGGGGGTGGGGGGGTCGAGATAGTTATTACGTCAGCACTGCTCAGCAATAGTTTTTTTTTTTTACACATTGGCAACCTACACATTGTCTATGTTTATACATATTTCTCACATTTTAATGGAAAAATGTGAGGAATTTTTCGAAATGGAATTCCGTAGCCACCCCCCCTCCCCATGGATTTCAAAATAAAATTGTGTTGTGGGGAATCATCACATAATGTTTTGTCTGTGCGGAATTTTTTTACAGAAATTCTCTAACAACCCCCCCCCATGGATTTCGAATAATAAAAGGGGGAATTAAGTTCACGTACAATTTGTGGGGAATATGTGGGCAGAATTTATTTTATAGAAATTCGGCTGCATTAGGCTACTAAATGTTTGAAAAACGGCGACATTAGGCCAAGACCCGTTGGCAACACTGCATATAGGTACCAATTTTTACGTAAGCATGGGAGGGAGGGGTAAGAGCTTTGCTTACTTTTGGTGACAAGGGGGAAGAGAGGGTAAATAATTGTAATAAATCTGCTTACGTAATACTTGAACGGCCCCTAAACAAATTTATTGGTTTTTAAAACAAAATTGATGATGAGTTGTAATACAAAAGAAGATGTAAAAAGGGAACAAATTACTCAGATTTTATGACCATTTTACAATTTTACATTTTACCCGATGGATAGCAAATGGTTCACATAGCCAAATTATACAGGTAATTCCCGCCCCTTTGTTTGTTACTACTTCGAGAATAATTCTTGAATAATTTCCAACTACTTTTCAGACCCATCGACCCATTCGTGTATTCAGAAATTGTGTTGTCAAAATTATTTGCTTGGTATATCAGGGAATCAACCTCATTATAACAGTCAACAATTATATGAAGATAAACCTGAACTAAAATATGGTTTCGTAATTGCTCATTATAGCCAGCCGTGAACTCGCTATTGCCGTGATCGTTATAACCAAGTTCGACTGTATATGTAATTTTAATGGTAACAAAAGCTCGAATGTATTATACACTTGTTTGTTTTTTTTAATCAATAATAATCTACTAACTTAAATGCCAGTATATTTTTTTTTATCGTTCTATTAGCGCCCTTGAGGTGTATTTCCACAAAAACGGCGCTATATAAATTAACCAAATATTATTAGTATTAATAATAATATCACTATACTTTTTCAGTTTGAAGTTCATTACTTGAAAAATAATCTCATGGCGCCATGATTACAGGGTGCAATTCTCTCTCTCTTTTTGAAAAGAAAGACAAACACCTGATTACGAGTAACCTTGATACTATTTGAAAATCTGCTACCACCATCATGACCAATCTGACGCATTTCGTTAACTCAACCTCTAACCTGACAAGTGTGCATAGATAGTAACAGGGCAGGCCCTGAGCCAAACGGCGCCTGGCGCTAATAAAAACCTCAAGGGTGCTGTGTTAGGTTAGATATAATCAGCTTCGGCTCCTTGGCAATTCGTCGCCCTGAGCGGACTGCTTCAATTGCGCCTGCACAGAACCAATCTTGCATAGTAACAACAACATATACTTATAAATTTCATCCCTCCCTGAGCACGAGTTATTCTCAATTAGGGAGGTATTAATTAACAGCTTGGAACTAATACTATATACTTACCCTTATGCAGATCATTTGTTGTACACCGTGATTGGACGGCTGGTATATATACTTTGTTATTACTTTACAATTTTCATAACACACTTCGGCCAGGAAAGGTAGTTCTACCCGTTCGGTCGATTAATGCTTAACGGCGGAAAGGGTAGTTCTACCTTTTGCGCCAGCCTCATTTCAATGGCAGAAAAGATAGAATTATTCAATTTTTGATATGATTATTATATACCAATCTCTTTTTAAAGTTGCCAACTATATGTACATAGTTATCGAATCATAATGCAAGTCAAGTAATTAGATTTATCTTCGTGCCTTTCGTTTACATCGATATTTCAACAAAAGGATAGTGTATTATTTGTTATTGTAATAATTTAATTCCTGGAATGAGGGTTTTTATGACCGTGAAACCTCGAATCTCTATCTCTGTTCCGCCCCACCCAACTCCTATGTGCAAGCGGGCGAGAGATGTCTGGCGTATTTAAAGAAAGCAGGTATGGGCAAATACCGATAAAAGTTAATTGAGTTACATATCAAATAATATTTGTGTTTTGTTTAGTACTTTTAAAGCTTGGTTATGCTGAGTTACTACGTAGAAATTTTTATTAAAATATTTTAATTATTTTCGATGATATAGCGATTTAAAACAAATTAAAGGGACCTTTATTTTCGTCCGAAGACAACGTAGCGCCAGTGCAAAAAATACCTGCCAGAAATGTGTTAATATTACCCTCTGTCTGCTGTACACTTACCGATTTTCTTACTTACTTCTATCAATATGTATTATTTGTTATCTTCTGTTAATGGTGCCATGATTGCAATGTGCAATTCCGCCATGAATAGTAATTTCCAATCTGGTGGATCTGGTGCGGAGCACAATGTATTTCTGAAAACTTCAGCAATATCTTTATTTACAGATTTTCCATCAATCTGGCTCGGTGCGGTGTATTTCGCTTTCAATACGGCATTGGTTTTATTCCAGAAAGATGAAAAATTCTTGCATTCAAAGATGTTCGCTATTTTGTCCATTTTGTTCTGCTCAAAGCTTCTTTGACAATTCTTATATTTTTTCTTAAAAAGATTTTCTTACTTACTTCTATCAATATGTATTATTTGTTATCTTCTGTTAATGGTGCCATGATTGCAATGTGCAATTCCGCCATGAATAGTAATTTCCAATCTGCATGATATTATTCAAAGCAATAATTTTTTTATTATCCCATTTGTTTTAGAGTTGAGAAGTCTATGGAGTACGCCGTTAAGCTCGGCTTATATAAAGCTAAAGGACATAAAGAATGGGAAAGGGTTCCACTTGAAAATTCTATTCATGAATCTATGCAGCCGCGCATTCCTGATATCGATGAAACCTATATTCAAGTAAATATAAGCCATGTAAGTTTTTTCTTTTATTTTACATGCACTAGTAGTTACTGTGATATTATTGTATGAGCTCACCCGATGGCACTAGATTAGTATATTAGGTTTCCCATAGATGGCGTTCGCTGTCGAGTATTGTAGAGACCGAGGGTATAATAAATAAGGTGGGAAACTCAAGGTCGGGGTTCATATTGTTTGAACTACCTGCTAATTAAGATATCATAGCCCATTGTCAATCTACCACATTAAAAGTCCAAGTGTTTGGTTGAAGCTGGAGTTTTATTTAAAAAGAGAGTTTGTGAGGAGATACACTGATTACCAAATCATGGTGACCATTCAAATTTGTAACAGAAATTCTCACTCAGTTTTGAGTAACAGAAATTCTTATGTATGAGTAAAACCTCAAATTGTAATATTTAATTATTGAAGACAAATTAGCGATTCCTAAACGAAAATCTGAAACAGAAAAATCAGCAGTACCCCGGCAAAGCAAGGGTCCTGGGCTCAAGTCTTAAATGTGACTGTATCTTTTTCTGATTTTTCTGTTTCACATTTTCCTTTAGGAATCGCTAAAATTGTCTTCAATAATTAAATATTAATATTATGTAATAAAATTCAAACCTTGGTCATTATAATGGTCAATCCATATTTTAAATATAACTGTGGAAATCCGGAGCAGATAATCATCGGGACGAAAATACTTGGAGCGGCGCGAAAATTACCTTGATGAATTTATCTCCAATATTGGAATAAATACCTCGATCTATTTATTTTCGCAATATTTTTCTGTTTACCAGATAATGTATCTTATATGTATTTACGTATTTGAAGTTTATATTATCATTAGATGTTACCTCAGAATAAACAACTTTATCTAGGAAAAAAATATATTTATGCGAATATATATTATATTTTTATTATTTCTACACAAACCTGACTACACACCCTATACGAAAAACAACAATTACGGTGTTTATATAAATAATGACTTTCATACTACATTCAAAACTCAAATATTTTCATTTATCAACGCATTCGTAGACAATTATTTAGTAAGCCATCGTAGATGCCATAATCATGTAATGACAGTTGACAACAGTGTTATTAGCGCATTCTGATTTTGTTGTCTGTACAGTTTTCATATCTTAAAGCCTAAAATCGCATTGCAAAACATTGCAGCTTGGATGGTATTAGAATGGTCTCCTGAGCATGATGAGCAAGTTCAGTCATAAAAAGAAAAGGTCTCCGGAGCACGGTGGGTAAGTTCAGTCATAAAGAGAAAAGTCCTTTGGAGTACGATCGGCATGCTACTCGTTAATTACCCTGTAAACAATAATTTGGAGTGTAATAATAATAATAATAATGTTTATTTCAGCTGGACAGAGCTGTGTGTGCAATGCTCTGCCTGCCATAAAAGTTGACATTTAAGTTAATACATAAAAATAAAATTAATAAAGAAATAAATAAAAATAATAAATAAAAAATCAATACATTGATGTGCACATTAGGACTTTATGGTGGCTTGAGTGAAATTCTCCATCTCCGGTGTAGAGGCGCTCCCTGCCACTGGGCAACGGCCTGGACAAGAGTGTTGTCCGATCTCTGGTAGCGCTGACTCGTCCCGGCTATTCTGTGGCGCATCAAAGCAGCGAACCCATGCACCCTTCCTTCGGTGAACATCTGTGAGGCGCTGCATCGCCAGGGGAGGCCAAATAGGGCTCTGTATGCGTGGTTGTACTGTACTCAGAGTGTGTTCATGACGCCTTGTGTGTATGTCGTCCATAGCTCGCTAGTGTAGAAGCTCATACAATATGTTTGGAAAAGTTGCTTCTTCACCGGAGGACTGCATTTGTTGAATCTCCTGGCAAGCATGTTAGCTCGCACACTCAGTACTCTTCTTTGACGTTCTATGTCTTTTTTATCATTTAGGTCATCGGTGATGACATGCCCCAAATATTTGATTTCGCTGCAAATTGTCAGGTTGGCCCCGCCGAGACGTACGGGTGGAATGACACTGAGACCAGTATTTGCTTTAAATATCAGCAGGGATGACTTTTTAGCATTGTACATCAGCCCATGACTGTCAACGTAAGCTTCGCATATTGCCAGAAGTTTTCTCATCGCTCTTATCGATGGAGCTAGTATGACCATGTCGTCTGCATAGCTAATATTGTTCATACATACACCGGCAATATGGCATCCGATTCTTGTCGTATTTAGTGTTTTACTAAGTTCATCCATATACACGTTGAAAAGCACTGGGGACATTGAGCCTCCTTGTCTAACGCCGCACTTTAATTTGGCTGCTTCTGATAGGCTTTCATTCCATCTGACAAAGTTTTCCTGTTGGTTGTACCATGTTCTCAATATATTAACAATTTGTGGTGGAACTTGTCTTTCGGTCAGTTTTTTCCACAACGCATTATGACAAACCCTGTCAAAGGCTTTGCTTAAGTCTAGGAAGCATGCGTACACCGTTGTTTTTCTGGCTTTATAGTATTCGATTGTTTGTTTCATGCTATATATGGCCGTATCAGTAGAGCATCCAGCTTTGAAGCCCATTTGAGAGTCCTCTGTATTGAGCTTGTCTTCCGTTAAATTTAAGATGACCTTTTCGAAGATTCTTGCAATTATTGTGGCAAGAGATATGGGTCTGTAATTAACAGATGATGTCAAGTTCAACTGGCGGCTTTTTGGGATCGGTATTATTATTGTTTTGTACAGCTCTTTCAGAATGTGTCCGAGGCCGATCATGGCAGTGAAGAGAGAGGCAAGCAGTATTGTTAAATACTCCCCCGCATGCTTTACATGTTCTACGACTAGTCCATCGTGACCTGCAGATATACCTCCTGCCATGTTGCGTATTGCTCGCTGGATCATCTCAGGTAATATGACGATGGACGGCTGTTGTTCTGGTTGATGCGTTGTTGTCTCAATCTCTTTAACCATTATTTGCGGTTGATCTGGTGCGGAGCACAATGTATTTCTGAAAACTTCAGCAATATCTTTATTTACAGATTTTCCATCAATCTGGCTCGGTGCGGTGTATTTCGCTTTCAATACGGCATTGGTTTTATTCCAGAAAGATGAAAAATTCTTGCATTCAAAGCTGTTCGCTATTTTGTCCATTTTGTTCTGCTCAAAGCTTCTTTGACAATTCTTATATTTTTTCTTAAAAAGCAATCTGGTTTCTTTTCTCGCTTCCATGATGGGACCTTCAGTAGGTCGTCCATTCTGCAGCCAATTTATATGTGCATTTCTAGACGCTTCATAATATAAGGCAACCTGCTCATTCCAACCCGCTGTAGCCTTCCATTTTCTCCCATTTTTTGGCCTTCTCCCTATGTTAAACGCAGATATAGCTGAGTTACTCAATCCTTGTACAATGTTTTTGTATAGGTCATCGATTTGGGCTACATTCATCGTGGTGCTGTCATAAGTTTCTGTGTTGGTTCCATAAATTATCTGAAGTTGACCTATTGTAAATTGGGCATACCTGGAGTAGGACTGCACTTCTACATGACTTTTGGGCCACCATCGACACGGATCATCTACTTTTGTGTGACTTGCGGTATATGTGGGTAACCCATTAGTTCTTAGAGTGGTGTGCATTGGTCTATGATCAGACCAGTCGGACTTGTAGTCAATATACATATTTTCTATTGTATTGAGTACTGCCTGAGTCACTAGACAGTGGTCGAGCCACTTCGTGGTATTATGTGCATCGCTTACGTATGTGTAGGAGTCGAGCGGGAGTATGTCAACATCCGCAATTTGTAGGTTATATTCGGAGCAGAATGATTTAAGCTCACGTCTAAATGGCGAATTCATGTCGGCATTAAAGTCTCCCAGAATAATACAATTAGGGTTGTCTCTTTCCTCAATTATCGTGTGCATTTTTGATAGACAGGATAAATATTCCGGTAAATTATCAGTGTTGTCCACTGGCATGTATACACTCATGACAAGTAATGTTCCAGTGTTGAGTGTGATATCAATCGCTATTATCCTGGGAGTTTCACAGTGGATTAATGAATAATGAATTGTCCCATTTTAATAAGTGTATGTGATAATAAAGGTTCCACGATAACTCAACACAATGACACACCTTTAAAAAGTTATTAAAAGCGATGAAAAAAAACTAACCTACGTGACCTTTTTAACCTAGTTTTTGTTTCATCACATTTCATGACTTTATATCACTTTTTAAAGGTGCATTGAATAGTCCGGCTATCGATAATAAAATACAATATCGATTCCATGACAGAACAAAACTTTGTGAAAAGTGATGAACAAAAAACCCTACCAAGCCTAACCAATTATTTTATCATGTTCTGTTTTGTCACTGTTCTGTTTTATCTGGTTACCATAATAAAGGGTCCGGGTTTCCGTCTATGTAACTTTGTATACATTTTAGTTGGTGGACTGCAGTCACTTCTGGTGCAACTATGCCGACCAGACTACCCAGGATCAGTTGGAATGGCTGCATCACTGCCTTCAAAAGCCTCTGCCCCCCCTGAGCGCCCCCACGTTGGGGCAGTTGTGCGCCGCTCCTCTCTCCGTCGCCGATGGGGGCCCCTACTTCTATCACCGAGCCCAAATCACCAAGATCAACCGTGATAATTTAGTTTGGGTAATTAAACCTCCATCTTTCTTGTCCTTTTCATACAATGAACAGATAATTCCCAGAAGTGCAATCTGTGGAATTTAATGTTAACAGTGGCACCAATGTACTTAAGATTTTGACTTGTGTGTCCAGACCAAAGGTCCAAATCTTTAATTTAAACGTCAATTCAATAAATAAAACTTCACTTTCTTATACTGTCAATAATTTCCATTACACTCAGGCGATGGCTACCCAAAGTTGGATAGTAAAGCTAATGAACTTGAGCCATAACTACCCAAATTTTGGTGATTTTTATAAATTACAGTGAAACTCGTTTAAGAATTTCCCACTTAACAAGTTATCACTTTTAAGAAGTTTTGTTTTTCAGTCCCTTGAAATTCCATACAAAAAACTTCAAAACATACTATTTTTCCCACAAAAGGATTTTTCGCTAAAACCACTTCCCTCCTCAGAAATTTAAAAAAATTGTCAGTGAATCCATCACAAACGAAAACTGGTAGTGAAATATACCTAAAAAGGTTCCTATTTTACTGAAAGTCATAAAATTTATCACTTCGTTATTATTGTCTGCATCCCATTTAAGAGGTTTTAGAAGTTCGGCAGTAAAAAAAACCATTCTAAACCAAAACCAATGTCACAACATAAGTAAGTACCTGAAATGAATATTTTTCAACAGTCATAAAACGTACAACTTTGTTGAAGCACATTGCGCAAGTTACAAAGTGCCAACTCGAGTAGTTTGTGTTTACTATGATTGAAAAAATACAAAAATATTGATGTTGTTGGAGCCGGAAACAATAAAATATTTTTAATAATTTTACCCAAAATTTAAAAATACATAATACAAATAACTATGTGTACAATGCTAGAAAAAAATCTTCATTTAAAAAATTGCCAAATATGGATCCCATTTAAGAAGTTTATTTTGTCCCATCCCTTGGAAAACTTCTTAACCTGTTAACCGGGCGGGACGTATAAATACGTCAAACGTAAACAGTATCGGGTACGGGTAGGACGTATGAATACGTCCTTGAAATATATGTTGCGCCCTGGAACGAGCATATTTCCGAGCATATCACACGGAAATTGAGTTTTTAATTTTTAAATATTTTAATTTCAATGTTTCTCTTTTATCTGTGTGCTTTTATTTATTGTTCTGTAATTATAACCTTTTTTATATTTTTTGTAATCTTTATAATTGTTTGTAAATATTCTATTTTTTTAATTCGATGTTTTCACTTTTCTTGATGCATAAATAAAAAAAAATAAAACTATGAAATTACGTCCACCGGGCGTGACGTATTGATACGTCCTAGTGAAGGAGTTCGCGTCCATTATATGCTGCATAATTCAAAACTGAACTCCCCGGTTAACAGGTTAAGAGAGTTTTACTGTAAATTTTACAATCGGCTTATAATATGTTTAGTCGCTAGCATGATTAACATTAAATATTCTTTCACAGATTTAAACGATTTTCTCCTTTGCTAAACTTTAATATATTTTGTTAATGAAATCATAACAGTTGTCGTTGACTTTTTTGTTTATGATTTTAATGTATTAACACCTTTTTGATAACTTTTTGTATGATATTCATTTCTCTAATAGTGTTTTGTTAATCCAATTAATTAGGTGTTCTTCATTGACATTGGTTTTAATCGCCTCATCCCAATGAATGCATTAAAAGCTCTGGACCCTCAAAGTGACCTGCTCACTAAAATAAAGGCATTGGCGTTTAAGTGCGTTCTGACCGAAACTGCCCCATCCATAGTCAAAGACCAGAGAGCTATATGGACCGAAGCAGCTTTTAGAAGATTTGTTCAATTGACTAAAAACAAGAGACTACTTGGAAAGGTTTGTAGAATTAATTGTCATCTTTACAGCTGAGTTTGCAATGGGTTTAGAGTAAAACCCGCAAGTGGGTTCCTGCTATAAATAATAGATACAAATGGAGATGGAGATATAATACAGTAGAACCCCGTTAATTCGAACCCCGATAATTCGAAAAAACGCGTAATTCGAAATTTTCGCCAAAAAAATTTCCGCAGAAAAATTTTTTCATACAAAATTTTTTTTAATTCGAAATTCGTTAATTCGAAATTTATGTTTGTCCGCGCACGAAAATTTGTTCGTGTAATTCGAAAAAATTTGATTTTTGCGAAAATAAATCATAATATTTCGTAAATCTGAATATAAAAGTCAGCCGTGGCGGTAAAGCGCCGAAAAATGTATTTTTACGTGGTTATACATCGTCCTAATTAGTATTATTATTTTGTAAATCTGAATCGATTTACAACTGGAATGTTGTATTTTTTCAAATTTATTTCGAAAATCCGAGTTTGAAGGGCCGAGAAAATACGTTTTACGCGGATATATGTCGTAGTTTTACGAGTTTACACCAAATATCTGTATTTAAAGGGTCGGCCGCGACGAAACTCGGCCGCGAAATTTCGATTTACGCGTAAATGTATCGTATATTTACGAATTTATTTCGAATATTTGAATTTAAATGGCCCGCTACGACGGAAATCGGCCGCGAAATCTCGATTTACGCGTAAATATATCGTATTTTTACGAATTTATTTCGAATATCTTAATTTTAAAGGGCCCGCCGCGACGGAAATCGGACGCGAAATTTCTATTTACGCAGAAATATATCGTATTTTTACTAACTTTACTTCGAATATCCGAGTTAAAAAATACGGTGCGACGGAAATCGGCAGAAAAATTTAGATTCACGCCGAAATATGACATTTTTACGAATTTACTTCAAATATCTGAACTTAAAAGGCCGGCCGCGACGAAAAACTGCCGATAAAATTCGATTTACGCGGAAATATGACATTTTTACGAATTTACTTCAAATATCTGAACTTAAAAGGCCGGCCGCGACGAAAAACTGCCGATAAAATTCGATTTACGCGGAAATAATTCATATTTTTACGAATTTACATCAAATATCTTAATTTAAAGGGTCGGCCGCGACGGAAATCGGCCGCGCATTCTCGATTTACTCGGAAATATATCGTATTTTTGCGAATTTATTTCGAATATCTGCATTTCAAGAGCCGGCCGCGACGGAATACGGCCGCGAATTCTCGTTTAACGCGGAAATATATCGTATTTTTACGAATTTAAATTCAGATATTTGAAATAAAGGGCCGGCCGCGACGGAAAATTACCGCGAAATCTCGATTTACGCGGAAATATATCGTATTTTTACGAATATTTCAATTTAAAGGGTAGGCCGCGATCGAAATCGGCAGCGAAATCTCGATTTACGCGTAAATATACAGCATTTTTACGAATTTATTGCGAATATCTGAATTTAAAGGGCCCGCTGCTACGGTAATCGGCCGCGAAAATAAAGAAATAATTGGTATTAATACGAATTTACAACTAAAATACCACCCGCATTTGAAGAGGCGGCCGAGAAAATCGATTTTCGGCGTATTTTTTTTTCATAAAATTTGAATTACGTGGGAATTCGTTAATTCGAAATTTGATTTTTGATGTCCGGTGGATTTCGAATTAACGAGGTTCTACTGTAATAATGATTGGATTATTTGTATAGCGCCGTTTTCGTGAGAAAATCACCTCAAGGGCTCTTAACAAACTTAATTTATGCATTTAATTTATCA
The DNA here is from genome assembly GCA_026573805.1 of Hesperophylax magnus. Classification (NCBI taxonomy): domain Eukaryota; kingdom Metazoa; phylum Arthropoda; class Insecta; order Trichoptera; family Limnephilidae; genus Hesperophylax; species Hesperophylax magnus. The sequence goes on along the minus strand of JAIUSX010000091.1, from coordinate 4,620,246 downwards.
CTTAGACTTATAACTTATTACTTTTGGCTTATAACTAATATTAATGTTGAGTGATTTACAACTAAGACTTTTATCTAATGACCTAAAACTATACATACATGTATTTTTATGACCGATTGGGTATTTGCACAATACCACTATAATGTGACTCACAACTACGGCTTAAACTAGAGATTTACAACTAACATGCATATTTACGTTTATGCCCGTGTCAGTGGTAAGGTATAAAATATTACAAAAATTGTTTAAACATAATAAATGGTTATTACATTAAAGTGGGTAGTCAAGGAGAAAAATCCCCTGGACTGGCAAGGAAGCGTGCCGACTATCAAAGCGGCGTACCCAATTAATGTTATGCATTTGGTCTGTAGGTAGAAAAAAAAATCTCAAGTATAAAAAAGCAGCTTAACCCCTCAGGCCTCTGGCATATTTTGTCAGACTATTTCCGTTTTGCAATAAAATCCAAATATGGAATATTTCTAAACATATCCGAAAACTAAAAACTGTTTTTGAAAGGTGATAAAATACGGTATCAAATTTTATTATTAGAAATAAACATAATTTTTGAAATATTAAAATTTTGAATGAAAAAGCATTTCGTAAAAAAGTTTTTAAAATGTTTCGCCTTTCGTTTTTTAATTAATTACTTATGACGATAGAAAAAAAACTCACACATATATAAACAGTTAATTTAACAAATGTATTATAAACCTTACTGTAATCTCACTCTTTTGTCCTTTCAGATAAAAATAAATAGTAAAAAATTCACATTTTCATAAATTTTTCTCAAATTGTTTTCGGAAACTTTGGTATAGAGGTGTACATTTTTTCCGTGGTTAACTTTTAGATTTGAATATAAAGCATGGTGTTTTCTCTTTCTAACACCGTATAGATCATAATGATTTGTATGAGACCTATATGAGTTGTTCCCAAAAAGGAACAAATTGACCTGAGTGGTAAAGGGAAAGGCGCTACTTTGCGTAGACGCGATTAGCAGTAGTGTAGGTGAACGAGACTGGCGATACTTTTGTGCATACTAATGATGATTTATGGCCCATCTCCCTTGTTTCTAATAGTTTTGCATAAATATATATAATATATATTCCCCGGTTGTTTTATCTTCCTCCATTTGTTCTGTCTGTTCAATCTGTTGACTTTAATAAATAAACTGTTTAGCTATTCGTTTTTTTTTTTTTCAGGTGTACTCAGTAGCCATGGGTGTCGTGTCACTCGAGTTAATTAGTGACAATGTGAGTGTGAACAAAACTTTGGTTAAGGAAGGTTTTGCCCAAGAAGTAGAAGAAAGCTACATTTCCAGGGTATGTTTAAATTTATAGATTTGAAATAAGATAAGTATTATTAAATTTAACCTCTGCCATAAAATAAGCGATTGTTTAATCATTTCAGCTAAACAGAGATATTAGAGATACGGCTGAAAATCTTCAACCGATTCAAAAGAACGCTTTAAACAAACAGCAGAGAAAGGAATACAGCTCCACTGTAGCTGTGATCATAGATCCACCGGATGTCAAAGACTGCAATAGAGAAATCACCTTGAAAGGACCGTTCAGGTAAATCATACATAAAATATAATGAAAACCACATACATAAGAATTCCCGCAAATATATTTAGTACATGAATAACTTGGACTGACAATGTGAAATGCCCATCTCGTGCACAACCCCACTGAGAGACGGCCTGGATTATCACTGCCTCATAAAATCTGGTTTGCCATCAATAGGATAAGGTCCTCCCACAGCCACTGTGCCCACGTGATGCACAGGTGGGGCCTTGAAGAGTCGGCGATGTATGAATGATAGACTGGCTTACTAACCTAGTTGTTCCCATCTGACTCTCACACCATACGAAAGAAGAAAAAGATGTACATGGATGCTTTTGTCATCAATCTTATTCTGAAAATTATTAATAATAATTCTTTGTGTTTTTTCCAGTCCTCTTGAAACCAGTCCGCTAAACTTGATGTATGCAGGAAAAGACAAGTCATCACACATTGAATGGAGTTCTGTTAATTCTGTTCTTCTAACTACAGATCCTCAAGACCTTAACGACAGGTACGCTGGAATTTCATCCTTTTCCTAACAACCGTTGATCGAAGATTAGATTTGAATGATGTTAGTGTATGCATTATGTCAGGTTCAATATTTGATTTCTTATTAAATCTGGTGAAAATTTCATTTCGCTAAAAACCTCGTAATGTGAATTGAATGACACACAGTCCACAAATCGCCATTTCTTTAAAAATTAAAAATATGTACTACTGCAAAGTCCACTCATAAGAAGTTTTCAAGCTTAACCTTTAGGACACATAGATTGACTAAAGTCGCATTGAACCCTTAAATTCATTATCACGGTCTGTTTAAAATATTACCATTGAAGGCATCCAACGCTTTAAATATCATTAGTCAACATAAAATATGCGCTTTTTGTAGGATTTATGTTGCATTTAAAAAAAAAAAAAAATTATATGAACACCGCACAAGGGTCCCAACCGTCTGGAGCCAGTGAGACTATGGCCCCAATACATACCCCAATATGGGGTATGTTGTGAGGCTGAAGGTTGTGGGGAGGGGAAGGAGATGGAGAAGAGGAAGGTGGGGGAGTACTTGGCTAGTATGATCTGATCACCAAACTTACTTGCAGTGCCCTCTCCTATCATAGTTTGGTTATTTCAAGGCAATCTTCATTACGCAGGCTGTAGCTTGGACTAACACTGCCAAACTGCACTATCGGAAATCAGGAAAGTTATTGCATATCCCCACAATGCTTTTATTTTCTGGCCCCATGAAAACCTTTATAGAAGAGTTTCTCTGTACTTCTTCTTTCATTGTCGCCTCAGTACTAATTTCCCTGATGAACAAGGCTCTTCCATTCTCTGCAGTCCTGTACTGCATGCTAGCCATGGCCACCGATGTTCCGGGTGCCTACTTCTCCTGTCTTTCACTTTTCCAGTGATCACTAGTTTCTCCAGGTTCGTGTTCTCAGGTTATTGAGAAACGTGTCCAATATCATAGGATATGCTGTAAACAGACAGTTGAAGCCTGGTTTGGATGCATAGCTCTTCCAGAATAGATATACAGTAGAACCTCGTTAATTCGAAATCCAGCGGACATCAAAAATCAAATTTCGAATTAATGAATTCCCACGTAATTCGAATTTTTATGAAAAAAAAAAAAATACGCCGAAAATCGATTTTCTCGGCCGCCTCTTCGAATCCAGGTGGTATTTTAGCTGTAAATTCGTATTAATACCAATTATTTCTTTATTTTCGCGGCCGATTACCGTAGCGGCGGGCCCTTTAAATTCAGATATTCGCAATAAATTCGTAAAAATGCTATATATTTACGCTTAAATCTAGATTTCGTTGCCGATTTCGGTCGCGGCCTACCATTATATTGAGATATTCGTAAAAATACGATATATTTCCGCTTAAATCGAGATTCGCGGTAATTTTCCATCGCGGCCGTCCCTTTATTTCAAATATCTGAATTTAAATTCGTTAAAATATATTTCCGCGTAAAACGAGAATTCGCGGCCGCATTCCGTCGCGGCCGGCTCTTTAAATGCAGATTTATGAAATAAATTCGCAAAAATACGATATATTTCCGTGTAAATCGAGAATGCGCAGCCGATTTCCGTCGCGGTCGACCCTTTAAATTCAGATATTTGATGTAAATTCGTAAAAATATGAAATATTTCCGCGTAAATCGAATTTTATCGGCCGCTTTTCGTCGCGGCCGGCCTTTTAAGTTCAGATATTTGAAGTAAATTCGTAAAAATATGTCATATTTCGGCGTGAATCGAGAATTCGCGGCCGTATTCCATCGCGCCGTATTTTTTAACTCGGATATTCGAAGTAAAGTTAGTAAAAATACGATATATTTCCGCGTAAATTGTAATTTCGCGTCTGATTTCCGTCGCGGCGGGCCCTTTAAAATTCAGATATTCGAATCGTAAAAATACGATATATTTACGCGTAAATCGAAATTTCGCGGCCGAGTTTCGTCGCGGCCGACCCTTTTAATTCAGATATTTGGTGTAAACTCGTAAAACTACGACATATATCCGCGTAAAACGTATTTTCTCGGCCCTTCAAAGTCGGATATTCAAAATAAAATAAGAAAAAGTACTACATTCCAGTGTAAAGCGATTCAGATTTACAAATAATAATACTAATTAGGACAATGCATAACCACGTAAAAATACATTTTTCGGCGTTTTACGGCCACGGCTGACTTTTAGATTCAGATTTACGAAATATTATGATTTATTTTCGCAAAAATCAAATTTTTTCGAATTACACGAACAAATTTTCGTGCACGGACAAAAATAAATTTCGAATTACGAATTAACGAATTTCGAATTAAAAAAAATTTTGTAAGAAAAAAATTTTCTGCGGAAATTTTATGGCGAAAATTTCGAATTATCGGGGTTCGAATTAACGGGGTTCTACTGTATTAGTGCACTTGGCTATCCATGGAATCCTGAGTATTTTCTCTGTATTATTTGGCTATCCATCTTTTGCACAGGCTCCTCGTGGCTGCGTCCATCGACCAGTCATCCAGCGGCGGCAACCTCACCCTCCGCCACACGACTATGATGCCCAACATCCGCGGCCTGCCAAGCCTCGTGGCGCTGATATTCAGCCCGCGGGCGGAGCTGAAGCCAGACGCCACCCTATGCCACTACACGGCTATCCTGTGCGGCCTGGGCCACGTGGACGGCAGTCCACTCTACCCTGAACAGGACATCCTGGTGCCCATCGACTTTGAACTAGACAGGGTGGACCTGCAGAATGTAAGTTGCCCAATCAAATTTCAATGCTTTACCATGTCATGACCCCAAAGCAACATCAAGGATATCTTGTTGACCCTTGCTGCAAGTCGCATCTATTGATGATTTAAATGCTTTCATCCTAATACTGACATCTCTGAAGAAATTTTTGCACTAATATTTAGTTTGGGGCGAAGGTAAAATAGTTCTATATATTTTCAGTTCCATGATAACTCAACACAGTGACAATTCAACACACTTTTAAAAAGTAATATAAAGTTATTAGAATCAATGAAAAAAAAATTTCACCGTATTTTCAATTGACAAATTAGGACACTGCCTCACAGATCGGTAAGGAATCAACATAAGCGAGATGAAAGAGAAAAAAGAGATTTATTGTAGTAAACAAAACTTTATTTTTTACAGGTTGATTTTTAAAAATTAAATTGATATTTCAAAACTCCCATAGCGTATTTACACCCTGAACTGAAAATTGTAGCGTTGACCCAGAAATTCACATGTATTGAACTTTTTTTTTCTAGGTCAACAAGCTACGTTATTACATGGATCTGGTGTTATTCACTGAAGAAGGACAAGAATCTCCGATGAATGAACCGGATGTTTTAGGCACTACCAAAAAAATTAAATCCCTCTTCGAAAGGTAAGAATATATAATATTAATAATAACAATAATAAATCATTTTATTGATTAATATGTACAATTGAGTCCTAATGAAGAAAAATGGCTGTTAAACATTTCATTTGAATATAGTGAGCATATGCACGTTGAGAGCATTGAAAGTCAAATAAATTTATGTGTCAACGGTAATTATTTATGTGTTATACTTAGGCGGCCTCCGTGGTCGAGGAGTAAAGCTCTCGACTAGCAAGCCAGAGGCCGCGGGTTCAAATTCCGGCGTGCGCAAGTAAATTCTATTTGATTAATTTGTGTTATTTCACAAATTAAAAAATAATATATAGTACATTTGCAGCTTGTTCCAGAGTAGAAGATACTCTTAGTATCACCCTGACGTAAGACCACCATTCAGAATTTAAAACGTAGCTTGAAATGGCTTAAGCCGTGTTTGGTGACCAGATCTGAATACCCAGATACTTCCACGCCTTCCTTTTCCCCATCTCCTTCCCCTCCACACTACCTTAACACATTGTTGTCGAGACACGGCATTCGCTGTTTTTCGCGGACTGTCGGTCAACTGCGGGACACGGCAAATGCCGTTTTTGTCGACTGTCGGTTTTCGGCGGGAAACGGCATTATACGGGTTTGTTATCAGCGTGAAATAAAACGCCTTGAAGGGTAATTTGCTACCTGGGTGCTAGACGACACTCTGTCGACGTTATTTGAGATGCCTTGTCTGGATTGGCTAGTGTGCCGCTTGTAAAGGCGTCGCCAGAAATCTACAGTTTTTATGCAATCTCAATCTCCAGTTTAGTTTAAGTCATTTCACGTATTGGACTATTTTTCATACCGCTCGCACTGTTTTGTTTACTGTTTGGTATTTTATTATTTGAATATATTATCATTGTATAGGACTTTATCCCTACAAAAATGTCTTTACAAGCCAATGATACATGCACTTATGGTGTGTGATGGATTATCAACATATGAAGTGTACTGATTCCTTGAAAGAATATATACTATCATTCATAAGTGGAATGGGCTCTTCAATTAGGCGAGGCAACTGCAAAAGACTCTTTTTTGACAAGAAGCAATTGAACATATGAGTTATTGAGTGTTCGCCTTCGGCCTTAGGCGACACTGTTCAATATTTGCGCGATCAGATTTCACACATCCTGCTATTGTAAAATTGTGGGCATGGCAAATATATATTATTATTGATTATTAGAGACCGGATTATATGCAACAAAAATAGCCCAAAATATGCATGCAAATATGCAATAAAAATAGCTAAAATATGCACGAAAATCCATAAAAAGGGTCAAAATATGCAACATGAAATAATACAGGAAGTCGTATTTTTACATATTTTTTTTTATTTTAGTAAGCTATTAGTTCTCAAGGATAACAATTACATTTTCGAAAATATCAATTATAAAATGAATTTAACAATAAAATTTAGAATTTACCTTTAAAAACGTATATGACTAAGTACTGTTCTAAATGTTCTGTAGACAAATTGTGTCTACGATCGCTTAATATATTTTTGTAAGCGGAAAAGGAACGTTCTACGTCTACTGATGTAGCTGGACAGAATTTAAATTTGGGTCCGATTTTTGAACTTATTGTTCCGGGCAAAATTTCACCTGCCCCGTTGATGAAGTTATCAATTTGGCACAAAGGTTCAAACCCTGGGTTATTATTCATTATGTTTTAAAAATTTTCTTTGAGTTTACTCGGGAATAGCTTTGGCAACGAGGAATTCATAAGGCGAATTTCCTTCATAACCTGAATAGATGCATTCAACGCCAATCCATGAGTTTCAAGCGTTTTTATACTTGCAGGTATGTAGGCGAAATGAGTGGTAATCATAGCTAGGTTTTTTTTAATACTGGCGTCGTCAAACGATTCTTTGAACTGAAAAACTGCCAAAGCCTCTGGACTATCGAAGTCATTGATAACACCCTTGATGGCTTCAAAATGTTCATGGTAAAACATCGCAGCTTCGATCCATGTACCCCAACGTGTTATTACTGGCTCAGGAGGTAAAGGGATATTTGGCAGTTTTTCTTTGTAGGCCTTTATACGAGCAGGCGCCTTAAGAAACACTTTCTTTGCTGATGAAATCAGGTTATTTACATTCGCAAACGTGGATCTCACTTCTTCGGCGAGTCTGTGAATTCCGTGAGCAAAACACGTCACATGAATCAAATTGGGATAAAATACTTGGAGGGCTTTGCCTGCTTTGATCATATAGGGGGCAGCATCTGAAAGCAACACATACACATTTTCATCCGCAGAAGATTCAGGAAATATTTTTTTATACCCTCATTCACAAATCTGGCGATCGTAGAATGATTTGCCTTTTCAAGTTCTCTGCAGGCCACCAAATAAAAAAGGTGAAGGTTCAAGTTTTAATGCACTAACAATCAAATTTGCAATGTAACGGCCGCAAGTGTCGGTGGTTTCGTCAGCTGAAATCCATATGATGTTATCCTTGAGTTCATTGCGTATTTCTTCCAGCACATGTAGATAAATTGATGGCATGTAATTTTTACGTAAAGTAGATTCATCCGGTATATTTTGATTTATGCAATATTTTCTGAGAAAATCCTTCAAGGCAGGATTTGTCAGTTTGTATAGAGGGATATTGCTTGCAAGAAATGCTTCACATAGATCCATGCTAAAGTGATTTTGTTGTTTACCTTTGGAGGTTACTTCACTGTTACTGCTACTTGCCACTGTAAAAACTTGTTGTCGTGGGCCCTTCTTCTGCACTCCTGCGATATGAATACTGGTTTTGACATGCTGGTCTATTTGGAACTTTTTTGTGCTAGAAATGTTTTTCTCGCAAACTCGGCAGTATAAAACTTTTCCGTCGTATGTAAATATTGCAGGATATTCAGCTATCCACGTATGGGCACTTTTTTATCAGGGGGCATGGTTCACTTTCACAATGTACAACTTCGTGCAAACCAACAAAACACTAGACGAAACTCTAAAGAACAGCGCGTGCGACCAGTCAAAAACAAAATTCACAATTCACTGAATTACCATAAAAATATACCAAATCACCCCTCATACGAATGAATGAATTGTTTTCGGCAATTAGCCGAATTAAATATGCAAGATCGCGAAATAAAGAAGCGTAAATATGCAAGATCTCAAATTATTTGCTAAAATATGCAACTACCGCTGAAAAGGGTCTAAATATGCATTTGCATATGCAAATATGCAAATGCATATAATCCGGTCTCTATTGATTATATAACTATATGATATAAATAAACATGTTACCTTTTACATGGAATTTTCAAATATTGAATATTGAATGCTATTTACTGAATTAATATCAGGTTTTTACATTCAGCTTTGAAATGTGGTGAAATTATGATGTAATCAAAGCAATTATAATTTATTTTTGATGATCAAATGTCATATATGATTTCTTTGAAAATTTCAATCGAAAATATTATTTGGTTTAGAAATTGTATCAATTTTAAGAAAGCGATATATTTTTGCGCTAATCGCGAAAAACACCCGCTATAGGCTAGAGTCTATTGTTTGAAGCGCCCGACTACAATGTGTTAACATACCCTAATTGGGGATGCCATAGTCTCACTAGCTTCTGATGGTTGGGAGCAGTTGGGACACTCAGATATTTCAACTTCTAGATTAATACGTTTTATGTAATGGTGGTGATAATGCTGATTATATTGGAAATGCTAGTATTCTGAAGATGATGGTGAAATTGGAGATGATGGTGATTATGCCAGTAATTTTAGAAATGATAATGATTGTAACATTGGAAACGATGATGGTGGAATGATGCTAATAAAGATTATGGAAACATTGAGATTCAGATTGTTAATGATAGTATCGGTGATGATGATGATGATGTTGATGATAATGATAGTGGTAATCGTGATAATGATGATGGTGATGACAAAGATGATGCTGACAGTGCAGTAATTCCCCCCGCAGCTTGATGACGCGTAGCCGGCGATGGCGCGAGCCCACTGCAGTGTCGCGGCCGTGGCAGTGGGGAGCCAACTACGACGTGGACGAGGCCGAGGCCACCAACTTCATTGGAGAGCGCGCCATCTTTCCCCCCCATGACGCCCTCGAGCTTCGCACCATCTCGCCCCATCAGCTCATGGAGATGGCCGTGGAGAACCAGAAGGTGCACAGCGCTTGCAAGGGGTATGTAAACGAATACCACATAATCTAACATCCTTGTTTCGTTATTATTATTTACGATTGACCAGGTTTTATATAGTGGCAGTCTACTGACATTTTCCTATACTAGCTAATCGTTCATCTTTGTTCCGTAAATATTTATGATGGACTAGGTTTGACATTTTCCCGTTCTTCCAGGATGCTGCTGTGCGGGCCCACCACCCAAAGGGTGGAGTGTGCCCTGTGCCACACGGATGAGCTCACCCTGACCGCCATGAGGCTCCATCTCAGCTCCCGACTCCACAAGGAACGGGAGTTAGACCTACCCAGCCTGGATGAAGGACAAGACGACTAGTCATCATCTGGCAACGCTTTTTTTTATCTACTTAACTTTTTTTAAAGAAGGTGTTCTAATCGTCTTTTAGTTTTTTTTAAAAGCAAACTTATTTTACTGAGGGTAAGCTAAAATAATCATAAATTATCTGACTTCACTGTTGTTTCATTTACTAAAATACTGTTTTTTAATCCTTATTTTTTTTTGTTTGTTTCTGCAACAAATTCTGACCTTGATTTGTACATCTGTCTACTGTACACCCTAGTTATTATCTATGCACAGATTTATAAGAAAATACAATTAAACCCTCTTATAAGGTTCCCCTCAAAAGAAGTTTTAGTTATCAGTCCCTCGAAATTTTAATAAAACAATGGACTTTATTCCACATTATTTTTTCTGGTCTCTTAAAAAAAAAACCTTATACAGGGTGTCCGGGGGTAAAGTGCAGTAACTTCGTGGGGGGATTCTACATGATCGTAGGAGTAAAAAAGATAAATAACTTTTTCCGAAATTCCAATTTTTTATTTTTCATACAAAAAGACATACCTGCTAAAAAGCCATAGTGTAGGTGCAAACTTACCCAATAAATTCGCAAGTGTGAACGTGGCAACGTTGCATATTTGTGAGTGGCGCGTATCCATGGAAACCGCATGTGAATTGTAAACAATAACAACACAGAGTTCGCCGTATGTTTTGATATTTTACCAAATTCAAAAAGAGAACTGCACTAAAATCACGTTACACTTTTTATTATAAAAAATATTAATAACTCATTGAACACTTAACTAATTTCATCGCTTTTTACTAATAGGCCACTTGCATCATATTTTTCAATTTTTTTTCCGGTTAAGGAAAATATTCTAAGACATTCTGTATTATTATTATTTTTTTAATCGTATTTTTGAAACCCTGGGGATTTTTTGAAAATTTCAATCCGAAAAATCAGACCTTTTTTTATAAACCGGAAAGACGGGACATAATTTTATAGGTGAGAAAAAACAATGATTACATAGCCGAAAATCATTTAAAAAAAAGAACGTTTTCCACACGAATGACACAGCAGAATAACGAGGCATACCAAAAATATTACATCTCATAAATATTTTTTTCCTTGATCCATCTTTTTGATCATAAATCATTATAATGTACAACGTCTATATTAATAAATCCAATGTAATATACTTGTACTTGTAAATTATAATAATAATAAGAATATTATAAAATTTGATTTTGATAAAATCAGCACCATAACCATTATACCTCTAAAACACGTACCGACATCTAAATTGTACGGGGTTCTCTTCACATCTGTCAAAAATTCAAACCAAATGAAAAGTTCGCAGAGAACAAACAATAAATCTAGTGAACGAATTCAAAAATTCTTAGATAAATTAAATTTTCAAAGTTGTTTACTCCGCCCGTCAAATTTTGTGACACATTACATTCAAAGCACGATTTACTAATAGCGGGGGGTGCAGGAGGGGGTGCGGGGGACAGTTTACCAGCTGACCGACTGAATTCGGGTGCCGGGGGTAGCGGGGATTAGTTGCCGAGGGGGCGCGGGATGTAGATTTGGCAACGACGAAATTAATAATGCCGTCTAGGCACGTCGGAGAAATTTTTCGTTATTAGCTTAAAAGTACATCTAAAAGTTGGAATTTCAGAAAAAGTTATTTATCTTTTTTACTCCTACGATCACGTAGAATCACCTCCCGAAGTTACTGCACTTTACCACCGGACACCCTGTATGAGAGTTTTCTGTAATATAAATATAAAACAATAGAAGCTCTTTTTCGTTTTAGGGTTGACAATGATTTTAGTCTTACCCCTCATCTGTTTTTTTTATTTAGATTTAGATATTCTTTGCGAAATATGTAATTTTTTGTGTACTTGTCATCGGAGTGGGCAGTTCCCTATGTAATTTATGTGCCCTACGTAAATTTCAACCAGTTACTTACATTTGTAACGAAATCAGTTATGCTACTAAACTAGTGCACCCCAAAAATTACATTTAAGTTTTTTTTTTTTTTTCAGCAACGTTTTCTACTTTTTTTATTTCATAATTAAGTCGTAAACATTTTATATTTTAAGTCTTAATGATGTTGAGTTTTTCAAATAATATAATAAATATGATTAACGTACTTTTTTGTGATACTCGAAATAAAATATGTAAATATGGCGATGTATCTAATACATTTCTGCATAATCTTATGACAAATATATCTTGTTTTCTCATATGTATAAGTTTGTTGAAATGTTTTTGTTTGTTCATTAATAAATAATGTTAATGATAAAAATATCACCAGTTTCTCATTACCCATCAAGTTTTTATTTTACTTCGCATAGGTATATTGTATAGTGTTAACATTAAAAAAAAAATTACGAAGAATACCAACTGTCCAATAAAGGTGTACCACGAAATGTAAACAAAACGATATACATGCAAAAATAAAATAAGAGACAATAATGTGACAAAGTTAAGTTAAAACGAGAGATTCAAGAAATTTGGATGTTATTTTTATATTATCTAATGAAGCTGAAATAAATAATTGGCGAACAATGGTATCTCGAACATTAAAGGCCTCTATCGATTATAACAACCTGTGAAATATAAGTATTTATCACCGCAAAAAAAATATGAGAAACTGAGGTTCGGGACGTCAAATAAACCCAAGGAGGGCTCGGCAGTTTTAATTCAACAAACTAACAACCTGGGACCAAAACATCTCACAATAGCAAGAACCCCTTCCGTTGGTGACGGATATTGGTATAGGTATTTTCATGAAAACATTAATCGTGTTTAGCCTAGGTCAGGGATCGGCAGACCGCCAAGACTGCCATTTATGTATTTATTATTAATACTATATTGGAATGATAATATTTATACACGGTGTCCAGAAACATGTAGAACAAGTAGGAAACTTGTGAATCTACTTCACATTTGGAGTCAATTTTTTTGTATAACTTTTTTGATTTGAGCTTTCGTTTTCGAGTCAATCCCATAGATCCGGCTCCAAAAAGTATTTTAACCCTTAGTTGCCGAGAAAACTGAAGAAAGTAAAAAAAAAATAAAACCAGAGGGGTATGAATACAGAGTAGTATGCGAAATAGGATATTCTGGTTGTTGGTTGTTTGTTGTTATTGTTGGTTGTTTTCTTCAAGTTTTCAATGCGCTGTACTGCCGCGAACGTAGGCAACAAAATCCACATCCACTACTGAGCCCAGGCTCGTCAGATGCTGCCTGAGTTGTCAAACTGCGTTACGGTTCTTTACAGTTCTGCGTGTTGGTTTTGGGTCTGGGCACGGTGTTTTCGGTGTATTCATTTGTCATTCTTTGGACTTTTGTATTCTACACTTTCATGCTCGATTTTTATAATTCTGGTTGTACTTGCATATGCCTGCCTATGTCGCAACATTTTAATAATATACTAGCTTTTTGCCCGTTGCAGGCAACTAATGGGTAAAAATGTGGTGCGTGGTGTAGTATTTGAATGTAGATGAGGGAGGGTGTAGGACTACAAAATTTTATAAAAAGAAATGAATATTTTGAGAAAAAAAAGAGCCAAGGAGCTTACTGATCATTTTTTCACCGAGCCATTCGGATTCTGTGAGTCGAGACGCGTAATTTTATACCCATATCGTATGTACGGTTTTTGTCACCGACATTCTTCAAATGTTGTTATTTTGGAAAAAGAATTGCTCAATTAACACGCAAAATTTAAAAACTTTTATAAATGTAATATGTATTTTGGCATATAAATGAAACAATGAGTGTGTGACCACAAACGTATTAAAATATATGTATGTTTAAAAAGAAAAGGATATTTTGAGAAAAAAAAGTGCCAAGGAGCTTACTGATCATTTTTTCACCGAGCCGTTCGGATTCTGTAAGTCGAGACGCGTAATTTGATACCCATATCCGATGTACGGTTTTTGTCACCGACATTCTTCAAAAGTCCCAGCGAGTTTTATTTTGGAAAAAAACATCGCTCTATTATATTTTTATATTATATAAAAAAAAAATCTTCAAACTTAATATATTTAAAAAAAAAAATTACCAAAAAAATATATTCATAACGCAATTAGGTACCTACTCGTTAAAAAATAAAGAGATAAAAACTTAAAATATGAATGGCTCCCGGGGCGACGGTACCCATGCCTGCCTCCCAAATTTATTACAAACACTCAAACTGGAAAAATTTTTGATTAAAAAATGTTTATTTTACAAAACAATTAACAGCGCTTCACCCTATATAATTTGTGCGCTCCTGGTACAAATTTTAAATTTACGTGACGCTATTGATGTAGTTTTTCACTACGGGGCGACGGTACCCGTGCCAAATTATTTTTCCCCAACTTTATTTCGTTAATAATTAATAAATTTTATTTCGTTCAAAAGCATTATCGATTTTCAAAAGATTAGCCGTCAAAGTAAGTACCTACACAGATTTTATCGTTTCTTTGAAGTAACATCACTATGTAATAAAACATCTCTTCGGTGTTTGTCTATGATTGGCTGATTTCAGATTGACCAAAAGCCCGACTGTTGGCATTTTTTGTTAAAATAGCAAATGTCAAAACTTTAGCCGGTTATTGTGGGACATTTTGAACCGAGCGCCATATGTAGAACGGCCGATTAACGTTCCTAAACCTTCGGAGGATGAATTTTTTCGATAATTTTAACCTTAGACTGTGCCTTTTTGACGGAATTCTATCATTAGGTTGACCGTGTTGATTTTATAAAAAAATCGTACCACGTGGTTTCGTGTTGACCACGTGACTAATTTTTGTCCAATGATACCACTATGCAAAGAAAAACAATTTCACTTAAATTAAAAATCTTTCCCGATAAATGAGGAAATTCGTAATATTTATCGTGAAATTAAATTTTTTTTTTTCGTGATATTTAAAAAAAAATCAACGATACCTGATTAAATCAGACACGACGCTCGATCAAAATCAATCGTCTTTTTAATTTGCGTTAGAGTAATGCTTAAAACTAAACATTTTCGAGCAAAAAGGCGCAGGAATTTTTTTTTTAATGATTTCGCGTTCGGGGTGCGTTCGAAATTGAATAAAAATATAAACGGTGAAGGAAAAACAGTTTTACAGATCGATGGTGATCGATGAAAACGAAACATTGAGAAAATGCACCAAAATTTGGCCGTTTAGAAACCGTGCGTTTGGCAACACTCGCGGGGAATCGTCGATTCGAAGCTGTGCCAATTAAACTGCCGCAAATCAACTTTAGTGTTAGGCAATTTGTGTGTTGGGCAAACCTGGCGGCCGGAAAGAGTACTTCGCACTTTCGTAAGGCGCGCCGCGAGCGCTTCCAGTTTCCGCCAAATTTTTTTCGACAAATTACCCCGAACGAATAAATTAGAAAACATTTTCATACAAACTCTTACTGAATTTCGCCCAAAACGCGTCCCGCCATAGTGAACCTCGAGTCGAAGCGGCTCCGTGAGAGCGGCGGTCGATTTTCGCTCGCCAGGAATTCGGCAAAAAAACAATTGAATGGGACTTTTTTTCTGGCACGCCAAAACGAACCTCGAGTGTAAACGACTTAAGGGGGAGAGCGGTCGATTTTCGCCTAATTTTCCCCGAGCAAAAAAAACAAAGAAACTGAGTATTAATATATGTATTAAATTTTAGCACCTCATTCCAGAATTTAATCCCCCCTTCCTTATATCTCACAATATCCCAACTTAGCATCCCCCAAGTGGTGTTGACATAGCTCCACTGACTCCAAGCAGTTAGGTTGGGTTTTCCTCCTATTCTACATATTGAACATAGATATAAAATTAATAAACAATTATGATCTAGTTCACAAATACAACTGTAAACAAACTACATAATATTATTCAATAATTATCATTTTTGAAGCAAACGTTTTACGCATGAGAAGAGCTGTAGTTGGAGCAGTAAATTACAGGAAAGAGCAAGAAAACACAGTACAAAGTGATAAAATAAAAAATTTGAAAATGGACATAAAAAATACCGCAAATCATGTGTTTGGTGATCATAAAAATTGTGCATCGTGCTATTGCAAGCCGGAGAAGTATACTGATGATCCAAATTTAGTAAGCGATCTTCGAGATTGTGGAATATGGACTGATATCCAACAATTCTTATTGTCTCTAATAGCGAATGCAGAAAGTCTTATTATTGACGTGACAAATAACACTGTGGAGCAATTCAACAACGTTATCGCCAAATTTATAGGTGGAAAAAGGGTAAATTTTAATACAAGAGGATCTTACCAAGCAAGATGTTTTGGAGCAGTAGCTCAGTGGAATAGTGAATTGGCAACCCATTCAAGAATACAAAAGAAAATCCAAGGCCACAGTCCCGGCAAATACACGAAGCACTTTATAGAGAGAAAACGACGTTCGAAGGAGAATACACAAATGTGTCGAAAAAAAAAACTAAAGTATAATGAAAATACGACAGAAAAAAGAAAAAAAATTACAGGGCCCGATGAAAATTATGGTCAATTGGAATTAGAACCAGATATGTCACCTGAAATATTTGAAACGAAAAAAGAGGAATTTCTCAAAGAATTATCTTCAACGAATAAGGAAGAGCTCGAACGGAATACGGTAGGCCAAAGCAATAACAATCTGTGGGCAATTGAAAGACGTAAGCGGATAACGGCGTCTAACTTTGGAAAAATATATAAGCTTCGGCAAAAAACTTCAGTTACGGGAGTATTAAACTCTTTACTGTACTCACAATTCAAAGGAACTATGGCCACAAATTATGGAAAAGAAAATGAAAGCCTAGCAATAGAGCAATTTTCAAAAAAAACAAGTTTGCAGGTATCCGCTTGTGGGCTATTTATCGATAAAACCAAAAACTTTTTAGCGGCAAGTCCGGATGGCCTTATCGGTGAGGATTCTATAATTGAAATTAAATGCCCTTATAGTATAGCAAATATGTCACCAGAAGAGGGAATTGCACAAAAGATAATTGATTACTGTAAATTGGAAGACCATTCTTTAACATTAAAACGGAATCATAATTACTTCTACCAAGTACAAGGCCAGTTACATATTACTCGTCGTAATTATTGTTATTTTGTTGTGTGGAGTCCAAAAGGTTTGCTGTATGAAAAAATTAAGAGGGACGATGAAATCTGGCAAAAAATCGTTCCACTGTTAGAAAATTTCTACCACCAATGCCTTTTATCAGAAATAATTGACGGTCGCATACCAAGAAATTTACCGGCGAGGGAAAGGTCTGGACCATAAATTGTTATAAATTTCATTGTGTAGATGTTAAACAGTAATTTTTTTTACAATAAAGCGTTTAAAAACAAAAAATATTAGATCATTGAAGAAGATTGAAAATGTCAAGTGATGTAGGAGGTATTCCCAAAAGTGCATTTTTCTGTAATAATATAACGTATTAAAAAAGTTAAATAAAAACTAAACTAGTTATGTGTATGTACCTAATATGTAGCACAATAAACAATATGGTGCCTCTTATACATAGATTTCAATATTCATTTGTATAATATGATATTATAATAACATAATCGATTCAACAACATGTGGTAGATGCATGTACCACTGAACATACGCTGTACCAGCATTCCATCAAACGATCAGTGGTATATGTACTTACCATCACACATTTTCTTGTAAAATATAATTTTTTTGAAAAAAAAATCTAGAACAATATATTTAGTCAAATATAAAAGTTTTTTTTTGGTTCGGTAGTTGTATCTTAAAAAAAGTGTCCTATAAAGGGATAATATTATGTTGAGTACAACCTTCAAAAGTTATCAAAAAATATTTTAATTAATTTTTGTGTTCCATATCCAACTCGGCAATACGGAACGGAATCATCTCGGGGTCTGTCTGTAACAGGTGTTTTTTTTTCAATTTTTTTCCATTAATTTATTTGACGTAAACAAATTAAATTTGTCACAATAACTTTAGTAAATAAGCTCGGTATTGGCACACTCAAGATAAGTCACCAAACAGAAAAATAATTTAAAAAAAACATCGATAACTCGGGACGTGACAACACTAGTGGACTAGTGTATCGATATAATTATTGAGAATGTCACATCACTTCGTTGACTGTATACGTATTCAACAAAACCCTCTCCGCCCCCCCTCACCCCCGAATACTGAGAGAAAGGGACACATGCACCTCAGCCTGATAATACCTAAATAAAATTGTCAAAATCGAGGTTTTGTAGTCCTCATTTTTCTACTCCAAAACTGAACCGATTTCCAAGATTTTTTTTTACCAAATGTATTGGAAGAAAACATTCTATGTCTGTACCTTTTGCTTTTTTTAAAAATACATTGTCTTATTTGTATACTGAACGTTTGTTGATGGCGTTAAAAAAAGGCAATTTTAACAATTTTTGAAGGGTTATAACTCCTATAAAAAGTAACTTATCAAAAAAATCAAAATATTCGCGGTCTAATAAGCGGTCAATATTCATATTATGTAAAAAAAATATTTTCTCTAGTGTCAAAATCCAGAGAGGGAAATGAGGAATACGTTTGTATGGAAAAAACACCACCCGGTTTCCTCTTAATAACTACTCATTAGAGCAGATTTCAAAGGGTCACATGAAATGTAAATAACAAACACTTTAATGACGTTTTGAATCCCTGCCAACAATCTACAATACTACAGTAAATATTATAACCCTTGATAAGAGGGTGAAGGTTCATCATCCATTTATGTAATATTTTAGCTACAATCAACATAATGCATATCTTCTCTAACATCCCACAGTGGGTAGTGATTATTATCAATTCTTTTAGTTTAGTAGCTGACAAAGAAAGTTTATTCATTGTGAAATGTTTAAAAATATTGCATCATTGAATGGATGTTTCAGACATTTTTTACTGCAATCCTTTTCGGAAGGTGATATAATTTTATTTAAATTAAACTTTAAGACGGATTGTTTCAGAGAATTTGAACAATTCATCAAATTTCACAGGTAATTTTCAAGGACTGTGAAAGTTCTATTATTATTTCAGTTCTGTGAAGTAACTGGCCCATGTTGATATAATAAAAGAACTTCAACAAGACTTTCTCAGAACTTGAATATTGAGGACGGGTTGTTTCACAGAATTTGAACAATTCATCAAATTTCAAAGTTGATTTTCAAGCTATGTGAAGGTTCTATTCATACTCTATTATTATATCATTATTGACCAGTTGCTTTACAAAACTGAAATAATAACAGAACTTGTATAGAACCTTCACAGAACTTTTAAATTTGATGAATTTTTCAAATTTTCTGAAACAACCCGTCCTTACTAACAAACGATTACACCTTTCACAGTAGGCAGAGACAATTCAATGTATATATTCACTTTACACATGAAAAGTTGTGATTTCTCTTTGATTGTGGAACTTGTTGAGGATATATTATCGTTTGAAATTAAATTTCAAATACATAATAATCTAATCTTTGAAGACAATATTAGCTATTCTCAAAATTTGAAACAGAAAAATCAGAAAAAGATACCGCCACAATCTAGATTGCATTTAATTCGGAAAGAATCTTGCAATCATACATAAAGATAGCAGCCAATAAAAATATGCATAATGATACAGTAAAATATGACCGAAGGAAATAGGTTTGGATTAGCTCAGTGGTAGAGCAACGCCCCGGCAAGGTTAAGGTCCTCGGTTCAATTCCTAGATGAAACCGTATATTTTTCTGTTGTAAATCGCTAATATTGTTTTCAATGATTAAATATTACAATTTAAGGTTTTACTCATTAGGTTATTCCAAAATTAAAAACAAATCTAATGAAATGAATGTCAGTATAAACAATTAATACGTTTTCAGGGATTGAATGTTTGAATCTAATCAAATTTCAAGATATTCTACTACTTATTGGTTGTCCACGTGACGCCGCATAAATAATTAAACAGTCAAAAGGACAAAATAAAGTGTATAAAATCAATTCTGACTAATAGTATAAAAGGGTCTTCCCATCAATGTTTTAAATATTTATTAACTTAATTGCTAGTTGAGAGAGACTCAGTGCATTGTGCTGGCGTTGTGTGGACCCAACCATTCAAATAGAATTATTTTGCTCTTCATTCAATAAAACTTAATATGATTGATTTAAAAACGCTTTGTGATTTTCATCAGAGTTGAGCAAAGCAGTTTTATTCACTACAATAACAGTGCTTTTAGTAAAGTTGCTGAATTCCGCTGCGCTTAAATAACACTTGATTTCATCTTAATTACTACTGGAAACAACTATTTAAGACGGGAGAGACTGAAAAACATGCACAAAATAGGTTATTAGGTTCTTAATTTTGGTTATTTAAATAATTTTATGCATATTTCCTAACCTTCAAACTTAACTGATTGAGAAAAAAATGGAACTTTAATGCATCTTTTACAATCTCTCCGTCATAAATAATTGTTTCTTGTAGGAATTAAGTTGAAACAGAGTGTTATTTTTTAAAAAATAAACATGTAGCGGTATTCGGCAACTTTAACGCCCTTTTAAGTGTGAGCCCCAGAGCCCTAAATTCGTAAAAAAGACTTTTTAAACCTTCCATTCTCAACATAACAATACATAGCTTAGTTTTTAGCCCCCTTGGAATAATTTTCATGATATTCACCGGCCTTATACGGACAGGCACAATTTGAAGAAA
Organism: Hesperophylax magnus; assembly: GCA_026573805.1. Taxonomy (NCBI): domain Eukaryota; kingdom Metazoa; phylum Arthropoda; class Insecta; order Trichoptera; family Limnephilidae; genus Hesperophylax; species Hesperophylax magnus. The sequence goes on along the minus strand of JAIUSX010000091.1, from coordinate 4,599,648 downwards.
GCTATCCATTATTTTTAAATAATCTTATTATTATTGTGTTTTATTTGATAACCTTGTGCTTGTTTACCCTTTCAACTTAACCCAAATTAATTATCTGATCTCCTTTTCAAATTTTTTGTGGGTACGCTCGTAAAATACTTAATTCGGGTCCGGCTATTTCATAACATAACAAATAAAGACACACACTATTCTGTCATTAGTTTATAACAATTTCTCTTCCAAAAGTTTTTAATTATTGTTCTCACTGTGTCAGGGACCGATGTCTTTTAACGTGTGTTATCGTGAACATTAACTACATTTTTTTATCAGAGAAATCATTTAGTTTTGTTTGAATTGCATTTTCTCATCTGTTAAGCTAACAGTTATGCTTGAAGGCTGATACAGGCCGAGAATCGTCGATTAATGGGGGATCTTTATTTGATGTGGCAACTGACAAAAAATTGCAAATTATCATCAATTTGGGAAGATTTCAAAACTGAATGCAGTTCAAACAACTAGCTTTAAGCCCAGAGGCGCATTTACCACTAAACAAAGAACTGTAGATAAGCTGGCTGGCAACAAGTTGTTTTCTTCATTTTATATTTTTAATTCTGTATTGTTTTTTCATTGATGTTTTTGACTTGATCCAAAGAATCATATAAATAACATTCTGAGCCAAGCTATAATTTAAAGCAGTCATTCTCAAAGTGGATGATATTGCCCCCTTGAAAGTTGGAAACTTAGAATGAAGAAGAACACTAGAAATGCCACCTGGGCATGTTTCGTGATCTTAAGATTTCTTGTAAGTTTTTAGATTCTCACGGCCAAAAGCATTTTTGTTGTTTGTTTTTGGGGTGTTATGCCGTGTTGCGCTAACTCCTTCTTTAGCCGACGTTTCGGACAGCGTTGCAGTGTCCATCATCAGGGCAGATCCGGTAGATCCGAAGATGTGTGAATTTTGGTTGTCAAGTTTGTGCTTATTTATTTGTGGCCTGGGCCCATCCAAGTGCGAAATGCCAACGGAAGTGGCGACATCTTGTGGCGAATTCTGAAAGCTCAGTATTTATGTTAGCCTGGGTCCCGTCCAAGTGCGAAATGCCAACGGAAGTGGCGCCATCTTGTGGCGAATTCTAGAATTAGAAAACCGATTGACAGCGATTAGAGTAGATGTACCCAGTATCAAGGTATAAATGCAATGGTTTTATATTGTGTTATTATATGGTATTGGAGTATACTTAGACATGTTATTTGCGTTTAGCTTTGGTGTAGCCGTCAATTACCGGATACCAAGAGCTGTTGAGCTTAGCTCCGTCGTCTCTATTGATATTAAATGGATTTTTGTAGATTTCAATTGCCTCCATAATCAGGCGTGATCTATAAGTTTTGGGTCTTCCCAGGACCTCGGGAGCAAATCCAAAGTAATGGCCGGTTTCAATTAAGTGTTCGGCGATTGCCGATTTATCAGGGTGGCCAAGTTTACAAGCACGAAAATGTTCTGCTATCCTTTTGGAAATCGTCCGCTCTGTCTGGCCTATATAAACCTTGTCACAACCAGAGCAGCTGAGTTTGTACACTCCATCTGCTTCCAGAGGAAACTTAGTCTTTGCAGACCTCAGTAGGTCTTGGATTTTGGTGGTGGTTCCGAAGACAGTTTTGATGTTTTCTTTTCTCAACAGCCTGGCAATTCTGTCTGTCACATTGTGAACGAAAGGCAGGAAAGCACAGCCTTTTGAGTCTTGTTCAACTCTGTCTTCGTTTGTTGTAGATTTGGCTCTTAAAATTTGCCTTGTCTGACTTGCCGGGTAACCGTTGCGCTCCAGTGCATCGGTCAGCACTACATACAATGATGAAAGTCCACAAAATGTCAGAATCACAAGCAGAGAACATACGACAAGAGACTAGCCATATTTTGAAAAGGGCTGAAATACCCCGCCGCAATTCTTTTAGGGCCGCAAACTCTCCTTTTGTGATGTTTGGGCGGGGTATTTCAGCCCTTTTCAAAATATGGCTAGTCTCTTGTCGTATGTTCTCTGCTTGTGATTCTGACATTTTGTGGACTTTCATCATTGTATGTAGTGCTGACCGATGCACTGGAGCGCAACGGTTACCCGGCAAGTCAGACAAGGCAAATTTTAAGAGCCAAATCTACAACAAACGAAGACAGAGTTGAACAAGACTCAAAAGGCTGTGCTTTCCTGCCTTTCGTTCACAATGTGACAGACAGAATTGCCAGGCTGTTGAGAAAAGAAAACATCAAAACTGTCTTCGGAACCACCACCAAAATCCAAGACCTACTGAGGTCTGCAAAGACTAAGTTTCCTCTGGAAGCAGATGGAGTGTACAAACTCAGCTGCTCTGGTTGTGACAAGGTTTATATAGGCCAGACAGAGCGGACGATTTCCAAAAGGATAGCAGAACATTTTCGTGCTTGTAAACTTGGCCACCCTGATAAATCGGCAATCGCCGAACACTTAATTGAAACCGGCCATTACTTTGGATTTGCTCCCGAGGTCCTGGGAAGACCCAAAACTTATAGATCACACCTGATTATGGAGGCAATTGAAATCTACAAAAATCCATTTAATATCAATAGAGACGACGGAGCTAAGCTCAACAGCTCTTGGTATCCGGTAATTGACGGCTACACCAAAGCTAAACGCAAATAACATGTCTAAGTATACTCCAATACCATATAATAACACAATATAAAACCATTGCATTTATACCTTGATACTGGGTACATCTACTCTAATCGCTGTCAATCGGTTTTCTAATTCTAGAATTCGCCACAAGATGGCGCCACTTCCGTTGGCATTTCGCACTTGGACGGGACCCAGGCTAACATAAATACTGAGCTTTCAGAATTCGCCACAAGATGTCGCCACTTCCGTTGGCATTTCGCACTTGGATGGGCCCAGGCCACAAATAAATAAGCACAAACTCGACAACTAAAATTCACACATCTTCGGATCTACCGGATCTGCCCTGATGATGGACACTGCAACGCTGTCCGAAACGTCGGCTAAAGAAGGAGTTAGCGCAACACGGCATAACACCCCAAAAACAAACAACATTAAGATTTCTTTCTCCGCTTTTTAAAAAATGTGAATACTGCACATAAGTCTTGCTCCCAACTGTTTGGAACCAATGAGACTACGCCATCTCCAATAATGTATGTTTTGTTGCGAGGTAATAAGGTATGTTGTGAGACTGAGGGGAAGGAGAGGGGGAGAGGAAAGAGAGGAAATACCTGGCAATTCAGATCTGGTCACCAAACATGGTTAAAGCCATTTCAAACAATGTTTCATTTCTAAATGGTGGTCTTACACCAGGGCTGTACTGAGAGTATCTTCCACTCTGGAATATGTTATGAAATAACACAAATTAAACATATAAAATTTACTTATGTATGCCGGTATTTGAAACCGCGACCTCCGGATTGCTAGTCGAGAACCTTACCCCTTGACCATGGAGGCCTTAAATTTCAAATGCAGAACTGTGATTCGCCATCATTATGAATTTCAAATGGGATGGTGATATACAACGTCAGGCGAGTTTAAGAGAGACAGAGCGCAGTAAATGGGCAAGAACATAAAGGTATTAAGTCAGTGGAGACATTAGTTTCCATTCTATATGGAAGGCATTTATAGTGTTCTTCTTTATTCTAGGGTTGGGAAAGTCCAGAGGGGCTGGTGGCCTCAGGGTAACCTCAGGGTAGGAAGTTACAAGGACAAAACGAAGGCATTGAAAAAAATTACCATAAATTGTAAATGCAGCCCTTAACATGAATGGGATTATTCTATTGTTTAATGCATCATGCAATGTAATGCGAATATGTCATATGGACAGATGATCTTTAAATGTAATGCGCGGCAAAGAACGTGCTGATCAATCGCTAGTCATTTTTTAATACAAACATAAAAGCGCTTGTTTGAATTGCTGTCATAATGGGTTGTGTGTTTCATTGGCATTTCGTGTATAATGGATCAAATCCAATAACAGTAAGATTCGCATTGGATCTGATGGTCCATACAATTTGCATCACATTACACTCTACACGCGTCTGAATCTGCCATTTGAGAGTGCCGCACATGCCCATTATTATATTGCAAAAAAAAAAGGAAATGAAAAGGTTAAAGATCAGTGCCAAAATTTAAGCACTAAAAAAAGATTTCAATTTCGTTTTGCAAACACTGCGAAGATTATTAAAATCAATGTGTTGTGTTTACACTGATATCATTAAAATATTCTGTGTGAGGAACCTTTGTTGACCCTATACAAACAGATTAAGTTTATCATTGTTTTTCTGCAGAAGCCTGTATAGTCTGTGTCCAGTGTCAGCCCAGCTTTCTCAGCAGGTGCCTGTGTGATCCTGTAACTTAAATTTCATATAATTTTAATTTTTAACCTTTTTTGTAGCGCTTACGGTGAAAATCATGAACACCACTACAAGGGGGACCTTACTGTCCGGGACTGAACTGGCAAAGTGAGTTTTTTTAATGAGATTAAATTCCAGTTAGGGTGAAATTCCAATGCCAACAATTCCAAACGGTTTGTCGGCAGGAAAAAATTCTTGTCACTGGTGCACAAACGGTTTTCCAGAGGTTAAACTGGTTGCTTTTGTGTTATTTTGTCATGCAGCAATCTATATAAATAAATGTAAATGTTTGTTTGTTCAAAATCTTAAATCTCCAAAAGTTCTTCACCGATTGGTTTGGAATTTTCACACAATGTTGCATTCGAATATGCGTGTGTTTTTATATACCTATATTATATAGATGTCACCTGTGACAGGTAAAGAATGTTAAAAAAAAAAAAAAACAGCCACATCTGTTGGATAAACATACTTTTATGAAAAACAGCGCCATCTGTTGAACGTAAAAGCAGCACACGCTATTGTTTCTCCATCTGCACAGACAGACTGAGCAACAGTAACGCGTGGCGGAGTACAGCTAATATTTAAATATATTGGTGTAGTTTTAAATACTGCTAAAGCTGTCTGGTAGGTAATTATTTACTTCTCGTTACTTATTGTTAATGCAATTTAATATTTTTATTTTGTCTTACATATTTATTGATGCTTTTGACCTATACAAAAGGTGCGGGATCTATACTTTGTGCTTACTTTGAAAAATGAACTTAATAAAATAGCCTAATTCGTATCCCTTATATTAGATTTTCCAACAAAAGAACTGTTCTGTGAAGAATTTTTCTGTCCCTTGAAAAACCTTGTATTTATTTTTTATGTTTATTTCCGTACAATTCGGCTTTATGTGCAGTACAAACAGAAAGAAAAAAATGTATTTGAACAAAATGGATCATTGGCTACCCCCAGATATGCCGCACAAAGCTTGTAAGCCTAACTATTAGCACAGAAAATGATTCATTTTTCCGTGCCTCCTATCATAAGCAGTGGTAGTTTTCTCTAAGGAGAGTATGTGCAATGAACTCCCAAACAGTAGCAAATACGAAAAAAACAAACCTGAATTATAATATTACTATATTATTTTTACTCATACGTCCGCCCGCCGGCGGCGCCCTTATGAAAATTCGTTCATAGGAACCTATAAACGAATCTATGAACCTATGCCGTGGTTGAGTGGTAAGTCTCTCGACGAGCAAGCTGGAGGTTGCGGGTTCAAATCCCGGCTTTCGTAAGCAAATTTTATTTGCTTAATTTGTGTTATTTCACAAATTACTCATTTAATATATATTAAATAATATGTAATTGCAGCACGTTCCAGAGTGGAAGGTACTCTCAGTATCGCCCTGGTGTATGACCACCATTAAGAATTGAAACGATGCTTGAAATGGCTTTGGCCATATTTGGTGACCAGATCTGAATAGCCAGCTGCTTCCCCACCTTCCTCTTCCCCTCCCCGCTACCTACAGCCTCACAACATACCCCAATTAAGAATGCCATAGTCTCACTGGCTCCAGACGGTTGGGAGCAATTGGCATTCTTGGTGGTTTCACATAAAAAAAATTCTTATGAAATATTTTCTATGAACTTAGTGTGAGAGGTATCTCTCTCTCAATCTCTCTTCAGGGTCTAAATATTCATATTTTGTTGCGGCACACTGCCCACTTTTACCAAAAATTTCATTGTGCATGTGATGTCCGAACTTTTATAAAATTTTACAGATGTCACTTTTGAATAATATAATAATAAGTATGAACTTGTGGGCGCCTCTGATGGAAGTAACATACCATTAAAAAGTACAAAACTTTTTTTGCATTATTGTTGTTTAGAAAAAAATATATTTTCAGCGCCCTTGAGGTGTTTTTGCACAAAAACGGCGCTATACAAGTCATCCAAGTATTATTATTATATTATTGGAGTTTTTATCATTTTTTCTACATTTTTACAAATACAATATATTTGATACATTTGCAAATATAGCAAAAATTCAATAGAACAAGATTTAAATTAATTTTTTTTTTTCTTTAAACTTTGATTTAAACTCCATTGAGAACGACAATGAATTACCACTGATCATAACGTGACTTTTTTTAACATAGGCAGATCCAAGGATCTCTTCAAAATGACGTGCAGTTTCTCAAGAAACAAGTTCCTGGCTTCCAGCCTGGACTGGCCATCGTGCAGGTGGGAGCACGGGAAGACTCCAATGTCTACATTCGGATGAAGCTAAAGGCAGCGGAGGAAATCGGCATCAAGGCGGAGCTGGTCAAGCTGCCCCAATCTACCACTGAAGCGGAGGTAAGCATTCTATATCACTTTTACTAAATTATTATGCAGATATACCCTTTATAAGATGGTTCATATCAAATGTTTGTGCCAATTTTGAAAAATTAAATTATAAACACACTTATTTACGTACAGCTAAAGACAACGGCTTCATAACAGTGTTAGTGAGGATCTTAGAAACATGCGATAACTTAATGTCGAAGGCGTCGCTACTGTGAACAGTGCTTATGCAAATGTAAATATGTTTACACATAAGAGTTTATACATAACTGCAATAGGTTGATGCGTAAGCTTGTAGCTTGTTGGTTTTCCAAGACATTAATCTCAAATAACTGAAGAGATAAACCGATAGAAATGTGTTTGTTTGCCCAGAGTAAACTCAATTTTTCCATACTTCTGGTAAAATTAAGCAAACATTTTCAAATATTAAATATTTTTTCTTGAATATATAATTATTTTTCTTTTCTGAAGTCAAACAAGCTTGAAACATGCTTTTTGCTAGTGATGCATCTGTGTGAGTTTTCGCTTAAACTGTAATTGAAGTGCTAAACTATCATTACATTTCCTATAAATGGTAAACTGTTGTTGAAAAATTTTCATTAAAATTATATCAAAATGTGTAGCTCTTTATAAAGCAATAATTGAAGAATAACACATTAACATTATGTATTATTTTGTTGTGATATTACGTTGATTAGAATTTTTATTATATAATTCTAACGCTATCAACACACAGCAATAAAAAGCCACCTTTGCCCTCAGAACTGTGATTTTTAGTGGAACAGAAATTACTTTAACTTGTTGATTTTTATTTATTACATATCATCACTATTAAACTTTTGGTTTAATACTATACTGCAATTTTTTTTTATTTATTTCAGCTTCTCGTTGAACTGAATAAGTTGAATGTCGATCCAAACGTCCATGGAATCATAGTACAAATGCCGTTGGATTCAACAAACAAAATCAATTCACAATTGATAACGGACACCGTTAGTTCTGAGAAAGATGTCGATGGGTATGTTCTATTTAGAGTAAGAATTACTCTAGTTAATTGACATGCAAATATAAAAAAACATTAAGTTTTTTTGCTTATCTGCTAGTCCTTTGATATTTCAAATATTTTACCAAATCAAATACCAGTACACCCATAAGTACTATTATACCTTTCACAAAAAAATACCCAAGAGCTGTTATGAAAGAATGACATTAATAGAATTAAACTTTAAATCAAATAGAAATGTTTTTGCAGTTGGGTAAGATCATAACAGTGCCAGAGTGAGTGGTTTATTTATGGTGCCAAAGTGATTGGTTTATTAATGGTGCCAGATTTATAGCTAGAACAGTTAACTTAGCGAGTGGCCAAAAAACCAATAACCTATTTCGTTGAATAGATTTTTTAGGTTCGGTAAATACGCAGAAAAGTGGGACACAGTTACTAGGCACATTTTAAAATGATTTATATAAGTTAGATAACAATGAGAGAACTATTTCGGTAACCGGAAATGGAAAATAATGCATTTTAATGGTCATTTCGGTGAAATTAAAAACTTGGCGGCCATTGTTATTGATGTGAAAGTTTTAAGGTTTGTTTTTTCTTCTCGTATTTAACTCAAACTACGAATAAAATAGGTTCTTTGTTTCGGTTTAATGAAAAAACAATATCCAATAATCCAAAAAACATATTTTAGTATTAACTGTGTTTCACTTTTCTGTATTAACTTTATTTTCTATTAACTTTGGTTCTTAGTTTGGGTTTCTTAAAAAGAAACATTGCTTTTAGTAATAATGCGTATTATGTGTGGTAAAAGTAAAATCAAACAATTTTATCAAATTCTATACAAATTAAGTTTAGGGGTAACGTCGTCACTGGGTTCTTGTTTGAATTGCAGAGAAGGTAATTTTAAGCAATTATTATTACAGATTGAATGTTGTGAACGAGGGAAAAGTAGCAATTGGAAACATGTCTGGATTTGTTCCGTGCACTCCAAATGGCTGTATTCAACTCATCAAGAAGTCGGGTGTCAAAATTGCCGGGGCCAATGCGGTTGTCATTGGACGCAGCAAAATCGTTGGAACTCCTGTGGCTGAGCTGCTCAAATGGGAACATGCCACCGTCACTGTCTGTCATTCTCAAACAGCCGACTTAGAACAACAAGTAAATTAACATTAATTTCTAGAAAGTCCTAAATTTACGGAATACGAACTAATTTCTAATAGTGATAATAAAAAAAACTAAAACGTTCATAATTCATTGGATAATGATTATTGAATACCTACAGTTTTTAAAATAATAAAATGGAGGTAACAATAACATTTCTAAATAGTTTGAAATTTTTCAAATGAGTAAGTACTAGGTACAAAAAAAAATTATTATAATATGAAATGGTGGTATGTTGATTGTTTTTTGAGCTGGGTTGTACATGTTTTTCCTTTCTCAAAAACGTTTCGAACACCCATGTCAAATCCATCATCATGTATGTAAACTGATTAAATAGTAAAATCGGCCAAAAAAATGAGAAGACTGCTCTAAAAATGACTAACATTGAAATTTCTCCATAAAATCACATAATCAATTCCACTCCATTCATATCAATAAAATTATTTGATTCTTAATAGCCATATAAAAAAGTACCTACCCTAATTATGTCACAATAAAATTAATATGCTAAATTGATTTCAACTATTATAACAAGAGGAAATAGTATGTGTAACATTCAGTATAATTTATACATATGTCTAGCAATCTAGCATCTTTTACAGAGAAACATTGTCTTCAAAATAAAACATGGGTGAGTGCCAAGCCATAGTTTTAAGTGATAGTGGTGATTTCAGGCCAGAAGAGCTGATATCCTGGTTGTGGCGATCGGCAGAGCAGAGATGGTTAAAGCATCTTGGGTTAAACCGGGGGCTGTTGTCATTGATTGTGGCATTAATGCTATACCAGGTAACTAATTACTTTTACACGTTTAGTAGATTTTATTAATCCTATACCAGGTAACTAATTACTTTAACAAGTTTAGTAGATTTTATTAATGCTATACCAGGTAACTAATAACTTTTACATGTTTAGTAGATTTCAATAATGTATAAGATAAATGTAAAAAACTAGTGAAAGTGTCCTAGTAAACTAGTTTCTACATCAAATATTGCTATCAATTATATGCAAGAATTATTATGTTACTCGATATTTATAATTAAAGTGTGTGATAACGTTTATTTACTATCTTATATTTATTTTACAGACAGTACTAAAAAATCTGGCCAGCGGCTAGTCGGTGACGTAGAGTTTTCTGAAGTTAAGGAAGTTGCAAGCTTCATAACGCCTGTCCCTGGCGGTGTAGGTCCCATGACTGTCACCATGCTCATGTCCAACACAGTTCTGAGTGCAAAGAGGGCTGCCAATGATTTGCTACGAAAGCAATGGGACCTGACCAAACTATCCCTAAAACTCGTGAGACCAGTGCCAAGGTAAACATTAAGAGATTCTGTTATTCAATCAGGCAATCATTAGAATATTATTTTACCAAGACATTCAATTGTGTTGTTTTGCCTACCCAGGCTCTTAAATCTTCAGGCCTGAGGTCTATTTTGTCAGAAGGTCGGAGTTTTTCCGCTTTGCAATAAAATCCAAATAAAAGGAATATTTCTGAAAGTATCCGAAAACTGAAAACTGTTTTAGAAAGGTGATAAAATACGCTTTAAAATTTTATTATTAAAATAAACATTATTTTTCTCTTATTCCGCTTCACTCTTAATACGCAATATTTCACTTTCAAATAAATGGATTTAGCTTTATTAATTCAAAACATGATTTATTATGTCGGGGGAGACGGAAAAAAAACGCACTTTTAATTTTAATTTCGTTTATTAAGTCACTTAAGCGATATGTCAATTAGTATGCGGCGCCATTATAGTCGCAGCCGACGGCGACTATGTTCATATCAAGAGTTGGATTATATTCATAATATCGTATTAGAATTAAATCACAAACCAGTCTATACAAACCTAGCGTAGCCCACAAACTACTTGAAAACTGGGATATAACTCTAAAGGGGACGCGAGCAGGCGTTATTAAAGGTTCCCCAACATTTATAGTAACTTTTAGTAATAATATAACTAAATTCAAGTATTAATTCATAATAAACATTCCATATTTACCGTGAAGCGGAATTCATAACCTTTACCAAATAAACATATAATGTTAAAATTTTGGATGCAAACATTAAAAATAAATTAAAATGGTTCACTTTACGTTTTTTGTAACTAAAATTACTGATAACGAAAACATATATAAAAACACACTTATTTTATTAGACAAATGTTAATACCGACCGTACTAATGACTTTCAAAATTTAATTGAATATCTAAACTAATAAATTGGAAAAAATGTTAAAAATGCAGCCCTGCTGTAGATACATTCTTCTATCGATTTGTATTTGCTAAACACCTTGAAATGAACATCTTAAAATTTCCCAGTTACCTCAGAGACTGACTGAATTAAAATGTTCATTATAAGATAATAAGTAAATACATAATATAAATTAAAATATGAAATCGCCGTAGAATAATGTGTAATACTAATTTTAATATGTAGACCTAAGAACAGGTATTAATAGCTAGTGAGTATCTATATAACAATAATTTGTAATCATTTTCAAAACAATAAATAGTTAGGGTAGCATAACTACATTCTTGATTTCATAGCTTAGATCTTTGATTAAATCTAAAGCTCATTCATGCTTGATGGTTTTGCGCTCATTCAAACATGTCTCTACGTGTATACCGTCTTGTTCAATGCTTTTTTGTTTGACATTTTTTTTAAATTTACATTTGTGTCGTCTTGTGTCGAGCTGCTCTAGCGTGTGAACGCAACGATGAGCACAGTTTCAAATCAACATGTTCGACCGAGCCAAACTGTCGATCATGAATATACATGTGTACACGGCTTTAGGTTACGTAATACATATAAATCATTTTATTTATTTGTTAATGTTTTCGGACAGTAGACGGTGTTCGTATCCCGGTCGAGGCAATAATTTTTTTTCTCTTGTGTTTTTAATGCATAGTTAGAATTAATGACTTTTTACATATTTATGTTGTTTCAAAATTAATTTTGTTTTGCAGTGATATTGTAATTGCTCATTCACAACAACCAAAGGATATAATTCAACTTTCAGAAGAGATTGGAATCTACCCGAGGGAAATATCTCAATATGGCAACAAAAAAGCCAAAGTCTCACTCTCCGTATTAGATCGACTGAAATCCATGAAGGACGGCAAATATATCGTTGTTGCTGGGTAAGTATATTTAAAAATCAAATCTTGGAAGCAGAAATTAACCCACCTCCCGACATCCGATCAAGCTGAAACTCGGCAGATAGACTCGTTGTCTATGACAATGCATTCTATCAAAATTTTGATGGCAAACACGCATACATACGTGGACAAATACGCATTTCTCAGTAATTGTATGACATTACAGCAGTTAAAACATTTCTGATGGGTATTTTTTGTGCTGGCGCTATGCTGTTTCCGGGCGAAAATAAAGGTCCTGCGCGAATTTCTTTAATTTGTTTTAAATCGCTATATCTTCGAAAATAATTAAAATATTTTAATAAAAATTTCTATGTAGTAATTCAGCAAACCCAAGCTATAAAAGTACTAAACGAATATCGAATATTATTTGAAATGCAACTCAATTAACCTTGTAATATGTTTATTACGGTCCGCCTATCAGTATTTGCCCATACCTGCTTTCTTTAAATACGCCCGACATCTCTCGCTCACTTGCACATACGAGTTACGTGGGTGCGGAACAGAGATAGAGATTCGAATCGGCTTTTACGATCATAAAAACCCTCATTCCAGGAATTGAATTATTACAATAACAAATAATAACTATCCTTATGTTTAAATACCGATGTAAACCGAATATAAGATAAATATAAAAAGAAGACTTGCATTACGATTCTATAATTATGTACATATAGTTGGGACCTTTACGAAGAGATTGGTATATAATATTCATATAAAAACATTGAATAATTTCGTGTTTTCTGCCATTGAAATGAGGCCGGTGCAAAAGGTAGAACTACCCTTCCCGCCGTTAAGAATCAATCGACCAAACGGGTAGAACTACCTTTCCTAAAGTGTGTTAATACATGAAATAAATGTTGGTCCTACCGAGTAAGGATCAGTCTCAGTTGTTAGCGTGGTAGACTTTAGTCCCTGGGGAGGTTTAATCCTCAGTCAATCCCAAAAAAAATCTTTTGATATTTTAAAACTTCACTGCAGCTAAGTGCCAGTTCCTGGGGAGGAAGGTTAAATCCTCAGTCACACCAAAAAAAAAACTTTTTTTAAACACATCTATTAATAAAAATAGATATATTATAGTAAAAAAACTTTAGTTTTTTACAGCTTGATTTTTTTGATAGTTAATGCGCATAATATTGACATTTTCAAAAGTTAAATAATTTCAAAGCCATGTGTACCTTGCTTAGTATACCTCTATACAAAAGGGTTGTCCCACCAAAACCGTGATTTCAATAGTTCCAAAAAATAAATTTCCTCACTTATTCAGATGAGAATTGGGCATTGCTTTCAGTGGCGGCTCGCCTACAGAGGTCTTCTGGTAAATGACCTCCCAAAGTATGCTGCAATAGTATTAATATTTAAAAAAAGGATTTAACAAACTACCCAATTATTAATTTATTTTTAATATTCGTGCATATTCTTACGGTAATAGCAAGTTCCAGTGCATCTAGCGTCCAAATCAGAAGCTACTGTATGTACCTAGCGTGGGTCACACCAAGTTTTATCCCCAAGCTATCTTCTTTCTTTCTCTTTGCTATACAGACAAAGGAGGTAAACACTATCATGTCTGACGTATGCTTAGTATCATACAAAATTTATTTTAAAGGGATTTTCGGACATGACCGCGATGAGATAGAGATATCTACGACCTAAGATTATTATGGAATTAGAGGGAGATGTGAAAAAATGTCAGTCGTAAGTTTTTTGTGTTATGAATGATAGCCATCTTGAACTTGAATATTATATCGCAAAATTGTTTATCCATTGTTGGCGTAATTTGCATGGAATAATTTAAAATGTCAAATTCTATGGATATGAAATCGCAAACAATTCATTGAATCATGAAAAACATATTAAAATAAAATGACAATTAGTTTATGTTACAAGAGAGAAAAATAAAGAGGTTAAAAACAGAAGTTATCATTTTTATTAGTGCATTGTACGGCTGGTGCAATAAAATGAATGCATAGGTACTTTTGCTTTCATTGTTTACTTTTTAAGTCTACTGATAAACAATGGACTGAATTTGGAGTTAATACAAACTAAAATTAAAACTTTTAATTTTCAACATCCTCTCTTCTAACAAGCCTTATCTAAAATTGACTCCCCTCCATTCAACATCTCATCTCTTCTAAAAAGATTGGAGTCTGAAATCGGCTTCAATCTTCCATGTTATAATCATGAAATTTACCTCTTTTAAATAAAATTAATATATAAATTCGCCCTCCCTCTCTCCATAATTTGAAATGATGGCCTAGAACCGTCCTAGAGTATACCTGATTGACGTTTTCACGAAGTGTACAACACTGCTATATACAATTTTTTTTAAATACTTTTTATTTAATTCCCCATCAAGTAGGTTCATCAACTAAATGATTATCAATGACAGACTTGATATTCAGACCTGATCTGATAATAGCAACAGTGAAGTCACTGATAATAAGTTCATTGTTTTTGGAGCTACAGATTTTTCAGAAATAGAGAGCAGTCATTAGTGAAAGTGTGTTTTATTATTATTTCAGAATAACACCAACTCCACTGGGCGAAGGCAAAAGTACAACATTGATTGGATTAGTTCAGGCCCTCTCCGCTCACAAGGGAAAGAATGCTTTTGCTTGCATGAGGCAGCCGTCTCAAGGACCCACCTTCGGGGTGAAGGGAGGGGCCGCAGGGGGCGGCTACTCTCAGGTAATAACCATCATAATCTGCAAAAACCTAATCACAAACATTGTGAACTTCGTTAGAGGGATTCGATTACTGTCAAGAGAATAAGAATTAGAATAGGTCAAATAGGAGAGGTCAATGGGCTTATGACCTGAGTGCTTACAGGAGCCATGCACCGCGCAGATCAGCTCTACTAATAATAATTTTTCTAGGTAATTCCAATGGAAGATTTCAACCTTCACCTGACGGGGGATATTCATGCTGTAACTGCAGCCAACAATCTATTAGCCGCTCAGCTTGATGCAAGGATGTTCCACGAGCTTACCCAGAAAGACCAGGCACTGTACGACAGACTGGTGCCAAAACTCAAAGGAAAGAGAGCTTTCTCTAAAATTCAACTTAGAAGACTGCAACGTCTGGGAATTCAGAAAACAGATCCTGATTCCCTTACAGAAGCGGAAGTATCTGCTTTTGCAAGACTTGATATCGATCCATCTAAAGTTATTTGGAACAGAGGTAAAAATAAAGGAAATTTATCAAAATATTTTTATCTACTTACATATAAATTATAATTATAATTATCACAAAAAATTTTTTTTTTTTTTCTTCTAGTGATGGATATTAATGATAGATATTTGAGAAAGATCACAATTGGTCAGTCACCGACAGAGAAAGGTTTCACAAGAGAAACAGGGTTTGATATAGCAGTGGCTAGTGAGATCATGGCCATATTGGCTTTGGCCAATGATTTGGAAGATATGAAGCAAAAGTTGGCATCCATGGTGGTGGCTTTTGATAAGAAAGGAAATCCGGTTACAGCTGATGACTTAGTAAGTTCACTTACACATACTTATTTACTAATAATATATACTAGCCACTAAAAGCAATTTTTGACAATTTGCAGCGTCACTATGCTCGGATATCTACCTTTAGTTCTAGTTGTGTCCTGAATCTATTGGTTTTTCAGAGTATGTATAGTAGTAGTATGTATATTAGGTCTTATTAAATACATGAGTACATGAATTCGGCATATTTATTAAAGTGCTGAATTTGTGATGCGAAAAATTCTCTCTGTTTTCTAGGGTGTAACAGGAGCTTTGATGGTCCTTCTGAAAGACGCCATCGAGCCCACTCTAATGCAGACCCTGGAGGGTACTCCCGTGCTGGTGCACACCGGACCCTTCGCTAATATTGCTCACGGATGTTCATCTATTCTGGCAGATAAAATTGCTTTGAAACTTGTAAAGGAAGACGGCTATGTTGCAACTGAGGCTGGATTCGGCTCCGACATTGGTTTGTGATTCAGATATTTTTTTAAATTACTAGGTATTATAAATTATAATTATACAGTAGAACCCCGTTAATTCGAACCCCGATAATTCGAAAAAACGCGTAATTCGAAATTTTCGCCAAAAAAAATTCCGCAGAAAATTTTTTTCATACAAATTTTTTTTTAATTCGAAATTCGTTAATTCGTAATTCGAAATTTATTTTTGTCCGCGCACGAAAATTTGTTCGTGTAATTCGAAAAAATTTGATTTTTGCGAAAATAAATCATAATATTTCGAAAATCTGAATCTAAAAGTCAGCCGTGGCGGTAAAACGCCGAAAAATGTATTTTTACGTGGTTATACATCGTCCTAATTAGTATTATTATTTTGTAAATCTGAATCGATTTACACTGGAATGTTGTATTTTTTCAAATTTATTTCGAATATCTAAGTTTGAAGGGCCGAGAAAATACGTTTTACCCGGATATATGTCGTAGTTTTACGAGTTTACACCAAATATCTGTATTTAAAGGGTCAGGCGCGACGAAACTCGGCCGCGAAATTTCGATTTACGCGTAAATGTATCGTATATTTACGAATTTATTTAGAATATTTGAATTTAAATGGCCCGCTGCGACGGAAATCGGACGCGAAATTTCAATTTACGCGGAAATATATCGTATTTTTACCAACTTTACTTCGAATATCCGAGTTAAAAAATACGGCGCGACGGAAATCGGCGGAAAAATTTCGATTCACGCCGAAATATGACATATTTTTACGAATTTACTTCAAATATCTGAACTTAAAAGGCCGGCCGCGACGAAAAACTGCCGATAAAATTCGATTTACGCGGAAATATTTTTACGAATTTACATCAAATATCTTAATTTAAAGGGTCGGCCGCGACGGAAATCGGCCGCGCATTCTCGATTTACACGGAAATATATCGTATTTTTGCGAATTTATTTCGTATATCTGCATTAAGAGAGCCGGCTGCGACGGAATACAGCCGCGAATTCTCGTTTAACGCGGAAATATATCGTATTTTTACGAATTTAAATTTAGATATTTGAAATAAAGGACCGGCCGCGACGGAAAATTACCGCGAAATCTCGATTTACGCGGAAATATATCGTATTTTTACGAATATCTCATTTTAAAGGGTAGGCCGCGACCGAAATCGGCAGCGAAATCTCGATTTACGCGTAAATATGTAGCATTTTTACGAATTTATTGCGAATATCTGAATTTAAAGGGCCCGCCGCTACGGTAATCGGCCGCGAAAATGAAGAAATAATTGGTATTAATACGAATTTACAACTAAAATACCACCCGGATTTGAAGAGGCGGCCGAGAAAATCGATTTTCGGCGTATTTTTTAAAAAAAAATTTTCATAAAATTTCGAATTACGTGGGAATTCGTTAATTCGAAATTTGATTTTTGATGTCCCTTGGATTTCGAATTAACGAGGTTCTACTGTATACTGATTCTATAACAAATCTGTCTATAACTTTCTGAGATAGACAATGATAATTTCTTTGTGGAAAACCCCATCTGGAATTCAAATTAGATTGTATGAAAATTTAATTTTTCAATAGACCGAAAATACCAAACTTCATATTATATTGGAGCCTTAACCCATTGGCCTCCGAATTGTTTAGCTAAAAAATTGTCCTTCACATCCGAATTGATTTTGTTCCAAAGTTTTAAATCTGCAGTGGTGTACTAAATCTTACATAACTTTTAAACTAAACATGCAAACGAAACAATTTTTTTTAATTTACTTGTGCATTGAATTAAGGTATGTAAAAAATATATGCAGTTTTTAAAATAATCATAATAATATGATTAAACGAGGATTTAAAAATATTTTTTTTATAAAAACCAATTTTTTTTTCATTTTTTTATAATTGGATTAAGAAAAGTTTTACATTAATCATACTTATTACCATAATATATATTTTTTCAACTTGGGCTGATGTTAGCCGCCCACCACGCATTTTACGAACAAGCTTGTCAATTCCCGAACCACATGCCATTTTGAAAAAATTCAATGACACTGAAATATAACAAAATTTCAATCGTAAATATCAGGAAAAAACTGTACCAACGGAGTCCTGCCAATTACTACGAAATGAATGCTTAATTATCTACAGAGCGATTGGCATTTAAAATTTTAAACACAGATGTCAATAATGTATCCCTTTTTCGTTTATAAGCCGACAGACATCAGACCCGCCGGGATGGCGTCGTTTGAGGCCAATGGGTTAAGAGGAATGGCTGCGCGGCCTTCTTCATACAAAACTTAAATTTGGATTTGAGGCCAAAATACTTGACCAAACTGAATAATAATTTTTTTTAACCCAAAGGTATAGCAAATATCTAGTATGGAAATGTGCCGCTTATTTTATTTGTGTTTCAAATTATATAAATGGGCAATTAAAGAAATCGAAGTTTAGAGGCAACTTTAGCAATTTTTTGTAGAGTTGTTAATCGTTAAAAAAAATAATCTTTCCCAACCTACTACGTAAATACAATGATATACATATAAATTAAAAAATAAAACACTGTAAAAAAGGCGATTTATGTGTCGGAATTTAAAATTTATGTAAGAAAAATTTGTTATACATCGTAAATCAGTCGTTTAAAAATTGACTTTTAACTCATCAAAATAGTTTTTTTTCATATTTTTCTAAATTTATATATTTTTTAATAATTACCATTAAATCACAAATAATTGCCAAAGTTGCCTCTAAAATTTCGAAAAATCGATTTCTTTAACTGCCCATATTTTATAATTTAAAACACAAATAAATAAAGTGGCATATATCCATATTAGATTTAAAAAAAAAAAAATTTCAGTTTGGTTCGGTATTTTGGCGTCATGTTCAAATTTAAGTTTTGTATGAAAAAGGCAACCGTTCCCCTTAAAGTTTTACTGTGCATATTTGCAAACAGATTGGGAATTTTATTTCATGCCAAAGTACACAAAACAATGGGAGGAAAAGAAAATTAGTTTTAGTGTGCACAGCGATGGCTTTTTCAAAGATTAAAACGCGCTTGCTAAACAAACAGAATAAAATGCATACATAGATTCTTATAATCTATTATCTTTAATCCGTGATGAAGATTCTACAAAAATCACGGTATCTGTGGGCAAATAGGTTTGCCAGTATAAGAATATAGCGCAAGTCAACAAACAATATCAAAAATCTAATAGGTTTGCCAGTATAAGAATATAGCGCAAGTCAACAAACAATATCAAAGATCTAATTTATATATGAGAAGTAATTAAATGGTCCGCCGTTTAAATATTGGATTAGCATGAAAAAATATTTATGTATTAAATAATTTTTACTATGTTTTTGTCGGTGAAAAATATTAGGATCAATATTTGGTCAAGTTAGGTTAGGTTAGGGTTGACATTATTTTCTGATAAATATTTACCATTAACCATTATATTTAGCAACTCATATAAAATTACAATAATCTCACTACTAATTCCGCTCTATTGGTATATAAATAAGCAAAAGAAATATTACGTGCCAACCTTCTTCCTTAAATATAGCCAAAATGAATAATTCTTTTTTTTTTTTGATGTGCCACATCTGCCCTGATGGTGGACACTGTAACGTTGTCCGAAACGTTGGCTAAAGAAGGAGTTAGCGCAACACGGCGTGATACCCCAAAAACAAATAACAAAAAAAAAAGAATTATTCATTTTGGCTATATTTAGGATTTTATTTATGGATTCCAGTATTAAAATATTCTATGATTGGAGTAAAAAATTAAGTAAAAATGTGGTTAGCGTTTTTGACAACATTTTTCACATTTGATATTAAAATTTTATTATCTAGAAATATTAATGTTTATTTTAAATCTGTACACCGGAAAGATAATTTTATCTAGTTTCAAAAACGGTAATTGTTTTTACGGAAAATTAAATAGGAAACATTGCAAACTGAACAAATGTGATGAAAGTACTGAAGGGTTAAGCTTGCCAGCTTATTACAATTTGATAGAAACGCACCTAGAATCGGCATTAACGGGGACCTTAAAATGTCAAACAAACAAAATGGCGCTAAATAGCCATTTGATGACTGTCACACGTGAATTCCTGCCACACAACTGGGCTTTACTATATTTGCCAGCAGAAAACACTTACAGCAAAACCTCAATATTATTTTGACCGTTTAAATGACAGCATGTAAATGTTTTCTCTGATTCAAACAGAATTATTGTATTGTACTTTAATAGGAATGGAGAAATTCTTCAACATTAAATGCCGCGAGAGTGGCAATATCCCCAACTGTGTAGTGTTGGTGTGCACCATCAGGGCTTTGAAGATGCACGGAGGAGGGCCCCCCGTGACTCCCGGGTCCCCCCTGCACTCTGATTACACCCAACAGAACCTTCCACTCCTAACCAAGGGACTATGCAATCTGCAGAAACATATTGAGAATGGGCAACTTTTTGATGTGCCTGTTGTGGTAGCTCTGAATAAGCATTCGTAAGTATAAAAATATCTAATATTGTCGGGGCTTTGCTTTACCACTCAACTAATTCGACCCTATTTAACTCTCAAATTTCGACTAAGAACCAACAACATAAAGATAGCAGCCAAAAAATATGCATTAAGAAAATGAAGATAACGTTGGTAATTCTTAGTCGAAGTATGATACAGGCCGAAGTTGATAAGGTCGAATTGGCTCAGTGGTAGCGCAAAGCCCCAGCAAAAGCTGAGGTCCTGGGTTCAATTGCTAGATGCAACCGAATCTTTTTCTGATTTTTCTGTTTCACAGTTTTCGTTTGAGAGTCGTTAATATTAGTTCCAATGATTAAATATTACAATTTGAGGTTTTACTCGATAAGTTATTTCACAGTCTTTTCTTCGTATGGTTGGAGTGATGTTAACTACATGATGTTTACTTAGTGTCAGATAGACACCGCTACCGTTTTCACACACCTACAATAATTTATTAAAGAGTTGCTTGTCTAGCTCAGAAGCTCTCCAACCACCCCAGCTTTTTAGTATCCCACATTTGCCAACCAAACAGCCACCTCAAAATATTTGCGTTAATGAATGTTTCAGTAACGACACCGTGGAAGAAATAGAATTAGTGAAGTCATATGCCAAGAGTAACGGAGCATTCGATGCCATATTGTGTGACCACTGGAGCTCCGGTGGGGCAGGGGCGCTTGAGCTAGCTGACTCGGTTATTCAGGCCTGCAGCCTGCCGCCCAAGTTCAAACTTCTATATCCTCTGGATCTCTCCATGGAAGACAAGATCCAGTGTATAGCTAGCAAGATGTACGGAGCGGGCAAAATAGAATACACTGAATTGGCAATAGAGAAAATTAAAAATTATACAAAACAGGTCAGTTATTAAATATTTATAATCTTTTCTGATGAATTATGATTTTTCTTAGGTGTTTGGACATGATATTTTCACCTTACTATGAATTCGTCGTCTTGAGTACGATTACAAGAATGTCAAGGGGTAGAATAAGAAAAATTATTTTTAAAGATAAAAATGTAACGCCGATAGATGGGATCGAAATGAATACTGTTCATTCTCTATCTCTTATACACTGCACTCAATTGACATTATCACCCTTTGATAACTCGCTTCTTCTGCTTTCCAGGGTTACAACAGTTTGCCCATGTGTATGGCTAAAACATCTTTATCTCTGACTGGGGAACCGGCGATCAAAGGGGCTCCCAAGGGGTTTACGCTCAAGATCAATGACATCCTCGTGTCAGTCGGGGCAGGATTTGTGGTGCCGGTGGTGGGAGAAATATCCAAAATGCCCGGATTACCCACGAGGCCATGTATCTTCGACATTGACTTGAACACCACGACGGGAGAGATTGAAGGTCTCTTTTAAATAATTAAAAGTTCTACCTTGGTAAATGCAAAAACTGTGTTTGTATACTCCAACCACTAAGAGCTTGCAGATGGTGAAATCGGGAACTACAGATGTCAACATAATTTTTTTTTCAATATTTTGTTAAACTTTTTTCAATAAAATCAATAAACACTTTTTCATAATTTATATGTTGCCATATACATAAACTGATAAATAAACTGTTTTAAACAGAAACTCTTTGATTTATCTCATTTAATTAATAGTAAAACAAAACAAAAGTATAAATTACTTTTAATGGTACTTATTTTGACACCATGACTTTAGTTTTTCAGTACCACTATGTACTACTACTAGTAATGACCAACAAGTTAATTTGTAAGAATAATTCCTGACGTAGAATTCTATCTATGTACACAACACACTATACATTGTGAACTATTTGATCTTTATCGCGGCTCTTAATTTGGCAGATCTACTTCTTGGATTTTCTTCTATTTCTGCAAACGAAGGAATAACAACATGTCTAGTCAAAGATTCCCAGTTACTTTCCATTAAACAGCTGATTACTTCTTTTTCGTGAATCAGGGAATGATTTGCATATTTCAGCGGAAGAGGGTTTGCGACGTTTTCCACCAAGTTACCCAGAATATGTCTTTTGACAATAGTGTCTTCCAGAGAATGGAAAGAAAGAGTTACTAGGCGGCCGCCGAGCTTTAAATACTTTTGCGCAATTAGCATTCCGTAATTTATTTCATTGAGTTCATTATTGACAAATATTCTTAAAGCTTGAAAAACTTTCGTAGCGATATGTGTTGGCCGATTCAATTTATCCACTCTAGTTTCTTCCCCGCAAACCGAATTGATGAGGTCTCCCAATTCTTGGGTTGTTTCCAATTTTCTAAACAAGTACCTAGATTGTACAATAGCACCGGCAATTTGTCTGTAGTTCTTTTCTCCACCATAAACTTTAAAAATTCTCATGAGATCCTCTTCGCTAGCCCTCGCAAGGATGTCCTTAGCTGTTGGTGCATCAGGAAATCTCTGATAGTCCATTCGCATGTCCAGGGGCCCGTTGGTGCTTACGGCAAAACCTCGGGACGGAGTGTTAAACTGCATCGATGAGCATCCAAAATCAAACAAAGCACCGTCAATAGAATTCTGGCCCATGTTCAATGTCTTCAGTAGAGAAGGCACTTCTGAAAACTTTCCCAAAAGAGGAAAAACTCTGTCGGGATACAATTCTTGCAATTTAAGTGCGTATTCATATCCAATGGGGTCTCTATCTAAAGCTATTACCTTACAGCCTGGAGCTTCCTCCAGAATGGCCTGGGAGTGACCGCCGGCACCGAAGGTCATATCAATGATTGTTTGTTCTTGTTGGGGTTTAAGAAATTTCAAAACTTGATTTAACATAACTGGAGTATGGGGTTTCTTGTTCTGGACTTTTGGTTCTGCAGATGTTGAGTTTCTGCGTGCACATTGCGCTAAGTTGGTCAACAACTGCTTTGAACCAAATATACTTTTATTTTTAGAGAGAATTTGTAGTTTATTCATTTTCTTCTAATCTTTTTTGGGCAATATATTTGCAAATATGCTTCTCTCTTCTTGCTGAAGATATTCCAAGAAGTCTGAAGAAAGGACCAAATTGCACTCTTGGGCAGTCAAGCCCGTCGATGAATGTGTTTTGGTACGTTTGAACAGATTACTGTGATGATTGCTGATTAATCTGTTCAAGGACTCATACTTTTGTTGGCACTCCTTTGAATCTCCAGTGAATCCCTGCTCAGTGTTGAAGGCAGCCTTGATGCACACTCTTATACGATCACCCAGATCTCTATAATAAACAATACGTTCAATAGAATATAATATAATAAGATGTTTCATAATCGTACATAAAACTGCGCTGTACGATGCGTCATTAGTATCCGGATCTCCCCTTTCTCTTTCACATCCTGTGGATGCCGTGGATATGGGACGTGGGACGAATCTGTCGTGAGCAAGTGTCAAACTTTAAACTCGCAAACAGAAAAATAAGATTTGCAGAAACATACAACATAAGTTAGAGTTCTGGGGTTAATATTAGTTAATATCTGTGCAAATTTACAGTTTTTTGTGGCCATATTGAAAACAATAAAATATTGCTTCAATCTCTATTTATCCACTGTGCATTTATTGAACATTAATTGATTATCGTTAGAAGAGCTGGCCCCGTTCATTATGAGGGCCAATACAAAATCCCCTTAATTGCAAAATACTTTCCGTAAATAATATACAGAAAATAGAGACAAACTTAAAAAAAACTTTGCAGTAGTCGGAAAATAATGAGAAGTAAGTATTTCAGTTTCCGGAAATGGAAAATAAGTTATTAAAATCGATTGTTCACTTGGTGACCATTTTTATTGATGAAAAGTTTTAAGGTTAGTTTTTTTCTCTTAAGCAGGGTACTCACCTAACCGTGTAACATGTAACGTATCTGATACGGTATCAAGTGAGTACGTAGGCGCGAGCCTACTGCGAGCCGCTCGCGGGTGGAGCGCAGTATGCTCGCAGCGACCCGCCGACGGCGGTTTCACTGCGAGCACTAAAGGCGGATCCGGGAGCTCGTCGCTGGATACGCGGTTACCGTGGACGAGCCGTACCCACTTGCAGATTGATACAGTATCAGTTACGTTACATGCTACACTCTTGGTGAGTACCCTGCTTTATACAACCCAACTTATGAACCAATGATCCTAAAATAGGTACTTACGTTCTTAGTTTGAGTTTAATTTAAAAAATACGTTAAAAAAAAAATTGTATTATGTTCATGTTATTGTTTTTATATTATAGGTGTGAAGGATGTCAAATTATTGTTTTTCTAAACAAATTAGCTACTGAAATGCATTATTTTAGTAGCTATTTGTGTTTTAAAATAAAAAGTTCATATTAAGAGTGTACCTATTTTCTGTATATTTACCATATTTTTTTCTAAAATAATTATTGTTAAAACTGAATATTATTTTTGATAATTGTAAATATTAAGAGTTTGTCTAAATAGTAAATATTTACCATGTTGTGTATGTTCTTCTGACTTTCTTTGTCTGTTTGAGCTGTTTTGATTATAATAAAAGTAATAATATATTCCTACCTTTCAATAAATTTAATTTATTGGGATTAAAAGAAACTACCCAAGTATTAGCGTTCTTGACAGATTAAATTTTACTAACCTGCCCTTTTTCGACGGATCTAGAGGCCACTTTTCTAATAATTTCAAAAAGTTTCTATATTGAGAAGTCATCCCTAAAAGTTAAAAATATCTTATTAAAATATTGTATACATATTTGTTAAAAAGTTATTTACTGTTTAAAGCTTAGCAAGCTGTTAAATCAATATCCAAGGATAAATAATAACGAACCACTTTATAATCATCAATTAAGTTCACGATATTGATTTATGTTTTGCAGGTTATAGGAGGTGAATTTAGTAGTCCTGACATTTCTACCATAGAAGTTACAGTATGCCCATAAATAAAGGGAGTCGCTTTGCACAGCGACTAATCGACAGGGGGCGTGGCCAACATTTCCGAACATACCCGAAGCGAAGTGTTTCGGCGCTTTATCAACTTAAATTCAGTTTTTTTGTAATATTTATATTTTTGTAATACCTGCATCAACTGTAAAGCGCCCCTGAGGTGATATCTCACAAAAGCGGCGCTATACAAATTGTCCAATAAATAAATGTATCAATGAATTGCCCAACTTCCTTCATTGCTCACTTATCCTTCAACATGCTATATGGCATCCAAATTTTCCCATTGACTCCAAATAATGCTAGTTTTACTTTCCCATAGGTGTACTATAAATAAACCAATCAAGTATGCCCACACAGACATAGGAATTAATCATATGTCTATGTATGCCCATCATAAATAAACCAATCACATGCCAATTAGATAGTTGATTTATGTGCCAATCCATCAGTATGCAGAAGAGCATAGATATCAGTAGAGGAAAGAAGAGATAATTTTTGCGAAGGGATCTCCATATCGAAATCATGAATGTTGCGACATATTACGCTGTACACATCAAAGTGTTGTATATAACCCCATATCGCTCGCCATACAATCCCATATGGCCCATCGACACAGAGCGATTTTAGTTGAACGACAAAAATTGAACAAGAATTCTTTCAGACGTTACAATTTAACTCGAACCGATTTTGTTAATCAAGATGGCGTCAAGTGAAGGTATCGCTGCGTGCGTCCCTTTGATTTCGGACCTTTTACAGATCGAACTTTAGAATTTGAAAAAGCACAAAAAACTTCGTATTTGGGCTAAAAAATGGATCATAAGAATTAAATTATAAAGAATTAGAAGATACTGAAGGCTATCGCAATCATTTTCGAATTTCGGAAGAACAATTTGACGTACGTAATGATTATTATTATTATTACGTCTAAGATTCAAGAAAAAAATCCAAAAACAGGATACAGTTAAGCGCGCGGCTGTCCCGGAAAAAAATAAAGTTACAAATTACGCTAAGATAACCTGGCAACGAGGGATTCTTTTTCTAATCTGGCTTATATGCACAGAGTTCCAAAAAATACGATATCATTGTTTATAAAAGTAGTGTTCGTTGCAATAGTTGTTGCCCTAAAACTTGTTATGAAGTTAAAAAATTAAAAAAAATTGAAACATTCAGAGATGTATATAACATATAGAGATTATTTAATAATAATAACTACTAAGTTACAACAAACATTTCAAATATAATATTATTAATTGTAGTGTCACGGGCATTCTTATTTTTGTAAACTTCTTGCTTCTGATTCCGAAGATAGGGATGGCTTTAATATAGATCCATAAATCTAAACATCACATCATCCGACCACTTTAATTGAACAGAGCCATGATTGTAGGAAGTTTGTACGCGTAAATAAATCACTCAGTAAAGACGTCTAATAAATGTCTACTTTCGACCGCAAGGAACTAAAAATCGCAAGCGACTTGAAATATATGTTCACACGTTTCGATTCGGCGGGAAAATCGAACAATGACTCATACTTGAACGACAAAAGTAGACGGGCTTTCAACTTTCGTTGTTCAACTAAAAATTTGATCAAGTCTGTTGAAAGGCTGTTCACACTTGTCGATTCGCTTTCAAGTGTCATTCAACTCCGACTTGATCAACTATAATCGCCCTGTGAGAACGGGGTAATACAGACCCGTCATATTTGATAGATGATGTGTTAAATGTGTGGGCGTGGAAACGGTGATACGCCGTGATCTGCTAGCTAGGCGATATTTGAAAATGATGCCACCCCGAAGAGGGGTCAGATCAGGTCAGATGTGGCGGTTTATTTATGGGTCAGATCAATTTGTCAAGATGAGAGTCAAATCTAGGGCGAAATTACCTGGCAGCCGTCTTGTATGACAAAATTATGAAATAATTTGTATGCAAAGTGGTATTGTTGTAACAATTTTAATTTTATTTTCAAATATGTAATGCAATTATAACCAAGATGCTGAGAAAAACCGAGTGCTGAGAGACCGAGGAGACCCTGCGCAGAAAATTAAAGTTTTCTACGGTTTGCAGCGCAGCCATTGCAGAACTTTGGGCGATTTTAGTTAATCAACTCTCTGTTGAATGACACTTGAAGCTAATTAACAAATGTGAATACCCTATCAACAAAGTTGATCCAAGTTTTTAGACGAGCGACTAATAATTAACTTTGTTGAAAGGGTGTTCACACTTATCGATTAGCTTTCAAGTGTCATTCAACAGAGAGTTGATCAACTAAAATCGCAACGTCTTTCCACTATTACATGTACTGACCAATGGGATGACGGATTTAGGTATTTTGCGAAACGCAAAAGGTAGGAACCAAAACTAATTTCGTTAATAATTTATTCTGAAAATAAGCGAGTTATTATCATTATATTTTCATTTTGTGATTCAATAATAGTTTAAGTTTAATGTCATCGTTTTTTTAACCAATTTATATATTTTACAAAAACTTGTGGTTAGTCTGTCCAATAAAAGTATTTTTTAAAAAACCCTCTTTAATTGGAAAAAAACGACGATATTTTCATAAAAAAATTATCCAATAAAAACAAAAAAAGTCTACACATTTTTAGAAGGTAGGAGATGGGAATGAAACTTTGATTTATCGATTATCAAGCCCATCGTTCCTCGGGTCGGTAAGCAATCGTTATAAACCGAATGCTGCAAGACCCTGCGCAGAAAAGTTCCACACTGAACTGCCCTGCGGACTGCTTACCGACCCGTGGGACGACGGCCTAAGGTAAGAGTTTGCAAGTTTAGAGCATTCAGATCTGAAACATTGTGACGTCATATTAATAATTTTGATGATGTGCGATAATATTTCCGTGCCCTGCAGGTGGTTGCTATTTCTCCTTAAACAATTTTTAATTACTTCTATCATAGACAACGTTATCATAGAAAAAAAAACATTTTGTCAAAATATTTCGTTCGTGGAGCAGAATATATCAATTTATTGCATATATTTGTCCGTTTTTAAGGCAGATTCTTTGTTATTGCGGTGATAATATTGTTGGAAATAATAATAATAATGTAATCAAGTAATACTGCTTACAAGCTGCAATTAAGCACATCTCAATCAGCAAAAATGCGTCGTGGGACATATGAAAATCATTGGGATAAGGGGCCCGAAAATTGGGTTAATCACAATCAGCGATTTTCTCGGGGAAATCGTCGCCCAAATTTTCACGGTTTTAACACAAGGTTTGTTAAATTGTATATTTTGGAATGGCCTAATTACACAAGGGTGACAAGATTACAACTCTGTAAATGAGAACATTTCAACTACTCTTTCTTGGTTGACTGTCCACATCCTTTTTATTTTATTGAATTAATAATAGCCTACCGAATTCGATTATTCTTCCAGGAGCTAATGCTAATATTGAAATAAAAAATGATTAATTTACCCTGTTTTAACTTACTTGATTTCTAGTACTACCTCAGCTTCTGAAAATCAAATTTGATGCAATCATTATGTTTTGTATTGGTAATATCCCAGTACACCTTACATTCTACTGTAATGAATTATTGTGCAATACTAATGCTTCATTTGGAAGAATGTTAACAAATAAACTCATTGTTTTCTTGACACCTCTTATCTTTATTTTAAATTCAAACTGTAAATCATTTATTTTATGTACCTAATCGTGTTACGGGTTAATTTCATCAAGATAACCTTTTGCAGGACACCCACTCCTCGTTGGAGAAGTGATGGCAACTTTCGACCAGATGGCAATTTTCGACCTGATGGCAACTTTCGACCTGATAGCAATTTTAGACCAGACGGCAACTTTCGACCTGAAAGCAACTTTCGATCTGAAGGCAACTTTCGACCAAGAGGTTCAGCGTGGAATCCTTCTTTTCCATCTCCTCAGCAGTTTTCACAACACAATGTGCGCGCCCACACCCCGCCTGGAAACTCCCATCCCCCTCACGGCCCACTCGGACCCCCTCCCAAGCCTCCCATCTGGTGGGGGCCCACTAACTCCCTTCCTCAAACCCCTATTGATGATCTTCACCACCACCTAAAACCTAAACCACCTCAATCAGTTGGTTTACCGTGTGACAATTTGAATGAAACCATAAACACAGTGAAGCAAAAGTTAAGAGAACGTAAAGTGAGTGAAACTAACGTAGATCATATGGGCAGTCCTGTTTCAGACTTTCCCGATGATGGAGTCACTGTGAAAGCTTCCGAAAAGCGTAGAATAGAACATACAAAGTTGCCGTACAAGCCGGCATCCGCCAAGAAGATGGACAAAAAGGAAACCAATACCTGTAAAGTAGCAAGATTGCCTAGTGCGCAACATTCCCCCGCCACTACTTATCAGAAGACTGAATTAATGCGTAGGAAAATTCTCAAGCAATTATTCAGAATGGATAATCCCACTATGAGAAAAATAGTAAATCAACCAATGTCGTCCTCCAAATATGATTTTGCTCTCAACAGTTTAATAAAAGAAACTAGAAGTTCCGATTTCAACAAACTGCGGAGCTTAGCGGAGAAGTCTCTCAGTTTCCAGGCCACCAACGCAGACTCCTTGCAGGGAAAGCAAATAGTGCAGGACACCTTCATGGGCCATCTTGGGACCATGCTGGACATAGACGCTTCAGTGGAGCTCTCCAACATGGATCCTCAAGTCATTGCAGAGCTCAGCAAGGTGCTGCAGGAAGATCTGATGGGGAACTTGAATGAAGAAATGTCCGCAAGTCTTGCCAATGCTGTGCAGGATTCAGTTTCAGAAGATGTCTACTCAACTACTTTGGATTTCCCCAATTATTTAAATGACAATCAAAGTGTGCAAAATAACACTTTTGGTTATAATACTTCTGGAAAGACTTATTTCCATGATAATTCCTCAAATCTTTCCCTTGAAAATACTGCTTTTTCAAATGATAGGAACACAAATAAAAGATATTTAAATACAACAAATCAAATGACACGTTCTACAGATGATGCATACAATGAAGATTATCAGTTTCAGCAAAATTTGTCCGAGCATAAAACCGAACGTGTTGATTGTTTTTCTCAAAGTGAGAATAATTTTGGTTCCAATCCACATTCAGAATTATTCACTGAAAGTCCTCAAGAAAATTTTACAAAAGATGCATGTGAAGATGATAACATCCAAAGAAGCTATTCTGGTTCTAGTATGAAGAAGTATTCTAGAAGAAAAAATGAATCAAATTCTCCATCACAATACTTTCCGTGTGATAATCCCGAAGTTAGTGAAAATAGATATTCCCGGCCAAGAAGTGAGTACAGCTCCCAGCACTTGAAGGTGGAGGACAGATCTAGTGACACTCATCCATCAAGTCTAGCGGATAACAAGCCTTCAATTCAGTATCAACACGGGCACGGGCCATCTCAAGAAACTACCAGAGAGGAATCTTTCCCCAATGGCAGTCACTTCCCTCCACATTCAAAGTCTCCTCTGACACAGAACAGCTTAATGGATATTGCTGCCTTAAACAGCACAACCACAAACAGTTGTTATAACTCCAGTTATGGAAGTGCCATCAAGAGTGAGACTGAGTGCTCAAGTGTTGGCCTTCAGATACCAGCTTTGTGTCCTAAACCTATTGCACCGGTTCCAACAGTTGCAACAGTCGCAACAGTTGCACCAGTTGCAACAGTCACAACAGTCGCAACAATCGCTACAGTTGCTACAGTCAGCACCGTGAAACTGGAAAGTCATTTGGGCAAGAGAAAAATCAGCGATTCGCTTTCTACACAAAATTCAAACAAAAAACCTGATATATCTGAAT
This sequence comes from Hesperophylax magnus, assembly GCA_026573805.1. Taxonomy (NCBI): domain Eukaryota; kingdom Metazoa; phylum Arthropoda; class Insecta; order Trichoptera; family Limnephilidae; genus Hesperophylax; species Hesperophylax magnus. The sequence goes on along the minus strand of JAIUSX010000091.1, from coordinate 4,568,524 downwards.
GTAGTATATCAGTCCGTAAAGACATATTTCCAGAGGTTCCAACAATAGAACCATCAATTGCAGAAAATAACAGTTGTGATATGTCTAATTTTTCCCTTGATAACATGTCTACACCTTTATTCTCTCAACCTTCCCCTGAAAAACTGCCATCTTCTGTATCCCCCCCTCAAAAAATAGTTAAATACTCGGATGAAAAAAAATCTGAATTCTCCCCTGAACAATCACCAAAGCCTCCTCCTGCGAAACTGACAAAAACCTCTTGTGAAAAAGTGCCTAAAACATCCAATGATATGTTGTCACACAGCTCCTCTGAACTATTTTCTAAATCCCCCCCTGAAAAGCTAGCCAAATCTAAAGAAAAACATTCTACACCCTCTCCTGAACTATCACAAAACCCCCCACCCCCACCTGTAAACCTGTCAAAACCATCTAAAGAAAAACTGCCTGAACAATTAACTAAATTCACACCTGAACTCATTTCGACAAGCAGCCAAACTACATGTGTAATTTTGAAGTCTCAAAGTTCCCAATACATTCCTGCAATTCTCAAAAGTAGTGATGCATCTTCTCAAGTGTACGAATCATTAATATGTTCTAAGTCTAAAGGGGTCCAGTGCGCCAAGCCCAGTGCGAGAGACCGCTCTTGTCAAACCCTCAAAATAGGCGGCCTCTCACCTACCTTTAATACTGATATTAACAAAACAGATCTTTTGTGTCACAGAGAAACACAAACAGATGAAATTGTTGCAGTTGTCAAAACTGAGACCAGCGATAAGGAGATTGCTAAAATATCTAAAATTAAACCTTTCGAAAAACTCAAAACCCTAGAACAGAATTGTAAACCAGAAGAAGTTTTGGAAAAAATGAGACAAATCGATAATGATATTCAACAATTAATGCAAGAGAAACTTAAACTTTACAACATGCTAGATGTACTGTCTGGAGGAACAGACAATAATTCTTTAGTGCCCTCTAGCTCTAGCTCTAGCAGTGCAAAAGGTAAACAGTTGGAAAAGCTACGCTTCCAGAAATATGATAAGGAGTTGCAGAAGAGAAATCACAATCACAGTAAACCTGTAGATAAACCCAACCTTAAATGTTCTCCCATTCATAATACCAGAATACCCAAAGCACGTTCATCTAAGGATAAGCCATCTACTTCAGAAGCTCCATCAAATCACCAAAAAAGGATTGCATCACAAAGTGAGCATCACAAAACCAAAGAAGCGCATGGCAAACATAAAAATAGTAGCAATGAAATCAAAAGTTCTAGTGACGATCACAAAAATATTAGTAGCGAACATAAAAACAATAGTCACGAACATAAAAATAAAAATGTTTCCAACAGTGCTTTAAAATCTAAAAGTAAACCCACTCCTCTGAGAAGCGATAGAAATAAACACAGTGTAAAGAAGAATATTAGTGATAAGCCGGAAGTGGAATACAGTAACTGTAGTGCTAATAATATTATTCCCGGGAAAGATATAAACAATTGCAAAAGTGATTTAGTAAAAGGCCATGTAGATTTGTGCAACAATGTGGCTTCCGAGGTAGGCAATGGGCTCGGCAGTCTGGAGGTTAAGAGCGATACCAAGTATGTGGACGCAGCTGGCTGCCCACTCCCTCTGGATTGTAATTTTGTTGTATTTGAAGAAATTGTTGTAAAGAGTGAAGATGACCATTTTAATGATCCAAGTAGTAGTGCAGAACCTCGTACTGTAAGTAAGAGTAAAAAGAAACCTGATGTACATAAAAAAGATAGAACATTAAGAAGTGGAAATAGTAGTAGCAAATTAGACAAAAGTGACTGTGATAAGGTAGCTGTAAAACCTAGTATTACAAAATTACCTCCTGTTTTACCCACTATCAAAATCCGCAGAAAGAGAACCTCCAGTACGAGCCCTCAGTCTCAAAATAAGGCTAGCCCATTATTCAATTTAATTTCTCAACTGAACGATACAGATGAAGATTGTGACTTCGAAATCAGTCCCCAAAAGGAGTCGAAATCTTCACCGGGAACATCAAATAAAAGTGATTGCACTGAACCTACAGACCTGGAAGCAATCGAGAAGGTCCCGAATGCCGATGGTCCTGAATGTACGGCAAATACGGAAGAAAACCCTAAGTACGACTTGGTAGACTGTCGAGTATATTTAGAGCGTTTGGATGCAAATAAAATTGTCACACCAGTTCACGAATTAAAAGTAACAACAAATTCTGACAGTGTTTGTGCCCCTCTAAAAGATTTTGAGGAAAACTATGATCCAACCATCATGAACGATGAGACATTGTTTGTAACCAAAGGGTATGGTAATGACGATGATTGTATATCGTTAGAGCAGTTGGATGCGGTTCAGTTTGATGACTTCTGCGACCCTGATGGACCCAGTATAATTGGGAACATCCAAGTGAACGACTCTTTCAGCATTATAGACCAGTGGGACTCGAAGCTCTTTGAAGATGTATCTCTTCTCGAGGATCGTGAAATTTTTTCAGACAAAAATTTAATGGATGGCTTTAGTACTAATACAGAAGCTGATAACCCTTCTCAAGAAAAAAGTAATTCAACGCAAAGTGATGGAAATGCTTTTCAGCCGATAAATTGTACAAGTCATACTGATGCTATTATCGCGCTAAAGGTATGACAATAAATTGTATTGACAGTATTATTGCATGCTCATTATTTATATTTTATTTGATTGAACCATTTTTAATTATTGCAGCTGCAACCCAATTAATGAATTCCAATTATCATTTAAATACTGTTTACAGTAAAAAACAATTACGACGAGCCACAAAGATAATGCTTTTTACAAATACGTAAATACTGTTTATTTATTGCACTTACATCAAAACCATGTCTTTAAGAAGTGCAAATATTAATAAGTTGTTCATATTCCTTTTTAGTGTGTTGGAGACAACTTCCTGGCAGCGTCACTGGATGGCAATGTTTACTATTACTGTGGACTAAAAGGAACCGTGCTAAAGACCATGGCCGTATCCGAAGGGGCCGTCACATGTCTGACCATAAAGCCAGGAAGATCTTCATCACTTGTCTACACTGGATCCCTGGATTCTACTTTACGCTGTTTTAATTTTAAGGTATGATCATTTATTAACCCCTCAGGCCTCTGGCTTATCGACATTTATATTTCTTAAAGATGCTCTCAGAAAGTCTGAGACATTGTGCGTATCCCCGTTTCTCAATAAAAACCAAATAAATGGGATATTTATGAATGTATCCAAAAACTAAAACACTGTTTTTGAAAGGTGATGAAAAACGCTTTCAAATTGTATTATTAGAAATAAATATATAATATTTGATATATAAAAATTTTGAAATCAAATATAAAAAGTTTTAAAAATTGTCCACCTTCCATTTTTTCGTCTAAACAATGATTAAAAAAAATGCATATTTCGCTAGACAAATGTATTATAAACATTATTGCCAACTAACCATTTTGTCGTTTCATATGAAAATAATTAGTAAAAAATTCACAAAGTTTCAGAAATTTTTCTCAAATTGCGGTCGGAACTTTTGGTTCCATAGAGATGTACACTTTAATTCTTCTGTGGTTAACTTTTGACATTTGAATATAAAGCAAGATTTTTCTCTTATGTTATGTTATGTCTTTCTTATGTTTTACCACTATACATTTTTCTTATATAATGTTATGTTTTTCTTCTATTATTTCGCTTCATACCTCTTGTATATTTTGAATGTTTACAAAAATTACTTTAAAAAAAATTAATGTTTTTAAAAAACTTGAACAAATTTACAATTTATAATTCACACAAACGACCATGTACAATGTGACCTTAGAACGGGGTACCCCAGTAAGGTCACATTATTTTCAACAAATATAAAAAAAAAAATATTAATATTTAGATCATATTTGTAACCATGACAGTAAGGGAGATACAATTTCTATTAGATCATGTGAGCTGTTTCAAGGGACTGAAAAAACAAAACTTCTTATGTGAGTGTAAATTTATGCTGGTTTTGCTGTATACATTATTATGTATTTAAAAATAGGAGTTACTGACTGCATGTTTTTGAGTTCAGCCATCTTGCGGCTAAGGGAGGGCAATTATCATGTTGTTAAGCTCGTCAGCTTATTACCATTTGATAGAAAGCTGAAACACACTTAAAATCTGCATTTAACGGGGACCTTTCAACTGTAAAAAAATTGAAAAGCGCTGATTGGCCATTTGATGACTTTGTCACTCATGACAGTCCTTAATTTCCAACAGTCTGTAAACTCTATCAGATGTAAAGTTATTTATAACTAGCTGTACCCCGCCACGCATTGCTGTGGCTCAGTCTGTTGATGGAGAAACAATAACGTATGTGGCTTTTACATCCAACAGATGACACTATTTTTCAAAAAAGCATGTTTCTACCTTTCACAGGTGATATCTATATAATATAGGTATAAAAAAACAGACATGTATTCGAATGCAACGTTGTGTTAACATTTCAAAGCAATCGGTGAAGAACTTTCGGAGATTTAAGATTTGAACAAACAAACACTTTTAGTTATACATTAAATATATCATGTTGTATATTATTGTTCTAGACTGGACAGAAGGTCCAGAAGGATATTGATGTTGGGGGTGGAATTCAAAGCATGTTCCTTGAATGGAAAACCCTATACATAGGCACGCAAGCTGGCTTTGTGGTTCAATTTGACATTGAGGTATGAAAAATCTTCAAGAAATAATGTTATATAATGCATCCTTGCGTTGTAAAGCTTTGTGCTGGAGCTACGCATTCATTCATTTTCATTGTGGATAAAGTTCATTAAACTTTACAGACTTTGAATGCATATTTAATATTTTAGTAGAGAATCTCACTAATCTGGCACTATCTGAGTCAGGGTCAGAAGTTTGAACCCGATTTGAATATGAGAGTACAATAGTTGTTGATAAGAGATTATTTTGGTAAATATGTAAAAACATTGTTTTTTATTAACATTATGTACTTGTAAAAGTTGACTAACTTAAAAAAAAAAACTATTGAATTATTTTCTAATTGCTTTTCGGTAATCCGCCACCATCAAATGTTTTATATTGAGCCGGATTAGTGCGATACTGCTTGAATGATGCTCGTTTTTAATGAAATATCACAAAACTGCGCTATAGAAATGCAATGTTATTATTATTATTGGTTGAACTACTTTCAGAAAGGTACCGTGTTTTCTGAGAGAACCCTAAAGTTCTCCGATAACTCGATTCTGGCCTTACACGCCATCAAGGAGGGTCCCAGGAAGGTGCTGCTGATAGCGTCACGGTCTCAGGAAGTGACGGTGAAGGATGCTGCCACTGGATTGTTGCTGCGGAGTTTCCACGGACCCAACAACACGGTGTACAGCCTCCTCTTTGATTTGGGAAAGGTCTACTGTGGCACAAGTGGTGCGGAAGTGCAAGTTTTCGATTTTGCAGTAAGTATAATGTGGTTAATTTTTCTTGTAGTTTTTAACAAAGAACACATTTCAGTCGAGAACATTCGTGGAAGAGGCCAAATCCCGCCCGCACATGTAGTGCCATAATGATGATGACACATGATTTGTACCCACTAAATTCCACCAGTCAACCACACTCGTGAATAATTATTGCTGAAACAATTAACCCTTTGCAGTTCTTTGTCGATTGTTTGTCAACACCGTATTTCTTCCACCAACTCCTATGTCGAGTCGTGTTCGATATTACATGGTGCAATTTCTAATATAATTTAAATAAAAAAAAATTTTCTTCCAAATGCTTTGTAAGGCTGGAAATTCGACACGTATGACGGTTAAGTGTTGTTACTCGTTGACCGTCAGTTATGTGATGATGCTGAAGTGCCGCGCCGACATCGCCCAAATACAGTCGTCTTCAATTAATTTACTTGCTTTTATTAATGTATTCGTCAAAGACTGCCTCACACACTTCAAACCAACATTTTAACTAAGCATATCGATCTATCTATAAATTACTAGAAAAGTCTCAACCAGGAGGTAGGGAGCACATTGGTAGACCGATGGCATGCACCGCATACAAGGTGCAAGGTATGCGAGGTATGTATTTATATATTTATGCAAGGTATGCGGTGCATAGCGACTCGCGTACCGCTGACTGTGAGTGTTGCACTACAGCTCGTCATTCAGCTATATATTTCCAGCCTAATACTTAAATACATATTATATTTGTATGTGTGAATTTGACAGTGTGTGTTGTAGTGCGCGGTAAACATCAGTCGACATTATTTATTTGTAGTATGTGCTCCACTAATTCAAGGTTCAATGGATACTTTTATGATGTGTTGGTTTTCAAAAGTTTATTTAGATGTATTGTTGAGTTTCGGGAGCCACGTAGGGGGCCAATGTTGAGTTGCCGGCAGTCAGCTTCAGTGGTAGTATCAGGAGACTCATGGATTAGCTCAGTTGGGGTCGGCAATTATGCCTTTACACGGGGGACGGATTCAACAATTCAACTCTACTCTCTCGTCAAATGAATCGCTACAATGGGATGATTCATGAGTGTATTTACAGTTAAACAAGCACACACATAGTATAACACAAAAGTGGCACATAATATACATCCAAAAATAAATCCTGACTGATTGAAGTTAACAAATCTATCTCTCATTTTGGTTTCGTCTGGCAGATGTCTGTGACAGGCTTTTAAATAGGCACATAATGGGCAAAGGTTTGGTGTACGCTTACATGTGATGTTCCATGAATGCGGGGGTTGCTAGGGCCAGCGAGGAGTTACTTCCAGAACATTGTAGAGTGGAAAACAAGGTGATGCTCGTCCACACGCGCCATTGTGAGCGTGTTAAGCTGGGAGATGCTTACGGGCCCGCGCGGAGAGCGTAGTGTCGAGGCCGAGTCTAGGGTCGAAGTGCAAGATGGCCGACACGCTAAAACCGTTGGGGTTCTTGGCGCGGTGCGCAGGAATGCATGCGCACCGTTCTGCGCCGCCTAGTTCTGCGTTGAATAGTATTTCGCGGCGTTTTTTAAATGTGTTTGAGAGATCTGTTACGTAACAGTATTCAATTTATTTCTTCTAACATCTCTAATAAGAAAGATTACATTTCACAATATTTATTTATTTAAACGCCTTTTGTTCTTTTACATACATAGCTATAGAAAAAAAATAATCAAAGAGAATATAAATACATACATACTAGTTAAAATAATTCTATATCATAATAACAATAACATTATACCAAACTGATAAAGTTATAGATTATTGCATATATGCATGTATATTTGCTTTATATTAGCTTACCTATATACACATAATGTGACACATAAAAAAAAAGCACATAAAGAAAAAATAAGCAATTAAAAAAATAAAGATATAAATTGATATAAAATTAACAAAAGATACAGTGGAACCTCTCATAACGGGCACCTCCTATAACGAGTAATTGTATGTAAATTTTTGGGCACCATGCCTGTTTTATGTACTTAAATAAAAATAAATAAATAATGAGAAAAACAGATGATGAAAAAAATGCTCCCTTAACGAGCGACATTTCGCATAACGAGTGATGCAGAAAGGGCAAGTCCCGTCTTCACGTCACTCACTTGTGAACCAAGACTTCCACGCCAGTGCGTTAGTCTCTGGTTAGCACTTGTTCCACACATTTTACCACTTGTGTTCAGACATTATTTTTTTTTTTTTAAATTTTTTAAGTGTAATAACCCTTGCAAAATGTCCCTGAAGAAAAGACCAAAAGAAGACAGCCAAAGAGAATAAAAGTAACTGAAGAAATAATACGTTAAATGATTGACAAGCGAGAACAAGGTGTGAGCGTGGCTGATCTAGTGAGCACATTCAATCGGTCTAAATCAATGATTACACTATCGTATTGCAAGAACAAGGATAAAATTAAGAAGACAGATGCAACATCGCTCCATTACTCCAGCCTATGGACCAGCAGGTTATTTCTAACTTTAAGAAACTCCACTAAAACACTCTTCGAGTGTTGTTTTAGGGTGACTGAAGGGACTTACTTGTCTCAAGATTATTAACAAGGCGTGGGAAGGGATTACCAAGAGGACTCTCACTTCTGTTTGGAAGAAGCTTTGGCCAAAGAGCGTTGTCGAATGAGATTTTGAGGTGTTTGAAACAGTACCTGTGGAGTCTACAGTCAACGAGATTGTGTTTTTGGCCAATACCATGGGACTGGAGGTGGATAGCAAGTATATTAATGAGCTTGTGGAAGAGCACAGTCAATAGCTGACCACTGATGAGCTTATGGAGTTGCATTGTATTTCACAGCAAGAAGTTATGTAAGAGAGTTTGTTAGTGGATGAGGAGGAAGTAGCAGAGCAACAGTCTTCTGGCGCAATAAGAGATGCTGAAAGCATGGGAAACTGTTGCATCGTACATTGAGAAGCATCACCCTGATAGGAGGTGGCTGAGCGTTCTACAAATTTATTCAATGATAATGCTGTGAAACATTTTCATCAAATTTTGAAGCGTTGGCAAAAACAAAAGTTTCTGGACAGCTTTCTAGTAAAAAATAATTAATTATTTGTCATAAATTCATAAATAATAAACTAATAATAAAATAGTTATTTTAATTTTTTTTTTGTTTTTTGCAAATCGAAATCGCATTCCAGGTTGTTACGCTCCTTAACAATTTATAAGTATGTAATTTTATTTGAATAAACGTTGAAAAAAATAAAGTATTTTTTTGACATGGAACGCATTATAGTATTTTACATTGGTTATCAATCATAATTTTTTTATTTATATGAGAAAAATTGTTTCGGTTAACGAGAGTGTTTCACATAACAAGTAAGATTCTGCAATGAATTAAACTCATTATGAATCATAATTTTTTTAATGATGTATCCTACGAAAATAAGGAATTCGTGAATTCAGTACGCGTGACGTCATACGCACCTCAGTTTTGTCAGTTATTCCCAATTACAATTACAACAAGGTATTGTGAAAAATCACAGGGTGTAACTTGACTTGTGGGGGCAACTGCTCTACCTGTGGACAAAATCCCGTTCTTCAATGAAAAACAAAAAAAAATTGTACTATTATTATTAGATTATTATTTTATGTGAACAGGGAATGGTTAAGACACAATAATTACTATTAATAACTTACTTTTACTATACATATAAGTATCGAGTTACAAATTTTTATAAAAACCCAGCAACAAAATCAACCTAAATAAAAACCGATACTTAGGTTATTCCCTTTTGACAAAGAGCACTCTCTTCCCAATCCTCTACTTACTTCTAGTACCTCCTCCACTCGAGTTCAGACCATTTTTCCAACTCTATGTGAGATCTTAATATATTTGTAAAACATGTTACGTCTATTATACTGCCCTGAAGAAGCTGCAGTTGAAGTATAAAGAATCAAAGTGGTGTTTACTAAGTTATTGTTAATACCTAATCATTTGTCTAAATCCTTCACACAATCAGTTCCAATTTTGGAATTGACACTTAAATTCCAAACAAATTTAAGTTCATTTTATCAGATTTCATGAGGATGCACAACAGACAACCGAAATTATTATTCATATCAACTTGATGTGTCTACTTACATCGAAAATTCATTTATTTACCTCTTTTTCGAGCTAAAAAGTGAGCCTTTTCTTTCAGAGTGGAGATATAGTTGGAACCCACAAGGGCGGCAAAGGAGCCGTGTGCCTGCAGATGTATCGTGGTCTGCTGTTCACTGGCTGCTATGACGGGGTGATTTACGTATTTAAGAAAAGCGACTGTAACAACCCCATCGCATCCATACCCGGCCCGGGGAAGATGCTTCTAGCGATGGCCATAGTCAATAATAAGGTGAGAACGAAACATCTTTACCATAATGGGGCTGACGCACTTACTCTATACTCTCTTATATGCTGAAATAGGACAAGCGTGAGCGAACAATACGCTGAAATATGCCGAGCCATGAGAGTATAGCGTGGTCTGTCACAGGCATGAAGCAGACATCTGTTCAACGAAGCAGGAAAAACTCTCAAATGTTGAAGTTTTCTCATGAAATTTGAATGATTTTTTCTGTCTGAAACTCAAGCTCAATTCAAATATTTTTAGCTCGCCATATCATTTCCAACATGAGCTTTAGAATGTCAGGATTCGTTAAATAAGAATTACATTTCTGATCTACTGAGAGAAAAAATAAATTCCTGTTATGTAGTAAAAACTAGTCTGTAGTAACATTATTTATTATTCTTTTGTAGGTATGTATAATTTTTTCTTTTTAAAATTATTTCCTTCCATCGTGGAGTTGGCTCTGGAAATTTCTATTGGTTTTTGATACATTAACACATTGTCGTCGGGACACGACATTTGCCGTTTTTCGCGGACTGTCGTTCAACTGCGGGACACGGCAAATGCCGTTTTTGTCGACTGTCGGTTTTTGGCGGGAAACGGCATTATACGGGTTTGTTATCAGCGTGAAATAAAACGCCTTGAAGGGTAATTTGGTACCTGGGTACTAGGCGACACTCTGTCGACGTTATTTGAGATGCCTTGTCCGGATTGGCTAGTGTGCCGCTTGTAAAGGCGTCGCCACAAATCTACAGTTTTTATGCGATCTCAATCTCCAGTTTAGTTTGTCATTTCACGTATTGGACTATTTTTCATACCGCTCGCACTGTTTTGTTTACTGTTTGGTATTTTATTATTTGAATATTTTATCATTGTATAGGACTTTATCCCTACAAAAATGTCTTTACAAGCCAATGATACATGCACTTATGGTGTGTGATGGATTATCAACATATGAAGTGTACTGATTCCTTGAAAGAATATATACTATCATTCATAAGTGGAATGGGCTCTTCAATTAGGCGAGGCAACCGCAAAAGACTCTTTTTTGACAAGAAGCAATCAAACTTACGAGTTATTGAGTGTTCGCCTTCGGCTTTAGGCGACACTGTTCAATATTTACGCGATCGGATTTCACACATCCAGCGATTGTAAAATTGCGGGCATGGCAAATATATATTATTATTTATTATATAACTATATGATATAAATAAACATGTTATGTTTTACATGGAATTTTCAAATATTGAATATTGAATGCTATTTACTGAATTAATATCAGGTTTTTATATTCAGCTTTGAAATGTGGTGAAATTATGATGTAATCAAAGCAATTATAATTTATTTTTGATGATCAAATGTCATATATGATTTCTTTGAAAATTTCAATCGAAAATATTATTTGGTTTAGAAATTGTATCAATTTTAAGAAAGCGATATATTTTTGCGCTAATCGCGAAAAACACCCGCTATAGGCTAGAGTCTATTGTTTGAAGCGCCCGACTACAATGTGTTAACACAAAGTATTTGATATAAATTGAAATAAAATTATTTAATTAAATTTTAACAATATCTCTCAGCCTTTTGATTTCCGGTCAGCTGCTCTAAACTTCTAAACTACGTCGGTTTATTGCAAACCCGCAAAATAATAATTTGTTACCCTTTGTGCTATGCATAAAAAATCTTATCTTAACTAATCAGTTTATCATAAAAAAATTATAAATTAACTTTCACCAAAAAAATTTCATACAAAATGTTTTTTTAATACGAAATTTATTTTTGTCCGTGCACGAAATTTTAGTTAAGTTGGGTAAAGGAAGAAAGCTCACGAGTTCACAGATACTTGGAGGAAATGTCCAGAGGTCTATAACTGTATTATTGTGATTTCAGATCATCGCTGGATGTAAGGATAAATCCCTCTCCGTGTGGCCTCTGCCTAAGGAAGTCACTAGCTTATTTGAATTATAGAGAAAGTGTTGTGGAGTAGGTGAAATTAATGTTTATTTATCGTGACTTTGAAACAGAATTAAAAACAGAAATCTTTTGCAAATGTCCAGTTATTTTGTTTTATGGAGAATAATAATTTCTGACACTCCAGATTTCATGACGTGATAAAACTGTGAATCTGAAATGGTCTTATTCAATACTGTTATTTCTTATTTAAACCAAAATGTATCAGTATGTTTCCTAGAGTCTCAAGAATGTATGTTTATTTAACGCAAGAAGGATATATAATCTGAAGAGTTTTGCCTTTTATCGGTTTTGTACAGTTATGTCGTACTATTGTGTAAATAATTCTAAAAAGATGCAATAAAACTATTTTTTTATACTGTTTACTGTACGTTTATATTGTAAATAGAAATTAGTTATTGTTTATAAATTTTACATTCAACACCAATGTTACTACCAACAATCTAAATTATATTGACAAAGTGCAGAATCCACGATATTATAATAATATGAGATGTAGTAGAATGTTTACTAACTATTTGGGGGAGGTTGACTTTTGTCATCTCAAGATTGAATTGGAAGTTTTTAAAAGAAACCTCAGAACTTATATTAATTTCTTTAGTTTATTTTCAGTTTGCTGTTTAGGTAATCGACATTCTACTATGATTGTTTATTAAATAATATTTTTGTGTTTTTTTTTGGTCATAATATATTCTGGTACATAATTCAAGTACTTTACTTAAGTTATAATACTTCTTATCCTTTTTATTGATTGAAGGCGTGCTTTTGTGAAAGCATTTCAGTAATATATTACATTCGTTGAGAATAAAGAAAATACAAGAAACTGTTTTTTTATTGAACACTTTCGTCGAGGGATGGTTTTGATTGCTAAATCCGTTTTTATTAACTCTTCGAGTGGTGGAAGTGCCTATCGGCAACGATAAATTTATGCCCACTTTTCAGATTTTGCATCGTAAAATGAAATCAGATGAACCAGTGGCGACGAATCAACTATTTATTTAAATAAAAATAACTAACTTCGTAAACCACTATTTTAATAAAAACTACCGTATTATTACTGTTTTGATAATTCTTATTAAAATGGTACTTAGAAAGTTCATTATTTTTATTTAATTAAAATGATGCCACAGAGTGAATTTAAAATAAATAATTGAAGAACTTTTTGGAAATTTATTTTACGGTCAATTATGATGTCAATTCAATCAGCAATATAAAATGTGGAAGTGTAAAGTAAGAATGATGTGTACTGTTTGATTTCAAATATTTTATTGTAACACCTCACTGGAGAACATTTACCAATTTTAAAATATGTAATTGCATCATGACTACACAGAAGATTATAAAAATTACTTTTGTATGAACAGTGAAAATTTCAATAGTTTACTTGCAATGGTTCATCCAAAAGTACAGCCACTTTGATTTCTTAGAACGGTTGTTCTTTTGAAAATTTTAAATTTAGTATCGGTATTTCTGCATCAGCAATAAGTACCTATACTAATTGTTCCAGAAATGTGCAAAGCAATTTACGAAGTAGGTGCTTAGAAGGGTTTTTTGCTAACAAATCCTGATTTCCAAAGAAAATTTAAAAAAATGGAAAAATAATTCCTTTTCAAAATTCCACAAGCTGAAGCTCGTCATTATTACCTGCCTAATTTTTTTGTTTGTATAGGTACAATGGTAGATATATTAACCCTTAATGTACAGAGAAATCCACTGTGGATTTCTGATGTTTTTACGTGTAGCGTGCCGACGAATGCACCGTGGATTCGCTAGTAGTTCACAGCACTTCCCCGGTTTTATTGTATTTTATAACATAATGGCATATTCAAATATTTTTTATTCGCCTGGCAAAGGAAATAATGTATCATAATATTATTCTAGACACTCGTTTCGTCAAGTATATATATTCATTTTAACTGTGAAATTTTATTTTTGTGAAAGTGAAAAATATTTCCAATTTTCAAAGTAATTTTTTTTTTTTTACAGGAAAGTCTCACATAGTTTATTTTTTTATTGTGGAGATAATTTATTTCGCTTTAAGGAAAATATAATAATACCCAAGAATTTCTTTATTTCTTATATATTTTTAGAGAAAAAAATATTTCTCTGAATATAAGCAGCTATCTTAGGTAAAATACATAAAACAGATATACATGTGTACAAGAACATCGCCAGCTTCCAAGCCAGGGGGGCAGCTTAATTTTTTATCGAACTTACAGGGGTGGAACAAGGAAGTAGTCAGTAAATGAACTAGAAATATTTACATACAAGCTGATGTGCAGAGATGTGCTTTATTTCAAATAAATCCATTTCAAATGGAAATGCAAAATGGGTATTTTCCATTTTGCATTTTAAATGCTTTTCTAAAAACCATTTTGCATTTTGCATTTTAAATGCTTTTCTCAATGCATTTTTTTCCATTTTAAATGCTTTTTTGCAATATTCTTCCTACTATCTCCACTAATCTTTTTTTCATAAGCCCCAAATATCAGTCGGTCCTCAACCTCGCTATGAGAGATAATTTCCATTTGTCAAGTTGCTCCCTGGTAGGAGCTCTGGAAATTGAGTGATACCATTACAAAAAATACTGATTCAAATACTGAACATGGGGCCACACAGTGGGCTGAAAATCGCCTTTCATAGACATAGAGACTTGAATTTTGATTTATAGTGTCAATAAAATATTGTAAACTAGACAAAGCATACTCATATGTAAAGCATTTAAACATTAAAATGAATCATCAACATAAAAAAGTTTTTTTTTCAACTTGAGGATTTAAAAAAAAAAATCCAAGTTGCGCCACAATACGAAGTATGTCAAAAAAATACAAATAAATAGTAGTATATCTGTGTGTAAGGATAGATTGGCTAGCCTTATGATTCCAGAGATAGCCTCATTTTTAATGTCAGTGCCATAGAAATTTTTCTTTAAAAAATGATAACTCCTTCATTTGTACACGCAATTGCTTCGTACGAAATTTTATAGCATAGTAATGATCAGCAGAATCCATTTCTAGCCAAAAAAATGCCCTTGAAAATTCAAGTCTCTATGTCTATGAAAAGCGATTTTCAGCCCACTGTGGGCCATGACACTGTAATACATAGTATTAAATGTTAGATAGCAGTTTCTATGTTTTTACAACATTAGTCCCGCGCGAATTTTTTGTGGTTTCATAATCTGTAGTCGTGGTGTTTTTGGATTTACCATCATGTAATATGTTTGTTCTTCATTGATGTCCATTATTAAATGACAAAATTGTTTAAAAATTCTATAATTATTTTAATTGTTTAACCTGAGAAACCATTTTGCATTTTGAAAATAGATATTTTGCATTTTGCATTTGAAATGCTTTTCTAAAAACCATTTTGCATTTTGCATTTTCAAATGGAAAAGTTTTGACCTATTTCCATTTTGCATTTCAAATGGTTTTGGGTACCCATTTTGCACATCTCTGCTGATGTGTACGTGTACCCGGCGTTGCTTGGGGTTATGTATGGCCGTCTTTGAAGGGGCCCCTTTTGAAAGCCCTAAACCTAGACAAAAAAAACGACAAAGAGGTTCGTGCAAGATAGTGCATATTTAATAATAAAAATACATATTTAAAAGTTTAATAATTAAAACTGTTTCGGTAAATATTTACCTACGACTACCGTTTTTACTACTACAAAAAATTGCCCCTTTAATAACGCCTGCTCGCGTCCCCTTTAGAGTTATATCCCAGTTTTCAAGTAGTTTGTGGGCTACGCTAGGTTTGTATAGACTGGTTTGTGATTTAATTCTACCTAATCCAACCTAACCTAACATGTACGGAATATTTTCTCAAACGGTAGTCGTAGGTAAATAATTACCACTGTTTCTAAATACATACCGCAATTAACATTTAAAATTGTGTTTTACACAATTTATGTGCGAAAATATTATTTTTCGTTTTAAAAAAGTGAAGATTACCTACATAGATTTAAAAAATACAAACACCACACATTAGTTAGTTTCAATTCCTCAATAACCTCGGAGTCTGAAATTATGGCATTCCCAACTGGAGAAAGTGACTGGCATGCATAAATAAACCAATCACCTGGCATGTGACTGGATCAAATACATGGGTGCGCCTGTTCTCACATTGCTGGAGTTTGCCGAGTGAACACGAAGGCTCAAAGCGGCTCGGAACTACGAAGTTTGCCGAGTGTACACGAAGGCTCAAAGCGGCTCGGAACTACGAAGTTTGCCGTTGTTTGAAGTCTTGAAGTTTAACTGTGGTTTGACGTTCGAAAATCTCTCAAGTATGAGGGAGATTTTGAGTTGAAAGAAACGAAACATGGAGGTCGTTATTAGTAAACATTTACAAGACATAATCAACCCTACGGACGAAAATAAGTATTATTCTGGATACTTCGACAGCCAGGAGAAATACGCTGCATTCAATACTGACTTGAAGGCTTCAGGGTTTTCATTCTCAACCAGAACCAGTTATGGTAGAAAAGGTATGTAGCCCTACCCTACTACAATCACAGAGCGTGCAGCGTCTAGCCCTGCTCTTTTGGCCAACATAAACTAATTTGTATTCCATTTTTTAGGAGAGAAAATCTTCTTTTCATCCCTTAATGGTATCGTTCCTATACCTTTCTTTGGTTCACCATTTTGCATCGAGAAGTCAGAACATCTTCAGTGTTCACAAGGCGAAAACTATTTTAAGAAGAAGAAAGAACCTGATGATTTGGTAAGTATTGCCAGCTTAGGGCTTACTTAGGGCTAATTTAGTTGTCCTCTATATAAGATAAGCAATAGCCTATATATAGGCCATTACCGTGCATTTATGGCAGGTGTAATACGTACCTATGCTACACCTGTTCTATCTCTGTTTCTATCTCTGCTCTATATAGCCCTATAGCCTATATGCTGTGCCAACCTTGACCTAGCTAACCTAGGGCCTAGGCCTACCCCTGATAGCCCTATAGGCCTACAATCACATATACGTATGTATTGCTGCTTATAGACCTCAGAATAATTAATTAAAAGGTCCAGATCACACGTCAAATCTACTTCCTATACTGGCCTCCCGGTTGTAAATGCTGAATGGAAAGCGCCCGCATGAGCTATTATTTTGTAGAAAGTTACATATTTGCGTTATTTTTACAGACTGACCACCCGTCATCAGTAAAAAGACGATTTCTGATGCAACCGTCAAAGAAGATTGGGTGCCCGGCTTACCTTTCGGTGAAATGCATCCGTGTTTTTGATGGGTCAGAGTATTCCCTTCAAAAGCAGAATAAAAATGATATGAGAAAGGTAAATTTTCACCAAGAACACATAGAGGGCGATTCCACCATTTGTGGTCCAGATACAGTAAATATCTAACTATATCTCCTATGCAAATAAGCAAATCCTATAGGAAATTTCCTGTTCTTTCCAATGAGACTAATTAGAAGAGTGTAAAAGAATTATTTCTAACAATATAAGACATATTGTTACAATGGTTGTTTTCGTGCAAACGAGCGAATTAAAGTAAATCCATGTTCTAGGACTAACAAATGGTGTAAAAATTAAAATAATTTCTAGCTTTGGTAATAAATCAAATTTTGATATACATATTATGTAAGGGACAAAAATATGTTTGAATTTTTTTGTAATATATAAATACTTGTTTTCTTATAAAAATGAGTTTTACTTTTTATCTGCGTTACACACGTAACTTTTATAGCATAAATTGTATGAAACATCCACATTAAGGGCTGCTTCACAAGGTTCATAATTTAATTTGAAAGTAAGTTACATACAAGGATAATGCCTGAAAAAATTACAACTTAAAATGTTTAGTCCTTTTTGACTTATGCCCTTTAGAATATCTGTCACACACGTAACGATGCATTGTGACATAGGGTTATTTGCACTGAAACTCCCTAACATTTTTCAAATTAACTACCAAACTTATAAAAATACAACCCAGATTAATTACTAGTGTGATTTTAATGCCCTAGTGTATCATTAACAGTTCTCTTTAAATCACGGATCAATTGTAGATGGGTTTTACGTTATATTTACATAAAATCTATAATTTTGCACTTCAAATATAATGTAAGGTTAATGAACTGCAATCGGTGAATGTAGAACTAGAAGACTGGTGCTTCATTATGT
Source organism: Hesperophylax magnus (assembly GCA_026573805.1). Lineage (NCBI taxonomy): Eukaryota > Metazoa > Arthropoda > Insecta > Trichoptera > Limnephilidae > Hesperophylax > Hesperophylax magnus. Next base: position 4,550,617 of record JAIUSX010000091.1, on the reverse strand, counting down.
TACAACAGTGTTAATAATGCCAGCAAAGTGATGACCGCTCACTGAACCGAAGTTGACGTAACCGCGTCATGATTCCCTCTGGGAAATACTGGAATCGGCCGTAGAAACCGGATATGCGTATTTTATCCTAATGAGAATAATCAATAAAATATCTCCGTTGGCTGTCATTGATTCCAGTGGCAAAATGCGTTTTCCACAAGTTTCCCACAAAAAGGCGTTTTCCACAAACACCAGAAGACAGAAACTTGAAATGAAATTATTACCAAAAAAGAAAGAGTTTAGTCCACAAGAAAGTTATCGCCATTGTTCAATGTTTGTGGCTTGGATTAAAACTGCTTTCTGCTTGTCATCTTCAAACTCATAATTTTAAAAATCTCAATAATTATATCACTTTGTGCAAGTCACAATAGTTGTAAGGTTTGATGGCTATTCTTAGCTTTTTGTTTTATGTTGTGAAAAAAACTCTTTATTTTGGTTGGATTTCTGCATGATTCTGCTTAGTACTAGGAATATGATGGATATTGTATTTCATGGCATTGTGATACTGGTAAATGATTGTCATACTTAATATTATATTTTTTACATTTTCTATTACCTAATAAAGTCGCTTTTATGAATATGATTGATTATTTTATTTGTCTTGATATTTTCTGTAAACACTACTTCTTTTGAACAACTTGTAATCTACCGAATAAGTTGAACCACAACTCTGTCTTGGGACACACTTCTTGCTTCTTTCACATTCTTACTTTTATGTTTTTCTGACTCTTGTCATGACCTGATTCAAGTGACTTCCTTCATTTATCCTTTTGACCTGTCCCAACCATAGTATTTAATGGCATCCCTTTTATAAACTTATTCATTAAGCTTACATTAGTTTTACATTCTGTCTGGATCTTCACAAATAGGTAATCAAAATTCGGAAAACAGCCTCAGGGACCTCATTTTATAACTTGAAAAATGGTTAGACAATAGTTAATGTGCAGTCTATCCTCTGATTACACTTTTGGCTCTTTACACAGTAAGTACTGTGATGATGGATTTGTTTATGTAATCATCATAATATTGAATCCTTTTCAATCTAATCTAAACTAATATGTAGTATAAGAATATTAAATTTCAGTAAGAAGCAGCTTTCCGAATGCACAAAATATTTGATTACAGAATGTTATTTACTCTGCCAAAATCATTTTCAGCAAGCCCACATACTTGATCAGCTATTTCAGTCCTGCTCTGCTGTTTACAAAAAGGTCACCTTAATACAAAATTTTATCCGTTCATTATTCGTGGGGGTAGGCTACAACCAACAACATGCCATTTTAAAAATCAATAATGGAGTTGGAATGAATCATGTTTTCTTGGCTGACATGCATCATTCTCATTAAAAATTAGTTTGTATTATAGGAGTAGGTAGTAACCAGTTGTCATTGACATTAATATGATGAACTTGTATGTCTTCTTGAAAATATGTGTTAATAAGTTTACCTTAATGTTCTACCTACACATTCGATTGTGAAAGTTTTACTATTTTTTCAATTTTTTGTAAAATGGTCCATGTCCATAACATTATTGTCAATTCTATATCTACCTACAATAAGTTGTTTTATGTGACACACGAATCCCAATGTCAAGAACTATTTTTTGGACAAATAATCCAAAATTTTGAAGTGTTGGAATGGAAGAGTTTGGAAATTTCCTGGCTTTTTTATTTTTATTCTTTATAATGAAATTACAAATGAGAATGTAAAATTGTAAAACATGTGAAAGTAAAAATCTAAGAAATATCTGATCAGATTTTTATTCTCGATAATAACGACCTCCATGTTTCGTTTCTTTCAACTCAAAATCTCCCTCATACTTGAGAGATTTTCGAACGTCAAACCACAGTTATACTTCAAGACTTCAAACAACGGCAAACTTCGTAGTTCCGAGCCGCTTTGAGCCTTCGTGTTCACTCGGCAAACTTCGTAGCTCCGCCCCCAATCCTCCAGCAATGTGAGAACAGGCGCACCCCAAATACATAAATATACCACTCTCTAGATCGATATCTTCGGGCTTTTTGTATGTAACGGAATTATACAGTACTTAACCACAGATATACAAGCAGCATACAAGCAGTACCTACCGTGCGGAGCAGAGCAGTAGACAAGGTAGAGGAAACTCAAGGCCATTTAAAAAAAGATGCGACCATAGACAACATAATTGCTCTCAGCCTACTCTATTCATTCACTAGCCCGAAAAAAACTATTATAAAAATAAAAATGTCCTTGAAGCAGAAAAATGTCGAAATGTTTTCCAAGGGCAAGGTTCATCTGACTAAGAAAATAAACTTTTACAGTGCATTTCCGTAAGATGAAACTTGTTGATCTGAGAAGAAGAAACCCAAAATGACAAGAAATTTGCAAAAACACTGAAGAAAATTTCCAAAACATGATTGTCCGACAGTACGACGAAGAATTCCGACATTTTTCAGCCTCATGAACTCATGGTTACATATGTTTAAAAATCTTTAATTTCACCAAAACAATAAGATAATACAGGATAACACTAATCAATAACATGAATAAGTTTATCGATATAATAAATAACATTTATACGTTGTGGAGGAAGACACATGCCAAGTATGAAGCATTGTTCAAAAAACCGAACGAAAAACTGTCAATTCACTTTAAACTTGAACTTACGTAGGTAAGTTGAATATATGTTTGTAACTCGCTAACACTATACTGGCTTATATTGTATTTTTATCACGAACAACTTTAACACGCAATATTTTCGACGGAAATGATAGTATTTCGGCAGCAAATGACAACCCGCGTGTATAAATAAACCACACATTTTGTTTGAATGATTTAAAACTGTCAAACGGCAAAATTCCGTCATCTCTTTCTGTTACACGAGTCATGATGGTAGAGAGCGAGAGATCAAACCAATCCTTCTTTTCTCACCAATGAGATCTGAGCTTTTAGCCATATTATTCGTTTTCTATAAGAATTTTGAGGTGGGCGTGGCGGTTTCAAATGAGTTTCAAGGCCAAAGCTTAGTTAAATGCCCCTGATCAAATACATAAATGAAACACTCTCATCAAATAGTAGAAAGTTAGTTACAAATACACAGAAAAGTGCAGACTGCAGCAGACAATTTTTTTCCATGGATAATATGGTATGATTGGTTTATTTATGGTGTGAATGAAGGGAGTGGTATATGAATTATTGCTTTTTCAAAAAGATGCGAAAAGCACTGCAGGCGAATTTTTTTCCATGGTATCTCCAATAGAGGTAGGTATGTGGTATGGGTGGAGGGAGTGAAATATGAATTATTTCATTTACAAACAGGCGGAAAAAGCAGTGCACGAGTGCAAATGCATCAAAAGATCCGGTTCCTTGTAACCATAAATAAACGATTCTTGTAACCGGGACAGGAATATCGACAATCTCTAATCTTTACGCTTATCTATGGCTGGATAGGTATATCTATGACACTCTATGGTATGCTCCAATATGCTAGTGGTAGAGTGGTTTATTTATGGTGGTATATTTATGATATGCTCTATGAGAGTGGTATATTTATGGCTCTATGATTGTCATCTTTTATTTCAAAACGCTTGCTAGTGCTGGCTAGCCTTGTTTATGTTTGCGGCGTTGTTGTGTATACGCTTTTATCGTAAATGTTTTATTTTTAATTAATATCTGAATGCAGTTTTCCCGACCATTTTTTTAAAGCCAAAATCCAAAAATGTTTTACCACGTAAGTTTTCTACATAAACATTGATTCATGTTTTCCTAGAGCAAGTTAACGTTTTCTCCTTGTAACGGAACAGGCCGAAATGTTGTGTATTCTATAATCCATGACGCTGTTCGCAAAAATATTAATAATTTCGATATCCATAATAACCAAACATCCTAATAATAGCATACGTGTAAATCATAAACCACAAAATGTACCGATTATTACCAGTATTTTGACAGGGTGAAAATATAGGTTATGAGGAGGGAAAATATGTAAAGTTCATAATAAAAAGATATTTTTACTAATTCATATTTTAGATATCCCTGGAGCATGAAATTTTGTTACACCCAAGATATTTCGGTTTACAACTTCTGGAGACAGTAAAACAGAAATTATACTCTGAAGTGGAAGGAACCTGCACCGGAAAGTAAGTAAAATGTCATTCAATCACTAATAATATATAGCACAATTAGTTCACCTCAACCTCTTTAAAGTTATATAACAGTTTTAAAGATGTGAATTTATTGAATTGTGTTGTCTGATTTGAAATAATATCATCGTCGAAAAATGCTAGAGCTATTTTTATTATTTGAAGAGTTTTTCATGGCTTGTATACCATAATCCAAATAAGAAAGGCGGCAGTGTCACGCAATCTATATAAATGTTTTCATAATCTTGTTCGTTTGTTCCTAATCTTAAATCTCAGAAAGTTCTTCACTGATTGCTAAATTTTGACACAACTTTACATTCGAATATGCTTGTGTTTTTACCTGTGACAGGTAAAAACATGTTTTTTTTAATGCGCCATCTGTTGGACAAAGCAAAACGCTCTGAGCCACAGCAACAAGCGGCGGGGTACAGCTAGTCATTAATAAATAATATAAAACATTTCAATTAAAAGTCTATTTATTGTGTGCTTGTTTATACTCGACACTTCCATTTTGTTAGAAACTTTGAAACATTGTCAATTTTGTTATGAAGGCAGCATTTGCTGGATTGTGGGTTGTTGGATCCATAGGAAACAGTTATGGTATGGAAACCTCATCTTCTAAAACGTCATTTGTTCCATTTTAAAACTGCCGTTTTTCTTCTAAAGCGCAGACACTGCCGGGCTTGTTTTTAATTTTATACCATATTTTGGTCATTATTCACCTAACCGCCGCATTGGTGGCGGTGAGCGAACATGGGAGCACCTCACGCGGTGTGATAACCTCGGCAATCGGGAACTGAATTGATCAGTTTGGGCTCGTTCAGCCCGTTGCGGTGCTGAGGAGTTTCCAATAGAAGGAACTCCATTGGTGCCGCAGATTCTTAGTTTGGGTTAATTAAGGAATTTATAAGTATTTAGGTTGAATCTAAACTTTCACAAACGTCTATCCATACAAAAAAAATCAAAATGGCAGCAGAGGGATCGGGAAATTTTGAACTTGGAATAAAAATATAATTTTAATTAATCTATTACCATCTCTGCCAATGTAAATAGTTGTTTCTTGTTGTAATTGTGTTGAAACGAATTGTAATTTCCATAATCTGTACCTGTAAAAGAGTAGCAGTTATTTTTAAGCCAAACATAGTGTCGGATTATAATATTATCTAATTCTACTATTGTTTCATTAGCGTCACACTGCACACCTGGGAAACAGTGATAAGGTGAGAAATATCTTAAGATGACTATTAATTCTTCAATGCTTCATTCTTCCAGATATGGTTTTGTGATAGCCGTGACAACGATAGACAGCATCGGAGCAGGTCTCATTCAGCCGGGCCAAGGGTTTGTGGTGTACCCGGTGAAGTACAAAGCCATTGTGTTCCGACCCTTCAAGGGAGAGGTGCTGGACGCCATCGTTACTCAAGTCAATAAGGTCAGACCCCTCTCAGATCTTCAAACCAAAATTTAATAAATTAACTTTTTTTCTGATCTTAACAAAAAGTCTTTTAGACTTAGAAACGGCTAAGAAAATATGAAATCTAATGTGGGGTGTCAGATATTTGATTTACCCAACATTTCAATGCAATTTAACCTGACCTACTTGGCTGTTGCATATGTGATCCTCTTTGACATAATGTGTGTATTTAAGTGATCCAAGTATCACTAAAATACACACATTATGTCAAATAGTGCAGCTATAGATTGCATTGACACGGCCAACATTAAATCACAGTTAAACTTTTCAATGACTAAGGACAGGTTGTTTCACAGAATTTGAACAATTCATCAAATTTCATAGTTAAAATTCAAGTTCTGTTATTATTTCATCATGGGCCCGTTGTTTTACAGTATGTACTTGGATAATAACAAAACTTAAATATTAACTTAAATTTGATAATATTGTTCAAATTTTGTAATAACCACTTGTTATTAAAAGTGATACTTGTCATGGAAAGTGATGAAACAAAAACTTTATTAAGTAGGTTAGGTTAGAATTTTTTTTTCATGGTTTCTAATGACTTTATATCACTTTTTAAAAGTGTGTTGAATTGTCACTGTGTTGAGTTATCATGGAACCGTTATTAAGGTAATCTAAGTATGTTTTTTTAAATTTATCAATATAATTTGTGCTGATACATATTAAATTACAAAATTCAAAACAAAAAGAACTTCAATGCCGACGCGGACTCTGTACAGTTCGTCAAACAATTTCATGCTAATTTTGTAATTTTAATTGGTGATAGATTCACAACAGTGACAATATTTTTTTCATATTTGGCTGTCTCAATTTGTACATAAATATGAATGTATGTTCTTTCGGTCTTCAGGTTGGGATGTTTGCTGAAATTGGACCTCTGTCGTGCTTTATTTCACATCATGTAAGTTCTCAAATTACTTTTATGTTTACGATGGTTCAAGATTTGAATGGATTTAAACACCCTCTCTTTGATTTAATTGTAAAACTTAAGCCCGAGATCAGTGGCTGCTCGTGACTTTTGTGTGTACTAGTGTGCTAACATTACAAAAAATGGCAATATTGATGTTGTTGTAGCCGAAAACCATCAAAATGAAATTTCCCGAAAATCTTCATACAAAAAATCGAATTTTATAAAAAAAAAAATTGTTTTGGACTAAACAACATCAATAATGTCGAATTTTTCAAACTTAGCACTTCATCACACTCAAAAGTTACGAGCCGCGACTGCTTGAGAGTATCATAACCATTTTGATTTTTTGACAGTTGAGAGGTTCCCGTCATAAATAAACCACTCACTAGATCGATATCTTCGGGCTTTTTGTACTGAGCAGATTGGTCCTAAATTTTCCATAGATATGCCAATATTTAAGGCAAATTTTATGCATGTGCAAAAAGTACGTCACACACAATCGACTAGGATAGAGGAAACTAAAAAAAGGCGCAACCTTAGACAATATAATTCTCATTCGGAGCCTACCCCATTCACTAGCCTAAAAATAAAAATGTTGAAATATTCCCTCACAACAAAAAAGATCCATCCGACAAAGGGCTCTCTTGCGAAAATGAGCTTTAAGTATCTTTCTTTAAAGCTCATTTTCTCAGGATAGTGCATGTCAGGTGAAATCTTGTTGTTCTTAGATGAACAATCAATCTATTCTAAAATTACTTGAAATTTGAAATCCTTTATAAAGGCAGAACATTTATAAGATTAATCAATCAAATATGAAATGTGAATATGTGCTTTTTAAACAGTATCGAATTTTTGTGTTTCGTTTTAATACGAGTTACATTTAAACATATGTATTTTACAAGATATTATATTTAAGGTCATGTATTCCTTATCAGAAAAGAGGATTTCTTTGGCCTGATAAGAAGGGAGTCACGATTCTTACTTATAAAATATAAATTTTAATGCAAGTTTTTTTTTGGAAAATGATTAATATATATATATATATATTTATCCCCTCTCGTACTATGTTGATCTCGCGCGACGGTACGCCAGGTATATGTTGATCCGTTTGCATTTGTTGATCCACCCCGGATATGTTGATCCATTACCCAAGCTGGCATACATATGTAAATCCCTACAGATCAACTTGTGTCATCGAGATTTAGCTGTAAGCCACGCCCATTTTTCGGTCGCATATACATTTTACACGATTTATTTTGTTGATCTATATATTTCTGACAAACTTGACGGCTTGCATGTGTTGGAACTTAACCGCCAATTTCGTGCGCGTTGTCGTACTTTTTAGATCCTCTTAGTACATCCATATTCTATGAAAATGACTTTTTACTTACAGAGGATAGACTGCCTCACGAGTATTTATATTGAAATGGAACTTTCGCAAACGTCAAATCCATGATAAAAAAATATTTTGAACTTGATTAAACAAAAATTGTAAATTTAATACAACATTTACTACGTTTCGTGACTTAGCAGGGGTGCCCGGGTTCATGGGGTGAGGTTTGTCTGGGTAATTTTATAAGAGAAATTTTGAACTTTGATTGAATAAAATTTTATTTTAATGTATCTTTTACCATCTCTCCCGACGTAAGTTTCTTGTAATGATTAAGTTGAAACAAAGCGTAATATCCATAATATGTATAATACATAATAAGTGCCTATTAAAATTGAAGCGATTAGATTGGTGAGAATTAAATTTTTCAAATTTTAAATTATGATTACTAAAAAAATTATTCTAATTTGTTTATTACTAAACATGGCTAAAGTCATTTCAAGCTACGATTCTAACCAACGATGTTTTAGTATATGTTCGTCAATCAACAGTAGCCATAATGTCTGTACATCAGAGCCCTCGAGAACTATTACAATTATGTGTACCGCCGCCCCGGGAACCATTTATTAGATAACCAACACCCCTACCATAGGTCACCGCCAACGTTTAGCGAGATTGTTGTTTATTTCTTATATTTTTTACACATATCATATCCACACAGGAGGCCCTGAGGAAAATCGTAACCCTCAGGGCCTATGTCATCTTTGTGTATGCTGTGTTGGGGGAATTTTGAAGGAAAGGAAGGAGAGTGAGTTCTCGGAAGTAAATAGGTTTGATGGGTGGGTAGTAATCTGGGGTTCAGTGTGTTTGAGTGATATACATAAGAATCTAACTCTCCTACTGCGTTGCAAGGCGATGCGTTGAAAGAGGACTAATCGATCCGGCCCACCACGCAGTTATTAGGCAGGCGCATCCACCGCCAAGCCCCTCACATACCGCACCCCATAAACTCGGGCACTCCTGATAAGTCACCAAACATATCAAACAACTTGGGGTGACCTATGGCAGAAGTGTGGGTTATCCAATAAATGGTTCCCGGGGCGGCGGTACACATACCCTCCTCCCAAATTGTGATAAACGTCTACTTTCAAATGTAAAACATAATTTAAAACGTACCTAAATGACGGCCTCCGTTATCGAGGGGTAAGGCTATCGACTAGCAATCCGAAGGTCAACAATAATGCACCTGCGGACTCTGCGCCGGCCGGGATATAACAACACCCTGATTAGAATACATTTAATTGTTTTGTCTTTGATTTCATAAATATTTTTAATAAATTAAAAACGTTTATGGAATTCCACGTTTTGCCACCGCGATACTATTGATTACTTAACACGGCTAAATATTTCAAAACGACTTATTAACGATTCCAGAATGTATTTTATTTATTACTGTTTTAAAAATTTATCTGTTTCTTTAGACAATTAAACTACGTTTTATTACTTATCCACTGGAGCGATTTCTGCCATATTTTAGACCGGTCGGTGGCCGAGTTGACATCACGTTTGGGTCCCACCCAGGCATAGTGTGTTCAATTCCTGGGCTGGCTAAGTCCTCCATCACAACACAAGCAACATTTTCAGCTAACTGTGGTGGTAGTAGAAGATTTTCAAATATTTCCAGGTTATTCTTAACCCAGGAATGTTTGTCTTTCTTTTCAAAAAGTAGTTTATATTGTTTCTGTTTTTATGTTTTCGGGGGATACCAGTACAATTGACCCAGTACTACAACTAAACCTAAGTTTTTATCGCAAAACGTAGAAAATACTTAAAGTCAAATTGGTTCAATTGGCCCCATATAATATTCATTTGGGCCACTGTAAAAAAAACTTCATATAAACTATAATCAAACAAATTGATTAAATATTAATTGATAATTGATTAATATGCATTTGTAACCACCTTGTAGCTGTTTTTTAGTTTATGCTTTATTTTATTTCAAAGAAAGATGCCGACTTCCGGTCATATTGTTTTACAATATTAAATATGAGATGATTCTTTTAAGAGCATTTCATTTTATTTAGAGAACTTTAAAATATAAACATTTCCGGTAAGGGTTCCATGATAACTCAACACGACAATTCAACAAACCTTTAAAGAGTGATATAAAGTCATTAAAAATGATGAATAAAAAATTTAAACCTAACCTAACCTAACCTACTTAACCCAGTTAATAATGTTTTTGTTTCATCACTTTCCATGACTTTATATAACTTTTTAAAGATGTGATGAATTATCATTTTGATGATTTATCCGGTCACCTCCGGTAAGATGTAACAATCGTTTATACAGAATATTAATATTTGAAGTTGAGTTGAGTTGTGCGATTAAAAAGTTTAGGATTTTATTTACCTAATAAAATGTGATAATCGATAAAAGATGGGTGGATTCATTGGTTATAATATAGATCATTTTGAATGTCTCTATATTCAAATTCGGAGATATGATTTTTTATGTGACACCTCTCACTAGAGCGCCCCTGTCTTTACACGTTAAATACATAGAAACTATGTCGCCACCCAGTTGGGCAGCGTTATGGGGCGGGTTAAGATAGGGTCTGAAGGAATGAATTTATTAATGCGGGTCTTAAAGAGGCCCGGATTATATTGAGGAAGAAAAACAGATGCCGATAGCTCGTTCCACATGCGAGCCGACTTCGACTCCGACGATAAAACGAGTCGGAGAAACGACCCGTTCATATATGTATAGATAACATCAACTTAACTGTGAACGTGTATTCCGCTCGTGTCCGTCGAGTATCAAGTACGTGCACGGTGCACCGGGGATCAATGCTGCTAGCTCCTTTTAACAGGCTCTAATAAAATATCTGTAGAATAGACCGTACATATGCCTCAGGGATCTCATTTCTACAGTATTCAGTCTACTTTCAGCCTTCTTCTGCCAGTTCCATGCCTCACTTCCATATATTAGGGTAGGTACCAGCACTCCATTGTGGACTGCTATCTTCGCTTCTTTGGACAGTTTTTTGTTAGCTCCAACCTCGTCCAATCATCCATTAATTACTCATTATAACCAAGAACCCGGCCACCCCTACTAAGTCACGAAGCGTAATCAGGAGAGATGGTAATAGATGCAAGTTCAAAATTTCCCATATAACATTATGCCTTTTGCCGCCATTTTGGATTTTGATGGTCAAAAGGTATCCCTCAACCAGTCTCTTTCGATCCGGCCCGCCACGCAGTAGGTATTTGTTTATGGATTTGATTTTTGCGAAAGTTTCGTTTCAATCTAAATATGCATACATTTCTTATAAACAATTCAAGCAACAAACAGTCGAATGAACACGTCATTTTTATTTGAAACGGTACCATCTCACACTCATTTCATGCGATATTCGACTCTAGAGACTAATACTTTGAGTTCAATATCACAAAAGATTACGGAATCACATAAAACCTTGTGATGAACAGTCCACCGATTGCCCCCTTGATTGGTTCATTTAGTAAAACCATATATAGGGACACAGATCAACTTTGTCTAATAACTTCTTACCTGGATCAACATACTACGGGAATAGATCAATATATATGAGATCAACATAAGTATGCCAATTTGGGTAGATCAACATAAATTATGCATCCGATTTCCATACAAATTTTGAAAATTTTATGAACAGTACATCAAATGGTTTTTCTGGCAAACTGGCAACATTGATAATTATTGTACCACTGTTGTCAATTCATTCAGATGTATTCCATAATTGCCAAGTTATATGGTGTTAAAGGTGGATCAACTTAGTCTAACAACTTCTTACTGGATCAACATACTACGGGAAGAGGTCAATATATATATATATATATTTATATATATATATTAATATAGGTATTACAGAAACAGGAAATACAGTAATATGTAAGCACGAAACACATTTAGAAGGTGTACCAAGACAATATAAAAATACATAAACCGGAAATACAAGAATATATTAGTACAAAACACATTTTAAAAAAGGTGTTGAAAGATATTCATTATGATGTCGATTAAGTAAAAAAAAAGCTAGGCAAATAAAATAAACTAATCAGGATAACCATTCTTCCTATATTTAGTGTACTTTAAAAAACATTGTATGGCCATTTTTCTCATGGAATCTGGTCCATTACATTACATTCTGAGTCAGCCGAATCCTTTGACCCAATTGATAATCACCACTCTCCACTTACAATACTAGTACCTATTACAATAGAGTGTGACCCCCTAATTAAAGTCGTAATTTCATTAATGCTAATTACCAGGACATTAATCATGCACTTAACAAAGTAAATTGGTCTGTTCTCAAGGAAGGTGATCTCAACTATAGCGTAGAACTATTTTACTCTCAACTGAATAGTATCATTTCCGACACAATTCCTCTAATTCATCATAAAGTACGAAAGTATCCGATATGGTTCAGCAAAGAATTAATTCAGTTAATTGTTATTAAAAAAGAAACACATAAAAAATATAAAGAACACAGAACAATTCCCAACTATATGGCATTCAACAATATTAGAAGAGATTGCAAAAAAATGACAAAAAGATGTTATAAAAATTACATTAATTCGGTTGAGAACACGATACTTCATGATGTAAAATACTTTTGGAAATACACAAAATCAATGAAAAACAATGATGCTGGTATTTCTGGTAATATACGTTACAGACAAAATAGCTCCAGTAAAATTTATGAAATTGTTAACATGTTTGCTGATTACTTTAAGGACGTGTATGAGCCTGATATTCCAGATGACTTAATTCCTTACTTCAATTCGGATATAAATTTACTCTTATCGCAAATACACATTGATATTGAAGACATTATAGTCTGTATTAAATCACTTGAACCCAAAACAAGCTCGGGACCTGATAAGATTCCTTCCATCTTACTTAAGAATTGTGTCCAAAGTTTATCTGTTCCGCTTAATATACTGTTTAATAAATCACTCTCCACAGGACACTTTCCACAAATATGGAAACTTAGCTACCTAACACCTGTATTTAAAAGTGGTGATAAATCCTTTGTTGAAAATTATCGGCCTATCTGTATTCAATCGTCTATACCTAAACTTTTTGAGAAATTGATTCTTAAGAAAATCAGCTTCTTTATAAACTCTTGTATCGCAACTTGTCAACACGGCTTTATCTCCGGCAGATCAACTTTGACTAACCTAACATTATATGAAAATTTTATTTCCAATGCACTTGCCAACAAACAACAAGTTGATATATACCGACTTCAGTAAGGCGTTTGATAAGGTCTGTCATAAAATCCTCATTAATAAACTTTTGAAACTCGGTATTAATGGAAACCTTTTATCTTGGTTTAAGAGTTACTTACTTAGGCGTCAGTTAACTGTCTGTATTAATGATCACTTATCCTACATGTTCGAAGCTACCAGTGGCGTACCCCAGGGTTCGCATCTTGGTCTTTTACTTTTTAATTTATTCATTAACGACGTAACAAACATATTCACCCGTGTTCTCATTCTAATGTTCGCTGATGATATGAAGATATATAGAATTATTGACAATATCGAGGACTATCTAACACTTCGATCTAATATTAATAGCTTTTACGATTGGTGTCTTAAAAACAAATTAACTCTTAATGTAAAAAAATGTCAACTTATGAGATTCCACAGAAAAAAAAACCCATTGTTGTTCACCTACTTTCTCAATAATCACACCTTATTATCTGTTGATGAAATAAGAGACCTTGGTATAACCTTTGACACTAAATTAACATTCATTAAACACATTAATAATATAACCAGTAAAGCAATGCGAATGTTAGGATTTGTTTACGGATTTCAAAGGATTTTAAAAATTTAAAAACTATCAAATTACTTTACACTTCACTTGTTAGAAGCCAACTAGAATTTAACACCACCATTTGGTGTCCTTACTACAGTGTACATGAGAATTCCCTTGAGCGAGTCCAACATAAATTTTTACGTTATATTAATTTTAAATTGGGAATATTCATCGAAAACATTAATTACCCCTCTCTGTTACAATTATTGGGACTCGATACATTAAAAGAAAGAAGAATTTGTTTTGACCTATTTTATTTATTTAAAATCGTTACCAACCTGTTGAACTCCCCTGAACTTCTTTCGTTAATATGTTTCCATGTACCTAGTCGATCAGTTCGTTTCAAATTACCCTATCATTGCAACAATACAGGATCTAACGCTGAACTCAATTCCATAATGAATCGCCTACATGTACTTGGTAATAAATATGTTTTGGATGAATCTATAAACATTGCTAGTTTAACCTCATACAAACACTACTTAATTAAAACTGTATGTCAGCGCTTCGCAGATTGACTATAATCAAATACAGTTTTAAAGTATTAATTTATCCGGGATTTATTGTATATGAATTGTTTATATATTTATATATATATATATATATTGTTGTATTGTATTTATAATAACTATTTCTATGTTTCTTGTTCTCTTTTATGTATTTTATATTTATATTTTTTTTATCTATGTATATTCTGTATTCATATGTAAAACAATTGTTATTCTTTTGTAAAAGCCGCTATAATCGGCGTTAATAAATAAATAAATAAATTACACGGTCTTGTGTCTTTGCCACATAATTTCTTATTGATGTCTGCACACCATGAATTAGTTATGAAGGGCACAGTGAATTTAATAATTGCATCTATCACGATTTTTCTTCTATGCCCCTCACAATGAATCCAATCGAAACATACATATTTGGATAAAGTTTTTTTGATAATTGGCACGAGATGCAAATTCTCGCAATTATGATTTAATATATACTCGACGCCAAGCAGGAACTATTTCTATAATGAGTTGCCATAACGAGACGTTTTTTTAAAGGGCAATTTTTTTATTGGACTTTTCGTAGGTGACGCCTGGTCCTCAAATTCTCCATATGCAACATATTTTTCTTTGGAGAAAGGGTTGCAGTTGGCCCAATGTACCTTAAAAATGCACCTTCGTTCACCTATAAAAACACAACATTTGGTTACATTATTCAAAACAAAAGCTACCAAAAAATTATGATAAAAAAAGTTATAAATATGCTTACAATGCTGCTGGGTCCAGGAACACTTATGTCTGAAAAAAATTATCTTATTAAAGAAATGATCTACATATTAGATGACCAAAACAAAGAAAACGATTTCCTTTTTTTGAAGAAATTACGCTCCGAAATAAAAATGTTGGTTAAATAATAATATGAATAAAATTAAAAAGGTAACTCGATGTAATATAGAAGACATCTGTACCTTGTAAAATATAATCATGATATCGGAGTGCATCACTATACGTGCTGTACAATCCTGGCAGAATACTGTTGTCACAGGTACGGTCTAAAAACGACAATAGACTCAATTCTAATGTTAAATTAAGATAAGTTATTCAATACATTAGGAACAAACAAAGAGAGATTCGCACCTGTATTTTTGTTGTAATCACGGGTCTTGTTTTCAACACACCGAGGTCGAGGTACCTCCACATATTGTCCGATGACGGGATCCAACCTTTTTATTCTCCACGACCATTCACACAAACAGACTCTCGTCGCACTCCTTAGAACTCGGAATCCTATGTTGAATTGATTTTGAATCACATCGCACTGAACTTTATGAGTTGATATTCACAACAATGAATAACATAATAAACAATGAATAACTTTATTTGTTTTGACATTCGTCAGGAATATAAACTGCGCTCAAAAGAATTCAAACCATAGATATTTCACTTATCTTTCAATAGTTTTTCCATAGTAATTCAGGGTTTCTCATTGGTTTCTGCTAAAAATACGTCACATAACCATAGAGATTTCCGTGTCTTTTTTACTGACCCACTTTGGTCTCGGAGTAATACCCCCCTGGTTCCTGTTATTTTTTTTTCTTTATTAAATAATTAATCAATTTACAGACTATAATCATTAATGTTAACTAAAATTAGTTTTCACTGCTTTTGATTTTTTAATGTTCCTCTTCTATAGAAGCTATATGAAGAAAATTTAGTGTTTGTAATTATGATTTAAGGAAATATGAATATTAAAATGTATAATTAATAAAGATTCATCATTTTGGTAATTTTACATTGAACTTCTCTTTGATTGCTTTTAGTAGGTGTTTATCGTTTTCGATTGTTCTGATATTTTCGGGTAGGCTGTTGAAGTATTTTTTTCCATAGACATGTAATGATAATGCCAATTCAAATGTCAAAAATACAAAATGGCTCTAATTGGCCATTCGATGACAACGTTACATTTGAATTTCTGTGTAAAACCTGTCCTAAGTATCTCAAATTGTACTGTAGGCAGACAGTTGGATGCCTGCCTAGCTGATGTATGAATCATGTAAATGTGAGATAGAATCTATTGTTCTTGTTGTAGTCAATCCCGGCAGACATGCAGTTCTGTCCAAACCAGAACCCCCCTTGCTATATGACCAAGGAGGAAGATGTGGTGATTCAGGCTGAAGACGAGATCAGACTGAAGATTGTGGGGACCAGAGTTGATGCCACAGGAATTGTGAGTATTAATCCACTCATTTTAACTGAACCTTCATTCATTTATCCCCTTTCCTCTTATATCCCCATATTACACTTTGTCATCTTTGGGGATGTTGTGTGCAGGGTCTTTTTGAGGAAAGGCAGGAGTGACCCTGGGGTCTTAAAGAATCCCATGTTGTAGGCAATGGCAGCTCTTGACTTTTGAGTGCTAGAGAGCAAAGATTGAAAATTACGTCATAATTGATGTATGCATTGGTGATTTTCTGTATGAAGATTTTTCAGCAAACCAGGAGAGGACCACCAGACTTAAAAATCATGATGATCGTCATACAAAAATTTTATTAAAAAAAATAATATCATACTTTTTAATATTAGTACTCAAGCACACTCAAAAGTCACGAGCCACCACTGATTGTAGGAGAGAGGAAACACAGAGGCTGCAAAACCATTCCACCGCCGAGCTGTTGAACACAAGAACAAACCTTAGAAGCGACCCATTCTCATGTGACAAATAAACTTTTTTTTTTTTTTTTTTTTTTTTTTTAAATATTTGAAACTGTTATTTCGTGGTGGAATTCCATTATAAATATATATATAAAGAACACAATTTTAAACTTTTTTCCACTTGTTTTTATTTGACCGTGACCGGTTTCAGCCTGTTAGGGCCATCTTCAGACTGGTACCATCTTATCAAACGTACCACTCGTTTTTTACAAAGGGTCAGTTTTTTTTTGTGTGTTTTGGGGAAATTCAAAGTAATATATATTTTTTTAAACGTCTCGTTAACTTATGCTTTTTTCAGTTTGCGATAGGAACCCTAATGGACGACTATCTGGGACTTATGGGAAATTGATTGTATTCCTCGCATCTTCCATTCAACAAACCATCATGCCCTGACTGTGGAAGAAGACGGTGTCTCTATTTTATGAAATTAAAATTTGATCATAAATTATCACAACTGCTGAAAGAAAACATGGAATCTAAAAAATGAAAAGCGCATGTTTCACAAGTACTGAATAATCTAAAACACAATGATTATTATTCTGGTCTGAATAATATTTTGAAAGGACGGGTTTGTTTCACAGAATTTGAACAATTCATCAAATTTCATTTTTATCAAGGTTCTATTCAATTTCTGTTATTATTTCAGTTTTGTGAAGCCTCTGGGCCAATGATATAATAATAGAACTTGAATAGAACCTCCACAGAACTTGAAAATCAACTATAATTATGAATTGTTAAAATTCCCGTTTCCCGTCCTTAAATTATTGTTGAATGTAAAATAAAATGACTTTGTAAGTAATCACTTTTCTGGTTGTTGCTTTCTTCAAATTTATATTTACTGATTTAGTTGTAAGATTGTAAATAAAATATATTTTAACTGAAAATTTATCTTTTTTTAGCCAACTATAAAATTATCTTTAAACCTAGCTATGTGGGTTACATTCAGGCTAATTTTTTCACTTTTGGGAACAATTCATATTGTCTCGTAGAATAAACATGTTTTAAATTTTACACACCTGAGATACGACAATATGTTTTTTGGTAATAGCCATATTTAGTTACCAGATCTGAATAGCCAGGTACTTCCTAACCTTCCTCTTTTCAATCTCCTTCCCCTCCCTACATTCTTTAGCCTCACGACGTTTTGAGGATGCTCTAGTCCCACCTGGGGCTCTTGGCAATTACAAAAAGTTAATTAATTAATACTGTTCTAGTAAGAATTAAACATTGCTTATAAAAATATTTCAGTTTAATTCAATGATAATGCAATAAGTTATTATTCAAAATATAAGTAAAGCGTTTTCATTTGCCAATAATTTTACATTTCTTGTCATATTAAATGTACATGTGTTCGGTGGGTAAAGTGCGCTAACTTCGGGAGGTGATTCTACATGATGGTAGGAATAACTTTTTTCGAAATTCCAATGTTTATTTTCCTTTACAAAAATATTTTTCCTTAGAAGAATATTTATTTTACCATACAAACAATTCAACTTTTTAACCTAAAAACTACCTTGAAACATTGGAATTTCGATAAAATTTATTTATCTTTTTTTTACTTCTAAAATCATGTAGAATCACCCCCTCGAAGTTAGCGTACTTTACCCCCAGACACCCTGTATAAAGTAATTTTAAATAAATAAAATAAAATTTTGTTTGGGTCATGTTTTTTTATTCATTTTTAATGAATTTATAGGTGTAACAAGTCCGTGACAAAAAAACTATGACAAACGTTAATTATCCAAAACCAACTTTGGCCTGAACAAAATCTGACTAAAAAAAATACAAACATGATGAATGATTGCATCAGTTTGTAATTTTACAATGACTTAAAACATTATTAAACATACGATTAGTTGTGTATTATTTGCCTGGCCTTCATACTTATGAGTCGAGGAGATTGCCGCCTTGGAGTGGAGTGATTGACTCTCAGCGGCGTGTTGGCTTTCCTTCCGTCTTGCAGAGTGCTTTGTGTTATCTTGAATGCTTTATTCATCTTTACACTTAGCGGCTTCTTTAACGGGGGAGTGCTGCGGGGAGTTTTATACAATCCATTCGGTTTGATTAGATTCGGGGTGTTTAGGTCATTAGTCAGAGGGAAACTGAGCTTTTCACTCATCGGTGTGCAAACATCGTATATGACTTCCTTCAATTGCGAAGATAAATTAAGGTTTTCTTTCACCTTGGCCATTGAAACCGGTGAACGGATTTGTTTTGATCGAGATCTCTTCGAAACATACCCGGGACTCTTGCAGATTTTTCGTAAGTTTTTGTTGTCCAGTGCTGATGATGAGGTATCGGTGTCCATTGATGAATTATTGTTAGAATGCTTGTTTTGCGCTTCAGCCGATGCGTATTTCCTAGGTTTTCTTGCAAAGCCGGTGTGTCGCGCTGGTTTCGTAGCGACAACTTTCTTTTCGAGCGAAGTATCGGAATCTGTCATGCCGTCAAATAATCTAGCTTTGGCCATTACCATACCGACATTTTGACTGCGTAGCTTGGCAACTGAAGCTCTTCCTGTGAGGGGGTTCTCCAAGCTTTCCGCACTGGATAGAAATGAATTTGCATTCTTCCATGCTGATTCACTGGAAACGTTGGGTATTCTGTCTTTCGTTTCTTTAGGAGACTGTTTGGCCACACTGATATCTCCGTGGAATGAAGAGGCTCGTTTTGTGAAGTTATTTCTCGTGGGATAAGGTTGATTTGGCACCGAGTTCAATGGATGATTACTAACAGAAAGTCTTCTTTTACTGGAATCTGTGTGCGAGTTTCCATTTAGAATAGCGGGGCTGGGGTGAGATAAGCCGGTGTTTACCGTATTCGGCCTGCCCCGCCTAAGACTGACTTGAGGATAAAATGGATTACCACACATGGCTTGCGAAGAGACGTTCCATGTTTGTGTTCTGGTCAGTTTAACTACGTTTTCTCTCGATCTTCTTCTGAGGGTTCCTATCTTCCTGGCGCTGGGAGAGCGAATAATCTTATGTTCATCACTCTGCCGGATCTTGAGTTCCCTGCTGAGTCTCTTGGCCAGTTGTTCGGAACCAGGGGTGGCCAGGATGGCAGCTTCTTCCAAAGTTTTCTCATATTCTGTCTGCACCTGCTTCACTGGTTCGTTGACGTTAGATTGATCTATGGCAGTTATAACGTTGAATTCTTGCGAAATCCTATTTTCAATTGCAGATACTCTATTTTTGATGGCTTCATATTCACTCTTAGGTATTCTCACATATTCGCTATCCTTATGATCTGAAAGATCTATATTTTCATCTCCATAATCTGTTTTGATATTAAAATTACTTAAACTATCGAGTGATTTGCGACTCTTTTTAGTTATGTCGTGTGGGATTTCTTTTAATGTGTTATAGTTATATTGTTTATCTTTTGATTTCTTTCCAATACTTAATCTAAGCTTTTTGTGCTCCTTGTCACCTCTGAAAACAAAAATAAAATTATTTTTTGTAACCGTTCATATTAGTATAACTAAATATACTTGAAATTATTTGAGATACTCACGTCACTCTCATTGGGGTGCAGGTTAATGTACGCTGAGGTAAATTATCTAATATCTCCTTCCTGAAACAAAATAACACCAATAAAACAACATGTGAAATACATATTTTATTTAATTATTCAAGACAATATTAACAATCGAGGAAGAATCAGAAAAAGATTCGGTAGCACTTAAGAATTGTAAGTTTGAATACACCTTAGCGAGTTAACGGCGTACTTTCTTTTAAATTTTAATGATAGTTTCTAGAATATTTTTCTTTGTGGTACCTATTATTTTAATGATAGTTTTGTAGAATGTTTTTCTTTGTGGTACCTATTATTTAATAATAGTTTCTAGAATGTTTTTCTTTGTGGTACCTATTACATATTTAATGATGGTTTCTAGTATGTTTTCCATTGTGGTACTTATTATTTAGTTAGAATTATATATTATAATCAACAATGATCATATGGACAGTTTCGAAGAACAATGTCGGATGTGCTAATTTTGTAGTTTTTCAGTATAGCTGTTTAAAGTTTCATTTCACTATTGATGGCTATCAAACAAAAACAGTGTGTCTTCAACCTTCAAACTTAAGCTATATAAGGTTGGTGGTTCTTTCGACCGCAGGAATTTTTTTCAAACAACAACCGCCATCTATAAGTCAGGTCGTGTACGTCTGAGACTACCCTCGTATAATTATGATAAAGTTTCCAAAATAAAAATTATTACAGGCCCCCAAATAACGTTTCAATACCATCAACCGTGTTTTCACACAGAAAAACAACAATAAGAACCTCTAAATACAAAACCAGAATGAAATGTGATTCGTGACATCAGATTCATCAACAGATTCAGTCGTGCCAACCGAACAGGGCATTTTAATGTGATGGTGTTTTATTTTATTCATTTTAAAATTAATAAAATAATGACGATTTATAAATTCTATGTATAATTATATAATAAAACATATATATTCAGAATCAGAGTTTGTCGATCTATATGAAAATATTTTTTAAAAGCTTTAATATTTTTCATTACCACATAGTCTGGTGTAGAGGCATCACTTCAAGATCATGCAGGCTAAGTAAAAAGAAGATTTATTTACCTCTTCTTAGCAGACAGTCCCAGCTGACTATCTTGTTTTCTCTTATTCATTCCCTTATTGAGAACTGGTGTGGCGAGAGGATCGGGCGTTGATGATTTGCTGGAGGTAGTACCTACACCAACCATCTTACGGAGACCATTCAGCATGCCTGAAAACATCCACAAAATATGATTTACATACATATTCCAGTGGCGTAGCAATTTATTCCAGTCCAGTCTATTAATAGGGCTGCACAATGAATGTGAATCAAGCCTCGGGCAAGATGCTACACCACTGGTTATCAAAATCACGTAGAAAATGTATCTAGAAAAAAAGATAAAGAGAAGGTAGAAAGAAATAAGATAGGATAGAAAAAAGATCTTGAAGAAAGCAAGACGGAAAGGCAAGAAGCAACAGTATTGAAACTGGTTCCGGGAGGTATCCTAAGTTACTAACGTGTAAGGGACCCACTTCTCCTCTTCTTCTTCTGTCTCTGCTCCTCATCCTTCTCTGTGTCCTCGTCCAGGTGCGTCACGGTGGCAGCGGGCACTCGCCCTATCAGACTTGCATTCTCTATGAAGAACTGGAACACAGAAGATACAATAATTATGGTATTACAGTGAATCTATCTATTAAATTTTCCAAGGGTTAAATGAGAAAAATTTTATAGTATACACTTGGGTATACAATAACTTAACAGAACTTCTTAAGCATACAAACTTGTTATGTGGAAACTTTACATAGTGTATTTCACTGTACTTGTACATATTTAAAGTTCTAGGAAGACTTGAAGTGTACGGCGAGGGAATGTGTTTCCTTACCTTCACTAGTCTTATATGATGCTCCTTCCTCTGCAGGGGGTAGGGGAAGGACAGAGGCATCACACCGAGGGCCAGGACTATGGAGTTAAGTGGGTGGGGCTAAGATCTGTGTCTCCTTACCTTGACTAGTCTCACATGCTGCTCCATCCTCTGTGGAGGGTAGGGGGAGGGCAGCGGCATTACACTGGGGGCCAGGACTATGGCCAGGTTATTGGCATCCATTTTGTTGACATCACTTTTGGAAGATACAAACCTAAAAAACTGGAAACATTTTAAATCTATTATTTATTTGTATTTTTAATATTACATGAATACAGTGCTAAATTTTACACATAATTATATGGTACCGTTTGTATGAATTATTATTATGTAATGAGCAGGCAGCATTCTGCTGATGCGCTCATATCTGATTTCACAACAAGTTTGACAGTAATTGAGTTATTTTAAGTTTAAACTAAGTCCTTTCTTCTCTCCAAATGTGAATCCAATAGAGCTTTGAATTGATTTATATTTATTGCATCGATGACATGTTGTGGGAGTTTGTTCCAAGCATCCACTACTCTATTTGCAAGGAAGTGTTTTCTAGGATTAGATGCAAAAGGCGTTTTGGTAATTTTTTTTGAGTGTCCACGGAGATTTATATTTTTATTAGTAGTGAAGATTTCTTGGATGCTAGGGCAACTGTAATGTCCAGATAAAATTTTGAAAGTCTCGATCAAGTCACCCCTTTCTCTTCTTTCTTGTAAGGTTTGTAATCTTAGTTCCTTGAGTCTATCTTCGTATCGTAGATCTTTCAGAGCTCTTGGTATTTTAGTGAAACGTCTCTGTACTCTCTCTAACAGATTTATACCCTTTGCGAAGTAAGGACTCCATATTTGGAAAGCATATTCCAGGAGAGGTCGCACATGTTTTATATATTTTTAACATCATGTCCGGTGTTAGGTCAAGGAAGGTTTTCCTGATTAGATATGTTAGTGAATTTGTTCTTTTCACAATTCCAGCGATGTGTGGTTCCCATTTCAAGTCCTGTGATATGGTAACTCCTAAGTCTTGTTGTAATGTCACTGCTTTTAGAGGTGTTCCATTAAGTTTGTAGGCAAGTGTAGGGTTAGTTTTTCCAACATGTAGGACAGTGCATTTTTCGACATTGAGTTTTAGAAGCCAATCATTTGTCCATTGATATACATATTTCGTTTAAATCGTTTTGCAGTTGGTTGTGATGAGTGTGTGGGTTGGCAAATAATTTTGTATCATCTGCAAAGCAGCTGGATTCTGATTTTATTATAATATGCAGGTCCGTGATGTACAAAATAAACAGAACTGGACCGAGAACTGATCCTTGAGGGACACCACTGGTCACATTTCGCTCAGATGATAGTTGGTTGCCAATTCGAACTTGTAATTTTCTCTCAGTGAGGAAGGATTTGATGCATTCGAGAAGTCTTCCTCTTATGCCTAGGAATTTAAGTTTAGCCAACAGTCTATTGGTTGGAACAGTATCGAAGGCTTTCTCGAAGTCGAGATAAATTACGTCAGTGGGAATTCGTTTGTCCCACTCGTTTGTCCAATAATCTATGTTAAGAATGAGATTGGTAATCGTGGATCTTTTTGGCACAAATCCATGTTGTTTGTTCGAGATTATGTCAAGTTTGATCAGGAATGAGCGTATCTTCCACTATTATTCTTTCCATGGTTTTGCAGATAATACTAGTCAAGCTTATAGGTCTGTAATTTGCTTGTTTGAATTTATCACCTTTTTTGTAGATGGGTGTAATTATAGCTCTCTTCCAATCTTTAGGGAGTTTCCCATCTAAAAAGGATTGTTGCATGACTGAGAGTTGCTGCACACTTTTTGAGAACAATAGCAGGAATATTATCAGGGCCAGTAGCGCTATCTTCTCGCAACCCCTTCAAAATATTCTCAACTGCTGATGGAGTGAATTCTATTTCGCATAGTCAACTATCTACATACACATCTTGACTAATAGTTGGTATACTGGTGTCTGGTTCATTTACATAGGTTTTTTCAAATTGTGTTGCAAGGATGTTCGCTATGTCTATCTCGCTGGTAACTGTTTCGTTAGAGAAGTTATATAGTATGGTTGGAGTAGACACTTTCGAGGCAATCTGTTTCCTTATACAACTGTAAAATGGTTTCTGTCCGCTGTCAATCAATTTTTGCTCAAAGTTTTTTCTGGTATTTCTTAGTTGCGACAAAAGGTAGTTATTTTTCAGTTTATATTCTCTGTAATACTCATTTTCAATCTCATTTACATTCCCCATGTGTTTTCTGGATAATCTATAACCATCCCAGGCTTTCTTTTTCTCTTTAATCAATGCTAATATGTGTTTGTCGATCCAAGGTTTGTTTTTATTGTGGTTTTTATCGCCTTTGAATAGTGGTATTTTTGACACAATCTTCTCTTCAAACATGTTTGTAAAAAAGTTTCACTTTTCTTCAGTTGTAGTGGTTTCCACGAGAGACCACATTATATCACGAGTGCTTAAGGTTTCATTTATTTTATCATAATCTGCTATGTGATAGTTGGGTCTCGGCTTCTTGCCTCTCGGGCCGGAGGATCCGTTGTTATGGCTGGTACTTACTTGTAGAGTTGACAACAAACATATATGGTCACTTTTGCCTATAGGTGCTAGATATTTTATATCAGTAATGAGATGTTCATCATTGCACAGGACTAAGTCCAATAGAGATGGGGTATTGTTGTCCCTGTATCTTGTAGGTTTATCTACCAATTGCCAATAGTTACTGTTCAAGTACATATCCTCAAATAAGGCCTCGGGGCTGTTTGAATTACGCACTTCTGTAATGGGCCATACCAATTTGGAATAATTGAAGTCTCCAAGGATTATTACGTTTGACACGTCAGCTATTTCTTTTAATTGGTGTAATAGTTTTTGGTGGTTTTCGTACGATGCATTTGGTGGGCAGTAGACACCAGCTAGGATAGTTTTGAGATGGTCTATTTGCATGTCAATGAATAATGCGTCAATTTGTGGGTAATTACTAGAACTGTTTTCCAGGGCTTTGTTCACCTGGGCTGAGATTGTCAGGCCTATTATTCTTTACATATATTGCTACACACCTCCTCGTTTTTCAATTTGACGGTCTTTGCGGAAGAGTGTGTAATCCGGAAGATCCACTAACGTATATGGTATTTCTGCCTTTAGCCACGTTTCTGTCACTATTAGTAATGTTGGTTTTATAAGGTTTATTTGTGGAAGAACAAGATCAAATTTCCGTGTGAGAGAGCATAGGTTCGTATACAGTATTGAGATATTGACTATGTAATTATTTACATGTTTATTGGAATTTTTATAATTTTAGGGCATCCTTTGGTGTATTTGATTGTCAATTCCTTCTCCCCCTTTTCTGTTCTTTGATGCAGCTCATTCCTTAAATCAATTAAATGCTGCCGTTGCATCGGAGTTTGATCCGATTTGATTGAGTTTGGTTTTTTTAGTTTATTTATATTTTTGAGAATGGCTAAAGCTTCACCCAGTGTTTGGAAGATTATTTTTATCGGGCGAGGGAATTTTTTTTCTGCTCTAGGTTTTCCAAGCTAGAGCACTTTTATGTTATTTTGACTTGTGCTGGTGATGCTTCCTATAACTTTCCAGCATTCTTCGGTGTCTCGTAATTTGCGTTGTTCGGGATCTGGCAAGTCACACTCAGGGATATCAAACATAATTATGTTTTTTGCTCGGGATTGCCGATCGCTAAGTTCACTAATCATGTCTTCTGTGCATCACATTTGTTGCTGTTTTTTGCAGGCGTTGACTTCTTCTTGGAGGTCCCGAATTAGTTTGTGTAGTACAGGTATTTGTTGAAGGCCACTCTCACATTCAGGACACAAGAATTTCATTCTGCGGTTTTTGAGCTCTAGGCATCTGGTTTCCGTTGCGGATAAGCCCGAACATTTAATGCAAACATTTGGATTGCATCCATCACACGTGACTCCCACTCTTGGCTTGGCAACATCCCCATTACAGTTGAAACAATTCATGTTTTATATGTTGTTTACTGACACAGTTTCGGATAGGTAGTTTGTATGGGTGATTTTGTTTTTTGCTTTGTTGACACTGGGACACTAAAAACTGAGATATTAACACTTTATTTTACTAAAGTTAGCACTTTTTGTTAATATTATGTGACGTTTTAGTGTTCAGATATACTGTAAGATTACCCCTAAGGACTCATTACAACGCAAATAACTTATTTAGATTTATTTAGTAGTGTTACAAACTTAAAAACTTTGTGAAATAATTTTCAAAATTGGTAGGTATTTACACAGGTTAACTGTGAAAATTTAAAAAAAAACACAGAAGATTCAAATTTGCACTACCGTGCAAAAAGATAATATATTGTATTAAGTATAGAATTTGGGTGCAAACATCCTGCTTTGGCGGGAAGAAACCTCAGATATGGGGGAAGCAATGAAGGAACCAGGAGAAATTGCCTAATGCCCAATGATAACCCTTTAATTTGTTAATTTGTGAACTTTACTAAACAGAACAGGGCCTAACTCTGTCTTGGCGCACACTCCTTGCTTCCTTCACATTCATACGTCGTTGCATATATACTTTTGAACTTACCTCCATTATATAATGTAAAATGTACAAATATGGCACGGGAAGAAGAAGCAGCGCATTCTGAATGGCACTCAGTCTTAACGTGTCTGACAGCAGCAGGCACCGCAATAGCAGCTCCTGCATGTCGCTGGCAATGACGGGCTCCGGCAGCAGGCGCAGGTACAGCTTTAGGATGCCGGCGATGTCTACGGCATGGCAGGTCTTGTCGATCCGCCCACCGCTGTCTAGGATCCTCTGGAAGATCGGGATAAGATGAATTGTTTGACTTTGCGCAAAATTTGCAAATATAAAATTCAAAATCTGGTGCTTCAAAGATTATATAAACAAGGGAGGTCAGTCATGAATCATTATTTTTATGAAACCGCACAACACAATAAGTGTCACCAACATCGTTCACTCATATTACTGCAAATTGTATCTACACACAATTTTTGCCTTTGTTTCTACCTACACACCAAACAAATAACTTTCATTGGCTCTGCCGCTTTGTATCTGTGCTGTTTGATTGTAGCTTGGGATAGAAAAGCTTGTAGAAAAACTCTTCACATATAAATTCTAATGGCAAACACAGAAGCTTATTGTATGGTATTGCCACATGCAGCAATTTGCAAGCGCTGAACAATACATTACAGTACAATACGTTATTTCAACATATTTGTGATATAAAAAGGTGAGCTCTGATATTATATATTTTGGACAGCTTTTTTTGTGTAAAATTTATAGATCAGACCAACTATTTTCCCATGATAATTTTTTTCCATTAATTTTATTTTATTTAAAAAGTATAAAATACATATGCATTGTATTTCCAAGCGATAATAAACTAAAATAATACAAGATGCCATATTATTTGTTCCATTTTTTTTTTCAAGAAAAAGTTACTTTAATATAATACTTCTAGTAGAACTATAAAATTTATTGAATTGAATGGAATGTCCAAATATATAATGACAACAGATTGATAAGAAGTGAAATACATCATTGTCATTCAGGGGAGTGAAAAACTAAACAAAGAGCTACACAGGATATAAGGAGATATAAAAATATTCTTAGCACCTCTCGAAGTGATTTTTTAGGAAAACAGTGCTACACAATTTTCCAATTATTAATATGAAATCAAATCTGAACAAGTATCTCATCCATCTATTCAGGGCCGGCCCTGAGTCAAACGGATATTACCAGCGCCTTGGTTACTTGGGGCCTTGGCATATCGGCGCCGTAATGAACTAATTCTAAATGGACTTTCAAAATAATAATTCATCATTGTTATATATTACTTGCTGCCATGTATCCGGCGTTGCTCGACTTTTCTCTACTTTCAATATATTTATAGGTCCCGCTAGATTTATTACGTCCGTGCGTAAATCCGTCTTTGGGCGTCCAGCACTTCTAGTTCTTTTTTTTAGATTTTTTTTGTGAATATTGCACTATGTATTGCTCACAATAATCGCTAATATCATATTTTTTTAACTAACTAACTAACCATCACGCCGTTTCCCCGCAGGGGTAGGCAGAGAGGACGGACCGCTAAACAACTCGGTCTTGGCACACACTCCTTGCCTCATTCACATTCATACATACTCTTCTATTGTTCTGACTCTTGACATGGCCCGACTCAAGTATCTGATTCACTTGGTCGTGCCATGTCTTCCTCGGGCGTCCCCGACTTCTGCTACCATTCACATTTGTATCGTATATTCTCCTTACACTCCTTTCTTCGCTCATTCGCTCTACATGCCCAAACCATCTAAGCGTCCCTTTCTTGATTTTACTCATTACGCTTACATCAGCCTTGCGCTCTTTGCGGATATCCACATTCCTCACACGATCATACATGGTTTTACCACACATACGCCTCAGGGATCTCATTTCAACAGCATTCAATCTACTTTCATCCTTTCTTTGACAGTTTCATGCCTCACTTCCATACATCAGGGTAGGTACCAGCACTCCATTGTGGACTGCTAACTTCGCTTCTTTGGACAATTTTTTGTTAGCGCCAACTGCGTTCAGTCCTCCATTAATGGAGTTACCTGCATTTACTCTTCTTTCAATATCTCTGTCAGCCTTCCCATCTCTCGTAAACATGCTTCCTAAATACACAAACTCATCCACCTGCTCCAAGTATTCCTCATTCACAGCTATATTGCACACTGTTTTCGTACTCTCTCTTTCAAACACCATTACTTTAGACTTACTTACATTCATCATTAACTCATTCTTCACGCATACTTCGTTCATCCTAGACACGAGAGACTGCAGATCATCCATACTATTAGCAATCAGCACCGCATCATCAGCATACAACAGGCAACATACTTTCAGATTCCTCAAATTCGCGCCCAATCCCACCTCTTTCAATTCTTGCATACAATTATCCATGTATAGATTGAATAACCACGGTGACATTACGCAGCCTTGTTTAACACCTTTTGTGATATCAAACCACCCCGTAAAACCACCGTTCACCCTAACACATGCAACGCTTCCCTCATATAGAGACGCAATTGCCCGAGTCAGATTCGTATTCACTCCATACTTGGACAACAATGGATAATAATGCAGGTTTTGATGTTTATTATACTTTCATACATTTCTTGCATCACATACATACTCACCTCCGGGTGTATATTTTTTGTATATTGAAGGTTCCTTTTAATATAGGTTTCACGTCCTTTCACTCTAATTTAATTTTTACGTCTTCCGTATATTGCTAACCGACAAAGGAAATGCCACTGTCGTGATTAATACGGCAGACTACATAAAGAAGATGGAAGACCTCTTGTGCGATTCCGGCACCTATAAGAAGATTAAAAACAACCCCACCAACAAGATTGACATAAAGACAAGGGAACTAGTCAAAGCTTCTAGCATCAGGAAAGAGGATTGGTCTAAGCTTTTTGTAAAAGCCTCTAGAACTCCTGCCCTGTACGGTCTCCCAAAAATACATAAAAAGGAAATCCCAATGAGACCGATTGTCAGCGCTATTGGTGCTCCTACATACAAACTTTCCCAACACCTCTCGAGATTACTGCAGATGCAAACTGGAAAAACCGAATCATGGATTAAGGATTCAACAGATCTGATTAGTAAGCTCAAGAAAGTTAAGACTGAGGAAGGAGATATTCTGGTCAGTTTTGACGTCGTGTCTCTTTTCACAAATGTGCCTCTAGAAGACTCCATGACAATGCTCAGGGAGATATATGAGGAAGACATTTGCAAACTTTTTGAACACTGCCTCAAAACGGGATACTTTGCGTTTCAGGGTGAACTGTTTGAGCAATTGGAGGGAGTTGCGATGGGCAGTCTGTTGTCGTCAGTACTAGCCAACTTTTTTATGGAGAAGCTTCGGCTGTCCCTAAAGTATGGTGGCGCTACGTCGACGATGTCTTCGCCATTTGGCCTCATGGAACGGAGAAACTAAACGAATTCCGGGACCATCTTAATTCTCTCCACAGCAAAATTAAATTCACAATGGAACTGGAAAACGAAGATAAAATCCTGCCTTTTCTAGATGTGGAGGTAATGCGAAAACACGATGGTAGCCTAGGGCATACCGTATATAGTAAACCAACCCATACGAATCGATACTTACACGCTGATTCGCACCACCACCCAGCGCAGAAGAGAGGACTTATCCATACATTGGTGACCTGAGCGACCAGAATATGTGAAGAACATAAAATCGGAGCGGAACTTACGAAGCTGACCGATGCACTGGAGCGTAACGGTTACCCAGCAAGTCAGACAAGGCAAATCATAAGAGCCAAATCTGCACCAAACGAAGACAGAATTGAACAAGAGTCGAAAGGCTGTGCCTTCCTGTCTTATGTGCACAATGTGACAGACAGAATTGCCAGGCTATTGAGAAAGGAAAGTATCAAGACTGTCTTCGGAACAACGACAAAGATACAGGACTTACTGAGGTCTGCAAAGACTAAGTTTCCTCTGGAAACAGATGGAGTGTATAAACTCAGCTGTTCCGGATGTGACAAGGTCTATGTAGGCCAGACAGAGCGGACTATCTCCAAAAGGATCTAAGAACACTTCAGAGCTTGTAAACTCGGCCACCCTGACAAGTCGGCAATTGCCGAGCATTTGATTGACACCGGGCATTACTTTGGATTTGTTCCTGAAGTTCTGAGGAGACCCAAAACTTATAGAGCACGGCTGATTACGGAGGCCATTGAAATCCATAAAAATCCCGTAAACATTAATAGAGACGATGGAGCTAAGCTCAATAGTTCCTGGTATCCGGTAATTGACGGCTACACCAGAGCTAAACGAAGAAAACCACTTTTAAAAAAAAAAAAAAAATAAAAATTGATACGTTGATGTTAGCTCAGATTTTTGGAGCTGGCAACACGGTATCACAACCTCATATATAAGCTGACATTTCACCACAACCTCAAATAACACATCTGCCCTGATGATGGACACTGCAATGCTGTCCGAAACGTTGGCTAAAGAAGGAGTTAGCGAAACACGGCATAACACCCCAAAAACAAATAACAATAATATAAGGAGTTTATTAAACAGAACTGATTTGAAAGTACCTACACGGCACACACGCTCATGTAATAAATTTAAAGAAAAACACTGTAAAAACCAATTAAAATTCTTGTCTTAGAAGAATATGTTCAACATATTATGTATAATAACATGCTCTCTGATGTAGATATCTTCATTGTAACCAAAATAAATATAAAAACTCGATTAAAAATGTATTTAAACTGTTTTAAACGTGTACCGAACTGTATGAAATGTAATTACATATTGTGTGACGACATATATTATGTAGTATTATGTTATAATAATATTCTGTTGTAATAATCTCCTGCTATAATAATCTCCTGTTATAATAATCTCCAGTTATAATAATCTCCTGTTATAATAATCTCCCTCTTGACGTTAACGTTATATTTTTTACAAAATGAAACAATACTTTGTTTTAAACTACTTTATATTTATTTAACACAATCTTTGGGTTCAATCGAAACTGGTCGACGAAATATAAATTAAAATAACGTGGTTTAAAACAAAGTAATTGTTTAATTTTGTATAATGTCAAGCCACAAAGTGTTTGCTTTCTTCGATAAATTTAATATTTTTTAGTTGTTGTAAGTATAGTGTAATTTGTAGATACATAACAGAATAGTATATTGAGGAAATCTATAATTGGTTTCTCAGTTAGGTAAATTTCACATATATAAATGAACCACGTTGGAAACTGTTGATTTCCCTAAAATAAAATAAATAAGATCAAACAATAAGAAAAGTTATGAGGTGGTTTTAGAGAATTTTAATTTGATTTTTTTTTTGTAATTGTCATAATTTTCCTCAGATATATCGAGGGGTAATTTATTAAATAATTTTAATAAAAAATAAATTAATAAATACTGATGTTGTCCTGTTGTAGTTCGAACTAAAATTAGAAAACATGGGTATCAAAGGCAAGGAACTTCAACTATTTAAAAGTTATATGAGTAACAGAACTCAACAAGTCAAAATTAACAACCATACTAGTAAACCACTGCCGATTACATATGGAGTTCCACAAGGAAGCATACTAGGGCCCGTTCTTTTTACTATTTACATAAATGAACTTTGCAGCATGAAAATAGATGGTGAAATAGTTAGCTATGCTGATGACACAGTTTTACTTTTCAAATCTAAGGATTGGAATAATGTATATAACATAGCGAATTTGGGAATCTCGCAAGTCAAAACATGGCTAGACTCAAACATACTTACACTTAACATATCAAAGACAAAATTCACAACATACAGTATAAATAGCACGGGACAGCCAAAAAACAATACAAACACCATAAAAATACACGAATGTTTAAACACCAACATCTGCGATTGCCCTCCTCTAGAAAAAACAGATCAAATAAAGTATCTAGGAATCGTAATTGACCATAACCTTAGATGGATACCTCACATCAAACAAATCACAAATAAACTTCTCAAAACAATACACATTTTCCTTAACATAAGAAACATATATAAAACAAAACAATTGAAAACAATATATTTTGCACTCTGCCAATCAATAATAGAATATGGAATTATTGCTTGGGGAGGAGCAACAAACTCGGCTATCAATTACATAGAAACCGCACAGAAAACGATCTTAAAGGTAATACTAAAAAAACATAGACTGACCGATACAGACCAAATATTCAACAGCTGTGACGTACTAGATATACGCCAATTATACATTAAAACACTACTAAACTACATTTTTAACAAAAAAAATAAATTTCAACACACACAAAATAACACTAACAGACCAGTTAGACAAGCGTACAAAGAAAACATTAAAACTCCAACAGTAAATTCAACCTTTGGACAAAGACACTACCAATACCATGCAATAAAAGCTTTCAACAGTCTAAAAATTGAAATTAAAATTGAGGAAAATAAAAATAAATTCACACACAAAATTACAAAATGGATTAAACAACAAAAAAGACAATATTACCAAAATGTCATAGCATAAAATAAAAATAAAACCTACACGTAACACACAAAACCAACATAAACACACATCACTCACAAACACACAAGATTATTTTCATTGTATTATTTTTTAATTTTAAATGTATTATTATGTATTTTTATTTTTATTTTTAATTTTAAATTTATTATTTTCTTTTCAAATTTACTATCTTAGATTTTCATATTATAAAATGAAGGCCTCAGCACGGGCAAGCCACCCAGTGAGGCCTACATTACTGGAAAACATAAATTGTAACAAAATAATGTACCAAATAAATAATAATAATAATAACTGGTGGTACGGTTAGTACTCCCATCATATTATTTTGCTTAAATTTAATTCTGGGTATTATTTTTATCAAAGAAATCTTTATGTAATTGAAGTACTTAAGGCGAAATAGGTAGACTTGACCTAAAATTTGTAATTTTTTAGGCCAATTTTAGACGTATGGACACTTTTCTTCAAAAAAACACAATTGATTTCGAAAGATCGTTATTTTATCTAGTAAAGCAAGACGTTAAATTTTGAAAAATAATGTTATTTTCATATCATAATAAAGTGTTACCGTTGGTCGATGCGCAGATTTGTTGCATTTTCAAAGGTGAATCTGTATTATACAACAAATATTTCAAATTATATAATTATAGAGTATAAACAATCAATAAATTATCTACCAAAAGTATGTATAAGAATTTTGTTTTTATTTCAAATAAAATAATTAATAAATAAATCCGAGCACGCGTTTTGTGACGAAAAACCATCAATTTGACTATTTATTTATGGTCTTACAAATTGGTATAGTTCAGATTTTTTTACAAAAACTATTTACCAAGACATTATTGAAACATTAGAAATAATTTATGACCAAAAAATATATTCTTAAAGTATATAATAGTAATTAATTTCGATTCGCGTTTGTGCATTTTTATTAACTCAGCGCAACACAAAATTTTGTCATTCTCCGCCGCGACCGGGCGGCGAGCGGACGTGTAGTCCACGCCGGTCTAATTAATAACATTTTAAAGAAATTCCTCGCTTAAAAATGGGGAGGAAAATACCCTTGGAACAAAAGTTTTATTAGAAAACACAAATTACGACATCAAAAATGTACGTGGGAGATATATTTAAAAAAAAAACAAAGGTTAGTGATATTTAATTATCCGTGTACATTGTACGTATTTTATATGCTACAGGGTCGTTCAAAAGAATCAGTCAGAATACCCATATATTTTTTATAACATTTGGCGATAATTTTGTGTTGTTTAATTTCCAGGGAAAAGAATCAACTATGGACTATCAGGAGTTTATGTCTGTCATCGATGTTCCATGTATACATATTAAAACTTATGCCAGAGTATATGAAACTGTTTGTGATTGGTGGTCAAAAAGTGCCACGAACCAAATGAATTCTGATTCGTGATGTGCGATTCAAATCATGTTTTGGTTCATAATTTCTATTCTATTGTCCAATTCTCTATTACATTGGTATAATTCAACATATTTAATATTTTTTGTGTTACTTTTTGTCAGTTTCATAATGTAATATTGTGAATAGAGCCTCTTGTTTTAGGAAAAAAGACGAGGTTATTTTTGAAATACTAACCTATGATTTTTCAAGTGAAATTTACCTTGTGAATTTAGTAACATTTCGAAAATTAGACGAGTCAGGTCTTTCTACCTCCATAACCATGAAAACAAATACATGAAAGCGATACAATATTATGCAATTGCATAACTACATATGTAGGTAGGTGCCGTAGAAAATAGTTGGAAATAAAACCTAGTTTTAGTATACATAGTATATAATACTTCAGTTGTAAGGAATAAACCCTATTTTCAATATCATAAACATCAAATCATTCAAGTAATACTGTAAAGATAAGTATTAGAAATAAGACTTACTGGTAATATCTTTCGTACAAACGAACAAATATGTAAAACGAAAGATTTTTACTCACTTTTGGAAAACCTATGTAAAATTAATAAAAAAAAAAAAAAAACAAATTAAACAAATATTTGAAATTCTTATTTAATGTATATTCACATACCTACACATTTTTTATCTACCATGTCAACGCACTGCATTTGTATTAATTTATGTTTACGCAATCCGACGTATAATTTACAAATATGTATGTAACTACTTATTATGAAGAAAGCTACAACCGAGAATTCAACAACAATAATTGTTATTTCATCAGAACCATGCTGTAGGTTTCGACCGCCGCACGGGAGTACGGCTCGCAGTGGAATGAATTCGGTATTTCTGTCTCGTTCTAAAAAAACGTCCGATCGCGGGACCGTCTTTTCACGAAATTTGAATTCTCAGCCGCTGGTTTAAGACGCCTTAATGTATTTTGTCATAAATTTTTGTGAGAGGGGGAATCGGGAAATCTTGGAAAACATTTATTGTTGGATAGTAATATGGCTTTTTAAGATTATTTTTATTGATATTTTTTTAATTGTCAGTAAGTGGAAGTAGACACGATTTATATGCACCCCCCCCCCCACAAGCCACGATTCCATATTGTTGTACAGAATGAGCAAGTGCAAAATAAATATCGTTTAGTATTTTTAATGATACAGTATTTCTAAGTCTAAAAAATATATAGATGAGTTTTCTCATTCTGTCTACTGTGGAGTTTATTTGACTTTTTCATTTGATGTTTTTTTAAATTTTTTTTTTTATTTATTAACATTCAAACCTGCTAAAGTACTTATGTAGTTTGTCAGCAGGTACATAATGAAACATTTTTGCAATAACATGGTACATAGGATATACCTAATAATGACATTCCCAAATTCTCGTAGAATCTCAGTCTAAACATATCTGAAATACACATTGAAATTAATGATATTAAAAAGCATGTAAATTTGTTAGATGCTAGAAAAAGTGCTGGACCTGACAACATTCCACCTGTGTTAATTAAAGAATGTCTAAACAGCCTATCTGTTCCTCTATTTGTTATTTTTAACCGATCATTAAAGACAGGATGTTTTCCTAATATATGGAAACATAGTTTTCTTACTCCTATCTTTAAAAAGGGTGACAAAACAGATGTTACAAATTACAGACCAATATGTATCCAGTCATCGATACCTAAACTTTTTGAAAAAATAGTACTTGATAAAATAT
This sequence comes from Hesperophylax magnus, assembly GCA_026573805.1. Lineage (NCBI taxonomy): Eukaryota > Metazoa > Arthropoda > Insecta > Trichoptera > Limnephilidae > Hesperophylax > Hesperophylax magnus. Next base: position 4,514,014 of record JAIUSX010000091.1, on the reverse strand, counting down.
CTACAAACATAAAAAAAAATTATAACTCCCTATCAACATGGCTTTTGTTCAAATAAATCTACATTAACCAATTTACTAATATACGAAAATTTTATATCTACATCCTTAGCAAACAGGTGCCAGGTAGACTCAATATACACTGACTTCAGCAAGGCATTTGACAACTTGTCATATTTTGTGACACACCTTGTCAATGACAAGGTGTGTCACAAAATATTAATCAATAAATTAGCTAAACTTGGAATTTACGATAATTTACTAAATTGGTTTACTAGTTATTTGTTCCAAAGAAGTCTTTGTGTGAGAATAAATGGCACGAATTCATACGAATTTATGGCGACAAGTGGAGTGCCGCAAAGCTCTCATCTAGGGCCCATTTTGTTTATAATATTCATAAACGACATTGTTGATGTATTTACTGATACAGTGGAACCCGCTTAAGAAGTTCCCGTTTAATATGTTTTCCCGTCTAAGAAGTTCAGTTTTTTCAACCCCGAAAAATTCCCATACAAAATACGCCTTTTTTTCCCGTTTAATATGTTTCCCGCCTTAAAGGATTTCCCGCCTAAAAAGTTCCAAAATATAATCCCCCAACGAAATAATTACCCTTTTAAAAAGTTTTACAGCACAAAATATAATTGTCAGGATTTAAAATGCCCAATAAAAATAACCATTTCGTTTTATGATCCGACATGCGGCTCCTTTGTTGTCATTCTGCCTCTCAATAAAACCCATTTCACCGATTTGAAAAATGACCATTGCCCACGAATAACCAAATGCAAGATACATAATATAAGCATGGGATAGTGAGCTCTAAAATACCCTTCTCTAAAGACCATTATCGCATAACGTTGCTGTGTCAGATGGACGGAACAGTTATTCTGAATGTATGTATCTCCAATTCTCACATAAATCATAATGCGTGCGATAGAGATAGAAGCATAAACAATGTGGATAGTTAACCATTGAAAAGAAAAAGGAGACATCTACTCAAATCGTATTTTTTTTAATTATTTAAATAATGTTGGGGGCCGCGAAATTTCAATTTCCGCGGAAAAATGTCGTCTTATCTCGAATCAATACTTCGTAAATCTGCATCTGAGAGGCCTGTCCATGCCGGTAACGCCGCGCCGCGAAATTTGCATTTCAATATTATATTATTTCAAATCACTACATACTTCGTGAATCTGCAAATGTAAATATGGCCGTTGCATTAAGCGCCAATTGTATTTTAATTTACGCTGACATGAAACTTTATAAAGAGATTAACCACATTAATGATTGTATTACACTTCAAACTAACTTGAGATATCTTTTTGAATGGTGCTCAATCAACAAATTAGCATTAAACATAAATAAATGCCAGTTCATTCATTTTTTCCAAAATAAGTAATCCTATTTTTTTTCAATATTCATTAAATGATGAAAATTTAATTTGTGTTAACCCATTGGCCTCCGAATTGTTTGGCTAAAAAATTGTCCTTCACATCCGAATTAATTTTGTACCAAAAGTTTTAAATCTGCAGTGGTGTATTAAATCTTACATAACTTTTAAACTAAACATGCAAACGAAACAATTTTTTTAAAATTTACTTGTGCATTGGATCAAGGTATGTGAAAAATGTATGCAGTAGTTAAAAAAAAAAAACAATATGATTAAACGAGGATATAAAAATATTTTTTTTACAAAAACCAATTTTTTTTTTCTTTTTTTTATAATTGGATTAAGAAAAGTTGTACATTAATCATACTTATTACCATAATATATATTTTTTGCAATTTGGGCTCTTGTTAGCCGCCCACCATGGGTTTTACGAACAAGCTTGTCAATTCCCGAACCACACGCCGTCTTCTGAGGATCATTTTTGACCATGTCCGCAAATGAAAGGCTTGCCTCCGTGGCATCAGCTACTCTGCGCATCATCGGTCCCAGATCCGATTCCAGCTGCAAGATTTTTTGAAGCCAATGTTGGTTTTCGGCTTTTTCAATCGTAATTTCTCCTTTTGCCACCATTAAGTTGGCATTGGATGTTGCCAGATCAGTTTTTAAAGCCTCTCTTTCTAACAGCAGCTGTGATACTGATCGGAAAACTTCAGATATGTATCCGCTTATCCGTAGCTTGGTCCTTTGACACTCTAGACTGCTTTTCCGCAAGGACATCTTGGAGTGCTCTAAGACTGGCTTGTGTGTCGTTTAGTATCTGCACTGAGGACACTGGGATACTATGGGTCTCCTTTTCAGACACGTCTGAATAATCAGATTCGCCGTCAGATTCCTCGTTTTCAGACACTGGAGAAATCAGTTCCGAGGCTATTTTGTGTGATGAGGACGTTGAGGACATCATGATTCGTTTTTAGGCCGATGGCTGCACTCATCAGGCAAGGGTTGCACTGGGTTGGACATTTCAAAGAACACAAGAACACGATCCTAGGTTAAGTTGCAAAATGTCGTTAAAAATGTTTAAAATCCAGTGAAACAGATATTTTTTTCACTGTTTTATCAAAAGAAAAAACCTCTGGCACTTGTATCATCCATACAAACACAACTTTCACACGAATTATTCAGCTTTTTTATGATTTTTTGCGAGAGCAAAGTAAACACGAACAGTTGTCACTGTGATTATTGATTGCACTGTTATTTTCTATAATTATACCAAGATGTTTTATTTTTTCTTTAATACTAACGTGTATGCAGTTTGAGTTACAGGGTGTGATTATAAGCACGCAATTTCTTTCGTGAATTTTTATGTTTACATTTATATTTGTGTTATTCTGTTTGGCTATTTGACTATTAGGTAGAAAATGCGTCTTTTCAGCATTTAGTGACAATAAGTTTTCGTCGAACCATAGTTTTACGGTATTTATTGCATTATTAGCTGACACTTCAACCGCTTTCTTATATTCTATTTGAATCACCTATAATGATGAAATTTAAATTGTACTTGCTACGGAGATTTTTTTAAAATTCTTCTAGAAATAATAGTCCAGTCAAAGAATGTCACAAAAGGAGGTGAAAGGTGGGGAAGTACCTGGCTATTCAGATCTAGTCACTAAACACGGCTAAAGCCATTTGGAGCAATGTTTCAATTTTGAATGGTGGTCTTACACCAGGGCGATACTGGGAGTATCTTCCACTCTGTTGGTAATTCTCAGTCGCAGTATATTTCAGTAAATATGACTGAATCAGATAGTGACACATTATCTCAGTTGGTAGAATCATGGCCTGAAAAACTGTGCCCGAGTCCCAGATGTGACAGTGCCTTTTTCAGATTTTTCTGTTTCAGATTTTCGATTGAGTTTCGCTAATATTGTCTTCATTAATCAAAAATAATATCTACTCGTGATCGGCCACGGGTGCGCAATACTATTTATGTAATGTGTGGATACAGCACTACCATCGATATGTATTAAAAATAATATCTATTCGTGAACAGACGCAATACTACCAATTTAATGCGTTAACGCAGCCCGATCTTCGTTATGCATTAAAAACCACGCAGGTCGCTTCTTAGTTCTGAGTGTCAAGCCGCATCGTTGTAAATTAACCCAATGTTGCCAAATCTGATGATTTACTCAACCAAACGCTCAAATAATATATAACAATGTACTCGTGAATGGCCACGGGGATGCAATACTATCGACGTAATGCGTGGACGCAGCACGACCGTCGTTATGTATTCATAATAATATTTCAGCGTGATCGGCCACGGGGACGCAATACTATCAAAGTAATGCGTGGATGCAGCAAGACCGTCGTTGAATATAGCAGTACGACTGTCGTAAAACAGGGTTTTCCAATAAGAGGCGTTATTTTGATATTCAATCGTAAAAGATCAATGGTTTCTTTGCTTGTGTGGCACGTAGCGCCGTCTTGTTGAAAGTAAACGGTGTCCAGATCAATACCATCCAATTCCGGCCATAAAAAATCATTAATCATCTCTCGATGGCGCAATCTATTCACCGTAACTGTTGCTCCAGCCTCATTTTCGAAAAAGTAAGGTCTAATGACTCCGCCGGACCATAAACCGCACCAAACAGTCACACGTTGAGGATAGAGAGGCTTTTCAACAATAACTCTTGGGTTTTCCGAGCCCCAGATGCGACAATTTTGCTTGTTGACGAAGCCACCAAGGTGGAAATGGGCCTCATCACTCAAGATGATTTGCATTTGATTCACTCAAGTGAATTTTAATAATTTAAATGCGTTGTTGAATAGTGTATCGTTCCATTTTTATTAATGGCGTAGTTTCTACTTGTCAAATGTCAAAAAATGACAGCTTCAAAAGTAACATCTATCGAAAGAGCGGGCTATTGAAAATAACACCTCTTATTGGAAAACCCTGTTTATTCAAAATAATATCTACTCGCGAACGGCCAAGGGGACACAATACTATCGACGTAATGTGTGGATGCAGCATCGTTATGTATATAAAATAATATCTACTCGTAATCGGTCTCGAGAACGCAATACTATCGACGTAATGCGTAGACGCAGCACGATCGTCGTTATGTATCGAAAATTATATTACTTCGTGGACGCGGCAAGTTCGTAGAAATGAATAAAAACATACACTGCTCTATATATACATTGTGTAGCGAACCTGTCGGCAAAATGTCAAACGTCAATATTCGTTTCCAGACATTCTGAGAGATTTTTTGCTACCACAAAACTTTTTGCCATAGGATTCTACATGGGGTAAGCATCGTTCTGGCCAATTTTGATGTCAAAACATTGTAGCGTCCGTATATCGGACGCTATAAGTCGGTGGATGCTTCAATGCTATGGAGTTTTTAGGGGTCGGACGTAACAAATGTAGCGACATTATATATGTATATATATATATATACATATATATAATGTCCATGTATTATGTATTTAAACCTTCTGGAAAAAATCTCTAAACGATAGTAAAAACCTTATCAAACTCAGTTGCACAGTTTAGAAGAACTAAGTGCACAAACAGACAGACGCGGATAGGGACTTTGTTTTATATTATTTAGAGATGATTTCAGGGATTGCGAATTGAGCTGCGTAAGTAAGTCAACCCAAAAAATAATAACAAACAATGCAAACCTTTATTTCTTTCTGCCTGGTTTGGGATCCGGCCTTCCGGAAGAGTCCTTCAATGTGAACATGGCACTTCAACATATTACAAGCCTCGTAGACTATTAAAGGCACAGTTAGTTTGCTTCCGCAGCAGGTTACGGATTGAAGAGATACGGTTGTAATATCAGCGCCAAATGTAACAGCAGTTCTCTATCGGGGAAAATAAATGTATACATTTACAATGCATCAAGCGCAGATTGAAATTTTGTATAAATTTAGTCAAACTTCAAAAAATTTCGTTTTTTTACGGACTTGGATGACAAAACAGGCATCTGGCTTTATTAATTAGTTAAATGTTTACATGGTTGTATTCAAAATTTTGATAATTTTAACAAATTTTTATGATAAAAAATTGTACATTACGGTACAAAAAGCTTAGAAGATATTTTATCCTAAATTGTGCAAAAAGTACATCTGACAAGTAAAATAATAATAATGTCAAAGATATCTTTATTATATTTTTGAAGTATGTTAACCGGTGCAACTAGTGGGAGAAGATCACTTAGACAAAGTATTGAAAACTATAAGACTTATAAAAAACTGTACACGACAGTTTTATTGCTAATTACCTGCACAGATTTTCCGTTTGACTTTTTTAGCCTGTACTTGATTCCGTGATTTCTTAATTCTTGCAGTACGGCGCATTGTAGGTTTCTCACGTTTCCGAGGTCACTGATAAACATTGTGGATATAACAACAAAAATAACAAGGTGTATTAGCTTAATCTTAAGTAATTTATTATAACAAAGAAGTCGAGCGAAGTACCGCCTAACATCCTATCAAAATTATTCAAATTTCAAAAACGAGATTTACAATCACCGTTACTCTTTTAGTCTATGGCATAAATCAACTGTCTATGGTGCCCCCTACATAGGTATCCTCCCTAGTTCAGTATTGTCGATGATTTTGTGTGCTGCCATAACAATAATATTTATTTACTTTGTAAGTTCACTAATTTAAACAAACATAAAGAATAATAAATAACCAACATAAATAATTTGACCGGTCGGTGGCTGAGTTTACATCGGGTTTGGGTCCCACCCAGGCGTAGTGTGTTCAAATCCTCGGCTGGCTAAGTCCTCCATCACAACAAAAGCAACATTTTCCGCCTGATGTGGTGGTAGTAGGATATTTTCAAATATTGGCAGATTATTCGTAACCCGGGAATGTTTGTCTTTCTTTAAAAAAAATAATATAATAATGATAAGCCCAAAACAGATATAATACCTAGTGAGGTCTATAACAAAAATAAATAATTTGTAACCCCTTTTTTCTGCATTCTATGAAAAAAACGTATTTTTCAATATACTTTTTTCAAATTATCACATATTATAAATGTAGGTTTGTACCAAATAAATCAAAAAATATTTAAAAATCATAAACATTACAAACAAAGGCTAACTAATATTTACAAAAAAATCACGGGAGGACGATGGGAAGCTGACCACTTTTGCAACATAAATAGATTGGTTACATATAAAAAGTAACATTCCAATAAATTAACTTCAAACACTACAATTTTTACAATACATCTGCAATCACAAGCAATCGCGTCTTTTTTTCATTACGTAGATAAAATAAGTACGTTAATAAATGCAAAACATTATATTTTTACAATGTATCGATGGAGTACACGATAATTAATTTTTATTAAATATAAGCTCATCGTCCCACGAGTCGGTAAGCAATCAACATAATTCGAATGGCCCGTGCGCAAGACCACCATGATATACGAAATCATACATGAACGTCTGTTTGAAAGTGTTTTCAAACAATTTTACTGACGTCTTGTGCAGGCAAAACAGAGGAAAATAAAGACATTACAAAAAACATGAAGGAAAAATAATATATATTTATAATAAGCATTTACTTTGTGGCTCATCATAATTTACAATAAAAAATATAAATTTGTTTTAGACCACTTTAATTTTGATTGCACTCTATCGGTTTCGGAAGCACCCTTCCTTCGTCAGGAGAATATTAAATTAATTGAATATCAAAACTTTTAATATTCTTTATTTTTTGGAATAACTTTATTGAGTCAAACCTCAAATTCTAACATTTAATTATTGAAGACAATATTAGCGATTTCCAAACGAAAATCTGAAACAGAAAAATCAGAAAAGGATACGGTCACATCTAGGACTCGAACCCAGGACCCTTGCCTTGCCGGGGCACCGCTCTGCCACTGAGCTAATGGCCCTATCCGCTTCGGTCACTTTTAACTGTATCATACTTCGAATTAGAACTACCAACAATGTCTTCATTTTTTCACCGCTCATTATTTATTGGCAACTAACTTTATGTATTATCGCAAGATTCAATCCGAACTAAATGCAATCTAGACAGCGACTTTTAGATAAACCTATCTTATTTTTTAATATTCTCCTCACGAAGGAAGGGTGCTCCCGAAACCGGTAGAGTGCAATTAAAATTAAAGTGGTCTAAAACAAATTTATATCTTTTGTTGTGAAAAATAATATTATTATTATATAGTAAGTATGACCATACTTAAAATTGGTGGCAACACCAATAAATTGTTGATTTCGAAGAAGAAGAAGGACAGATATTTTTCTGTTGATCGGAAACGGTTTAACGTGGGCTTTGTAATTCGTGGGTGAGACTTCACCAATAATTTGCGAAATTCTAAATCAATTGGTGTTTATTCAGTGCCATCAAAAAAATCTGTGTTTATAAAGTTCCAGTGCACTCAAAATTTCCCTCGAAACTTGTCGCGCGTGTATTTCAAGTGATAATGTATGAGAAAAATTGCTGATTAGAAAGCAACATGGAAGTTATGACAGTTCAGCCATGAATGCAAATAAAAGCCTTTCAGGTAATAATACACACTGCACTATACGCTATCCGTTAATGATGTTTACAGTTCCTATAGTTGATATCTATTATCTAATGATCGTCTTTAATAACACGGGGTAACGGTTAAATTCGCGCTGGAATGCGTCTATTGACATTTTTGCAAATTTGTATGTACTTATTTTACATCCTATTCGTTGCATACGGTTTCGAAAATCGTTCATATCCAGCCAGGAAACCACCAATTATAGACCTCCGATGCCCCCAAATAAGAAATTGATCTATAATAAACGATAAGATGCCAAAAATGATGGTAATATTACGGAATCTGCTGATAAGTATCGATAATAAACAAAATGCTAAATGGCTAAAATCGTAATATGTCCATCTGTTATGTCCAGAATTCATTAAATACCATCGAAATCAACCGTATTTACACTTATAACCGGTCATTTTCGAAAGATATTTCACCTTTTAATACAAAATTTACATTGTTTATTTTGTTTGACAAAAAGTTATTGCAAAATATGAAAAAAAACATACGGGTCATAAAACGACAATGCCGTAAAACTCACCTGTGTCAAAATGTTTGTTTAGAAATGTAAACAAAACATGCTCAACAGTGGAAACAACAATGCTCACTTTGCAGGTTGCTGAGCAATTAATATATAAGAACCCAAATAAAATTTAATTTTGTGCAAACCAATAAAAGTAAAAAATTTCATGAGATTTTTTTTACTTATTTGTAGTGGTTTACAAGTAACCAAGATTGAATTATTGGTTCAGAAATAAAATGCAGATAAACTAGCGGATTGGCATGCATTTTGTTTTCAATCAAAAAGCTCAACGGCCTACCCTTAACTTAGAAGCAGTTTAAAAGATTATTTTCTATGACTATTTTCGTATTCATTGTTTTTATGCCCTAAATATAAATCAATTATTATTATTGTATTTCAGTCGGCTTGATTCCATATTCTAACCACCGTGTTATCGAGTACCGCTGATAAAAAAATATTTAAAAAAAAAATTCTCCGTTGCCCTTTCTCCCCATGCATGCAAATTTTTATAGATTCATTCATTTGATGGAGCCCAGGTAGGCAAACTCTTCGACCACTTCAAAGTTATAGGAGTTTTTAAAATTCACTTTATCTTTTATTCTGCGGTGTGGGGTTCTGGTTTGCATCATGATTTTAGTTTTGTTCTCATTGATTTGCAAGCCCACCTCTCTTGCTGCAGTCTCCAAAGGGTCAAACACCTCTCTTACAGCCTGTAAGGATCTTCCGACAATGTTAAGGTCGTCTGCATATCCAACTATTTGATTGCTTTTGTAGCAAATGTTTGAGTCGGTAGCAATCATTGTCTTCCTCACGACGTGCTCCAGAACAATATTGAAAAGAGTGGGAGCTAAGCCATCACCTTGTTTCAGCCCCTGGGAGACGTTAAAATCCTCCGTTGTTTCTCCTATCCTTACTCGACATCGTGAACCAACCATCGTTGCTTTTACAAGCTTGACTATTTTGGGCGGTATACCAAAATTTAGGAGTATTTCATATATTTTCTCCCTATCTATACTGTCATATGCCTGTTTGAAGTCAACAAATAGTTGATATATGTCTATATCGAATTCCCAGCATTTTGTCAGGATTTGTCGAGTAGTAAAGAGTTGATCAGTGGTGGATCTCTCCCCCTCCTAAAACCTGCCTGATACTCTTCCAGCAAGTTCTCTGAATGACGTTCTAGTCTTTCTTTCAAAATTGTTGTGAAGATTTTATACGCCGTACAAAGTAGCGATATTCCTCTGTGATTTTCACATTTCAATTCATCTGCCTTTTTATGTATGGGGCATATTATATTAGTTTGCCACTCTTCTGGTACTCTTTCGGCGGTCCATATTTTTACAATAAGATTGTGTAGCAGGTTTTTCAGATGTTCGTTTCCATATTTATAGAGCTCTGCCGGGATATTGTCTCCTCCCGGTGTTTTATTGTTTTTCAATTTATTTAGGGCAGCCCTTACTTCTGCCACCGATGGCGCTCTAGTCGTTTCATCATTATTTAGCTCATCCGGAATGTGAGTTGGTTCGACTGTCAGGTTGTTATTGGGATTCAAGAGCTGTTGGAAGTATTCTTTCCACCTAGTCTTAATCTTTTCCTTATCTCCTATTATGTCTCCATTACTATCTCTGCACAGGGATGTGTTGGGTTTGAAGCCCTTTTTAAATACATTGACGCCTTTATATGCCTCACGTGGATTGTTATTAACAAAATCATTTTCCATTTTCAACAATATGTTGTTAAAATATAGTCTCTTCTTTCTTTTAATCAAATGGTTAGCATCTCTTCGTGCTTGTTCGTAGGCTTGTCTTTTTGATCTTGTTCCTCTTTCTATACATAATTTTCTTAGCTCATTTTTCTTGCAGACGCTCTGTATGCACTCCTCATCGAACCAGGGATTTCTAACCTGCCTAGGTCTATTTCCAATGCCTGATTCTGCCGCTGTCAGCAGTGCATCTCTCAGACTGGTCCAATCCTCTTCTAAACCGTTTGAGGAGAGCTGATCTCTCAGTTGGTTTGGTAGGTTTGTTGACAGTGAGTCGTGGTATCTATCCAATCCTTCTGGTGTTTTAAGAGCATCGATGTTTAGCTTTGGGATACTTGGCTGATTTCCTCTTCTATCTCTTGCTATTCTGCATCTATAGCTGGCTACTACCAAATAGTGATCCGAATCACAGTTAGCTCCTCTGTAACTTCTTACATTTGTGATACTGTACTTTTTATTAATATCAATGTTTAAAAATATATATATTTTTTTTTGGAATAACTCAAAATGTAATATTGGATTTAATGAAAATAGTATTAGCGATTTTGAAACAGCATAGTCAGAAAAAGATAAGGTCGCATGTCACATCTAGGACTTCCTGGGTTCAAGTCCTAGATGCGGCAGTATCTTTTTCTGAATTTTCATTTCAAAATCGCTAATATTATCTTCAACTATTAATTTCTATTGATTGGTTTGATCGAGGATTGAATCTTTTTCAGGGATTGGAGTCAACCATGCTAATAACCGAGCCAAATCCCGATTGGGTAGGGCTGACATTTATTTAGTATATTAACTGCTGTAATCTCATCCAATTTCAGAGAAATGCGTTAGAATGCATTGTCATCGACGACGAGTCTATCTACGGAGTTTCCGCTCGATTGGATGTCGAGGAGTGGGTTAATTTCCACTTCCAAGATTTGCATTCATTCATTTACCCTAAGAACTCATAATAAATGGTACAGTGCCCTTGAGGAGATTTCTCACAAAAACGGCGCTGTAAAAATTATCCAATTATTATTATTCCATTTATGACTGACAGATATTCTCATGGCTTGGCCTTATCGCTCGCCATACATTCCCATTGTTAGTGTATGGGCGAGCGATATGCTGAAATAGGCCAACCCATGATCCATGTAGCGTAATGTGTGTCCCAACATATACTATTCTCATGGCTTGGCCTTATCGCTCGCCATACATTCCCATTGGTAGTGTATAGGTGAGCGATATGCTGAAATAGGCCAACCCATGATCCATGTAGCGTAATGTGTGTCCCAACATATACTATTCTCATGGCTTGGCCTTATCGCTCGCCATACATTCCCATTGGTAGTGTATGGGTGAGCGATATGCTGAAATAGGCCAACCCATGATCCATGTAGCGTAATGTGTGTCCCAACATATACTATTCTCATGGCTTGGCCTTATCGCTCGCCATACATTCCCATTGGTAGTGTATGGGTGAGCGATATGCTGAAATAGGCCAACCCATGATCCATGTAGCGTAATGTGTGTCCCAACATATACTTTTCACCATTATTATTGCTTATTATTTATTTTAAATGTTTCCTTCCTTCCATAATAAACAGGAAACATACCACAGTTATGTGTTTAGTTGTATATAGTTAAAATAAATCAATCGCACAGATATTTATCTTTAATTATATGTTTGTGTTGTGTATAAAAAAATATTATAGTTAAATATTTATGATGCATTTATTGTCTGACAGCGACGGTGAACAATTTTACCTACGAATTTTAAAAGTTATCTTCCATTTTTCTATTCATAATGTACTGTCCTATTTTCATACGGTTGTCTGTGGAACTTATACCCTGTGCAAAACAGAATTATATATTATTGAAAAGAAAGCACCGCAATTTAAAAATACGTAAAATTGCCGGTTTCATTAATTTGCACAGCAGTCTATAATATATAATATAATTTAGTACAACATATTTTAATAAATAGTAACTCATGTAAATTGATGTTTTTGTATTCCAGGCAACAGCTGTCCGCCTCATGCCTGCGCCATGCCTCTGAGAACGGTCCCGGAGTGCTGAGTGTTGAGGGGGGAGCGCTGTGTCTGCCGTGAGGGGGACACCATGTTCAGGGGGCGCCACAGCCCCGAGGTGTTGCCGGGCCTGCCGCACAAGTGCTCCCACTGTAGCGACACCAGCTCTGCCTACAGCGGCTCCGACACCATGACCTCCGTACACTCCTCCCTGGAGTTGGAGCTCGAGGTGGACCTCTCCGGCCTGCTGGAGTCCATCGTCGACTCTGATGAGGAAGAGGACCTGGAGGAAAGTTTGGACAGTCTCACTGTCCGCGATGCCGTCCGAGAATGTCTGGAAAAAGATCCCTCCGAACGAACCGAAGACGACCTGGAAATACTCCTGGAATTCACCCAGCATTTAAAAGCATTCACCAACATGACCCTCACGGTGCGGCGTGCCCTTTGCTCCGTGATGGTTTTTGCAGTAGTGGAGAAGTCCGGTACCATCGTGATGAACGACGGAGAGGAGCACGACTCTTGGTCCGTCCTTATCAACGGTCACGTGGAGGTGCTGCACCCCAGCGGGGAGATGGAGCATCTTCATATCGGCGACAGCTTCGGGATGGCGGAAGCCACCATGGAGAAGCTCTATCACCGAGGAATAATGACCACCCGTTGTGATGATTGCCAGTTTGTCTGTATTACCCAGACAGACTATTTCCGTATCCAGCACCAGGGGGAGGAGAACACGAGGCGACACGAAGAAGGTGGGCAGTTGGTAATGATAACTGAGATACGCGGGGACCCGGTGGACGGTGCGCGACAAGGGCACGTGCTCATCCGCGGCTCAGCGGAGCACCTCATGCTGCAGCTCATTGAAGAGAACCCTTGCGATACTACTTACATCGAAGACTTTCTTTTGACTCACCGAACATTCATTGAGAACCCTCTAATTGTTGCTAGTCAACTGCTGGCTTGGTTCGACGAACCTTCTGTGCGGGATCGAGTGACTCGTGTGGTAATTCTGTGGGTCAACAACCATTTCACAGACTTCGAGATGGATCCGCACATGATGGACTTTTTGGAAACCTTCGAGTCTCGCCTGGAGAGGGAAAAAATGGAAATCCAGCTGAGGCTTCTGAACTTTGCGTGTTCGGCTAAAGCACGAACACGGAGTGTTACCTTATCCCGTTCCTCCCGAGATGAACCCCTCCATTTTACCATTCTGGGTGGATATGAAAGAGGCTTTGGAATATTTATATTAAAAGTGGATAAGAAAACCAGAGCCGAAGAGGTCGGTTTAAAAAGAGGAGATCAAATATTGGATGTAAATGGACAGTCTTTCAAGCATGTCAGTCACGCCAAGGCTCTTGAAATCCTCACTGGCTCTACTCATTTGTGTTTGTCTGTGAAGAGCAATCTCCTGGCCTTTAAACAAATGCTACTGTTGCCAGAAAACTCTCCCCGACAGCGCGGGTACAAGGCGTCCTCGGAGATGATGCGCTGGCAGACCGATCCCCGCGCCCGCCTTTCCACCGTGGAGCTTCTGGGAGACGACCCCATCTCCTTTGCTCCTACGTTCCAATCTCCAAATAAGAAGCCACAACCACCCTCCAAAAAGGATTCCGTAAAGGGCTTCATGACTCTAGGTCCCAAACGACGATTGCAAAAGGCTTTGATGAAAATGAACATTCTCCCAAAAAACACCATTTCGGACAGCCTTCTCGCAGACGACAGCTGCTTGCCCAACACCGACACCCTCGGCAAAAGCAATAATACTTATTACAATTCTCACAGTAACCCTGATCTCATTTCTATATGTTATGAAGAATTGCAATCGTCAGATTATCCGGAGCATGTACTCAAAGTGTACAAGGCCGATCAAACCTGCAAGTATTTATTAGTTCATAAGGAAACCACGGCGCACGAAGTAGTCATGCTGACTCTGCAAGAGTTCGGCATTGTGGATCCCAGTTCGCACTTCTCTCTGTGCGAAGTATCTGTCTCAGAAGGAGGCATTATAAAGCAGCACACCTTACCTGACCAGTTACAAAACTTAGCCGAGAGAATAGGACTCAGTTCCAGATATTACCTGAAGACCAACGGAGTCACAGAAACTCTAGTACCTGATGATATGGCACCCGAACTCTTGAGAGAGAGCGTAGTTCATTTCTTACAATTAAATGCTGTTGAAGTCGCCATTCAGTTGACCCTGCAAGACTTTAGTATATTTCGTCAGATCGAAAGCACCGAGTACGTGGACGATCTGTTTGAACTGAAGAGTCGATATGGCATCCCCATGTTGGCTCAGTTTGCCGAGTTGGTGAACAAAGAAATGTTCTGGGTAGTAACCGAAGTTGTCAAAGAGCAGAATATTGTCAGACGGTCCAAAATTATCAAACAATTCATCAAGGTGGCGCGTCAGTGCAAAGAGTGTAAAAACTTCAACTCTATGTTCGCTATCATATCCGGTTTGGGACACGGGGCAGTTTCACGGTTAAGACAGTCTTGGGAGAAGTTACCGACCAAATACCAAAAATTGTTTTCAGATCTCCAAGAGCTTATGGACCCCTCCAGAAACATGTCCAAGTACAGACAGTTGGTGACCTGCGAACAGGGACGGTCTCCTGTGATTCCCTTCTATCCCGTTGTGAAGAAAGATCTCACCTTTATACACCTGGGAAATGATTCGTGCGTAGAAGGCTTAGTTAATTTTGAAAAGTTGCGCATGATTGCCAAAGAAGTGCGCTCCCTCACTAATATGTGCAGCTCTCCATATGACCTTCTCACCCTTTTGGAGTTGAGCAAGCAGCCTCCGTCTACAGCCATGGTGGCCCTGAACCAGATGACGGCCGGCAGCACCCAACAGGGGCAGGTCACTGTCAAACGGCGGAAAAAATCAACCGCCGCTCCGAATCCCAAAAAGATGTTTGAAGAAGCACAAATGGTCAGAAGAGTGAAGGCATACTTGAATAAGATGCAAGTGGAGACCGATGAGGAGAGACTGCATGCTCTGTCAGCCGAGTGCGAGGGCAGCGGGTTGGCTGCAGGTCCTCAGCGCAGGCGTCACCCTTCCCCTTCTCTCTCCACCACCAGCAGTGCCAGTTCTGCGAGTGAAGGAAAAAAGGGGTTTGGGGGCAACAAATTCGGCGCAGCGTCCCCTCAAGCCGTGCGCAAGCTCTTAGCTTTATCCGAACCCGCCAAGACTCGGCCCCATCAGCCTCGGGGTCCTCCACCCCCTTCGGGCCCATCTCCATGTGCGCACCGCCGCGTGGGCTCCACCAGCAGCTCGGGCTCCAGCTGCCACCTGCACCACCACCGCGCCGTGCACGAGCGCTCGCACTCGGACACTCCCACACCGCTGCCCTCGGTGGACCTGTCGGCGGAGAGCAGCAGCGTCACGTCGCTGGTCAACCTGCCGCTGCGGAAGGCGGGCTCGGGCACCTCTAGTGACAGCGGGCACGGCTCCTGCATGGTGGTGCGCCCACCCCCGCCCCCCCGCTTGCCGCCCCCCTACAATCTGGCGGCCCAGCTGGCCCGACTGGACCGCCTTGACCGCCTGGGACGGGCCCACAGCCACGAGGGCGTCACGAGGCCCTACGACGGTTACTACCACGGCCCGCCTGAAGATGACGATGAGGACCAGCAAGTATCTGCAGTTTAATCACCCGTAAAACTCTTTTTTGATATTACTCCCTTTGGGAGAAAATACACCTTGAACGCTCATTGATTAATTCATCTCTTATAATTTTGTGTATCGGTGTCCAGTGTATTGTAGCGCAGTTCATAATATTTATTTCCACACTCTCCGGCACATTTTGTCTTTTATTTTGTGTCTTTATGTAATTTAGTTGTACATAGTTATTTTTTGTCGCACGAACTGTGTGATTTTTACTATCATTATTATTAGATTTAACTCAAACATTAAACTGAAAAGATAATATAATGTTTATTATAATATCTGGCGAGAGGCTGCGATTGTGATGGGTAAACTTTAGCTATGGAACGGCCCTGATTGATTGAGTAATATTCTGTTTATTCAAAGGCTGCCCTGGAAATGTCAGTACTTTGTTTAATTTAAGAATTTAATTCCGCACAACTCATATTGCAATCTTGTACATTATTATTGTGAATGTTGCTATTGCGTCAAAAAACAAAAAGAAACCTTTTTTGTCTCAATATATATTTATACTACTTATTTTGGTATCAATCGTAAGATATATTTTCTTTTATCAAAAATTGTGAGCTTTTATTGTAACTTTTAAAAATCATTAAACAAGTGTTTGTTTGCTCTTATGGTCCCGCCACTGAGAACTCCATTGTAACCTCTCTTTCCTTTACTTAGTTTGTTTATAAGTAAGAAAGGAGAGGTTACAAAGGAACTATCGGTGGTACGCCTTTATGGATGCGAAGATTTACAGCACATACTTCTTTTTTTATTCCCTCGGAAAATATAAGTAAATAAAGTAATTCTTTAAATTTTAATCTAATAAAATATTGAATATTTAATAAGAGTTTGTATGTTGCCCTTAGATGTTTTAGGAACGTTTTGGAAACAGATCTAAAATTTTATTGACTTTTGTATTGGTTATAAATGGCATATTTTCCTATGATTAGCCGTTGTTAATGTATGTACATATTACATTTTCCGCAATGATTATTTTATCTCTGAATCACACTTTTATCTCTTTACTGCTAACAGCTAACTGTAGGGAAATGATTAAATACTCAGGAATGTACCATGTGGATTTGATGCGAATTCTGTGAACATTTCTTATCTTTCTAAACTACTGCCCTAGTCAAGGGCCAGAAAAAGTCGTTGCATTTAATGCTACAGTAATCCTACAGTAAAATCACTTCACATTAGATAAACTAATACATCCAAACTGGGTGTGCCGTAATTCAAATAATAGAATCTCTTTTGCACAGGTTTGTATTTTCAGTAGAACATTTTAATGGAAAAAAATGAGATAGTGTTAACATTTGTTATGAGTGAATAATCTCCCAACAGCTTTTTCTATAAAAACTGATAATTTTTGGTGTGGGAAAATTTTAAGTCATGAAATGCTGCTACTGTACCCAGTAAAAAACGCAACTTTAATAAATAAAAAATAGAATATTTACAATGGGAAACAGTGGTGAATTGATCGCAACTTCAGACTTTCAAAGCTGTTTTCAGAAATGTTTACTTGGATGTTTGTCCCAAGTTTGATAGAAGAACAACTTGTTTATGAGAAAGAATATCTCACAAGTGATTTTATTCAAAATTTGAAGTTATTTTTGCTTAATCTGCTTCTTTCATCAAAGGAATTTGCTCACAATGATTAATGTTTCAACACAATGTAAATCGACTCTGTAATTCTGGAAATTGCAGAAAATTCAGAAATTTCTGTGAAGTTTTTTTTTTAATTTTTACAAAAATGCTCTCTTTGATTACTATACTTACCTATGTAAAATCACTTATGAAATAACTACTGTATTTGCCAGATTATACTTAAACGACAATAGTCAATTATACTGGAAATATAGCCATTTTTTGTTGTTTGATTTTTGAGGTATTAAGACCTGTACACTTACTCCTTGCAAGGCTGTCCAAAATATTGGTTCTAAATAGGAGGAAGCGCAATACCCCAACAGTTAAATAACATAATACTATTGTCAATAAGAATCTTAATAATACTTGGATACTTTATATAGCACCATTTTTGTAAAATATCAAGGGCAGTAAACATAATATTGTGTAATAATTTATTTTGTGTTCTCTTTAAAATGACGCATTATATATAATCTGGCCAATACGGTACTTTAAAAAAATTGTAAATGAATTTAAAAGTTTTCCAAAAATTATACCCTTAATTTTAGTATTTACGGATTAAAGTATAGTCCCTATAATCTGAACAATTAAAAACCGAGCCTTGTTCAGTTTAACCATAGAATAAATAATAACACCAGAAGTGCCAATACAAATTTCAATGGAAGCAAAAGTTCCATATAGCCCAATAGCTCAGCGCTCCATCTCACTTACGCTCGCCCGACATCATCACATTTAAATTTTGTAAACACAGTTTTGTATTGGAAATTTAAGCTTTGATTAGGCAAATATTTCGATCACAAAACACGCCCATAAGACAGTTCTTGTGTTATTCTTTATTCTATGGGTTCAACGAATTTTTGGGATTACTGGAGTCTTTAAGAAACTCAATTTTTTTAAACATTTGAGAGTAAAATTTATTCTTTTACCTTTCAAATGAGATACTATGGATTTGAGAGTAAAGTTTATTCTTTTACCTTTGAAATGGGATACTATGGATTTGAGCGTAAAGTTTATTCTTTTATCTTTCAAATGGGATACTGTGGATTTGCCAATGCTATATTCCCTCACTAAATTTGTGCAACTCTCCACTTTCAAGTCTATTTAAAATTACACTTTTCTTCAATGGTTTAACGTCTTGTGGTTGGAATTACTGGTGGTTCGGTTTGTAATAGGTTCCGATACAGAGACTATACTGTATACCTATAAATATATATATATGTATGTATTTGTAGCATTTGTTGGATAATGTTATAATCTTCCCTATTACATAATGTAAATTAAAGAATGGGTTTATTTATTCGACTTCCTGGTTGAAGCCAATATAATATATTATTATATGCAAATTATAAAGATGTAGGGTAATAATTGAGATAAAAAAATGTTACGATATATCTTGCTATTGTCTCACAAAATTAAGATAAAATGTGGCAAGTAAGAAGCACTCTTTGGGTTTCCAGTAAATTTTTAATTCAAACGTTGCACATGTATGATATAGATAAACATTAAAAAAATGTATGTGTATGAACGGAATAAATGATAAGACTGGGGGCATTTTCATAGTCAAAAGTTGCGTCAAATACTACCTCAAGGCCGACTAGAGTAGAGGGCCTGGGCGCCTTTCGAATTTTAAGGTGTCAAGTGATTGAGTCACTGCTGTGCCATAATAGAGCAACGACAGTTTGCAATGGCGGCGATTCTTGTTGATACTCGTTACTGCTGATTTCTATATTGGTTTACCGCAAACATATAAATGAATAGAGTGATTAGACTATTTTAAACAGTGAATTTTAGTTGGTGACAGCGCTGACTTCGTAATTTGGCTGTTGCGCCCAGACCTCTTCATAGTCGGCCTTGCATTTTCTCTATGATGCATAAAATCTTCGGACGGGAAACAACTGTATTAATAATTTTAAAAAAATAAATTAGTGTCCTGTATTTTTTTAAGGCTATAAGTAAATACTTAGAGGTGGCACACAACTTTATGCGACGTGTGACAGTTTAGTACTAAAACTACAAAAATCGAAAGTACTCCAATTGACGTACTATCTGCTTGCCACTTGAGATTTCTACCAAGCGTCTTTATATATTGTAATGTCATTGACTGAATGACTTGTCGGTTTGATAAAATTGTATTCCTTATAGTATAAATTTCTTTTTTCATATTGAGGATTGCCGTTATGTAGGAATTAAAACTTTTCAAATTTTAAGTTGATATTATCTGTTTTGATACCCTTTCAATTTACGTAAATATTCCATTAATGAAGCTTTATACATTTTGGGTTCAATGAAATTACATTAGTCTTGTTGTATTATAGTATTAACCCTTCGGCACTTTCAACACATTTGTTCAGTTCGCAATGTTTTCTGTATATTTCAAATGCGCTATATACATATTATTTTTTAAATCTCCTTAAAAACAAATACTGTTTTAGAAAGTAGATAAAATTATCTTTCTGGTATATGCATTTAAAATAAACATTACTACATATTTCTAAAAAAAAAAATTTAATATCAAACATGAAAAATGGTACGCTAATCACATTTTTACATAATTTTTTTACTCCAATCGTAGAAAAATTGAGAGAACTCGATATTTCGAAAACACATTCGTTTTGTTTGGGGAATTTGGGGAAAACTGAAACTTCACTTTTATCTCATTCATATAATAAAAAAATATTTTTAAAGTTAAACCGATTGTTACGATAGCGGCACGAAATATGTATTATTCATTTTGGCTATTTTTAGGAATTTATTAATGGCATCCAGTATAAATATTTGAGGCAAACTGGAAAGAATCATTATTGCTCTTTCTAACGTCAAAAAAATTACGTATTTCCGCGTGATAGAAAAAAGATTAAAATATTTATATAGACGCCCGGTCATATATGACCCTAAAAAGCTGGAGGGGTTAAAGGTTGTTAATAATTCGATTGTGTATTTCAAATTCCGACCGGATGAAAGTTAAATCGTTTTACTTAAGTCCTGATGATAAAAGGGTTATGTAACAGAATTTCCTGAACCACAGGATGAATTCACCCTAAATTACGTCCTCCAGGAAAGTTGTTCTGAAACTTCAGATTTCAGTTTGAATAACCTTACAGCCATAAGTTAGGAAGATATAAATTAGTATGATTATATTTTCAAAACAAATGCCGTATCTCTAACTTATAAAACAAATATTTTGAATGTGTAGGGCCATAAGTTAAGGAACCCAGTGAAATGTTTTGATTGAGAATCCAAAGATTAATAACTTACATAGGTAGTTTATAACTAATTATTGTGTTTGTTGACTCTATTCAGTTTTCCAATGAGAGTTGACCCTATTTTGTCTATTATATGCAACTTAAAATAAAATTGCTATTTAACAGAATGTACAAAATACGTATAAGCTTTCTAAAACAGGATCAAAATTAATTCTAATTCAAATACCTATGTAGATAAATTTGGCTTTCTGGCTACTAACTAACACATTTAACAGCGTGGATAACTCCCACTGAAAAATTGGATAAACGTTGATGTTACCCTGTGAACTTCCCAATCTAGTGTTGGTCTGTAAATTTACTGTGTAAAATGTCTATTTTATAAGCGAAAGACAATTTTTAATTTATATTTAACATTTTACGAATTGACTTGGTATCTGAACAAAGTTTCTGATGACCAAGATAAAATTCTGACTTCGAACAAATAGTTTAATTTAAATTTAATAGGTTGATCGGAATTATTTTATAATGAATCTTGTAAATACTTCCATTCGTTTGAGCTCTGACTCGTAATTAACATTTGTTATTAGTTTTAAGATACAGTTCAAAACTATAAGATAAAATACTAAAATACCTACCTAATTTACTTCCAACATTAGTATATTTTCAATAATGACTTTCTATAAACTAATATCATAGCTTATTCATTCGAGTTCTTACCTCGTACGCCATGATTCAGACTTTGGTCGATGTGCAAACATATAATTATATTGTCATGAATTTTTCTCATTTTTAAACATAAAAATTAGTATTTTTATTCTGGGTGTTGTGATTGATTGTTAAGTTAGATGAACCCTCCTTAATCCATCAACAAAACAATATTTCTTTTAAGATTAGTTCCCATTTGCACTACATACTTATTTTTGCCCTTTTGGTCTTAGCCACTTTTCATTGAGGTAGGCGGCACATTACGCTATAAGCATCATTCATGACTTAGCCTATTTCAGCATATCACTCACCATACACTACCAGTGTGAATGTATGACGAGCAGTATGCTGAAATAGGCTAAGCCACGAAAATATAGCATTGTCTGTCACAGGCTTAAAGATCTCAACTAAATATCTCACAAAAGATTACTCTTGTGGAATGTTTTCTATGTCATTGTCTTTTATATGATACATCAAAGTTTGTAATGTGAGACAGTCTAGTTGCTCCGAGGCTAAAACATCTATTTTTAAATTGTCTTATAATTTTTTTCATTAATGTACTCTTATTTTTGTCATTTAATGTACCCAAATAGAGAGGGCTGGCACGTCAATGGTTCTAAACATGACAAATTATTATTTGTCATACCTGAAAAAAGATTGGCAAAGAGAATGAATATGTTTTGTAACTTCCAATATATACATACAAATAAGTTTGGCTTTTGAAATTGTACCTTTCAACACATCGCCAGCCATGCCTAGGCAAGCCTTGACTTCTTTTAAAACTGCCTTATCCCTCGTGGTTCAATTTACCATCTAACACAACGTGCCCTAAAAACATTCCATACCTACATTTACATATTTGGAAGTGACAGCTTAACGCATTAGGCTGGGAATACACGGACTGCTACAAACAGTCGATATCGATGGCTCCAAGCAGTGACTGCATACTTCTCATAGAAAACAATAACACTGCCGTCTGTGTGTTTCCAATATTGACTCCTTGTAGCAGATGGTATATTCCCAGCTCTATATATATATCTATCTATCTGTCTTATCACATCATATATTCTAAACAATCTTTTAATATTGTGAAATAAATTGTTATTAAACATAGAATCTCTGTTGAAAGTTAGTAGCGTATGTTAGAGTAAGGTTAACTTTATAATTCCAAGCACTTAAGTATTGTTTCACAGTGTCACATGCTTAATCCGACTGTAATTTTTATATTGTAAAAACAAATGTATCTATCAACATAAAGTATTTATGAAAATAAAAGATTCTATATGTAAAATTGTGTGTATTTTATACATACATGACATTATATTTAATAGCTCCCTTTTCATGCAACAATATTTTGCAGAACATAAATGCAAAATAAATATCAGTTTCATAAAAATTTACATCTGATGCCAAGCTTCACAATATTCTAGAGATGGTTGATACTTGCAATGGGTTGTCACTGCGGAACTGGTTCTTAATCCAGTTTGGAACTGGTTCTCAAAAAAGGAAAATTGACATAAAGGAACCGGTCTCTCAAAAATTCTAAATATTTTTTTGCTTTTTTATTTATTATACTTATTTTATTTTTAATAAATATTCCAAAAGGAACCAAGTTCCAAAAATAACCCATTCTTCCATGGATCTAAAAAGCCCTGGACAGAGGATTAGTGCGATTTTGTATAAATGGCATTGAAGCCAAATCTAGGGCGAAGGGAAATTTCCTGGCAGCCATCTTGTATGACTACTTTTAAACTGATTTATAATCAAAGCAGTGCATAATAAACTATTATTATTTTATTTTTGTGTTAATGCAGTTATATTGGCTGATGATTTTTTAAAAAAAGTTTTTGATGATAGAAAGGAATGGAATACGTCATCAAAAAATGTAAGTAGAATTTGGCATTTCCATACATCTACCCCGTCACCCCGCGGCTTCAAATTGTTGTTGAATTGTTCCGTCCAGGGCTTTTTAGGTCCATGGATTCCTCAGAGAAATAATATCGACAGTTGTAACAGGGACAGGAATATCGACTATTTCTACAGCATTCTTCTATCACAGATCCACTAGCCCCAAGTTAGGTTAAAGCTGTTCCTAGAAAGTGACCAAAAATGCATAGAAAAAAGCAGAGATAAATTCGATCGACTATAGGTGACAAATAAAATTCTCAGTTTTGCTCATTTACTGATATGTATAATGATATCTTATTGGAAATTATTTAAATTGCAATAAGAAGTCTTCCTCCAGCGGATGGAGGACTTTAGCAGGAATGACGAGGCTGTGAAGGGGATTTCCCAGGTCCGTGGAGCTCATTTCCCTGAGGGAACAGGCCTTTATTTGCTGCTCGGGTGAACCCACTCGAGCCACGCCTACCACTAGTGTTTCCGCTGAAATGTCTGAAAATACATTACAAATAAATTCAGTACCTACTTGTTTGTGGCTGAGGAAGCAGTCGATAGACTGCGTGGAAGAGGATTGGTTCAGAAAGGCGAGGACTGAGGACTGGGGGCAAATGGCGAGGGACCGCAACCAGTAGATGGAAATTATGGAAGAGGCAAAGTCCTACCATGGGATGGATGACTTGTTTAAATTTTTTGAAGACAAGAAAATGGAATTTGGCAGACGAGGTACAATCATGAGTTATACGAACTTGTTAGAGCCGTCAATAACAAGATTATAAAACAGGGCCAGCTCAGCTAGAACTCCAAGGGTTTTAGTGCCGATGATATATATATTTTAACACAGAGGCCATATAAGAAATAACTGTTATTACGAAATATGTACACAATCATTTCTTTGAAATAATGATTCATTATAATAATATTCATAGTAAATTCTATGAAATGTGAGGATTCCTTAAATGATGACAATGAAAACATTGAATGGAGTAATCTACTTATTGGTCTGTCACACAGAATAAAGGATATCTCTAGAAATGCAAACAAACAAAATCCTAGATGAAAGTTTAAAAAAAACTGTTAGTTTTTCCTTTGAAGTTTTGGTAAAGTTGCCGAATCTACGGGGAGACGTAAAACATGCACAAAATAGGTTGTTAGTTTGGGTTATTTTAATAATTTATGCATATTTTAAAACCTTCAAACTTTAATATGTCGTTTACCATCTCCCCCGACATAAATAGTAATTTCTTGTACAAGTGGGACAAAAGTATTGTCATAATGTGAATGTGCCATAATTTTTGCAAATGACGTCAAATGTCATTGTGCTTTGACATTTATGCAGTAGATGGATAGAGAATTAGTCAACAACAAGCAATGGAGCTATACACACCTGAAGAACGTGCAATTATTGTTACTGCTTATTTGATCAATTTCCGCTCTGTTGTTTTAACGCAGCGTGAATTTAGTCATTGTTTTCCTCGACGTCCTGCACCATGTGCGTGAACAATTATGCGATTGGCTGAGTGTCTTGTTTCCGTGATAACTCATCAAAATGACAATTCAACATACCTTTAAAAAGTGATATAAAGTCATCAAAAGTGATGAAACAAAAACTAGGTTAAATAGTTTCCTATGCAACCTATTTAACCGAGTTTTTGTATTATCACTTTTAATGACTTTTTAAAGGTGTGTTGAATTGTATTTTGATGAGTTATCCGGTCACCCAGTGTCTTGTGCAAACTGGGTTCACTAGAGATGTCGCGTTCGACCGAGAATATCGCTGCTGTGGCCGAGGACGTCCGAGAGAGTCCACAAACAACGATGCACACAATTCGTCATCCGCAGACGTTTGTTGCGTCGAATTTTGGTGAAAGACTTGAAGATGATCCCATACAAAATGCAAACCGTTCACCAATTGCTGCCTACTGACCGTCAAGTGAGGTTAACTTACTCCCATGCTCTATTAAATGTGGTGCAAGAAGAGGATGATTTCGTATACAAAATCATAGTGAGCGACAAAGACCAGTTCCACGTAAGTGGTTATGTGAATAAAAAAAAACACAAAAAGCCATTGCATCCCCTCACAGTGACTATTGGTGCAGCATTTGCAGTGAAAAAGTGTTTGGACTTGTTTTTTTATAAGATGCAGATGGTACCATCGTAATCGTAACTGGTGAGCGCTACAGACAGATGTTAAATGCGTTTTTTTTCGCGTTTGCCACAACAAACCACAAACCTTGTAAGTCTTGAAAGCCAACATTGAAGAAGAAATCAAAAATTTGGAGCCATATTTTTTGCAAGCAACAATTCAAAATGCCGTAAAACGAGCACAAATGTGCATCAACTCAGGAGGTGGTCATTGGACCAATATAATTTTTTCAACTTAATGTCTTCAATTTTACACCTTCAAATTAACTTTCCGTGAAAACAGAGTCCAATTTATTTCATTTCCAATAAAATGGCAGCCCATTCATGTTAATACATTACTTTTACCCCACCTTGTAGTAATTAAGTTGAAACCAAGTGCTATTTTAAAATTTCAAGAATTCAGCGACTTTATCATTATTTAAGTTTTTAGTGTGTGATTCTGCACTCAGAGATATATGTATATTGTTCTTTTTTCGATTTTTTTAATGTATTTTGACCAAGGGATTCTTTAATAATTACGTAATGTGTACCTCTCACTCTGTCTATATGTTCCGCATTGAAATTGAGAGACATTCTTTTTTAACCCTTTCCGATGATGTGTTTGCACAGTGCAAACACCTATTTATTAATTTTATGTAGGTTCTGTAATGTGTTTGCACAACTTGTACACCTCTATTTGTGTAGATCATCTAGCAGTGAGAAACATTTTTTTTGAAAACTTCGAATAAACAATACTTTTTGGACTGTTTTAATTACAACAGATGAAAATCAAAAGATTTGAATTGCGTATCTGAAAGGGTTAACTGGCAGTCCCTACTTGGCACTTACTAGTTATGCATAATAGAACAAAGGATTTAATTTGGTTCATGTCTAATGTCTATCCTTTCTTTACTCTGTGGTTGTCAATTCTGAGATATTCACTTAACAAACCACAAACACCACATTATAATAGCATTATTCATAATATATTAATAATTACCTGATGGTTCATTTCCTTTTCTATTTTCAACAATTTCCAATAATTGCTTAGAAGCTTCCATGACGGACATAAACCTGGGATCCATGTATTTTCTAATCTTCTTTGTCAGACTTTCCTCCGTTGGCTCTTTGACTTTGATATCTGAAAATAAATTCATAAGTTTCTAATTAGCCAATTAATTAAGTCTTGAAATTATAATGTCCCCATATAGTTATAATTATGGTTATGTAACCGTACTCTGAGAATTTTATATTTCTCCTTGGTCCGCAGTGGAGACCTGGAGAGTGGCTCAGCTATCTGGAATTCTCATGAGGTGGGGTGCTCCCTCATATTGCAGCGTTCAGAAAAAGTTTCTGAGATTTTTCTATATCTAGGAGTGTGGCACTATCTGTAGCTCACCTGACAAACGTTCTTTTGGGTATGCACGGAATTCACTCCTTGCAGCACAGAATGGAGGGATATGCCGCCACCCACTTATTTAGACTGTAGGCGAGGCTATATCGGGAACTCAACTATTTTGGAGTGCGCGAGTCTCTATGTTTCTGATGACTATCTTAGACAACTTCATTAAAAATTATTCGATCTTCCTGCCCGTAGGACCAACCTGCCAATGGTTCTCCCGGTGAGGAAGAGTATATATTGCTCCAGAACAAAATCTCTTCCGATATTGGCGTATTTTGCATCAACGAGGAGAAATTCAAAAGGAAAATCCTATTGATTCTTGAAAGAATCTATCCTCACAATCACAATCTTCACTAATGTCTTTTTTTTCTGCGTACCTACCTTAAATATTTGCTAATATATATATTTTTTTTTGCAAAAATATTACACATAATTTTGAATATATGTATTATTATTTAATCAGCAAGTTTCAAAATAATTTAGAAAATTGAAGTGGATTTAGAAATTACGAATTTTTGAGTGGCGGTGAGGCAATTCTAGATAAGGCTTAATTAAGTAATGTACAGGAAATTTTATAAAAAAACATGTTTATATCAGGAAAAAATATGGGTGTAAGGTTAAAATAATTTATAATCCAGAAAAAAAAAAAAAAAAATAATAAATAATAATAAATGTTAAAATAATTTATGATCTGACGTGTACAGCGAAGTGCAGAATGTGTTCAATAGTATCTTTTTCACGTTTGTACTGCAAAAGTGAAAACGCCTTGATGCATACCTGCTCTAACGGATATCGCTCTTCTTTGCCTTTCCATATCCTCGATGTCTTCCAGGTCGTCTGTGATAATATGTCCCAGGTATTTTATTATATACATTTAAAATTGTAAGAATTAGATTCAATGCTATTCAATGAAAATTACCAACCTAACAGACATAATGTGTGAAGTCCTCTAGCATAATTTGACAAGATTTTTTCAAAGAAGCTATCTGGTTTCCAGGTTTCCGTCCAGTAAGGAATAGAGATTGTTTCTCCGAAGCTATATAACTGTAACCCACAGCACCCAACCGCGTTCAGGATAGAAGCATTGTGGACTACCTGAAACAAACATTATTAATCTTAGTTATAAAGCAGAAAATCAGTTTGTCTGAAGCAGAAAACCAATAAAACCATGAGCACTAGCATTTTTATGTAAGGGCTAGTTGTTTCACAGAACTTGAATAATTAAAAAAATTTAAAGTTAATATTCAAGTTCTGTTATTACATATTCCTGTTATATAGGCCTGTTGTTTCACATAACTTGAATATTAACTTTGGAATTTGAAAACTAGCTCTAAGTCAACACAGCCCTCAATGTTATTTCCACCATGAGCTATGGAACTCTGAAATATATCAGTTTAACTGTTCCAAACTCCCCCTAAGTGAGTTTTTTCCGTTCTCAAAGATAGAACTCACACTGTTTGAGATGAATACTGTATGAATAAGTATTATAAGTTAGCCAATCCAAAGGAACCTTTTATATTCTGATACGAATGGCTAACTCACAGGGCGGATCTAAGACTCGAAAATCAGTCAGTAAACGTGACCAAGCAGCAACATGACCTTGAGGGGAGGGGGGACATGTTTTGCATTTGGAAAGGTTAAATAATTTTTTTTTTTAAATCTGCATAGCTACTAGAACCTACAGAGATATAAAAATACTTTAAAAATTGCGAATACCGCACATTAGTCTCAGTTCCTCAATAATATTGGAGGCTATGGAACTATGGCATTCCCAACTAGAGTGGAAAATTTGTTATAACTTTTACAAAGACACAGAAAAGGCGAAATTTTAAAAATGGGTTCCCCAATTGATGTACTTTGTGTAATTTTCCCTAATTGTGTTGTGGGAGAAGGGAGTGGAATATATCCACAAAAAAACACAGAACAAGCGTGGCAGGCGAATTTGTTTTCTAGGTCGGAGGGCAAATTTGGTTTTTGGGAAAGTCAGTATCCTAACAATATTTAGACGGAAATCTTTCAGTGTTTTTAAAATGGAAATCTTTTAGTAATGTTTAAAACGGAAGCCTTTAGAACATGTCAGCTTAACCCGCTAGTAACCGAGAGGGAAAATGCATCTGATTCCCACCCAGGTGTTGTGAGTTCTATCTAATGCTATCCAAGTCTTCCATCTTTAAACAAGCAACATAATAATTTGATTTGTATAGCGCCGTTTTCTGGACAAACTCATCTTAAGTACGCTTTAAATATTAGGTAAGTACTGCGATTGCTCAGACCCTGGGCCCGATGATTTATACCTCCCTGAACCCCACTTTCAGCGCCCTGTCTAGTTCCGGGGCGCCCTCAGGTCGGGGGCCCTGACTCATGCTCCGCCTGCCCATAATAAGGTAAAGACAGCATTGCAAGGGGGCCCCGGAGGGGCCCAGTCAGCATTTCAGCAAATGCTGACTGTTAGATCCGCGCCTGCTAACTCATCAAAACCTTAGTTTCATCAGTTTACACATTTTCTAATAAAAAAAATGACATTGCTCCATTCCCCCTCAGCATTTTTTCAAATGTCGGTTTCCACGGATTTTACTTGTTTGGTCAAGAAGTGGGAACTAGATCACATAGTTTTCTAAACAAATATCTCCTCCTTTCTATCAAGCCTTATCAAGAATTGCCTCATCGCCACTCAAAATTCAATAATTTCTAAATCCATTTCAATTTTCAAAATTATTTTGAAACTTCTTGATTAAACAATATTATATTAAAGTATAAATTTTCAATCCCTTTCTCGATCTATTTAAAAAAAAAGGTCAAGAAAACTCTTGAAGGGTGTAAGTGAATTTTTTTAACCTTTCCTTTACTGTGCTAAAAAAATACACGCGTTCCGGTGCTGTGTAGTCAATACACATCTCAAAATAAGCGATTTAATATCGGAAAAATATGAATATTCATAGCTAATCGATTATGTTTATTATATTTTATATCAAAAGTGATAATAATTGTAATTTAATAGCTGAAAACATGAAAAAACCATCGGCAGATGCTAAAGAAACTTGCGAAGGGTCCACATCTAACGACGGTTCGCGGCCAACTGGCTAGCGGTTGGCGGCTGGCACAAACACAGCTGTGCGGTCGTAGGTATCGATGGTCTAAATCAAAAACTACAACTGCAGAAGTGTGGATGTCTCATGTTCCCGCATAGCGAATTAAAGCGGGACATCAATAGCGTGTCATTTCCTCGCACACTCTTCGCGTATTAGTATCACACGGTTGATTGTATTGGTGTATTTGTACCCGATTTTTAACAAAAAAACTCTGATTTTTAATTGAATTTGAAAACTGTGTAATATATTATTTTTTTAATTCAGTGCATAAATGTATAACGGAGGAATACCTAAAATCTGAACCCAGAATATATTATATTTATAGAGTTATTAAAGTTATTAGAAGCAATGTGTAGTAAATACACATCACAGGTAAGGAAAGGTTCAGTACAATTTGGCAGGTCACTTCAAGTGATTCGCTACGTTTGGTTACTTAGCAAGGGTTCCCGGTTTATGGAGTCCCTTTGACCTATCCAGCTGGTCTCTCTCGACCCATCGTCTTGCACCACATTGAGAGGGATGGATTCATACGTGTGTCACTCCTGGACACACTGACCCCTAGATTCCTACCCACCCCTCATATCTTTTCCTCTCCCAGAACTTCCTCTCCTTAAAAAGACCCTCCACACAGCATCCCCAAAGATGACATAGGACTTGAGGGAAGTTATTTTCCTCGAGGCTTCCTGTGTAAAAAAAATGTTAAAAAAATCCATATTATTTTTTAAAAAAACTGTTCCAAATACGACAGCGTATTGTTTGGCGAAGCAGGGTATTAATTTTCAATGAAATATTAAAAGAAAGGGTTGTAATAATTTATTAAAAAGATCTCGTCTTAATCGGTAATAAGACGGCAGATCTTAAATTTCTAATTAAACAATCAAGCTGGCTAGTTTTTGGCAACGTTGCAGACATTTGCTCGTGTGTTGTGATTGATTAATAAACATAATAATAGGCGCATACCTGAAATGGAATGTTCATTTCCTTGGCTCTCAGCAACATGTCCGTGTGTGTGGTGGCCCCTAATGGGTCGCCCACAACCAGGAGGGCCACGTCTTTGTCTGCAGCCCCTGACAACATGTCCGTTGTGCCACTCTCACACATTTCTCTGTCAGCGATAATCAGTTCTCTGCCATAAAACTCTTCCTGTAAGCATATATCAGCATCGTTAGAGAATTCTTCTTCTTTTCCGTATGGTGGAGGAGCATTGTCGGGGGAGGTCAAAGTGTGACGCTGAGCTTATCCACCAGTAAACACCATCAAGAGTCACTTGGTTCAGCACAGATGTGCCTCCGGGAAACTAATGAAGGAAACATCCTTCTACGATGTGTTCTGTGTTTGAATATGTCCATATTCACACAAATCAGAATCCTTCTAACTTTTTACCATCATGCAATTCTACCGCAGGAATGGGCAGAAAGTATAAACCGCCACACAATTTTGTCTTCGAAGATACTCCTTGCTTTATTCACATTCATACATATTCTAATACATTCTCTACCGTTAAACTGATTCGTGGCATGACCCAACTTAATCCCTAGGAGCCGGAGACCTGCATTTGCATTGTTGAAGAATTTTGCCCACGCACATCACTAAGCACTGCGGTTGCAGTGTCGACCTTATACATTTATTTTGCCTTTGGATATTACTTCTACTGGGTTTGTTAAAAACAAAATGTCAATTTATCAAGAATGGTTTTGTCTTCATGTTGGCTTTAACTAGTTTGTATTTTTATTTACGAAATATTCTTGTCGGCTTCTACGGGTTAAGTACATATTTGATCTGTATGATTATACTTCGTCTTGTGTTTGTGGAACATCTCTAACTTCTGCTTCCATTCACTTACGTATCTTATATTCTCTTGATACTCCTTTCTCTGTCTATCCATTCTATATGTCCAAACAATCGATTTTAATTTTAATGAAATAACAACTAAAATTAATTATTTTCCAATTTACTTCTCATTATTATCTAACTGATACAAAGTGTTTTTAAAATAAAATGTGCGTTTTAAGCGTGTCCCTATTTTGTGTACCCAAACAACTCGGTCTTGGCACCCACTCCTTGCTTCAAACCCATTCATTCATACTCTTCTGTTATTCTGACTCTTGACATGGCCCGACTCAAGTATTTAGTTCACTTGATCGGGCCATGTCTTCCTCGGGCGTCACCGACTTCTCAACCATTCACACTCGCGTCATATATTCTTCGTTCATTTGCTCTACATTCCCAAACCATGCG
This sequence comes from Hesperophylax magnus, assembly GCA_026573805.1. Lineage (NCBI taxonomy): Eukaryota > Metazoa > Arthropoda > Insecta > Trichoptera > Limnephilidae > Hesperophylax > Hesperophylax magnus. Next base: position 4,481,809 of record JAIUSX010000091.1, on the reverse strand, counting down.
TCCCTGTCATCTTCCTCATTAAAATTGTAAGAATATCAATCTAATAAGAAGATAGCTAGACTAGACTAAGAAAAGATGTGAAATAAACGTTAATTGTAGCAAACTATATGGCTTTTACTGATAATAAGGCTAGCTAAAATATATTTACAGTTAAAAACAAAAACTTCAACTCACTAGTGATTCTTTGCCGACTGTCAAAACAGATGTGTAGGCTTCCAAATACACTCGATCACATTTTTTTATTATTTCAAGTCCTTTTACGGTCACATCTTTGGCGTCTCCGAGGCCCAATCCTATTAAATAAAACATTTTAAATGAATAAATATCAATTTGTCAACGTAAACAACTCCACTACGCTAATATTGGAGGTTAAAGTGAAGGGCGTGTAGGTGACAGTTCGTTATTTGGCTGCCGAGTGTAGAAAAATATTTAATAATAAATTTATTAATTCACGAAAAACTAGCAATACTGAAATGCGCCTACGTAAAGGGAAAGAGACGACAATGTACGAACAATGTTTTGTAAGTTAATTTGGAGAATTTTATAAATATATTTTTTTTTGTGAATTATCTCCAGCGGGGTATAAACTTGTATATAATTTTGGGAGATATTCTTCACGGCAACAAACACCCGTTTAAAGTCTTTTTGGGAGATATATTTCCGAGCCTGACAAAGTGTCATTAAAGCTATACTTTTTCGTGTTATATTATGGCGAGATATACGTTTTAAACAGTGTTAGAAAGAGAAAATATTGTGCTTTCAATTTGCATAAAATTAACCAAGCCGCTCCTTAAAAAATTGATATAATTCTACTAAACAACATTTAGCATTTGATAAATATTTGTCAAGGTTTGCAATTTTTTGTATAAAATAAAAAAGTAAAAAGACTATAACTTTTACAATGTCTTTGCTTAATAATTACATGTTTTCTATAGCTTTTTGTAAAGTTTTAAATTTATTTTATTTTGTTTTACGCCCAGCCGGGCTTTTTTTACATGGATGTTATGAACAAAATATACCTAGTGAGCTATCGAAAATTATACAAAAAAATTTAAAGCATGAAATAATAGTAAACTGGTAAACTAAATATGAAATATGAATAATATTTGTAAAACTTATAACAGAAACATAAAATAATATAGAAACTAGTACAATACTACATATAAGACAAATCACTGAAAAACTACATACCAACGCTACTCTAATTTGTAGGATTCAACAAAGTGCTGGTATGGATTGAATTCTATAAATGGAGTTAATAAATATATCAATAGTACATCTAACTTGCTGCCCAGATTATGCATACAATTTGCAGAAGAATGTTACATTTTGTCTTGTGATCGTTGTGGCAACGATGGCAGGTAGTGTTGACAACCATGTCTGACATATTTCTACTATCAGACAGAGTTATTTTTATTTTTATGAACATGGATTACTATTTTTTTTAATATAACACTGTCGGATATCTAGTACATTAAATTCCTTGAAGAGAGCGTCGCTCGAATATCTGAAAGGTTTTTTTCATTATAACACGTAACATAGATTTGTATGCCTTAAACAACGGGTTTAATGTTGTTCTTCCTGTACCTCCCCACCCAATGCAACCGTAGGTTTTGATTGAGTTACACAGCCCGTAGTATATGTTTTTTAAGTCTTGTTTTTTTTAAATTTCCAGTAATGAAATAAATATGTGAATCAGTGTGCGCACTCTTTTAGCCACATTTTCAATCTGGTTCTTCCATTTGAGGTTTTAATAAAAATATTTAATAAATTTAACACACTCGACGGCTTCACACTTATATACATGGAGAGGTATTATTTCCAAGTTACAGTTAATTTTATGTATTGTAAGGTGGTGAGGTGTTTGCGGTTACCCCGCAATAGTAGAACTGAATTTTAGGTATTTGGTTTTTGATGCGTTTAAGGTAAACAAATTGCTGTCCAGCCATTGTTTCACTCTGTTTATACCGGTGTTAGCAAGGTGGTGTGTTTTCTTCCAATCGTCGCCTTCAAACAATATAACGGTATCATCTGCGAACGTAATAATTTTCCTACCTATATATTGTTTACACAGTTCACAGTTGTTGACAGGCCCACAAAAATGAACTAAATTATAATGTTCTAAATATGCTTAATTTGTGCAAAAATTCCTCATGTCACTGGCCCTCGATTCTCGACGAAGTCATTCCACTCGAACGAGTGGTTCGACCCGTTGTTCGTATGTAATTATGTACCTTCGACGAGACTCAAAAATAAGATTTCCGACCAATGTATGTACTGTCGATTGCGAGCGGCCTGGATTGGAGAATCGATACCCTAGCTTAAATGATCTAACGTCAATTAACCAAATTGTTAATTAGATCGGCTTCAAGCTGGTTATAGTCGAAACAAGAAAATGTTTTGTAAATTGCCTACTGCACTATAAAATAGGTTATTAGTCTACTTCATAATCTAGCTTTATAGTCTGCTTTCTAGCAGAGTAAATGACGAAGTTTTTTAACCCATGTTGAAAATGGAACTTAATTAAAATGAACCATGAATTCTCTAACGTAATTGAGCATGAAACCATTGTAAGATGGGTTCCATGATATTTCTTAAAAATGAAAATTCAACACACCTTTAATAAGTGATATAGAGTCATTAAAAGTGATGAAACAAAAACTAGGTTTAATAGTTACCTATTTAACCAAGTTCTTGTTTCATCACTTTTCATGACTTTATATCACTTTTTGGATGTGTGTTGAATTGTCATTTTGATTATATACCCGGTCACCTGCAAGATGCTGTGGGTCACAAACATCGTGATGGACTGGCAATGTAGAAATAATGCCAGATGACAAGATATCGTAACTAGCCGCATTTGACCGCAAAATTCAAATTCAGTTCAAACCCACGCAGAAAGAAATTGGAAAATTGAACCCACATACAACTAATGAATTCTTGAGAACATGAAGTAAGATTCTTCGGGTCTCAAAGACTGTAATGTGGGTTCTCCAGGGTAGCGATGGGTCGTTCATGATCGAGCTAGCTCCTTCCGATGAGTCGCATTCGTACGACTCCCGGCTCAATTTAACAGTTACCCTTGTTTTGAGGTCACGGCTCCTGTTCAATTGAGTCGAATCTTTGAGCCTTACAGAAATGTTGAGCTGGTACCGTGGCTCCTGCTCTTAATAACATGAGTCACGAAGATGTCAAATGAAGCATTCAGAGGAAAACTGAGGAAGGGTGATTTTGAATTATTGTATTAACACAAAGTAAAAGTATTTGTGAATAACAGTTTTGCTTACAGCATCCTAAAGACGTAATGGAAATTTAAAAATTGTTCTCATTTATATATCAATAGGGTTATTGACAAAATTATACAACTATACACAAAATTCTCAATACAATTAAATAATAGAAAATTGCAAACAAACTAATCTTGTTTTTATTTTAGGTACTAGTCACATTCAATAACACACAATATTTTTGGCACATGTTTCTGAATTTCTCAAAATCGATTTTCGGCGGGGAGGGCGGAGAGGGCGGGGTGAGAGGGGGAGACTCTTTTGAGGCCAGGTTTGGATTTATTGAATTTTCTGAAACCCTGGTAGGTATTTCAAAGCTTTTCAAGTTAAAACCGCTAAAATGACAAAATATGAAAAATTTTGAAAACTTGAAAACTTTACTTTTTAAAAATGCCTCCGTCATGTACTACCCCATTTGATGCAAGCTAAGTGGTTTAAATTTACTGTATTACCAAACGGCGCGCCGCAGCGCCTGGAGTGAGTACAATTTAAGGGCCCCTGTCAAAACTAGTAGACACCTAGTTAGGTGATCACTGCAATCAATAATAGTTATTTTTTATGTTTGTGTAGCGCCGTTTTATGAAAAATAATCGCAAGGACAATTCGTGTTAGGTTTTGTCATCGCCTTGGCGCATTGGCAATTCGGCGCCCGGAGCGGCCTGCACCCTTTGCGCCCGCTTAAAATATTTGCCCTAAGAATAAGAAATAAATATTAAAAAAAAAACATATGTTCAAGTTGATTTTTAAGAAGATAATTTTTTTGTTTGAATATAAGCATAATGTTTTGATTCGTTGTAATAAATACCCGTGATAGTAGTTTTTATTGATAAAACTGTGTTTTATTATTAGTTTACATACCAACCTTAATTTTCCATCGAAAAATAGGGCACAAGTAGGTATATTTTGGCCTACTGGCTGACATTAACATGTGTACGCCTCTGAGACGTATGTTAAGGCTTTATGTAGGTACCTATAAAATAGATTAGGCTTCTAGGGTTAAGGCCAGCCCTGGGTGTAACACGTAACACCGTGATAATAATGAATTTTTTAAATTTGATAATCACAGAAAAGCAATAACCTAAAGCAAGTATGACTGTGGTATTCTCATTTGGTATGTTCTGCAGCAAGAGAGGGGTTGGAATTACCTGGCTAATCTGGTCTGGCCACTAAACATCGTTATTTCAGGATAATGAAAATTTTGCCGGTTAAAAACACCACTATTATATTATACATTTATGCCGACCGGGTTTCTGATTACTGTATACGTATAAACACGAGAAATTATCCGCGAGCCGAGCAGAGAATTATGGGAAAGGAAGCACCGCAAACGGCGCGAAACTTTGTCCCGATTATACACACTCTTATACAGCCCTGAAGAAGCTACGGTTGTAAGCTAAGTAAACATAACATATCCTTATTCCCTAACTTTGCGGTATAGTATGTAAATAAATAATTAGTCTGATCTATTTACTAATAATTACTCAAATTATTTGTAAATAGATCTTATAATCTTCTTATAATTCTCTAACTTCTCCATTCTCTTCTTGCAACCCAAACTAGCTTTTCATCATTTTTCTTATTTTTCTTTTTCATATCATAGTAATATATAGATTCTGTGTCCGCAAACTGTAAAATTCACCCGCCATAACACAGGGTCATCCCTAGCATGGAGGGTGAAATATCACAAAAACCATATGTACCCTCTAAGTCTTGTATTAATAACATATATAAGTTATTATTTTATTTAAATTATAATGTCACATCACAAAGTATCTGCTTCATATGAACAAATAAAATAAAATTAACTCACTGCAGATTTTACGGATCCTGAGAACTCCGACAATAAATTTCCCAGGGTGAAGTGTGAGGGGGAAGGGTTTGTGGGGGGGGAGAGGTCAACACTCTTGAGTCCCCCTCCCCCATTCCCTCCCACACCGCGAGTGATGTATTGTTTTCCACGTTTCCCATTATCAAATATCCGCGTCACTCGGACAATTTATTTTCTAAATCTACATAAATATTGTGGTCGTAAATTTAATTCACAGTTGTTCTGGAGCCTATAGCAAACATGCCGAATAGTAAAAAAAGATTCTTCATATATTTTTTTAAATAAACATATCAGTACCATTTTCATTCCTTTCTCTTATTTGGGTCGATAAAGCATTGTTTCGATATAACGTTTCCAGGTTCCATTAATTTCCTGGAGGCTTCCTTTTCTCCCTCCTACAGGGAATAGAGTCTATTCTATTCAATAGACGATGTCGTCTCTCACCCTGCATGTCACCTTTAGTCCCGAAAACCCTTTCGGATGGCAGGAGAGAGGCTCCCACGGATGGCCCTCACTCCATATCGGCTAATCGTCAAAAAATATCAGCCACCTCTTGAAGCTTCGCGGAATGACCGCGAAATATAGAGTTTATACACGGAGAAAACATACTGATATGAAATATTGCCAATTTATTCAAAATCTCTTCAAATTGTTGGTATTCCGGTTAAAAACTGGACTGCAGGCCTCTAAAGAATGAATTGACAGGTTTCCAAATGAACTATCAGTAAAACACGAATATGTTACGGCGATGTTGGAACACGTGTTCATAAAAATCTAATATTTTCTTATTTCGTCATCGTGTACTATCAGTTCCAATATATCACAAATGTACTAAAATTTTATGAGGAAATTGCATGCTATCACATTTTTAACAGGATTTTAATAAATCTGAAACACTTTTTTTTCTAGGTGTATATAATAATAACAGTTTATTAACGCAGTTCACCTCCAGTGCGATTAAGAGTACCCAGGCCGGTTCTGTGCAGGTTCAATTGGAACAGTCAGGGCCGGCCCTATGCGGGCGCAATTGAAGCAGTCATCTCCGGGCGCCAAATTGTCAAGGCGCCAAGGCGAAGATAACGCCTAACAGCCCTAACACATCCCCCTTGAAATAATTTTTCATCAAAGCGGCGCTACACAAAAATACAAATCATCCGAACATTATTGATTACATTAATCATCACATAATACACATTTGGCTCAGGGCCGGCCTAGGGCATCCTAGGGCATGACTGGCCAAGGATCTAATACAGCGCCGTAACAGTACCCAAAGGTATTTGAAAATAGCGTGAATACATATTATGTACATAAAAAATGACATTCGTCTTTATAAAGTTGAGTGATGTCAAACACAATCTCGTCTGCAATCAACCATGGTCTGTAACAACGTGCAATGTGTAGGTGTAATCGACCTACGCGCACCGGAGCCATGGCAACGCGACCCACAACACCCAATGAACTCTGTAAAATCTCGCATTCATTGGAAACTAATCCATAAATCCTCATCAGTCTGTTGCTGACCATGGTTGATTGAGTTCACAACATTGGCCGAAGAAAATTGAATTCGCCACCCAGGCCGCATACAATAAGTAAGGGGTGAAATTTTTATTATATTTTATTAGCTACACTATAATTATTGTGAATATGGAATACGTTTTGCACAGTAGTTTGTTGAGTGATAATATTTTTACAGTTTGAAAATTCATAAAAGCAATAAGACTTGCTTGTTTTTATATCACCACTGATGTAAAAACAATCACCAAAAATCAACACTACGTCACGCAATGAAAGGCTCCCAACTAGCAAATACATAATTAAATTCTTTCAGTGAGAGCAATTCTGTGGTACAAAATTATATTTCAGCACATAAATAACCCTTTATATATAAACAAGCTAGAGCACAATCATAATACTCGTTTCAACTTTAATGAAGGACTTATTGTACCTAAGCATATAAATAAATATTGACAAAGAACATTAAACTATATGATTCCCTGTTGTTTAAATATATTATTAAAAACTGTGCCCAAAACAAACAATTAGTGAACTTACTGAAGACTTGGCTTACTGAAATAATTAATTTGTACTTGCTTACAATGATATATTATTCTAAAGACTTTTAAAATTGTTATTTATGTTTTCATAATTTTCTTATGCTATAATATTTCTGTAATTTTTTTATTTTTTTGTTTTATATAATTGTAAAAATGTAACTGTAAACTCACTATAATAAGATTTATAATGTAAAGAACTCGTTAGACAAACTGCTAAAAAGTAGTTTATCGGGATTTTTTTGCCATATATTTGTAAAATGTGTAAAATATTAAAAAAAAATAAAAAAAAACAGTAAAAAGGGCAAAATCAAATCAATTGTGACTGTGATAGTATATTCAGGCCTTCCCATCAAAGCATTTGCCCCTCCCAGTTTCCTATAAGGATATTATTATTATTTCCGTTCGAAATACCTCAAGTGCGTTAATAATAAAATTATTACATGCGCCAAGCAATTACTAAAAAATTACAACGAATATGTTATCGGTTATAAATCATTTCGTACATTCTTTTCAACAAAAAGGTTAAAAGAATTATGAAATAAATTGTGACCGATAGTAATATTATATTCGTTTGGTAATTAACTAACTAACTAATAATCATGACGTTTCCCCGCAGGGTTAGGTAGAACGGACGGACCGCCAAACAAACTATTCAGTTGTTTGATCGAAAGTTACCACCGATACACAGTACCTACTTATAATGTCAAAATTAAATGGGAAACTACGAATTAAACACAACAAATAATAAATATTTATTAGTAACTCAATTCTCTACATTATTGATCATAAAATAATTTAATTATGAATTCCATGTTGTACTACCCAGCTTCGCCCGTAATTTGGTTTGTTATAGTTTATACGGAAAAATGCTGAAAAATGAATGCTTGCAAGAAATAATAAAGATGAAACAAGTCTTTGCTTTACACTAAGTACTTTTTCAAAATATTTTCCTTGTCGCTCTTTTTAGTGATAAATCCATATTTTAAACGTTTGTAGAGAAAATCACGTTTTGGTTTGAAAATAGTTTCGTTTACCTAGAAAATCCAACCAAAAAAGTGTGGATTTTTCGTGACGCTAACTAATTCGTTTTCGAGTGGTTATCAAGGCGCACACTGGGGAAAGAGTATTTAATTATAATGTATCGTTAATTCGTAGAAACGTTTTAATGTGAAAATTTCGATGTGGCAAGGTAGGTTTTACAACAATAAAAATGTTAATTACATATATATAAACTTTATTATGTGTCATAAACATAAAGTTTAGTTACATAGCTAATAAAAACATTTTTTTAATTATCTTGACTTTTTTGAGTCATCCTCACTTTCCTCATCATCACTAACATCACAATCACCCTGAGTACTCGGATGTAAATTCTTGTTATCCTTACAATATTAATTATTTTACATCGGGCAAAAAAGTGAAAAATTAAAATTTAATTGTAAATAATAACTACTGGTCCCAAAAAAATACGAATTTAAGCCCGCACAAATCTCTAAGGACGGGTTGTTTCGGAGAATTTGAACAATTCATCAAATTTCAACGTTCATTTTTGGGTTCTGTGAAAGTCCTATTCAAGTTCTGTTATTATATCATTGTAGGCTAGTTGCTTGACAAAACTGAAATAAAAACAGAACTTGAAAAAATCTTTCACAGATCTTGAAAATGAACGTTGAAATTTGATGAATTGTTCAAATCCTCCGAAACAACCCGTCCTAAATGTTTTAAAAGTCATAACCACAGTTTAGTATATAATTGACGTACAATTTTACTCATCAAAACAACTGCTAAAGTTAAAAATAAATTCTTGCCCGGTGTGCGGTGCGGAGGAAACTTTTATCAAACTAACCAACTAATTTTTCCTCACAGATAACAGCTTCCCCCCTTTAAAGATCATTATGAGGGAAATTACCACCGCCAATAGCACAAGCGGTGTGGTGCCCCCAGAGGGCTTGCGTCCCCCTCAGGGCCTCAATGCCGCCATGGAGGGGCTAGCCCGGGAGGTTCTGCTGAAGGCCCCCACGGACCTTTTCTCCTTCGCAGCGGACTACTTTGAAAATCTGATCAGGATGAGGGATCAGTTTGCTTTTGATGGTAAGATTTTTTTAATAAAAAATATAGTACAAATTGTTCCATGCGTTTAAATGTTTGGAATTTTTAATTTTTCAATTGTTTCATAAAAACACTTCTCTCGTCGAATTCTTATTAAGTTCACGCGATATCAGCCGATTAAAAAATAAAATGTCCGAAATAACCTCACTTTTCATTCAAATTCAAATCAGAGCTTGTAAAGACTTTATTCAATGTGTATCTAAAACACCGTTTAATGTTTGGGAAGTGATTTTTTAGTAGTAAGCATAGTTAAATACCTAGTAAAGCTAGGCTTGACTTGATTTGTGAATTTTATTTCAATAAATAATAAAATAAACAAAACGTTGCCATATTTTAAGATTTCTTTATTGCTTACTTATATTATAGAGAGCAATCATCTCTTGATGTTTTGTGGTATGACCGTGACATACGATGTGTATTTTGATATTACTGTGATTATTGTGCCTAAAACAATAATAATTTTGACTTTTTGCCAAATTGAGTTTTTAATAATTAGTAAGAAAGTGTTCTTAAAATGTCTTTTATCATTGCAAAAAAGTGGCGAAATGATAATTTTAATGTTAAATATATATATTTGTCCCTCTTAACCGACGAAATATGTAAATACTACAATCACGTACATTTTTTAATACAAGATATGTGCTTATTTAACAAAAAAATACCGTTTTCATCCGCATATAAAAAAAATTACGACAAAGCTTGCATTTTGCAGTATGATTGAGCGAGTATTGTATTTTTTATTCGGCTAAACAAAGCTGACGATTTATGTATCCACTTTTTACGCGTATTGTTATGTTATTTTTTACAGGTAAACCAACCGATGTAGCGCATTTGGTTTCCGCTAATCTCAATAACAAAGGCAATACAGATGGCATTAATTCAGTTAGAAAAGTTCCTGCTACAAAGGCAAATGACATGCTGAAAATGCAGAAGAACAACATATCAAAGAGCCAAGAAAAATACGATTACCCAAATAAAAGACAAAATGACAAATTAAAAAGTGTTAGCTTGGATAACCATTTAATTTCAAATGGTGGTAAAAATACTTACCCATTCGAAAAACGCGTGAAGTTAATTAGAATACCCTCTTATCCTAAAAGTCTTGAAAGTGAATTCGAAAAAGATATAACGAGACAATTAATAGAAATGGAAAGTAAAGGAAAGATTAAAAATATGACGCCTGGTCCGGAATCTTTGACTGAAGTGATTCAACAAACCTGTGACGATAGCACAAATGAAGAAACTAGCGAAACAATTGAAATTAATATGATTGAAAGCGCATATGATATGAAAAAAGGAGTATCAGAAGTGGAACAAGAAGCGGATCAATTCGGTCAACCAGAACATGCAATGATAGATGCGAATAAAATATATGACGACTTTATAAAGGAAGACTCGGTAGAAAAAGTTGAGAGTACAAGAGAAAGTGAAGGTGACGTTAAGAGTGGTTCAGAAAAAGAGGTTGCGGAAGCAGTAGGAAATAACTATGTAAGTAAAATAAACGACGATTCGAACAACGACGAAATAACGGGAGAGTCTAGCGAAAATATTGACAATACAGAAGAGAGTAAAGATGATGTGGAGAACGTTTCAGAAGAAAAGACTCCAGAAGATAAACAGGTTCTAAACCAAAGCGTAGACACTGATTGTAAAGTTTACGCGGAAGATGCAACGGAAAAAGACAATGCAGTAATATTAGAAGATGCACAAGAATCAGCAAAAAGTGGTGAAGTAGAACACGTACATGGCGAATGTAAAGTTGACACGGTAAACGAACTAGAAAAGGACGACAAGGAAACGTTAAAAGTTTCGGAAGAACTATCAAAAATTGTTGTAGTAGATGTGGAGAATGGATTTGAAGATGCAGAATCTTTAGAAGAACTGAAACAAATTGTTGAAGCAGAAGCTATAGATACTGAAAGTAAAGTTAAAGTTAAAGTGGAGGATGAATTAGAAGAAGATAACGAGGAAACATTAAAATATACGCAAGTACTAGCAAAAAGTATTGAAACAGAAAATGAGGTAGGTGAATTAGAAAACGACGATGAGAAAACAGAAAACGATTCACAAGAACTAAAACAAAGTGATGATGCTGACAAAATAGAAATAAATGATGAAATGGAGGAAGAAGTTAAAGAAAATAAAGATATTGAAAAAGAATCCGATCCAACCACGTATCCAGCACAGGTAGAAGCTAATAAAAATGATGATGATATAAAGGAAGGTTCTACTAAAAATCACGTAAAAGAAGACGAAACAGGTGATGTAGAATTAACTGCAACTGGAATCATTGAGCCCCATGAAGATAATGAATCTTCAATTATTGATGAAACCAGAACATTGCTACAGGAAGAAAATAAATCAAACGATGAAAAAATAATTTCTGATGAAAATTATAGTAAAGAAGAGAAGATAACCAACAAAGAGGAAACCTTACAAGAAGAAATTCCGGCAGCTACCGTGGAACCTATATCAATTGATGACAATTTTAAAGAAATAACTTCATCATTTATTCACCATGAAAAACTTTTGGCAGACAATCTTGTTCAAACGAAACATCAAACTGAAGCCAGCAACGTAAAAATATCGGACGAAGAACATGAATCAAATCAAGACGAAAATATGTTTTTCAAGGCTATTACCAATGCGGCAAATACATTACTAAGTTCTCAAAAAATATCTTTAGAGAATCAAGAGGAGGTTGATGATATTTCAAACGAAAATAATACAAATGGAAACAATTCTGGAAACACCTCAACCCTACTAGAAGACATTACTTCAATAAACAACCTGGAGAAAAATGATGTAATTCAAATAATGCATGCGTCAGTTGACAATTCTTCCGATAAAGTTTCTGTGAGGGGAAAGAGGTCCATATCAGTTCAGGAATATGACCCTGAAATCGGTATCGGAAACAGGAGCTCGTTTACCGATGTGACAGAAAATGAACCCCATTCACTGGATACTCAGGAAACTGACACTGAGGACGATGATGTTTTTATTTCAAATGAAGATTCTTTAAATACTGACAAAAAACAAAAAGTTGAAGGAATACATGGCGATGGTACAATGTCGATAAACGAAATCCTCGAGGAAAACGCACCGTCTGCTTTGAATGACGAAAAGACAAACTTAGATGTTCAAAGACCAGCCATTTTAGATGATCTTATGCCTGAAGACATACAAGTAGCTGTGAATAGTGAAGCCAGTCTTCAAGGTGAACATCCTGATATTTCACAAGAAATAATTCAAGAAGAGCGTAAAGCTCAAGATGAAAGCAATGCTGTGGAAACTACTAACTTTGATGTTGTTAGCGAGATTGACAAACAGATAGAACCTTCAATAAACGAAGAAAGTGATAAACTACTTGATGCTTTTGAGAAACACGACAGTGTAACAATTGAAAACTCTGAGCGAGAATCAGAGGATAAGGCTAATAATACACCCGAACCAGGTCCATTGCTTGAAGAAAGTGAAAAAATGATTCAGTATGTAGAAGAGAGTGTTCACATTGATCAGAAAAATATCGAGAGTGTGAATAATAATCTCGAAAATGATATTATCGCTGAAGATGACGGAGATCAAAACAACGTAGATGAAAGTAATGGAACGAACAATTTGGTTATAGAATTGAGTTCAAAAGAAAGTGAAACAGAAACGAGCGTCGCTGACATTGTACAAGATCAAATACACGATTTAGAAAATGAGAATCTGATGAAGTTAGAAGTGAGAAACATATCTGAAAATATAGATGGTGACAAAGTGAATAACACCGAGCCAAATGAAACAGATGTTAAATCAGAAGAAGGCGAAAAAGAAGTTGTTATCCTGGAAGAAGAAGTCGTCGTTCCGATAAAAGAAGGTGATGAATTTAATGGCACCATTCTGCTTATTGAAGATCCACGGATTATCACAGATGCGATCGCTGTAGAATCATCAAAACATGAAAACCAAAATAGTGAAATTATTGGTTCTTTGATAGGAGAAACATCGGAAAACCAAAATAATCTAAGTCAATCTGTGAGCATTGAAAATGAGTTCGTGATACCTAATAGAGGTTCCGGGAATGAACAAAATGAATCACCTTACTTTTCGGATGGAAACAATGTGCTTGAAAAGGCATCGATACTGATACAGAAAGTGTACAGGGGTTTCAGAGTTCGTAAGAATTTGCCCAAGCAATTGGTGAAGGAGCATGAAGCTGCGATATCTGCACCGCTGTCAAAGGTAAAATACATTTTTTTAAATCATGTTTTTATTTGCACGTCAAAGTCCCCATTGAAAATTTAATTTTTAAATGAAATTAGAATTTTTGATGATTTTCTGATTATTTTATTTTTCAGGAAAATGATGAAGAGTTATTCGGCGAAATTAGTGAGCACGACAAAAATGAAATCATCGATAATCCGAAAAGCCTTATGAGAACAATATCTTATCAAACTGCAATGGACAATAAGCTGTACACGGTCTCCGAAGAAAGGAATTCATATTCAACCGAAGACGAATCTTCTACGTTTTCAAGTGCAGCCACAAAAATTCAAGCTGGAGTTCGGGGTTTCCTGACAAGGAAATACTTCCGAAATAAAACAGGTAATTCTACTGATACCACAGCTCCTTCCATCGGAGAAGACAGCATTGATGAAATGGGAAATTCCGGCGAACCAAATACGGACGAAACTGTCAACCAAATGATTGTTGCTACTTCATCTATTTTGCTTGAACAATTGGAACATTTCGAAAATTTGGAGCAAAGTCTCGAAAACAAAACTATACCTGATATAAATTTAATCGAAGCTAACAAAGAAAGCGTGGAATTTATAGGACGCTCCAACCAGAATAGAAAGCGCTTGAGGAGAGAAGACGCAATCCAGATACAGTCTCCATATAGCAGTGGAGAAACACCGAACAACATTAGACAAGTAAGCAAAGCTAGTGAAGACGAGGAACCAATTGGGGATCTGGCACAGAGCATTATAACTGAGATCGTATCAAACACTTATACACCTGTCGTTCAAATAAAGCAAAACACCAGAAGCCCGCAGCTGACACCTCTCAGTGAGCAATTAAATAGTAGAGAGTCAGATGATGAAAGGGTTTTAGAGGCTAAAATTATTAAGTCGGGAGAAGAGGAGGTAAGTGCACAATTATCACTTTTATTGTAAATTTTACTGGAATAAAATGATGTGAATATTATTTTTTATTGTTTCTTTGATTTTTAGACCGACACTGCAAAAGATACCCACAATACAACCAATGATCCAAATGAGAGTGAGAATACTATTGAAATACCAGAGTTGAATCTACATTCCGATGATGATGAGGAAGAAAGCCAAGCCACAACTGTTTCACCAGATCTTGCGATAGAGGAGAAGAACATAATAAATGAGTCTGTTGTGAAAGAGGACAGAGTTCGCAACGCCTTGCCAAGGTACATTAGTACAGACGTTGAGACGTTAGTCTCCAAGCATTTCAAAGAAAATATGGAGGATATTAAAGATGAAGTGGAAGATATAACTTCACTCACACCCGTTTCAGGAATCGAGACGGAAAAAGAGCAACAAAAAATCGATGTTTCGGATTCTGTAGAGCCGCCCGATGAGAAAAATTATATACATACATCTGTAACCAGTGCGGAAAAAGTAGATTTAGACAAGTTTTCAGCAATTCTGCACTCTGGCGAGTTTCACGACACGCTCGTTTTGCCAACTAAAGTTGAAAGGAAACTAAGTATCCAAAAAGGTAAGTTGGCATAAATTTATAATAGTAAGATTTGCACATTTATTCAGCTCATGTGTTGTCCTGAGTCATTCATATTCCGAATTACACATTGTACACGCCGGTAATCTTGTTTGCAATCACATCAAAAATATTTTGTGCCATTTTTTGTTCCTTTTGGCACTCTACCAAATGAATATCTTACAGAATGCCTGTCTTCCTATGACGGATCCGGAGCTGTTTATCGCGTTGACAGAAAACTATGACGTCCCTATGACGTCTATTTCTCAGTAAATCGCAACGTATTAATAATTTAAAGCAAACTTTCCTTCCTCAATCACCAATCCGGGACAAAAGAAAAGACTGTCCCATCGCGAGCGGATCACTAAGATATTAAAAAAATAATAGGGCCGGCCACTCAGCAAAAATAATGATGTGGTTATTTCTGAAAATGTGGCATAAAGCACGGAAATATTTAGAAATATATCACACTTTACACCCACTTTATTTGGGTTTTTTTGTACACTTATGTAACATACGACTTGCAGAAATAGGACACCAGCACGTGTTTCATTAAAGGGAAATTACTTCAACGACTTCGAAACTACTTCTGAGATTAGATTCCAGAATATATCTAGAGTGTTTTTATTTTATGTTTCAGTGTATTGGCTTTAGGGGTGGTATGTATATTATTAATTTAGGTTTAAAAATGTGTCTAGAAATTGCACGATTTTTTTATGGCAATAAATGAATATTGCAAACGAGAGCAGTGTCCAAAAATAGTCGGAACTCAAAATCTTTCCATTGCACAGCGTGTCATGCTCATACCAATAATCTTCAAGTGACTTTACCAACCTTCACTTACCAGTCACTTGAAACCCATTCCAAACCAAAGCAACTAAGAAAAATATATTTAAATTTTCACACGTAGCAAACACTTTGTGGATATACATAATTATAATAATTACAATTAAAATATATTTACTTGTAAGAAACAATTCTTATAGGTGTAAAGAACAAAAACAACTAAAAATTAAAAATGGAGTCAATTTCACAGTGCATTAAAGATTAAGAACATTTCCATACCATTTAATACAAAATTAATTCGAAAATTTATAAATTATTACAGCTCTGGGTTTTTGATGATTCATTTGTGAAATTATTGGAGGTGCGATATTTCTTCGCGACACAATTTAAAGGTGTGATGCTTTTGTGCCGCGCGGTCCCATATCGGCCAATCCAGACATGACCTAGCGACTCACAGTCAGACAAACAGACAGGCATGCAAAATAAAAAAAATAAATATATATATTGGAAAATGTTTGATTAATTTCACAGAAAGAAAGCGAAAATTGGTTAGTTTTACGTGTATTTTAGACTTTTCGACTTCTATCACTTTCGATGTTGGTTGTTCAATGAGGATTTTGCTAATATTTGGAATAAAAGAACCCACGACACGCGACGCCCGAGTGCGAATTCAACGCATTTGTCCCCTCAGCAACTACCGGTCAAACACAAAAATAAATTTTCATGGGATAATGAATGGTTCATATTCGCTATAATTGAATCTAATTGATTATGTTGAGAAATTCCTGCTGAAGGTATGTTTTAACCCATTCAGACTAAATGGTTCAGTTCGAGTAAATGCATCCAGCAATACTACTTGTAGGCGTCATGACGAATATCCTCTCTGTTCCTTTTATTCCCGTTGTAAATACTTCGTCTGCAACACCTTGAACTCGGAAATAAATATTATATGTGTTTTCCGCTCTCGCGAAACGCACGTGAAAATAGAATTTACGAATGAGATTCCGTTGCGGTTAGTCATACCGGCAAGCCGCGCATCAGAAGAGCGTCACACCTAATCTCCCACGGCAATAAATTCCTCAATAAATCAGTAAAACACAGTTATAAATTGAGTGTGTTGTGGACGTATCAGTGTGCCCGAATTTAGGTCAATTTACCTTACTTCGGGTAAAAATATTGACGAAAAATTTAAAGATAAAACAAAGTTTTCTTGAAAAACTATATTATATCCCTGTTATAGTAAAATAAAGTCACTATCAGCGTCTGATTTTGATAGGGTTTTTACTATAATTTAGTGGATTTCTTCCGGAAGGTTTATATATATATAATACAAGCATATTAAATTTATAGAAAGTAGAGAAAAGTCGAGCAACGCCGGGCACACGTCAGCTAGTCTAAATATATACATAAAGTCTGCCTGCGTACGTTTGTGCCATGTAGACTCAAAAACTACTGAACCGATTTCGCTAAAAATTTCAAAGTTTGTTTTTATTAGTGCCAAAAGTGTTTAGACGCCCTTCGAATACTTGACATAATATCTCTGCAATGGATTACTGGAATGACATACGGAGTCGAATTAAAGTCGATATAATGAAGTTTTTTTGTTAAAAGTAACATTGTAGTATACAACAGTGAATAGTGGAAGAAGTCCAGACGCCCGAAGAAGCCATGTCCGGTAGTATGTATATAAAAATATTTTTTTCTTTGTTTGTCCTGTACGCGTTCCTGTACCATCCATCAGATTACGATGAAACTTTAAAAGTTTGTTCTCACTATTGCCAAGAGTGTTTAGAGTTTAGTTTGAATGGTAGAAGAAGTCTAGAATACTTAATTAATGTCGACATAATATAGTTTTTTTTTAACATTAACAATGTGGATATCTTATTACTAAATTATGTAAATGGTAGAAAAAAAGGCAAGAACCAAATAATTATTTGTGGTAAAATGATACGTAAGTGATGAACGAAGAAAAGGGTGTAAGGAGAATGAATGCCTTGGAAGTGAATGGTTAAAGAGGTCGAGGACGCTCTGGGATGACATGGCATGATCATGTGAAAAAAATACTTATTACAATACAATAATATTATTTCCACCTTTAAAATGCACCTAGTTGTCCGGTATCCTAGAATTCTCCGAGCAACGTCGGGTACACGTCAACTATTAACCAATAAATTTTATTAACCTGTCGAAAGTTCGTTCTTTCTGTAAATTTCACTTAGGATAAAATCAATATAATTGTGCTGAACTGAGCCATACCGATAACATTCAGATCTGCCATGTTCTTATGGATGGGATATGTGACGTATGAATATATATTTATTAACTATAGATAACTACATTTTATGTGACGTTTGAATATATATTTACTAACTATAGATAACTACGTTTTATGTGACGTTTGAATATATATTTACTAACTATAGATAACTACGTTTTATGTGACGTTTGAATATATATTTACTAACTATAGATAACTACGTTTTATGTGACGTTTTAATATATATTTATTAACTATAGATAACTACTTTTTTACTGGGGAAAGCCCGAAATCCTTTGTTGAGTTTTAAGAAATGAACACACAGAAAATGCCGAGTAAAACAACTTCTACTTTGACGTCAGTAGAGTCAGGATTATGCGCTTAAAGAAGATTTTGTTTTATTTCAAACATATTTTTAATTGCAAATTAATTCACCTTGCATGCCTCTTATCTGTCAAGAAAATAATTAACGATTATAACCAGAATATACTAATGTTTTGTTACGTCATAATATTTCAACAATGGACACCTGCGTCAAAATTAAATCGAACGAAATCTGAAAGTCAGTCTGATCAGATATTTTCTGCTTTTATAGCAGCAAAAACTATTGAACGGTTAGCTCTGGTGTTATGATATTTGCACAGCCACTTCTGTCTGATATTTCTAGGCCATAACAACTATTCTTAGGTGTCAAGCTGTGTAGCTTCGAAATATTTATTAAGAGGAAGCTATAAGCCAAAAATATGTATATTCTTGGCATACCTTATATTGTAGGTAATAGGCATTAAAATCGCTTGACAAACGCAGTCTAGAAACTTTCAATTTGAAGCACCAAACTGGTTTTTATTTATTTTGTAATTAATTCATTAATAATAATTGTATAAGAAAGCACAAAAATTAATCAAATGAAACTGTCACAGATAATCTTGGCTATAATACTGTATTTAAAAAAAAATCCTTAACGCGTTCATACATTTCTATTGAAAAAATATTTTTTTTAGTATTTTACATTTATATTTTTTATTGAGTATTTTTTTATTTTATTTGTATTCTATTCAAGCGAAACGATAGGAAATCCTTCAATTTATATAAAGCGTAATTTTTGGTATTCATAATGTACACCAATTCGTTATTAAGATTAATCAAAATAGTGATTTAGCATTAAGCTTCGCCTTAACTGTAAATAATTAGAGAAGATATTAAAAGTTTTGTTCCATATTTTTCGATTGTTCAATAAAGAAAAAATAGTATCGATTTTCCGGGAAAACCATGTAACAATAGATGTGATAGTAATTTTAATAAATCTAAATAAATCTTAGTGAGTATTTCACCACTTATGAGTAAACTGTTAGTAAATACTCGTCAAATAATATTAATCATAAGTTTAGAATTACTGTTAAAACAGACATTTACTTGACGGGTAGCACTACTCAGCGGTGGTAATAATATACTCTACTCGATGAGTAGCACTAATCGACAGTTTATTCAGAGATGGTGAAGTACCCCCTTTGTTAAATAAGGCTCTTACTATATTGTATCTACCTACTCGTTAAATTGGAATTTAATAGCGTTTTCTCGGGCATCAAGAAATGACACCATTAATGATTAATGAATATTTTTAATGAGACTACTTCTCGGTGCGCTAATTATATTTTCCAACAGATCAGACGTCACATTTTGACCATGTCCAGAAATAGCCATCGCAAGTGCAAAACTGCATTCATATTTTTATTAGCTCGGATATTCGTGATCTTTGGCAGAAGAATGATGGCCACCATTTATCAATTTGTCGTTTTATGCGTGTCACTTCAAATATGTTTTCTAAACTAATTTAATCCCTTTTTAAGGATATTTTTCTTCAGCCTCCCACTTAATAAGAGAGGCTTCTTTTGGAAAATGAACCTCACGGAGAAAACATACTGATATGAAATACTGTTAACTTATTAAAAATCTGGTAAAATAATTTGTATTCCTGTTAAAAATGGGACTGAGGGACTATAACGAATGAGTTTCTAAGAGTTCCTAACAAATCAGTCAAAAGAAAATATTTTATGCGGACGCCGGAACACGTGTTCACACAAATACTGACGTTGACATGACTGCAATATAAGTAGCATTTCATCATAATATCTATTAGGAAAAGAACATGTGTTGTCGATATATTCTGAATGATATTTTACAGAATTTTACTTTTTTAACAGGATAATTTTTCTCTGTATAAGGTAGTGAACTTTTCCATTAATTTTTGGTATTCTGAACTTGACGGTTACATCAAAACTTAACGCATAAAACCGCTATAATTTCTCTAATTTTATAATACTGAAATACAGGCCTTGCGAGGATTAGCTCCCGCAATACGGTATCGATTCTACATACGAGTACATAAACACACACTTCGCCACAATCAATACATTTGCCCTGATGATGAACATCGTAAAGCTGCCCGAAACGTTGGCTAAAGAAGGGGGAAGCGCAACACGGCATAATAACCCAAAAGTTAATAAAATGAAATAAAATACTTTTTGTTTTAAAACCACGAGTTTTTAATAATTTTTTGAACCGACCGGTTTCGCTTTACTCAAGCATCATCAGGGTACAAATTATTACTAGGTAGTAATAATAAAAGTATTTTATTTCATTTTAAATATGTCAAACCACAAAGTGATTGCTTTCTACAATAACCAAAAGTTAATAATTATAATACTTTTTGCCGTGAAAATCTCAAATCATACCTTCATTTTTGTATGTCAGTAGCTGCCTACAACGCAAGTATTTGTTAACTTAGTTGCCAGTAGCAACCGATGTAATCTTGAAATCGGTTGACTGCCTTGCAGGTATCCCCGTGTGTTGAATACTACGGAAATCAGCGACTAGTAATATGAGTTATTTTTAATATCTTTTTGAAAGTTATACCCATCAATTAATATCTCATTTAAAAAGAAGATAATACTAATAAATCTCAAAGAAATAATTTTATTAAATAAATATTTTAATAATTAGGTCCCGATGTCCGAGTAAGACGATAATGGGTTCGATTCCCAGTTGAGACCGTTACCTTTTCATTTTTCTGTGTTCTTGTTCTGTTTCATGTTTTGTTTAGATTTATCCGTATCATCTTCTTCTTTAATGAGAAATTTGAGTGTTTTGAAAATGTTCCACATAATATTTAAAATCTTAGAATTACGTTAGGTTTTTTAATCTGAAAGTTTTGATACTTTAGCTCTTAGAATGACGTAGGGTTTCTTATCCGAAAGTTTTGATACTTAAGCTCTTAGAATGACGTAGGGTTTCTTATCCGAAAGTTTTGATACTTTAGCTCTTAGAATTACGTGGGGTTTTTTTATCTGAAAGTCTTGATATTTTAGCTCTTAGAATTACGCAGGGTTTTTTATCCAGAAGTTTTGATATTTTAGGTCTTAGAATTTTTACCTGCCAAATAGACAAAGATTTTTCCTTAATGTTAAAAAATATTTCCGAGGCTATCTTTTTACGTTTACTTTGATTTGCGTTCAGTGTATGTTGCGAAAGCAGACATTTAATAAATATTCACGTTTTTGGAAAAAAAACACTTTGATATGACAGACATTAATTTAAAAAAAAACATTTAAAGTATTATCAGAATACTTGCGCCATACTTAATGTAAGATAGTCGCTGGTAGAGAATTGAAGTAGATTTTTAAAATATATTTATTTCTAAGAAGTATTCATTAATTCCCTTGTACTAGGCAAACTCTTAACGCTGAAACCGGGCCTGAAAACTGACTGAATTTAATAATAAACATTGTACGTACTCTTGGAAACAATCCAATTCTTCTGTTTATATTATATAAATACGTACAAACGTAATCTTATATAAGACACGTTAGATTTTCCGAAACACTAAGCTTCAATGACAAACATACATCATCTTAACTGATCTTGTACTTAATTTACGGTTTCCAGGCGACCAGCTTCTTTCTCTGATATTGAGTGGACTGCCAAGACAAGGTTTTGATGTTGGACTTCGCATTCTTTCGGGGAGTGAATTACAACTATTTTCTATTGCCACGTAATTATGACCGTTATTTCTGCAAGATTTAAAATATTAACGAAGTTGATATATGTACCAACAACGCAAATAATATCTCAACTAACTTTTAACTCTATAATTCCTAACGGCAAAACAGAAATCTTTTTGAAAAGAAAAGCAGGAAAAATCTCTACAACGGTTATATTTTGCGTCTTAAACTTTTCTTTACGTTGTGTGAAATTTCTAGGTCAAATAAAACACTTGAGACAAGTCGTACTATGATTCCAAATAAGAAAAGAGTATGTATGAATTTGAATGAAGCAAGAATTATGCGCCAAGGGAATGCTTCGTTCTTTCCGAACATCCCTGCGGTATAAGTTATGCGGTGACCGGATAAATCATCACAATGATAATTCATCACATCTTTTAAAAGTTATAGTCATGGAAAGTTATGAAACACAAACTTTATTAACTGGGTTAAGTAGGTTAGGTAAGGTTAAAATTTTTTTTTTCAACGTTTCTAATAACTTTATCACTTTTTAAAAGTGTGTTGAATTGTCACTGTGTTGAGTTATCATGGAAGCAAGTTATGCATTTAGCAACATCAGTTTCATCATGCAAATTAAAATAAAATAACTGACATAAAATATGACAGATCGCCATATTGCTTTTCTCCGTATTTTGCACGTAATCATTTAATCAAATAAAAATTCCTAGTGTTTCAAACTCGGGAGAATAGGATAGTAAAAGTAGTATACTCACAAACATAAACTTTTTCGTACATTTGTGTAAAGCTTCAATTATTAGAGCTTTTAAAACGAGAGGGATCTTAAGTAATTACAAACCAGTCGATTAGGTATACAGTAATAATATGTACCTACGTGAAAAGTTCAAGTTTATGCTATTAAGAATTTAGGCCCAAGCCAAGGTGTGAAAGCGCAGGTGCCTATTACATATCTCATCAATTTCGATAATATAATCGATGCGCTTATTGTATACCTAACTTCGTGGTGTTCAGTATTTATTCCTAAACTTTAATTTGGTATTTTAGAATTTGAACCACACAGTAAAGTTTTTTCTAGTTTTCCCACAAGTCGTAAACCCAAATTAGTGATTTTTTGCCAAGTCACGCCGATCTTAATGCAACCTTTGCTTATTCGCGTGTTTTGTTTAGTAGCTAGATGCCGTAATAATTATGCACCATCGAACGAATAACGTTTGATATTGACGTCATTTATAGGTTAAAAATAAAAGAATATTATATTTTACATGCGTCACGGGCGCAAAAACATTACATGAAAGAAAATACCACTGGCCATACTGATTTAATTAATACCAACTTACGTAACAGTCTCGTACCTTGTGGATTATTAATTTTGCACTTGAACATTTTGACTGAAAAAAATCAATTTAAAACTATTGTTAAACGAACCTACGCATCGGAATTATATATTGTGGCCTCCCTTTGCTTAACAGCCCTTCATACAAGTGAGCAAATTAATAAAAAGTATTACGAATTCTACAATTCGATCAAAGATCTAATATATATTGCATTAAAATCGAAAATGCAGCTATTCCGTACCGACATAAATACATTTTTCTATCAACTTCCATGTTTTATATTCGCTAAATACCTTCTGGCCACCTCGGAGAGAATAATTAGATGTTCTATATCAGATATTTTAAAGAATATTAGAAAATAAAACATGGAACTCTTTAGAAACGAGTATTGATGTTTGGGCAGATAGCAGAGCTGCATATTAGATTTTATTGCGATTAGCTTAGAACTTCGCATAAATCTTAGAATTCATACAAGAATTTGATAGCTAGTGTGAGAGCTGTTAATGATATCACATCGAGTTATTTAAGTCGATTAAAAGCTACTGTTTTTCTTTCATAATTGTGTTTTTGTTGATTTTAGAATTTGACGCCGTATTACTCCTGTTTCTAATTTGGAAATAACGCTTGTAATGTGCCCAGTGCTAAATACACCTAAGGCTGTCTATCTGCACTGTCAACCGATACAATGTTAAAGGTGATACTTGGGTCTGAAACCACAAATTAAATCATATTTCATATCTATTTTAAACGCCCGGGCATCTTATACTCACCGCAACAGATTGTGTTCGAGATCTCTCTAGAATTTACCTGTTTTCAAAATAAACCGGCTTCCCTCTACACGGAGAAAAATGAATATTGCTAATCTTAAGAATCTCTTCGAATTATTAGTAATTCGATTAAAAACGGTATTCCAGGCCCTTAAAGTACATTTCGATTACATTATCACGATGTCGGAACACGTGTTCGAACACGTGATAATATATTCGAAATTTACTAAAAGTTTATCAGGAAACGTGTTAATTCATTCGGTAAAGGCCTGCAATCTCGTTTTTAACCGGATGACCAATAATTTGAAGAGATGCTTAATAAATTAGAAATACTATTTTTTCTCCGTGTAGAACTTTATAATATTCACATTTTCAACAATTTACCTAACCAACTTCAAAGGACTGCTGTCCATTCAGGCTGTATTGCTGTGCAATTGTAAATTAAAGAAAAGAAGGAAAACAAAAATTCGATAAATTAAAATTTAAAAAAATGTTAATTTTCCATAAATCAATAGCTTATTTAGATATTTACCCCTTTTCGTTTACAACCATTATGGACGGTTACATTATACCTGTGATAAGCTTTCGATTATTTAATTTCAGTTTTTAAATAAATTAAAAATTACTAAAAAGGGAATTCTCGAGAGCTTTCGAGAACACACAATCATTTCTCACCGCAACACCGAGTAGATTATTTGTACCTACACGTGTGTTTTTGCAAAGGTATACCCATTCACCAGCACTTTACGCATTTTAAAAACACGCATCCAACATCCATGTCTAAATCTGTCTGTATACGCAATAGAACAGACTGGCCGTGTTATCAACGTTTACTCCAAGTCAGTAATAAAATTTAATAAAAACACATTTATTGCGCCCGATATTGTCGATCTGGCTTTTTTACAAAGGTTGTAAAATACCAGAATGTATCAAACCTATTTAATTTCAAAGCGCGCATCGCTGGAAAACAGAATAATAAACCTTGTGCCGTACATAACCATAATTTGGCCAACACGAAAACATTGTTTTTTTGCACAGCAATAAAAATAATCGATTTTTCGCTTTATCCACAATTTTGTTCACTTTTAAAACCAAAGAAAATACTTTCATCAAATCGTTAAAAAATAACCCATTGGCTCTTATTCCTGTATTTCTAACTTCAATAGTATTTTTAATATCTCTCAGTTTTGTTTTGACGACGACCATCTATCTCAGATTTTTTTATCTATTATCTAGTCAACCACAATCATAATATATCTCATGTACATCGCATGTTTCACAAGTATAGTAGGAAGTTCTAGTTTTTACAATGTCTGTTATTAGTCATTTATCACAATAAGAAGGTGCACAACTATAATTTCTGTTTCATCTTCCTTTTCCATTAATGCACTTGATGTTTTGAATGTCACTTTTAAACATCACTTTATGTTGCAATGATTACGTAGTTATTGTTAGGTATATATTTATGTTATTTTTACAATTGCAATAATAAGATGTAATGCTATAACATGTTTCCGAATTCATATTTCTTATCATCTTACAAACAGAATTGGTGGTCTGCCTTCTGTAGGTACTGTCAAATCATACCTCCTTCCGGTCGTATTTCCTAAAATCTTTTTGTGATAAGAACGTATTGAATATTCTAAAAGTCAAGGAACAAGACAGATTCAACGGCGACACAGGAATCTCTTTGTGATATACATTCACAATAGTTATTTCCTATTTCCCACCCAGGTTTTTTCCAACAACAGACTTGCTGGCAACAGTTGCAATAGATACGGTGATTATTGGAAAATCTTTAACACTCCGACAAAATTCTTTTTAATCTTAAAGTCACGAAGCATTATAATTTTCTTGGTTCCTTACAATGCCAAGATGACTCACATTTGGCAATAGTGCCAATCATCCATTTATGAATTAGTATTACGCTTAGATTTCACAATTCGTTATGTTTTGATTAAATATGCACACTGCATATCTACGTTTGGACTTTGAGGACACATGTAACAGAAACAAATAATTCATACCTCGTCAAAAATGGAGCAGTTAGAAGACGTCAAAAGTTTTTAATATCATCCGACCGCACAGAGCTTATCTTAGAACTATTGGGGCAAATAAAATATGAGTTTTTAGAAAGCCTTTAACTGTTATATAAACATTATGTTTGACATGCTCTACGGGAAAAAAATATATACATTTAGTCGAAAAGCTTTAGAATTTTTAGATTTTGATTTGACCATGCATTACTTGTTTTTGGAATTTTTTAAGCTCCGAAATATGTTATTTTGTTGATAGCTTATGGAAAAATAAGGTTTAGCAAATAACACATGTTTCTTGTTAATTTCACTACGGGCAACAGAAAATCTAATAATTAGCACCTTGTCCAAAACCAAACACATTTAAATTGTTCATAATGATTTATACTTCAGATGTTTTTTGTAGGTACATAATAATGTATAAATAGATATGCAATGCTTGCTCAGTTGCCTAGCAAAGAAAGGTATTTCATCTCAAGTCCATTAGAGAATAGTTATAATTATTATCATGCTGACCTGTTTAAATTATCATATATTGCCACCGTGCAAATATTTCATATTATTTTTGTACCACAGACAGTCGAGATGAGATGACTTGAGAGCAACGTTTTCTTGGTTAATGTATCTATTTACATCGTGTACGGAATATAATGTGCCCGCACTCTTATATGCCCAGATTTTTAGCGTGGCTCGGAATTGTTTATGCTCAGAAACTTGGGAGGGCAAGATCAAAGCTTGTACTTTTATTAGAAAACATATTTGTATTTCTCAAAAACATCGACTGTTTTGTGTACAAATTTAAGTAGCTTATAAAAATACATTTAATCCTTGTCTTTATATATTATAATTGGGTAAGCAGGTATTAGTAACTAGTTAATACCCGGCTTTGTCGAAGTTTAAAAAATAATTTTAATTTTTAATAAAATATTAAAAAAATATGGAACATACATAGTAAATAGTTGGCCCATAAAGTCAAGAAAATGTGAGAAAAAGCTGTTAATCATAACGTTTTTTTAAAGTATTGATTCTCGAATTTTTTTCCGATTAATTTTCAAGAAAATCGATTCGACAGCATATGTATTATAAATTATCCAACGCCGTATTTTATTAAATATAATCCAAATGTTACTTTTAACTTATGACAGTAATGTAGAATATTGATTTACTCCCCTCTAAAAATAGATCTGATTAACTGGTTTTAAAGTATTAATAAATTTAATGTACATATTGTAAAAACTTTAATCTTTTTGAAACAGTCACACTTAGAATTCACAAACGGGCCACTTGACACGGTTTCTGCAGAAGTTCGTAGATTCTTAATAAAGCCTTCACATGTACGGAATAATTGACGTGGTTTAAAAAAACAATATCTAATTACAGCAATAAAAAAAAGTTAAATCTTTTAATCTATATTCGCTAATCGATAAGTACCTACACCAAACTTAGATTTTACCAAATATAAAAAAAAAATACATGAGGTTCCTACCTAAATGCTTTTGTAAATAAATAAAAACCATAAATTTGTCATAAAATATTCCCGCTTGACATTTAATTTCAAATAGATTCGCTGTTCCCAGTATGAAATAAAGGTTTTGAAAGCTAATGAAAAACCATTTGAAATGGATATATGTGCCCCCCAAATATCGTCGGCTTAATTCATAGACTGCGTAACTCCGATTTTTTCGAACATAAGTTTTTAATGTCATTTGGTGTAAAAATTAGTCCCGCTTCGAATAGTAATACTCGCAATTACGTAAAAAAATCAGTTCATTTTGAACACAAATTAGCAAAATGTCCATGGCGCCATTTTGCAGAGTTTAAGTAAACTTTCTAAAGTTAAATTACATGCTAATAAATAACAACTATTGATTGATAGTGATGATTAGTATTTCTAATTATGAGCCATGTTTTCAGCATATATCTAAATCTATTGGGAATTTACAATTTTTACTGTTACTTGGCAACATGTTGAACATTTTGGGCACGTTATATTCTAGGGTTCGCTGTCCGTATTTATTGTTATATTTTGGAACAAGCATGCCTTCATTCTTTGTGAACCTAGTGTTGTATTTGTGTTTCAATTTATTGAGTCAGATATATGTTGAATCAATATTTTGAAAACATTTTAAATTGTGAGATATTATTTCAGGTGCAATCGAAACTGAAACATGTGGAGATCGTATGTGCATCAATTTGTTTTTTTTTGGTATTTATGATTAGTCCTGCGTCATGTGACTTAGTTTATAGTGATTAGGGACGTAAAGTCTTGTGGCATACATTTAATAGCAACTGATATGACAACAGCCGTGTCGTCAGCATATACAAAGTGTTTAGCATGTCAAAAAAGTTTTTTTCATTAATTAAACAAATATAATATAAAGTGAGGGTCCCAAAATTGACCCCTGAGGGACACCAGCACACATTTTTCTCTATTAAATTAATATTTCTTAAACACATTTAGTAAGTTTTCTCTGATTCCAATTGCTTCTAATATTATTAATATTTTTTGCGGATCAATTGTGTTCAACGCTTTGGAATTATCTATAAATAATACTAACACATGCCGTTTATGGTTTAATTCTTTATTTATATAATTTGAGAAGTCCTGTAGTAATGTTTCTGTGCTTTTTTTCTTTTTAAAGCTTAATTTTTTTGGTCTATTGTGCAAAAAAATTGTATTTGTTTAATTTTAAAGAAATATATTTTTCAAAATATATATTTCAAGTGCAGGCAAGATACTAATAGGTCGATAGTTTCCTATTTCTGAGCGCTCTCCTCCTTTTTTGTATGTCGGTCTAATAATAGCACATTTAACGTCATCAGGCATTTCAGCTTATGTAATAAGTCTATTTACTAAATGCGTAATAAGAGCTACTCAAATATTTACATGTTTTTTATGTCGTACAATCTTATATTGTCCATTCCTACTACTTGTAGGAATTTTTCGTTTTTTTAACAATATTTAGAATCTCAGTGAGCGTTGCATTGGGTATGCAACGTTGCATATTTACATGCTATGTAGTAATTCTACTGGATCGACATTAGATGTTTCAAAACATTTGTGCAACATTTGGCTTATACTATCTGAGAAATAATTGGTTTGTTACAATATCCACTGTTCCTTTAATACATATCGCGATATGACTTCATCACAATTACTTTTAGTTTTTCTTCCCAAAATATAATTATTTTATCCTAGGTTTGCTTAGTATCATTAAAACTACCTTTAAATTTATCTTTAAACAAACAATATTTTCGTTTAGTAATTAATTTGTTGACATTATTTTACTTAAAACAACCTAAGTTAGACAAACGTAATATAAAGGTAATAATAAAATAATTAAAAAATCGACTGGGAGAACGGTTGGTGTCATTTGGTGATAGACATGGTAGGTACGATCACCCTCCAAGATGGCTCATTTTGAATTTGGAAGTGGTAAGGTGCGGGGGGATGCATAACGTCACATGTATTCAAGTAATAATGTCATTCTAATTGTCTTAGCTAGTGGCGTGGGTTCCGATGACGTCATTAATCATCCGGTCGTACGTAGAGACGATTTTATTTGCTGCTTAATTATTTTTCAAGGATTTTTATTACTTCTACAGGTAATTAGGTACGTAACAGAATATTATGTTTATAAATTCAAAATCTTACTTGTCAATTCATGCAGTACATATTTTTACCGTATTTATCCCAGACACTATCTAGGTATCTGTCTATAAGGTAGCTGTCAAAAACATGGGAAAAAAGTTAAAAATAATATTGTTAATTCTGTATTTGAAATATGAGATCGACACATATGACGTTTAATGACTAGTTCCCAATGGTCAAGTGGTTAAGACGCTTTCCCGGTAAGACAAGAGATTCTGGGTTCGATTCCTATAAAAAAAAATTCTGTGTCTTGTTCTATGTCATGTTTCGTTTAGATTTGTTAGTATTATCTTCTTCTTCAATGATAGGTACCTATTTTTTTACTGGAATTCCCTAGCCGATTGATTACAACCTTGAAACATTTGATAAGATCGGCTTAGTCCTCAATGTAATAGTTTTTAGAGTGCTTTCGTAGGAAGGCGTAACTATGACGTCATACAATATTATACTTCTCTTTCTTAGCAAAGGAAATATTCATATTATAACTACATATCTACATATATACGGTACACATGTTTCTATTTCGCAAATTTATAATCAATAACATTTTTAAAAGTCTATCGTATTTTTAAACCTGCCGGCTTGCCAACAATGTGACGGCTCTGTGGCCATCAATCTAGAACTTATTATTTTAATCGTGTCCCTTAAAATACCACTTAACCTACGTCTCAAATCATCGTAGAAGGTTTAATAAACTAATATAGTTGGCAAAGTTAATGAACGTGTCCAAATAATGTGTTTATGTTTATTTAAAATACTAATACGATTCAAACAGAAGTACAAAATGTACTTGTATGTATCCTAATAAAAATTCCAATAATTAAACATTAATAATGTGAAGATCAAACGTCTTCACATTATGAATGTAAAAGTAAAACAGCTTGCTGCAAAGGAAACAAATAAAATAAAATGTGCACAATATGAATCACGACGTATCGATTTGGCATCAGCTTTAAATTAAATTCATTGTGGGGTCATTTTTCCGTGGAACCAGGCGCAATAACCACCATTTGGAACCAAGCATAATAACCACCATTTGGAACCAGGCGCAATGACCACCATTTGCAATCAAGCACAATAACCACAATTTGAAACCAGGCGCAATAACCACCATTTGCAACCAAGCACAATAACCACAATTTTTAAACCAGGAGCAATAACCACCATTTGGGACCAGGCACAATAACGACCATTTGAAATTTTCATGTCCATTATTTCTTGATCCGCGGTAATTCCTGCATCGGAAAATTTACGCGGCGCCCTCTTTTTTACATTAGGAAGTCGTGTCAACTTTGGGGATGCTGCGTAGGGGGTTCTTTTAGGAAAGGAAGCATGGGAAGTTCTTGGAAAGAAAAAGGTACGAGGGGTGGGTAGGAATCTGGAGTCCAGGACTGACAGACGAATGAATCCACTCTCACTGCGGTGCAAAGCGATGTTCCGAGAGAGTCCTGTTCAAGAGGTCAAAAGGTCACCCCCAACCAGTCTCTCCCGATCCGTCATGCCGCGCAGTTGGTGGACAGACGCATCCGCCATCAAGACCCTGATAAACCTCACCCCATGAAGTCGGGCATTCCTGCTAAGTCACCAAACGTAGCGAACCACTTGGCGTGACCTATGGCAGAGGTGTTGGTTACCCGATAAATGGTTACCAGGCTGGCGGTACCTTTGCTCGCCTCCCAAATTACAACAATCTTTAAAAAATTATTATTTACCCCCGTTGACCGTGCTTTACGCAGTTTTTCGAAATCAAATATAGTCAGTAATTATTTTCCATTTATTATGAACATCAAGTGCGCAAAATTTCATCTAGAAGTTTCAAAATACTGCTTTAAGAGGGGGGGGGTATTTTTTGGAAATCTCATGCAGACGGTGACCTCTTATTTTGAAAGTCAAAATTGTGCAAAATCCTCACATATCCGCCACAGACACTCTTCTTTATATAGGGCGCAATAACTGTTATTGTTCTTAAAGCAATGTATTAAATTAAATTTTGCAAAACAGTTTTCACAAAGTACCCATTGACTAGAAAATACAGTAAGGATAAATGATAATAATAATACTAGTTAACAAAATTAATATGCCCTTTGATATATTATTCAACCTGAGCATGATAGATTTAGTACTAAATTTCACCACATCTCTAGCAGAAATTGCACCACATCACTGGCAGAAGATTTGAAAATGTGTTGATTTGTCTTGCATTCTATTGTTTCCGAAACTAATTCGCCCATTCATCGTGCTCTAATTGGATTGGCAGTGATATAGGGCCGGCACAGACGACCTACAGAGCTAATTTAGCTTGAACACTTCATCTCAGAGTTATTTCTGCATCTACTGTTATTATATTATTTAACATTGAGGAATTGCGGAATGATTTAAACTAGGGTTGGTCCGTTAAGCCTACGCCTTCCGCTCTGCTATGTTGCACTGGCCGATGTTGTTAATTATATCAAAATATGCATCGGAATGCATTCTAATGGAATTGCCAAAGCATGCAAACATTGCAGAAGAACGGAGCTTTCGGATTTATTATATTGAATTTAGATACACGACATACAGAAATAAAGATTTTATACAGGATGGTTGATATTTGTTGAGAAATATTGATTGTCGAATAGGACGGATTTTAACCTCAAATAAAACGCAGAATTCCATTTTTTTATATTATAGAAACACACAGTACATGATTCACAGAGATGAAACAATATACAGGAATAAGATATTTCATGTCGGGTACCAATGATATGTTTCCTTGTAATATCTACTAAGTGGTATGTTTATTCCTTAATTACCAGGTGACGTGTGTAGTTTATTGGTGTGTGTGTGTGACATGTGTAATGTATGTGTGAGTGTTTGTTTGTGTGTGTCTGTATGTACGCGCATTGAATTGTTTAAATTATTGACATGATGCCACGTTTGAATTTGGGCAGTGAATCCGAAAAAATGTCAATGTTAGAGTTAAGACAAATATTATTTAGAGTATGAAGAGCTCGGTTAATTGGCGAATTAGATGCTGCATTTGTTTTATAATTAAGCGTGTTGAATAGTACTGTATGTCGTGTACGTCTCAAAGGTATGTTAAAGTTAATAAGGGACAGAAGTTCAGTACATTCAATTTCATTGTTTAAAATTCTGTGTATAAATATTGAGTCAGCTACTGCTCGTCTTCGCTGCAAAATTTCAAATGTACACTCAAAGTTATTGTTGAATTTGTATGTAATATATTTTATAAATTTGTTTTGATACGTTCTATACTATCTATGTAAAGTTTATATTGTAACCTAACCCAACCTTCTCTTTACGCATCTGATTCTCCTCTGCTACTTCCTTCATCCTCACAACATTCGCCTATGTTCCATATATTCCATAATACATATATATTCCCCATAAGATGAGATTACCATAATTCCCTAGGCTCCGGGTAGTTGCGAAATAGGTAGCATATCTTAAACAAGTGCCATTATATGGTATAAAAGGGTACCTACACTTTTGTGCGATACCAAATAAAAATGTATCATTTTGTGCAGTATAAAATAAAAATGTACCATCTTGTGAGGTCTCATGTTAAAAAGTACTCTCTTGTACAGAAATAAACTCTCCAAAAGTAGGCACCATCTTGTGCAGCATCACTTTAAAATGTACAAGTCACTTTGGATAAGTTATGCCGTATATTTGGAAATGGGACCACTAACTTTCATAACATCAATCATTTCTCAGAAGAAGACGGGCCGATAATAAATCTCAATGTATTGCCTCGTCGGCTTCTGGGAGACGAAATCACACAGGACAAAGGCACTGAATAAATAAACCATTAGATGTTTACATTAGCTTCATTTTTTCAGCAGATTAGCGATGAGTCGTTCATGAGCGAGCCGCACAATCGAGCTTCCTCTTTTTGATGAGCCGTATTCGTACACGAAGAAAACTTAACGGATATGAAATAATATTAATTCATGGCAAAATTGGACTTTTGGCGAAAAAAATATTAAAAAGCAGGTCAAATTATTCGTTTTCCTGTAGAAAACGGGACTATAGGCCTTTGATGAATGAATTGACAGAGTTCCTAACAAAGTATCAGTTAAAAACGAATGTTTTATGAGGACGGCGAAACACGTGTATTGATATTGACATTCTGATATTGTCGAATTCCATGATGATATTGTCGAATTCCATGATGATATTGATTAGGAAATTAACACGCGTTCTCCATATATTCTGAATTACTAATATTTTAACAGGCAATTGTAATATTTTTTGCAGAACCGTATTCGTACGACTCCTGGTAAACTGTTCCACGGCTCAATTGTACGGATAGTCTTTTTTTATCAGAAGACATTTTAAGAAAAATAGCGCCAGTAAAATTATCCAAGTATTCGTGTTATTACACACTCAGAGACGCGAACGGCGTCTGACAGTCCGATATCTAGACATGGACATTCGTACCTACACCTACTAATTACCTAGCATCTTATTTTTCTCGTGGTACGAGGCGGCTTACCGGTACCAAGAGTAGTATGATCATTCATACGATAGGAGCTGGGAGCCGTATCGGGGAACCATATCGAGGGATCCGTATCGGTGGAGCCATGTCGAGGGAGCCGTATCGGGGGAGCCATATCGAGGGAGCCGAAGCGGGGAAGCCGTACCGAGAGAGACGTATCGGGCGAGTACAGTATTCTCAAAGCTCATAGACTCCGAGCTCACGGCTCCCGTTCAAATGAATCGATTCTCTGAGACGTGCGAAAATATTGAGCTGGTATTGTGGCTACTGCTCTTAATAAAATGAGTCATGACCTGACAAATTCCTTTAATTTATTAAAAATCTGGTCAAATTATTCGTTTGCGAATAAATTGAGAATTTCTATCAAAGTATCAGTCAAAAGCAAATGTTTTATCAGGACGGCGAAACACGTGTTCATACAAATACTAATATTGATATTTACGTACTTATATTGAAGCATTACGTCATGATATCCATTAGGAAAAGAACACACACGTTCTCGATATATTCTGAATGACTAATATTTATTAGGAAGTTAGCATGCTGTCACTTTTTTTAATAGGATCGTTTTTCCCCGCGCATCGCTTTAGAAGATAATTAATTTCATTGAGCTGCCTGGGGCCTAGGAGTAAAAAGGTCTTGTTTAAAATAACGACGTAGGTTTTCTTCTAAATCACGGTTCTAGAGATTTTGTGTTCGGTGACAGGTGCGGCCGGTCGCACGGAGGGACAAGTCAAATGATAAGAATTGTCGTCACTGAGTGTCAGTCAAGATAGTCGGCACGTACGCAAATTTAACTGGAATATTATATTGTACGTTGCACGGGACTTATCTCAAGTTGGGTTTACCTAGCCAGTTGCAGGGCCGCGAATTTCCTTGGAATATGTGATGACTTACTTAGGTTCGCTCCATGTTTGAATTGAGTTCTGACGTCTTCGGAACCCACGCCACTAATAGTAATACCTAGTACCCAAAATACACGTAAGTATTTTGGGTACAAGTGACGTTTCGCATTCCCGTCACTTTATATTTTAATTTAAATAACAAAAATAATAAATTTTATATAATCTTCTTTTTTTGTAACAAACAGATATAATGATAACCTCACTGGTATCTCCCGCGCTGACTAATTCTTTCGCATATTAAAATTTAACGTATTAAAGTTAAAATTATAAATATATTTTTTAGTGTTTTTTAGTGCAGTTGAGTGGTTTCGGTTTCAGTCTGTATTTCATGTCAGTATATTTTCTATTTCTGATATCCCTATGTTTTGTATCCAGCTATTTATTTGAGAAACATTTGATAATGAGTAGGTTTTCCTCGTGATTTACTTCACTGGTCATAATATGGGCAGTTTATTATGTGGTTATGATAAATACAGCTGTTAAACAAAGAGCCAACGTACTGTTATTTACGTCATCATTCGGAATACTTCAAAAATGAGCTTTATGTTAATACAATACATTTTATATGTTATTTTAACCCGATAAAAGAAAATAAATTCTTTCGACCAAAAAATGAAAACGTTAAACTTTGATAGGTCACAAACCGTTTAATAAATCTCTTTTTATTGTGTTGAAACCTTTCCATAAATAATGATATATTTTATAAAATGATACATTTTATGAAATTCTAACCCAAGTTCCCGGCGTCGCCCGGGCTTTGACAGAGTTTTTTCAAATCAATTGTAGACAGCAATTTTCCTCTTACCTTGAACGTTAAGTATGCAAGATTTCATCCTCCCTTGATTTTTCAGAAAAGACGGTGCTATATAAATTATCTATTACTATTATTATTTATTTTTAAGAAGTATCAAAAATCCGCTTTAATGGGTGACAGTGGCGGCTCGTGACTTTTGGGTGCGCTAGTGTGCTAATATTTTTTTTAAAAAAGGGCATTCTTGATGTAGCCGAATAAAATTTTTGTTTGAAAATTCGGTTTTTTCTATGGTGGTTTTCAGGAAAGTTCAGTTCGACAGTGCACTGGACCGATTTCTTGAAAATCTTCATAAAAATGTTTTTGGTCTTAACAACTTTACACACTAGCACTCTATCACGCTCAAAGGTCACGAGCCGCCACCGTGTAGAAAAAGATGGTGGGGTGGTTTTTCGAAAACTCGTGTAGACAATGATTCCTCTTGCTTTGAAGTTTAAGTGTACAAAAGTTCATCAATTTCAGAATAAAAGTGTAGATTTTTAGAAAAAACCAAGTCACGCTGCCACAGACACTCTTCTGTGTATATTAATATCCGTCTTACTAATTAGATTCCCATACGCCGGCTCGTTGGTATGGTAAAGCCGGCCTTTAGGCTGGTTTAAGGTAGTTTTAACCATACAAACGATGTGGTAACAAATACATTTTTTCACTGTTCAGACGTTACACGCCGTGTTATGTTTACACCGCGTTTATAAGAAAGGGGGCTGTTTATTTATTTAGTCATGTCAAAAAGGTCAAGGGGGCAGTTTTACTATTTTGTGATATGCGTCAAAAGATAGTTGCTGAACTGTCTGTAAATTGGGTTGAAAATATCGATAGTCAATGCAGAATCTTTTAGGCCCCGTATTAAGCGTTCAAAGATGGTTTGAAAGGCATAAATGTAAATACAAATGTTAGAGGGAGCGCGCTAATATTAAAAAAAAAAAACGATAATAAATGGTGAAGATATTTAATAAAAGATTTTTCTAAGGCTTTTGACAAAGTTAATCACGACATACTGTTAAACAAGCTCTCGAAGATTGGTATATGTGGAAATCTTCTGAGATGGTTCTCTTCATATGTTAAAAATAGAAGTCAAGCTGTTGCTTTAAAAGGTTACATGTCACAAATTATAATTATTCCCTCAGGGATACCGCAAGGCTCCCATCTAGGGCCTCTCTTGTTTATTTTATACATAAACGACAT
This sequence comes from Hesperophylax magnus, assembly GCA_026573805.1. Taxonomy (NCBI): domain Eukaryota; kingdom Metazoa; phylum Arthropoda; class Insecta; order Trichoptera; family Limnephilidae; genus Hesperophylax; species Hesperophylax magnus. Next base: position 4,444,545 of record JAIUSX010000091.1, on the reverse strand, counting down.
GAATCGTGTTATTAGTAATTCTTGTTTCCTATTTTACGCTGATGACATGAAATTATATAAATGTATTAGCTCCATAGATGATTGCGACCAATTACAAGAAGACCTTAGTAAAATTGAGGAATATTGCAAAAACAATCAACTATATCTAAACATAGATAAATGTAATGTTATTACTTTTACACGAAAAAAACATTCAATTTATTATACTTACAAACTAAACCATGTACCTCTACAACGAGTAGAAACAATAAGAGATCTTGGAGTAATACTAGATTCTAGAATGTTATTTAGGGATCATATTGAAAATATTCTAAAAAAAGCTTATAAGCAATTGGGTTTCATTATTCGAATTACAAAGCCTTTTACGGTAGCACACACCCTAATTCTGTTATATATGTCATATGTACGGTCACAACTAGAATTCGCCTCAGTAATTTGGAATCCTCAATATCAAACATATATTGATCGCATTGAAAATATTCAGAACAAATTTATGAAACACCTATCGTATCGTTTTAGTGACCATCGATTTGTCCCTGTAACTTTATATAAACGTAGAAAAATCTCTGATGCATTATTCTTGCACAAAATCGTGAACTGCCTAGTTGATTCATCATATCTGTTAGAAAGGATTGCATTTCGTTGCCCCAAGCAAAACACCAGATCGAACGATTTATTTAGAATACCACATTTTAAATCCAAATACGCGCAAAACTCTGTAATAGTACGTATCTATGAAACTCACAATGCCTTACGAGATGTAGACATTTTCAACCATAACTTAATATCATATAAAATTCAGCTTAATAAATTAATAAATTGAAATACTTTTATTTTATTCGATTTTTTTGTTGTGAAAAGTACATTATTATCACCCGTAGTGAATAGTATAGCTATGCGAAAAGTTGTATTTTTTCTTTATGTTTTTAATTTTATGTATTTCTTTATTATGTTTATTTTTTGCCATTTAATATGTTGTGTAGGTAAAAAATACTAAATCTACATTTAATTTAATGGAACTTAATTGGTCTAGAACAAGGCTGCCCAACCTTTTTAGCAGTTGGGCGAAATTGACGATTTTGAATCACTGGCGGGCCACTGAATACCTGACGGTTCCTATTTCCATGGATGGGGGGGGGGTTGTTAGAGAATTTCTAAAAAAAATAATTCCCCACAAAAAAAAATCTAAATGAGTGCTCCCCACAAAATATTTGGAATCCATAGGGGGGGGGTTGTTAGAGAATTTCTATAAAACATAATTCCCCACAAAAAAAATCTAAATAAGTGCTCCGCACAAAATATTTGAAATCCATGGGGGGGGGGGGTTGTTACGGAACTTCGCTGAGAAAAAATTCCGAACATCATATGTGATACCCCACAGCAATTTTTCGAATTCCATGGGAGGGGGGGTGGCTACAGGATTCTATTTCGACGCAAAAAATATTATGTCGAAAACCGGTGTATTTTTGTTTCAAAAGAAAGTAAGTTCAACAGGTTAGATTTTTTCGTCGCTGATTCTCGTTCTGAGTAGCCTAAATAGCGATAAATCGCCGTCGTTGGCAACACTGGTGACCGCGCGCAAGCTGCATTGTTTGTTTTACCGCGGACCCGCGACACTTTTTCAAATTGGCGGATTGGCGGGTTTTTTGAAAATGTTTCACGCGGGCCACTTATAATTCGTTCTGGGGCCACATTGTGGCCCGCGGGCCTGGGGTTGGGCAGCCTTGGTCTAGAACATATGAATGTTTATTGTTATAATTTTTTACTGTACGACTGTTTGCTTCCTAAATAAAAAGGATAAAAATAAAAATAAAAAAAACACCACTCGTTTGAAATAGAGCAAAAATATCTTGACAAATGCTTTAGTTGCATTTGAAGATACACTGTGAATTTCATGCCTATAACATATTAGATAACATAACAAATCGTGTTTTTAATAATTTTCAGACCTTAAATTGCGATTTTTTTTTATCGAGGGAATTTCATATAATTAACGTTTCGGCATTACAAATATATAGATATTTTCTAATAACGCTTTTTTAACATGAAAACTAAAAAGTTAACGAGAAACTTGTTATAAATCGGTAGAAATTGGGTATGTTGATTGTCGGGTTCCGATAGTCAGGAGTTCTTGCTTTCGGAGCATAAAAAAATGAACGGGATCTCCCACGAGTATACTTGTTAGGCACATATAAGGTGGATTAAGTATACTTTCAGAGATTAAGTTAAAAAAATGTTTACCTAAAAATATTGGCGGGCTTCTAAAGTGTTGAAATCCAGCATTCCTGAAGGATAGATACAGGAATGGACAGTATGTATATTCTATCATATAAGGGTAAAGCATAAACCTCGTTTGTACTTTTTATATTTTTTAGTTTTTGATCAGAGAGGGCCCAAATAATGGAGCTATAATCCAGGATAGATTAATCGATTAATAGATGTCGTCATTCTCACAGTCTTAGCTAGAGACGTGGGTTCCGTTGACGTAACTCTCCCGGGGAGTTAAGAAGCGTTTATTGATGTGCAAAAAATATTAATACAAGTTTTTAAAGTCGTAGGTAGTATCTTTCAATGGAATTCCTTACCGGAAAACTTGATACGCAGAAAGTTTTCGTTTTAAGCTCGTTTGTCAAGAAAGTCTCACAAACCAACATTATATAATGAACCCCTATTATATTCGGGTCACACGAGACATCGCGAGAAAATAACATGGTTTCTATTTCCCCACCTCTGCATGGAATAAAAGTTTCAGGAAAACCACAAAATACAATAATATGTATATTATTATACGCATTGTTATATAATGGCAGAGAACACATATGTGTAGTACATTTCATTCAGCCATTTTAGCACATTTATATTTACGAGATGAGTTTATCGCGAATCTGATAAATATATGTAAACCAAACGATGGATGGAGAATTACTATTCGAAATACATGCCTATTGCTAGGGCTTCCGATTAGTCGCCGTATTATACAACCGGTTTCGGATATTACACATTTTACCTATTATGCTACGTATAAACACGACAAAATTACCCCGAGCCGAGCCGCGAATTCTGGGAAAGGAACGAGGCAACCGCAAGTGGCGTTTCGCACTGGGCGAAACGTTGATAAATCGAGCTCGGCTCGCGGAAATCTTGTTCTATTTATACGGACTATTATATTTGCTAACGTTGGAGAGGGATTTATTCAACAAAATACAATATGCCTCTTTCGAGGGCTTCGTTTTAATCGCCTTATCATACGAAGCGGTTTCGGTAAACGTCCCGAAACTGATTAACCGGTGACTTAGTGTGCAAAACAATGTTTTGTGTTGATTGTACCATGTCTTTCTAGAAGTTTCATGATAACTCAACCCAATGACAATTCAAAGACAATTCCAGACATCATTTTTCATATAATTGCTCGTCATGTACGGGTATCTTTGTTTATCCACTGGACAAGATCAAAGGTTTGTTCCTTTTTCATTCTTGCATCCAGCCTTAAATTTTTTTGTGAATCTAAATGCTAATTCCACGATTCACACACGGTTGGTACCAGAACTCCGTTATGGACTGGTTATCTCGATTAATTTTTTTACTAGCGAAATCAATTTCCTTATTAGATATCCCGTCCCTCACAAACGGTGACCGGATAAATCATCACAATGATAATTCATCACATCATATAGTTATATAAAGTCATGGAAAGTGATGAAACAAAAACTTTATTAACTGGGTTAAGTAGGTTAGGTTAGGTTTCAATTTTTTTAATCGTTTCTAATGACTTTATATCACTTTTTAAAGGTGTGTTGAATTGTCACTGTGTTGAGTTATCATGGAACCCAATCAAACATATCAACATCAAAAGCACGTAAATTCATCTACCATTATTTGCAAAACTTCGGAAAATGGTCGGATATTTTTTTTTAAATATACTTATCGGGAAACTGAATAAAAATAACCGGTTTCTATTATTTCAATTTTTTAAATGATGACCGGTGTCGTTGAAAACATGTTTGTAAGCCCTGGCTGAATCTACGCACATACTCTCGTGACTATAATAATACAAATATAATCTTATATCATAATAAATCCCATCACGCCCAGTTTCAGTCATACAGAAACGACTAAGCGTCATACATTTTTTTCTCGCAAATGATATTAGTTTTTTTTTAAAACCATACCTGCGTCAATTAACTTGTTGAAACTTCAGTTTTTTTAATTCTTTGTCCCACCATTCTAACATATTATTCACGTGCGTTTCTTATTTAATAAATCAAAAATCAAAATGTCCACTGAAATCATATGATTTGTCAGTAGATACTTACATACCTACCTACTACAGCGTAATATAATATTTATTTATTTATTGCATCTCACTATACATAAATCACGTTTTTCTCATAAAAATCAACCTCACTAGGACTAAGCCTGTATCGAGGTTAACAATTTATATTTGAGTGAAGCAAACATAGAGTGATCACAGACTTAAAGTAATACTACATAAAAACACAAAATATTTCAAAAATAATGAAAATATATGTGTTAGATGAGTTACCAGATGGATAATTTGACAGTAAATTGTAACAATATTTGAACCATAACTAATTATTAATCATTATTCCAAACAAGAAACAAAGTATTTAATGAAGACAGCTTTTAACAAATGGGACTTACATAAAATCTTATTATTTAAGAATGGACAAGGAAGAAAAAATATTAAGACAATCGTCTGTCAACACAAACATCTTAAATAACTTTTTAAATTTAACTAAGGAATTGGTAGACTTAATATGATTTGGAAGAATATTAAACAAAAGTGGTGCCTGAAGTTCAATGTAGAGCCAATTCTAGTTGCACGGTATAGTTTCAATATTGTTTATAAAGCAATAAGTAATTATACGATTTGTCCAAAGAAAAATCACTATCTCAATGACAACTATTTTTTCAAACTTTCTTCAGGCAGGTAGCTCGTACCATAGTAATAATGAAAAGCTCAGTCAAAGTTCACCTAGTGAAAGCTAGCCATCTGGTCAAAGTAAGGCTTGCCTGAATAATAAAATGAAATAAATTTTTTAAAACCGGAAACGGAATGTACAAACAAATTTACAGACAAATGAAATGCCAAACCGTATCTAAAACAGAAATTCATCACGCCCAGTCAATAAATTTGTGTATCCCGGTGTGAATTTGATAAAAAAATCTAAAGTTTTATTCCGAGATTGATGAAATTTTGCACACTTGACCTTCAAAACAGTAGGACGATCACTGTTTAGATGAGATTTAAAAACCACTCCTACCTCATTTTCCGACCCCTTAAAGAATGTTAATATTTGGTGAAATTTTTCACACTTGGCTCTCAAAAAGACGAAAATTACTGTCTACATGCTATTTCTAAAATCTCGACTAAAGTACTGGCAACGCCGGGACTTCGGCTAGGTATTTATAAACCGAACAATAAAATTATTCGACACAATAAAATATCAGTGTGATTTAGGAAAAAGTGCATTCTTAATTTTCTAATGGTTATTATGATTGGAAACGTTCTTCTAATATCTTTGTTGGAAACATTCAGAATTCTGGTATTCTGGTGCCTTTAGAAGTCTAGTATTCTGTATGCCAATTTATAGTAAATAAAAAAATCTGTATTGTAGATTATACCCAACTAAATGCTTTTTTATAGCTTAAGTCTTTAAATAAACACAAAGATATTCCATTAACTTTTGAAATACTTTCCACTCTCGTCATTGAAGACGCTTTAAGTTTTCAATTTACTTCTCTCGGGTGAATTCGCCAAATAATAATAAAATTCCCTCAACGGAAGCTCGCAAAACGTCAGCACATCAAAAATTGAGAGAGACATCAATGGTGATCTCTCAGACGTAAATAATTCAGGGATTTATCGATCGTTAAAAGCTTTGCATTATTAGCGCATGTACGTGGTCTTCATCGTTAAACACATCATATCCAATGTCAGTGCATTCGTGTGTGCATTTAGTGCAGCGAACAAACGAGAACCGTTCAAAATATTACAAGGTCCTTAACTAAGACCTTCGCTAAACAAAATAACGATGATTGAGTCGGGTTTGGAAGTAAAATTTTCTTCCTTGAAATGTTAATTTTCTGCTTTATGGTACGTATACATTTGCGAACCGAAACGCGAACTGAACCACGAATTACGGGAAAGAAACGAAGCAACTGCAAGCGGTGTATCATCCTATTTGCGGTTGCTTCGTTCCTTTCCCATAAGTTGAGGTTCAGCTCAGTATGTATACGTGGCATTAGGCTATTGCGCACTTTCTCAAAAGCTGTGCAAATTTTATGACGCCAGAACTCACCGTCAGAGAGTTTTTTTGAAACATTCAAATTATCTCGCATAAGGTCGTCAAAGACGACTTTCATTAATAGATAACGGTGATTGATTCACTTCTAGAAGTTTTATTTTCTACATTTCCTTAATGGAATGTTATCTGTAATGGGTTTTTACAAACATTTACAAGAGCTGTACAAATTTCATGACGCCAGATAATGCCGATCAAGAGTTTTAGTGTACATATAAATTAAGAAACACAATAAATGAATAGAAAACAGTAAATACAGCGAAAAGGATGTTAAAATGCGTTTCATGAACAATCCTTTCATAACAATTATTTATCTGTATATTATTAATTTATTTTTGTAGGCAAATACTTTGTAGGTGACTTTATAACTAATATTAAAAATTTAAAAATTATGTCGACCGTTAAAGACTAATCTATCTGTGAAAAATCATATTTATTCAATGTTACATTACAATATATTTAATAGTAACATAACGTCGTGATTTATCTATGTATCTATTGTGTACATTTTTTCATGGAGCTTTTATGACAAAGATAAAGCAACACCTTTAAGCATCGACCAACAAAAGTAATAATTAATGTGTATGTAAATGTAATATTTATGTATAGTTCAAACAAAGTTACACTGTTACATTTTTTTATAACGGATAACCACAAAGTTATAGCTATTTTCAAAAGTATAATAAATATGTACTTATTGGCGTAAAAGAAAGTTAGTGTTGTACATTTTTTTTACTTTTAAATATATACACCTCATTTTCTTAACGAATGAATTATCTAGGCTAATGCACGTGTATGCGAAATTGTTCATGAACACGTGATGACATTCGTAATTTACCAAAAGTTTACCAGAAAACCTGTTAATTCGTTAAGGCCTGCAATCCAGCTTTTAATTGGATTACCAATAATTAGAAAAGTTTCTTAATATGTGGTTAGGAGTATCCATTCAGCTTCTATTAATCTAAATTTAGTTAAGTGAAATATTACGTAACGTATTATTAATACATATATATATCGAAAAGAAATGGTCTCATTGTTTATAACCGATGTAATAATTCGTGATTTGTGCCACTTTAATATTTATGATAGAATTGCAATCTGTTCAATTAGCGTTCATTGTTTATCTGCAGGATATATCGGGAGCGCAGGACGGGATTGGACAAATTACACTAATCATTCAGCAAACAAATTTATGTATAAATAAGGAAAGGAATATTGCAAATTAAGAGAAGACTGCAAATTAAGTGATCATAGCACGGTTTGATAGTGCAGTTATTGTCATGAATTAAAATCTAAAAACTTTAAATTGGCTTTTCTTAAATTTTTTATTCAAAAGTTCACAATATTCAGTGTTTTTTTTCTTTCTGGATACACAAACACAAACTTATTTTTTTAAAACAATAAATTAAAGCATGCCACTGCATTCCTACACGGAGATGACTTTCTGACATAAAATATTGCTAGTTAATTAAAAATCTGGTGAAATTATAAACGTAAATAAGTAGATAAAATAAAAAAATAATCGGTGCCCATTAAAATTAAATAGGTATCTCGACTAAACATCGGAAAAAATAGACGCATTATCATTAGTTACATAATTTAAAAAAGATTCAATATTTAAAAATATGTTTGAACTGTGACGAGGCCAGATAGTACATAAAGCTAATGGGCATGACACTAGAAATGTACCAGAGAAGTAAAATTCGTATATATCTCTAAAAAACAATGGTAATATGGTACAGTTAATTAATTAAACATAGTCAAATTTATGATCTAAAATTTAACTGGCTCGATTGATATTTTTTATCGTGTGGGTATTATTTGAAATATTTTGTTTGTGGAAAAAATATAATGTTTAAGGCGATGCCATACGTAGTAATGCAAAATCATGTGTTTTTGGTTTGAAAATTTGGTCGCCTAGAAATGTTTCAGATGCTTTAATTAAATACTGCGAGTAGAATACATCTTGACCTTTGAAATAATCGAGTATTTTTTATATAAGTCTTTTTATAAGCCCAGAAAAAAATAATGTAAAGGCCTATGAAATCTGCTTTAAATTTCAAAATCTCCTACTTACGAACCCATTTTCGGTTATGGTTTTATTGTATAATGTGGCAAATTAAGTTATTTATAAAATGATCGGAAGAAAATTAAATATTTATGTCTGAACATCCACAAAATAAAATAAAAGGCACTTTTTGGCCATGTTTTTTTCTTGCATAAATCAAAACAGGCGGATGGTGTTAGGCGGGAATTTAAACCTTATCGCCATTTTCGTAAGGGTTGTTATTGATAGCGGCTCAATTTAAAATATTACACGACGTAGTGCATCGCCTTAACTGTAATTTTTTTAAAAGGCAATTGTAACATTAAACTCCACAAATATAATAATTAAAATACCAATGGGAACGCAATTTACAAATTCAATTACGAAGCAACGGGTTTCCAAGCTGAGCCGCAAAAAAAGTTTAAGATGTGCGAGAAATATTTATGATAATTTTTAACATACCAAATATATTTTTACCTCTGGATTAGTACAGAAGCAAAATTGTAAACACTAATATTATGTTTTGTCGTAGAATCTTCTTTATTAAATTTACAAAGAAATAACTCGAAATCAAATGCAGTAATGTTAAATATTGGATTGATGTATAAACCTGCAGTGTCTCCACAATTATTTTGATTATGCTTAAATTTATCAATGTTTCCTGTATCCTGGCAGTTTGTCGATTGCATGCTGGAAGAAATTCGATGGTTTGGATGTGAAAAGGACGTGAAACTTATTTTGAATATAATTTTTGCATATTGTTGGAAAGAGCGCGGAAATACTGATATAGAAATCTCAGAAAAGTAGCAGTGTTGTGTAGATATCTAATTTTCATTTACAATATGCACCTATGATGATAATATAAATATTTAACTTCTGAAGCAACGGTAGGTACCTACTTGTCGAATGCAAAAGAAAGATTTCGAACCACTGAACAAATAATAAGTAGAAGAACACCGATAAGAAAAAAAAACTGATGTCTTACACAAGACCTTTCGACCATTAGGCCCCCAGACAGCTCGCGTTCATCTGTTCGGGTAAAATTATCTAAAAATCAAATGGAAGGAGGAAATGCAAAGAAATCAGGCCCAGAAAACCCTTCTTTTGTTTTATTTTTTCAGTGCATCAGTCTGATAATGTAATTTTAAGACCCGTGAAAAATCACAGCATCGTCATTGAGGCTCTACTGCATATTAATAACCCTTGTTCCAATATTATCACGCTAGTAGCAGTACGCGGGGACCGGATTCGGTAGTTTCCGGACGTCCGATAGAGCTTTGGTGGTTGAATTAAGATAATTGGAGGTATGTAAAAAAATATGGAATATGTTTTTTCTCATATGAATGGGATATTCTGAACTCTCGACAAATTACTTCCAATTTCAAAAATGGAATATTATATTAATGGTAGGTACTTTATTGAATTATCCAAAGAAACGCTTCATACTTGGAAAATTAATCTTAAATTCCATGCAAAAGTACTAGAATTGTTACAGAGTCACAACCGAAATTAGTATTTTATTTTAAGTTATCTATTATTATGAAACATTTTTTTGGAAAATGATTTTCCACCACCAACCGTTGTGGAAAAGCAGGAAATGTCTAAACATTCCATTGTTGACAGCACCCAAAATACCTTGTTAATTTATGGCGGGTGTTAGGCTGTGACTACAATTTTATTGCAGGTGTTACAATGAAAATTACTCAAATAAATTGAAACGGAACATCAGTCCCGGTCTAAAGCTAGATTAAATCCCGAGTAGTAATTTATTATTTGTTATCATGGCAATTGTTTATGCACATGGGCGGCTTACATTTTTCTGATAAACATATTTTTTTCCAAACATCTACCAATTTAAAAGCCTAGACATTGTTAATTCAAAATGGCCGCCTATCTCGTTCAAACATCATTCCTTATAATGCGGATGTTTTTAAAATTTATTAAATCAACTTCGTATCCCTAAGAACTTACATAATATAGCAGACTGACAAGAAACAATCGTAAAAGAGTATCGCATTGGTAAAAGAAATCAACCCGTAAAAGCATAGTTTTATTAACTATAATATATCTATTTTAAAATGTCTGGTTTAGGTGAGGATTGAACCTTCCTTCCCAGGGATCAGAGTCAACCGTACTACCGGTCTTGCCAGATGCCAAGCGAGTAGGACCGACATTTATTTCGAATATGAACTTCAGTAATGTCGTCCGATTTCAGAGCATTCATATCCGCGTGTGTGCACGTGACTGCCCTCAGTCAATAATCAATTTGGAAGACGGGTATAGGTACGTACCGCCGCCAGGGAACCATTCATTGGATAAACAACATATCTGCCATAGGTCATCCCAAATGGTTCACCACACCTTTGGTGACTTTAGCAGGTTTGCCCGGGTTTATGGGTTGACGTAGCAAAGGTTACAAAACGAGACGACGCACTGTGTTTCGTTTCATACAGCTAGACGGAAAAAAGTCACTTTGGAATTCTTGAAAAATGACGTCGTGGGGGTATCAACAGGTAGTTAGTGTGACAAATGCTTTTGTAATTGGGGTAATTAATGCACGGGTTGACTCATACCAGAGCCCCAAAGTCAGGTAAATTAATTAATGAATTATCAGTTGCTTTTATTCGCATCTTGTCGCGTGAGCTGTGAGGTAGTTTATGTGCTTAAAATAATGTGTTTTGGTTCTAAAAAAAATGTAAACTACTTTGGAAGGTATGTAGTATTTAATAATTGTAAAATTTTAATATAAAACGTCACAGTTTTAAAAAAAAAAAATGTTTAACTTGTGTATTTTTTTGTGGTTTAAAAATATTCAATTTCTAACTTCTCGAGAATTTTTTTCGGATAAAGTATCAATAAGGTTCCGTGATTTTTTTTTTGTAGATTGAACAATTAATTTTCTATTCAAATCAGTTTCGATATTTTTGCTCATTAATGCTCACCAGTCATAATTTGTCATTTCACAGGCACCACATACCAGATTTCCAGGCAGGAATTGTTCGAGACGTGGAGAAGTTTACCCAAGAAAGAAAGGTTTCAGGGAATATATAATCATATTTTAAGTAAATTTGAACGTCAAAATCTCAGCGCAAGCAGTGAAAAAAATTTGAAAAGCCAAGTACAGTTAATATCTTTGAATATAACCAAAAAGTGGATCGCAGCTTTTCGGATTTGATAAATTTTAGAATTAACATTAAAGATGTAGATTTGAATGTAAAATTTAAAATGTTATTAACTATGGTAGATGGCAAAATTTGCAATGTAATGACTGGAAACAAGTCGACTATGTCGTGTTATATTTGTGGTGCCAAACCCAGTGAAATGAATACTACGGTTATCAATAGAGTTCCACCACAAGAATTTTCTTCCTTCGGCTTATCTACATTGCATGCCTGGATAAAAACTTTTGAATGTTTTTTGCATATCGCTTACCGAATACAACTCTGGCAAGTCAGAAGGGATGCAAATAAACTAATTTTAAGTACTAGAAAAAAAGAATTACAGGAACGGTTTAAAAGTGAAATGGGATTAATTGTAGATAAGCCAAAACCTGGGTTTGGCAACACAAACACTGGTTTTTTCGAGAGCACGAAAAGAGTGCCGAGATAACGGGTGTAGATGCGGGGCTCATCAAGAGGTTTTGCATAATTTTGAGTACAATAGCTTCTGGGTATAGCATTAACATCGAACATTTTGAACAGTATGTGCATGACACTAAGGAGTTATATCTTAACCTATATGATTGGTATACCATGCCAACAACTGTTCATAAACTATTATACCATTCATTTGACGTGATTAGTTCGTGCATTGTACCTATTGGGCAGCTGTCAGAAGAGTCGCGAAATAAAGACTGTAGAAGATTTAGGTAATTGCACACCAGAAAAATCGACCGAACATCAACAAACAGAGATATGTTAACCATGCTATTAATTACATCAGATCCAATAATAAATAGTTTTAGAGAGGTTCCAAGAAAAAAATCGAGCTCACTTCCCCCTGAAGTGTTAAATTTACTTGTTCCACCCAATTCCGAGTCAAGAACACAATGTTTGCGATCTGATGACTCCTCTGAACATTATTCTGATGATTCCTCTGAACATAACTCAGATAGCATCTAGTTTCAATAAGCATTATGTTTAAGCACTTTCTCACAAATCTATTGGTTCTGTACTGTCTTAAAAAAATTAAAGATGTTTATGTGCAGTTAATTTCTCTCGCCGCAAATGACTCAGATAGTACTTTATTGTAATAATTTTTTTGTTTCGTTACTGTTCTTGCATAACTTTTGATATTATTATTTTATTTTCTGACTGTACTTTCTGCAACTAATGCTTGTTTTTATTAAGTTCTGTTGCTAAATATGACTAAAATTGTTTTCCTAGATTAGTAATAATGATTGTTTTGATTATTTTTTAGCTATTTTTTATCATTTATTTATACTTTCGCAATTGTTTCGTGATTTGTATTATATTTTTTGAAAGTGCTTTTACATATTTATTATTCTCAAAATAGACATATTTTTAACTTTTTAAATTTGTTTTCTTTAAAAACCTCAAATACGGTATTAATACTGTTATTAATTATTTAAAAGATTTTTTTCCGATTTTTTTTTTTTTTTAAGAAAAAAATTAAATTAATCACTTTCAACCCAAATTTTCAATACATTCAGATTAAATACTCCCCACAAGAGGGTTCCAAACACTTTATAATTATAAAAGAGTTTTTTCCGTCTAGCTTGTATGAAACGAAACACTGTGCGACGCTTTTGTACGGAACGACGCTCTATTCGGTTAGCCTCGTGAAAGCGTGAGGCGTTTTCCGCCCGGCCGCCAAAACTCTGTGCGGTATATTTCCTTCTATTCTCGCTAATAATGGATCTATTCTAAATTTGAATTTGTAAGATTTTTCTTTGTGTATATTTTAATAGTAATAAAATAATGTTTCACTATCAAAAAAATATATAAATACATGTTTACTTTCATCTTTACTTCTGTCAATAAAAAATAATTTCGATCACGTCTGCCAGGCGTCTCGTTACGACTGTTATTCTTTTTAGAATAATTAAAAATTTTAAACAAATGTAATTTGTAAATATTAATAATTTTTTTGTACTTTCAGACGAATAATTCCCGATCGCCCCGGCCCGATCCAGCCCCTATTGACTCTGCGTTGGTCAGCTTCCAAACCATGGCAGAAGCGCAGAGCGAGAGCGGGGAACACGCCACACACCAACATACATCCTACATACTTATACCGCACACCACACACCACTCGATCCACCACACGCCGTGGCCGTGTTGACATCATATTGAATATTCATATTCCCTCCGACCGTCCAACAGGCCGGTCGCATACACTGCAACCAATCAATTAGCCAATCAACAAATCAAGCAATCACCCAGCACATCAGCCAGTCAGAAGTCATCACCAAACACAGGCTTATCAGCGACCAAACCTTCATCGAGTGCTTCTTGCGGAACCTGATTCAAGTGACAAAGTTTCGGGACCCTGCAAAGCTGTTCACCTCAATCTCAATGCAACTACTGATCATGGAGCAGATCGAGCAACCAGCCACTGTGGAAGACCGCAGTGCCGTCAAGATCCAAGCCGGCATACGAGGATACTTAGTCAGGAAGCAGCAGAGATTGGCCAAGGAAGCTGCTACAAAAATCCAAGCGGGCTTCAGAGGTTTTAAGGCACGCAAGGACATGAAGAACGCCAGGCAGACAACATAGAAACAACATCTTAATTCTGTTTTAATGATGTTGTTTTATACGTCTAATCATTCCGATGGTGCTTTGAGATTGATCAAATTGTGTTTACCGCATTTGAGATTTATAATTAGTGCATTGTGCAGGCAGCCACATAATGCTGCTCAGTGACGTGCCTAGGTCTACCCAAGCGTCTGTTTTTAGTCTATATTTAATCTGTGTTGTTGGTGCTCACTTTTTTCTATATCGGGTGCGATCGTCCGCGTAGTGAAAATAACCTCAAGGGGGTTTAATTGATGCCTAACCAATAAAACGTACAGTTTCCAAAGTGAATTCTTCAAAGTCTGGATCTGGACTATCGCGGAAGTGTGTTGCCCGTCTTATAAATCAAACTGTTTTATCACTCACTGGAAATTTTTAAAACGCCAATAAATCATCGTTGAATTAGAACATTTCGTAAATAGGTCATGCACAACTCAGATATTATCACTTATTTTTATTGGAAGAAAATGTATGGTTTCCATTTACCATTTAACACGCATATTGCTACGCTAATTGTAATTCAAAGTCATTACCAAAAGTACTATCTAATAGATGTCCCTTAATTAAGATAAACGTGTACATTAAAATATTCCCAACTTACTAAGTGTTAGAAATGTTTAAATATTTAGTACGTCTGATATTTTTACGCACATTACACGAAAAAGAATTTTCAAGTAGATTCTATATCTAAAAAGTATTATTGAAGATGTGAGTTTTATATGTATGTAGAAAAAGAGTTATTCTTAAGTAGATTTACTATTATGTTCTAAAATAAATATTTTTATTGAAAATCATAAATCATTTATTCGTTTTATTTCACGATTTTTCTTTACTAAGTAAATAGTTTACAGGTTCTGCACATTGAAAATAATATCTTTTTAAAATAAAAATGTCTTGTGCAAAACATTTTTTATACATTAAAGTTTAAGGTGTAAACAATTTAAATGTGGATTAAAAAATTATTATCAATAATTATTACTGAATTTCATGAGATCAATAATTATTCCCGAATTTCATGAGATCAATAATTATTATCGAATTTCACGAGATCAATAATTATTACCGAATTTCATGAGATCAATAATTATTAAAATTGTAATATTTTTTTCAGCACGAAATTTAACTAAATTTTGTAAAATTAATAATATTTGTTTTTTGCCCCCAACAGCTAGAAAAAAATTTGTCCCAGCAGATTCATGGGAATTATAATATTAATAAACTGAAACTCTTATAAAAAATATACCTATAATAATATTTTTTCATTCGTGAAATTACAAAACTATTAAAGTTTTCTCCCCATTTTCGGAAACATTGTAGGGTTCTATTTTTACATTTAATAATTATTGTTGTATTATCAGAAAGACCCCCCACACGGCATCCCCAAAGATCTCAAAGGCCGAAAGATAAATTATTTTCCTCAGGGCCTCCGGTGTGGAGTTAATGAAAAAAGATAACTCTAGTAAAAACGATTTTTTTTTTTTTAAAGAAAGACAAACATTCCCGGGTTACGAATAATCTGACAATATTTGAAAATCTCCTACTACCACCACAGTAAGCTGAAAATGTTGCTTGTGTTGTGATGGAGGACTTAGCCAGCCGAGGAATTGAACACACTACGCCTGAGTGGGACCCAAAGGTGATGTCAACTCGGCCACCGACCGGTCAATTATTACTTTAAATGCTTTATAAAAATGATTATTATCACAATCCTATTAAATTTATTTTGTTTAAACGCTAATTCCACTTTTAATAACGCTTTACAAAATATATATAAATGCACTCACATTCATTTACTATTTGGAAGAAAAGTAATTAATCGTATGGAAAAAAATACTTTGACTCTTAAAACTGCATTTAATTTTTTTCATGTACATATTTAATTTTCAGACCTCTCTGTAGTTGTTCTACTCATAGATACTATAGGGTACTTAATGAATATGGTGAGCAGATTTACAAAGTTATCTGAGCAGGCGACCAAAAGAGGAACTACACTGGCAACACAATATCGACAGCAGCGGAGCCCCCGAACGAACAGAATAGTTTTTTAGGCACAACAAATAATGAAGATTAGGCATCTGTAGTAAGTAAAATATACACAATTTAATTATTCAATTTGAAGAACGTGTTTTCCATTATTCCGAAACAATATTTTTGACATGTGTCAAAAATATTGTAATACTCCCCTATGATTTCGTTGTTTACAGTCATTGGCTTTCATAAATTTGAAAAAGAAACTTGCAAAATATTTACGTAGCCGAGCAAGTGCGTCGATTTTCATTGTACCGAATTGCTATGTAAAGGAAGTTTCAACAGTTGGGCTAAAAATACGCAGGAGGGAAGGGTCGTTTTAAAATAGCATTGATTGCAGAAGTGTTAGAAAACCCCCATGGCCTTGGTGTGAATCCAAGTTGAACTACAGTTCAACTTGTGAAGCCTCATTTGGACGAGGAGTATTTCTTTAGTTTGATGCATTTTTTTTCGGCATTGAGGTGAATAGAACCTGACTGTACTTTGGAACTAGGTAATTTTAGGTAGGTGAATATAATAATACATATTAACTCTAGGGGCGGAAATTTCAATGTAAATTAGACAAAATAAACTGTAAGTACATCTATAGCATAGAATATACATACTAAAAAACAAATGGTAATTATTTCCCTAACCACCGCACTTTTAGGAACATATTATTGAAATAACACTTTGCTTCAAGAATTACCACAAAAAACCACTATATACATTCACAAAATAGGTTATTGGGTTCTTAATATGGGTTAATCAAGTAATTTATGCGTATTTAGATTGAAAAAAAACTTTCGCAAGTGTCATTCCATACAAAAAACGTCCGAATCTTTTACCATTTATCCCGATGTAAATGGTCGTTTCTCTTAGTAATATAAGTCAAAACGAAGTGTAAATTCCATAATCTGTGTCTATTAAAAGTGCGCCGGTCAGGGAAATATTTACCAAACATATTTATAAAATATCTTTCGTTCAATGTATATTTTAAACTTTGCGACCATAGAAAGAAGAAAAAAGCTATAAGTGCCTTCCAACAAATTAGAATGGAAACTAATGTCACCATTAACTTAGTACCTTTTGGTTTTAAACCATGTAGCACGCGGTCTGTCTCTCGTACACTTTCTTGATATTGTGTATCGCCATCACATTTGAATTTCGAATTATGGTGAAACACAGTTTTGTATTGGAAATTGAAGCCTCGATTAAGAAAATATTTTGATCAAGAAACAGGCCCACAAGACTCTTATGCTATTCTTTATTCCTCTCCTGCCATTCCTTAAAAATACCCTCCACACAGCATATCCAAAGATGACATAGGCCCTGAGGGAAAGTATTTTCCTCGGGGCCTCCTGTGTGGAGCTAATGTAAAAGTACTGTTTTGTTTCTATAATATAAATTAAATTAAAATAGACCGAAGGCCAAAATAATATGATCGGTAAAAGTGTAAAGGTAATAATCTAGTGCAGCAGACGTATGAAGATTATGACTCCTATTTTCTACTTCAACAGAAGAGTAGAGTACGAGTTCTACAGAATAAGTTAACGATTGTCATTATTCCAATATTAACTCTGATTGATGGTTTCCAGAGTGGAAGAAGCTCCCAGTATCGTCCTGGGTATCGATTCTCCAATCCGGGCCGCTCGCAATCGCCGTCGAAAGTACATACATTGGTAGCCGTTCTTATTCATGAGTCTCGTCAAAGGTACATACGTATAAAAGTCATTCCACTCGAACAACGAGTGGATCGAAACACTTCGTCGAGAATCGAGCCCATGGTGAGAGATATCACCGCTCAGAATAGACACGTTGTTTTAATTGGCAAAAGTTACGTTTAGTGACTAGATCTGAATAGCCAGGTACATAATTAACTTCCTATTCTTTTTCCCAACCCCGATTTCTTCCGCCTTACCTTTTTAATGTGATTTTTAGTTTTTTTTACCTTACTAGAGTCCAAACTGAGCATGAAATTCCAAATTGGGGTTTGTTGTGAGGCTGAATTGAGTGGGGAACGGAAGGAGATGCGGAGGAGAATGGTTGTTAAGTACCTGGTTATTCAGATCTGTTCATCAAACATGGCTAAAGCTATTTCATTTTTATTTTAACAAATTGGGGTTTGTTGTGAGGCTGAATTGAGTGGGGAACGGAAGGAGATGCGGAGGAGAATGGTTGTTAAGTACCTGGTTATTCAGATCTGTTCATCAAACATGGCTAAAGCTATTTCAAGCAATGTTTCGATTTTCAATGGTGGTCCTTCACCAGGGCGATGTTAAAAGTATCTAACACTCTTAAACGTGCCGCAAGTATATTATAAAGGGTGTTCGGGTTGTTTTTTTTTGTGCACTTTATCCCCGGACACCCTGTACATAACTTTAAATGAATACATTATGAAATAACAGAAATTAATCAAGTAAAATTTACTTGCACACGCTGGGATTAGAATCCCCGACCTCCGGATTCGTAGCCAAGGATCGTAATCACTCAACCACAGAGGCCGTCATATATTTAATCTATAAAGTTGCCCAAGTGGTGAAAGTGGGAATCGGTAAATAAGTTTGATTGAAAAAATTAAAAAGTTGTGATATTAAAAATACTAAAATAAACACAGGAATCTATTTCAATATCACCAGACAGTAGGTATTTAATGTTTTTGGGTAAATATATAAAAAAAAACATTTTATCAATTTTCAATTCCATGTCTGCAATTTATTTACACGCATTCAAACAATTTTAATTTTTTTTCAAAGCATTCTGGCAAAGACATGGCCCATGTATATGCCGTACCCGATTGGGGTAAGTGAGAACAAATTAATAGATTTTGGGGAGGGGAGGGATATGAGAAAAGTAAGGTCCGTCTATTCAAAGTTTGCCATCTTAAAATTGTTCCGATTCTGAAGGTCTTTCACCTGGGGAATACTGAGAGTGTCTACCCTAGGCTCTGTTCAGATTGGATGTAAAAACGCACCGGCATGCAGCTTTTTCTAGCCATTTAGAAAGTCTGGGTGTTTTGATGTTGGTTACTATCGACCTCACAGAAATGCATTTACAAATGTCGGTAAGTAAATAAATATATTCAGGCGGGAATTCTAGTAGTGAGAAACTAATTACAAAATAGTTAATGAGGTAGGTATTAGTATTGTAAGAACATAAGTAGATACCAACAGGGTTTTCCAATAAGAGGTGTTATTTTGAATAGCCCGCTATTTCGGTAGATGTTACTTTTGAAGCTGTCATTTTTTGACATTTGACAAGTAGAAACTACGCCATTAATAAAAATGGAACGATACACGCTTCAACAACGCAATGAAATTATTAAAATTCACTTGAGTGAATCAAATGCAAATCATCTTGAGTGATGAGGCCCATTTCCACCTCGGTTACTTTTTCGAAAATGAGGCTGGAGCAACAGTTACGGTGAATGGATCGCTATCGAGAGATGATTAATGATTTTTTATGGCCGGAATTGGATGGTATTGATCTGGACAACGTTTACTTTCAACAAGACGACGCTACGTGCCACACAAGCAACGAAACCATTGATCTTTTACGATTGAATATCAAAATAACACCTCTTATTGGAAAACCCAGTACAAATACACCAAACTACAGGCAACCAAAATAAGAACTAAGTGACGGACGATTTTTTTTCTATTGGTAGTCGTTCAGATCATAGAAACTTTTGTTCTTATTATAAACCTACGAAATACCAAATTAACAACTCCTCAGGCTAATTTGTTAGGTTTTGGTAACAAACAGTTTAATACCCGTATAGGCAATTTGTTCGCTTTACGGAATGGCTCATATGGGTCTTATAGAAATCGTTGTGTCTCCCTTACCGTCATAGTCAGAAATATGAATTAAACGGTGTTAGAAAGAGAAAATATCAAGCTTTATATTCAAATACGGAGGTTAACCACAGAATAATTAAAATGTACACCTCTATGAAACCAAAGGTTCCGAACGCTATTTAATAAAAAAATATGCTTTTAAAATAACTTTGAGAATTTTTTATAAATAATTTTTATATGAAACGACAAAAAAGTGAGCTGGCAATAATGTTTATAATACGTTTTTCTAATAAATGATGTGTTTTTTTCGTTATCAGTAATTTTACTTATGTGTGTAGACGAAAAAACGTAAGGTGATCCATTTGTAATACTTTTTATGTATGATTTCAAAATTTTAATATTTCAATAGTTATGTACTTTTTCTAATAATAAAATTTGAAAGTGTATTTTATCACCCTTTTAGTTTTCGGATACGTTCAGAAATATCTCATTTATTGGGATTTAATTGAAAAGTGGAAATACAAATATTCCCACTTTCTGGCAGCATCTTAAAGAAATATACGGAAGGATTAAGTAAGTACCTACCTAAGCCAATCATTCCCTGAAATATCTGTCTGGTCAAATAACGTTGGAGTGTTCTTCTTTTTATAACTAGTACCTACGACCTACGTACTTACGATTTTGCAATAGCAAAACATGTTTTATTAGTACCTAATGTAATGTATAGCGATTTAGTATACGCACTACCCATCTATATCATTTAGCATTCCTTCGATAATTATTATATAATATATCGTGATGTTAAACATATACCTAACATAGTGCATGCGTGAGTACTGAGTACCTACGCCTGTGCTGACGTTAGTAATGCCATGTCGGAGACATAAATGCTTCCAATATAATGTCCCGAAGAAGATTTAAGAAGCTAACCTTGAGTGTCAATTGTCAATTGAACCAAGAACTCGACTGGTCAATAACAAGCGGGCATTCAAATCGTACCTACGTCAATTTATTTCATGTGCATTCAATCATACATTTCCCAATCAATTGAAAACGCTTATTATTATTGGTGTTAGGTACTTCTGGCGCACGTCATGAAAGAAGGCTAATTTTAATTAAACTTTTAACCGGAATTTCAGAGGTCTTGCCGCGATATTTTGACCTAAAGCATAATAAAATTACAGTGTATATCGGTTAGGACGAAAGCGTTTAACACGAAAAAATGGTTAAGCAGTTTTTTTTTAATAATTCCTGTAATGTGGTTCTAGTTAGGTACCTCTATTGATGGTTTGGTGAATGATCTTATACCTACTCCCTGTTCTTGTACATATTGGGAGTTATAAAGTTCTCGGCGCCTTTTGTAGCTAATGGCAACTAACAATCGCCGTGGCAACAGTGGCAACCATTTGGAACTCTTCTTAGAGACTATAATTGGCAACAAAAAAGCTGGGAGCTTTTTGAAGAGGGCATTATTTGTTCAAAAACAAATTAACGAAGAAAAAGAAATTCCAAGTGATTATAGTTCTTAGTATTATTTACATTATTTGTTAATCTATCTAAACTTTCTATCGCACACTCCATTTATTATGTTCGTTTAAATTAAAATAACATGTGTTATGTTTTAGCCTGACTACAACTGGATTTTTTTAATATGGTAAAAGTAGAGTTTGACACGAATAACTTTACAGGCGACCAAAGGAGGAACTGACGTACGATCTATTGTGTGGCATGCGCGTCGTAACTAGTAACCCACTTCTCTCATTCGACTCTTACTAGAGGTTACTGTAATCTTACCGATACTGCAGAAGAGAATAGCTCCCAACATGTGCTTTTTCTGTATTTTTACACCAAGATTCAAGCGTCAATTTATTTGCCTTTAACAAATAATATAATCTCTTGACGAGCGCTCTCAGAAGCCATAAAACTATACATACATAAAATGACAAATAATAACAAGGGAATAGGGAGCTAAGATTAAAAGAAAAAAAACAAGGGCGATAGAAGTCAAACAAAATAAACAAGCAGATAAATTAAACTAATTTACAATGTACATTAGTTGCAACTAAGTACGAGTATTTTATGGAAGATAATTTAAATATGTAATTAATTGCATAGGTTGTTTAAAAGCTGAAGATGGCTGATGTGATTGAGCCAAAATGTCATAAAGATATTGTGTGAGGTTAGACTGGCAGTGGTAGTAAACTCAAAATTCAAGCGGGTCACAAACCGTTACCTCAGTTAGACGGGGTTCTAACTTCAATTTGCCTTGTTCTGAGATACACGCCAAACGCGCACCCAACATTTGTACACGGTTGACATTTGTCACATGAGAACGGGTCGCTTCTACGATTCGTTCTTAGGTTCAACAGCTCGGCTGTGGAACGAACTGCCGGCCTCTGTGTTTCCTCCCTCCTACAACATGGGACTCTTCAAGACCCATGTTCACTCCTTCCTCTCCACAAAAAGACTCCACACAGCATCCCCAAAGATGACATAGGCCCTGAGGGAAATTATTTTCTTCAGGGCCTCCTGTGTGGAGTTAATATAAAAAAAAACAAACAAACAAACGCAACCAGCTTGGGCATATTATGAATTAATTTACAAAGTATAATCAATTATGTTAACAAAAAAAAAATTATAAAATTAGGTTTCACTGCTTTTGATTTTTAATGTGTCTCTTCTATAGAAGCTGGCGCTTGTGTGTAGAAAAGTGGTGAGCATCGAGATGATGAATATTGTGTTTGAGTTATGATTGAAATATGAATATTAAAATTTATAATCAACTAAGAAAATAGTTTCATATTTTGGTGTTTTTACATTGAATTTCTCTTTAATCGCTTTAAGTAGGTCTTTATCGTTTTCGATTGTTCTAATATTTTCGGGTAGGCTGTTGAAGTATTTTTTCCATAGATATATGTAGAAGTGTTACATTTTTGTGTTGGAAATATATTTATTTTTATTTATTATTTATTAAAAGTATACAATACAGAATATAGTATATTATATAAAGCATTGTACTCCCAGGAGTTAATAAACTCATTGCGGGAATGATACGCATTACATGAAACA
This sequence comes from Hesperophylax magnus, assembly GCA_026573805.1. NCBI lineage: Eukaryota > Metazoa > Arthropoda > Insecta > Trichoptera > Limnephilidae > Hesperophylax > Hesperophylax magnus. Next base: position 4,421,543 of record JAIUSX010000091.1, on the reverse strand, counting down.
TATAGCTGTATGTATTAAATGGACATATGATGGGACATACACAACATTATTATTTCAGATAGTCATTAATAAGATGAAGTTTGAGCATGTTAGTTTGGGTCTTTTTACATTGACTTGCACATTTGATCTCGTTGGGTAGTTGATTATATTTTGTGTGAGCTATGTATTCTAGGGATCTTAGTCAATATTTTGTTGATTTGATTTTTGGTATATGTAGTTTGTTGTGATTTCTTGTGTTGTGTTGGTGTACGTCGTAATTGTAATAGAGTGTAGTGTTGGAATGTGCCGAGTGTTGAATTACTTGTAATATAGTTTTCGTTATTTCAAAAGTGGGAATGGTATTAAAAGGAAGTATTTGGGTTTTTGTTGTTTGTTTTTGGGGTGTTATGCCGTGTTGCGCTAACTCCTTCTTTAGCCGACGTTTCGGACAGCGTTGCAGTGTCCATCATCAGGGCAGATCCGGTATTTGGGTGTTTCTGTAGATGTCTTTGACATGTGTGTCCCAAGGTAAACTGAAAATATTTCGCAGGGCTCTATTTTGGACGACTTGGACTTCTGAAATCATTTTTTTTGTAGCAAATCCCCAGATTCCGGCGAGATATATTAGATGTGAGTGAATCATAGCATGGTAAATCGATTTTAATAGAGAGGGAGGAAGTAACCCGCGAAGTCTATATAAAACACCAGTTATAGGAGTAATTTTGATTGAACATGTTTAAATTGGTGATTCCATGTGAGTTGTGAATCAATGAAAAGGCCAAGATATTTTGTAACATCAGCCCTTTCAAGGCGGTTATTATCAAGACTTATATTAAGATTTTTTTATTTGCAAACAGTATTTAATGTGTTTTTTTTTTATGTTTAGGCTAAGTTTGTTTAATCGCAGCCAGTTTGCCAGGCAAGCTACATCCCTTTCCATTTCCTTTTCAAGTTCGTTTAAATCATTATTGTGATAAAGAATCACTGTGTCATCTGCATAGAGTTGTATTGTACCCTTAAGTCCCCATTTAGTAATATCATTTATATATATTAAAAATAGTAATGGTCCAAGTACGGAGCCCTGAGGCACGCCACATTTTGTCGTTCCCATGCTGCTTGTCCCTTTTCCAACAAAGGTCTGACAATGTCGGTTAGAGAGGTAGCTACACAGTAATTTCAGGGGAGTGCCTACTATGCCTAGGTGTTCTAGCTTCTTTAGTAGTATCCCATGGTCAACCGTGTCGAAAGCTTTTTTTAAATCTATAAATAAGCCTGCAGCATGCTTACCCTGGTCTATATGCTTTTGGAGGGCGTATACAAAATCGAAGGCAGCACATTTTGTGTTAGATTGGTTTCTGAATCCATACTGTTGGGATGCGAGTAAATTGTTTGATAGGAGATATTTAGTGAGCCTAAGCTTAATAACCTTATGTTTTTGACGAGTACGACTTTCAGTTAAAAAGCTGTGATTTCGTTTTTCTTTTATTATTTGAATTATAAGATCGTTCTAATTAATATATTTTCCTTTAAAATAAATCATTTACAAAAGATTGAACATCAAAATCAGAAAATGTTAAGGGGAACGGTTGCACGGCTTTTTTCATATGAAACTTAAATTTGGATTTGAGGCCAAAATACCATGAAAAATACTGAAAAAACAATTTATCAAACGATGTAGCAACAATTCTAATACGTCTATGTGCTACTTTATTTATTTATGTTTCAAATTATAAAATATTTGCAGTTAAATTCAACGATTTTAGAGGCAAATTTAGCAATCATTTGCGACTTAATGATAATTACTAAAAAAAAATAATCTTGCCTTTTTTACTATGCAAATAGAATGAAATATAAAATAAAAAATTTGAAATATAAATTATTTTGATGGGCTTAAATTTACTTTTCAAGCGACATATTTACGTTGGAACTCAAATTGGTTCTAGGTTTTTCATTTTAAATTCCGACACAAAAAACGCCTCTCTTAAAATTTTTTTTTAAATTTTATTCATTATGTTTACATAGTAGGTTGGGAAATATATTTTTTTTAATAATTACTTTCAACTCACAAAATAATGTCAAAGTTGTCTCAAAAATCGTGAAAAATTGAATTCTTTAATGGCCTACATTTTCTAATTTAAAACACAAATATATAAGGCAGCAATCCGTGCTAGATGTTATATAGTTTGGTCAAGTAATTTGTCTTCAAATCCAAATATAATTTTTGTATGAATAAGACCGTGAGCCGTTCCTCATAGATGGTGAGAAATCGTCTTTGCAAACTTTGACCACCTCACCTTGAATTTCTCTCATTGACAATCTCACCTCAGAACATGGTAAAGCGAAGTTAGAACCTTATCCAACTAAAGTGATGAACTACACTACGTCTGATACAAACAAAATGGCAATTGCAAAAGGTTCAAAGTAATGTTAGAACCTTGCAAAATAAAGACAAGCTTTTAAAATTTGATGTTAGCACTTCGTCACACAAGTATCAACGGAAATAAAAAAAAGATGATTCGAGTTATTTTGGTTAAAGAAATGGTTTTGCATTCATTGTTAATTTTTGAAAAAATGTTAGTTAGAACTTTGTCCAACTCACGTGACGAAACATAAAATGTATGCACGTACAACACCATATTTCAGACAACAATAACGGTAAGTACTTTGAACTTTTTTGAATTTCTCTCATTACAGATCATAAAATTTCTAAAATTGGGACTGTTTTCGTTTCCTTTCTGGGATGTACATTGTAGAACCCTCACTTTTGTCCCCTGTTTTGGGATATATCAGGTAGACAAACGGTAGGTACCCTTTTTTATGTACAACTGGTCTCATCCGTATTGCATCAAAAATATGGAACAAACAAAATGGCGTATTGTCTAATTTTTTTGCACCTAAACGGATATTTCAGAGCCCATGGTGGAAATGCAAATAGGTATTATATTAAATTTAAAAAAAATCACGCACTCTTACACAGATGCCGAAAAGGTTGAAGGTTTTGGTTTATAAAAAAAAACGCCAAAATGCATATTTTATTTATTCTGTGAAGTTCAGGCACAAATATTAAAATGTTTACTGATCATAATTATTATAAGGAACTTAATTTTAAAAATTACATAATAGAACCGTATCCGAAAAGACGGAGAAAAATTACTATTATAGAATATTGCTAATTTATTAACTTCTTCAAATTATTCGTATTCTGGTTAAAAACGGGATTTCAGGCCCTTAAAGAATGAATTGATAGGTTTCCTGATTCACTTTTAGAATTATCAAGGTGTCGGAACACGTGTTCATTGTATATATAAATAAATACCCTGAATTTCCCTCAGGGCCTATGTCATCTCTGAGGATTCTGTGTGTAGGGTATTTTTCGGAAAGAAAGGAGATGAAGGAAAGGGGTATGAGGGGATGAAGAATCTAGGGATCAGTGTATCCAGGAAGGAGGGAAGAATGATCTATCCCTCCCGCTGCGGCGCAAGGTGATGGGTCAAGAGAGACCAGTTAGAGAGGTCAACGGGTCTCCCCAAACCGGTCTCCCCCGATCCGGCACGCCACGCAGCTGGTGGGCAGGCGCATCCTGAACACACCTCACCCGATGAACCCGGGCATCTCTGCTAAATCACCAAACGTAGCGAACCACTTGGGGTGACCTATGGCAGAGTTCTTAAATGGTTCCCGGGGTGGCGGTACACAAACCCACCCCCCAAATAGAAAATAATATATTATTTAGGCAAATGCAGGTGCTTGGACACGTGTTCTGATATTCAGTTTTAAACCAAAAATTTGAAGATAATTTTAATAAATTAGCAATATTCATTTTTCTCCGTGGTGATTTTAGGCCCGATACTATATTTTTTCTAGGCTTATAAAACACGCAAATTCTAGATTGAAGAAAAAGCCAATATGTATATTGTGTTCTACTGGCAGAATTTAATTCTAGCATCTATAATATTTCTGGGCGATTAAATTTTCAAACCAAAAACACATGATTTTGAAATATTTTGAATTACTTCGCTATGCATCGCCTTGAGGATTTTAAATAAAAGCGTGTAAAAACAGGGTATTTTTGTAGTAATTGGTAAAAACAGTACCTACATTGGCAATCGGGAGATCAAATATTGAATAGACTATTTAAAATTGAAATCAGCAAAAGAAAAACATTCGGCAACCAGCCAATATTACACATTAGAATGAAGGGAAATTATTTTTGAGAATGTGAAGGACTGTTCTGTCATTGAGTTCATTTACCTTTGGAAAAAGTTCACATCATGAATAATAAATTTTTTTAAATGTATATACTATTTTAAATTGGAGCAAATAGGTATAAATTAGAGTGAGACCATCACCCACTTTGAGATTTAAAAAATTCTAGTGCCCCCATATTTTTTAACTTACCTTTTTACATTGCCATCTGTTGGGAATCTTTAAAACAGTTAGGTACTGCAAATATATTTTTTAAACATGCAATATTATATGAATAGGCTATATAGGGTGTGAGCAAGTTAGAACAAGTAAGATAATCATGTCAATTCATGCAGGGTTGTAAAGATCGTATGTTTAACTAAAACTTGTTAGAACTTAGAAGGTGGATAGTCCGATATAGTTTTCCATACAAATTTTGAGGAACCAATGACGGTGATAGAAAAGATATTATTCCATTATAAGTGTTTTATTTAATTTAAAAATTAACTAACAAAATGGCGAATACCCAGTTTAATTTTTAATTTTTTTTATGAGAAAGTAAAACACACTATTATTATTTAATTCAGCCAGATTCCGTCGATTTTTTATAGATAGAATTTGTCTGCTGTCAGTCAGATTCCAATAACACCCCTTCATTTTCTTTGAGCCTTCTACTTCCCCCCTGAAAGCCTCCACAAGAGGGCGTTATCGCCCACTTTGAGAAAGACCGGTCTAGACCATATAAGCACATTATTTGTATGGTAGGTAAATTGATAAACTAGCCAATCAGGGAAAGGGGAACAAACCAAGTTGCAAGGAGTGCGGAACTTGGCGTGACCGTCTCCTTTTCTGTGATTTATCAATAAATGAATCGGACAGTATATAGGTATCTTGCCTTGTAATATAAGTATTCATTCCTCGAAAATAAAATCTGCTTATGAATTACTAGTCCTTTTTACAAAGGCGCGCAAATTGCTAGTTGCGTAAAACACTTAACTACAAAATTCTAAATTGGTTAAACAAAAGATCAGGCTTGTTTCCAAAATTAAATATTTTGTTACGCTATTTATTTAACAGTTTTACAAATGTGTCATAATTTACCCACCTCACTCATTTTTTTGCGTTTCTACGCCATGCGGTTCGTTCAAAGGCGAACATTCAGATCCTGCCTAGAAAAGCCCGACAATGTATGTAGGTACTTTCTAACACTGTACGAGTATAAATCATATTTCTCATCGTAATACAAAATGAGATAGCACAACTCTTATGTGACCGTACCAGGCTGGGAGATATATCTCCCAAAAAGACTACGGTTATTTGTTGTCTGTGAATCTCTCCCAAGAATATCTCAAAAATTTAACCAAGAGGTTGAATATCAATGCGTATCGGGAGCTAAATTATTTGCAAACAACAGTATAAGATCGTAAAAATGCGTTTAAAAGTAGAAGGCATGCAGTTCAAGAAAGTTCTTGTTATTACGTTTGAACAAAATAAAAATATAAATTAACGACATTTTAATATTTGAACACGTTTGGTAAATAAATTCTTATCGCAACTGTAAATATGCACTATCTTTTAACATTATTTAATTTAATAAGTCGTAAACAATGGAAATACAAGATGTATTTTTACTTCTAACAACTCTTTATTTAAAATATTCACGCAATTATTCGTTCAGATAATGAAATTGAATTAATAATATCCGTATAGTATAAAGAGTAAGTACAATATAGAGTTTGTATTATGTATGCATTGTAGGAACTTCATATCGTTCACTCATACCAACAAATAAAGAAAAATAATAATTACAATTATTCGAGCTACATTTAAAACTCATATTTTCAAACAGTCATATCCATAGATGGTAGAAATGCACACCCAAATTACATAGCTTGGCTAGCCGGTTAGTACTAGGTATTTTCTTTTGTCATTGGTTAGTACCTACTTACCTAAAGATTACTTACCTGCAGATTACCGAATAAATCAGCTCGAATCAGCCGTTGGCGCTGGTGTAGTTGGATGTCGTGCCAGCCATTATTTCTACACAATGGCGAAAGTTTTTTTTACAAAGGTTTAAAAATATTAGTTATTAAAATGTCTCAATAATAATTTATACAGCGCTGTTTTTATGAAAAATCACCTCAAGGGCGCTTATGGACGTAGGTCTCCAAGTGATAAGCAGTTAAGGTAAAAATGGATGGTGCATTAAAAATACATAAATACAAAGAAATAAAACGTATTTGTAATAAAGAAATTGTTTTATCAGACTACGTGATGCATTTGGAACCTGTTGTAATCGTAAGTATAGTCTAATTTCAGTAAAAAGTCATGTTAATAGCATTATAAATATGAATAAGCACTATTACATAATGTATAATAAGCGCGCTTACTTCGGAAATGTGTATTCCGGGAAATACAAATTCCAGAGAGTTAACCCTTAGGTCACCAGCATCATCGGCTGTCGGAAGGTTGAAGGGACCAAAACGCACACCAGATACTAAGTTCAGTGAGCCTGCTTTCGACCTAGAGCCTGGAATGAACTGCCCCAAGATTTAAGAATTATCACAATTCAGAGCTAAACTTAAAACTCACCTTTTCAGACTGTCACATCCATAAAGTGAGAAATTTACCACCTTTACAGTCCGCGACATTGTAAATAACTAAATGTGTAAGAATGTACATATTTTTCGTAAGCTTTGTAAGCTTCCTAAGGTCATTTCGTGTAAAATTCTCCAGTTATAAATTATTCAGTATTTAAAATAAATATCAACTCTACTTTTGCAATCTTCTAATAAATGTAATATCATTAGCAACGCAGGGTAAAACAGCAAATGTAAAATCAATGTCCAGTGTTTTTACTATAGTGCCCTCTGCGTGCAAAGTCGTAAACTTTTTAATAAAAGCGTGTTTATCTGAAGTGACCAGCCAGGTAAGTAAGTTTTCTGTATCCGTTTTTAAATAATAACTATGTTTTTCTGAATCTCTTTGTAAATAATAATATTATATAGAGATTAGGAATTCGCAATAAATGGTGCAGCGCCCTCGAGGTGGTTTTTCACAAAAACGGCGCTATGCAAGTTACCCAATTATTATTATTATTCAAAACTTAATTTTTTCACATTTTAACTCAGAAAAATGTTATTTTTATGTCGCAAGTCGCAAATTTGAAAAAAGTCATTTCTCATCTTATTCTGTTCAAAGTATCTGTAGATTTACAGGGCCGGCCCTATGCGAGCGCATTTGGAGCAGTCCGCTCCGGGCGCCGAATTTCCAAGCTGATACTACCTAACATTACACATCGCTCTTGAGATTGTTTTTCATTAAAACCGCGCTACACGAAAACATAAAATCATCCTAGTATTATTGTTTTGACAAGGGGCGCCAAAATTTTAGTGGCGCCATTGCCGGCCCTGTCTACATAGTAGATACATACGTTCATACGAAAACAATCTGAAATAGATTGCGGTTATAAACAAACCAATTCTTCCCTTTCACCATTTTCTTTGCACTTCTCCTTGTCACTTCAACCACCATCATATTTATCACACCTTTTTTAAATACCTTTAAATCTTTAAAACAACATCGTTTAAGGGGAACGATTGCTTGGCCCTTTTTATACAAAACTTAAATTTGGATTTGAGGTCAAAATACCCAACCAAAATTATTTTTATTTTTTAATCAAAGGTGTAGCAAAAATCTAGTACGAATATGTGCTACTTTATTTATTTGTCAAATTATAAAAGATGGGGAATTGAGGAAATCGATTTTTAAGACAATTTTTTGAAATTATTTGTGAAATAATGGTAATAATTAAAAAAAATAATCTCAACTTTTTTTACTTAAAACATGAAAAATTAAAAAAACTATTTTGATTGCTTTAAATTTAACTTTCAAACGACCGATTTACGTTGGAACACAAATTTGTCGTATATATATTTTAATTTCCGACACAGAAAAAACCCTTTTTATTATGTTTTATTATTTATTTATATTTCACTCCATCTACATAGTATATTGGGAAAGATTATTTTTTAAATATTTTTCATTAACTCTTGTCAAAGTTGCCTCTAAAGAAATGAATTCTTTAATGTCCTATATTTTCTAATTTGAAACACAAATGAATAAAACAGCACATATCCGTACTAGGTATTAAAACTGGAATTTTACACTGTATCCGTAAGAATGACAAGTTTCACAAATATTGTAAAAACAATCCTAATGATCACTTATCTCTCCTATTCTATAAACGATACAGAAATGCTTGTAAAAAATAACTTCCGCATCCAGAGAAGATAAGATTACTATAGGAAGCAAATAGATAAAGCTGCTGATGACAATGAAAAAATTTGGAACACAATCAAAGAAAATCCAGAAAAAATCGCAAATCACTTCAACCAATTCTTCTCCACAATCGGATCAGACCTAGCAAATAATATCTTAAAAAGAAATAGAATGTCTGAAAATAATCTTGCAAATAATATCTCACTCGTCAATCTCAGACATAAATCTTTTAAACTTACTCCAACAACAGAACAAGAAATTACTTAAATCATCACGTCACTCAAAAATACACACTGCACGGGAATTGACAACATACCCACAAAACTAATCAAACATCTTAAACCAATCATCGATAAACCTCTTGAACATATCACAAATCTAAGTTTTCAAACTGGCCTTTTCCCAAACACACTAAAACATTCAACGATTATTCATATCTTTAAATCAGAGGACAGATCATCCGTGAATAACTATAGACCAATATCCTTGCTGAGTCCGATCAGTAAAATAATTTAAAAAACGGCAAAACGAAGGCTCTATAAGTTTCTTGAAGAAAATGAAATCCTGTCAAGTATACAGTACGGCTTCCGTAAAGGTCGTAGTGCCTCAGGTGCAATTGCACCTTTTACTAAATTAGTCTCTGATAATCTTGATAAAGGCCGCAAAACCCTTGCTGTTTTTTGGATCTTGCTAAAGCCTTTGATACTGTATCTCACTGCATACTTCTGAAAAACTCTTGCAGATTGGAATTAAAGGTATTCCCCTTAAATGGTTTGAGAGCTATCTAACAAAAAGGTCACAGTCAACTATCATCAACTCCGCCAAAGAGCATAGAAGTACTAGTTTACCTATGGTGTTCCCCAAGGCAGTGTTTTAGGCCCACTTCTCTTTCTAATATATATTAACACACTATGCAATTTATATACTGGTGGCACTATACTATCAATTGCCGATGATACGGTTATCGTGTTTGAAGGTGAAAATTGGAATTCAACCATTGAAAAAACAAACTATGGCATAAATAAAATAAAACAATGGCTAGATGCCAACCTCCTCACTCTCAATATTGATAAAACAAAATACCTACTTTTTTCCATACGTAAGCCCAATCTCCCTCAAAACTATCATAAACTTACCATCCATTCATGCTCACAAGATCTCACCATGCCTACATCACCTCACAATAATTGCTCATGCGAGAACCTAAAAATAGCTAACGAAATCAAGTACTTAGGTGTTATTATAGATGATCAACTGCGCTGGGAGGCACATATCAATTATACTACAAAAAGACTCCGCAAATTATGCTACATTTTCAGATCTATCCTTAACCTAAAAACATTAAAATGTGTCTACTTTGCACTCTTTCAAGCAATTGCTAGATATGGGATTGTGGGATGGGGAGGTTGTGCATCTTCAATTCTCCGTCCCATGATTTTAACTCAAAAACTATTGCTTTTTTATAATTTTTATGAATAAAGAAACATTAAAAAAAAAAAAAAAATTGTAAAATGTAGACAAAATAAGTTCTTAAATAATTATAATGAAAGTAATCATAGTATTTACAAATAACTATTTTATTTTATTATGAAAATATCTTCATTGAATGGTATTCGAAATAAAACTTTTTTTGTTGCTGATAAATGACTTATTCCACCTGGATCTTCCCATTTTTTCTGAAACAACATGCCCCGGTCAGTACTTTACTGGTACGATTTGCTACTACTTAGAGTTTTCTCTACAATACATTTCAGTCCTACTGGCCTGAGTTTTTATGAAATAAAATATAAATCTTAGTAATTATTACGAAGCTTACTGAATAGTAGTAAAATACGATTGGATTTCGTGATTCAAAGTGCATTTATATCCGTTGATGCTTCCTTTCGATTTCTACCGTACGTTCAGATTGTGCAAACTTCAGAGCGTACTTCACGGCTTTGAAAATCAAGATGCGATATAATCACTTGATTTCTTGGTGTAAAACTGGTTTTTTCTCCTAAATTTTCATATAAAATGCCATTTATTACTACTGAATTATTTTTTTATTATTTAAAACCTTATTAATATTAGTTTTTACGATTGTTGACTGTTAATTTTAAATGAAAAGTACTTAGTATGACTCTACGTACGAACCCTTCAATCTCCATCTATTTTCAGAGCTAGGTACTTTTCTATGAGTGTTGAGTCTTTTCGCAGCATCAAAAACCATAAGTGATATTCGTTTTTTGGTATTTTTGTAAAGTACTCGGTATATTTCTTTCGCATTTTAACGCGAACAGTTACTAAGTGACCCGTGAAATATGGATAAAGTGTTAATTTGTTATTCGTACTAGTGGTTTGTGCGAAAATGAGGTTTCATTTACTATCTCAACGGATGGCGAGTGATGGCGAAAATACGATGGGATACACCTTCGATGTGAAAATCTGCGCTTTATTGTCACATTAAAATAAGTAAATTACGTAATTGAGAGGATGAGATTCGTATTATTTAATTGTTAAATGTAAAGTGAGTGTTAAATTGTCAATAAAACATTAGGCGAAACCGTTCTTGTTTTACATCTTGTCATTGGCGGACCGGCTGACGGCTGATATATTCTCGTACTGGACAGGGCGTGCGTGTATGGGTGACTTGAACCAACCTTCCGAGAGATTTTGACACGCCTTTGGAAAGAAAAGCTAAAAGATCGCCAATTTATAATATAAATATCATTTGACATATGACCGATAATTACGTAACTTTTTGGTAATTGTGGTAACAGTGAGACAGCAATGTCTTGAGTGCTCTAGTGACCAGTGAGGTGATTTCTCGATCGAACTCTTCATTCATGTTTATTCAGGCCACAGCTACATGACCGCCTTTTGCATATGTCATGAATATCTTTGCATTTATCACACTGGCTACAATATAACATGCTCCGATTCTTCTATTTGAAAGAAAATCCTCACTGATAATAGCTGTTGACATTTTGTCAGAACCATAGTTTTATCACTCTTCACTTGGCAAAATGTCTTCTGTGGACAATAGACAGACATTTGTAGATAGAATAGACCCTTATGCCAAGAGGTCATTGAAGAAGAAGACAAAAAGATCTCAGGGGTCATCTAGGTATAGAAATAACCAGGATGTGGAGCTACAGACCTTGCCATTGCTAAAAGGTATGCACCGTATTATTTATACCCCATACACATTGCATGCTCTCTCTGTTTACTCATTTCCTTGCTATTCAATTACATTTGCACTCTAATATAAATAGCATCTGTGACACATTCATTAAATAATACTTACCCCTGAAAAACCACAGTAACATTACCCTGTTTATCTTAATATTACTCATATTTTCTTCTGAAGAGTAGTATTGATTTTTCCTTCAATATCCATGGTCCACATTTGATTTCAGCATCCTCTTGAATTTATCTATAAAGAAAGACATACAAAATATTAAAATCTAGTAACTTTCCTGCAAGAGTTTGCGGAGACTCATGTTTATTTAGAAAAATTCTTGTTCATAAATTCCTGCGATAAACAATGTGATATGTTTACCAGAGATTATGTTTTACCTAGTTTATCATTTGCAGTTCAAATTTTTACACAACGTTTTGAATAATAATAATATTGTGTAGAAATTCGTGGATCATACCAAGCTTGTGCCTAATTTCAAGGCAATGTTAGATTGGTTAGTTTTTACATACTTTCGCAAACATACCTAATATATTTAATCCTATTATGTCTTGATGTAGTGGAACTTCAGAAATTATGTTGAATTAGAATTGGCCGATAAGCATTGCCTTATTATGTGTCCACCTAACCTCAAATGTTTTGTTAATTTGTAGAGCATGAAATGTACAATTTTATTTACCTGTTGTTTGTATTTTGACAATGAAGGAATTCTCATTTGATGGAGGGTTTGAATGAAATGTCGAGAATTATTAAGAACAACAATCGGTCAGGTGAAACATTCTTGTGGTTTGTCCTGCACGCATTATACTAAATGTTAACATTATTATTAATATAATAGTGGTATAATATTTATCACTCTTTCTCAGGTACAAAGTTTTCCCTTGTGAATCATGCATCTTTATCGTATAGGTACCTTAAGTTGCATTTAATTTAGATCTCTTCTGATGTTTTGTTAAGATCGCTGACTTCCGTTCCCGCACAGGTAAATTAAAGAGATTGATTTACCGAGATTCCAGAACCTTACAAAATGCTCCATTAATGGATTGAATGGCAATGGTTGATGATATATATCCACTGGAGTGATTTTTGGCATATTATGGCAAGTTTGCAAAAAAATTTTAGCAATCGCTTATCATAATGTGCCAAATTTATAGAACCTAGAAATATGAGATAAATGGCGAAATCTAGGTGGATTCATTGGCATTAAAGCGCCGTGAGCAGTTCATAAGTTTCCATATTAATATTCGGAGGAATGATATCAGTTAAATAATATGGTATATGTGTGTTGTTCTTAGACAGTTTCTAACCCACGTTTTTGTACTGTACAAGGGGCATTGTTAAAAGCTTGGTCCGTAAATAAGTAAATTAATATAAATAAATAACTGCTCATTGTAAACACTTTGACTGCAAGAAGGATATTGCTTCTTACTTAGATAAAACAACTTATTTGATACATAAGTTATTTTTAATGACTAAATTAATCACCATGAAGCAAGAGTTTAACCGCTAGCATGGTGGTGCTCTAAAAATATTGCTAGTCTATCCCTAATCCCTGTGTCAGGTCAGGTAAAGGGTAAAATATACTAGCAACAAGCAATTTTTAAGCTTTTACTGACCTCCTGGAATTATCGGTATGCGAACTGTGAACTAAAGTGGCGCCATCTAGCTGTAGAGTTAAAGAGGCATCGGCAAGCGCTGTTCATGTTTCGGAGAAACTTAAATACTATGGTCAACATCCACGCTCTGTGCATTTAGATAATTGATGTTCGCAGGTGTCGTTTCTCGATGAGCGTTATGGAATACCACCACGTGACTATGATACGTAAAAAAACGAAAAATTTTGTAGTGCGTTGCTCTGATGGTCCTTAGCGCTAGCCGCCACTGCTAGTAACCAGGTTATTTTAGGGTATCGCGGTGATGAAATGAAGGAGGTGAGAAGAGTCTGTTCCTTTACCAGAAGAAAGCCGTATCTCTAAAGCCACTGTTAAATAACTTTATTCAATAGAAGATAATTAACACGTTAACTTATTTTTCACTTTCCTTTAAAATTTTATGAATGCATTTTCAAATTTGACAACAATATCTCTTATTCATTCTTTCAAAATCATTTAAATTTATATGATAACAAAAAATGTATTTCCTGAAATATGTAGCATTGTTTTACAAAATAAATGCTGCATTTATTCCTTTTTTGTCTTTTCTTTTAAATCTCTCTGTTATTTGTCCCTTCCATAGACATTCAAATTGATAGACCAGCTATCAGGGAAAGAAGAACAAACCAAGTGCGCCAAAAGAAGCGTGACCGTCTTCCTTTCTGTGATTTATCAATAAATGAATCTGACAAATTACAGGCAACTCGCATTGTAATATCACTATTCAGTCTTCGAAAATAAAATGCACGCAAATTGTTAAAAACTTAACTACAAATCCCAAATCAGGTAAACAAAAGTTCAGGCTTGTTTCCAAAATTGAATATTTGGTTATGCTTTTTAGTTCGACACTTTTAAAAATATGTTATAATTTACCCACCTCACTCATTTTTAGCACCGCTACGCCAGGCGGTTCATTTAAAAATGAACATTTAGATTCTGCATAAAAAAGTCTCACAATGCACAATGCAGCAAACCCTTGCCTTACTTTAGGAAACTTTACTTTTCTGTACAGGATCTGGTCATTTATGATTACTGATGTAGTAATATATTTAAAGCTTTCTCGAACCCTCCTGATGCCAAAAATATGGTCACGTGGTTTGCTCCAGCTTGTCGAAATGATACCCAGATTCATGCTAGGGCAAATCTATCAATTTGGATGTCTATGGTCCCTTCTCTCCAACTTCATCTGTTATATTTCTAATGGAGAAGTAGCAAAAGATAAACCTAACCTAACATGATTCTGAGATTTTCATCTTAGTCTAGTTTCGATTGGCATGATAAGGAAGTATGCAATTCAAACAAGGTAACACAGGCAAAATTCATTACAAACTGCAAAAGAACTTAGGTTTCCTGCAAATTTATTTATTGAAGATAAAAGATGTGAAATAGTACTACTAAGGAACAGATGCGAAAAATGCATTATGACTCAAATAACTGTTATTAGTGTACAAATTATTTGTGTGAGTTTTCTTTTCTCCATTATTATTGTTTATTGTCTGAAGTCTGTTTTATTTTTCTACCTTCTTTATGTAAGGAAATATGCCTGGAAAACTTACACAAATATGCACATAAGATTATAATATATATTTTTAAATAAAAGAAGCTATAAACCCTTAATAGCAAAGCATTATAGTACAGACCTTTACAGAACGCATACCGTGTTCTGAAAAGGAAGTAAGCCGGTGCCCGCTGTTAGTATTGATCTCAGATCCGTCCGACTGCTAGCTAAGCATCCTACCCACCAATCAATGCAATGTCAAATATTTTTAGTTTTGCATCATCACCGACATCAAGACTCTTCTGTATGGTTCAAAAAGATTATACTATAAGGCTCTTTTCCACAGGGTAAACTCGTCAGTGACGCCAGTCTCCCGAAATCAGCCGGTCGAAGTCATGTTGTGAAGACTAAACATGGCGGAGCAATTGATAAATTATATGATAGTCTAGCCAAAGTGATCATCACTTGTGTTAGACATTTTGTAACAATTTGTATGCTTTAGATCAATGCTAGGAACAAAACAGCTACATCAGTTGTAAGTAAGGTTATGAAAACTAGTTTTGACGTTTCGAGAGGTGGTGGCAGCGCTGCTCTTGTGATTTGAGTAGCCATGTGTCCGAACTGTACCACAAATTGTATGCATCATGAATACTAAACTTCCTGCGAAAGAAGGGCCGAAGAACCCTAGAAGTCAACATTGATGACAATATCAATGTACACTTGGAATTATCAGTAGTAATTTGTTTTTGCATCCTTACTAAAGTGCTCTTGCCTCTTTAGGGTCTATGGATTTGAGCGGTGTTCCCTCACTTCGACAAGTATTATTGGGGATGTTGTTTTACACAATTTCAGTAGTCACTATCTATCTATGTACCCTAATTTATTATTGATTTTAAAATTCAAAATTACCGTTTTTCGATCACTCTTGCGTAACAGATTTGCAGATATTATGTCAAAATAAAGTTAACTATCACAAGTGATATCCATAGAATTATACTCTGTAGTAATTTTTAAATGCAGTGATGTTACGGTTAAATTCGAGAAAACTTCCATCGTGTTTATTAATATAATGATGTATTCTTAACTTCTTTTCACGGTTCACGTAAACGTCTTATCAGAGATTCCCACAGATTTGTAAATATAAAAAGGAGCCACATAATGTTTATGAAATTGCAGTAGTTTCCATTTTATTATTTTTAAGATAGGCACTCTCCATTTCCCTGGCGAGTTATTTGGAACCAAATAAACAAACTTCTGATCAATCAAATGGTGATGTGATAAGTTTTGTACCAGACATTTTGCAGGAATGATAAACAAAGGCGACTGTAATTAAGTTAATCTGGTAGTTACAGAAGTCGGGGACCCCCGAGGAAGACATGTCACGATCAAGTGAATCAGATACTCGAGTCGGGCCGTGTCAAGAATCATAATAATAGAAGAGTATGTATGAGAGGATGTTTGAATGTGAATGAGGCAAGGAGGGTGTGCCAAGACCGAGTTGTTTGGCGGTCCGTCCTCTCTGCCTGGAGAAAAGGCGTGATCGTTAGTTAGTTGGTAGTTCTTAACCATAACAAAAGAAAAAAACCAAAGTGAGATTAATATGATTGATGCCAGGAACAAAGACAGGTGTTGAAGAAGGAGAATGTGCAATGCCGGAGAATTCCAGTGGACTAATTTGTTCTATTCCTTCTCTCCAACTTCAATACTACTTATCTTGCTTCAAGTGAAAAAATTTTATTCGGAATTCATAAATGAGCACAAATTAAAAAATAAGTTTGTTTAATAATAAACTTCAGTAGAAAGTTGTACAATATCAATCAATCAAAAGTCTTGCAGTTTTTCGGGGGTTATTTCTCAATGTTGTGAAGTCCAAATATTAGTATGTGGGTAATGGAATATTTTCATAGTAGTTTTAGAATAGATGTACACTAGATATAAAATGTTAAATTTTATGACTATAAATATATACTTAAAAATATATCATTCTCATATAAATTATTCTGTAGAACTATAGCATTATACAATTAGAGGCACTATTGCCTACTAATATCTCATCGAAACGTTGGAGGCCAAATCGAACTAATTAGATGTACAAAAGTGAAACCTATTTTTTTCACTTCACGTTTCATCTAAATATAATAAATCAATGTGTATAACACAATAGTGACAGCATATTATTGTCTTTCATAAACTGTCTTGTATCAATTAACAATTACCTTCTGCTTCACATGAATAAAAAATCTTCGGCAATTTCAGAAATTTTTAAAACCTGAGAATCAAAAAAAAAATCGTTGAATTTTGGAACTCTTTCAAAATCTACATTGATATTTCAAAATCGAGATTAAATAAAATTAATCTTTAATTCGTCTAGTGGTATGATAATAATTTTTGATTAATTGGATATCATGCTAATTGACTTTCCTTGATTTGACCTACTATTATACAGAAGAAAAAACTTGTCAGTGAAATTTAAGAGGAATATTAATAAGGCAACTTTCTCATTAGAATTGTATGCTGTGCTTCAGATATCTATAGTAATCCGACCTAGGATTAATTCATTTATAAATGTGGTAATCTATCAGTTAAGCTTGAATATTTTAAAGCTTGATTGCTGCATTAGAGTTACTTATTTTATCTTGCTTATATTACCTGCAAATATGTGTGTTTCATTGCATTAATAAAGCTAGTTCACATCTTAAGTGTTTTCACACATTTAATATCCTACATTATTTGTTAAATTTTTATAATCTTTTTCCACTTTGAGTAGGGTGAACAACTTAACTTGCTGTATGTAAATTATGTTATCGGCAAATTTTCAAAAATATTTTGTGCCCTAATCCCTCAGGTAAAATTTCTTCAGTTTTGCGAACAAACAGCATATTGACCCATAGAGCCAATTTTTTCACTTTTTCGAACATCTCATACAGTCTTATAGAAATCTTTGACTCCCTTGCTGTCATAGTGAGAAATATAATCTAAACAGTGTTAGAAAGAGAAAACACTACACTTTATATTCAAATCTAGAAGTAACTACAGAATAATTAAAATGGGCACCTCTAGGAAACCGAAGGTTTCAACCGTAATTTGAGAAATATTTATGAAACTTGAATTTTAAAATTGATTTTTATATGAAACGCCAAAAAAGTGAGGTGACAGTATTGTTTATAATACCCTTGTCAAATAAAATGTGATTGTTTTTTTTTTTTCGATATTTTTTTATATTTCAAAAATTATGTTTTTTTCTAATAAATAAATTTAAAATCGTATTTTATCAAATACCCTTGTCAAATAAAATGTGATTGTTTTTTTTTTTTTCGATATTTTTTTTATATTTCAAAAATTATATGTTTATTTCTAATAAATAAATTTAAAATCGTATTTTATCACCTTTCAAAACAGTTTTTAGCTTTCAGATACGTTCAGAAATATTACATTTATTTGGATTTTATTGCAAAGCAGAAATACTCTGACCATCTGACAGAATATGCCAGAGGCTTGAGGGGTTAAAGTTTTGTCATATCAAAATAGATATTTAAAACTAGGTTAGGTTAGGAAGGTTAGCTAGCTGTCATCAATTAGAGGTGCTATTGCATATCTCTTCTCGAAACATGTTCCACTGCTCATCGCCCGGATTTTAAAGTTTCTGGTAGTTACAAAAGTGGAACCTATTTTTTCGTTTCATGTCTCATCTTTTTATTTATTTTATTGATACATAGAAGTATTTTTTTTTATACTATATTATTTGGTAATGTGAGTCTCACTGGGTGCTTACCCGTGCCGAGGCACCCATTTTACAATTTTATTTGACAAATTGTATGTAAAAAAAATGGTCTGTATTGAAATTATGTTAAATTAAATTAAATATTAAGATATAAAATTAGAATAATTAATGTAGTTGTAAAAACTAAGCAATATTTGTGTAATTATTATTATTTTTTTAATGATAAACTAATGTTTATAAGACAAGGTTTTTATGCATAGCATTTATTTTTTTACTCTGGAGATATTTTCAATTTGTATTGATATTACAGACTACTAATTATTGCTTATAATAATTTATTATGTAATTATTAGTTCCGTTGTGTATGATATGTGTACTACGTAGGTAATTTTTTTATTCTTTTAAGATTTAATTTTTTTATTTACTCCTTTTTTGCTCTTTAATCCATATCTTAATTTTGTTTGTTAATTTTTTTTTGTTTTCCTCATTTTTTGTGTCAAGCACAAGATCGTTAAATGCTTTTATTGCCTGGTATTTGTGGTGTCTTTTTATTTTATTTTTTTTTTATTTTATTTCTTTTTATTTAGGAAGCAAACAGTCATACAGTAAAAAATTATAACAATAAACATTCATATGTTCTAGACCAATTAAGTTCCATTAAATTAAATGTAGACTTAGTATTTTTTACCTACACAACATATTAAATGGCAAAAAATAAACATAATAAAGAAATACATAAAATTAAAAACAAAAAGAAAAAATACAACTTTTCGCATAGCTATACTATTCACTACGGGTGATAATAATGTACTTTTCCACAACAAAAAAATCGAATAAAATAAAAGTATTTTAATTTATTAATTAGCTGAATTTTATATGATATTAAGTTATGGTTGAAAATGTCTACATCTCGTAAGGCATTGTGAGTTTCACAGATACGTACTATTACAGAGTTTTGCGCGTATTTGGATTTACAATGTGGTATTCTAAATAAATCGTTCGATCTGGTGTTTTGCTTGGGGCAACGAAATGCAATCCTTTCTAACAGATATGATGAATCAACTAGGCAGTTCACGATTTTGTGCAAGAATAATGCATCAGAGATTTTTCTACGTTTATATAAAGTGACAGGGACAAATCGATGGTCACTAAAACGATACGATAGGTGTTTCATAAATTTGTCTTTGTCCAAAGCTTGTGATTATCGATGGAATTTTTATGTTTTGTATGTACGCTCGTCTAACTGGTCTGTTAGTGTTTGTCAGATTGAGTTTAATACCCTCAGCAGATCTCAACTTACTCCGATTTTCAGATTAAATGTTCACAGTTTAACTAGCTGACAATACCCGGCATCCGGCGTTGCTGGGGCTTATCCTTAGGTGATAGATACATACCATCGCAGACTTTTCTGTAGGCTTTTTTTAAGATATACAATTCCGTAGTACATTATTTGATGCATCTCATAAGGTTTAGCCATCGTTAGCAATGTAACCGCCAACAATATTTTTTTTACGACTTGATTACAAAACATTGACTTTTTTCTAGTTTCTATAAATATAATATGCATGTGTTATATATTTTAACGGAAATGTATGTAATCCGTCACTGTATTCAATTCCTAGGAAATGTATGTAGTTCCTAAAATCGCCCGGAAATGTGTGAAATAAATTATTTTAGACACATTTCCTAAATAGCAATCGGCATATGTATCTTAAATGTAAAACATTTAAGATATCAATGGGTATGCGGGGATAGCGGGGCAAGGGGTGGGTATTGCATCGTCTGATCAGGCGATCGCGCTAGTGCCGCGTAAACAGTCAGTATTTAAAAAGTGCCTTTGCAAGAAGAACTGTATTACAGCAAGATGTCTGTGCTATAACAAATCTATAACTATTGTGTACTTCCAAGTGCCATTCCAGCTTAATTTGCTAAAATAAATAGCCATATGGACTGCCTTGTTTACATTTAACTTAGTATAAGAATTTAAAGACTTTTACTTTAATATTGTGACATTTATAATTAATTAAATAACAGACTGATTACTTACCAAATGAAAGTTTAACTTTTTTAAGAATATAACAAATAAAACAACGTGTTTTATTACAGAAAGCATTCTTTTTATACATTTCCTAATACGATATTGGAATAATACAGGGTGTATCGGCACGTACCCGACAAACTTTAACCAGCTATTCCTTAGCATATTTGGAGTAAAAAATCTTATGTGCACTTTGCTTGTCCGGTAACGTTTTTTTTTAATAAAAAAATTATTATTCATATTTTCAGCACATGTCATCACTGTTTTATCCTTTGTCAAAGTTTGAAAACCCATCTGGCAATATTTTATTCGAATTCCATTGAATAATGTACGTGTGTACCTATATTGGCGCACTTTTACAATCTCAATGAAATGGCACAGCACCATTTGTCTCATTTTTAACTAGTATTATTTAGTGTGTGCGAAAGAGCGAAGACGCTTTTCGACATTCTTGCTTATAACAGCTGTTGAACACGAAAAGCAATGCCAATGACAGTGATGTAGTGTGGAAATTTTTATTTTTTTTTGTTTTTAATTGAAAAAAAAATGCTACCGGACAGCAAAGTGCCCATAACATTTTTTACTCCAAATGTGCTAAGGAATAGCTGGTTAAAGTTTGTCGGGTTGGTGCCGATACACCCTGTGTACAATTTTTAGGAAATGTATACATTTCCCAGAATATGTATGTATTAAATAATTTTTAAAACACTATTTTATACATTTCCTCAATAGCTTTGGAATTGAATACATTTCCTAGGAGTTGTATACAATTCCTAGATATCATACATTTCCGGTAACACATAAACAAACCTTCCGGAAGAAATTCTCTAAATGAAAAAAAAATCCTATCAAAATCCATTGCGTAGCTTAGAGGAACTAAGCGTACAAACAGACAGACGCGGATAGCGACTTTATTTTATACTATTTAGAAATTAAAAGTTACATTCAAACATAAAAGCTTTTATTGTAGGTAGGTATTACTTAAAAAAAAATGATTCCACAAAAAAATAACACATGGTGATATAGGCTTCCCTATGAAAGTTATGCAATGTCATTCATCATCATAATTAATTTATTCTATAAACCAGACTTGCAAACATCAATTTGTCTTTCGTTGCTCATCTTCTGTCATTTAATAATTTACTTTAATTTAAAAAAAAAACTTTATAATGCCTAATTTAAAAATGTGGATCAGTAAAATAGTCTGTGTTTCAGCTCTGTCTGTAAAGCCGTTGCTCTGCTGCACCCCGCTCCTGATTCTTTAGAACCCTGTAATAAATAACTAGTAGTTCTGTGAACAGTAGACTTAACTTAATGTTGATTATGCCGACTTGACAGCTCGCAACAGTCGCACCGCTCATGCGCTCCGACGGAATAAAAAGGTACTATCAAACACGGCTACCATCTCAACGGGATTGACTGGACATGGAACATACAAACAAATTTACAGACAAAATGCAAAGTGGCAGACTCAAAACAGAACTTCGCTACGCTCAATCAATTAATACATCTTGGAAGTGTGAAACACAACGGTGTGTCAAAAGATCGTAAAGTGTTAATCACATTTCAATGACAAGAGGCGAACAGCCAGGCGGCAAGCTTATTTGTATTAAAAGATGTCTAGTTTCTCACCTTAGCAGCGTCATAATTACAACATGATGGGCGCCGTGTTTATTAACCCTTCCGCTGCTATATATTATAGGAGAATTTAAAATTGCTTGGTCTTAATAAATCTGTTGCTTGCAATATATTTTCTGCAATTTCACCTCAACATTGGGTTACATTCGAGAAAGGATTTTTCGATTTTCGGGTTCAATGTTACACTAGAAAATCACTCGTCTTGAAATTAAAACTTGCTAAAAAGAAAAAAATTCTAGAAAGGCCTCTTGAAATTTGATAACTTGACATTGGCCTTTTTAAAAGCAAGTCACAGAAATATTGATTGATATTTAGAGAGAATTTGAAGTCTTTAAGGGCCCACTATTCGAATTTCATCCAATTTCCGACATACTTTCCTTAAAATTTTGAAGTTTTTAAGCTCTTAAAAAAATATATGTTATTCTTTAAGATAGTATCTATTTGTTCCAAAAGCCGAAACGGTAATTATTTGAAATTCCCTCGATAGAAATAAATCGCAAAGTATGCTCCGAAAAATATTATTAACACGTTTATTTCTGTTATTTTACAAGTTATATGTATGAAAAAAATCACAATGCTTCTTTTAATGCTACTCAATAGACCCCATAAGTAATTTTTGCTATTTTTGAAATACGCCGTGATTTATTAAACATTTTCACAACTGTCGCTTACGCCTATTGCTTTTAAATCATATTTATTATAGCGCGCTCGCTCCGACTTGCAGATTAAACTATCTTTCTTTGAGAAGTTCATTCGCCAACTCGAGGGCTTTGGGGGCAGACGTGTCGTTCATCGTTCTATGATCTACAGACGTGCGATTACGTGCAAATATTTGAATTTATAAAGATAATTTTTACGCGTGTAAAGTTTATGAGTTAATAAATATTGTTTTTTCAAAGATGGGAAATACACGAAAGATATCCCGTATTTCAAAGAAAAAATGTTATCTCATAAAATTATATCCTATCTAATAGGTGAGAAGAAAAAAATACAATTTTTGATTTATAAGCTTATATTTATTATAAACGATAATTTACTATAAAAATTAATAATTCATATTTTTATTTATGTATTGTGTAGTAAAAAGTTATTATTTTTTTTTCAGAATAGGTACTTTGGGAAATAAAACTAATTCCAATGCATTAGAAATTACGGGGTAAATTTTTATTAATTTAATTTTCTTGTTGTCTTGTCTCTTTTCTTGTTCCTATACGATCGTGATTTATTTGCGAATTAACTTTCTACGTACACAAATACACACGTCACTTTACATCTGCTCCTTAGAGTAATATTACTCTAAGATCTGCTCTAATGATTCACAATGCAACGATGTCCGAAATATAATATAATATGTAATAATAATATGGGCCACCTGTTTCAAATAACAATACTCGAACTTGGAATCCAGAAAAATAATGAACGGGCCAGCGAAAAAAGCTATCGAAAGTTCTGAAACTGTGGGGAATATAATTAAATAAAATAAAATACTTTTTTGTTTTAAAACCACGATATTTATTAATTTAAGAACCGACCGGTTTCGCTTTACTTAAGCATCATCAGGGTACAAATTAATACTAAACAAAAAGTACATAATGTGTGCATATATATAACAAAATATAGAGGGAGACAACATGATACAAATATAAGCAACACAAAGACGGTCATAAAATACATTAACATAAGTGCACAAGTAATGGAAAAACCGCTAGATAATTATGTAGACTAATGGGTTATACGAATAAATCGGGAGAAACAAAACATCAACTGGCAAGGTGGTAAGGAGGTAAGGAGAACTGGGAATTTTTTATGGGTTTATTGGAAACAGACTTAATATTGGACTACTTGATATGTCTAATTGATTATTAAGTATCTGACTTTTGGTTTTTACAGCTTTTTTAATTTCTAGTGCCTCTAAATTGTTTAGTCTGTTACCATGCCCGTTTTTATGTAAGATGTTAGCACCGGTTCTATGACAGAATGTATGATCTTTATCGATCAAATGATTTGCAAATTCGGAAAAACCGTTATTATTGAGGTTTTATTGATGTTTTGTTTTTCCCGATTTATTCGTATAACCCATTAGTCTACATAATTATCTAGCGGTTTTCCATTACTTGTACACTTATGTTAATGTATTTTATGACCGTCTTTGTGTTGCTTATATTTGTATCATGTTGTCTCCCTCTATAATATATTTGTATCATGTTGTCTCCCTCTATATTTTGTTATATATATGCACACATTATGTACTTCTTGTTTAGTATTAATTTGTACCCTGATGATGCTTAAGTAAAGCGAAACCGGTCGGTTCTTAAATTAATAAATATCGTGGTTTTAAAACAAAAAAGTATTTTATTTTATTAAATATGTCAAACCACAAAGTGATTGCTTTCTACAATAATATAATTTAGTTCAGTGATGTTATTTTTTATGTCGGAAGGAGGCCCTGAAGAAAATAATTTCTCTCAGAGCCTGTGTCATCTTTGAGAATGCTGTATAGAGGGTCTTTTTTGAGGAGGAGGGAGTGAACCTGTCCTGAATGTCAACTGTACAATTTCTTCCCAGAATTAACTTTATTGTACGTTTTTTGACTAACCGTACCTTGGTGTTCTATTTTCAATAAACTCTTTAATTATGTTTCAGATGTGAAATCTATACTCTGCTACAGAATGTTTTGCCCAAGTCTTGTAAAGATGCAAAGGCACGGACGTAACAATAAAATCATTTGAGCCCTTTACTGTTATTTAAAAGGTCACTTGAAGTGCAGTTATAATCAATGATTTTATTTTTTTTCTAGCTTCCACGAATAATTTGAAAAGGCATTATCTAAGGATTATACTCTTAAGGAGAATATAGAAAATGTAGAAAGGTGAAACGGATTTAAGATTTTCGATGAAATTATTGTGTTGTGAAATATTTATTTTGTTATTTATTACTTTATTTTTTTTTACAGTTTTACCGTACGCGGCCTTGTTGTAGAGTGGTATATCTAACTGTCATGGAAAGTTTTTTTCTGAGCTTTAAGAGAAAGGTTTCTTAAAGATACTGGAGTTATTCTAGGGCTATGTTAGATTTTTAACATCGATCACCGTAATGCTTGCCTTCCTGAATAAATCTAATTTTATTTAATCATTTACGGCCAAGATGTTTTTGACAATGGTGTGTTTTTATCTTTCTGTATTCCAATCATTTAGCTTGGCTTCTAGGGTTGTGCCCCAGTATTGCTTTTTGGAGACTGTAAACGGATCTCTCGGCATTTAATGAAACTGCAGCAGAACAAAGGCTGTTGCTATATTGACGTTCATGGTATGTTTTGCTCAGATTGACGATAAGGTTTCCAGATCCGCATTTCGCTCGAAGCATGTTTAGGGCAATAAGTTCATAGTTTAGGGTTCTTTCACCGTATTTATGGGAACATTTCAGAACCACCAATCTTTCATTTTGAGTGAATCTTGTGTTTGTGATTAAATTATATTTGACAATTTAAACAAATAATATTTAGAGAAGTTAAAAATAAAATTGAAAGTTCACTGAAAGCTTAAACTATTAAAAGTAGTAATTTCATAAAAATGTAAATAAATAGAGCCCCTTTCACATTTTAGAATGTAATTTTATGTTGCTTACATGTTTTATTACTCTTTATAATTATTGAATTGTTTAAATGAATAAATAAATAATTACAAAAAAGTCTTCTGATTTGTAAGTCCTCAGGAAGCACTAAGGATCTTTCTATCTATCTTTATAATATAATAAATTTGATGAGCATAAAAATGTAAACGTGTATATAATTTATATAAATGTACAAAAGTAGATATTACACTTGTATAAATATTATATTGCGCATATTATACAAGATGTCGGGGGTAAAGTGCACAAACTTCGGGAGGTGATTCTAATTGATAGTACAAGTAAAAAAGAAAAAAAAACTTTTTTTGGAATTCCAACGTTTTAAGATAGTTTTCGAGTAAAAAAGTTTAAAACCTTATTGATGTAAAAATATATTTATTGATTTTATAAAAGTTATAAATTACTTTTATAAAAGTGAGAATAGTATTTTAGTAAAGTAAAGTAATTTTTATACCTATACAAATAACTTTCGTAAATGTTTTTTGTAAAATTAAAAAAAAAAATTTAATTAAATCCGTAATAAAACCCATATTTTGAGAACCATCTTCATATCGACTTCGTTCTCATTTGGTCGGTGCATTATTACTCTAAGGTCGGTGCTAACTAAAAATGGTTCTGTTTTTCTAAAATTGCAATAGATGTCGGTAATTTAATTTCATAATCCCCAAAATTATTCCTAATACGAATTCAGACACCTCTGTCGGATTCTTTTAACACTAAATTTTGTAGGTGTTGCCCAAATCTAAATTCTTTACGCGGAAAGCGGGCCCTTAACACATATGTTTGGAGTTGAATCATAATGATCTTCTTTCTTGAATAAAAATGGCTAAATGAGGGACCAAAAAATTTAGTATCTCCCAGTCACAGTGTTGATAACTTTGTTGTACTTCATGTCTGATTTCCAGTTCTTAAAACCCCTACAAACCACTCAATTTGGTTGCTTTCCACGACGCGATGGTATGTCTCATACTTTATCAAAAAAACAAAAAATGCTATCGTTCTAGCAGCATCGTTAACTATTAACACGAAAATAAAAATACAAATGTTGACAAAAAAAAAGGCTCATGGAATGAAAAAAAATTGTAAATTTTATTTGTTGCATCCTTTTCAATAAATTTGATCTGCTCTAAAAGGACCACAGACGCTTCGTTCCTGGCATTTCTATCAGAGTACATCTTGCTTGTAGTATCCCACAAGCAACTTAAAATCCTTACATAATGTCAAAATTTCACGCTCGTTAGTCATACATGGCATTTTATTAATTTTTATTTGTAGAATGTACGCACAACGGCTCCCTAGGCAGACTAAGTAAAGTTGGTTTGATGGTTCAACCGCATTACAGATGGTTAGGTGGTTGAATGGTGGTTCGATGCTCTGGCGGTGCAACCATTCAACTTGATATCCACGCCCCCTTATTGCGTGCAACACATCTCTACACGGTTCAACTTTACATTCAACTCAACCAGATTGATGCAACCGCTCAACCAAATTGAATGGTCTTATACAATAGTATGGTAAAATCTCATCTTGGTCTCGAAACGTGGCTTAGTGTGGTATATTCTCAATCTCAGTCTTGAAATGCCTTCATCAGGTTAAAATATTACAATATCTAAACCCAGTGGCAGCACTTCACTTATTATTGAACCAGCTGACGTGTACTCGGTGTTGCTGGATGGGGATCATCCTTAGTATATAGACACATACCATAGTGGAATTTTCTGTAGGCCTTTTTAAGATATATAATTCAGTAGTACATTATGTTGATGTATCTCATAAGTTTTAGCCAGCGTTAGCAATGTAAGCGCGCCTGAAAATATATATTTTTTACGACTTGATTACAAAACATGGACTTTTCTCTACTTTCTATAATGTAATATGCATGTATTATATCTATTCAAATCTTCTGGAAGAAATTCTGTAAATGATAGTGAAAACCCTATCAAAATCCGTTGCGTAGTTAAGAAGAACTAAGCGCACAAACAGACAGACGCGGATAGCGATTTTATTTTATACTATTTAAATATTAATCCATTTAATAAAATGTAAACAAACTTGTTCAATTGTATTGATTTTTTTCTATTTTCCCTAAGCATTACATTTGCAACATTATAAATTATGTCTGGGAGATATGAAATAGTCAATTAAAGGGTTAACAAAGTGAAAATGACTAATTTGCTGAATTACATAAGTAATTACTTATTCATGTTTGGCAGCCACTCCTGCTTAGAATAAAAAGACTAATTATTTGACAATCGCCAAGGAACACCTGGTTAAATAAGCAAAATACTACTTGCTTAAATATGTATTTTTTATACTAATCGATTTATTTATTTATATCATTGAAAAGTACGAAGCCTCAATTGTATAATATTTATTTCAACCAAAATATCTTAAGTACACCTATTTTGGCAATCTTCGTTCTTTTTTAGTACTCAGTAGCTACTTCTGCTGGAAGATTTCGGCTTAACTAATCTTAATCTCTTTGACATTTCTTAGATCAATGCGAAACTTAGATAAGTCTAACAGTAGATAAGGATTTGCAGACGCGATAATTGGTGACAATCTAAAACGAAATAAACTTATTCGCTGCTCAGTGACTGCATCATAAATAAACACACTACATAAAATATCCATTTAAATTTCTATCGATTCATTTTCAAAGAATAATACATGATTCTCAAATAGTTTTCTTGTTTTTCTATGTATGTACATTGTGCCACTGAAAAGGAAGAGATACCGATAAATAGATAAGTAATGTGGGGTACATAAGGATTAATGATTTAAAATTATTCAGAGCCATTCTACATTTTGTAAAAATACTTTAACTGCAGACAGTAAAGAGATAATATTATTTATGAATCAAATCTTTTTAATACAACAATACATTGTTAATTTTTATTTTTTATTACTTTATATCAGCATTTCACTAATTTCTGTCAAAATTAAAATCCACTAATTGTATCTGCGAATATGTTTTATCAGTTTTCTTGAAAAGAAATAAGCCGGCTCCAAAACTGTGAATGTAAAAATTTATCGTCTGATAAGAATCTCGATAAAAATAATATCAGTTTGCCAATAACTTACTATCGGTAGTGAAATATCATTTCATAATCTTTTATACAAGATTATCTTGGGAGATTGATTTAGGAATTTTTAATTAGTTCTGATTTAAAATAAATGATAATGATTTTTCGGTTTTTGATTTGATTCCAAAGTGGTTCAATGGTTCCCTAATTTACAGCAACTTTTGACCTTGAAATGTGTAGTAAATATTGCAAGAAAGTCTAAGTAACACAGAAGTATTAAACTGCTGTATTGTACAACAGCTGATCAGAGTTTGAATGTCAATAAGCAGGCAGCCAACATAATGATGCATTTTTAAGCTAACACAGATTATCACAACATAGTATTTATTTGATTATTTATTATAATGACAGTATGTAGTACATAAAATTGAACAATTACTTACTGTAAATTTTGCTGTATTTATTTTGATAAACACGTAATAACCAAATTTAACTAGATATTTTTAATAATAGAATAAATGGGGTAGGTACCTTTTAATAGATTTTGTGTTATATTTTTATGTTTCCCATTTTAAAGTGCAATTAACCAAAGCAGTCTCTTTGACAGATCATTGAAGCGAAAACGGTATTGGAGGGAAAAACAGTCAACTTGGAACAGATATTTTATTATTATTATTTTTTTTAATTTTGAGGCTAGAGATGTTTGTGTTTTGTAAATGGTTAAGTGAGTGTTCTTTTAGAATAATAAACTGGACTGAAATAAAAGCGGAATCATTATTTTATCAATTGAATTGTGTTCTGTAAATTCACAATAATATTAATTTCTATCTGGGTGTTGTGATGTTTATTTTAGTGTCGGTATTGCAACAGTGTAAGCCTTTCTGTAGCCAGGATACCTTGCTATCTTCGGTCCCTCATATGTCGGTATTTAAACAAATTACACTTGACCCGGTCACTGCCACAATGTGTACATTTGTTTTTAAAATTCACAAATAAAACGTATGACAATAATGTCAATATAAACTGCTTTTCACTCTGACGGTTTCTACTAAATTCAATAATTTTGTAACAATACACAATATTGTTTTGTGTTAAATTTAACCTTTATCTTTTTGTAAAGTGTTAATATAAAATAAAATATACAGAACATCTGTGTTGTGTCTGAAAGTAATTGTTGGCTTTGCACCCAAATTAAGTGGTATGTATTTACAAAGATATATAAATATAATTTTTTGTAGAGTTTCCAATAAATATTACTTTCTCGCCTATATTTGTGTCAAAAAGTTTATAAACAAACAGTCGAACATTATTTAAAATATATTATTTATCGACTTCTTATGAAGACTATTAAATTGATCAATATTCAGTCACAATAATTATTTTATTATTCAGTGCCCAAAATCTCAATGGATTAAAATTAATATCATTATTTGATGCAGGTACTGACCGTCTTGTCATAAGTTTTTAGTTCCCAATCTTAAATCTTTTTATAATCTGCTAAATCCTCCACCATACCGCGAACATCTTAATGTTATACGAAGCAGTATTAACGAATACTGTCACGTCACACATTACTTCGACAAGTCAATTTATAAGTTTTATATAAAATTTATTGCTTAGTGTATTATCACATTCACACATTAACACATTACAATGTTTCACACATAAAAATAATCGAAAACGATTGAGAATAGATCACACAGCAGTATTGACAGAAGATCTCACTGCGCCACAGGCCCGGGCACAATGTACTTGCTTATTTAACTGTTTAACTCTATTTAAACGATAATTCGATTGAGAAGGCTGCCAGCTCTGATGCTGGCAAGCGCTCCGTTGTAATCACTTATGTCCACACTTCTACTTGGCTATGCCGTTTTCCTTTATTTCAAATTAACCTTCTTCATTTCTGCGCTCCTGATGGGTTCAATATATTTTTTAATGGTTGCTTAATGACATATTTCTATAAATTTAGAAATTAGACAATTTCTGCAGGGGTAGACTGCAAGGATAAAACACCACACACACACCTGTATCTTGTTATCATTTTTGATAATTTATCCGATTTATTAAAATTTTCTGTTCTTTATAAAGTGCGGGAGAGTTGGTTGATGCTATAATGGGATGTTGAGATTATTCAGCCAGTTAATGGCATCGGGAGTTACTTATTTCATACCAGATGCTCATCTGGGAAACTGGTGGAGTGGATTAACTCAACATTGAATTAGTTTTAAGTCAATTATTTAAAGTCTTTATAAATCAATGTTGTAATAAGTTGTTACATAAATTTTTCTTTATTTAGTGTTTTTATTGGTTTTTACATTTTTGGGTATGTTAAAACCAACAAGCTAGGCACATGCGTAAAAACATTGTAAGCGGGAGTCATTATACAAGATTATACATAACTACAAGATTTATTAGGATAGGTAGATCCAGTAACATTTGATCAGACTGCTAGCCCAGATCTTACGCTATATTAAAAAGTTGCTTGAAATGGCATTAGCCATGTTTGTTGACCATATTTTAATAGGTACTTCCCCACCTTCCCCTCCCCAGTACCTTTAGCCTCACAACATACCCCAATTGGGGATTCCATAGTCTCACTGGCTCAGTAAGGACTCTAGAAAAAAAAACTTGTAAACTTTTCTACTCTATACAGTCGTCTTCATGGCAAAATCGTTTTTTTTAATCTCTTTTATAATGTTAGAAATTTCAAAAGAATCTAATAGTGTCTACTAAATCTCTACTCACCCATATACAACATGCATTAATTGAGTTGTGTTTCACAATGAAACGGTCATATTCTCCATATCTAACGTTCATTCTCAATGTGAAATATATTCATGGTATATTCATGAAATATACCACTTTATCTAATCAATCATCGAAGCCACATCCCATTGCCAAATACCAATAATATCACCTTATCTTTATCGGACGTGAAACATACTTGTTTGGATCTATCTATTTTATTTTGAAACCTGTATAGTTCTGAATTATGTTTTGTATCAATACAGTAGAGACAAAGACAGGAATATTGAGCTCTCCATTGAAAATTAGCATCTTCAGTAAAACTAATTCTATTAGTTTTAGTCACAAGTGTTCCAAGCCCGAACCATGTGACCGTTACCTTTTTATTTTCTGTGTATTGTTTCGTTTAGATTTATTAGTATTATCTTCTTCTTCAGTGATTCATAATATATCTATTTAGAAAAGGCTTCCAACTTTGATAAAGTATAAAGCGCCATTGAGGTGATTTTATCACCAAATGGCAGACAGAGTTGAAAATTTTAATATTATTAATATCAACGCAGTAAGGAGTGTGTGTCAAGACACATTTAGGTGGGTGTTCCTCCTCTGCCAGTGGCGTGCACAGAGTTTTTAATCGGGCTAGGCAGTAGGAACAGTGAATTAATTTATATTAATTTACCATCTTACAACAGATGTGGCAAGTTTTCACTAATAGCTAAGCTGTGGGATTTAGCCGAGGTTGGTTAGGATTAGGTACCAATCGCATTATAATATTGCAAGCCAAATACTTCATAAATAATTTTTTTTTCTAGTGTATAGTTGCATGAAGAAAGTTTGCAGAAAACCAATATAACGTTTTTTGTGTTTGTTTCGTTAGTAAAATAATTAGCTGACGTGTACCCTTCGTTGTTCAATATTTCTCTACTTTCTATAAATATAATATGCATGTATTACATAAATATAAAACTTCCGGAAGAATATCTAAACCAAAAATTCTATCAAACTCCGTTGCGTTGTTTAGAAGAACTAAACGCACAAACAGACAGACTGGGATAGTGACATTGTTTTATACTATTTAATTAATTACAGATTGTACTAATTAATTTTGGTACCAACATATGGCACTGATTGCTACATTGTACCGAAAGTCATGGCCTTTTTCGATACTAACTCAAACGAGTCTTCCCTTGAATGCGCTTTGCGCACACATCAATATTTTTTTCTAGAACACAGTTAAAATTTGAATATGTTGTTTGCGTCATTTTGCATATTTAGTTCCTGCTTTAGACACATTATAGTAGAGGCATGAGCGGCGCTACAATTCATTGCTGTAACTTGCGCGTATTTTTGAAAGTTTGATTGATTTCTTGCAATAATTTAACAAATTTTAATATTATTTATGTCTGAGTAAGGTAGGGTAGGCCGTGCTTATATGCCTAAAAGGAATGCACGCATCTGCTCTGTGCCTACCGCTGCGGAGAATTGGTGTGATGATCAGTTTGATATAACACATGAAGCATAGTAATTATCCAATCATAATATAAATGTAGAATACCAACACTAGTTGTCTGTGAAATTCACAATTCAGCATGTGCGTAACATGATCAAAATTTTGCACAAATGACAAAGTGGTCGATGCGAAACTAAAAGAACCAAAAATAGTTCTTACAACATTTGATATTAATAAACTGCATCTTTAGCTATGTAACAGCTTAGCCAATTTTTTAAATTTTAAATTGTATAATATTATTTTCATACGATGGAAATTTGTTGCTGCTAAGTATTTGTCAGCAGGTCATGAATATTACATTAGCGTAAAATATAGTTTTTGTGGAAAGTCTAGAGTCCCTTAAGAGGCCACTAAAATAGGTAATTTCACAATGATTCAAAGGTATATCTTCATATTGTGTACAAATAATTAGCCTGTAAAATCTGGTGAACTTTTAAACTTCATTGATTTTCCAGCAAAGGCTCTGACACATAATCCAATTTGGGATGTTTTTAAGTAAGCACAAGAAAATAATACTCCCTTACCCGAAACTACGTTCATTTACCAATAGTCACAGGGATGTTATCATTTCTACATGATGGTGGTTGCCAAATTGGGCATCAGTGTTTTTACCATCATAAACGGTAAATAGATTGTGCATTTAACTATTTTCTTTAAATACTTAAATACACGCCTTCATTATTTTCTCATCCCCCTTGAAGACATTTATGTACATTCACAACATGCAGAAAATGATGCATTTATATATTTTAAGTATTTGGCTTGCTTAATATTAATTGCCCCCTGTAGTAAGATGCATATAATGTAGTGCTAATTAATACATTTCCATTGGATGTGAATCAATGCTTCAGTTTTAACTGATGATCACAATTTCATCAACACCCTGGAGTTTATTAGCTTTGTAGTTTCAATCCCAGTATTATCTATATTATCTGAAGACCTCCGTGATTGAACAGCAATCTCTGGATCCAGAGATTACGGGTTCCTAAGAAGTATAAATAAATATGCATTATATTACAATGTATTGCGCTCGATGTTGAAGTTCTGATACCTACAGTGAGATACCGTCAATTGGAATTAAAAGATTGTTTGAAATGTTTTAGCTGAATAAACCAACACTTCTCGCCCTTTAAAGTTCCTTATTTAATGAGTTCCATAGTTCTACTGGTTCTGGGTTGTTAGATTCTTATGTAGCCATTCACATAAAACAATTTTTTTATTGTATATGATAGTGGACTAAATCTTTTCGGAAGATCGACAGAACACAATGAGACATAAAAGTTTTTGACGCTAATCGTAAACATGTATTTATCGTTTAGAATGATGTTACGTAGATAAAATAACCTTTCCCTGGCCCCAATCAATGTTATAAGATAAATTTGCATATATTGGATGCTTTATTATCTTCTATTTGTGTTGATTCCTCTTACGAAGCTGAAAAAAGTAGAAAACTTTGAAATCTGAATAAATCTAATTATTACCGCTATAAAAGTTATTATCTTTGTATCATTTGTCTGTGTTAGAGATATCATGCGGTTATTTTCTTTGTTTACTTAATTTACCAATTAGTTTCATGGAACTGTACCTCTGCAAGTACAAATCGGAATAATCTGTGTTATTTAATTAACACAGAACAAATTAATCTGCCTCTAAGAAATCTGCAGTTCTTTAATCGAAAGAGCCTATTTGCGACGCTGAGTCATAACTAGGGTTGCCATTCGTCCTGATATATTGGGACCAAACCTATAATGTCTAGATTTAAACTTGCATAGTGCAGTAACACTGTTTACTAAAAATTTTCCGCGGCCGTGCTGACTACGAGTGAGAAGATGCTCGGACTCTGTTTGTGTAGCACATTATTTTGTTTTGCTGTGTAGCTTCTGTCTCAATGAGACCCAACCACTTTACGGCAACCCTAGTCATGGTCAGTGGCGGCTCTTCTTGGGAGGTCATTTGGGCAATGACCTCTCAAAAATATAGTGCAGTATTAATATAAAAAAGGATTTAACAAACTACCCTATTATTAATTTAGATTTGATTCGTGCAGATTCATACGTTTTTTCCATTCGTTCCAGTGCCATCTAGCATCCAAATGAGAAGCTATTGCATGCCCTAGCTTGGATCACTTTAAATTTTGTCCCAAACCAATCTCCTTTCTTTCTCCTTGCTATAGAGACAAAGGAGGTAAACACTATCATGTCTGACGTATGCTTAGTATCATTAAAAATTTATTTTTAAGGTGTTTTCGGGCATGACCGCGGTGAGATAGAGATATCTACGACCTAGGATTATTGAGGTATTAGAGGGAGATGTGAATGTCAGTCGAAAGTTTTTTGTGTGATAAACGATAGCTATCTTGAACTTGAATATTAGTTTATCATTGTGTAGTAATTTGCATGGAATAATTTAAAATGTCAAATTCTGTGGATATCGTATTAAAAGAAATCGCAAAAATTCATTGAATTATGACAAGTTTATGTTACAAAGGAGAAAAATAAAGAGGTTAAAAACAATATTTTAAAATGAAAAGTTAGAATTTTTGTCGGTGGTTTTGCGGGTGCAATAAAATGAATATATAGGTACTTTTGCTTTCATTGTTTACTTTTTAAATATACTTATAAACAATGGACTGAGGTTGGATTTAGTTATTTTAAAACTTTTTAGGAGGAAAAGATATTTCAAAAGAAAGAAACATTAATTAGTTATATATGTTAATAATTAGATAAATATTCTTAAATTAAACAATATTGTACTACTGGCTTCAGAATATGTGAGCACTGGCAAATTAATTAGATACATTTTTTAAATATTCAATACGCATTAGCAATACGCATTAACAATTAATTTAACTTTTTTTCGATTTACCTTCTACTTCTGCAATCCTAGAGCCGCCTCTGGTCATAGCTGAAATGGACATTTATTGCGTATCTTCGGTATTGGTTGCTTTAATGGAGATTCAGCACAGAGAAAATTAAAATTGTTTGAGTGCATTGTTATAGAAAGAAAGCATTCCTTCCATTCAGTAATCCGTCTTTATCCAGACTGGTTTGGCTTAATTAGTGTATTTATTTATCATTGATCCTTACCGCAGCTGTAAAGGTTCAACAAACTTATTAATCAACATCACAACATCCAGACCAGGCAGTATTCATACTTTGATCGGAAATCTGGGAAACTTGGAACTGAAAGTCAAATGTGTAGAGCACTACTTAAATTATTCCAAGCATTAGGTTTTTACATAATGCATTAAAAAAAAATTAAATGCATAGCTTTGATTGGGTTCCATGATAACTCAACACAGTGACAATTCAACACACTTTTAAAAAGTGATATAAAGTCATTAGAAACGATGAAAAAAAAAAATTAAACCTAACCTAACTTACTTAACCTAGTTAATAAAGTTTTTGTTTCATCACGTTCCATGACTTTATATAACTTTTTAAAGATGTGATGAATTATCACTTTGATGATTTATCCGGTCACCCTTTGATTGAACGTTGAAAGGATTTTGTTTATGATTTAGATGTTAATTAACTACCTTTGATTGTCTGTCTGTTTAGGCAATACATCAAATCAAGTAAGAAACAGCTCTTCTAAATTCGAACATTGTTAAGAAATTTTAGAATGAAAACATGTATAGGGTGCGTACATTCTTTCCTTCATTTTTCAAAAAGATTCCAAACATCCACTTTAAGAGTTAAAAACCTCTATAAAAATTAAAAGTGCAAACTGTTCAGCTCTGGCCTCCATTTATTTTATGCATGTACATTCTTGAGAATATGATGTTATATTGATATCTGTATCTCCGT
Source organism: Hesperophylax magnus (assembly GCA_026573805.1). NCBI lineage: Eukaryota > Metazoa > Arthropoda > Insecta > Trichoptera > Limnephilidae > Hesperophylax > Hesperophylax magnus. Next base: position 4,384,653 of record JAIUSX010000091.1, on the reverse strand, counting down.
GATGTAATATTTGAATGTGCACTGTAAACAAGTAGATGAGCAGATATTTATTTACAAAGTGAAATCCTTTACTGTTGAGACTGCATTGTTTGCTCATGTCATGAGTTTGTTTGCTCCTGTATATTTAAGGGTATATCCTTAGTGAATCATTATTTTTTGTTGCATCTAGAATCGAAATATGTGAGATATTTCCTATACACAGCTTTATTAATCAAATATGTATTAAGATATCATTCCTCCTATACGTTTTCTTTCATGCATGCTTATCTGTGTCAATGGAGTGTTAAAACTTAACTTGGATTAAGTAATCTACGGGGTTGGGCAATACATTATTAATTTAATTATTTAGTTTAACCTTTCGAGTGGCTTCAGGTCTCCATACTTCGGGTTAGTATTTTTTTTCTAGTATCCTTTGACATTTATTAAAAAAGATTCATCATTATATTATGTACATTTATTATTTTACTTGTATTGTTGGGTTACTACCAAAAGTGTAAATCAGACTAAAGGTAAGCTTGAACACAATGTGTAAAATGCACTGTGAATATGATATCAGTTGTAGCCGTGTGTGCTATATGACCATTTACATACAAGCCTCACACTATCCATTTTATTACAGACTCTACGGTTAATAGGTGTCACTATCCATTGTCTTACAGACCCAAACTGTTAATAGGTGTCACTATCCGTTTTCTTACAGACCCAAACTGTTAATAGGTGTCACTATCCGTTTTCTTACAAACCCAAACGGTTAATAGGTTTACGTACAGGCAACAATATATTGTTATCACAGTGAGTTTTTAATTTTTTTTTTGAGTTTTGCCCTGCACATAACTTTACTGAAAATTTGTTCATAATGTTGTTAAATTTGCTTACAGAGTTCGTATTACCGGAATTATATAGTTATTCAAGTATAACCTAATCTTATTTCGAAGTCTACTAACTTTTGGTAGTAACTCCACAATATTATTATGACATTGCATATATATGGTGTCCGGAAACTCGTAGTACAAGCCGGAAACTGGAGAATGTATACCACACGGGGAACCCAAATAAACATAAAGTTTTTTGATTTGAGCATTTTTATAAAAAAAAAAAAAAACAAAAAAATATATTTTTCGGCTATTTCAGGGTTCAAATTTTTTCGTCATTATTTGTTTTACTTTTAAATTTTTAAATAGTTTTAATTAGTTGGGTACTTTGATCTTCAGTAATAATTTATAAGAATTTGATCAAAAAAAAAATCAATTTCTGACTCGATTTACTCGAAAACGAAAGCCCAAATCAAAAAAAATTATACTACAAAATCGACTCCAAATGTGATGTAGATTCACCAGTTTCCCGCTTGTACTACGAGTTTCCGGACACCATGTATAAGCAGCGGCCCCTAGCTTGGTGAATGAAAATGCATGCTAATATAAAAATGTATTTACTAATTAAAAAATGTTTAAAATATTGCTCCTGAAATGCAGCTCTCTAAAGTCTCTTATGAAATGCCTCATGAAAAAATTTGTTCTTGTAAAATATTCATATAAGAAATTACTCTTGTAAAACATTATAACTGCTCATGTAAAACATTATAACTGCTCTTGTAAAACATTACTCATTCAAGGCGTTAACACTCTCTCCTCCCTCCAGCAATTGACAAATAGTTTGTTCTGTACATTACTGACCCCGTGTTATCACATCTATTGCAGATGTGTCCAGCGGCGAGCAGGAGGAGCTGTTCATGCGCAAGCTGCGGCAGTGCTGCGTGGCCTTTGACTTCATGGACCCCGTGGCGGACCTCAAGGGCAAGGAGATCAAGCGGGCGTCGCTTAATGAGCTGGTCGAGTACATCACCGGCGGCAGGGGGGTGCTCACGGACCCAGTCTATCCGGAGATTATCAAAATGGTAACATACATAATCATTTCACGTACATCAATGCAATACATACAATCTACGACAGTGCTGCGTGGCCTTTTGTCTTCATGATCCCCGTGGCGGATCTCAGGGGCATTTATACAGCACTCTTGATTTACCGGGTTCGGTTTAACCGAGACATTTCAAGGACTAAAAAGATATTTTTTATAGATAAAAGAAATTAGCGATTTGCAAACATTTGCATCTTTGGCCACCTACATCTTCTATATAAATGTTCGTTTGTTCAAAATCTTAAATCTCCAAAAGTTCTTCTCCGATTGCTTTGAAATTTTGACACAACGCTGCATTCGAATACGCGTATGTTTTTATACACCTATAAAATTAAAAAAAAAAAAACAGCATCATCTTTTGCACGTAAAAGCAACACACGCTATTGTTTCTCTATCTGCACAGACAGACTGAGCTACAGCAATGTGTGGTTGGGTACAGCTAGTAATAATATAAAACAACAGTGAGATATTTTGAAAAACTACTGTTCTAAGATATTAGGACTATTGCTTTGGGGTAACAATTGGGTATTCAGTAATTGGGTGATAGTATATTATAATTAAATAATATTTAGGAATGTTTAATTTTTTTGGATTGTGTTGAGAGCTCAGTAGTTTGGGGAATGTTGAATCATCTTTTGTATCCCTCGACTGACTGACTATCTATTTATAAACTCTTACAAATGAATAATATTCTGTCTTGTCATTATTGGAAAATAATTTACTGTACAAAATAATTTAAGTTTGGTGAAATTCGGTTGGTAATGGTTTTGGGTATTCTTGTGTGTGAAAGAAAGAAGGGAATCAGCCAGCAAATCAAGTTTTCCGTTCACTTTTGCTGACAAAGACATTTTGCTAGGAATGATTAGCTTAGCCAAAATACAAAATATTGCGTATTATATCGTAGAATTAGCTACAGTTGCAGCAGTTTTGCTGTCCTGAGGACATAATAGAAAAAAATGCAACTAATAATTATGAAATACAATGTTTATGATGATATTGTAAACATTCAGTACCATATTTTAAAAAATGATCGAATTGAAGAAGACCAGATGAATGAAACATAAATCAACTGTAATACTGAATACCGCACAGGAGTCCCAACTGCTCCCAACCGCCTGGAGCCAGTGATACTATGGAATCCCGAATGGGGTATCTTGTGAGGCTAAAGGTAGTGGGGAGGGGAATGGGCATTGAGAAAATGAAGGTGGGAATGTAAAGCCTTTTAAAGCACTGTTTCAATTCTGAATGGTGGTTTTCCACATGGGCGATACTGAGAGTATCTTCCACTGTGGAAAATGCTGCAAATATATTGCATATTGACTGTGATTTGGTAAAAAAGTTCGAGCAACAAAATGAAAACTTTACAGGAGACAATAAAAACGAATATTTATGGATTAGTATAACTAATTTAAAATCTTAAAGTTTATATGAAAGTGATAATTTGTTTTTTTATTATTTTGATGTAAAATATTGCAATTATATTTAAAATTATGAGAGATTTAAGAGTTGAACAATTTCATCTACGGTTTTCTTGAAATAACCTAAAAAAATTGTATGCATAAATTTAGTTATTAGAATAAAAAAACCTTAATCGGCCAAAATTACTTTACCCTGTTGTACTTTGAAACTATTCTACACAAAACCACCAACAAACAGTTTATGTATATATTATATTATTTGGAGTGAATTAATTGTAAAACTGGGTAGTAACTACTATAGGTTATAAATCTAAAAGCAGTAAACACTAAAATATGAGAATAACCAATTATGTAACAGTCTACTAAGTACAATCCAATATCCCATAATAAATAATGTAGATCTTGTATCACAATTTAAGTTGCTTCATGTTTGTGAGCCATTCTGCCAACCTGCTTCCTAATAATACACCAATCAATATCTCAACCATTTGCATCTGAGCCCACTTCATTTATTAGCATTTCTCAGTGCCTTTATTTGGCTACCACAGTACTTTGTGAAATACATTTTAGAAAAGATAAGAACAATTATTTTATTATCTATTCTCATGACCTTTTGCTAGCAATAATTCTTTATTGATTAAACTCCACCTGATGGTGGATTTTGTGTTTACATTATAATAAGTTATACTATCTGCTAATCTAAGCAGTCTCAATAATCAATAGTGGAATAATAAAATTCATGCCGTTATTTTAGTGCTTTCTTGTTTTCATCCATATTATATTATATAGGAAAAGAAGTTACCCATAAACCAATCGTATTAACCCCTTGCACTATTTATATCCAACCGGTAACATTGGCAACCTGTTAGGTTGGAAAAATGCAAAGGTTAAAATTAGTGGTTTCTTGTTTTCATCAATATGGTGAGAAACCTATAAAAAAAAACAATAATTTTAATCCATTGCACTATTTGAATTCAACTGTTTTCTTGTACTCTCAGAGGGCTTTTACATACTATGTAGAACATATTTTTTATATTTGAAAAAAAAAAATTACAATGACAATAATAATAAAAATGCACAAGAGTTAACAAAATACAGGAAACAGAAAATATAACCATACGTTATCGCTTGTCTGAATTCTCCACACAATCAGTTCCAATTTTCAATGAGTCAGCAGTTCAGCCGTACCAACCAAATGATGTGTTTTAATGAGATGGTGCTTTATTAGTTAAATGACGATTTATAAATTCAATGTTTAATAATATATAATAAAACTTACAAATTCAGAATCAGCGTTTGTTGATCTGTACAGAATATACAGGGCGTCACAAACTTCGGAAGGTGATTCTATATGATGATAGCAGTAAAAAAGATAAATAACTTTTAGAAATTCCATGAAAGAATATTTATTTTTCCATCCAAACAATTCATCTTTTTTAGCTGAAAACTACCTTTAAATTTCTATTAAAAATTATTTTTTATTATATTTATCTTTTTTACTTCTACCATGTAAAATCTCCTCCCAAAGTTTGTGCACTTTACACGAATTACATGAATTTTTGTCAAAGGCCTGAAGGGTTAATATCTCTCAAAAAAAAATTCAACCTGCCGTTTGAATCCAAACAAATTTTGATTTTAACTGTCAGTTAGGAACAAAATGTCAGTTGAACAAGGTTCAAAGGAACAAGTAAAATTATATATTGTGTCCTTGCTGGTCGAACAAGGTTCTAACTTCACAATAGGTATGTTCTAGAATCTAAAATATAATTTTAAGATTTAAAAATTTCTTTGTTTATAATGAAGAACTAAAATACTATATATTAGATCAAACCATAAATTTAGCAATTGTTATAGACGTTACGAGAAATCGAAATTGTAATTTTTGGAACACCATAACTCAGAATAAGGTAATGTTCAGTTACAACCTAAGTGATGACATAGTTAATGCCCAAGAAATACAACAAAGTAGTTATCGGTTAACCTTGAAGATGTAATCCTCAGTTACAGTTATAAATGGAATCTTGTTATCACGATGTACATAGATAAGTCTTGAAAATACCTATTAGATTATTTAATTGTAATGCCTAGTTCACATACGCAGGACAATATTGTATTGTCAGAGCTCTGGATCCATTACCCTAGTGTGAACAGAAGTGTGGAGGACAGGTCAATGAACTAAGAGTTTGTCCTAGAGATCGACGGACAGGCTATCTCCGCAGGAGGATGTCTTACCCCCATCACCGCACCCCCGGACGCATTGTCTACGAGTAAATGTCTCTCGGCTCTCAGATCTCGTTTATATTTATTTTGTTTATTATTTAGTTCGTCAGTCCAACAATTCCAATACATCTTGGTATAAGAGACCTAATATTTTTCGCGAAGTCGCTCGCAAAGCGCTTCATTGTGTATCCATTTTTGTAGCGTTCCGCAGGACCATGGTCGAATTGTTGTATTGTCCCATTGTCATGACCTGCATGGTCGAGGCTGTTCACGTAGCTGGGACAGGAAAATGTTGTATTGTCTTCTGTATTGTCCTTGTGTGAACTCGGCATTATTCCCGTATGAAAGAATCCTCACACCAACCAACCTGTCTAAAAAGTGTGTTTTACGTTGGTTAACCCAGGATTTAACCCTCTCAGTAGGTACTAAAATTTACGTAGATACACATATCCCCTATTTTTTAAACTTTATTATTTAAACAATATATTTTCCTTGTATGTTAACTTTAAAAAATGTAGCTGATAAATATTCAAGATCAATATGTAATAGGACATTTCAGTCCTCACCTCAGGACACCTCAATCCTCTGGCATATTCTTTGAGAAGATCCCAGTATTTCCACTATAAAATACAAATAAATTAAATATTTCTGGACGAAAACAAAACATTTTTTTTGAAGCTTGTTTAGAAATAAATAAGTTAATTTAGAAATAAACGTAATTTTTGAAATATTAAAATTTTTAAGTAAAAATATATAAGTTTTTTTTCTCTTAAAATGGCTCACCTAACGTTCTTTGTAACTAAAATTATTGATTATGAAATAACGAAATGTATTCTCTTTCTAACACCGTTTAGTTCATATTTCTCACCATGACCGTAAGGGAGATACAACGATTACTATGAGACCATATAAACTGTTTCCAAAAGCGAACTGATTGGCCCGAGTGGTTAAGGTATTTTTTAGAATTCAGTAAAAGCCAATTAGACTCTCCCATCATTATATCATTGTACTACAAGTATTAAAACAGCGACCGGGACGTAACAAGTCAAGTGTCAAGCCATCAACACAGCGGACATGTATTTAAAATGATTTAAGGATTGTTTCTGAGTGATGTGTGTTGTTGTTGCAGATATCGGCCAACCTATTCCGCACTCTGCCCCCGAGCGAGAACCCCGACTTTGACCCCGAGGAGGACGATCCCACGCTGGAAGCGTCCTGGCCGCACCTGCAGCTGGTCTACGAGTTCTTCCTTCGCTTCCTCGAGTCCTCGGACTTTCAGCCCACCATCGGCAAGAAGGTCATCGACCAGAAGTTTGTGCTGCAGGTTAGTTACTCCATCACAGCGGCACTTTCCGTTTCACCTCCTCGAATGCTCTCCACTGACTCTCCTTCGCCATTCCTCAGTCCTTTCACATCCTCGCTCAGTTCTCTTCCACGCCATCTACCCTCCTCTGGGTCGCTTCCACTGGGGCCTCTACGCCCGTAATACATCTGCGCTAAATGATTCCAATAGAGCACAAATCGTTTGAGAATTTCACAGGAAAGGTTTAAAACAGCTCCCCGCTTTACTAAACTGCTATACCTGTCATAAAATGTTGTATGCGAAACGCAATAACGCGTTGCGATGAAACATTTTCGTGGCAGTTTGGCGTAAAATGTCAGCAGTAATCCTTCTATGCCGCTGATGCTCTTCAAGAACCACGAAAAACGCTCGAGTCTAGGCATGCGTCGGATTGCTAAATTTGATAAAATTTGACATGCAAATTCTGGTGAATTGTAGAGCTTGAGTCTGTACTCTCAACTAGTAAAAATAATGGCAGAGTAGAGTAGTTGTCGGATAATTGAGTGGCAGATTACTGAGAGAGTACTGTAATGTTATTTTTGTTAGGAAACTGAAGAATGAAACAAAAAAACATGAAAATACGTTATTTTAACTCAACACAATGACAATTCAACAAACCTTTAAAAAGTGATATAAAGTCATTAAAAGTGATGAAACAAAAACTAGGTTAAATATTTACTCACATAATCTATTTTTGTTCACTGTTGTTCATCACTTTTCATGACTTTATATCACTTTTTAAAGGTGTGTTGTTGTTTAGTTACTTACATAACCTATTTAACCTAGTGTTTATTTCATCACTTTTCATGACATTATATCACTTTTTAAAGGTGTGTTGAATGGTCATTTTAATGAGTTATCAGGTCACCAAAAAGAATATTATCGAATTGAATCGCAAGTTTAAATTTAAACCGATATTAAAATTGATAGACATTACTATGTGCACCCAGTTATCCTTAGGCGTTTGTGGGGTAAGAGGAGACTGCGGGCGGGTATTCCAAACTAGTTTGAACATATATTTTTTTACTCCTAACTATAAGTGTGCACAAATAATACATTCAAAGTGTCCTCTTTTTCGGATTTATTTTTTAACAGTTTCTAAGTAACTGTTTATTTTGAGAAACCAAAACAGTTTTGGTCATTTTGAAAATTTACTGAAACCCCCACCTCTCTGCGGGGGACTAACACACTCATAATTTACTGAAACCCCCACCTCTGCTGGGGACTAACACACTCATAATTTTTGATGTCCTGTTAACTGGTGACATATCCAGTCCATCATAAAATTTGAGACCTGTAGGATATTAAAAAGATCCTACATTTACTTGTGTGTTGTCATGCTTATTTTCAATTATTTTTCACAACCAATTAATCACATAATTCAGAAGATACCTGTATTACTGTTCTGGATTCAGTCTGATAAATTATTGTCTCTTTGACCTTAACCTTTTTATGCAATTTAAAGTAAACTTCCAATTGGGTCCTTTATTTACCCTGTCACAATGCACCAGCCATGCATTAAACAAACACCGCTGTGTCTTGCCTGTTCTCACTGTAATTATTTGAATGTGGCGAGTGCAGGTAAGGGATGCCCGTAGATATAGCGCTGAATGCAAACATATTGCGTCCACGGATGTAGGTCAGATGGGTTGACATGTGTCGGAATAAGATATTATTTTTTAATGAAATTAATGTTGCATTAAGTATCTTTATATCACGTAGAACGTGGATATGGGTATATCAGTAACTTTACAAAGTGATGGCAAATCAAATGGACACTGTAATAGTCATTCATTTGTTGAATTCTTTGATTTAGTTATTCATTACTTGTTATTGTTCTGCCATCAGATGCAAATACATGCATCTCATATTAAATGCTGTATTTTCGGCAAGTAATTATAAAAAATGTTGTTTTCCATTGTTGGATTTAATTTGCTCTCTTTTAATGTTTATTTATCGAATTTTAATTAATTTTTCTCTAATACGTAGGTGTGTTTTCAAATCTATAAATAACATTACGGAAATTCAATGTATGTACATATACAATTCTGTGCAAACTCTGTGATGCATTTAGTTGAGTCTTTAATCTGTTATTTTTCATAAACTGTACCAATCTTGTAAAATTTTTGGACAAGATACTTTTTATAAGTTATTTATTTATACTGCTCAATTCAATTTAAACGAAGGATTTTAATTCCACTTTGCATAATTACAAATACACAAGTTGTTTCATGTTGCATGGTGTAACTAATTTTGTAAGGAAAAAGAAGAGTATCCAATCACTAGACACTGGATATATGCACAGTTGAAATGGCGAAATATGCATGCAAATATGAACTATCATTGCCAAAATATGCACTAACAATGTCTAAAATATGCACTAACAATGTCTAAAATATGCACTTGTAACTATTTCAAAATATACGCCTAAATTAAACGATAAAAACAGGAATATGTCTTTTGGAACACAGTTCTTGGAAAAAATTTCACGGGGAGGGTTAATTGGTAAAATCCGGTCTATTTCCTTGGGATATAAAGAAATATCTAATTTAAACAGCTTATATTTTGAAGAATAAAAGCGACTGAATGATCTGCATGAAAGATCAAAAAGGCTCAAATATCCACAAATGACCAAAAAGGTTGAAATATGCATGAATGACCAAAAAGGCTCAAATATGCATGAAAGATCAAAATGGCTCAAATATGCATGAATGACCAAAAAGGCTCAAATATGCACTAATGACCGAAAAGGCTGAAATATGCATTTGACCAAAAAGGCTCAAATATGCGCTCATGACCAAAACGGCTCAAATCTTCACTCTTCATGCCAAACCAAAACACACATTTTTGAGATACGTATTGCAAATTTGAAAGCTAAAATATATTACATAGACTTACTGATTTAAAAGTTTATGTAACGAGACTTTCAAAGTTTTATCTACCTGCATAAAAATAGAAAACAGATTATTTCTCTTATGTTCAAATTTACATATCTCAAAAGTTGTGCAGTGGGTTGGTGACTTTACCTAAGCGGCGACGAAATATGCATTATGTACTTGCAAATATGCAAGTGCATATAAACCAGATTATACCAATTATCATTCCGAATGGTAGCCTCCAAAGTGTTGATTGCCCTGATGATTGGATACATGCTCATACATTATGAATACTTCACTCTGGGGAAATTGCAAGAGCATAATCAACTTGTTTTGTTGTTTAGTTGTTGGACCTGTTTGACTCGGAGGACCCCCGCGAGCGCGACTTCCTGAAGACTGTGCTGCACCGCATCTACGGCAAGTTCCTGGGCCTCCGCGCATTCATCCGCAAGCAGATCAACAACATCTTCCTGCGCTTCGTCTACGAGACGGAGCACTTCAACGGCGTTGGGGAGCTGCTCGAGATACTCGGCAGGTTAGTTAGAGTAACAGAGACCTTCAAATAGCCAACATTGACACCATAAAAGTTTTTTAACAGTCAAAAGGGCAAAATCAAACATATTAAATCAATTGTAACTATAATAATATGTAGATATATTCGGGCAGTTCCAATAAGGTCAGTGGCTGAGTTGGCATCGCGTCTGGGTCCAGACCCACCCAGGCGTAATGTGTTCAATTACTCCGCTGACTCCGTCCTCCATCACGAAACAAGCATCATTATTTATATCCTGGGAATGTTTATTTCTTTTTAAAAAATAATAAATTAATGTGTTACATATATAAATAATGTAACTATATGGGCTCCTTTAGTAAAATCAATTGATAAACACTATTTAATCTCTTGTGAATGGTTACCTCTAGACACAAGGGCAGCTTAGTTTGTCTTATTGATTCTGCTTATTTGTCGACATACCGTGTTAGACCCTCGTAATTGGTTACTAATCAATGAGACTAATATATGTGTTGAAATTGTAATCCACAAAACCTCAATAATTAAACTAATTGTTAAACTGAAATACCAGCCCTGATAGGATTAACGCGTGCAGCACTTCACCACAATCTGATGTAATAACGTCAGCTAAAGAAGGAGGAAGCAAAACACGCATAGTAACCAAAAAATGTGTTGTGTTGTCTGGTTCCAGCATAATAAACGGGTTTGCTTTGCCGCTGAAGACGGAGCACAAGCAGTTCTTGGTGAAGGTGCTCCTGCCACTGCACAAGGTCAAGTGCCTGGCGCTGTACCATGCGCAGCTGGCCTACTGCGTGGTGCAGTTCCTGGAGAAGGACGCCACGCTCACGGAGCCCGTGGTGCGTGGCCTGCTCAAGTTCTGGCCCAAGACGTGCTCCCAGAAGGAGGTACTGTACCAAACCAACATTCACACCTGTTTTCTCACTCAATTTCTCACCCCAGTTATCCTCCAATTCGAGGGTTTTTTAGGTCTAATGGAGAGTTTCTAATTTCATCTTAATTTGTGCTTGTAACATATTTATAAAAACTGTACCAAATCAATTTGTATACAGTGAAACTCACTTAAAAGAAGTTTAATTTCTAATACACTTTAATTTGAGAAAATGGATTTTGCCTTAAACCGCTCTATATCTTTGAAAATAATACATATATTTGAATGATTTTTTTTTTTAACAGTCATAGTACATAGAAGTAAGTAGTAACAAACAAAGGGGTGGGATTTTCCTATTAGGGACGGATTCATATTTTTATGGCACTACCTGCCTAATGGTATGTATACATTTGCGAACCGAGCCATGAATTATGAGAGAGGAATGAAGCAACAGCAAACAGCGTTTCGCGGATTCGTTCCTTTCCCATAAGTTGAGGTTCAGTTCGTCAGTTCGGCTCGCATATGTATACGTAGCATAAGATTGTCAGCTATGTGAACCATTGCTATCCATCGGGAACAATGTAAAATTGTCATAAAATCCGTGAAATTTGAGCTTCACAAATTTGTTCCCTTTTTATGTCTTCTTTTGTATTACAACTCATCGTCAATTTTTTGTTTTAAAAACCAATAAATATGTTTATGAAGGTACCTAGTTACGAGTACCTACATCCCTGCACGGGGTAAATTTATGATAGTGATGCACAACATTTTCAGCAGAGTGACCACTTTGCCTATATTTCGAACAGGCTGCGACACACAAGCTGATATTTTTTGTTTTCATTGACTCAAGAATTATGGTTTTTTTGTGTGATGCTAACCAGTTCTTCAAATTTGGTTCCATTTAGGAAATGCAGCGTAAATTAACCAAAACTCTATAAAAAAATGTTCTCAGCCAAGGTTTTCAAGAATTACCCCAAACATTTAGATTTTTTTTTATTTTAAAAATGTACTGTACTACTGTTAATATATTGATAGTATAGCCAGGTAGGTAGTTACATATGACTTTTAAAGAACCTATTTTGGATAAAACAATTAATAACTATAAGGAGCAAATTTAGTCGGTCCCCGTCAAAGATATTAGAAGAACGGGATGTGCTATGAGCAGTTCATACTGTGTGGAATTGTTTTGCCCAGTGTCGCCGGTTTTGTTCACCAATACTACTGCACACCTTCGCTTACGCTAAGGTATCCGCCCCTTTTCGAACTCACACAAAAAACGTATCATTTCAGTTGGCACTAATACATAGAACAGATTTCTGTGCGTACACGTCCCGATAGCATTGGCGATTAGCAATACATACAAATGAAGTCTAATAGGGATGGCAATAATACAAAATCGCAATGTCGATATTTAAATGAAAAAATTTTTCAAGTTAAAAATTTTATTTGATGAAAAGTTGTTCTCACAACAGATAAATCGGAATAAGTGCGATACATAACAATCCTCATCATTTTTTTGCATCTAATCTATAATTAAATTTTGTCTGTACAGTTTTTTGGTTTTGTTCAACAATTTAATCTCAATTATACTCACAATGTGTTTTTGTTGTTGTGAAAATCCACAAAATGAGATTCTCAGTGTTTACCTAATGTTAGTTTATTTTGTATTTGAGTACTTCACAAGAGTCCCATCTGCTCCCAACCATCTGTAGCTAGTGAGCCTAGGGCTTCCGCAATTGGGGTATGTTGTGAAACTTCAGGTGATGGGGTGGGGAAGAAGCTGAGTAAAAGGAAGGTGGGGAAGTACCCGGTTATTCAGATCTAGTCGCCAAACACGGCTTAACCATTCAAAACATTGTTTCTATTCTCAATGGTGGTCTTTAACCAGGATTATACTGAATATATTTACATTTCTGTTTCACAGTTAATAATTTTACAATAATATTGACAAGTATTTAGGGCAACGCTATGTGCTCTACCCGTGTTAGGGCCTTTATTACGCGATTTCATATTTTGTTTCAAGAACTATTTATTACCCGTGTTTTACAGGTAGTTTTTTTTTAAATAAGATGTAAACAGTTGTTTTGCTCCTCTTTTGAATGTCAAGTGTGTTCAACAATTTCAACAAAACAACAAAAATATATTCACATATATATGTACGAGAGGTATTTCATTTAAATAACAAATATTTTTTAAATATATACTATTGACCGGTAAAGTGGAGATATTTGTTTAGTGCTTGTCGCTTCGACAATTTTGGTGTTACGTTTTTAACTAAGTAATGTAAACGGATATCAAGGTATTTTTCCAAAACGGCTTTAGCGAGTTGAACTAAATGATTGTCCATTGGTGATTGGTCATATTGATGAAAATAAATATTTTCAAATACTTTCATTCCAACAAAATGTCTTAAGGCTTTGTTTACTAGTTCCTGTTTAATATTATATTTTGATTTAATTTTCAGTTTATTTTCATCTACAATGGCGTTCTTTATTATCACTTCCATTGTTTTGCAAATGTTTATAACATCAATGGAAGGGAAAAAAAGGCCACCTTTATATTTTAACTTTATAAATCCATGATGACTTGTAATTTCGTTTGCAATCAATGCACCGACACAAGCATCACATTTTAATTTTCCACATAGAAAACGAACAACAAAGCCAGCTATATAAGCTATCACCTGAGAACTAAATTGTGAAGTATCTCGTACCAGAAAATCAACTTCATCATCAAACAATGCCTGTTCGTAGAGTAATTGTACTTCGTCATCAAAGTTCTCTAAGAGATTTGTTCTATCAGTGGAGATATTATTTTTTTCAACAGCAGACGAGCAACACAATAAAGATATCTCTTCCAATGATTTACAATTTCCTGTTTGGAAATCTCTCAGTTCTGACTTCACAAGAAGTTTTTTGTAAATTGCTTGGAATTGCCGAGGCGTCGGGTTTGTATTACACCCCCCGTGGGCACGTATATGGCCAAACATCAGTTCAATATGATCTTGGCTCAATTTGTATGTTGGAAGATACTGCAAATTTTTCTCCTTTTCGATGAGTCTTAGATATAGCTCTTTCAGACTTTTGATGCATATTAAGAAACCTAAAAACCCTCTCTTTCTACTAGAATTTATCACCTTAGATCCGACAAAAAGAGTTAGAGATTTAATATATATTTCTGCATTCACCAAAAATTCAAAAACATAATGCTTATTAAACATATTTAGTGGCTTTTTGAAATGAAGTTGACTCATGTTGCGCGAATTAAGAACGTCGAATAGATTGTTGATAGTTCTTAAAAATTCAACGGTACCTTCAAAGTCTTGAAAGTCACAATTGTTTAGACCCGTACAAAATGTTAGAGCATCTGCGACACTGTTGCTGAACAATTGAGAAGCCAACTTAACTTTCATTTCTTGATTTTTAAAAAAAATGTGACCATGTCTAACTTTGTTAGCCAAATGAAGGTGTTCTTTTTCTTGTAGCTTATTTAAATTTTGTAAATGAGACCACTTAATAGACCTGTTGTGACAATCTTTAAATACTCCAATTGCTTCAAACGCATTTCGAACTAATTTTAGCATGTGACATGCATCAAAAAAAACATAAACAGGCTTTTTTGAAACAGGGTGATCAAAGCTAGTTGTCATTTCACCAGTATCTAATAAACACCCTAGCTGTTTTGCCATTGTAGTATTGGGTGGGCATCCATCAAAAGTCAATGATACTATTTGGACTCCTGTTGTACGGACCAGTTCTAAGCACTGCTTAACTAAATTAGCCCGCTGCTCACCTGACACACCGTTAACTAAAAAATACCCAACTGGAAGGTAAGTTTTTAGATTCTCTGCCACCATACTTTAGGGACAGCTTCAGCTGTCCCTAAAGTATGGTGGCGCTACGTCGATGATGTCTTCGCCATTTGGCCTCATGGAACGGAGAAACTTAACGAATTCCTGGACCATCTTAATTCTCTCCACAGCAAAATTAAGTTCACAATGGAGCTGGAAAACCAAGATAAAATCCTGCCTTTTCTAGATGTGGAGGTGATGCGAAAACACGATGGTAGCCTAGGACATACCGTATATAGGAAACCAACTCATACGAATCGATACTTACACGCTGATTCGCATCACCACCCAGCGCAGAAGAGAGGACTTATCCATACGTTGGTGACCCGAGCGACCAGAATATGTGAAGAAACAAAACTTGGAGCAGAACTTATAAAACTGACCGATGCACTGGAGCGCAACGGTTACCCGGCAAGTCAGACTAGGCAAATTTTAAGAGCCAAATCTACAACAAACGAAGACAGAGTTGAACAAGACTCAAAAGGCTGTGCTTTCCTGCCTTTCGTTCACAATGTGACAGACAGAATTGCCAGGCTGTTGAGAAAAGAAAACATCAAAACTGTCTTCGGAACCACCACCAAAATCCAAGACCTACTGAGGTCTGCAAAGACTAAGTTTCCTCTGGAAGCAGATGGAGTGTACAAACTCAGCTGCTCTGGTTGTGACAAGGTTTATATAGGCCAGACAGAGCGGACGATTTCCAAAAGGATAGCAGAACATTTTCGTGCTTGTAAACTTGGCCACCCTGATAAATCGGCAATCGCCGAACACTTAATTGAAACCGGCCATTACTTTGGATTTGCTCCCGAGGTCCTGGGAAGACCCAAAACTTATAGATCACGCCTGATTATGGAGGCAATTGAAATCTACAAAAATCCATTTAATATCAATAGAGACGACGGAGCTAAGCTCAACAGCTCTTGGTATCCGGTAATTGACGGCTACACCAAAGCTAAACGCAAATAACATGTCTAAGTATACTCCAATACCATATAATAACACAATATAAAACCATTGCATTTATACCTTGATACTGGGTACATCTACTCTAATCGCTGTCAATCGGTTTTCTAATTCTAGAATTCGCCACAAGATGGCGCCACTTCCGTTGGCATTTCGCACTTGGACGGGACCCAGGCTAACATAAATACTGAGCTTTCAGAATTCGCCACAAGATGTCGCCACTTGCGTTGGCATTTCGCACTTGGATGGGCCCAGGCCACAAATAAATAAGCACAAACTCGACAACCAAAATTCACACATCTTCGGATCTACCGGATCTGCCCTGATGATGGACACTGCAACGCTGTCCGAAACGTCGGCTAAAGAAGGAGTTAGCGCAACACGGCATAACACCCCAAAAACAAACAACAAAAACCCAACTGGAAGTTTCCAGGCACCATTGATTGCAGTTACTAAAAAAACTAAGGCGTCTTTGGCCTCAGGTAGATAATCTCCGTCTGTTTTTCCGATATCTACATATCCATGCATCTGTGTACCATCCCACTCTGAATGTTGCCTAATAGCCATCTCATCCATTACCAAATTGCATACAATATTATAGTCGGTAGAGTTAACTTTTGCCTTTAGTGCGTTGAGAGACTCTCTTGTAAAGCCTGGACGTGCATCTACAGACATGTACCACCGTTTTATAGTACGTGTATGAGGCAAACATGTCTCGAACTTTTTTCTGACATATTCATATGCCTTTGGCGAATAAAAGTGAAGTGTTAACGCAAACGTTTTGAGTCCGGCAGTAAATTTTGTTTTAATCGTACGTCCTGATGTTAGTCTTGTGTTACACCGAGTCATTAGGTCTCTGACTCCAACGTCGGAGCTTTCTATCAACGATTGTTGATCTGCATTAATCAATTTTCTTTCTTTTAATGCATTCATGACATCTGTCATTTACATCAGTTTATTTTTATATCGCCTCTTGGTTGCTTGAAGACGTTTTATATGCAATTTTTGAGATCCAATTATACTTTTATATTTTTCAATCAATAACAGCAACTTTTTTTCTCGAGATGAATCAATTATTGATGCTTGTTCTGCAGTTGTAATGTGCGTAGATGGTGTTTGCGCTGCAGCTGTAGTGAGCGAAGTAGATGTTGTGGGTTCACTTGAAAGCTGTAACTAATCAAAATTAATGGTTAAAAAGGCAGAACTTGAACAAACATGGGGGAAAATATGTATTCTTCTTGAATATGCTTTGTAAAAACTAAATAGAAAACATACCGAATCACATGTAATAGGCAGTTTGAATGAATCTTCAATTGTTGATGTTTGTCCTGCAGCTATAATGAGCGAAGTTGGTATTTGCGATGCAGCGGTAGTGAGCGAAGTAGATGATGTGGGTTCACTTAAGAGCTGTAACTAACCAAAATTACTGGTTAAAAGGGCAGAAAGTTGTGCAAACGGAGAAAAAATATTTATTCTTCTTAAATATGCTTTGTAAAAACTAAATAGAAAACACACCGAATCATAAATAAGTGTCAGTTTAAATGTAGGAACAGCCCACGCAAAAAGGGTCCGAATTTTTGTTGCTGGTTTAAAATCATTTTGGCCAAAGTGAGACGAGCAAATGATGCTACGGGGAGTCGGAAACCAGTTTTCCTTTCTCCCCGTTGCGTCAATCCATTTTTCTTTGATTTTTCCGTTCTTCGGAAATCTGAAACAATTAAAATACTATATGTTACAACATCTAAAAACGGATATAAATTATACTTTACCTAAGATAAATAAATTATCACGCTTTTTTGTTATGCTTCTCCTTTTCCGCGAACCCCCCCCCCCCTCTCATCCCTCTGTCACCCCTGCCAACCCTCTTCTTCGTTTACCCCCCAACTCAAATAACCCTCCCCTATCGGATCCCTCGTCCCGGATTATATTTCCCTTCTCCTTCCTTTCCTGCCGTTAAACTATATGAAATACAAACATTTTTCAAACTGATAATACGCCAAAAAATATATACATATTTCATAACGCCAGAGCTCACCATTATATTTATAGAAAACTTCACGGGCATGCCCATAACTATACAACAAAATTTCATCCCAATCGGATGAATGGTATAGGAAATAATTTCATAATGCTACAGCTCACCATTATACTCGTATATAGAAACCTCCGCGGGCTCGGGTACAAAAAATCACCAAAGTTTCATTGAAAATCGGATAAATGATACAGGAACGCATGCGAAACAAACAAAGAAACATTAATTTTAATAAATAAAGATTTTAAAAGAAAATTATTGCATTTGTTTCTACCACCAATCAGCATCTACCATAATAATTATCTACAAAAAAATTCAAAAGAAATAATAAGTTTCTATGTATTTTTATATGGCCCTGCTAATGTTACGAAAAATCGATAGTCGGTATTTAAAAAAAATTGGCGTCCCCATCACTAGCCTCTAGTGGCGGCGATGTTCGCTTCGCTCGGGGCCTTACGTCAATAAAAACTTTGAATAATAATCAAAAATTGATAAAGTACTATAATTTTGTACTTACCGGTGAAATGAAACTCCATTCATCTTAAAGTTAACATTACTTGTCGTGTTTTTGCATAGTTCCACTGAACAAGACGGCATTTTGAATAAAACGGGCACAAACTGTACACGGTTACGACATCAAATCAACTAAATGAACGAATTCTTCCCGTATTCAAAGTACCCTAATTAGGTAGTACTCCGCCTACGGTCCGGCGGCCAACATAGCATATCTCGTTCTTCTAATATCTTTGGTCCCCGTGCTCGTGCTCGTTATCACCAAGTTTGACTGTACATAAATAAACGGAAGTTAGTCAGTTTTGGGTCATTTAGTGATGTTATGTGTAAAAAATGTACATATTTTATTATATTACAAAAAAAATGTTTTTCACTTTCGCATAAATCATTACAAAAAAATGACTTGTGTTTATTACCCATTCTACAGTGTTAGATAGTTTCCTTTTGATTAAATATTCTTCCATACAAGAGACGAGAAGATAAGGAAATGGGAGACTTGTATCACATTATTATATGGCACTAGTGGATCCCGCAATGCTTCGCTATTGCTAATGTCTTTATCGGCATCTCCGACTTCTTCCACCATTCGCTACCACAATGTTACTGCTAAAAATTTACATTACATCGACTTATTATTGCGCTAAGTATTCCTTGGGCTTCCCCGACTTCTACCATTCAAACCACTCTCTAAACACTCTTGACACTAATAAGAACAAACATTAAAATTTTCAGCGATACCGGTCTACCGCTTTTCAAGTTTTACAAGTGCAAACATGAGCGGGTAGAATTTTTATATATTATGATTTTGGTGAAACTACTTATAGTAGATTATATACTATTTTTTTGTAAATTAATGTATAAACACGTTATCTGTTAAGGTGGTTACAATTTACAAAAACATGCTTTTGAAAAAATATATTCTCCATAAAACGGTTATGGACCACCATATTATGGAGAAGATTACAAAATATAAAGTTATTATGAAAATAGAATCAGCTGGCGGACGGGGAAAATTAAGCATCTACACACTAAAAGTTAGGAAGGATTTTTTTCAAATCCTTTGGAAAACTTCTTAAGAGGAACTGTTGCCCGACCTTTTTCATACAGAACTCAAATTTGGATTTGACGCCAAAATACTAGACCAAGCTAAATAATTATTCTTTTATTCAAAAGGTATTGCAAATATTTAGTATGGATATGTGTACTTTATTTATATGTGTACTTTATTTATATGTGTACTTTATTTATATGTGTTTTAAATTATGAAATATAGACCTTAAAATAATTCTATTTTCATGAAAATATAGGCGACTTTGTATATGAATTGTTAGAGAATTTTTTCTCACCTCCATGATTATAGAGGCGACTTTGTCGGTTTTTAGAGAATGTTTTCTCACCTCCATGATTATAGAGGCGACTTTGTCGGTTTTTAGAGAATGTTTTCTCACCTCCATGATTATAGAGGCGACTTTGTCGGTTTTTAGAGAATGTTTTCTCACCTCCATGATTATAGAGGCGACTTTGTCGGTTTTTAGAGAATGTTTTCTCACCTCCATGATTATAGAGGCGACTTTGTCGGTTTTTAGAGAATGTTTTCTCACCTCCATGATTATAGAGGCGACTTTGTCGGTTTTTAGAGAATTTTTTGTCTCCTCCATGATTATAGAGGAGACTTTGTCGGTTTTTAGAGATTTTTTTCTCACCTCCATGATTATTACTTTGTCAGTTTTTAGGGAATTTTTTCACGAGTTAATGGTGATTATTAAAAAAAATATTCGTGTCTAATCATAGACATATGAATATTAGTAGACCTGCCCTAAGTGATTAAAAGCGTATTATCCCCACTCCCCATACCGGTTCCATTGGAACCGGCTGTGCTCGCGTATGACCTCAAGTGAAATTTGAAAACGTGACGTCATCATTCTTGTGCGAACTATGGTCGAGGCATCATCGGTTCATTTTACGAAATAACACGGCAAAATGTTGACTTGTACTATGAAAACTTGTAAAAATAGATGTGAAAAAGAGAATAAACCCAATTGTCGTATTACATTCCATATATAGGCATTATTTTACTTTATTTTAAGCATATTCACATCGTATAATATAGATCAGTTTTAGAAACATATTATACTATCACATCGAGAAACGTCTGGACGCGAAACACAAAGCTGGTTGGTTGCTGGGAAGTAAATTATGAACATTTATAAAAGTGTCTTAACTAAATACTTAAACGAAATATTCGACTCTGAAAATGGAACCAAATTTTTTTGCCGAATTTGGACTTCGCAAATTTGTTCATAACGTGGCGAGTAATTTGCGCTCCCATGTAAAAATGTCTATTCATTCAAAAGCAGGTTTTACTTTTAAGAAGTAAATGGTGATATTATAATGCGAGATGCCTATTTACTGTCAGATTGATTTATTGACGAATCACAGTCAGCCTTACTCCCTTCGTTCTTCAACAGTTGATTTTACCCCTCGCCATTATCTTCTCGTCTATTAATTCCTATGTCTGTGTGTCTAATCTACTATTTAAATATATTGAAATAAAAAAAATATTTTTTGCAAAGAAATTTTAAATGCAATGAATACAAAACAAATTTGTGTTCTAACATAACGAAATTTAATTTAAATTTAAGTCCGTCAAAATGCTTTTATTATTTCATACTGATGTGATAGGTTAAAATAATTTTTGAATATAATTACTATTAACTTACAAATAATTGCCAAATTTGCATATGAAATTGTGAAAATCGATTTCTTTAATGGCCTATATTTTATAATTTAAAATGCAAATAAATAAATAAAGTAGCACATATCCATACTAGATATTTGCTACACCTTCTGATTAAAAAAACAATCGTTTAGTCATTTTGGCTTCAAATCCAAATTTAAGTTTTGTATGAAAAAGTAGCACAACCTTTCATCTGAAGTTTCACTGGATTATTAAAAATATTCATAATCCATATAAAACAAGACAGGAAAGGATCAGAATAGACTTTATTTAATGTGTATACTGCACAAGAGTCCCAACTGTCCGGAGTCAATGGGACTATAGCGTCCCCAATTGTTGGAGAGGAATGTTCAGATCTGGTCCCCAAACATGGGTAGCCGTTTCAAGCAATGTTTCGATTCTGAATGATGAGTCTTTCACAAGGGCGATACTTGAGTATCTATCACTTGGTATCTATCTTGGTATTATTGTTGTTTGTCAGTTTAGTATCACACATGTCTTTCCTCGTTAACAGTTTTGTCGGATTTCATTTAAAAATATCAGCAAATAACTAAAATATTATTTGCTTAATTTGAAAGGCTTCTGACAAATTGTACATAGGTATATAACTTTGGAGCGGCATTATAACGTTGTCAAGGTACCATCAATGTTTGTAACACGACCATTGGCGTTACAAATATGTACATACATAATATACTGTACGTACATAGTACGAGATTTAATACCTTACTTATCTTTTTGTTTTTATTTACAATATTTTATTAATTGCTTCATGATTTTATATAGTACCTTGAGGTGATTTTTCACGAAAACGGTGCTATATATAGAGCCTTGTCTCTTTATGATGAGGAAAAGCTATGTTTATTTTCCTTTATAACACTGTATAAACATAAAAATTGTAATTTTTTTGTAAAAAATTCAAATATTTAATTTAAATTTTAAAAATATCTATATTGTGATGAAAACAAAGTTGCGAGCTGTGCAACTTGCAATTTTTGCCATGCTGGGCTATTAGTTTGAGAGTTTTTGATGCTGCAGACAAACCAATGATTATTAACCATGATTAATTGTAATGTTTTTGTTTGCAGGTTATGTTCCTGGGAGAAATAGAAGAAATCCTAGATGTTATAGAGCCGTCACAATTTGTTAAAATTCAAGAGCCCCTGTTCCGGCAAATCTCCCGGTGTGTCTCCAGCCCTCACTTTCAGGTATGCAATAATAGTAGGTCTATGCCATTCAATAGAGAAGTATAGATATCGCAGCAAGAATGCTGATAGGAGTGTTCTTCCAGTGAATTCCAACGGGTTGTTCCGAGTGGAGCCGTAGTGGGACTATGGTATCCCCAATTGGGGAACGGGAAGCTGTTGATTGATTTCAAATCTGGGTATTACGAGAGAAGGAAAGGCTGATAGACATATTGAAAGAAGGGTAAATGCCCCAAAGTCCATTATTGGGGGACTGAAGCCAAGTTAGCAGTCTACAATGGAGTATGATGTATGGCACTGAGGCACGGAACTGGCAGGGAAAGGATGAAAGTAGACTGAATGCTGTAGAAATGAGACCCCTGAGGCGTAAATGTGCTAAAACCATGTGGAGATTCGCAAAGAATGAAAGGCTTTTGGGGATCAGGTAGCGGAGACACAATGAAAGAGGTTGTTGAAGGTCACAGTGTTTTTATTGAGTCAAGATGCAGCATGGGAGATGACTTCGGGACCATTCGCGATGACACCGGTTGCAGGAGGTGAAGTGGTCTAGGCGGTAGTTGGCGAAGGCGCGTTGAGACCGGACTCGTAAATGTGTCAGGAACTGGTGAACACCATGGGTCTTCCGGGTGCTTCAGTGCTGAACAAGGTAGCCGAAGATACGAAGTATCTGGTCGGCGGTTGAGCGGGATATGCAGGCCAGCGAGGATGTCGCGGGCCGAGGCGCAGACCGGCGCGGATGCCGCGGGGTCTAGGCGCGTGGATGTAGCGCTGGCCAGGGATGCTGAAGCCAGGGCGCTGTGATGATCCCGTAGGAGTCCATGTTTGAACCGCGCAGAGCCGGTTGTATTGTACGGAGATCCGAGGTGCAGCGAGGGACGGGTCACTCGCAAGACTGCAAATTGTTGGCTGACTAATGACTGACTGACTCGCTGCGTCGGGCCTATTTATATAGCCAAGCCGACGGTGGCAGAAGCTTCGCGAGACCGTTGGTAAACTGCCGGCTACTCGCTGGATCTGGACGTTTCGGTGGCGCTGAAATTATGCCTAGGCAGTTGCCTAGAACCTTCTGGCGGATGCGCGTAATGTACCTAGTCAAACTCGCAATTGTATTGACGTAGGTAGTTCGTTCAGCGGAAAGTAGGTGCTCGTAGACAGTAGGTAGCTGGCACATATTTACTTTACCCAATTAATTGTGTGTTGCAAAATGTCTCGTACGTTCGCGGCCCATGCATTTTATACTGGCCGTCTTTATGGAACATTCTAGGAGCGCCGATCGCTACAGGCTGATGTAAGCGTGATGAGTAAGATTAGGAAAGGGATGCTTATATGGTTTGGGCATGTAGAGAAAGAAGGAGTGTAAGGAGAGTATATTACTCAAAAGTTAACTGTACAAGAAGTCAGGGACGCCCGAGGAAGACATGGCAAGATCAAGTGAACCAGATACTTCAGTCAGGCCATGTCAAGAGTCAGAACAACAGAAGAGTATGTGTGAGATTGTATGAATGTGAATGAAGAGTTTGACGGTCTGTCCTCTCAGCCTACCCCTGGGAATCGGTGTGATGGTTAGTGAGTTAAGTATGTGGAACATTTGTAACAATAATTTGGCCACCATTTCAGGTTGCCGAGCGGGCGCTGTACATCTGGAACAACGAGTATGTGATGTCCCTGATGGAGGAGAACAACCAGATGATCATGCCCATCATGTTCCCGGCGCTGTACCGCATCAGCAAAGAGCACTGGAACCAGACCATTGTGGCGCTGGTCTACAATGTGCTCAAGACCTTCATGGAGATGAACTCCAAGCTGTTTGACGAGCTCACGGCCAGCTACAAGGCTGAGCGCCAAAAGTAACAACACTTTTCTTTTCTACTGAATTGTGTATAACCTAACCATCTCGGGCTGTAAAGTATCGGTATGATTGAATCGCTGAAGAATCTTACCATCCCTCAACTCTCCAAACCGTATTATTGCTCTGATGAAAATGTGGATTTTTCAACCCTCCCTGTAAAATCTGGTTTCAGGATGAACCCGGTAAAAGTGCTGCTTAGGATCAAATGATATGTGCTATTGGTTCTTGAATGTTCTTAATGGCCTAAAATTTGTAATGTGTGGATCTCTATCAATGGAAGTTAGTCTGACAAGCAGAAGCAATACCACAATGTTGAATGTATCCAATCCTCCATAATGTAACTCTTCCCTATTATTGGTGAAATATTTTAAGGAATTATCATGATTTATGTCTGGGGTATTATGCCATGTTGCGCGCTACCTCATTTTTTAGCAAACGTTTCGGACAACATTACAGTGTCCATCATCGGGGCAGATGTGTAATCAATTAAGCATCTGCCCTGATGATGGACACAGTCAGAAACGTTGACTAAAGTTGTAGGTAGCCCAACATGGCATAATACCTCAAAATTAAATCACAATAAATACTTTTGGCCATGAAAATCTCAAAACACATAATTGGAAGGAATGCTTAAGTTGGTTGCAGGAATTCAGTATTAATGAATGTATCGTGTTCCAGAGAGAAAAAGCGCGAGAAGGAGCGAGACGAGCTGTGGAAGAAGCTGGGGGAACTGGAGATCAGTCACAAGAGCAAGTCCAGCGGCAAGTGATGCGCCTCGCCGCCCGCTCCGCCGCCCAAAGCCAAGAGACACCGTCTCTTCTAACAAACAACACCAACCAACACCACCACCACCCAACCAACCAAACAAACAACCACCTCCTCTCCGCCCCATCTGCCCCATCCCCCGCACCCCGCTCCAAGCTCTTCCAAACAAGGTTATACTTACCACTGGTTTACTTAGTTGTGTCTTAAGAAATGCTTGTCATCATCAACTTGTTAGATGCACAGACCAATACGTAATGAGAAGCAAGCGCCCAAACATTATATGTTATCCTAGATGGTTTGTGTTTAAAGGAATCTTAGCATGCCTCTTTCCTAGCTTGCAAACAGTCCTTCCCAACGCCATATTTCTATCTAAGCACCATATTATTATTATGTGTCTGACTAACACGTGTACGTAATTAACCAGTAATACAATTGTGCCGAGTACATAATCTGAACCACATCCCCCCCCACTGTAGTTAGTCAAACTGAAATGTAACTGTAAACTATTGTATTTTGTCCACTAATTGATTTTACTTAATCCCAATTTAGTGCTTTTAGAATAAATTGTCACGGTAGCTTAATGACCCATTCGTTTGGTGTTCTGAAACACATTTCCAAATGCGATTTAACGCACTGGCCTTAATAAATCCTTAAAAGATTTCCAGGAGTTCAAATGTAACGCCAATCCGTGTTAGTAGGTTAATTCTCCAACAATCGTAGCACGCTTTCATCATTTTTCTATTGTAAATGCTATTGATTTTTGCTGTTAAAATGCATAATATTTGATTATGAGTGAATTGCATTTGAAGCGTTGTCACATTCTTTAGATATTATAATGGAGAAAAGAAGAGCATTCAGAATTAAGCTTAGATGCAATTTTAAACAAAAATCTACCTTTGGTTCATGGTTTTGATCAAGTATTGTTGCCTTCTGGAAGAAGACGAGTAAAATTTAAAGGTACCCTAGTGAAAGAAATAATAAAGTTAAGGGTCGGGTGCCACCAACAGGCATTACACACCACTTGGTCAATCATCTGTGAAAAGGTGGTTGGGTGCAGATGTAGATGCAGATACAGATCTCTTGCTATCCGTGGGGAGGTAGGATAAGGGCTGGGCAGAATCACAGTAGAGTTTCTATTCCCATCATTATTCATTTGCAAACGAGCAAGCTTCCCGAGGGGGAAGTAATTAATTAATTTATTTTGAGAATAACGTTGGCACTAATGCATCTCTAGGACTCTATCTTATTATTATGCTGGGCATTAGCAAACCACGCTTTAATATTCCCTCGATAAGAAGAACGGCGGATGAAATAATCTAAGATAAAATATCTTATTCCCTGTGGTGTGAGCGTATTGAGAATTATGATTCACCGTCGGGTGCATTAGTGGAATGCTGCATTGGAATGATGTCACATTGACAACAGAAGAGTCATCAGTCGTGGTCTTCCTAACAATCTGTCCATGGCCGGTTGTTTTCTGCAAGGGAATGTGGAGGATGTGAATGTGTTTAAAGATTGACAAGATTATATCAACAATAATAATAATAATTAGACATTTGTGTCAATTTGGGAGGATTCAGGCATTACATTACACTTATGTAATAATAATATTAGTACATATGTATATGATGAAGTACCTTGGAAAGTTCATAGCAGATGCAGAATGGACGGGACGTAGGCAGATGGCTTTGAAGCGGTTTCGGCCGCCGGTGTTGATAGGAAAATGGCCAAACATTTCGACTCAGTACACATATTGTTAAATAAATTTGGATTGTAATAATTTCGTAGTGGAAATACTATGTATATGTTTCATTCGCAAGAGGAATGAACAGCTTTTGTATGTGAGGTTATATAATATACTCTAATGTATCCAATGTACATAATTTTGATTATTTTTTAGTACTTGAAGTATTGATGCATTATCAAGTGATACTAACACATATTATGTTATTTTAACTCTTTATTAAAAACAATATTTGGGACTGATCACTGTCTGAACCGCCCATTACAACCATTCTGTTAACTGAGGGAATTCTTTATGGCTCTGAAGTTATTTTAATTAAGAGCAGCATTTAACCAAAATTGATCATGTTTTTATCTGTTATCGTATAGTATACAGAGTGTATCATATCTGATTCAAATAAAATAAGCTTGGTGAAATTTCAAATTGTTTTTTTAAATCGGCAGTAATATTTATTTTACTGTTTGTTCTCATGAGGCATTTCTTATCAAGTTAATTAATTTCCCGTACTGCTGTACGTGCGTACCATAACACTCTGATGTGTATTAGCGAGGTCCCGCTCACATCTCCAGGCTATTAAACCCAGCGTCGGCTGTAAATTACCGCTTGAAATGAATATAACGCCACCGTTAGTTTGTCTCGCTTGTCCCAGTAAAGCTTGCGTCCGGGACCTCCTGACCATTGCGCATTATTTAGTGAGTATGTTAACCTAAAGTTTAATGTGTTACATAACCGCTGCCTCTAATGTAATTATTTAATATAATATAAGTCAAGAACACTGCTAACCATCAAACATGGAAATGTCTTTAAACCGCCTTACAATAAAATTCTATCATCCATACCTTTTAAATAAACGTATTTTATTCCATATTATGAAGTTTTAGTGATATTTGTTGAATTTAAAAATACAAACATATTTTGTGTGGACCGACACCTCATACTCCATATGTATGTAATGTATGCTTCTTGCATATTGTTTTTAAATGATTTTATTTCCTTAATTACTTTTACACGGTTAATAAAATCTATGACAGAACTTGAATAAATTATTTGGACAATGGATATAAAGCCACTTTAGGTGACTTTATATTGTTTCTTTTATAAATATATTAGTGTTTGAATGAATTCTTTAGACGCCGACTGCCATATTGCAAGGAGACAGGCTGTCTGCAATAAATTTATTTATATGTCTAGAGTGCAATTTTCATTTTATAATAATATTACTTGCCCTTGTAATTTTGTTAAAATGGTGGCTTAGTGAAATTTTCTATCCATAATAATAAGAATGATAAAGCGGCCACACAGCTCTCGACACCAGGGAGACATTTATAGTATGAATAAAATAGTTATAAAAGTGATAACGTATTTAAACTCCACAGAATGTAAACTTTGTCCTGCACTAAGTATTTTTATATACCTAAAGCATATTTCCTACGATGTCTTCAGTTGTCAGTTGATGGTATGAATGTATATTAACCCATTGGCTCGTTAGCTCGTTAGCCGCTTGCGGTGGACGCCCGGGCTCATGGGCGACCCTTTCACCTAGATTTATTATTTTCCAAGCTACCCACAAATGTATAGAATCATACGCAAGTATTTAATAAATTTATTTAGTCTGAATGCCAAACTAAATTAAAATTAAATTTTCCATTATCTTTTGTTTATTGTTAAGATTGTCATTTATCCTGAATTGTTTAGTTTGTAATTTACCAATTAGACGTTGAATTTAGGCGGCAAACTTCATTTGTGTAACTTAGGTGGTTTCCAGTTGTTAAACATGATATGTACATTTATTTTACTGTGGGACTTCATGTTTCTTTATGGCGTTTACTAAAATTGTTAAGTGAAGTATGTTTGTATAAATACATTTGATTTTGCTTGATATGTTTGTGTTAAAAGTTGATTAGATGTTATAGAATGCGTAGCCAGTAAGTAGAAGTGATCACTATATGCATACATATGTTTAAACGGAAGAACTAGACTGGTGAAGGTGCCCGTGCCCCCTGCTAGAGACTAGGCAGGCACTAGTAGAACATTACTAGACTAACTTTTCTATAACGGCAACGGCGTTCCGGCAATGGCACTTCTCTAGAGCCCGGCTGCCGCAGATCATCAGATCATCCAACAAACAAACAAACAAACAAACCAACCAATCCCTCACCGCCAGAAGGTTTTATGACTAGAGCTCGTTACTTTTTATAAATAGACATAATTAAATATGATACATATATGTGTTGCATAAATATTCAGACTTGATGAAGGAGTTTACAATTTATAATTTTGCTATAAAATAGGGATAAATAAAGAAAATTTCAATGAATCTTTGAGTTCTCCTTTTGAACCTACACTACTGCCCACACATGGCACGCACGTCACACTGACACGGTCGCTCTCAGATCACAAGTAACACTGGACAGTCACTACTGAACTGACATTCTATTCTGCACTCTCTTCCTCCAGTGCGGCCACCTCTGAGATTAACATATTATGTATTTAAGTGTGCGCCTCTCTGCTCCATTAGTGCGAGCACAGTTACAAATCGGTACACTTAGATTAGATACCCACTGTTTTGGGTATAAATAAATCGCTTACATTAAGCTGGTGATTAATGTTTTCTTACTTTGTTATGTGGAAGATCATTAGAATACTATACCTACTGTAAAACTGTATTACTAGAAATGTCTCATTTTCTGTTTTGAAACCTAATGTTAACAGTAAAGTTTCCCTGTTGTCTAAAACGTATTTATGAAACCTAGAAGTAACGTAAGCAATATTTGTAAAAGGATTAACTCAGCAGAGAACAGAACAGAAGCAAGCCGGTAAGCAACTCGGTAAGATGATCTAGTGTCAGAAGTGCGAGGAAATGTATAGAAACGGTGTGTTGTTCTGTAGCGAGCCGCCAGTGAGTGTTTAGGGCCAGCTCCCTTATTCTACTAATATAGTGCTGTTCCTTCTACTGCACAAACCTTATTGTATAGAGCTACCTTTAATGTTACTATAATATATGAAACTACAGTAAACATATGGAATTCATTAATGAATATGTATTTTCTTGTATAGATATTGTATAAGGTATCATCGCTAATCTAATATGTAATATTCATGGTCACATGTGGCAGTCTTTTGTTTGTTTAAAACGAGTACATACATTATATATTCTCATATTTATATTTAAAGCTAGGATATCCAGTTATCCCGCTGTCCTGCCCCAGTGCCCGGTGCCCGGTGCAGGGGCAGAGCTAACTAGTGTCATCATGTATCATGTTTTACACCGCTGTTACTGTGTAATAAGTTTTATACAACGGGAGCAAATGTCCCAGCGAATGGAGCCGAATGAATGGGATTACTCTCTCCGAGGGTTAGGGCCGGCCATAACTAGCTTCCTATGACCCCACGGATGGTTCACCCCATGAAATTACATTAATATAGTTCAATGCAAATGTATAGACAAGATTTGGGAGTTGAGCATTGTTTTTAAGTATGTTTGCATGCACATACTATCGTCACAATGCATTCATTGTATACCTTTTTATTTAGCTACGGTGAGTCGCTAACATACTTACATACATACATAATATAACAGCAGTTTATAGGAATGTGATGATTTATGTGAAATCTGCAACAAACAAACAATTATACATTCTGGTTTTAAAATAAAAATATTGGTATTATATAAACCGCTCTGTTCTGTTTTTCCAAGTTCCTCATCAACAAGAGAGAAGTGTTTTTTTTATACGTGAATACTGCACAAGAGTCCCAACCATCTGGAGCCAGTGAGAGCCAGGTAGTGTGGAGGAGGAAGATAGGGAAGAGTACCTGGCTATTCAGATCTGGTCACCAAAGCAATGTTTTAATTCTGAATCTTGGTCTTGCACACCAGTGTGATGCAGAGAGTATCTTCTACCCAGAAACGTGCCGCAAATATACTATATATTTTTTAAATGATTAACTTGTGAAATAACACAAATCAATCAAACAAAATTTACTTGCGCACGGCCATCATTTGAAAACTTTTTGAGGATGTCATATTATAAAAGCTGTGCAAGAAGACAAACAAAACAATATCATTTTTAACGATTTTATTTCAATAATACAATTTATGGAGTTATAATTTAGTTATAAATCACGAAATAATATTATGTCAAATTTGGGTATATCAAAAATCAAATATCTACACATTAATTATCAAACGTGACACAATATTTAAAAAAAAAAACTTTTTTTAATCATTCTGAACTTACAAATTAACAATCCCAAACATTTTTACATTAAAAAAATAATGAAACAGCCTCTCCCAATCCAACTTATCTGTCCCAAATAATGCATCCTATTTCTAAAAATATTAACTTTTTTACAGAGCAGTTGTATTCATATAAGATAAAATCGAAGAGTATCTCAAGTTTTTATCTAAGAAAACTTTTGACATGAATGATGTACCTTATAAATTAGTCCGATACATTTTAATCACTTCCAGTTTTTTCAACGGAGTATGATATTTTAAAATCCATTATAATATTTAATCAATTGGGGTATCAACCATTTCTGAACAAGTGCCGGTCTCTCGCCAGGGTTATACCGAGAGTATCTTTAGCCCTGGAAAGAAGTGCAACCTCTGGGTCCAGGACCAAAGACACCGCTCCACCACGGAGATTGTTCCCCTATAAGGAGGCTGCCATCAAAACAAACCATGAAAAGACGTCATGAACAAAACTAAAAATTCTATCTTTTAGACACCTAGTGATGGCGACATACACTAACATTACTACAATTATCTTTACTAAGATTTAATTAAGTGTGATAAAACAGAAATTTCTTATATTAAAATGCTGGAATTTTGTGCAAAAATACAAAAACATGCGAAATTGACAAAACTACGTTATTGTAACATCTTAGATTATTTTTTTTCTTTAAAACAAACATTCCCGGGTTATGAATAACCTGACGATATTTGAAATCTCCTACTGCTACCACGTTAGGCAGAAAATGTTTCTTGTATTGTGATGGAGTAATTAGCCAGCCGAGGAATTGAACACACTACGCCTGGGTGGAACCCAAACGAAATATCAACTGGACCACCGACCGGTCCAAACACTTTTCAATTCCTAAGACTTTTGTGATTTATTTTCTAATATAAATGATACAAAACAAACTCCCTATTATGATGCATAAACAAATGAGAAAAAAAAGCGCGAGCCGATACACGAATTATGGGAAAGGAATGAACAAGCGCAAAAGGCACTAAACGCCACTTGCGGTTGCTTCGTTCCTTTCCCATAATTCGTGGCTCGACTCACACTTTTTTCTCATGCAAAATTATATATCACAAAAATTCGATTACAGTTTGGCAATAAAATGAAGAAATTTATTCAATTGGAACAAAAAGTGTTCATTATTATGGCAACACCCAAGAGCTAACCACTTTGTCTTTGAAATTTGTTTTTCACATTTAATTTTGACAGTTCGTTCTAAACAAACAAGAAAAATAACGTAACTCGATTTTCTTCAAGTTTTTAAATATAGAACTTTTATTTTTTTTAGATTGTTTTGTTCCTCAACTTTACTACTGACACGTCAACACATTTGGAATGTAATCTTAACCCTGAGTAGTGCCGCAAACTTAAAGCGGTGTGAAGGTTGTTACAATCCATAAGTGAGAAACACCCCCCTCTGGAGGATGTTCGAGTCGTGTTCATATAAGATACAAAAAACTATAAAAGAATTCACAAAAATGTAGCCACTATTACAAAATAATTCGGGTGCAATTTATTTTTATTCGAGACATAATTACAAGCACAATTAAAAATACAAATTTGTTTGTGTTAATTCGTATCATTTGAGGCACTACAGCATTTGTTGATGTATGTAATATGATCATTCTTAAATTCCTAGATTTTATGTTATTTAACAATATGAACCCTATTAACCAGTCAAGGTAAAACAGATAATTATCCTAACTAAAAGTTATCAATAAAAAAAATTTGACCACAGTAAATACATATTCTCCCTTATTAATTAAATGTGTTTTAAATTTGACACAACTGATAAACAACCCAACTTATACAAAAAAAAGATTATTTATCAATTATGTAAAATTTAAAACACGGTTATTGGTAAGGCCCATTATGTTTAACAACGAGGTTATATGGAAAGATTTACATTGTTTCTTTGAGATAAAATAGTCGGACAAAAGTAGGTTTGAATATGTACTTTCAATGTTTACATGGTGGCTAGTTAATCCATCGACACATTCTGCTGCAACCACACGATGGTTATATTCAATGAAGAAAAAATGCTTTGAATGATTCTAATCAACAATGGAGCAACACATTTTGAAACAGTCAATGATATGCCGATGGGTTAACATCACAATTACGTATTAAAGAATATGAACAGTAATAGATATTTGTTCTACAGTGAAACTCACTTATAAGATGTTTTCATGCTTAAGTTTTAATTTTTCCATCCCTTGAAAAACGGCCTAATCTAACAGACCAAAAAAGTTTTTTTTTTGCTACCATAAAGAAAGTTTCGCTGTAATCCAATTTTAAAAACTCTTAGTTAATGTAGGATTTAAGATCTCTATATCAATCCTCGGAAAGGTAAAATCATTTAGCAGTCATTCTAATAATAACCCCGTCATATTCGAACCACAATGAGATGCAATGAATTGGCAATAAGGTTTATTTTCCAATTTAGCAACAACTGCAAACACAGTGAATAAATTCAATAATAGTTGGGGTACGGGTTCCAGGGGTTGTGGTGGTACTGCGAGGGGTGGTGGTAGGTGGGGCCCCACTGGTGGTAGGGCTGCTGGGGGTAGCCCGGGCCCCCCTCGTACTGCGGCTGCTGCTGCTGGGTCGGAGTCTGTCCCTGGCCCTGCGAGGCCCCGTAGGCATTACCGTAACTCCCGGGGGTGCTGGCGCCCGTGTTGGGGGTGGAGGGGGGCAGCGGAGGTGCTACCGTGGTGTCGCTGCTCTTTTTCTTGCTGCCGCTGTTATTGTCGCTGGAGAAGTAAACAAATATTAGTCCCTCATACAATAAAGAAATGAAACCCCGTTTGCCACTACTGTGGGAATTTTAGAAGCACCCATTATATCAATATTAAGAAATGGATAATCAGAGGCGGCTCGTGACTGAAATTGCCTGCAGTATGTAATATAGGTGTAGCTAATTAATTAGTAGGGGTTCTGCAATAATTCATTCACTCCACTAGGTTACATTTGTAAAATAATTGAATAAATAATACTGCTCCGTCAGCATTCACAGTATACACATTTATAATATTTTAAATTTACCGCGCATGCACAAATTCCAAGGTGTAAATGTTGTATCGCTAACATTGTAAATTAGTATTATTAAACGAATCTATTCCAGACGCTTTGCCCATGCGTTGATAGTGCACGGGATGAGTTATATATATCTGCACTACTCCAACACATGATTTGCCATTAGGAGTGTAATCTGTTTGGCTCAGGTCATCGTTTCGGCCTACTGAGCTGTTTCGATACCGCCCGGTGTTGCCTCCGGAGTATGGTAAAACAAAGTTTTGTGCACATCGGAATATGCACAAATCGTTTCCACTTGCACGTCTTGTACTAGAAAATAGCTCTAATATCCAATGGTGGAAATTATGACTGGATAGTACTTTCGTGTATCGATGACTGGGGCACAGATGTCGTAAGTTAGGTGTATACTGAACACAAGCAATGAAATGCACATACCAAGGAAACCGCCTGTCAATAGTATAAAAACATTCAGAACAAGAGGCGCGACTCATTGACGAAGGTCTAACATACCCCGAAGAATTCTTCTCCTTGTTCTTCTTCTTGTGCTGTAGCTTGCTGAGGGTCTGGTAGGCCAGCAGCGCCGCCTGTCCCTCCGCCAAGTCGTCTCCCAGTTCCTCCAGCAACTCGGCTTTGCGCTGCATGAACAGCAGGCGCGACTCGTTGTCTATGCCCTCCACAGCGAGATACTCGTCAATGTAGGCTGGAATTAATGTTGTGGAATATATTATCTGGCCTTTAACGGCCCTCAATTGTAGATTTGTTTTTCGAATTTAACAGAATAAAAGCTGGAGTCAGCCGGGTGCCGTAATGCGTTCAGTGTTTATATTTAAATTCCAACTAAGATAAAAGCATATTTTAGAACTACACAATTATTAAACATGGATGAAGAAGGTCAGTTCTGTGTACAAATTACCTTATGACAATGAATATCTGCATAGATGAAATGCAAAAATTCAACAAAACATTAAAATAAATGCACAGTTAACCGGAATGCAATTTGTACCCATATATGATATAACCTACATACAATGTAACTAATATATAATATAACCTATATACGATATAATCTTTAAAGATTAATTTTTGATCAAATTTTGTAATTTAAAATGGTCTGGACTCGCCTGAGATTTCTAATGATTCTTAATCGATTTCTTTCATTTGCCGACATTTAGAAACAACATTTAAAAATCTTCCCAATTCCCCCGTATGTATATACAGTCAAACTTGGTTATAACGAGCACGGGGGGACCGACTAAATTTGCTCCTTATAGCTATTATGTATATTCAAAATACAAGTATTACTTATTAAAAAAACATATTAGAAAAATACACTTTTATTAACCAAATTTATAATCAGTGATTGTGTATCATACGTATCCAGACCTCCAGAATTTATCAAGAGAATTCATATTTACGCAAAAATCACAAGAACACTCAAACCCCGAAACCGCTTGATACCGTGTCGCCGACACAATTGGAAATCTTTACATCATAATTACTCAATCAAATGATGTGCTATATGTGATTAATCAAGATAATTACATAGCGATATAACAGCAGAACCTGAAACACATCTGAAAATAATCATCCACTACCTCACTCGGAGCCACCAACCCACGAAATGACCCCCGCTAAGGAAGCGACCCAGTATTTACGTTGACCCCCCTCCATACTACCCGGATGGAATTCCATGATGGCCGCCGAACTTTCGACCAATCACAGCACAGCATATTCCATTGAGATTCTTATCAAACAATGATAACGAAAATCAATGTGACTATTTGTGATAACATCAAACTCAATTTACGGGAAAATGATAGAAGATACAACCACGGAATAAATATCAACATCAAGAAATGATTATATGCTTACATAATAACATAAAAAATTATACCTAAATATGTTTGTTACTCTTTGGGAAATGTTCAAACCAAAGATATTTAACTTCAAACCCAATATGAAAATTTGTATAATTTATTATAAAATAAATAAACGAGACCGGGGGAGATGGTTTTGGTAGATTGAACTGACTCGGTTAAAGGTATCATATTAAAATATAACTTTCCTCTCAACAAGTTAATTGCGAAGAGGAAAAATACCTAACCAACTCACCCCTCACTAAAGAGGTAAAACCTCCTCCGAGAGGGCCCGATTTGAAAACGTTCTATAAATAGAGAATCGAATTCCATACAAAGTTAGTTCAACAACTAACTCTAAAAGAGAATCCTCTCTTCTGAAAAACCATCTCCAAAGTCTCCAAGTCTCAAGAAATATTTTCAAGTGTTTTAATTCAGTATTAAATTCAGTTTTTGCCAGTATTAAATTCTTTTCGTCAGCTCAGACTTGGAAATAAATTCCTCTCTGATCTTGGCTATAAACTTCCCTACAAACCTCTGCAACATCCACCAAGACTGAAACGCTGACAAGTGTACCCAGCTACCTTCGTATTTACAGTTATTGTACGGACGGTAAATTGTCTCGTACAGATTGTTTTAAAGATTTCGCTTTCATGCTTCTGAATTTCCTCCTCAAAACAATGAATGCATTATAACTATTATCACCTGGTTAAAGGCTTCCAAGAAAAATATCACTAAATTGTTTGTATTATTGTCACTAGCTTGTGCGCATCGTACCACTTAAAAATCTCACTTGTCATAAATAACTAGCTTGCCGGATTGTTATGGTTTTCGGCTGTCAAATTTTACTTGTCACAAACCAGTGGTGCACAACCTGCGGCACAATTCTGCCAATGTAATTTAATAAGGCCCACATGGTTTAGAGAAAAATCAAAATGTTTGGGGTAATTCTTGAAAACCCTGGCTGAGAACATTTTTCATAGAGTTTTGGTTAATTTACGCTGCATATCCTAAATGGAACTAAATTTGAAGAACCGGTTTGCATAACACCA
Organism: Hesperophylax magnus; assembly: GCA_026573805.1. NCBI lineage: Eukaryota > Metazoa > Arthropoda > Insecta > Trichoptera > Limnephilidae > Hesperophylax > Hesperophylax magnus. Next base: position 4,347,634 of record JAIUSX010000091.1, on the reverse strand, counting down.
AATTTTAAAAATCAACAGAAACCCTTAATATTGAATTTCGCTGTCAACCCCTCCACCTAAACGAAAACAAAAAAGAAAATCTACTTGTAGGTTGCGGGCTGTTTGAAAAATAGGCAAGGCTGATCCTTTGCTGAAAAAGTTGTACATCACTATCATAAATTTACCCCGTGCAGGGATGTAGGTACTCATAACTAGGTACCTTCATAAATTTATTGATTGGTTTTTAAAACAAAATTGACGTTGGTTTGTAATACAAAGGAAAATGTAAAAAGGGAACAAATTTGCGAAGCTCAAAGTTCACATGACTTTTGCAGATTTGATTTTACATTCTGCCTGATGGATAGCAATGGTTCACATAGTCGACAATTTACACAGGGAGTGCCATAAAAATATGAATCCGTCCCTGACAGACTAATTCAATTCCTGGAATGAGGGTTTTTATGACCGCAAAACACAATTCGAATCTGATTTGAACGGGATAGGAGATTCCCACTCCTCTGTTTGTTACTACAGAGTATTTATCGATGTATTTTTAAATGTAAGTATGCTAGTCGTAAGTCACTAGATATAAGTTTTAGATGTAAGTCACTAGTTTTAAGTCAGTGGTTATGAAGCTTAGTCGTAAGTCACTAAAAATAAGTCTTAGATGTAAGTCACTAGGTATTATGAATCCTATGGTTAAACTCACCAACAACATCCTTGAGATTGTTCTCTCCACTGCACAATTTGATGTCCATCATCTGCAGATACAGCCGCTGGCAGGTGGGGTCCCGGGCGGCCTGGGCCCGCAGCGCTTCAACGGCGGCCGCGGGATCACGCTTGACCCGCTGCAGGAAGCGCGCGTACTTCACCGTCATGCTGGACGCCAGCTGCTTGTTGTACTGGGCAATGTACTGCTCGTAGAGCTGGGAGCAGCGGTCCAGGTCACCGCGGCGACGCTCCAGGTTTATACGCCTGCAAACAACAGATATGTTTTATTGATCGCATTAATTTGAATTCATGTTGGTGTAACCAATCATTCTAACCACTATTTTGTCTCTAACTTAAAATTGTCGACTCCAGCGAAGCCAAAGTAAAGTTGGCCTCTCAGAAGCTGGGCATACTGACAATTCACAAGTGCGTCTGTTGAATTTGGCAGCCGCTCTAGTTTGGAGCCCCAAATTATGCTGTCTGTCTGATAGATTCTCTTATCTAACAAACGGATTGCAATCTTTAGGAAGATGCTCCGATTTGTCACTTCGACTTGTTCTTGTGTTCAACAGCTCGGCTGTGGAATGATTCGTCGGCCTCTGCATTTCCCTCCCCCTACAACATGGGTATCTTCAAGCTCATGTTCACTCCATCCTTCCCTCCCTCCATAAAGCATTTTCAAAGATAACATATTGTGCAGCACTGCTGAAATAATAATGCTTGTCTTCACAATTTTGGCATCAATCTGTAATTTTTTTTATTTAGTCCATTGTTTATTAGTCATTGAGAATTTTTCGACCACATGTTGTGGTGGTTGAAATAAACTGGTAGTACAATAAAGAGGCATGGAACTGGCAGAGGAAGAATGAAAGTAGACTGAATGCTGTAGAAATGAAATCTCTGAGGCATAACTAGAAACTAAATACAAAAGTTTAAAAACTACAGGCCGCCTCAGAACAGGAAGGATAGTCATATTCAGGTTATAAAATAATGCAATATTAATATTATGTAGAACCTAAAATAAAAATTTAAAAACATATAAAGTTGTGGGACTACTTTATTTCCTCCCACATGTGGCAACACTAACTCGAATTAATCCGCCGCTGTACGCAAGCGAGCACGAGAACAGAAATCTCCATTCCTTCTTCAACGTTCGATCTGACCGCCACTCTCCACTACTTAGTCTGCCACCGTCTCCGCGTTCTGTAAAATTGTAAATTCATCCTCACGAATAAATTTAATTAATATTGCAGACACTCATTTTAATCTCCCATCTCCTGAACACAATTTACGGTTCGGGCAGCCACCGTAAATTACAAATACACACACACACACATTGCTGCCACAAAGTGAAACTCTCTTAACCTCTCGACTGTGAGTCGGACGCCGGCATCCGAGAAATATTTTTGCTTGGTTTTTTTTTTTTAAGTGCTATTTTAACCCTTATCTATAGAGAAACTGTATGAAGAACAAGGTCGAAATCGCTTGCGCTAATATCAGTCTAGAAGATACCTTTTATTTTATTAGTGTAGCCTCTTTGGTAGCTTTCAAATTGACTTCTCTATGAAAAGCCGTTGTCATATTTTTTGTGCATCTTTTTCAACGTTCGCTGGTGGACGGACTGCTACAGTAAAGACTGTATTATACGACGAATTTCCCAAAGAAACGTAAGTAAACATGATTTTATGCATAGTTCATTGAACAAGTCATGTGTTTTTCATAAATATAATTCATTTTTGCAAAAGACAAATACGTAAAATTCCTGTCAAAAACTGGAAGTGTTTTCGCTCTGAAAATTTATTGTGTTTGAATCAAGTTATTTATGTCATATATTACATTATTTGGAATGATTTACATGTTATTGTGTAGAAAAACCATTTGAGAGAATATATAAAAGCTTTTGTTTTGTCAATATTTAGTGTTTATTTTATGAAAAATGAATTACTGGCCGAAAATGTCAAAAAAAACTTGCTTATAAAAAGTTCGTTTTTGTTTATCAATATTGACATCGTAATATTATATTATTTGTAGAGATTCATATGTCATTATGTAGGGAAAACTATTGGCATTGTGTTTCAAAATCATTGTTTAGTCAATATTTAGTCAAAATATTATAAAAAAATAAGTTTTGCATCTCAGCAATTGACACCAATACAATCAAGATTTCCAATTTGTTTGAATGTATCTGTTTACGGAATTTTACGAAAGCTTTGAAAAATGACTAGTGTCGCCACCTGTAGTGATATGTGAATATTGCAATCTCCATACAAAAGAAACCACCACAGCAGGGTGTACTAGAAAATGTAAAACTATTGTTTTATTTACGGAAATATTTTTTTTGTTATTTATTGTTTTATGAAAAATCGTAATAAATATCACAAAATTAGATCAGGTGTACAGGATGTGCTAAAAAAAATTATAAGATTTTTTTTTTATATATGATAAAAAAAAAACAGTATGCAATTATAAATATCTTTTATAAAATTATATAAATACAAGTATATGTCTGATTGCTTCTATCGCTTTGCAGAATGGAGACCACAATACAACATGATGCAGGGGGCAGAACCACCAAAGACACCGCATCGATCGCCATGACGGTATGTTTTGTATTAGTAGTAGTTATATTAGGTTGATTGTACGCTTCATCTTTTCCAGAATTGAAAGACATTAGTGTAACAATAAATGTTTACTGTTTCAGGTTTCAAATCGGCCACATAAGAGGAACATAAGAGAACATAACATAAGAGGAACTGAAATAAATACGATGAAAAAAAACTTTTTTTACTAAACTTTTTTTTATTGAACCCCACAGCACTTGAATAAAAAAATGTATTTCATGTAATATAAAATTGAAATAAATATGATGAAACATAAATCTCCGACTTTTATTTTTATTGAACCACCCAGTTACTTGAAATTGAAAAAAATGCATTTTATGTTATATAAAATTGAAATAAATATTATGAAAAAAAATATCACTAAAATTTATTTTTATTCTCATTGAATCATGATTCTTTGCACCACTCTGTATTTCGATGAATATCTGTATACAAAAATGGCAGCCATTTTGGATATCGATGTATTGAAATTGACTTGAAGTTGGTCAACTGTCTGAGGTAAATATTGTATATATTAGCATTGTTTTGGATATAAATTCACTATCGAAATAAAAGGTGTGAGGTTCCATTAGAAAGGTAATTCTATCTTGTTTATTTTGATGTAATTTTTATAATATTTCGCAATATAATTGTGTCAAAAACCAGGTTAGTAAAGTGACAGCGAAAATTTACATCATAGTGCATAAATATATTTTTAGCATTATTTATTTACAGGTTTCTAGTATAAAAAAATATTATTAGTAACAACAATAGTATGAACTACCAAAAACTGAAAGAATTGCTTTCATAACTTTATACAATACGACACAAAAAAATTCTAAAGTGCACGCTTGGCTTGACATTTTTTTTTGAAAAGCCTAAAATATTTTACATTTTCAAAACAACGTAAATGCCATTATTTCTTTGAAAACACTTTTGGTTTGTTTTTTTTTCATATAGGCTATTTATTCAGGTTTGTGTAGAAATAATTAAATCCGTTTATATTCATATACATAATTTTTTGACAATTGTTTCCCGAACGGGGGAATTTTTTATTAATTTTTCAGATAAAGTTAGCTATTCTGGGAAAACGTCTTACGATATAATCATGAACTATATATGAATAATTAGCTACATTATCTGGTAAACAGAAAACAATCGAAAAAAAAGCAAATACTTAGTTTTCATTAAGATATTTGAGCAGAACACATCGAGGTAATTTTCGCGCCGTTTCCGAAATTTCGTCCCACATTCAACAGGTTAACACACTCTAGGCGGGAAAGGTAGTTCTACCGTTCGGTCGATTGATGCTTAACGACGGGAAGGGTAGTTCTACCTTTTGCACCAATAGGCGGACCATAATAAACATATTACAAGGTTAATTGAGTTGCATTTCAAATAATATTCGATTTTCGTTTAGTACTTTTATTTATTTATTGGACAATTTGTACAGCGCCGCTTTTGTGAGATATCACCTCAGGGACGCTTTATAGCTTGAGTTACTACATAAATTTTTTAATTATTTTCGAATAAATAGCGATTTAAAACAAATTAAAGAAATTCGCGTGGGACCTTTATTTTCGCCTAGAGACAGCGTAGCGCCAGCGCAAAAAATACCCGCCAGAAATGTGTTGAGAAGTTTTCCAAGGGACCAGACAAAAAACTTCTTAAGTGCAAAAACTTCAAAAGTGGGATCAAAACTTGACATTTTTTTAAATGAAGTTTATTCTAGTATTGTGCACTTATTGGTATTACGTAATATGTGTATTTAGAATAAAACAAGTAAAATGAATTAAAAATATTTTATTGTTTTCGGCTGCAACAACATAAATAAGGGCAAGTAAATATACAAAATGAAAAAAAAAACTTTAATTTCGAAAATGGCCCAACAATAATTGACAATATCTCGAATTCCTAAAATAACAACCCCAAATTGACGAACATCTAAATGATGATGACACATTAGTATGGCTTCTTTGTTTGAAAAAATCCCACTTGTCGTGTTCAGGGTAGCCACTGATGTTATGATGGGCCGTATACACGCCATTCAATTCGTAAATTATTACAGAGCCCAATTCATTTTGCACTTTAAGTTCTTTAAATTTATTTTTATGTGTCTGATGGTGTTTAAAGTCATTCAAATAGAATAATATTATGAAGCACTATCAGGTTTTTGTTTTTTTATTGTTTAAGATCTAATTTCAAGTACCTACCATAGTGTAGTCATTTTTATTATTGTGAGTCATTCAGCCTGTATGTCGCCTTACGGTAGAAAGAGGGTTTTTTTTACCTACTTTCTAAGTCTCACATAATTGATTTCAGGTATCTAATAATAATAATAATTGGATAATTTGTAGAGTGCCGTTTTTGTGAAAAATCACCTCAAGGGCGCTGTACAATTTATTTCCTAGGATCTACATTTGTTATTTAGACCAACTGTGCCAACACGAGGTTCGTCATCCGTTCAGGTATGTGTCTGCCGCCAATATAGCGCTGACATGTGTCTGCTGCCAATAAAGAGCGCTGACACAACATCCTCACATAGATAACAAACCTTGGCAGCACCGCTGTGACGTTCGACGAAGACAGAAGATGGAGACTCTGCTGCAAGAATCCCAGGTAGCGAAGGAACTGTACCAGCTGCTGCAGCGAGAGAGACTACCCCGTCCACCAACTGTGCCAGCACGAGGTTCGTCATCCGTTCAGGTATGTGTCCGCTGCTAATATAGCGCTGACATGTGTCTGCTGCCAATAAAGAGCGCTGACACAATATCCTCACATAGATAACAATGTGTTAGTTTATAATAGTTTTACCACAGAACTTGTAAAACCTCTTAAATGGGATGCAGACAAAATAACAAAGTCGATAGTTTCACCACCGAACTTTAAAAACTTCTTAAGTTGGTTTGACTGTATAAACTATAATAAAAATATTGTGTATTGGTTTGGACGTTGAAAGCGGATGAATGAAGAAAGGAGTGAATGAAATCTTGAAGGGAAATCTTCTCTGCCTACCCTCGCGAAAAGAAGTGATGGTTATAGTTAGTACAATAACTTACCTGCAAGCGACCTGCAGCAGACTGGGGCACACCTTCTCCAGCTTGTCGAGGATGTCGGCAGCCTTGGCGGGGGCGCCGTGGCGCTCTTCGAAGGCGGCCCAGTGCACGTGCAGGGCGGGCCGCTCCACGTGGTGGATGGTGCACGCACGCTCCAACACATCACGCGTGCGCGTAATCAACGCCTGGCGCTCCGTCTCCTCAGTCTCCATGGCCGTGCAGCGCTCCAGATATTGCACTAGCTGCATTCCAAATATTTTATTTTATTTACATTTCATCTACAAACCAGCCAATTATTCAATATGGACAGTGCACTCACTGAGGGAACCGGTAGCACTAAATGGGACACATGCAGTTGTTGGGAGTGGAGAACACCAATAGGTGCAGAAAATTTGAAGAGGATGAAAAGACTCATTCACCAGGTGCCAATATTCTGGCCTGATGAGAACAGGGCGCAGCTATCAGGGACCAGCAGAACCTTAACAAAGAGACTGCAAAATCCCCATCTCCTTCGCCTCCCCACTACATACCCCAATTGGGGATGCCATAGTCTCACTAGCTCCAGATGGTTGGGAGCAGTTGGAACTCTTGTGTGGTTTCACATAATTTTTTTTTAATATATAATTAATATAATTAAATATATAAATCTGCGACACGGCAATATTGCGCTGGTGAAAGGCCATCATTCAGAATCTAATAAAGTGCCTTTAGCCATGTTTACCTAACTCCTTTCCTTGTCCACGCCTTTCATTCACATAAATCAATTAAATATAGTCACCCTCAGCCAGAAGTCCTCGTAAAGTGCGCACGCAATGAGACAGCGTTCGTACAACACCAATGTGCGCTGCTGCTCGTGCTGCTGCTCCTCCCACTGCAGGTAAGCCTTCCAGTTCTTCAGCTGGCACCGCTCCAGGGGTTTCACGTGGAAGTACGGACGCTTGATCTAAACACCATTGAATATATTATTTACACATTTCACAGAGTATTTGGCGTAATAGGGATAGAATTTTTTGTTTTTAATTGAAAAAAATTTGATCAGACTACAAAGTGTCATCTACATTTTTAATACAAATGCCCAGGAATCGCTGGTTGAAGGTTTGTTGGGTAACATGCTGACATTTTTTAGGCATTTAAGGCGTTAAAAATCTTTTGGAGCCTGGTGTGCATTTCAACCATAGAATAAATAAGAAAAGTGCCTGTTTTTTTCCAATACAAAACTGTGTTTAGAAAAATTCAAATGGGATGGAAATTTACAATGTGCGAGTGTAAGTGAGACAGAGCACTGGGCTAAATAGAACTTTTTTTTCCATTTGGATTTGTATGGAAGGCACTTCTATGTGTTCTTCTTTATTCTGTGATTTCGACACATTGATAGTAATGCCGTAGCGACCCATTTTTTTTTCAAATTAAATTCTAGTAGATAATAGATTTGAAAAATTCTGACTTCGGACTTATTGGACTCATCGGACTTACTCGAAAACGAAAGCTCAAATCAAAAAATTGTATTTTCTAGAAAATCGAGTCTAAATGTGATGCAGATTTAATAGTTTCTCGCTTGTACCACTGGTTTCTAGATACCATGTAATTAAATATTGTTCACAGTACTCACCCAGCTATAAAGGTATTGACCGAAATTCAAACATACTTTGTAATGCAATTCAATAAATTGAAATCAATCTAACTTTTGTGTTATATCTTTTGTTGAAATATTGTTGTAAAAAGAAACGAAGATAACCACTCGAGCGATGGTTACCCAAATTTAGATAGGTGATTTTAAAAATTAAAATGAATTATAAATTTAACTAATATTTTTGTTAAACCTTTTTTGAAATCTGGGTGGATTCGTTGGCTTTAAACCGCAGGATGCAGTTCATGAAATCTGGGTGGATTCATTGGCTTCAAACCGCAGTAAGCAGTTCATGAAATCTGAGTGGATTCATTGACTTTAAACCGCAGTAAGCAGTTCATGAAATCTGGGTGGATTCATTGGCTTTAAACCGCAGTAAGCAGTTCATGAAATCTGGGTGGATTCATTGGCTTTAAACCGCATTAAGCAGTTCATGAAATCTGGGTGGATTCATTGGCTTTAAACCGCATTAAGCAGTTCATGAAATCTGGGTGGATTCATTGCCTTTAAACTGCATTAAGCAGTTCATAAAATCTGGGTGGATTCATTGGCTGTAAACGCAGTAAGCAGTTCATGTTTCTATTTTCATATTTGTAGGTTAATTATACTGAATGGCTGAATCAAAACTCAAGCACCCGGAAATCTACATCGCTTGAGTTGATAAATAGAAAAGGATGTCTTGTAAAATGATTTGTTGATGATATTGTAGTCAACACCTTTACGAAGAGATTGGTGTTAGATATAATATGCATTCATACAAAAACATTGGGTAGTTCTACGTTTCTGATTGTTGAAAAACAAACTGCAAAGGTAAAACTACCCTTCCGCCGTAAGCAATAGTCGGTCGAACAGGTAAAATTAACTTTTTCGCCGGAAATGTGTTGATGAAATAGTTCGACCAAAAAAAAAAAAGACCATTCCGCAACATTGTCCGGAAAGATGCAAATGAGGCGTGGCAAGTCACAAACAAACGCTAGAGAACTACTAATAAAGCATGCTCCTTTTGCATCTGCGCACCTTCCTTTGCTTGCCATCTAACTATTGCTAATCTGTCACAGTTTTGATTCAATTTAAAAATGATTAATAAATTAAATTTTTTAATGTATCACCTTCTTATTGTTAACAACTACTGCGTGTTATTGTTATTTATTGGTAAACATAACAATAAAATTTTGTATTAAAAAGGTACAGTTGGCAAATAAGTACATACAGTACAGTTTCTATAGACCGGAACAATTAAAAACTTAATCTGTTTGGTTCAACAAATTTTTATATTACCATAATCTTTAAGAAACAGTTGGATTTTGGGAAAATTTGAGAGTTTGATGTTTTCCAGGACTAAACATAGATGCGAAATAATCGAAAATTTTCTTCTTTTTACCTTTCAAATCGGATACTGTGGATTTTACAGGGGATGGGGGTGGCTTTTCGAAATCTCATGTAGATAGTAAAACAAATATCATCTCATCACCTTCCTCTTGTTTTTAAGGCCAAGTGTGCAAAATTTCATCAATCTCGGAATAAAACTGTAGATTTATATACAAATCAAATCCACGCCCGCCCCAGACATTCATTCTTCTTTATGTAAATAAATAAATACATAACTTCATAGAGCACTTTTGGATAGAGAAGATATAAATCACATACCCCTTCTTCAAAGTTCCACCTCTGAGCCACTTGGTCCACGGTCATCTTATGCACCTTACGACGCAGTGACACAATGCGCTCCTTGATAGCCGAACCTTCCTCGTCAGAACGCTGTAATTATCAAATTAAGTATGAACATTAAACCTATTAAAACAAATTATCATTAGAAGACACATGTGAATGAAGGTTACATATTTTTTCATAAACTATTGTTTATGTATCGGCGAAGGTTTTATGTAACAATCTTCCACTACTAGCTAGGCCGAGTTGGAAACGACTAAGTGTGTATTTGAGTATGCTCTAGGACAAATTGAAGTTAAGTGGTGAACTTTTCATGAGTATTATGCCTTGTTGCGCTTCCTCCTCCTTTAGCCAGCGTTTCAGACGGCCTTGCAGCGTCCATCTTCAAGGCAGATGGGTAGATTTTTATTTATTTTTTGTGGTAAAACATGTTTATTTGTGCAAAAGTGATACCGTGTTGCCTGAGTTAATCCTCTTAACCCTTAGGAGCTGGTTTGTTAAACACAAAAATCAAAATGTTACTTTATCAAGTATGGTATTATCTTCATGTTGGCTTTAACATAAATGTATTTTTATTTATTGAATATTTTTGCCGGCTCCTATGGGCTAATGTGGTTTTCGGCGGTTAGCTTAGAATAACCGTCTAATACTGAATACCACAAACAGTTTAGCTCCAATAACTCTATTAATATTTACAGAGAGTTAAAATTTCATATTTGAAGAATGGGTGATCCAAAAGTAAGGTTTCCTTACAACGTGATCATCAGCCTCCTCTTCTCCGGGTGGAATGTCAGGATCCGAGTCTAGCGGCGGGTCGGACTTCAGCTCCGCTCTGACCTCTCCGCGAAGACGCAGGAACTCCTCGGTGGTGATGCAGGCGTGCGGGGCGTTTGCCAGGATGAATTCTTGGAAACTGGACGAAAATAAAACATGTTAGTTTTAGGTCTAAGGAAAAAAATAATTAAATATATATATATTTTTAAATAGACCACCATCCCCTTTTATAAATAACGAGACAATATTGTAAAACTCCTACTACCATCATTATAAGTGGAAAATGTTGCTTGTGCAATGATGGAGAGCTAGCAGTGCTTGAACCTGACGCTTTGACAACTCAAAGAACACACCTATTGGATCAGTCTCCCACTTATAAAATGATGGCCTAGTGCACACATGTGGGCACTAAGCCAGTAACTGCAGTTGTAAAAACAATTATGTGTTTTAAGCATTACGAATAACCAGAAAATATTGGAAAACTCCAACTACATAGGTTACAAAACATTGACTTTTCTCTACTTTCTATAAATATAATATGCATGTATTATATATATATATAAACCTTCCGGAAGAAATTCTCTAAACGATAGTAAAAACCCTATCAAAATACAGTGCGTAGTTTAGACAAACTAAGCGCACAAACAGACAGACGCGAAAGGCGAATTTATTTTATACACTTTAGAGAAATCTATAAAACTAGAAAAGCACTTACTTGTCAAAATGGGAAGTGTATCCCAGAGTAGGAGTCATGAGAAGCTTGTCATACAGCGCCATCACCTTCAGCGGTGTGCCGTTCTCCGTCTCCCACTTGATGAAGGACTCCCACAGGCGATCAGAGCGGAACTCCAAACCGCACGCAGCTAGGAATATTAAAGGTCATTTGAGCGTTTTGAGGTTTATGGAAGAAGGAAGTGTTTAATGTGGGTTTATAAATCAGATGGCCCTTGCCAGTCAACATGTGTGTTTATGAAACCAAAATGGTGACAACGCATCCATAATGGCCCAGGCATGTTTATCATCATTTTATATAATTTATGGTTTACAAATTTTGGTTCTACTTGATCTAGTGCATAACTCAGTTTTACCAAAAAAGCGTAGATACGTCTTGGCTTTATGCCAACAATATTGTATTTAGTAATTATTTCCTTAACTGCCACACTTTTAAACACAATTGTGAAAATTACATTTTGTTTCAAAAATTACCAGAGGAAACGACTATTTGCACAAATAGGTTATTAGATTCAAAGTTTGGGTTAATTAAGCAATTTATGCATATTTAGATTGAAACGAAAAGTCCAAAATGGTGGCAAAGGGATCGTTTCGTAAGGTAAATTGTGAACTTTGAATAAAAATGGAGTTTTTATAATCTTTTACTGTCTATCCCGAAGTAAATAGTTGTATCTTATAGTAATCAAGTTGAAACGAAGTGTAATTTCCACAAAATGTGCCTATTAAAAGTGCAGCGGTTAGGAAAATATTTACCTAATATTTTATTGTTCACGGGCCACAAAGGCTAAAGGACTGTTTTGAAGATATTGCGCTATGACAAGCTTCAAAAAAGGAAAGGCTAACACATGTAATCTGGAAACAAAACTGCTCAAATCTTTCGCTAGCACTGATGGTAGCAACATACATTTTGGGAATGGTGAGCTTATACAGGGTTTTCCAATAAGAGGTGTTATTTTGATATTCAATCGTAAAAGATCAATGGTTTCGTTGCTTGTGTGGCACGTAGCACCGTCTTGTTGAAAGTAAACATTGTCCAGATCAATACCATCCAATTTCGGCCAAAAAATCATTAATCATCTCTCGATAGCGCAATCCATTCACCGTAAATGTTGCTCCAGCCTCATTTTCGAAAAAGTAAGGTCCAATGACTCCGCCGGACCATAAACCGCACCAAACAGTCACACATTGAGGATAGAGAGGCTTTTCAACAATAACTCTTGGGTTTTCTGAGCCCCAGATGCGACAATTTTGCTTGTTGACGAAGCCACCGAGGTGGAAATGGGCCTCATCACTCAAGATGATTTGCATTTGATTCACTCAAGTGAATTTTAATAATTTCAATGCGTAGTTGAAGCGTGTATCGTTCCATTTTTATTAATGGCATAGTTTCTACTTGTCAAATGTCAAAAAATGACAGCTTCAAAAGTAATACCAGTAATACAATTCAGTATCTACTGAAATAGCGGGCTATTCAAAATAACACCTCACCTCTATTGGAAAACCTGTATATCGTCGTTGCGCTTGCAAAAATGGCTAGTTGCCAAATTTCAGCAAAAGGTTTTATTTACGCCAAAAATTTCTAAAAAAATCAAGTAATAGGGCCCAATCTCGGCTATTTGGATAAATTTTAAAACATTATTTATTGACAAGTTTAAATGCAAAAGTGGAAAGTTTTTTGCTTCCCCTGTAAAATTTTGTAAAACGCAACGTTGATAAGTAACTTCTTATTTCAGTGCACTTCAATTATTTTAAATTAAGTCCATGGAAATATTGCTACAGTTACCACTAATAGGTTTCCTATTGTGAAATTCTAAACTGCAGATGTCACGGATTTTATATACAAATTTATTACATTTTTTAATAACAATTGAAATAAACCATCATTGTTTTCTCCTCCTTGACCTATTGGGGACGAGGACACATCGTTTCGACATGACATCTTCAGGTGTCCCTGTCCTGGGCATTTCAGAAGCCTTCGTTCATTGCAGCCTAGCCACTCCTCGAAATAAACTATGGTTCGTGTTCCTATATACCACTACTCAGTACATCCTGGTACTGACACTATGGCACATCTCCATTGTTAAAAAAAAGAAGATATAACTGAAACTTACCTATAGCTCGCTCGTACTGCTGTCGAATGTGATCGTGTTCATCGGCGCGCGTGGTCTTGACGTGGTTCAGGTAGTGAATCCACAGGTCCACCGACAGCGGAATGCCTCTCAGCCCGCGTTCCAACACCTAACCGAAACAGACCATTAGCCCGGGGGACAACAGACAACCGAGACAGCTATTGTAGCGGACATCACGGACAACGAGACAAGCGTTGCCGCCTCACCGCTTAAATAGTTGATGAGAGTTTTGTATCTTATGTATATTTTTTTATTTGATTTTAACATATGCAAAAGACCCTGGAGTAAATAAAGTGTCCAACAATCGCAACAGATAAAGATAATAAAATGTTGTGAATGTAGTTAGTCCAGAGTCTTTGTAGTATTTAATTGAAATATAAAATGTTTTGTTTAGTTTCAACACCTTTCCTTACTGGCGAGGAGTCTCCGGAGCGTTCCCTGAGAGGTCCCTGGCGCCACCCGGCTGCTTCCTCCCCGTCACAACACCCACTTACAATCTACTAAGTATCTCACATATTGCAACAAACAAACACAGCACAGCCTAGCTAAAACACGCCACTGTCCGTATTTCTATAATTGCACACAATCAATCTGGCAAGCTACCTGAGCATATATCAATAATGTGAATATCTTAAGTATTGGATCTAAGTATAATACTTCATTATATCATATTATATTATCGAGTGTTGAATCAATGGTGCCGCTTGATACTATCATCGAGAATCCAACGCTCGATCAGCTGTAGGCAAAGACAATTTCATTTCCAATTTAAACTAGGGAAAACAATCAATTAAAAAATTGTGAATAATTATTATAATAATAGTAATTATTAAGTAAGAGTAATAATTTGATAATATTTGAAGTACTGTTGTTTAATGAAAGATTATTTGCATGCATTAATTAAAGTATAATGGTTGCGGTAGGGGGACACTGACCTCTAGGCACTTCTTCTTGCTGCCCTTTCGCTTTTCATAGTCGGCGTACTTTCTCCAGTAGCCGTAGCAGTAAGGGTAGTGCGAGAGGAATGCGTCGTACGCCTCTCGCGCCGCTTCTACGTCACTCTGCAACAACATTCATATAACTGATTGTCAAGTATTCCGAGTCAAAAATAACTCTAATATGGATAAGAGATTATTTATTGTCAAATTTAACCGTATCACAACATGACGGCCTCCGTTGTCGAGGGTAAGACTCTGGACTAGCAAGCTGGAGTTCAAATCCCCGGATGAGCAACTACCTTCATCCTCATAACATACCTCAATCGGAGATGCCATAGTCTCACTGGCTCCAGACGGTTGGAAGCAGTTGGGACTCTTGTGCGGTATTCACATTAAAACACGTTACATTGCGAAAACAGGAAGCCTCAGTTTCACACAAAAATATATATTGCCATTTAAAATTACCCCATGTGGCACCCATTACTTAATATTTGTTGTTTTTTCAAACAAAATTGATAAAACCCGAAACAAATTTGGCAGTGAGTTGTAATACAGAAGAATTTGTAAAAAAGGGAACAAAATTGCAAAACCCAATGAGATTATCTCCTGTAATAGTCCCAGATACGTCCGTATAATAGAGGTTGTACGTACGTCCTTCTCACATGTCTTGTGTGAAAACGAAAAAGACGGAAAATATTAGAAATAAGATCTCACAGACAAGAGGTTGTACGTACGTCCTTCTCACATGTCTTGTGTGAAAACGAAAAAGACAGAAAATATTAGAAATAAGATCTCACAGACAACCTTCCACTGGGACTACTATACACGGTGATGAAAATTCCGTCAAGGATTATAATCTGTCCCTAACAGAATTTAATCCCTTAAAAGCCAGGGCAGGAAACAAAATTATTTTATAGACAGTCAGAGAAGTTCCATTCACAAAATAAAGAGTGGAATTAAGTGTTAAATATTAGCGCAAGTGATTCTCATTTCGTTCTTTATACAATTTCAAAGCATAAAGGTAATAAGTTACGTTAAGGAAAACCTGCTGCACTGTATTATGGATGAGCAACGAAAACAGTAACTTTATAAGATCATAACATTTTCAGTGGTAACCGGACAACACACCTTCAAAAAGTGATGAAACAAAAACTAGTTTAAATAGGTTAGGTTTATAGGTTAGTTTTTAATGACTTTATATCACTTTTTAAAAGTGTGTTGAATTGTCATTGTATTGACTTATCATGATTTATCTGGCATAAGAGACAAATAGATAAGAGATAAAAACAATACCTCTTGATCCACATACTGCAGTAAATACGTCCATCCGGTGAAGTCGGTGGCGTCGTCATTGACCGCCTTCCAGTACTTGTCCAGCTCCGGCAGCGTCTTCTTCTTGGCCGGCTTCTCTTCGGTTGACTTCTTATCGCCGGTTTGGGGCTTGCTCTCTCCATCCTTGGATAGAAAAACGGTACATTAAACGAATTCAAGCACTGTACAATGTCTTTACTGATCTAACAAATGAATTGTAGAGAGTTATGAGAGTAGTCTGTCTCCCTCATTTCAGAGTTTAAGCCACTAGGACAATGCCCACAGTGACTTGCCAAGGTTTAAATGATTTCCGGGAATCTTTCATGAGTTGAGCGCAGTGGCGGCTCGTGACTTTTGGGTGTACTAGAGTGCTAATATTACAAAAAATGGCATTATTGATATTGTTTGAATGACGGTTTTCAGAAAAAAAAATCGTTTTCAGCTACAACAACATCAATAATGCCATTTTTTGTAATATTAGCACTCTAGTACACCCAAAAGTCACAAGTCGCCACTGGTTGAGCATAGGTTCGTATATCGATGTTTGGTGCATGTATTCTCTCGTTATTACTGTGCTATTATACTTTTTTTCTATTATATAAAATGTTATAATAATGAGTTTATTCCAGAATCAATGCAGGGATAGTGCAGTGCAATACATTCCAGATTTTTAAATAATATATAAAATAATTAGGACAGGTTGTTTCGGAGAATTTGAACAATTCTTCAAATTTCAACATTCATTTTCAGGTTATGTGAAAGTCCCAATCCAATTCTGTTATTATATCATTATAGGCCAGTTACTTGACAGAACTGAAATCAAAACAGAATTTGAAAAAATCTTTCACAGAACTTGCAAATTAACTTTGAAATTTGAAGAATTGTTCAAATTCTCCGAAACAACCGGTCCTTAGAATAAGACAAAATAATAATGCATAGATAGGCACAAAAAATGCGGAATTTAAGTGAAAAAAGATAATTTCCGCAGCGCTGCATTATCTCGGTAGGCAGAATAGTTGGCGATAAGTATTATTGTAAGTGACTTTTAGCTTATGCCATTGGGATGCCGTGTAATCCACCCACAGTTCTAAGGTGTACAGCGAAGTGCAGAATGCGTTGAATAGTATCCTTTTGATGTTTGCACTGTAAAAGTGAAAACGCCTTGACAGCATACCTGCTCTAACGGATATCGCTCTTTTTTGTCTTTCCAGATCCTCAATGTCTTTCAGGTCGTCTGTGATAATATGCCCCTGGTATTTGACGCTACGACTAACATCCATTTTCCTTCCGTCTAGCCATACTGAAGGGGTATGCATGATTTCGTTTTTACTAAATAAAATGGGTTGGAAAACTCGACAGATCATTTCACAAAATTTTCTTGCTGCAAGTGAAAGTGAAAGAATCGCTATTATATCTTCCGAAACTGCTCTTTTCCTAAGTTTTTCCCAGAGTTTATTGTATATACGATCAAATGCTTTGCTTAGATCTAGAAAGCAGGTATGGATTATTATATTATGTTATCAGGAATGTGTGGCAGTGCATTGCACAAATGCACTGGGGCAGGGACCGCCTCTGACCGTAGTGACAGACAGACTTCAGATCAGTCGTAATGTTATTATCTCATAGTATCGTATAGACTCCACCGTGAGATATTAAAAAAAATTAAAAAGAAGCAGAGGGGTTCGGTTTGGACACATATTATAATAGTTCATTGTCTTGTATGATAAAAGAGAAAATAACAATTGAGTCCGCCAGACCTAAGGACAGAGGTTAAATTTTCAATGTATTGAGTGCACGGTGGATTCCTACTAAAAATAGTTAAAAATCACACCTTGTTTTTTCTTGCTTTTTAATACTGTTAATTTTTTTTTTTTTCATGAGAGATATTTAAATGTGTGTATGCAAATGTTATTTTATTATTGTGATATGTGAAAAAAGTAGCTATGAATTCTTTAGTAAACTTTTATCTTATTCTTGTTGTGTATAATTTAATTATTTCAATACATAATAAATACCATTATAAAACTACATAATATTAGTTAATAATCTTTTATGATATGAGAGACAATAACAATGCAGTCTCCCAGACATCGGGTCAGTAGCTAAAATTGATGAATTCACGTCAGCAGTAGAATGTTAAAAATGACATTTTAAAATGTTGATGTCAGCAAATAAAAGATCAATAATTCTGGACGGCTAAAGTCGTCGGCTAAAGAAGGAGTTAGCGCAACACGGCATAACACCCCAAAAACAAACAACAAAAATGCTTTTGGCCGTGAGAATCTAAAAACTAACCAATAATTCTGGAGGTTTTTTTTTTTTTTTTTATATTTATTCTTAAATAAATTAGTTTTACAAAGGTAAAGTACATTGTCCTCCACGCTAGGAGTTCACCTGTGTTGTGGAGGACTTTTTCAATTGTAAAGTTATATACATAATAGTAAACAATACAGTGGCGATTAGGTTACACAGAGAAACGATAGAAATTAAAATATAATATCGATTTTTACATAGTTTTAACAAAAACAAATGCGAAATATAAAAAATTTAATATTAAAAGGATTGTAGCCAGTTCCATATGTGTTTTTTGTATTCTGTAAGATTAGATGTTTTATATTGTGTTGGAAGTGAATTGTAAAGTTTTATAGCCTGGAATCTGTAGTTTTTTTGTCCAAAGGATGTGTTGGTTTTTGGTATTAGTAGTTGGTGTGCATGTCTTGTTCTGGTATTGAGAGAAGTTTGTGAAGTTTTAAATGTGTTTAGGTTCTTGTAAAGGAAAGTAAGTATTTGTTTAGAATATAATTTTTAAATCTTCAACACTGGGAATTTTTTAAATATGGTTGAAGTGGGTGTTAGTATTGGTACTTTAAGTATTACTTTTATTAAGGTTTTCTGAGCTTTATACAGTGTGTCTATGTATTTTTTACTGGCATAGCCCCAGGCAATAATGCCGTATTCAATTATAGATTGTGCTATTGCGAGGTATATATTCTTAATATCAAATATGTTTAGTATATTTCTCACGTTTTTGAAAAAGTAAATCAACTTGTTTATCTTTACTTTAACCGACTCAATATGTCTGTCCCATTTTAAATAACGGTCGAAGTATATCGTCACCTCAGTGCTTAATTGTCCAAACGACCATTTGCAAATTTTACAGGAGGAGGTTTTCTTTGATTATTTCAATGAAACATTATGACAGGTGTTTAAGATGAAGATATTTCCGTCAAGCTAAAGGTCTGATCAGCTTAAATAATTCTTTGTAAATTGACTAAGGATAGTTTTTGATACTTTTTTTTACATTTTAAAATGGAGATTGAACAAAAACGCACCACCAGAATTTTGTAAAT
Source organism: Hesperophylax magnus (assembly GCA_026573805.1). Classification (NCBI taxonomy): domain Eukaryota; kingdom Metazoa; phylum Arthropoda; class Insecta; order Trichoptera; family Limnephilidae; genus Hesperophylax; species Hesperophylax magnus. The sequence goes on along the minus strand of JAIUSX010000091.1, from coordinate 4,328,759 downwards.
GGAGATTGAACAAACTGGAATTGGAGATAGGGCAACTTTTGCGTAGAACTTTCCGTGCTTGTTTGTTCAAACGACCACCTTTAGTTATATACAGGATGAGTTTATTTTCAATATTTCTATTATGGATACTGACAATTCGTGGTGGAATCTATATATATATATTTATAATAGTGATTTTTTCTTTGTTTGTTCCTTCTTATTTCCTATACCTTTTCTATACATAAAAGTGAGCTCTGGCGTTATGAAATTTATATACAAATTCACATCTTATTTCCCATACCACTCTACCGACTGCGATAAAACTTTGTAACTTTGAGTTGTGCGCATGCCCGCGAAGGTTTCCCTATATTATATTGAACTATGGCGTTGTGAAATTTGTATAAAGATTCTCTTATTATTTCCTATATCATTCATCCGATTGCGATGAAACTTTGGTGAGTTGCTTTGCGCACGCCGGCGAAGGTTTCCATACATAAAGGTGAACTCTGGCGTTATGAAATTTGCATTCAGATTGTATAATAGGTGGCGATCGAGTTGTTATAAAAATGTGTGCATTATTTCTTGTAGCTTAGCAGTAGGGACTGAAAGAGGGAAGGGTGAGGATAATCCGTGAGGGGGGAGGGTTCGTGGGATGCGGGACAAATCTTTCTTTGAGTGGCATTGAAACGCGTGCCAGGTACTCGACAGTTCCATTATAATAATTTACTTCAATGATAATAATATATTAAACAATGTCCAACTTTTTTTTATTTCTGACCGTGACCGGGTTTAGCCTATCAACCATCTTTAGACTTCCATCTTCGTTGTTACGACATAGCAACGAAAATGGGATATCCATATAATTTGAATAAAATCATTGCATTCCACCCCTTTTAATCCCCCTCCCTAAATTTAATGTATATAAAGCACAGCTTAAGGAATATCTGTACCAGTCTGAAGATGACCGCAGTAGGCTGAATCTCTTACGATCAGATTTTTTTTTTATGTGACACCTCACAAGAGCGTCCCTGCCAGTATACAGACAGGGGAACTATGTAACCACCCGGTTGGGCGGCGTTGTGAGCCGGGTTAAGATAGGGGCTGTATGAAGGGATTTATTAATGCTGGCCTTGAAGAGGCTCGGATTATAGGAGAGAAATGCCGGTAGCTCGTTCCACATACGAACCGACTTACAAAAAACGACCCGTTCTCATGAAGCTAACGTCAATCGTAAACGGGTGTTCCGCTCGTGTCCGTCGAGTTTCGCGCACGTGCACCGGTGCATCAGGGATCAATGCTGCTAGCTCCTTGGAGCAGGCTCCATTGAAATACCTGTAGAACAGACACAGCATGCCTACATTGCGTCTATGCATTAGAGAAGGCAATCGGTCTGTTAACAACGGATTGTCAATCAGACGGATCGCCCTCCTTTGCACAGATTCAAGTAGGTCAATTAAGTATTTTGGGGCACCAGCCCAGAGGTGGCTCCCAAATTCAACTGTTGGGCGGACTTGAGACTTGTACAGGGTCAGCAGCTGGTCACTGTTGAAGGATATCCTAGCCGTGTACAAGACGTCCAGCTTCTTGGAAGCCTGATTTACTCGGGCTTCTATGGATCCCCGATACTTGAGCCGGTCTGATATACTAACTCCAAGCATTTCAATGGAGTCTTTATTGGGGAGAGTGCTCCCATAGAATTGCGCCTAAACAGTACGCGTGGCCAAAAAACTAAATCACTTAAATTATATGAAATTTATGCAAATTATTTCAGTGAATAATATACCTATACATGTTTTTTTGGCTAAAAATTAAAATCCTACCGTTTTTGTTGGTAATGCTCAGAATCGTAATCAAAACCCCAAAACACACAAATGAGGAAAAAATCAGAATTATAATTTATTATATAACTATAATTTATTTCAACAAACCGCATAATCACTATAGATCAATTTGTAAATCTCAAACGGCTACATACAAATACGGATATACTGAAAATTTCGAATTGAAATACTAATCTAACTAGTTTAATATGAATCGTCAGTCAAAAAACCAATTTTGACAGCAAAAACTTGCAAAAAGTAGAGTCTGAGCGAAAACAGAAAAGTGAACACGCTGTATGACAAAGTTCATTGCAATGTAAAAAACAAAACAAATTTGGTATTGATAGAGATATTTAAAACTAACACTTACCGCTCTATTTCCGCACTGCTGCGTATGTATGCACTTTTGTAATTAGTTATTGACATTTTCCTGTTGTTTTGTCTATCAAAAACTCCTTGGTATATATTTAAATGCTTTTTTACTTCCGCGTAACACCAGAAAACAAACACCGTTGGAATGTAAAAACTTAAGATGGTGGCATCACGTGATCCTCGCATCGTGCTGTAATTGGTCGGTTGGTGGAGTTTGAACAAACTAGCACGCAATTTTAATTCTCGACTCTAGGAGGTTGGCCTAGTAAGGAGATTGGCCAAACAAGGACTCACTTTTAGAATATTGTTGTGGACATTGACATTTTAAAATGCTTATAATTAATTGTAGGAGGCTGATAAAACTATTTTTTCTTCATCGAACGACGCGTAATTTGATTCTTAACAATATTGCGTTAAAAACTCATTTTCGCTAAAATGGTCGTTTGGACAATTAAGCACTGGGGCGACGATATACCAAGATATTTGATATTTTCGGTTTGTGTGATTGGAGGACAATTGCATGGGGTGCTCGCTGAGTGACAGGAATGTATTTTAAGGTAGATGTTTTTGGAGGGTTGGCCTCTCGAGTTTATGCTAAAGGTTATGAATTTAGTCTTATCTATATTTAAAGTTAATAAGTTACAGTCAAGCCATTTTTTTGTAATATTTAGGCCAACTTCAGCTTTTGTGATTAGTGTGTTCCAGTCAGTGGCCTTAAAAAGTAACACAGTGTCATCAGCAAAGCTTATAATTTCCCCGTCTATTTGGAGCTGACATAGATCGTTAATATAAATAAGGAATAGGATTGGGCCAAGTACGCTGCCTTGTGGTACTCCGTAGGATATTTGTTCCTTGTCACTACATGTTTTTTTTTTTTTTTTTTTTTTTATATTTACTCCACACAGGAGGCCCTGAAGAAAATAATTTCCCTCAGGGCCTATGTCATCTTTGGGGATGCTGTGTGGAGGGTCTTTTTGTGGAGAGGAAGGAGTGAACATGGGTCTTGAAGAGTCCCATGTTGTAGGAGGGAGGAAACACAGAGGCCGGCAGTTCGTTCCACAGCCGAGCTGTTGAACTTAAGAACGAATCGTAGAAGCGACCCGATCTCATGTGACAAGTGTCAACTGTGTACAAATGTTGGGCGCGCGTTTGGCGTGTATCCCGACTGCGCACCGGCGCCGAAGGGATCAATGACGCTAGTTCCTCAGAGCATCTTCCATTGTAATACCGATAGAACAAGGACAGCATACCTACCCGACGTCTGTGCTCTAAAGATTGCAGTCCGTTTGTTAAGATTGGGGAATCTATCAAACGGACCGCCCGTTTCTGCACAGAGTCAAGGGTTTTTTTCAGGTATTTTGGGGCTCCAGACCAGAGATGGCTGCCAAATTCGACAGTAGGGCGCACTTGCGATTTGTACAGGGTGAGCAGTTGTGTACTATTAAAGTATCTGCGGGCCCTGTACAGTACGCCCAGCTTCTGAGAGGCCAACTTTACTCTGGCTTCGATGGAGCCCCCGTACCTGAGCTGGTCACTTATAGTTACACCAAGCATATCAATGGAAGGCCTGTTCGGAAGATTGCTTCCGTTGAAGGAGACTAGATTATCATTTGGATCCCTTTTAGACGTAATCAGACAGGATTGGGTCTTTGAAACATTAAATTCGACGAGATTATTTTTACCCCAGGAGGAAATACTCTCGAGATAACCGTCCATTCTCTGCTTCAAAGCCCTCCGAGCCGTTGGAGTTTGTGTGCCCTTTGGGGGCTTGTCAAACAAAAAGCTATCATGAACTGTACTGTCATCCGCGTAACAATGAATCGGTGCACATGTCAAAAGGTCATTGATGTGCAACAAAAACAAAGTCGAAGACAGAACCGATCCCTGTGGGACGCCAGCATTTATGGAGTGCGAGGAAGAGGTGAAACCGTCAGCAACCGCCTGAATCGACCTATCCCTTAAAAAGTCAGCAATCCACGTACACAGGGATGCGGGAAGTCCGTAAGAATGCAATTTGTTGACAAGTCCTCGGTGCCAGACCCGGTCAAAGGCCTTGGATATGTCTAGTGCGACCGTTTGGGTCTCACCGTGACGTTCCAGGCACCGCCCCCAAACATGCGTCACATACGCGAGAAGATCACCGCACGAGCGGTTCCGCCGGAATCCGTATTGACAGTCGTTGATAATTTTGTTCTTCTCGAGGTATGTGAGCAGTTTGTCGTTGATCACACGTTCCATCACTTTGGACAGAACTGATGTGATCGCTATGGGGCGGTAGTTGGCCGGGTTGGAGCGGTCACCTTTCTTGGGAATAGGGTGAATTACCGCTTTTTTCCAACCAGAGGGCACAGTGCCACACTTCAGGGACATTTTGAAGAGCTTTGTCAAAACTGGAACTATTTCCGCAGCACACCTCTGCAATACCAAGGCAGGTATTCCATCAGGTCCACTAGCTTTGTTAACATCGAGCCCCCGTATGACGTGGAGTACATCCCGATGCCGGATCCTCAGCTTTTTCATATAGAAGCCGCAGTGAGGAACCGACGGCGGAACAGCACCCCCGTCGTCGAGGGTCGAGTTTTCCGCAAACATTTTCCCTAAAAGGTTTGCCTTTGTGTTTTCTATTGAGGTATATTGGGTGCGATTTTCCATGTAGCTTTCAATTAATTTGAGTTCTGTTCCCGTGATTCCGAAATATTTAAGTTTATTGAACAGGTTTTGGTGGTGAATTGTGTCAAACGCTTTTGCCAGGTCTAGGAATATTCCAAGGCATTTTTTACCCTGATCTATATTTGTTTTGAGGAAGTCTGTTACTGAGGCTAAGGCATGTGAGGTACTCATATTTTCCCTGAATCCAAATTGATTTGGTGATAGTATATTGTTTTTGTTAAGAAAAATTAAAAGGTGGTTTTTGATATGTTTCTCGAGAATTTTTGAAAGCGTGTTTAGAATTGTAATTGGTCTGTAATTATTAATTTCTTCCTTGTTTCCTTTTTTGTGGATTGGAATTACTTTGCCCGTTTTCAAAATAGTTGGGAACACTCCTTCTTTAATGGACCGATTTATAAGTATGGTAAGTGGGATAAGAAGTGCTGACTTTATTATTTTTAGTGTCATCGGTGATATTTTGTGGCTACCCTGAGAGTTTGTATTTTTTAGTTCGTTTATAAGTTTTAGTGTTTGTATTTGGGTAATGTATGGAATTTTAAAGGAAGAAACACTAGTGTGTGTATAGTGGGTTGAGAATTCTGGGATATCGTCATTTGTAGTGATTCTGTTTGCTAATACCTTGCCGACGTTAGCGAAATAGTTATTCACAAAATTACATACTTTTAGTGGTTGTTCTGATGTCTTAATAATCTCGTTATCTATTTTGATCTCGGTTATGGAATCGCTTTTCTTTGAAGATGTGTGGGATATTTCTTTTAGAATTTGCCAAATTTTTTTGGGGTCCTTGTTGCATTTATCTAATTTATTTTTATAATATATTTCTTTCGATATACGTGCAAGTCGTGTGCATAAGTTTCGATATCGTTTATAGAAATTTATGAGATAGATGTCATATGGGTTAGATTTGCATTGTTTGTGGAGTTTGTCTCTTTTACTGAAACTTGTTATGAGTCCTTTTGATATCCACGGTTTTAGAAGTTTATGTTTAGTTGGAGAACTTTTTTCGGACGTGATGGTATTTTTTTTAAATTCGTCTTGAATACATTCTATAAAAAGTGACCATGCTTCATTAATTTTATTATTTTCTACGAGTTCTTCCCATTTTTTATTAAGTAGTATGTCATTTAGTTTTAAAATATCAGTTGTATTGTGGGTTTTTGTGGTTTTGGAGTGTATTTCTTGTGAATTAAAAATAGTTTAAAATAGTTTATCCAATCAAACGGCGGGTGTTCAATTTTCAAATTGACCCTTCGATTTAATTAATATCGTTCTTCAAAATAATAATATGGAAACATATGAAAAACGTTCACTGTGGTTTAAAGCCGATGAAACCACCTAGATTTCGTCGTTTTTGGTATATTTTTAGGTTCTATAAATTTGGCACATTATGGCAAGGGATCGCTCAAGATGTTTTTGGAAACTTCCCATAATATGCCAAAAATCATTTGAGTGGTTATTTATACCAGCAATATAACATGGTGACCGGGTATGTACAGCACCCTTGAGGTGATTTTGCACAAAAACAGCACTATACAAATCATACAAATATTATTATTATTACTATCTCATGAAAATGACAGTTCAACAGACCTACAAAAAGTGATGAAACAAAAACTAGGTTAAATGGGTTACATAGGTAACTATTTAACCTAGTTTTTGTTTCATCACTTTTAATGACTATATATCACTTTTTAAAGGTGTGTTTAGTTGTCATTTTGATGAAATATCATAGAACCATATAACATACATATAATATGGATGTGATTTTCCAACAGACACATTCAAATTGAGCGTGAAATGCAAAAAAGATAAACTTATAGAAGTTGTATTGTGAGCGAGTCTCGTGTACCTGAAGGAAGGTCAATTTTCTTTTACTTCTGGTGAAATTGATGAAACATGATCATGGAGCATTGATGTATTATACTAGATTAGCCCTGTCTAGTTAAATTAATTTTTAAAATGACACCATATAGTGTACGTCATAAATATGGAGATGAACTTAACAACCCAACTCTGTTTAAACTTCTTGTACAAGCGTTCAAACTCGTAAGCGAAACCAAGGAACAGCGTTCATTTTGTTACCGAGGTGTTGTTGTAATTTGAATACAAAGCCGTCACCAAACCAACATTTGTTTGCTAAACCAGGTCTGAATCAGGTAAGGACTAATAAATAACACAAAATGATTTTTATTTTCACAGTTTTAGTTTAGGATTCTGTACACTACATATTAAACCGAAACGGGAAACATACACATATTTACTATTGAGCAGAAGTTTTATGAATTTACAAAATTATTTATATAAAATGGTATATAATTATCAAAGAAAGCGTTTGCTTTATTTTGTTTTTAACCACTTTGTTAGGTTTATAAAACAGCATTATAAAAAAACTAGTCTAGGTACAAACATTAATAAGGTATAAAATAAAGCGAGAGAAATCATATTAGACGAGGACAGAGCTTCAGAGAGGGTGTGGTGGGGTGGGACAAGGGAGGGTGGGGTAATAATATCAATTTATTTATGCCCATTAAGAGGAACGGCTGCGGTGCCTGTTTCATACAAAATTTAAATTTGGATTTACGGCTAAAATACTAGAGTAAACTGTTTTTTTTTTTTTTTTAGTTAAAAGACATGGTATATACAAGGTGTCCGGAAACTTGTAGTACAAGCGGGAAACTGGGGAATCTACATCACATTTGGAGTCGATTTTGTGGTATAACTTTTTTTGATTTGAGCTTTCGTTTTCGAGTAAATCGAGTCAGAAGTTGATTTTTTTTTGGTCAAATTCTTGTGAATTATTAGTGACGATCAAAGTACCTAACTAATTAAAACTATTTAAAAGAAAAACAAACAAAGAATTGAGTATTTAAAGCATTATTTTGAAATCGCCCATCATTTAATTCTTTGTAATAATAAAATATTCGGTGGTCGCTTCACGGTTAAAAACATTTCGACAGCTCTTAAGGAGGCCGACAGACGTAGCTATCATCAAAATATGACAAAATTATAGCTGTCTCTATTTGCTCAGTTCAAGAAACACGTGAAAGAAAGACGAACTATAGTTTCCATAAAATAACACGAAGCAGATCGCACATCCGTATCAAATTTCACATTCTTCAACAAATTCTGTACCCAAGAAGCATACGGATGCAAGTCCAAAAAGATAAATGTTCAGGAGAGCCAAACTTAATAAGTTGTAGAAGAATTCGAAATTATTTTTTTTTGATTTTTAACATTAAAAAAAACGCCCGCGCGATTAGAGATTTTAGTGTAAAAAAAAATCAAGCTATTAAATTTCAATCACAATGCACGCAATGCATTCTTATTAGGTAAATACTAATTAGGAGGAATTTTAGTTTTAAAAAAAAAAAATACCCGCGCGATTTTGTCTCTAGGCGTTCGTTTCTTCGTAAAGTAACAAGAATACCAACATAACAAAATGACATTTTATTTATTTATTTATTTAACGCCCAGAGGGCTTTTACATGTGGGTGGTACAAATTAAATGACAGTTTTGAAACATAAGAAAGAAAAGAAAGAAATAATAAAAATAAAATTACATAAGTATATGCGAGAAACAAAATAAAAAAAAATAACAAGAACATAAATTAAAAAATACAATTTGAAAATAATGTTTGAAATGGACAGTCTCGTTTCACAGAACGAAAGCTAATTTTAAGTTTACGTAATCGAAATTTAGAATGAAATATTTTCCACTGCCCCCAATGCAAATAGTTATTATTTTTGGTAATTATTCGGAATCGCTGGACAAGGATTACATGAAATATTTTTAAATAAAACCTTCTGATTTACCTTAATTACTATAAAAGTAATCTGACTGCATTTGGGATATTTTTAATTTTAGCATTTTAATTTTAAATTACGTAAATCGAAAATTCACTCTCGTTGTATGGGACTAACTACCATAAATGTATTCCTCACTGCCTAGAATGGACGGAAATAATTATACGGATTCATTGAACATTTTCAATAAAATATGCTTGTTGCTATTATTCTTGCTGTTATTGTTTTATTATTGTGCTGCTATTTTTATGGTTATTTTTATTTATAGTTGTATTACTTAATTTTGTTGTTCACATAATATTCTTCTTACATAACACTTAAAAATAATCTCGACCAAAATCTCAGTGATAAAGTCAGTGCGTGTTCGAAATTATATACACAGCGACACGACTTTATAACATTCTTACAGATAAAATAAAAAAAAATGTGATTCACAAAAAAATTTCAAAGGTAATGTAAAAATTTAAAAATAAAATGTTACCTATGTCAAAAGTAACGGTAATGCCTTTACCGGTGCACTCACACAAATTTTAAGTAAGTGTATATTTCTATTCTCTACAATTATATTACTTACTGTTCATATATTATTTACTGCTGTTAATTCTATGTACTTATCTAATTTAACTTATACACCTATTATTACTATTATTATAATAATAACGTGTACAATTTCCGTATCTCCTACAATAATACACGTATCTGCTAATTTAAATGAACTAAACAAAAGGGTGATTCCCCGTTTTGATGCAAATATATTCACGCACAAAAGAAAAAAAGCATTTCTCTTTTACTGGCCTTCAGTGCGTGATATTGTCAGTCCCTAACGTGTACATGCGCATATACCAATACTATTAAAGAATAGGTCGGAAGCCCTTGTATTCCTGTGTCTGCTAATGGAATGAACTAAACGAAAGGGACATTTCACCGACTTCGTGCAAATATTCAAGCATTGAAATTAATTTCTTTTTTATTTAATCTCATATTATCTAACTTTTTTTGATCGCTTGCAACGTCAGCCGTACTAAAAGCCAGGTCCTCCCTCTCCGTTCCCCGCTGCACGCTCCGTTAGAGAGGGACACAGGACAATAATTATTTTTGCGGGAGTCGAAATTTCGTCCGCGAAAACAACGCTCTTAAATAAGCTTTTACATTGTGTTTGTCTCCTTTTTTCGAATATAGGCACAACTTTACATATCTACGGAAAAAATTATGATTGTACCTTCCTTCTCAAGGATTGGAGTGAACCGCGCCAACAACCTTGCCAAATGCATGCCGATCGGGTAGGACCCACATTTATTTCGTATATTAACTGCTGTAATGTCATACGATTTCAGAGAAATGCCTATTCGGTTTATTTTTGCAGTGCCATTTTTGTGACATCTATAGATGGTGCTATAATCAAAGCTAGACAATAACAACCAGTAATTAAAACAACCTTTCTCAGATTAAGCAACGATACCTAATTTGTGGGTATATTGGTGAGTAATATAATATATATTTTTTCAATAAAAAGAATAATGTAATTAACATAGTACACACAAAATAAATTACTCAACGACGCGATTTTTCATATAATTTAACACGCATATAATTGTGGACAATACAACCCTGAATTAGAGACGAGCCCAAATAAATAACCCATACTTCTAAAGTTTTTTGCGCGTATCAAGTAAAAAAGCATGATTTTAACCAACACATCAATAATTATCATGTGCCAGGCTCTTGCCATGTCGTATTGTTTATATGTATTCGTGAAAAGTGTATAACACACTGCATGACGTCATGGTTGTGAGTAGTTTGAAAGATGACGTTTTACTTGCTCTAGACCAACAAAAGGCAAAACGCAATGGAGTGTCCATTTCGCATTGCGACACAATGCTTGAACCTTTTCATAAATGTACACGTGAACCAAACCAACATTGTGTTGGGGTTATTTTCAATGGATATCCCGTGTCTAGTCTAATTTAGTTATGTCCTGGAGGCTTTCACCCATCCCAAGCAGAAATTTATTTTCGGATCAGGCCATCTCTGATGATCTTAGGGTGATCACTTTTTCTGGTGAAATAATTTTCAGAGGGTGGCCCAAAAGGTGACTCAGAGGCAGACCGAGGAAGTGAAAGATGATTGGAGCAGGACAGGGAGGAGCGAAGGTGGATGGCGGAGACTGCAGTCAGTGGAAAACAGAACCGTGTCGAGGAAGAGATTTATGAAGAAAATTTACCTTGAGGACTGCCTGTTTCTTGGCAGTGGTCTCTCCCTCCGAGGTGGGGGAGCCGGGGTCGTAGCCCAACTCGGCGGTGCTACCAGCCTTGCGCTTGCGGCTGCTTTGCTCCTTCTTCGAAGATGGGAGCTCATCTTCCGACACCACCTGAGACCAATAAAATTATATTAAATACCAACGCTAAGCAAAATCTAGAGGCAATGAGGTGTTATTAATTACTTTAGGTAGTTCTTTATTTTATTTACCTACTCTTTTTAGTAAGTGTCTGTAATAGGCGCAGCAGCAAAGGCATTTTCAAACATTTTACCTGAAGTTGCAGTGTGTATTTCATATAGAATTTAAAAGATTACAGTAAAAACAAATTCTTTACTAGTAACCTTAGTCATTTTCGTTATTTTAGTACCTGTCCTTGATATGTTACAGTCTACATAGCTCCCGTAGACGAAAATAATAGAATCTTATGTGCGCATTTCAACAACACTACTTTTAATTCTTGGTGATTTACTGAACCATAAAAAGCAGTCATGTTTGTTTAAAGTCCAGGATCAGAATCAGTCAAATTTCAAGACATTGGAACCATTGTCGCAATTATGTTTACATCAATCTATAATCTAATCTGGTAATCTACAAAATACAATCTTGTATTATGTACACATATTATAACAAGTGTGAAATCATTGAAACCTCAGTATCAGCGGGAAGATCAGCTGGCTTGGGTCCAGGTAGTTCATCATCGGACACATTCTCCGCATCCTTCACTTCCGGCTTCTCCACTCCCGGAAGCTCGTCTTCCGACACTACTTCGGTCTCATCATCCCTCGTGCGTTCCTGTTTCTAACCAAAATACGTTTAATGTTATATTAATTCCAACTTTAATAAATACATCGTTCTTTGAATTTACTCAATGAAATCAGATGGCCCTTGCCAGTCAACATGTGTGCTTATGAAACCAAAATGGTGACAACGCAACCATAGAGGCCCAGGCATGTTTATCATCATTTTGCTAAATAATATTGTTAGTAACTTTACTTAAATATTTATCAAAATCTACTAACATCCTTGGTGGTGATCGTTATAGCACAATGCGTGATCATGAAATGCATGCATCTATATAAATAAAAATGTGAATGTTCGTTTATTCAAAATCTTAAATGTCAATCAACGTTGCATTCGAATATGTATGTTTTTATATACCTATATTAGTAGATATCACCTGCGAGAGGTAAAAACATGTTTTTTTTCAAACAGCGTAATCTGTTTGAAGAACATCCTTTTTTTGAAAAAACAGCGCCATGTGTTGGACGTAAAAGCAACATGAGCCACAGAATTGCGTGGCGGGGTACAGCTAGTTTATAATAATTTCCAATATTTTATAGGAATAAAATACAAGATCTTACCTCCACCTGCTTCATTTCCTGATCTTTTTTGCTGTCACTGGATTTTTCATCGTCTGTTGATATGATGGTGGTTGTTTCTTTCTCTTGCTGTTCCATTTCTTGGGAAGCATTTGACGTCTGATCCACAACCTCAGGAGCTGGATCCTGGGCAACTTGCAGAACATCTTCAACTGCATCTATAACTGCAGCTTCAACTACATCTTCAACTGCATCTTCAACTGCATCTCCAAATGTATCTTCAACTACATTCTCAACTATGTCCTCAACTGCATCTTCAACTACATCATCAGACATGGGCTCATCAACAACAGCACGATCCTCTTCCACATCATCTGAAGTCTCTTCTGCTACCTCTTCAACATCAGAAGAAGCAGGTTCTTTGTCGGATGAAGCGGCTTCCTTGTCAGATGAGGCAGCTTCTTTTTCAGATGAAGGAGCTTCTTTATCAGATGAGATCATTTCCTTGTCATTTGTCTCATCTTCAGATTCCAAATTAACAATTGAAGAATCCTCCGCAATTGAGACATCCATTGGTTCGTTAGGTTCTCCGCTCACACCATCTTCAAAACAGGTCTTCAACATTCCGTCCATACTGCCGTTGCTTCCCTCGTCCAAAGCACGGGAAATGTTGGCATTCGGCGAATCATTCTTAATGTGCTGCTCGCTGCCATCGCTGGCTGGCATGTCAAAATCTTCCTGGTCTTCAATGCCTTCCTGGGCGAAGAAGTTGTCCAATCCCGCTGACATTTCTTGCAATGTTTGTGATTCTTCAAAAATCTAAAACAATAATTTTACAAAATTAGAACTATGGGCTTGCAACAGTAAAATAAATACAATATTGTGATTTTGTCTTACTTTATTATGAAAACGCTATAAAAAATAAAGGAAAATGTACAAATATGTAAATAAATTTAAAAAACACTTTGTATCCGTTAGATACAAGTGAATTTCAGTTTCTGGAAATCGAAAATAATGTATTAACCTCTCAGAAAAGGACTTTTATTTACTTTCTGTTCCTTTGCGAACTGTCAAAACGCGAAATTTTTTGTGTTATTCACGAGTTTTGTTAAAAGCTTCATAACTTACGTTTTGGGAAACGTAGCCTCATTCTAAAAAATGTTTTGGAAAGATTATGAAATTCACTATCGTATTGTTTTGTTACACGTAAATATTTGCGTGTCTAAATATACATTTTCTGAAAACGTCAAAAATATGTAAAAATCGCTGACCATTATTTCAAAGCTGTGAAAAATGTACTTTTTTCTGAGTATCGTAAAGAAATAACACTTTATATATTGAAGAAATATAATTAAAAACTATTAGTCACCTCAAAATATTATCCGTCCAAAATAAAATATTTTTAATAAATTATTTAAAAACGCAATAAATTATGAACGAACAAGATGACAGATTCACTCGACTCAGATAATGCACCTCTAAATTCCATAGATATTCTTGAATGCAGACGCGTAGCGTTATTCATTATCGATACTCTGTTTTTTAAATCATGGCAATCCGTATACTAGTGATGGAAATAAATCGATTTTTGTAAAATTTCGCGCGTTTACGTGAAAAGACGTACTAATGTCTTGACCGCTATTATCATATTTACGTCTTTTGACGTTCTAATGTTCCGAGTGGTTAATAGTTATTTTGATAAAATTAAAATCGATTTTTTGCTTGACGGTGATTGTTATTGATGCGAAAGTTTAGTATTTTTTCTTCTTTTATTTAACACAAAATACTAACCTATGATCCTAAAATAGATTCTTAATTTGAACTTTTAAGAAACAAATAAAATAAAAAATTATCTGTTTTTGTCTTTTTTAATGAAATTGTTACTAAAATGCATTACTTTCCATTTCCGGAAACTGAAATACTTACTTCTCATTATTATCTAGCAGATTCTAACTGATACAAAGAGTTTTTAAGTAAAATGTGCGTAATGTGTCCCTATTTTCTGTATATTTACCAAAATAAACAGTAATTACTTAACCTAACCGCACTTTTAGACACATATTATGGAAATTAAACTTCATTTCAACAATGACTATATATCGTCGCATTAATTCGTAGACTGCGGAACTCCAAATTTTTCGAAAATACGTTTTTAATGCCATCTGGTGTTAAAATTAGTCCCGCATCGACTAGTAAAACTCGAAAATTTAAAAAAATATTAACCTTTTAGATAAACACAAATTAGGAAACTGCGTAAAATCATGGTGCCATTTTTACTAGCGAATACTTCGTAACTCCTTAATTCAGTATTGGCCGGTGAGCCGTGCACGCTTGTTGTGTTTTTGACGGAGGAAATTTATTTACGGTGTAATAGTTTTACCGTGAAATTAACTGAGATAAGTTGATTAATCAATTTTGAACATTTTATAACCTTAATTTTAATTGTGAAGTCACGAATAGTGTTTGTATCTGTAGTCTAAACTGACGTCTTCTGCACCGTGTGACGCTCTGCCGTAGCTCTCTTGTTTTGTGTGCCTCTGCGGTTGCGTTCACCGCTTTTACAGTGGTACCTGCTTACCACCACACGCCCTCCTGATGTCATCATCACTGCACGAATTGATTTAACTAACCCGGAGCCCTTCGCGTCCTACCTAATAGGTCGTTGTTCTGTGATTATCTCTTCTTCAAGGTCACCATCTCTTTGCAAGTGGATCTCCTCCTGATGCATATCCGGATCCGGTTCTTCACTGTCCTCTTCAAACAAACCCAAAATATTGACGGTGGAACGTGCGGAAATTCCATCTCGTCTCTCCTCAGACACAGTCCGTTCTCTGTCAGGCATCTTCCGCGGGTCAAGCACATGTCTTGGTATGCCATCTACTTCGATGTTGTTGACTGAAGTAAGTCCTGTCACCCATCCATGCACGATGTGCATCTCCCATCTACTGGCTTAACCGCAAGAAGATCGCCCACTTAGAACTCAGTCAATACTTCCTCTTCTATATTCACTTGCGCAGAAGGGTGTCTCCACGAGTAGTGATGTATAAATTCCCGGGAATTTATTTCTGGGGAATATTCCCCTGGACGGGGAATTTTGATTTTAACAACATAATACCTCAAAAAGAATAATATTTATTAAATAAAAAATAAAATATACACACATATGGTACATATAGAGCAGGATAGATCCATAAAAACTATTCCCATATATATAGGAATAGGATCCAAGAGAAAAATAACAAAAAAAACACCGATCAAAATTATTTTAAAGTGAGTAGTATCTCTATAAAATTGTATACTGTACAGTATTAGTAGCCTATATACACTTTATGCTAGTAAACGGTACATATAAAAAATCAATCGTAAAACTGTAAAAATGACACAACTTCACAGATCGTTACTGTTCATCTGATATTACCGATTGGACACTGACACTATCAACTTCGCTTCCACTTTCACCTTCATATTCTCTTCTTCATCCGACCCGGACGAAGTTGTTGCCGACTCAGGATTATCTACGTTTTCTTCTTCCTCAGCACAGTCAATTGGATGTTTGCGTTTGCGAGTACCAGATAGGTTTGAAATGTTATGATGCGAAGCAATCTGCTCATCCGTGGAAGAAAGGGTTTTCTTGGGAGCAACTTGAGAGCCTCTTTCAGAGGAAAGAAGTTTCCAATTGTGTGCCACAGATGTTATTTCCCCTGCTCTTTGAGTTGTTAGACGATTCCTCCGTGTTGTATGAATGCGACTAAACGTGCTACAAGATCTCTCAGTGGCTGCTGAAGTAATGGGAGCAGTCAATATTCTTATGGCAACCTGTGACTAATCAGAACATCCGCCCATCCCCTTCCACCAGGTCACTGGTGTGATTTTATCGACACACTTCCATAGGAATGCCTTGCTCCATGATTCTTCTTTAGCCCTATAATTGGCTAAATCAACAAGAACATTTGCACTATCAACAGTCTCCATATGACTTGCTACTTGGTCAATGAATTCAAGTGCTTCAAGTTGCTGTGCGTGGCTTAGCAGATGTCCTTGGGAACCTGGATCTAGTAGGGCAGCAGCCAGATGTATTGCAGCAATAACAAATTCTTAACGCTGCACCGCCTTTTCCAGTATTTGCTTCTCTTCGGCATGTGTCAGTAGAGACGCTGGAAGAGTTTTACTTAGACTGCTCTCAATATCCTCAAAAGCATACAATGCTTTGTGTTTTAGTGGATCGTCTCCCTCTAGCTGTGTAATCCAGGAAACAATCAGTAGCAGAACATCGGCTAATGATGTCACTTTTGTCCAGTAAACATCATCGTCCAACAGGCTGTTCTTCATATCACGAGGTAAAGATGAGGCAGCTTCGTTTATTGCAAATGTTTGCAGGCTTACTTTACATGCTAACACTCAATAAAGCATCCAAGAGAAGTGTAGAAACCATTTTATTAAAAATAAAATAAATTCCCCGTTTTCTGGAATTTATTTCAGGTCGGGGAATATTCCTGTTCCCGGGAATATTTCCCGGGGAATGTTCCCGGGTCTACATCACTATCCACGAGTAAGTGTGAACTATACACCTTGATCATCCTGACTTTTTGCAGCCAAATATTGTACCAAAACACTGCCTGCAGGGGATCGCTTCCACTTCTGGCTGCAGTTCTCTTTATTGTTTGATGATGTCGTTCAACTATACCGTTTCCAGCTGGTCGGTATGCCGCGCGAAATCTTTGACGAACATTCCATCTCTTACACTTATCTGTAACACTGTAGGAACAAAATGCAGTACCATTGTCCATGAGAACTACTTTGGGCGGGCCTCTTTCCCGAAACACTTCTTCCAAATGTCTGATAATCGAAGCTGCATTATCTGACTCGATTTCCCGCCACACGGCAAATCTACTTGGACCGCAATCGATAAATGTGAGTAAACAGTCGGCCGGCATAGTCCAGTGGTAACGCATTGGACTGCCATTCCGAAGGTCGCGGGTTCGAACCCGGCGTGCGCAAATAAATTTTATTTGATTAATTTGTGTTATTTCACAATTAATTAATTAAAATATTATATAGTATATTTGCGGCACGTTCCAGAGTGGAAGATACTACCAGTATCGCCCTGGTGTAAGACCACCATTCAGAATTGAAACGTTGCTCCAAATGGCTTTAGCCGTGTTTAGTGACTAGATCTGAATAGCCAGGTACTTCCCCACCTTCCTCTTTCCCTTCTCCACTTACCTTCAGCCTCACAACATCCCCCAATTGGGGATGCCTTAGTCTCACTGGCTCCAGACGGGAGCAGTTGGGACTCTTGTGAGGTATTCACTATAAAAAAAAAATAAAAAAAAACATTTCCTACCGAAATGAGTAACATCAACTGCCAAGCGACTCCAGGTTGTCACAACATTAAGATTACCCGCTTCATGGGATGATGGCGGAGGGTCAATTGTCCTGCATTATACGCAGGAACGCACGCATCTATCGATATCCTTTCTTCTCGCCTCGGGATCGACCAGCAGGGCAAGATGAAGCGTTTACTTTACTCCAAAGTGATGCTGAGCATGAAGAGTTTCTACGCTTAAAGCACATGTTTGCTTACCAGTTCCACTTTCAAGTCTCTCCCACCTATCTTCACACTCTGAGGAGTCTCTTTCACAACGTTTCCTGTCATGGCTACTCTTTGCCCGGGTCTTGCAAACCCTAGTAAGTACATCAGTTTTATTTCTACAGGACAACAAGGGTGATCGACAATGTCAGATCAAATTCTTCTACAATCTCCTTCATCAACCCCAAGCGTCACTTAACGAGCATCTCTGACACGACTACTTCCGGTCAGTGTAGATCTCACCCAGCACAAAACCGTCGCTGAATCTGTAATGATCTCCAGAGTTTGAAGATTTCACTTGAGAGTCAGATTTAATCCCTTAAGGAAGGAAAAGTACCAGCATTTACAAGACTTAAAACAGACATTAGAAAAGGATTACCACTCCTTTTACGATAACCTTCCGCATCGTTAAAATCATTAAAATGCATCTAAATAGACTGCCTCGACATATACATACATTGTTGTGTTTTATTTTGTGAATGTAAAATTCCTATCTCCCAAATTTTCCGCTAGGTTGTTCATAAAACTATTCGCAGAAAAGTATGTATCTTTTGTAAAATACGTATCTCCATTCTCGGTTTTTATGTAAACTTCCTAACTCCGATTTGAAATAGAAAGCCTTAACTTACAAAAGTTTAATGATTGAAAATAAATTTCGAAATATATTATATGTTCGAAACATAAATAAAAAGAATGAGCCGTCTTTCATTTTTTTTCACTACGAGGTTTTTTGTGCCTCCTGTAAAATTTTACATTTGGTGGTTACGCATTCTACGAATTAATGCGACGATATAATGTAATACGTAAAACCATATAACATGTAGTGAAATGTACTGTGAATGTCCAAATAAATAAATGACTACAAGAAACAACTGCAAGCATGTAAATGCAAATAGGTTATAAGGTTCTTAGTTTGGGTTAATTAAGTAATTTAGATTGAAACTAAACTTTCACAAACGTCAATCCATACAATAGAATCTAAAATGGCGGCAAAGGGGTCGTTTTATAAGGGAAATTTTGAACTTTGATTGAGTTCATCTGGAATTTTAGTGCATCTTTTACCATCTCTCCCAACGTAAATAGTTGTTTGTAGTAGTAATTACGTTGAAAAGAAGTGTAATCTCTATAATCTGTGCCTATTAAAAGTGCGGCGGTTACTTAAATATTTACCAAATTAAATAGCGCAATTTAGAGTTAAAATAATTAAATTAAAGGAAAAAAAACATACCGGTTTCTGCGTTAGCTTCTTTGATCTAGTAGATTTTGGAGCCGCTGCAGGCGCTGGACTCTTGGATGGGCGACCTGAACGTGTTCGACGGGTAACTGAAAAATAATGGAATGCATTAATAAGAAAATCTATAGCCAACGACAGTCCATGACAACAAAATAATAACACACCATGCGCCATTTCACGAACGTCGACTTTTATATTTGTAAAATTTAATTTACAATGTACGTACCACTCCCATTTTCAGCACCGGCAGAATCATCTTGTTCTACAGATGACATTTTGGAAATATAAACAGATATGGATGTTTTAATTCAACTTAAAAACCAAAAAAGTTGTATCCAACACGCGACGAATCGCAAATTTTCCGACGTTGGTGTAATTTTTTTATTTTTATTTTCTATGCATTTCTTCAAAATATTGCCAGTAAGAAAATATTTGTCCGAATGTACCTACCCAGTATAGACATACCTACCCAGTAGACATGGGCAGATTTATTGACAGCAGCGAATATTGTGAATTGATTATTTTTATTGATTCATTTAATTCCCAAAAAAGTGATACAGTGGATATTACAAAAATTATATAAGTCTAACACACCTGTATTTAATATTTTTTGCGTTGTATAGCTTAGGTCTTATAAACTGTTAAAAATAATTAAACTTCATGTGGTCTAATATTAACGTTAATTTCTTTTATATTCATTTGAATATTCAGATTATAGGAATTAAATAATGTGCAAAATCACTATTCATCTAAATAATAATCATTATTTTGTATGAACAATATCTATCTATCTCAATGGTAAATAATTGTAAAAACAACGCGAGAAAATAACAACAAATTGAATGTTTGGAAGTAAGCGAAACACATAATAAAGGAACAAAAAAATAATATATTATATTCTACTTACACATCTGCCCTGATGATGGACACTCTAACGTTGTCCGAAATGTTGGCTAAAGAAGGAGTTAGCGCAACACGCATAACACCCCAAAAAACAAATAACAAAAAATACTTTTGGCCGTGAAAATCTTAAATCATATTAGAGAAACTTTAGGTAAATGGCGATGTTTTATCTGTCACGAGTGACATCTATGCAATATAAGTACACAAAAACACACACATATTTGAATGCAAAGTTGTGTCAAAATTTCAAAGTAATCGGTGAAGAACTTTCGAAGATTTAAGAATTTGAACAAACGAACACCATTTTTATTTGTACCTATATAAAGATTTTTGTTTGAAAACTTTCATTAGCCATCTAGTCAGTCGAGTCGAGCGTGAAGGAACTAACGAGCCACAGTCGAACTTCAGTGTAAAAAAAAAACAGTCAGTCGATATAAGCGACAGCGGGAAGGAACTCAGGCCAGCCCACCTTATCATAAAGGTGGAATTCCTCGATCAGAAATCTGCCCCCTCCCAATACCACCGATGCCAGTTCTTCGGACACTCCTCGAAGGGCTGCCACCTCCCCCCCCGCTGCGTCAAATGCGCGGGGCCTCACTTCACCGCTGAATGCATGAAGCAGAGGGAAGACGGCCCCTGCAAATGCGCCAACTGCTCCGGACCCCACACCGCCAACTACTCTCTCTGCCCAAAGCGACCAGCACCATCCGCCCTTCGAACAATCTCACGTGCGCAGGTACCCTCCCAAACCACCTTCTCCTCCCGCCCATCTGACCCAACCATCTCCTACGCCAGGGCCTCAAACCCGAGCGCTCCCCCAACCCTTACTGCCCCCCCTCAACATTAACGCCCCCCATACCGCCCCCTCACAACCACCGCCCCCCTTATCGCCCCCTACCGCCCCCTCTCGACCGCCCCCCTCTCTACCGCCCCCCTCTCTACCGCCCCCCCTTCAGTTTTTTCGATTTTATCGCCAAAATAAATTTCTCCGAGATCGGAGCACTCTTCTTCGATCTCCTCCCAAAGTTCATGTCGGCGGGCTCACCGTCCGACTACATCACCATCCTTCTAGCAGCAGTCCCCCAAATCTTTGGTCTTTTCTCCAACTAAAATGGCTAGCTCGACTACCCTGCCCTCCGCGCTACGCATTGCATTCTGGAATTCAAACGGTATCGGAAACAAACTCCCAGAGCTCCGTCTGTTCACCAACACTCACAAATTGGACATTTTATTAATCAACGAAACTCACCTCACCCCCGCTCACACACCAAAAATCGCAAACTACACGATGTACCGGAATGACCGCACACACTCTCGCGGAGGCGGCACCGCCATCTACGTGAGAACTAAACTCGCACACTTACACAACCCCACACCCACATTAACAACTCTCGAATGCACCACCATAACCATATACACGAAACACTCCGGCCCACTGAGTCACCAACCCCAACGGCCTCTTTTTACACAAATTTCTCTATACCCATCCAGACACCATAGCCGTCGCCCCGTGGACCCCACCCATTTCTCCGACCTAGGCTACACCCCCGACGTACTCGACATAGCTCTATTCTCCAAATCATCCTGGAATTACTGTATTGAATCCATCACCGACCTCAGCTCTGACCACAACCCCGTGTTGTTAACCCTCCAACGCTTCGCCCCCACGCCACCACCTACAATGAAAACCAAAACTGATTGGACATACTTTTCGCACAGAGTCGGCGAAAAAACCCAAATAAATTCATCCATCCAAAACACCGCGGACCTGGACCTCGCGGTTGACGAACTCACCGAAACCATCTCCTCAGCAATATCCGAAGCCTCAAAATCTCACCTCATGAAAAGCCCCCCCCCCACTCCAAGATTCTCTCCCCTCTCCAATAAAATCACTCATCCAAACAAAAAACTCCCTTCGTCGCTAATGGCACAAATATCAAAACCCCAGAATCAAAACGGTCATCAACCGCCTTCAAGCCCAAAATAAAAAAGCACTAACAGAGCACTCCAATTCAACCTGGAACGACAAGCTACAAAGCATCAACCTACAAGATGGCTCCTTATGGAAACTTGCAAAAGCCCTTCAAACCACCTCCACACCAAACCACCCCATCCAAACCTCATCCGGGCTCGTCTTCGATGACCCGGACAAAGCTGAGGCGTTCGCAGACAGCCTAGAAAAACAATTTAGCCCCAGCCTCAAACACGCCGACCCCATACACATTACTAACGTCAACCGCAAAGTAAACTCAATCTTCAACACCCTGCCCTCCACCAACATTCATTTCACCACACCCGCAGAAGTTCGCCGAACTATTAAAAGTCGGAAGAACAAAAAAGCTCCAGGTCCCGACGGCATCACAAATTTCGCACTAAAAGCCCTCCCCCGCAAAACAATTCTGGCCCTAGTAAACCTCTTCAACACCGCCCTTCGACTGCGCCACTTCCCCAAAAGCTGGAAGCACGCCCAAGTCATCGTTTTAGCCAAACCCGGCAAAGACCGGCTCCAGTGCGAAAACCACCGTCCAATCAGCCTCCTCTCCAACATTGGAAAAATCTTCGAACAAATCCTCCTCACCAGGCTCCTCAAGCATATACACGAAGTCTCTACACTTCCCGACGAGCAACACGGCTTCAGAGCTGAACATTCTACCCTTCATCAACTCCTAAGAGTCACCGAACTCATTCTCGGCGGCTTCAACTCCCAGCGGTCAACTGGCACCATATTCCTGGACATAGCCAAAGCTTTCGACAAAGTATGGCTCAACGGCCTACTTTTCAAACTCCACGACACAGGGATCCCTGCTGTCCCCCACCCTCTTCAATATCTACACACACGATATTCCCCTTCCAGAAAATTCAACCCCTCACTCCAAAAAAGCCATTTATGCCGACGACACGGCCCTTCTGGCGCAATACAGTTCTCCCAGGATGATAACTTACCGACTCCAACAAGACATCAACAAACTCCAAGACTGGTATGACAAGTGGCGCATCGATGTGAACCCCTCCAAAAGTGTAGCGGTTTTCTTCTCCCATAGAAAGAACCGTTGCACCCCTTGGAGGGCTGTAACTCTTCACGGCGAAGTCATACCATGGCACAACACCGCCAAATATCTTGGAGTGACCCTTGACAAAAAACTTTCCTGGACCGCCCACATTTCAGAAACGCTTAATAAGGCCAGGAAAACCTCTAGTTCCCTCTACCCCCTCCTTCATGCAAACTCAAAAACCTCTCTTTACAATAAACTCACCATCTACCGCGCTAAAATCAGACCCATCATTACCTACGCCTCCCCCATCTGGGCCACGGGGAACACCAAACGTCTGGAACAATTCCAAAATGCAACGCTCAGACGATACACCAAAAGTCCATGGTTTGTCAGAAACTCGATAATAAATTCAGGCACGAAAATCCCCCCACTTAGGAAACACATAGTCGATCTGGCCAAAACTTTCTTCAGCAACCTAGCATCAAACCCCAACCCCAGTATCTCTAGCCTGGGTAAACCCAACCCAAGCGACACCCTCTCCAAATACCCATACCCCATCTCCATTCTACTCCACCCCTAATGTGCGGGCTTAAAACAATATATTTTTAAAAATAAATAAATAAACCATACATACCAAAATACAAAACAACTAGTATTGTACAAAAAAAAAAATAGTACCCCCGCCATAAAATAAAAAAATAAAAAAAAACAATCTCACATCACTCAGTCGCCTAAAGGCAGCCCGCACATAGGGCACAAAACCCCCCCTCCAGGTACCTGCGCACTTCAGACAACGAGAAAAAAAGCTCCTAATAAGAGACTTTGCACCTCGGAAAAAAAAAATCCATTAGATATCATCAACTTTCATTAGTACATAGGAATTGATTGGAACAAATATTTACTGCTGGCATATGGCTGTCATCGCTGTCATGACCGCTTACTGGCGTCGTGATTGGTTTATTTATGCTGGTGTCTGCTGGCGTCGACGCTTGATTCGAAAATTTATCATATTCTAAATAATAATGTCCTGAAAAATCAAATTCTTAAAAATTGAGTTCTGAATTATCCGGTCACCATTTTGTTTGTAATCCTATTAAGTTTACAATGTTTTCACCTAGGTAAAGGGGTCGGCAGACGTTTTAATGAAAAGAGTTAAACATTATGCAAACAGAATTTCATCATTTTCACGGAGCCGAAACACAAAATACCACTGTGGCGCTAGGACTGCTAAAACAATGCGTAATATGGTGTGATATGAAAGCGTTGCTTTGAATAATATTCATACATATAAATGAATCCAACGCTGTTATCGAAAATTTTCGTGAATAGCCTTGATGGCATCTAGCTTTTATTTTCAATGGGTAGTTATATTTGCTACAGTACCATTGCGAGCACGCAAGTAGAGAATATGCATTGCGATCGTACTATTTGAGATAATTTGGCAACCGTGTATGGTGCTCTTCTAATGAGGCTGCGGAGTGGATGTGAAGCCGTAAATGCCCATGAAAAGAACCGTATGTGGCTCGCAAGCCATTGTCCGCCGACTCCTGACCTAAGTTTACAAAAGCAAAAATGATAAATGTATGCAAATAAGAACCGAAGTAAGTGTTAATTTTTCAAAACCCCTTGGATTTTTATTGAGGATGTAGTTATTAGTAGAGGAGTTAGTAGTATGTAGTTATCGTAACTCAAATATAAAATTGAGGTTAGAAAATAACAGCATTCTTCCGCTGAATGTGGATGCTGTATATTTTGCTCTATATTGATTTTCGTGAAAAAGGAACAAACGACGGTGACATTTTTTGTTATATGGTAACATTCTAGTAAGAGTCAGAAAAAAATGGTTGTTTGGCGTTTCTCGTTCGTTTTGTGAAGCGTTTATTTGGAAATGTGTCACAGTATTAATGTATTAAGTTTGCATATTATGTGTTGATTTTATATGTTTGTAAGTATTTTTCAGTATGTATTTCAAGTTTTTCTTTGTTCGGTCATTGATTTCATTATGAATTTCTGTCACTCTATTTTTACAACGACGATCTGTTTTTATGTTTTTTTACGAATATTTGTGTTGTTCATACAACTTTTTGTCTTCAGGTTTCCATGTAATGATTTTAATCATCATTTTCAAATCCGTAGTGTTATTTGAAAAAGTAGACCGTTGCACATTCTCGAAATTATGGTTCAAATTTATAGGCTTTGAAAACCGTGAAAAAGCCTCCCTGAACTTAAAAAAAATCAAATCATCACACCCATTTATTGTACTCCTTTCAATTTTCAATGTTTTCACACTACAATGCTTTGAACTTTCACGCCTTTCACCTTAGCCGGTCTAGGTACTTCGATCAACTAACACGACCTTTAAATGGATTCATTATTAAATTTCCCTATTAAAAGCGATTTTACCTCGAAGCTTTAAGTACACAAAATCTTATGTACTAGAAAATGACAGATCTGTATGCGATGATGCTTACACAGAAAAGCAGTACCGTTCTAACCCCTACTAGCTCTGAACAAACTTTATTTCATTACACTCTTTATTCTGTGTTGATCTGTCTGGTTCTCGCAATTCTTCAAGATTTTGTTCACAACTAATTTCAAAGTAAAAATGTTTTTCTTATCTCTGATTAGTTTTTTTATTCTGATATTATTTCATAGATCTTATTTTCTGTAATACTCAATGACATTACAATATATATTGACGCACTTAGTAATATCAAAAA
Organism: Hesperophylax magnus; assembly: GCA_026573805.1. Lineage (NCBI taxonomy): Eukaryota > Metazoa > Arthropoda > Insecta > Trichoptera > Limnephilidae > Hesperophylax > Hesperophylax magnus. The sequence goes on along the minus strand of JAIUSX010000091.1, from coordinate 4,303,098 downwards.
GTATGTCAATTGTAGTACTTCTAAATCGTCACGGGTTGTGTAAGTTTGTGTGCTATCTCTGAGTAAATTGCCTTTAAAAAGTGCTAAAATGCCCTCATATGTGATGAGAGAGTGTTTTAATTACTCGGCAAACACTAGTAAAAACCAGGGAATAACATTTTATTTGTAAATGAACGCAAATTAAGTTGTTTCCCGTCCAAAGATTTTATGCGTCATAGAGAAAAAGCAAGGCTGACTAGAGTAGAGGTCTGGGCGTGCAACAGCCAAATTATAAAGTCAGTGCTATCGCCAACTAAAATCCACAGTTTAAAATAGTTCTGTTTATATGATTTCGGTAAAACAACATTCAAATTAGCAGTAACAGCGAGTATCCACAAGAATCGTCGTCATTTGCAATCTGTCTTTGCTCAATTATGATACGGCACTGACTTATCCCTTGACATCTCAAAATCCGTCAGGCGCCCAGGCATGTAACTAGTCTGCCTTGAGTCGGGCTATTTAATCCAAAAGCGCCGCCAGGTTCTTTCTTTGATTTTGATATTTTTTTAATGTTTATCTTCGTCATACACAAGCAACGTTTGAATTAAGAATGCACTGGAAACATGAGAGTGTTTCTTACTTGTCACATTTTATCTTAATTTCGTAAGACAATAACAAGTCTAGATATATTGTAACCCTCATTGGTAATAGTTCTTTCCTTGTGGACAATATTATATGACATGCCAAAGCATCCCAATCACTTTAGTCTACTCATGTTCGATTTTTGAATGTGAATGTTAGATATTGCAGGAAATGCTCAATACCATAAATAACCATAACATTCTTTTGATATAATAAAGATATTTTAGGTAATAATTATATCTCTTTTTCAGATGAAAGTCCTTACTTTCAGTTTTATTGAAGTGGCAGTCAATCAAAAAGTTTCTTAATTATGGTAAGTACATTTAGTTTATCATTTGACATTGAATTATAACATAATACAGTCAAATTCTGTTATAACGATTCTACTTACATTTTTAATTTTTTAAATAAATTTTTTTATGTTAAAAGAACTTAACTTAAAAAATACATTTCAAAGAAATCTAAATATTATTGTTTACTACCAACTTACAGAAGTTCATTTTAATTTAGCTCACTAATCTTAAGAGCATACTATGCTTTTCTGCATGTGGATTGAGACTTGATACACATTTAATTTGGGAGGCGGGCTTGGGTACTGCCGCCCAGGTAACCATTTATTGGATAACCAACACCTCTGCCATAGGTCACCCCAAGTTGTTAGCTACGTTTGGTGATATAGCAGGGGTGTCTGGGTTCAACGGTAGAGGTGTGTTCAGGATGCGCCTGCCCACCAGCCGTGTGGTGTGCCAGATCGGGAGATGCTGGTTTGGGGAGATCCCTTGACCTCTCCGACTGGTCTCTCGACACATCGCCTTGTGCCGCAGTGGGAGGGATATATTCATATGTCTGTCACTGGTCACAACACACCGATACCTAGATTCCTACCCAACCCTCATACCTTTCCAGAACTTCCTCTCTTTCCTTTCCTTCAAAACGACTCCACACAGCACCCCAAAAGATGACATACGCCCTGAGGGAAATTATTTTCCTCAGGGCCTCTTGTGTTGGGTTTATGTAAAAAAAAAGATAATTTTTGTGTAAATTTTCGCTAATTACAACATTTGTTTACAAGATCTAATTTAAGGGTGACATCAATGTCACCAAACAAACTTAATTACAACATTTGTGTATAAGATCTAATTTAATGGTGACATCAATGTGACCAAACAAACTTAATTACAACATTTGTTTACAAGATCTAATTTAATGGTGACATCAATGTCACCAAAAAAACTTAATATTATAATTTTGCACAAAATGCTGATTGTAAATATGTTATTATAAACCTTTGTAAATTATTGTACAGTTCTTACCCTGGTTTTAATATAGAACACATGGCAACTTTTAAATAATTTGTTAAATATAGTTAAGTACCTACTCTTAGTGTTATTTTATTTCTGTTTTCAGCAAGCTGATGACCCCCCTTTCCTTTCTGTTGGAACTGATGTTAGTGCAAAATACAAGGGGGCCTTTTGTGAGGCTAAAATCAAAAAGGTCGTCAGAAATATTAAATGCAAGGTAACAACACAAATCTTTATCATTTTATGAACACATTAATCCTTAAATAGCGTTGTGGATCTTTACAACCAGTTGCGTGCGTCCATAAAATATGCCTACCCTAAGAAAAACAATGAACCATGAAGAAGAATTAAATAATATTAGAAAAAAAAATGTGAGAACTTGTACGCTCATTTATTCAGTTGCCCACGATAATCAGCTGAAGATGATAATTAAGTGGCAATTTTCAATTATTCATACCCAAACATGTAAAACTAACACCAAAGCCCACCATTGGTAATAGAAAGCAATGCACACCACTGCCCTGGACCCCCTCTCTCGTTCTATTCTCCAATTGGCCAAGTGCATCTCAGTACTTTCCTACATTCTGACTAGGATCGCACAGGATCAACAGCTTACACACATGGGTACAGTCTACTTACGAGAGTCGCAAATGAGAGTTAGTTTTGTTCACCACGCCGCTTAACCACTCAAGTGATGGCGTGTTTACAAAAAAAATGTTTGGCGAAATGGAGGTTTCCGGGTGTTCAGTTTTGGATTCGCCAGCTTAATTTAGTACCTACCTAATGTTGCCAGTTAAAAATTTCCCATTTCTAAACTTAGTCATACTTATTTTAGTACCTACCCAAACATTATTGTTGTGTTGCTAGAGTAATAATCATATTTTCGCCTTTCCAGATAAGCTTTAAGTCCGGGCCGAGTGTCGGTTCCGCAAGCACCGTGACGGATGAAGTGTTGAAGGGCACCCTCCGCGTTGGCAACACTGTGGAGGTGCGCCAGGATAAAAAAGAAATGGTGGAGGCCATCATCACCAAAATACAGGACTGCAGTCAGTACACTGTCGGTAAGTTTTCAATTTTTTTTATAAAATTTGCAGTTTGTCTTCCAACAGCGTCCTCTCAGCAATCTGCCTCTCGATTAGCCGACAACTACTCCATATAATCTGCCATTATTTTTACAAAAAAGCACAAAACCAAGTTCTATAATTCGCCGATATTCTGATGTCAAATTCAGTAGACCGCCGCATGCCTAAACTCGAGCACCAAAGCTTTGTACACCGATGGGTTGGGTTATTTTACACTTACAAACTCAGTTACTAAACTGCCATCTAGCTTGCTAGAGCTGACCATTTTACCAGTCACCAGGGTTCATTATTGTTGTTTTAGGACATTTCCATTAGTCTTCTGGTGTATTCTAGCAACTGTCACATGGGTTTCTTTTCATTTCATTCTGCCTCATTTTTTGTTTTCAAAATGGAGTTTTTTTTGGCAAGCGTAACCATGACATCTTAACTCCTCACGCCTCAGCCATATTCTGTCAGCATGTCGGAGTATTTCCGCTTTGCAATAAAATCCAAATAAATGTAATATTTCTGAACCTATCCAAAAATTAAAAACTGATTTAGAAAGACGATGAAATACGCTTTAAAATTTTATTGTTAGAAATTAACATAATTCCTTTGAAATGTTAAAATTTTGAATGCATAAATGAAAAAAAATTAAATGGCTAACTTTACGTTTTTTGTAACTAAAATTACTGATATGTACTGGTAACGAAAATATAGAAAAACATAGTTATTTTATTAGACAATCTAGCTGTACCCTGCCACATGTTGCTGTGGCTCAGTCTGTCTGTGCAGATAGAGAAACAATATCGCGTGTTGCTTTTACGTCCAACATATGGCGCTGTTTTTCAAAAAAGCATGATTGTATCTTTCACAGGTGACAACTATATATAATAGGTATATAAAAACGTATGCGTATTAGAATGCAATATTGTATCAAAATGTCAGTGCAATCGGTGAAGAACTTTCGGAGATTTAAGATTTTGAACAAACTAATATTTATATAGATGAACGGGAACGAAAGGGAACTTTAACAAACGAAAGTTCCCTTTTTGGTCATTTAATATAAAAATAATTAATTAAAAAATAGTCTCATAAGTTTTTTTTTCTAATTGCGGTCGGTACCTTTGGCTTCATATTTTAATTATTCATTGGTTAACATTTATATTTGAATATAAAGTTTGGTGTTTTCACTTTCTAACACCGTTTAGATCATATTTCTCAACATAACGATTGATAAACTTTGTTCTTCTTTTTTATTTGGACCTGCCTGATTTCATCATGTTTTAGTCATCTTCAGAACTAAAAATTAATAACTTAAGCTGGGGTGTTTATAATATTTGGGTTAAGGGAAAACTTTATTCTATAAACTACTTAAATTAATCTTTTGATTTTATCGCCAGCTGTAAGGAGTTGACTTATTGTTAGTAAATGTAATTTTGATAGACTTTTAGATTGTTTTTTAATTTTTGAAATACTTGGTACAAAATAATGAGTTGAATGCATCTGTGATCTTTTACGATTTAGTAATCTATTTAGTCTTTGTAACAATTCAGCAGAAATGTATATTGGTGTTCCAATTATTAGGTGGCTACAAACTAAAAATAGAGTGTAAAGGTTTTGGTAGGAAAGGAGTGGTAGATACTCTCAGTATCGCCCTGGTGAAAAAATCATTGGTTAGAATTGAAAAACATTGCATTTTCCGTGCTTAGTGACCAGGCCTAAGGAGCCGCTCCTTCCCAAACTTTCTCTGTCTCATCTGCTCCCCCTCCCCGCTCTCATTGACCTCACAACATACCCGATTGGGGTTTGGTTTCGGTCAGTCGAGCACCATTTAATAATTTATGAAAAATAAAATTATGTTTGTGTAGTTTTTGACGACGGCGACATCACGACCCTCCGCCGTAGCGCCCTCTGCCTGAAGAGCGGGCGCCACTTTGCCGAGAGCGAGACCCTGGACCAGCTGCCTCTGACGCACCCGGAGCATTTCGGGAACCCTGTCATCGGCTCCTCAGGCCGCCGGGGGCGCCGGAACAACAGGACGCAGTAAGAGAATTTCTATTTACGCCTCTGATTTTAACAGTTCCATGACAAAACAGAACATAAGTAAAGATAATACAAAAAAACTATTCCAAAAATATTCTGGTTCATCAGGTCACATGGACAAAGCAAATGGACAAGCTAAATATACCTTTAATATAAGTGTAATACTACACTAAAATTATATAACAAACTCCCAGCCAGTATCGACAAATTAAAACCATCAAATCTTGGCTTAAGGAATTAACAGTAAAGAACCGACGAGTATTTTAAAAACATCATCGTAGAAGTTACTGAAAAAACCCCACCCAAGCCGTGAAGTTGCTGAAAACCCTCTATCCAAAACCTAATTCCTATCAGCCATCATGTCAGGATCTCCTAGTGAGGAAGACTAACAACATATTCTACATCTGTTTTATATTATATTTCATATATATCTTCATCAAAATTATAATATACTGATTATATAAACGAGGTACAGTCACAAGGAGGAAATCCATAATTGGTTTTATTTGGCACATGTACAAACTGATCAAATATTAACTGTTGATTCTCGAAAAAAAAAAATTATGAATGGGGTAACCATTTATAATTTTTTTACCATGTTCTGTTTTGTCCGGTTACTGTCTGATTGACGGTAGACATTTCCCAAGATTAACTAGTGGAAAAAAAGGATTTATAATGATATTTTCTGTATTTAACATAACTTGAAATAGAATATTGAAACCATTTAATAGATAAATTGATAAGTGTGTTGTGAAAGTGTCCCTATGCTCGAAGTAAGGTTAATTTTATCTTACTTCTGCTGAAATTTGTTCAAAAATTTTCAAATATCGAAATTCCTTCTTGAAAAATTAATAAATTTGATTGGCCTGTCTGAGCCCTCTTAGTCAAAAGGTCTTACATATTTAAATTGGCAGCATCAATTTTCTTTCAAACCAGTATTGATTGAATAACCCCAATTGGGTGAATTTTTTTTTAATCATTGTAGATAATATTAATAACTCTCAAACGAAAAATATGAACAGAAAATGATTGGTCGCATCTAGCAATTGAACCCAAAACCTCAGCCTTTGCTCTACCACTGAGTTAATTCGACCATGTCAACTTCGGTCACGTTTTACTGTATCGTACTTCGACTAAGAACTATCAACATTATCTTCATTTGCTTAATGCATATTTTTGGCTGCTATCTAATCTATCTTCAATGATTGAATTTTACAATTTCAGGTTTTACTCAAATTATCATTATTCCACTATAAAAATATTTTTTATCATAATTTGAAATAGATTATTGAAAATGCAACTTTTCCATATTAATTTGGTTGACTACCGGTCTCCTAGGTCGGACGACTCGGACAGTGAGGCGTGCGACACCTCGGGGCCCCCATCGGGGTCGGTGGAGCGTGAGCCCCATACGGGCCGCGTGGTGCTCGTGCAATGCTCTGGCTCGGGGGACAAAAAGCGACCGCAGTCAGGTCACTGGTTCCCCGGCCTCGTGGTGGCCCCTTCCGCTCAGGACACGGTCAAAATAAGGGTCAAGGAAGACTACCTCGTGCGCTCCTTCAAGGATGGGAGATAGTGAGTATATTAAACCTAACCTAACTTACACGAGTCGCATGGTACTTGTGCAGCACTCCTGCTCGGCGGACAAGAATCGGCTATTTGATAGTTAGTCTATAAAGAATAGCGTGGTGTATTTGTTATTGTTTTTGAAAAATAAATATTCCCTTCATGGGGTCACCGTTTATGATGACTGGGTTTTAAAAATGGTATATATTTTTTTTTATTTTCCAACAATAGTTTATTAATTTGATTATACTTATATGAATGTACAAATTTTTAGTATTCTCTATTTCCTGGTGAAGAAACATGTTGATCTTATTAATCCCTTGGATGATTTTGGGAGATTTTATTTACAGACAATGTTTTTATGAAATATATATCCCAGCCTCATAAAATTTATGCTATTTTCAGTTTTGTATTATGGTGAGAAATATGAATTTAACAGTGTTAGAAATAGAGCCTTGCTTTCAGTTTGCATTCTAAAATTTACCATAAATGCTCCCAAAATTTTTGAAATAATATCTATGAAATAACATTTAGGGCCAGTTGTTTCACTTTCAAATTTTATGAATTTGAACAGTTGATCAAATTTGGAAGTTAATTTTTAAAATCTATGAAAGTTCTATTCAATTTCAGTTCTGTGAAACATTGGCCCCTATTGTTATAATAACAGAAATTGAATAGAACTTTCACATAACTTGGAAATTAACTCTGAAATTTGATGAATTGTTCAAATTCTGTGAAACAACCAGTCATTAGCATTTGTGACAATATTTTTGTAATACCTTTGTGTAATTAAATATGTTTTTTAGTTTTGTGTAAAGTAGTAATTACGTAAAGATAAAAACCGTTGGTAAGCGACACTAAAAACTTTATCCTTATATGCGTTCAAAATTTTTAATAATTTTAATTATATACTCGTATGTAGATTTGTATTCTAAAATCCTATGTATTTTTCAGTTACACGGTCCCCAAAAAAGAGGCGAAAGAGTTCCGGCGCAACAGCAATAATGCGGAGTGGGGCGGCGTGGAGGCGGCAGTGCAGTACCTTGACAAGGGGGTTCTGCCCCCCCACTGGGACCGCGACATCCTCTTTGGCCAGGACACGCACTCGCAGTCCGATGATGGGGACTCTGATGATGTAAGTTATACCCATACCATCTAACTTATTATGTAAATGCTTGCATGCCAGTTCAGCATTGCTAAAGTTGAGCCGGCCTTAAGCCCGGTTACTATTCCCGCCTTACACGTCATGTAATATTTGCACCGCTTTTTTAAGCAGGGGATACAGTCTTTGCACTTATCTATATATCTAAATAGGGCTTTGGAATATTGAGAATTCTATTCCGTTGTTCTGGGCTGCTGTGTGCCGAGATATTGCCTCGATGCCCCGATGATTACCAATCTCTGATATTAGAAGGCACCAAAAGAAGAACATACGGTAAGGAGTGCTGGGTCGATATCAAAAAGGAATTAGTTAGTGCTCTTATTAGATCATTTTTGTACAGCTCCCTTGAGGTGATTTGTTTTAAAATGGCACTATACAAATCATCCAAATGTTCATTACTGGGTAGAAAAAACCACCGTAAAAAAGAATACTTCCTATGTGAGAAGGTTGTAAAGAACATTCATATGCATTATTTTTTTTCTGGAATTAACTGTTAATTATTATGTACTTATAATAAAGTTGGGATTATGAAGAAGTGATGTTTTTCTTCGATATTCACATTTCATTATTATATTTTTCTTCCAGAGTTCTGATGATGAGCCTAGAGAAGAGAAGGATCATTTCGTCGCTCAGCTTTACAAGTTCATGGATGATCGCGGCACGCCTCTTAACCGTCAGCCGACTATCGCCAATAAGGACATAGATCTCTACAGATTATTCAATGTGAGTTAACCAACCATCATGAATCAAATCTGCTTGTTTTAAGATACAAACTTGATTTAATATGTCATTGTACAATTTGTTTTATTTTTAGGTTGTCCAAAAGTTAGGTGGCTATAACAGGGTGACCAACCAGAATCAATGGAAAGGAATTGCCAATCGTTTGGGATTCCAGCCGGCAACCAATAGTGTGACCAACCTCTGCAAGCAAGCATATAAAAAGTAAGCGATTCATGTTTAATTAAAGTTAGTGTAGAAATCGCATCCAATATAAACATGCTTAAAGTTTAGCAATGTGGACTAGTTCTTATGTAAAATTTGTTTCCCATTTCATTGCCGCCTGACATATTAGGTAACTCAATGATCAGATGAGTACCTTTTGAATGAAACTGCTATCTGTGTCCATCTAGGTTCCTGCACAGCTTTGAAGAGTTCTACCGCAAGCTGGGTGTCACCCTGGTGGCACACCCGAGAGGCGGACGCTCCACGGGGCGCAGCCTCATTCGCGACAGGGACAAGATACAACACTCTGCATCCAGCCCCGCCCACACCAGCACCAGTGAGGTTAGTAAACCAAGATGCCATTCAAGTTATGTATAGGAATTTAAAACTTCATCTAATTATTGGACAGGTTTTCATTTACCTTTAATATTTTGCAGGATAAGGCATCTGAAATTGCTGCAGCAAAGGCGGCTGCTTTGAAAGCTGCTAAAGAAAAAGAAAAGGAGCGCGAAAAAGAACTCGAAAGAGAAGCAAAAGAAAAAGAAGCTAAAGAATTGAAAGAATTAAAAGAGAGAGAAGCTAAAGAAAAGGAACAAAAAGAAAAAGAACAGAGAGAAAGAGAAAGGGAGGCAGAACTAAAGGAGAAAGAAGCGGCCAAAGCACTAAAGGAATTAGAGGCTCGAGAGAAGGAAGCTAAATTAAAAGAGAAGGAAAGGGAAAAAGAAAGAGAAAAAGAGGCTAAAGCTAAAGAGGCAAAGGAAGCAAAAGCCAAGGAATTAAAAGAGAAGAAAGCTAAAGAAGACGAGGCCAGGGAGAAGGAAGCTAAAGAAAAGGAAAAAGAGAAACTAAAGGAAGCTAAGGCTAAGCAACAAAAGGAGGCAAAGATGAAGTTAGACATGGTTAACAGCAGTGATGAAGAAGATAGTGGAGATAATCAGCCATTAGCACCTTCATCCAAGTAAGTCGATTTCTACTTGGAAAATTTATTTTTTGTTAAGATTACCACACGACAGTCCCGACTGCTTGTATTTTATGGCATCTCTTATTTTTGGATTTTTGTGAGGTTCAAGGATGTTGGGAGAAGAAGATGGTTTAGAAGGATATACATGGCTATTCAGATCTGCTTAACTAACGTAAACATATAAGGCCATCCCTGTTTTCCATCCTGCCACATCTAGAGCTTACCGCTTTGCCGTATTATTTATTTGTATGCTTACATTGTGTTTATTGAAGTCCCTATTACCTTAGCCTCAATCCTTTTTTACTGATTCCCTGATCTAATCTTCTCAGTTCCAGCAAGATTGAAAAGGTCGATTCACCCGTGGCATCGGAAAAGCTGGCAGCGGAGAAGCCCAAGGTGGGTGACACCCCCTCGAAGGCGAAGTTGTTCAAGAGCTCTTCGGGGGTATTGGACAGCAAGCGGGGCGACAAGGGCTCCGCCAAGAAGATGGGACACCGCAGGAGCTCTGTGCCTAAGTGCGGAGCCAAGGATTCACCCATGCCAATCAAAGGTAACACCCGCAGAGGTACTACCAACAACTCATTTATATTAATTTTTAAAGCTCTACAGAAGCCAATAGACAGTAGACATCCTTCTCACCGGGTAGAAAACACTGTCTCCTCATTTATACACCATTACCCACAGTTGACACATGAAGAGGGAGAAATGTTCCCTTGCACTGTTTAGGATATTGATATTATACAGGGTGCGGCAAAACAGTGCAGTTTTGAAGGGATATAAAAAAAAACAGTGCAATTTACAGAAATCTGGTTTATTTTATTTTATTCGGTACATCATGCCATTTAATGCCTCAAGTCCTGAACATGACATCAGAAAAATGATGGCCCCCAGCAACGATACATTAATGAAGGCGATTTCTGAAGTTTTCGGCCGCATTTTGGCACACAACGGATATAGCGACGATTTCCTCTCAAATTCAATCCTTGAGTTTGGCCAAGGTGTGAGGACGATGTTTAAAAACATTTTCCTTCAGGTAGCCCTACAAGAAGAAGTCACAAATTACAGCCGGAAGGCCCGCTGGTGGCGACGTAAAAACCCATTTTCAAGCAACGTGCGGACGACGAAGCCCCGGTGTTGTCCGGACCAAACCATGGTAACGGCTGAAACCTGACGACCCTCCCGACACAATGAGAAGTTCCCAGGTTCCTTTCCACACCACACAGGGTGGCCCTTCTAAACTGCACTGTCTGTTTTGCCGCACCCTGTATATATACATATACATAATAGCAAATAAACGTAATTTGCTGCAAAGTATGACAAATAGAAAATAGGCAAATAGAAGTAATTTGCTGTAAATTTTACATTGTCTGAATTGTCTTGGTTAACATAATAACAGTATAAAAGATTATTTAAATTATTGTTAAATTCAATTTTTAACCACCACACAAAACATCAAATTCCCAACTGCCTCTTAGAAATAATATGTCTATAGTCTCCAGATACATTCATCAATTTACTAAGAATTTCATTTAAGTCTTTTTTTATCTGGTTTTTGTCAAGCATTTCTGTGGCTACCTCATATTCTAAGGTTATAACATATTTTATTCTATTTTTAATGTTTTTCCCCAGCTGAAGCTCGCTGCAAGTCTTCGTCTTCCGACTCCTCAACGGCTGCCAAGAAGACGTGTCCCGACTCCTCCGGCTCCGCCAAGGACCCTCCGTCGGTCAGGAAGGCCGGCACCGCCAGCGCGACCAATGCCTCCTCGAGCGACCGGAACGACAGCGACAGCAGCAGCCGCGGCAGCAAGAATGGCAAAACTCCTTCGCGGAGAAACACACCCAATGACACGCCGCCCTCCACGCCCGGGTCTTCTTCCAACATGCAGAACCATCCCAAGAAGCCGAGGAAGAGGAAGATCACAGAGTAAGCTAATTTTATACTTATGTTTCCAATCTGTCCCCAGATCCCACTGCTCCTAACTGTCCACAGACAGTGGGTCTATGGGATCACTGGAATCTCCAATTGGGGTATGTTGTGAGGCTGAAGGGAGCAGAGAGAGGGACGAGTTGCGGAGTGCCTGGCTATCCAGATCAGGACACTGAACAGCTATTGCAAGACCGCCATTCCGAATCAAAATGTTGCATGATATGGTTTTAGTTGCGTTATGGGACCGGATCTGAATAGCCAGGTACTTCGTTCCCCATCCCCTCCCTTCCCCACTCCCTTCAGTCGCACAACACATCCCAATTGGGGATGTCTTAGAGCAGGAGCACACAGAGAGCGGTCAGAGTTCTGCGTTCTAGTGACCGTTGACCGCTCAAGAGTTCCAAAGCACACAAGCGGCGTTCAAATTCTCGCGTTCTAGTTTCGTTTGGGTCTTTGCATATGCAACATGTCACTAGAAAGTTCATCATCCGATGAAGAATTATTGCTCCTGTGGAGCTTAGCAGCTTCTAAAAAGAAAAGGAAGTATTGGGTTCACCCAATCAACACAACGCGAGAAGAACAAGGCGAATTTACTAATAATAAAATTAAAATTTACTAGTAGCAATTTCAAACCAAGCTTCGGCTTTTTTGTCGCGGTTTTTATAATTTACATCACTTAAATCGTATAATAAACTCCTTTCCCTAACCAATTCAATTAACTTTTCCGTGTTTGTAACCTCAGACATCGCGGCGTTCTGGCGTTCTCTGCCTCGGCGGGAAAAGAACTCTTAGAACGTGACTTTCCGTTTTGACCGCCGCGGTCTGACTGCTCTCTGTGTGCGTTGTTGTTATAGTATCAGTACATTCTAATGAACGCCGAACGCGGAACTCGGAACTCGAAACTCCTGACCGCTATAAATTTACAAAAAAATTTGCTGTTTTTGAATGCATATCCAAATGAAGTAATATTTTCGAAAGCATATGAAAGACTCTTTTTAGATTGTTTCTTGTAAATTGTAAAAATACCACTTTATACAATATTCAAAAACATATTTAATTAGACAAATGTATTAAGCGGCTAGTCCACGTTGGCCCAACGTATACAGGACGACTTGGCCATTGCATGCGTTGGCCGGTTTATGATTATTGTCAGTTTTCGTGCACACATCAAAGGATCTTGGCGCCAACCTGCTAACAGCGTTCACACCGGTTGGTCCCGTATTCAGTTCGCAATACGCGTTCAGCGGAGACGGTTATGTAGATTGTTGAGATAGTGGTTATTTACGTTTACGAATTACGATGATTAATAATTAAGAGTGCTGTACGAATAAATTGTCGCAGCTGTGATAATTTCCACATTCATCTAGATTTGACGGCCTCCATGGTCGAGGGGTAAGGCTCTCTACTAACAATCTGAAGGACGCGGGTTCAAATCCCGGCGTGCGCAAGTAAATTTTATTTTATGAATTTGTGTTACAATTATCATTCACAACATATTCATTTAAAAATAAAATACAGTATACTTGCAGCTCGTTCCAGAGTGGAAGATACTGTCAGTATCGCCCTGGTGTTAGACCACCATTCAGAATTGAAATGTTGCTTTAGCTGTGTTTGGTGACCAGATTTGAATAGCCAGGTACCCCCCACCTTTCTCTTCCCCATTTCCTTCCCATCTCCACTACCTTCAGCCTCACAACAAACCCCAATTGGGATGCCGTAGTCTCACTATCTTCAAACGGTTGGGAGCAGTTGGGACTCTTGTGCAGTATTCACATTAAAAAAAGAAGATCAAATGGCCACGCAGAATAGGATATTTTCATTGTTTTTTTTTATTCTGGAATAAAATGACGATAATGAAGATATATTTATTTTATTTTTACATTGAGGAATAAATCTTATCTCTTATAAAAGCTCATCCTGCGTATCTTTGTACTGGCAAAACTCATCCGATATTGAAAATTTCAAAGTTGAAATTTCCAGGAGTGTTTAGAGTGTGGTTTGAATGGTAGAAGAAGTCGGGGACGACCGAGGAATAGTTAAGCACCGTAAAGTGTAGAATGCTTTCGGTATACTTTGTACTAAAGAGTACAAAAGACCCGAGGGTTTAATGTACATAAAACAGTAATGCAGGTGTACTTATACAACTAATCCTCCTTTCCAGAACTTCGGACACCACCACTCTGATATCGGCCGTGGTCGGCGACAAGCTGAAGGTGTTCTACGGGCCAGCCCAGTCTGAGTCGAAGGTCACCTATGAAGCGAAGGTCATCGAGGTGGACGGTAAGGGCCAGGAGGTGGTCCTGCGGGTCCACTACACTGGGTGGAACACCAGGTATGATGAGTGGATCAAGCCGTCCAGGATAGCCGACAACTTGTCGCAGAAGAATAAGAACAAGGATAAGGTTATTATGTATTCTTTTTGTAAATAAATAATATTTTAAGATATGTTATTGAATTTGAATGTTCTTTCTTGTTGATAAATAATTTAGAATTGACTGTGCAATATTTTTTGACAGTAAAATGGATAATAATAAATATTGGGTAATTTATATAGCTCCGTTTTTGTGGTAAATCACCTCCAGAGTGCGGATGTGTCAAAACTTCATAGTTCACGATGGAAAAGACGTCTGACGTCTGAGAAAATATGTCTCGTCTGGGCATGTTCCTTTCGGTGAACAAGGCAACTTACGTTGTAGTATCACAATTTTAGTCTGCTCTAAATAAGTGTAATGTAATGTAATAAATACCTTCATACAATGGCGTGCAAATTCTCAGTTACTTCAGTTATTGCGAATCCTAAATTGGGGAAAAAAGTTTGGTTTGTTTTCAAAATCGAATATTTTGTAATAGTATTTAGTCCAAGACTTGTACAAATGTTTCTTAATTCACTTACCCCAGTACACGAGCACGTGAACGATGAGTGAACACCTGACGGTCCACTAAGAAATGAACATTCAGACCCTGTGCAAAATAAGTCCCACAATAGACTGCGCTGCAAATCGTTACCGAAGTTAGTTTAGCGAAGTTAATTTTTGTGCGCAGGGTCTGCTTATTTCGATGCTCGATGTTCTTCAACCGGTAATCAATTTCATAGGACTTTTTGGGGTGTAGGAGTCGATCGGTCTTATGTTAATTTTTTATTTTTCTTTTTAAAAAGAAAGACGAGCATTCCCGGTTTACGAATAAACTGACAATATTTTTAAATCTCCTACTATCATCCTAATAACAGAAGTTTTGAACCCTCGATGCTTAGGTGAGAATCCGACGCACTTTTCCACCCGTCTAGGCATTTTTATTGATTTATAATGTCACTTTAGCCAGGACTTAGCCGAGTCTTTTAACCAATGAATTTTTTTTCTCTAGGGCCGGCGCAACACCCCCAACACTGGCACCGGGCCCCCTGAGAGCCCCGGGGCCAAGAAGTCCCGTGGGGCACACCCACCCTCCGCTGCCCCCTCCACCCCCACACCCAGCAAGCCGCACACGAGGAACCGGAGCAGCTCTAACAACACCACCGCTTCCAATCAACCCACCACAGGTAAGCGCGTTACCAATCCTTTCATTAGGTACCCCTATTATGTCACGTCATCATTTTTATTTATTTATTCCTGTTTTCCATGTCTCGTTTATATTTTGATTATCAGATTTATGCGTTCATTATCATCTTTTATTTTTCATCCATACATTTACAGTTAAACCCACTTATAAGGTTCCCCTCAAAGTAAGTTTCATGCTTAAATTTTTTTGTTTTTTCTGTCCCTTGATCACTTGGCCAAACTTATCCCACTGAAGAAGTTTTTTTTTCGGTCCCTTGGAAAACCTCATATGTAAGAGAGTTTCACTGTATTTGTATTTCAGTTTAGGTGTCTAATTTTCACCATATCGTCCTCTGGAACTGCACACTTTTGTGTTGTTATCTGCCTTTATGTTGCTTTTGTTAAGTAAAGTTCTAATTCAAATATGTAGCTATCAAAACATTCTTTAAATCATCATTATTGTCACTTTCTAAATCACAACAAAATTTAAAAAGTTTGTCTTTAATGGCACTCAACAGGATCATAAGTGTTTAATGCACTGGATAATCAAATGAGTATTATCTACTATGTGGACTTATCGAAAAACAGATTTTATTAATTATACAAGGCATTTGCTAATAGTTTTGTGACCAATAGACAATATCATGATCTATCGAAACTCCGTTTCTCCAATTCAAGATCAGTTGACGTTCATTGAAAAGCAGCTTGTGTAGATTTCCACGCAAATTTTTTGCTGCCAAGTTTACCGAATTTTAGACAGGCCGCGCCAAATTAAGCATATTTATTTGTGAACTGTCAAATATTAATGTCGCCTAATAACCAGTCGATAAAAACTTTTATTGTGTTGATATTAGGCGCTCATGCTAGGACCCCATGTGTCTTTTCTTTTTCCAATATTAATTACATCAATTAACAGCGTGCCTTGTGTATTTTATCTATTTGATGATTGGAACTGTAGTGGGCAGTTGTAAATTTGCAGTGTTAATATTATGAAGAAAATCAGTATCAAAACAATACCTTATAGAGTTGTCTATCATTCTTATTAATTTATCTTCTATTTATGTGGTTATAAATATAATTGTTTTGGAAATGGCTCAAAGATGATTTATATTGTGCTTTTTGTGGTTTTTATTAACCTTTCCGGGAGTATGGACGCTAATGAACAACGGTACACACTTTCGCCAAAGGAGTATGGACGGCTATGGACCACAGGGGTCGGATATTCATATTCGATGCATATTCTGTAAATATGCATCGTATTGCCATCTATGGGCATATTCCTGTAACTTTACACCAATTTTAAACATTTTACATCATTATCGACAGAGATCGGCTGTTATTTATTTTGCATACTATCATAAAATTTAATCAAAATTTTTTTTTTTATTTATGTAAAAAAAACTTACTCCTCAGAGCACGGCCAGCATTAGTAACTTACTCCCGAAAAGGTTAATAGTGTACACAACAGACAGGGGTTAACATAAAAAAATACAAACAAAAATAACAAAACGACAAGTTAAACAAGAACGAAATCAAGAGACAATAAAGTTTGGGTCAAGTTAAGTTAAGTAAAAACAAGATATTTGAGAAATTCAATAAAGTAATGGGAGCTATCGCTAAATATCTCCAGAATCTTGGTACTACTGAGGATGGTATATAGTTGACACAATCACACACAAGAGGTTGGTAGACGGTTAAGTTGGTTCTTTGGGATGGAATATGAAAAATTTCTCAGTTATAATAATAATAATAATATTGGACAATTTTTATAGTGCCGTTTTTGTGAGTTATCACCTCAGGGGCGCTTCTTGATATGTATGTATTATGCTTTTTGTGAGAGTCAGGTGAACGGATGTCACAATCGAATTGTTTTCTGTAGGGATGGGGGGGTTTATTTATTTATCAATGATCCTCCCCCACAGTCGTTTACCCCAGATAAAAGGTATTTTTGAAAATTGACTCAGGATCACATCCCCCAGATCTAATATTTTACATATACGTGATTTTATGCAGAAAGTAGGATAATTGCAGACCACCCTTTAATATCCAAAAGGGTGGTGATGCCAGTTTAAGTGATATAAATCCAGTGAAAAATTGTCAGTACTGAAGAATAATAACTATTCACAATATATGTTTGACAAGAAAGTAAGTCTTATTTTACAAATAAAAATATTTTTTGGTGGCAGTTTCAAAATTTTGCATTATGTTTTTACTTTTACTAGAGAGAGGTTGCTCTTTCGCTTATGCAATTTTTTTTGTGTGCTTGTTAGTTCCCTATATGTATGCATATATTTCCTTTTTCCCTGTTTCTAATTAATGTTTTTATTTCTATGTGTCAACAAACATATTATTATATATTTTTTAATTTTGGTGTAGGTATACAGTAGTAAAAAAATATTTTTTAATATGCATAAAGAATTAACACCATTCAAAGGAAAATTATGTCACACTTAAAAACCAGGTTTAAAGAAAGTGTACTCAGAAGATATTATAGAAAGGACCTTCAAAACAACATAGGGGATACAAATAATTGAATACAACTATAAACATCCAAATTAATAGACAAGCCAATAGGGGAAAGGAAACAAACCAACTTGAACGGATCGTGGGAGGCGGCGTGACTGTCTCTCTTTCGGCGATTTGTCAATAAATGAATTGACAGTATTCATATCCCAAATCGGCTAAACAAAACTTTTGTGTTGTTTCCAAAATGTAATATTTTGTTAGTTTAGTTAGCCAATTTACTCAACCGTTGCTACCACAGGCGATTCGTTTAAGAACAAACGTGCAGGTCCTGCGCACAAAAGTCCCACAATGGAGAGAGCTTCAAAACTTTGCCTTACTTTAGCGAACTTTACTTTTATGCGCATGGTCTGGTTATTTAAATGTGAGCTCTTTGGTGGTCAATGTACCACTGATGTCATAATTTATTCAAAATATTCTTGAATTCTCCTGGTGCTAAAAATATGGTTACTTGGTTTGCTCCTGGTCATCTCAAGTATATTAATTTGAATGTCTATGAACATTAAAAAAGAAACGTAATCCAAGACAGGATCCCCTAGCTACGAAATATTTAAATGTGCTTTTAAAATATGTATGTATTATTTTATAATAATATAACTGGTATATAAAATAAAGTTTTTGTAAAATGGGGTAAATTTGTAAAATACGTACATGTATTTGGAAGATTCTTCTCCAACTTCATCAGCTGATTTTGTATTCAACGTAATGTTGCTTATTTTTAAATTTATACATTATGTACAGTAAAACCGCCTTAATCTGAACTAACTAACCCCTTTCACTGAAATCGCAAGTGATGCTCCAGGCCTAACTGGAAATCACAGCCAACTCTTGTAACAAAATTGGACCTAAGTTTGATCCTTTGGGTACACCACTAGTGAAAAGTTGAATATTATTAATTTTCATCTGAAATCGAAAACTGTCTGTAAATTGATTTAAAAATTTTCGTTTTCAGTTTGCCATGTTTATATGCTATGTGCATTTTGTTTCGTTATTACAGAAACCGATTCAAGCGGAGAAGACACGAAACCTAAAAAAAGATACAAAGATCATGAGCTGAACACATTTAACATGGTTCGTCACCAATTGGAACTGAGAATAAAACTACTCAAGACCATGGCCCGAAAATCTCAGAACAAAATTGAATTGTTCTACCTCAGCATGGCCCAGGTGATTAAAAGACTACCGCCTTCAGAACAAGCACGATTGAAAGACGAATTTAGCGCACTGGTTGTGTCTGCTCAATTAAGGGCAGCAAAAAACCGCAAAATAGATTCAGTGCGCTCTCTTATAACTTGTTATCCAGGAACTTCCGTCTATACATCTTCTAAACATGAAGAAGTCAGTCAAAAATCTGATAACACGGTGCATTCTGATCTTGCAATGCAAAAATCCCTTGATAGCATAGATAAATCTATTGATAGCATTTCTAAATCTGATAAAATCAAGGATGCATGTAATGTCAATAAATTAAAATCGAATAGTAATAACCTAAAAAATTACAATGATAGGGAAGAACAATCACATCAAAGCGAAAATGAGTTTAGTGACAGTGTAAAATCTGATGAGGTAATACTGAAATGTAAGGATAGCACAATACATTCTGATTTTGTAATGATAAAATCTCATGATGGCACGGATAAATCTATTGAAAGCGTTTCTCAAGTCAACACATTCAAATCGAATGATAAAGAAGATAATAGGGAAGAAAAATCACATCAAAGCAAAAATGACAGCACAATAAATTCAGACAACAGCATGTTGAAACATAATAGCCCTAATAAATCTGATGGTAACATTGAGGAAAGCGGAATTAAAATCAACAACAGGAAGGTGAAAATGATTGACACCTGGCTAAAATACAATGAACAACAAAATAAGTCACATCAAAGTGGGAGTAAATATCAAAACAGCAACTTTAAATCCATAAAGAAATGTAATACATCAACATCACTTTATAGTGCTGAAAACTTTATTGTTATATCTGATAGCTCCGTTAGTTCTGATAGTGGATCCAGTAAATCAATTGAGATTGTGACTTGCTCTGATGAACGTAATGAAATCTAATGACGGGACAAAATGCAGCAAAATCTAATGGTGAAGCAAAGAAATCTATTAGCGTCTTCACAACTTGTGATAGCGGTAAGGAATCCAAAGTGTGGTAAAATTATATAAGAGCACTGCAATATATTGTGATAACACAGCAAAGACTAATGACGGTACATATAAATAAGTATGATGACAGCGTCTTCACAATGTGATAAAATCAGAAAAGTGTACTTCATAAAATTGTAATACCACATCAAAACTAATGATGGTACAAATAAATCCATTGGCAGAATTACTTGTGATGACGCATAAGAATCTAATATCATGACAAAGCTAAAAAAAAATAAATGGATTGGATACTGTAGAAAGTTAAGGACGGGTTGTTTCGGAGAATTTGAACAATTCTTCAAATTTCAAAGTTGATTTTCAAGTTTTGTGAAAGAATTTTTCAAGTTGTGTTATTGAAGTGAAACTTCTTTAGGCGCGTAATGGATTTTCGGGGACGGAGTAAAACCGAGTCAGGATCGACACGAAAATGCGGGTACCCCCACCACCGCTCACCGTTCACTGTCCCTCTCTCACCATATGCGCTTGTTGAGGTGGGGGAGCCGCTCACGAACGTTCTCTCTCTTCTCTTCTTTCCTCTCTCTCAGACACCAGCGAACTGCGCCACGCCAAGCATCAGCTGCTTGGTTAGTATACTGCGTCGTGAGTGTAATACGAGTGAAATACGTAATTGATTGTGGTTCATACGGTTTGGTACAGAATTTCATTTTAACCTCTAATTTTCAAACTAACCTAAGAGAGAAAATAGAGATGATGAAATGAAAATAGAGAGAGAGGAATACTAGAAGTTTCACTTCTGTCTTGCGTAGGCTTGACACACCCACTTTTTTTGTTTCAGTTCTTTCAAGCAACTAGCCTACAATGATATAATAACAGAACTTGAATAGGACTTTCACAGAACCCAAAAATGAATGTTAAAACGTAAATGTTTTAGAGTTGTGCAAATGGCACAGAAAACAATTTTTTTGTTAATGTTATAATGAACAGACTAAAAATTATACCTGCATCACAATTGATAAATGAGTGCATGTTTTAATAATAATAGTTTATTCCAGAATGTATGCAGGGGTAGTGCAATGCAATACATTCCATATTTTGAAATAACAACAAAAGAAATCAGACAAATGATACGAAAACATTGTTATTTTATTTTCAATTTGTTATTTTATCGATTTAATTTTATTAATTTGAAATGTTAATGAAGTACCGATTTGCTTTGTGATTTTAAATACAGATGAAATTTTTATAATATGTGTTATGCTCTCTATTCTTTTAGTGAGTAAAATAATTTAAATAATTTTAAATTTTTTATTCTTTATTTAGAAAAATAGTTTGTTACAGGTTTTTGTATTTTGCGTTCACTAGACTAGGCACATTACCAAGTTGTGGGGGTGAATTTGGTAAAAGTATAAGTGAAATGCAATTAAAAGTATAAGTGAAATGCAATCATAATCTTTATTTTGTTACAATATCGTTGTTGTATTATGTGAAGTATTTCTTTGTTATTTGTTCAGTACTTTTGTACCACCATAACACAACAAATATGATGTAGGTATTTGTGCCAAGTCATATAAATGAAAATCCTTATACCATTGTTTTGATATTCTGTTAAAAACATACTTTTATTGATTATATTATGTAATTTTATTCATTTCACCTTAAATATTGTTTTAAAATAAGTGCTTGTAATTCCTTTTCATAAATAAAAAAATGTTGATTTCCTGTAAGTGACATTGTATGTGTGCATTTTTTTTTTAATATTCCTCATTTGATATTATACAAACTTTAGAGGTGAGTATTTACTATTGATTAATAAAATTGTATAAAAAATAATTATTGCTTATAATTATTTGTTATCCTTTATGCTATGCGTAAAACCTTGTCTTATAAACGTTAGTTTATCATTAAAAAAATAAGTTTACAATATGTTACTCCTTACTAGTAAACAGCATAAAATCTTGAAACAGGATTTTCAATATTATATTACTCCTCACTAGATAACACCATAAAATCTGGAAACAAGTTTACAATATTATGTTACTCCTTACTAGTAAACAGCATAAAATCTTGAAACAAGTTTTCAATATTATGTTACTCCTTACTAGATAACAGCATAAAATCTGAAAATAAGTTTACAATATTATGTTACTCCTTACTAGATAACACCATAAAATCTGGAAACAAGTTAACAATATTATGTTACTCCATACTAGTAAACAGCATAAAATCTGGAAACAAGGTTACTCCTTACTAGACAATAGCATAAAATCTGGAAATAAGTTTTCAATATTATCACTCCTTACTAGACAACAGCATAAAATGTGGAAACATGTTTACAATACTCTGTTACTCCTTACTACACAACAGCATAAAATTTGTAAAGAAGTTTACAATATTATGTTACTCCTTACTAGACAAGAGCATACAATCTGGAAACAAGTTTTTCAATATTATGTTACTCCTTATTATACAACAGGATAAAATCCAGAAACAAGTTTACAATACTATGTTACTCCTTACTAGACAACAGCATAAAATCTTAAAAGAAGTTTACAGTATTATGTTACTCCTTACTAGACAACAGTATAAAATCTGGAAACAAGTTTACAATATTATGTTACTCCTTACTAGACAACGGTATAAAATCTGGAAACAAGTTTACAATATTATGTTACTCCTTACTAGACAACGGTATAAAATCTGGAAACAAGTTTACAATACTATGTCACTCCTTACGAGATAGCGGCATAAAATCTGGAAACAAGTTTACAATAATGGTCTATAGTTCATAATATTACAAATGATAGTAAAAAATAATTTTCTAATATAAAACAGGAACACAAGATAAATAGCATTAAAATTTATCATTTTTATTGACTATATTACAAGGTTTTGTCTGTCAATATTTTGAAAAATGATTCTTCCATAGTATTGGATTTACACCGACGATATGTTACTCCTTACTAAAGTAAAGATAGGTAAAATGTGGAAACAAGTAGACATAATGTGGCCTAACTGATAACACCTGTAAATGTAATCTCTTGTAACGGATAACTCCTGTAAATGTAATCTCTTGTAATGAAATGACACATGTCTCATATTTGGTTTATTGTTTATTCTAGATGCCTCAAACCATTCTGATTCTGATAGTGAGTGCGAATCAGACTCAAGTGGGCAGAGGGGACCCAAAGGAATGCCCGATGAAATCAAACTTCCCAAGGACAAATGTAAGATAAAAATTATTATTAAAATTTCAATGCTTTTTCCCTTCCAAAAATTCATCTTTCAACAAAATGCTTTAAATTTATGTTAATTTATTTCATCTCATTCCTTCCACCTTATAAAACCAAAATCATCAAACACTGAACAAGGCTAAAGCCTTCTCAAGTGAACTTGAAAGTAGTCAGGGGTGTGCCATTTTCAATCTATGTGGAATTAATAAACTTGCCCATTAAGCCCCCGCATTCCCTATTTCTACCAATTTATAACTAGTTTCTCGTTAACTATTTAAGTTTTTAAGTGCCAAAAAAATATATGTGTTATTTTTTAAGATAATATCTATACATTTGTTTTGACAAAACTTGAATTATATAAAATTCCCTCGATAGAAAAAAATCGCAAAGTAAGCTCCGAAAATTATTAAAATCATGTTTTGTTCTGTTATTTAATATGTTATAGGCATGAAAAAATTCACAGTGTATCTTTAAATACAACTAAAGTATTTGTCCAGAGATTTTTGTTCCATTTCATACGAGTCGTGTTTTATTAAATATTTTCACAGCAGTCGCTTACGTCTGTTCATTCCAATCGTTTTGAATATTAGCATGCTCTCTCTAACATTCAGATTCTCATACGTAAGACCCTTTAAAACAATTGTCATTCGCCGCCCACATGTCATGCCTATTGGTCCATGCTAGTATTTTCGGCATCTAAAATTATGTAATTTATAATACGCTACTGAGGGCGGACAAGCCCATTTTGCATAGTTCCCGTATATTTATTATTACATTAATATTAATATACAATATATTATGTTACCTTACGTTTTTTACTCCAAATAAATACTTTTTTTATTTTTTTATTTGTCTAATGAAGGTTTTACTTGCAAACTAAAGTTAATTTACATTTACTTGTAAATTCAAGCTTTGGACAAAGACACTACCAATACCACGCAATAAAAGCTTTCAACAGTTTAAAACTTGATATTAAAATTGAGGAAAATAAAAATAAATTCACACACAAAATTACAAAATGGATTAAAGAACAAAAAAGACAATATTACCAAAATTTCATAGCATAAAATAAAAATAAAACCTACACGTAACACACAAAACCAATATAAACACACATCACTCACAAACACACAAGATTATTTTCAATGTAGTATTTTTTTTTTTTAAATTTTAAATATATTATTATGTATTTTTAATTTTAAATGTATAATTTTTCTCATTAAATGTATTATGTAGTTTTTTTATATTATAAAATGAAGGCCTCAGCACGGGCAAGCCACCCAGTGAGGCCTACATTACTGAAAACCTTGATTTGTAAAAAATATTGTATCTAATAAAAAAAAAAAAAAAAACCTTTTTGTGACTGATTCTCAGTACCATGATATTAAACATATTTTAAATTAAATATGGAATAATAATAATAAAATAGCTTTTATACAGCGCAGTTGTGTCATTTCACTTTAAGTGCCAGTTACTATACAAACTTAAGAACGGTAATTTAGTATTAGTGGTCATGTTCTTAAAATGAAATGGAATGGCCTGAATTAGCGCAGGTAAATAACATTATGGGACGTTCAACTGTTTTGTATTCTGAAAGTGTACCTCAATAATCCTAGCTCCAATCTTTCGAAAATTATATTTTAGGTTATGATTGATATTTTTTCCAACCAAAACAAAATTTTTTGAAGTGAATGTGAAGTTTCGATAAATATTATCTTCCACTATACCAATGCCAATTCTTAAATACCGCCTGGAGTTTTTTAATCGTAGGAATTAAATTTTACAGAAATATCAACTTAAAACCAAATTTCTAAAATCGTATAAAACGGGCTATCATTTTTTTCACAACAACACAGTGGATAGCTGATTGTTCTAAAACTGTGAGATTATTTCATTAATGATTTACACAGTTCTTTTTTATATTAATAATATTTTTGATTAAAATATATATATTACATATACTTTTATAAAATTAAATTTTTGCTTAAATTAAAAAAATTTAAAATAAAAAAATCTACAAAGAAACCTGAGTATTAGAAATTATCGCTAAGGGACAACTCTGTATTTAAGAGTATATAACTTTTTCAAGTTATTTTATAGTTACTTTATTTATTGAAAAATACATCCATTTGAGATATATTTAATGCATTGGTAACTGGAGAAACCGAGTAAGTTCGTTCTGTATTGGCCATTTAATGATGATGATGTTTTTTATTTCAATTTAAAATTTTATTTCAATTCGAAAAATGTTTTTTTAATATCATTTTTTAAAAGCATGTATATTCAAAAGATGGCGGTAATTCAAAATTGGTAATATTATGATTTCTTATCTCTTATCTTTGAACGACTATGGAACTCCTGTACCCAGCTATTGAAGTTATTGGCGGTGGGCGTTAACAAAATTATAAATCCGTTTGGGTGTGCAGGGTCTTAAATAGCCATTCAAACTGCACTATCTATTTTGCTGTATCTAGGGTTCAAATCCCTTTGATAGAAAAAAAGCTTAAAACAATATAAATTATCTTTGTGTTGTTTTAAATTATCTTCATAATAGATATTTATTATATATGGGTATATAATTTATATAAATGTACGAAAGTAGAAATTATAATACATAATAGAACATATGTATATATATAAATAAATAAATATATATTGATAACCTTACAAGAAAAACATTAATTAATTTCGATAAAAAAATGGTTTTAACTTTATGAGAGAAACATCATTAAAATTCGAATTAAATTATTAAATATGTATTCATTTGATAAAAGTATAAAATATACATATATGACTTACATTTTAATATAATATTTAAAAAAAACAGTAATAATTCTCACAGATTGAGAACTACCGGCATTTTAAATTATAGTCTGCGCACAAAAATCCACTTTGCTAGTATTTACATCCACCGAGATAAAAAGTTTATTTATCAAGTGCCAAATAACTAACCACAGCTGCTGCTTGTCAACTCTTACTAAGTGTAGCCGTCAAATGTATTGCGACTTTTGTTAATCACATGTCACATGGAGACTTACTGGTTCTTGTCCATGATATTTTTTCAAAGTTGTCTATTATTTTCAACAGATGTAGCAAACGTAAGATCGTATTTTAAATTTGCTTATACTTAAACGCCTATTTTAACCCTATACGAACCCTATGAAAACTAAAATAGGTGGGCGTTTCCCATTTACAATTCGATAGATGGAATACCCGGCCTTAAGGCGTCTTAACCAGCGGCCGAGAATTCAAATTTCGTGAAAAGACGGTCTCGCGATCGGACGTTTTTTTAGAACGAGACAGAAATACCGAATTCGTTCCACTGCGAGCCGTACTCCGCGCGGCTACAGCATGGTTCCGATGAAATAACAATTACTGTTGAATTCTCGGTTGTAGCTTTCTTCCTAATAAGTAGTTACATACATATTTTGTAAATTATACGTCGGAGTGCGTAAACATAAATTAATACAAATGCATTGCGTTGACATGGTAGATATAAAATATGTAGGTATATGAATATACATTTAAAAAAAATTACAAATATTTGTTTAATTTGTTTTTTTTTTAAATTTATTTTACATAGGTTTTCCAAAAGTGAGTAAAAATCTTTCGTTTTACATATTTGTTCGTTTGTACGAAAGGTATTACGAATAAGTTTTATTTCTAATACTTATCTTTAAAGTATTACTTGATTTGACCCATATGATATTGAAAATAGGGTTTGTTCCTTATAACTGAAGTAGTATATGTATTAAAACTAGGTTTTATTTCCAACTATTTTCTACGGTACCTACCTACATATGTAGTTATGCGATTGCATAATATTGTATCGCTTTCATGTATTTGTTTTGGTTACATGACAAATCAACACATCGACAATTCAATACACCTTTAAAAAGTGATATAAAGTCATTAGAAACGATGAAAAAAAAACCTAACCTAACCTACTTAACCCATTAAATAAAGTTTTTGTTTCATCACTTTTCATGACTTTATATAACTTTTTAAAGATGTGATTAATTATCATTTTTATGATTTATCCGGTCACCATTTGTTTTCATGGTTAACGGAGGTAGAAAGACCTGACTCGTCTAATTTTCAAAATGTTATTAAATTCACGAGGTAAATTTCAATTGAAAAATCATAGGTTAGTATGTCAAAAATAACCTCGTCTTTTTTCCTAAAACAAGAGGCTCAATTCACAATATGACATTATGAAACTGACAAAAAGTAACACAAAAAATATTTAATATGTTGAATTATACCAATGTAATAGTGAATTGGACAATAGAATAGAAATTATGAACAAAAACATGATTTCAATCGCACATCACGAATTAAAATTAATTTGGTTCGTGGCACTTTTTGACCACCAATCACAAACAGTTATACATGAAACATCGATGATAAACATAAACTCCTGATAGTCCATAGTTGATTCTTTTCCCTGGAAATTAAACAACAGAAAATTATCGCAAAATGTTATAAAAAATATATGCGTTATGACTGATTCGTTCAAACAACCCTGTAGAATATAAGTACGTACAATGTACACTGATAATTAAATATCAATAACCCTTGTTTTTTCTGAAAATATATCTCCCAAGTACGTTTTTGATGTCGTAATTTGTGTTTTCTAATAAAACTTTTTTCCAACGGTATTTTCCTCCCCATTTTTAAGCGAGGAATTTCTTTAAAATGTTATTAACTAGACCGGCGTGGATTAGACGTCCATTCGCCGCCCTGTCGCATCGGATAATGACAATATTTCGGCTTGCGCCGGGGTAATCACAAACAACGAACAAACAACAAACGCGAATCGAAATTAATTACTATTATATACTTAAAGAATATATTTTTTGGTCATAAATTATTTCTAATGTTTCAATAATGTCTTGGTAAATTATTTTTGTAAAAAAATCTGAAGTATACCAATTTGTAAGACCATAAATAAATAGTTAAATTGAGGGATTTACGTCACAAAACGCGTGCTTGGATTTATTTATTAGTAATTTTATTTGAAATAAAAACAAAATTCTTATACAGTGGGTTGCCATATTAATAGGGACAGTTCCAATATTTCCTGATTTTTATGTTTACGTTGTCTCTACTTCTAAATAACTTGGAAATGATGGCCATTCCTTCGTTATTTATGTTGCTAGTATCACCACTGACACCTTTAAGAAGTAGAAACACTCGCAAAGTGCCACATCCTTCGAAAATTTAAGGTTTTTTCCATGTGGCCAGCATTTTTGTGAAAATTCGTGATTGAAGTTCTGGTAAATATATATACATAATAATTATATTTATGAGTTTTAACAGTTTAGCTGTACAAAAATGTAAGTAATTATTAATTATCTATTAATTTTGTAATTTTTTTTTCATATCTTATTTCAGTGAATAGTTTTTCCATATTGAGTCCAATGTTCTGTTTTTTTCAGTATGGCTAGGTCTTCAGACACGTCCCCAAGAAAATGTCCGGAAGTGAAGACACTATTGTTAAACACTCCACATTTCCAAAGGGAAATAGCAACCACTACAGGTATATTAAAGTCTGTGGTTAACAGGATAAATTAGAAAATCAATCAAAACCTGCCCCTTGAATTGGATCACAATGGGAAATGTGGCAGAAAACGAATCACAACACCTCGTACTGACCGCAAAATCAAAGACGTCTGTCTCCAAAACCGCGAAAAAAGTGTAGCTCGTCTGACTTTGATGATCAACGAAGATGATATTGAAGTCTCCCAAAGTAGAGTCCAGAGGAGATTGGCTGAAGAGAACCTCATTGGTCATCGGCCAGCTAAAAAACCTCGCCTCACAGTAGATATGAGGAAAAAACTACTGGAATGGCCCAACGCACACCAAAACATGACTATAGAGAACTGGAATATGGTAATTAACATTTTTGTGGTTATCAAACTTTAAAAAAAATCCATTAGTTTGATTATGGCCTTTTTTTAGGTGTGCTTCTCTGACGAGTCCATATTCCAAATTTTGTTGGATAAATCATCGTTCGTCCGACGACGCCCAGGAGAGAAATTTCATCCGGACTGCCTTGTAGAGACGATCACACACCCTGCCAGTATCATGATGTGGTCAGTCATCTCTTCCAAAGGGATGGGGCGCCTCCACATCGTGAAAGGGACTATGAGGCAGGATCAGTACAGACAAATACTGGAAAATCGATTACTGCCTCAAGTCAGAGAATGGTTCCCTGGTGGCCAGGAATACGTTTATATGCACAACTCCGCGCCCTGTCATAAAGCCAGGACTGTCACTGCATTCCTGGCTGATAAAAAATTGCCGGTTTTACCTTTGCCTGGAAATTCCCCTAACATGAACCCTATTGAAAACCTGTAGGAGCTCACCAAGAGGGAGATTGCCAAGGAGGTGATCACAACGAAGCCGCAGCTCATCGAAACCCTCATCCGGGTGTGGCATCATTCTCCTGACCTAAAGATTACTGCAAAATTATGCATTGAGAGTATACCACGGCGTGTACAAGCTGTTATTGCGGCTAAAGGCGAAATTACGAAATATTAACTTTTTGTTCGATAATGTTTAAAAATAATAAAAAATAAATAATAATTGCAGATTAAGGACAAATACGGTGTTTATAATTTTCAAAATTCAATGTCCTTGTTAATAAATAATAATAACCGCACCTAAAATCATAAACATCTTTGTTTTATGAACACAAAGTGTGAAAAACACATTTTCCACAGGTGTCCCTATTAATATGGCAACCCACTGTACATACTTTTGGTAGATAATTTATCGATTGTTTATACTGTATAATTATATGATTTGAAATATTTGTTGTATAATACAAATTCACCTTTGAAAATGCAACAAATCTGCTCATCGACCAACGTTAACACTTTATTACGATATGAAAATAACATTATTTTTCAAAATTTAACGTTTTGCTTTGCTAGATAAAATAACGGTCTTTCGAAATATTTGTGTTTTTTTGAAGAAAAGTGTCCATACGTCTAAAATTGACCTAAAAAATGGCAAATTTCAGGTCAAGTCTACCTATTTCGCCTTAAGTAATCAATAACATCACTAGAAGATAAAAACGCAATTTGTGTATTTTTTGCTGCTAGGCCCTGCGGGCGGCTTTGGCTGTCTTTTAAGTGTTGGTGACCATTTATAGGGCTTCACTTTTTTGTAGAACTAACAATAATTAATGTATGATTTAAATTTTTTTTGAGATGATGATTTATTATTCTATATATAATAAAACTTATATATTCCGAATCAGAATTTGTTGATCTGTGACCCCATCAATGGTAACCAAGTCCCCCGGGGGTATGTAGAAACCATTTAGAAAACCACTGATATATATGATATATATTTTTTAAACCATAATGTTTTTCACTGAAGTTCCTTATTCTCTTGACTTGTTTAGTACGTGACCGTAAATGAATGATTTTATTTTTATTATAGCTGCCAGTGCGTCATTGTCATCATCGCCCATAGATAAGGCTCTCATCGAGCCCGAGAAGGACAAGACAATCAAGGTGACGCGCATCAGCAGGAGTCCTCAGGTGAAGAGGACGGCCGAAGGAACGCACAGCCGAGTCAAACGCTCTCGCCTTAAGCAGGAGGATAGTGATACACCGAGAGGTAGGACATATTCAGTCGTACGCAGACTATATATTCGAAATCGATAAATATATTTTATTCAGGTAAGTTTTTAGATTCTCACGGCCAAAAGCATTTTTGTTGTTTGTTTTTGGGGTGTTATGCCGTGTTGCGCTAACTCCTTCTTTAGCCGACGTTTAGCTGACTAACCTCTATGGGGAGGAAGTTCACACGATGGTACGCCGTTTGGAGAATCTGAGGAAGCGTAGGAACCATTTATTGGGCAGCCTGGCTTTCCTCAAGAGATGCAAGGAGGAATCGGTCGTACCAGTACACATCCGTATTAAAAGACATATCGCATCCCGGAAAGCCGAGAGGGTGTTTCAAAGAGCAGAAGCAGCGCTACTAAGGGAAAGAATCCATAATGTGCGCAGCGAACTGGATGGAACATCTCGGGACCTTTTCAATTTACACCTGCATCTGAGTACAATCCTAATCGAAGAAGATTGGAATAAAATTGACAATATAACTTACCAACAAGCACTAAGGTGTAAGCAGTCAACAGATGCGAGACAGAAACATAAGTTTGAGAGGCTCAACCAAGCCAAAAAAGGAGATCGAAAACAACTTGATCAAAATAAAGTAGTTATCAACATTTCGACCCTTGCGCTGAGCCCAGATGCAACTTCAGTGCTTGCTAAGGGCATGAACTATGCAGTTGCCCCCAAAAAGATACCTGTGGAATCTATCATATGTGGTGTGGAGACAGCACTACATACAATGATGAAAGTCCACAAAATGTCAGAATCACAAGCAGAGAACATACGACAAGAGACTAGCCATATTTTGAAAAGGGCTGAAATACCCCGCCCAAACATCACAAAAGGAGAGTTTGCGGCCCTAAAAGAATTGCGCACCAATGAGGAAATCTTGGTTCTGCCAGCCGACAAAGGAAATGCCACTGTCGTGATTAATACGGTAGACTACATAAAGAAGATGGAAGACCTCTTGTGCGATTCCGGTACCTACAAGAAGATCAAAAACAATCCTACTAACAAGATTGACTTAAAGACAAGGGAACTAGTCAAAGCATCTAGCATCAGAAAAGAGGATTGGTCTAAGCTTTTTGTAAAGGCCTCTAGAACTCCTGCCCTGTACGGTCTCCCAAAAATACACAAAAAGGGAATCCCAATGAGACCGATTGTCAGCGCTATTGGTGCACCTACATACAAACTGTCCCAACACCTCTCGAGATTACTGCAGATGCAAACTGGAAAAACCGAATCGTGGATTAAGGATTCAACAGATCTGATCAGTAAACTTAAGCAGGTTAAGACTGAGGAAGGAGATATTTTGGTCAGCTTTGACGTCGTGTCTCTTTTCACAAATGTGCCTCTAGAAGACTCAATGACAATGCTCAGTGAGATATATGAGGAAGACATCTGCAAACTTTTTGAACACTGCCTCAAAACGGGATACTTTGCGTTTCAGGGTGAACTTTTTGAGCAAGTGGAGGGAGTTGCAATGGGCAGTCCGTTATCGCCAGTAATAGCCAACTTCTTTATGGAGAAGTTTGAGGAAGCGGCACTTGATACAGCTTCAGCTGTCCCTAAAGTATGGTGGCGCTACGTCGATGATGTCTTCGCCATTTGGCCTCATGGAACGGAGAAACTTAACGAATTCCTGGACCATCTTAATTCTCTCCACAGCAAAATTAAGTTCACAATGGAGCTGGAAAACCAAGATAAAATCCTGCCTTTTCTAGATGTGGAGGTGATGCGAAAACACGATGGTAGCCTAGGACATACCGTATATAGGAAACCAACTCATACGAATCGATACTTACACGCTGATTCGCATCACCACCCAGCGCAGAAGAGAGGACTTATCCATACGTTGGTGACCCGAGCGACCAGAATATGTGAAGAAACAAAACTTGGAGCAGAACTTATAAAACTGACCGATGCACTGGAGCGCAACGGTTACCCGGCAAGTCAGACAAGGCAAATTTTAAGAGCCAAATCTACAACAAACGAAGACAGAGTTGAACAAGACTCAAAAGGCTGTGCTTTCCTGCCTTTCGTTCACAATGTGACAGACAGAATTGCCAGGCTGTTGAGAAAAGAAAACATCAAAACTGTCTTCGGAACCACCACCAAAATCCAAGACCTACTGAGGTCTGCAAAGACTAAGTTTCCTCTGGAAGCAGATGGAGTGTACAAACTCAGCTGCTCTGGTTGTGACAAGGTTTATATAGGCCAGACAGAGCGGACGATTTCCAAAAGGATAGCAGAACATTTTCGTGCTTGTAAACTTGGCCACCCTGATAAATCGGCAATCGCCGAACACTTAATTGAAACCGGCCATTACTTTGGATTTGCTCCCGAGGTCCTGGGAAGACCCAAAACTTATAGATCACGCCTGATTATGGAGGCAATTGAAATCTACAAAAATCCATTTAATATCAATAGAGACGACGGAGCTAAGCTCAACAGCTCTTGGTATCCGGTAATTGACGGCTACACCAAAGCTAAACGCAAATAACATGTCTAAAATTCGCCACAAGATGGCGCCACTTCCGTTGGCATTTCGCACTTGGACGGGACCCAGGCTAACATAAATACTGAGCTTTCAGAATTCGCCACAAGATGTCGCCACTTCCGTTGGCATTTCGCACTTGGATGGGCCCAGGCCACAAATAAATAAGCACAAACTCGACAACCAAAATTCACACATCTTCGGATCTACCGGATCTGCCCTGATGATGGACACTGCAACGCTGTCCGAAACGTCGGCTAAAGAAGGAGTTAGCGCAACACGGCATAACACCCCAAAAACAAACAACAAAAATATATTTTATTGTTTATTCATTTATGTAGATTAAAGCGCATAATTAAAAGAATTTTCTTTTACAGGGAGGGACTTTGATCTCAATGAAATTCGCTCAGAATTGAAGGGCTTTGAAAAGACTATTAAAGCTCCTGCTCCGGAGATAGTGAAGCTGGAGATAGAGACTGAATGCCCCGTTGAGGAGCCGCCCATTATTGTCATCAAACAAGAGAAGACTCCCGAGAAGGTTACAGAAGACATCTACGAGTTCAAAGAGCCTGAACCCTTTGAGTTTGAAGCCAGGAAATCAGAAGAAAAGAAAAAACGACTGACCACTCATAGGATATTTGATGATCTTCCACAGTTGAAGCTGAGTCCAACTGCTCAGACTCCTGAAGTTGTTTCTTTGACTTCAGCTTCAACTTCCAAGTCTCCCGTTCAAGCTAGCTCAAATATCACAACCCCTGTTAATATTAGTGTTAATACTGCAGCAGAAGAAGACAATGTCCCCAAATCACATTTAGACTCAGCATTTGACAAATTGTGCGAATCGGAAAATTACAATGTAGATAATAGTAGTAAAGACTCTGTTGAAAAAGAGGGAGAAACACTTTCACTCTTCAGCGAGCTGGCTGGGGAAGACAGTGGAGACAGACTGCTAATATCCGAGGCTGAAGACTCTCAGGAACCTCTTTTTACCTATCACAAGCAAGAGATGTTCCCTGACAAGTCCTTCCTCCTCTTTAAGGGTTTCACTCCGGCCAAAAATCAAGAGACTTACTCCAAAAAAGATGCAACAAATAAGATGAGAGGCGATATAGATGATGAATTCACCAATAGCCCAGTACTTAAAGGTGAACAATCTTCTGATGAAGACCCAATCGATGCAGCCATACAGAGGGTCAATGCTCATTCCATGTCGGATGACAGTAATGATGGAGAATTACTGATTAAAACTCCCGCTACACCCACCCCTCCGGCTGGCAGTATCTTGTACCCCAAGGCACCGGAAGTCAAACCTGTTATAGAAATTAAAGTCTCGCCTAAAGAGGAGACCATCTCAAAACCAGAAGAACAAATTCCTGAACCTGCCGTGGAATCTCCCAAGCCCAAACTGGAACCTCAAAGTACAAACTTAGTCATAATTAAAGAAAGCGCACCAATCATAGTCAAAAAGAAAGAACAAATTATATTACCACAAGAGGTCATCGAGCCTGTGTCTTGTAAATCCAGTGAAGATAGTGATTCACAACTAGACTTGAAGAGCGAGTCAGAGGGTGCTGCTTCATACACTGACGTCATAATGCCCGAACCTCCAGCCTTCCTCATACACAAGGAGGGTCCTTCCATCGCTGAGAAAGTCTTACGTGCAATTAGTGCGAAACGTGCAGCCACCCCAACTACCAAGGAAAATGTCAAAGCCCCCAAAGGGGACGCTCCTAAACTGACCAAAATCACCCTGCCTAAATTCCAGGCTGCCAAACTTAGTGCAATAACTGTTCAAACTTCTACCGAGTCTTCCAAACTAGTTTCTACTTCAGACACAACCAAACTGAATACAATTGTGATAGATATAGCGCAAGAACCTTTGCATTGCCACAAAGACCTTACTAAAGTCTCACCAAGGATATCGCCAAAGATATCACCTAGGATATCACCAAAGATATCTCCGAGATTGGACGTGAAACCAAAAGAGTCGGCGCCAACAACGGTCAGCGAGGCGTTTGCCAAGCTGGAGCTACCGAGTAAACTGGATTGCCTGCCCCTGTTACCGGCTAAGCGGGAGGGCATGGAGAGGAGGAAGAGCGGCTCGGAGCCGGCTCTTGGAGGGAAGAGTAACAAGGTGCTGTGTGAGACCATACAGAAGCTGTCCAGTCAGATCAGCCAACCGACACCGGCGCTACCAGAGTACCAGACTGATGAGAGGAGTGAGGAATCCGACAGTGATGACTCTGATCGCAGGTTAGAATCGTAGAATATTATCATACTAAAATCTCATTATTAATTTTCCAACTAAGTGTGGTTTTATTGGTCCCTTGAACTATTGGTTTCCAAGACCCAATCATATTTGACTACGTCTAAAAGGGATCGAAATGAAAATTTAGTCTCCTTTAACGGAAGCAATCTTCCCAACAGGCCTTCCATTGATATACTTGGTGTAATTCTAAGTGACCAGCTCAGGTTGGTATGGGGTTAATACAAAAAAAAAGTTTTTGGTACAATTGAACTTTTGTTTTATTTCCAGGTTGATAATCGACAAGCTGAGTGAAGAAGAATCTCAAAGTGGCATCAGTCTATCTGACAGCATTTCCCACCCTTTAAAACTGCTTTCCGAGAAAACCACCACCATCTGGTCAGCACCTATTGACTCCCCTCAGGAACAGGAAACTTCCAACAAGGAACCTGACTCCACCACCTCCAAAGATCCCCCTCTGACCAAGCAACCGGAAGAAGACAGCAATATATCCCTGCTGCTATGCGAGGAGACTATTCCGGGAAGCCCGGCTCCCGAGAACCTCGGAGAGGGGAAGAGCTCTTCGAAGCAGAGATCAAGGAATTTGGAGATTCCGTTTGCATCGGCGCCCAGTATTAGCCCGGATCAACAGGCCTCCAAGGATCAACTTTCCTTAAAAGGTAGATCTTCTAAATTCTGTCTTTCAAATAATATAACAACCTAAGGGCCAGTTGTTTTTCCAATATTAAAGATGTTTCATTGTACACACCGAGTCTAGGCCCATTTCAGATTTTGAACAAATCGTGGTTAGCTAACACGCATGACTAAATGGTCATTATACTAGAAGTTACAATGGACCTCTCAGTGGTTACTTATGATATTTGTTTTGTTTTCCAGATATTCCGCATAGAGAGAATTCCCGCGATGGCATGAGGAACGAACGAGAACGGGAGCGGGAAAGAGACAGAGAAAGGGAGAGAGAATGCATGGGAGGAAACAGCAATACCGCCGACATGGTTCTGGACAACACTCCGCCCATCACTCCGGACAGCAGTCTGGATAACATGTCACCTCGGTAGGTCTACAGTGTTTTTATTGAATTAATACGCTATCAGCTATACTGTGCCTCTTCAGGATGGAAGCAGTGCAAAATAAACAGTCAAATTTTGTGCGGTTAGCATTTGAAAATTTACTACATCCTTTTCGATATGAAAGCTGAATTTTGAAAATCTTATCTTTAGAGAAGCACAAAACTCTATAATGGTGAGCTGTTTTGCATCATGAAATTTACTCCATCCTTTTTGATATGAAAGCCGAATCTTGGAAATCTTATGTGTAGAGAAGCACAAAACTCTATAATGGTGAGCTGTTTTGTCCCATGAAATTTGCACACCTCTTTCTGTCTGAAATTTTTCGGTCAACACAACTATCATAAGCTAGGGCATAGCTGAGTAAGACAACTCTCATACGCTAGGACATAGCTGAGTTACACAACCATAAGCTAGGGCATAGCTCAGTAAGACAACTCTCATACGCTAGGACATAGCTGAGTAAGGGCCGGTTTTATAACCATCCGCTCGTTACGCTTAGTACCATTTTTAACTAATATTTGGTCTACCACCTGATTTTGCCGTTTTATAAACATTCGCCAGGTCAACGATTGGTTAAATTTCGATTTATTCATAACCCACTGATTTTGGTGAGTTAAATGGGCAACGACCCGTTTTGTTGGCGCTCAAATGCTTTTTGACAGCTGTCAGTAGGTAGTTGTATTGTTGGTTGTCTTTTGCCCGGCGTTCGCTCATTTGAAACCGTGCACTATTTTAATTAAAAGATAGTACGTATAACGTAATTTGAATTTGTGAAATGGATTCCTCATCAATTGATAATGTAAAAATAATTTGGTTAGATAATGCGTACGATGCATAAAACTACATAAATCATAACCAATCCACTACATTATATAATTATTAAATATAAATTTACATAGTTTTGAAGTATATTGTAGAAGTGGGTTAATATTGTGTGAACAAATACTGCAAACCGCTCCAAACTTTCGAAATAACGACCGCTTTTGACAGCTAAAGTAATAACCATAGATGAAAACAATATCAGAGACAATTATTTACCAAAAACATTGCCAGTAAAAAAACTTTCAGACCAAATGTAACCGTTGACCGCTGATAATGCAAATTTGTATAACCACTGGAGCGACCATGTCGAATAATTCGACGTTTTTTTTTTCTTCTAATATTGAGCATGTCGAATTATTCGACGTTTATTACGTACCACTCGTAAAAAATTAAATATAATAAATAATATTATATTTAATTTTTACGAGTGGTACGTAATAAACGTCGAATAATTCGACATGCTCAATATTAGAAGAAAAAAAAAAACGTCGAATTATTCGACATGGTCGCTCCAGTGGTTATAGTACCCAAAAGAAGATAACGAACGGATAGCGGTCCGCTAACGAAAAACGGTTCGTTACGTAACAGAAATTTGGTACTTCGTTTATAAAACCGGCCCTAACACAACTATCATAAGCTAAGGCATAGCTGAGTAACACAACTATCATAAGCTAGGGCATAGCTCATTAAGACAACTCTCATACGCTAGGACATAGCTGAGTAACACAACTATCATAAGCTAAGGCATAGCTGAGTAACACAACTATCATAAGCTAGGGCATAGCTCATTAAGACAACTCTCATACGCTTGGACATAGCTGAGTAACACAACTATCATAAGCTAAGGCATAGCTGAGTAACACAACTATCATAAGCTAGGGCTTAGCTGAGTAGTAACTACATAGTAATATGTACATAAATCCTTAAAAGTGGTAAAATTCTTATTCATGTACACTTGTACCGTAATATTATAACAAGTCTTTTATGTGAAACATAATTTGTAATTATTTTCAGGGAGCAACAAATGTCTGATGGAGACAATCCAAATGATGCAAAGGCAATGGAGGATGAAAACAGGGCAATGCCATCTTCAAAGAAAGTGCACGACATTGAAAAAAGCAACTCAGGTAAATTAATATAATTGGACAATTCATTTTGATGGGAATAAACATGACTGGACCTCTATGGTTGCATATTTACCATTTTGGTCTCATCACCACACAGGGCCATCTGATTACAGTAGAACCTCGTGAATTCGAAATCCACGGGACATCAAAAATCAAATTTTGAATTAACGAATTCCCACGTAGTTTGAAGTTTTATGAAAAAAAAAAAAATACCCCGAAAATTGAGTTCATCGGCCGCCCCTGCAAATCCGGGTAGTATCACAGGACTAAATTCGTATTAATACAAATTATTCCCGTGTAAATCGAATTGTCGGGCCGATTAACGCTGCGGTCGGCACTTCAAGTTTAGTTATTCAAAATAAATTCGTAAAAATACCACACATTTCAGCGTAACTCAAATTTTCGCGGCTTTTAAATTTGGATATTAGAAATAAATTAGTAAAAATACAATATATATATGCGTAAATTGAAATTTCGCGGCCGACCCTTTAAATTCAGATATTTGATGTAAATTTGAGAAAATATGATATACTTCCGCGTAAATCGAATTTTCTCAGCAGATTTTCGTCGCAGCCGGCATTTTAAATTCAGATATTTGAAGTGAATTCGTAAAAATACGTCATTTCGGCATGAGTAAAAATACGATATATATTCCCATAAATTGATATTTCACATCCGATTTCCTTCACGGTCGGCCCTTTGAAATTCAGATATTTTAAATAAATTCGTAAAAATGCAATATATTTACGCGTAAATCGAAATTTGGCAGTCGAATTCTGTTGCGGCCGACTCTTTAAATTCAGATATTTGGTGTAAATTCGTAAAACTAAGACACATTTCCGCGTAAAACGAATTTTCTCAACCCTTCAAACTCAGATATTCTAAATAAATTGGAAAAAATACGACATTCCAGTGTAAATCGATTCAGATTTACAAAATAATAATACTAATTAGGACGATGTATAATCACGTAAAAATACATTTTTCGTCGTTTTACTGCCACGGCTGTCTTTTAGATTCAGATTTACGAAATTTTATGATTTATTTTCACAAAAATCGAATTTTTTCGAAGTACACGAACAAATTTTCATGCGCGGACAAAAATAAATTTTGAATTTCCAATTAAAAAACCATTTTGGATGAAAAAAATTTTCTGTGGATATTTTTTTAGCAAAAATTTCAAATTATGCTTTTTTTCGAATTATCGGGGTTCGAATTAACGGGGTTCTTCTATATTGTGTGAAAATTCTTAGTAGAAAAAGAGAGTTACGAATCTCATTATCATCGCCTCAACAACTTGTGAAGAGTCCTCAAGCACCTCCTATAAGATTCTAGGATTCCTTTTACCTGAGGATGAGGCTTTAGCTTCCACACCGTCTACGTATTCCAGTCTAGGCCTTCAATCTTCTGTCTCCCTGAATTATTACATATCCACTCAATTACTCCAGTCCAGAAAATCCAGAAAGGAACTTGTGATCGCGCATTACTCACTCTTAACTTCTACAGCAAAAACAAAACAATGTTTTGCTCAACATCATTACATATATCTAGGGAAAAAATACTTCAACAGCCTACCCGAAAATATCTGAACAATCAAAAACGATAAACACCTACTAAATGCGAAGAGAAGTTCAATGTAAAATAAAAAATATGTTTATTTATTATTATTAGGATTTAAAATGTTCAATGAACTCCTTTTAAATGTTAAAAATGTTAAAGGGATGGTTAGTTAGTTAGTTAGTTATCAATTGTTTAAATTCTGTCAAACAATTCGTCCTAAAAATCTTTCAGTTTTTCGTGGGTTCTGTCTGAATATTATTACAGTAGTTTTTAGAATAGATATATGCTAGATAGAAACCGTCTTACTAATTACAGTGAAACTCTCTTAAGAAGTTTTCCAAGGGACCGGGGAAAAAAAACTTCTTAAGTGGGAAAACTTCTTAAGTGGGATTCAATTTTAGCCATTTAATAACTCAAGTCCGGGGCATACGTCATTCCTATGTCTACCTACGTTAAATTGTATTGAAAACAAGCTCATATGATCCAAGCGGTCATAATAACTCGAAAAACAGTGGAAAAGCGGTGGGTCGGCAGTTGAGATAGGACAGTCAGTGGAAAATAGCGTTGGTCAGAGAGTTCAGTAGGTAAAAAATCGAAAAAGCGTAGGTCAGCGGGTGAAGAAATGGAGCGTTGGTGGTAAGGTGTAGATGGTGAAACGTTAAAATCGACACTAAACATTACAAATCAAAACAAAACCATCCCATGGACAAAGTAAACACAATTTTAAAACTGTTGAAGTACATCCCTCGAAAAAGCCACTCGAATTCAGATAGTAAAAGTTGCAGCATTCCAAAAGGTTCATACTGTTGATCTTATTTTAAATTGGTGTAAAGGCAATGGATTATACATATTTACTTGTTAGTGATTACTCACTCTTAACTTGACAGTTGAAGACAGAGCTGTGGATATACGCCGTCTCTTTTTTACGCTTTCGTTTACTATATGAATTGAGGGAGAAAGAAATACTTGTTGTGGTTAATTTTACCAAGCGGTTTGATAATAGGACACCGCAAGTAATTTTGTTAACCGCAAACTAATGATGCTTGCTCCAATGGCATTTGAGATTTGAGAGACTATTGTTATGATGTATTTTCGCCAGGCACAGTCGACTATCGTATATTTTTAAAGATATTTTAATCCTTTTCTAGAAATTTCTTATGAAAATAATATGCGCAGCTCAATATTATGTCCTACCTGTAGGTTCATTTATGGACCTACCTAACTAGCAGACATCGAATAGCTACGATTTCGCACATAAATAAATGGCTTGATGCTTGAATCAGAAAGTTATATCATACGAGCTGTTTGACGCTGGAATTATAATCTGTGAACGCATCCAAAAACTACAAAAATCATTTGCGAAGTTTCGTTTCAATCTACATTTTAAATTTATGCATATGTATTTCCTAACCTTCAAACTTAATTTACGACAAATGTCAGATGAAACATGATGCACGGCAATTTTTGATGTTTGAATGAAAAAAACGTAATTATAATGCATATTTTACCATCTCCCCCGCCATATAATCATGTTGTTATGTATTTAAAGGTGAAATATTCCGTATTAACCGTGATCCGATAGATTATCAAAAGTTTTTCGTGTTTTACAAATTCGATGGAATAAAAATTTTATACAATAATATTCAGGGTTGCCAACCGTAAAAAAAATTCGCTCGTACGGATGCAGCTAAAAATCTCGTACTTTGACTTTCAAACCTCGTACCAGGGATGGTATGCCCAAAATAATTATTTCCCCAGATTTCGAGGCGAAATTTCCCTAGAATTTCCCTACATTTCGCAAACCTTGAACGGTGGGGTAAGATTTGTGTGGTATTAAAAAAATCTTTATTGTTACTCTAGTTAAATCCCAAAAAATTAAATGTAAATCAAGGTAACGAATCTAATTTACATCTCCTCTCCAAATATTACGTCAGGAACATCCTCACTGTCATCGTTTTTTCTGCCGTATATATTTAAACTAAACAATTGGACGAAACAACGAAAAGACTAGGTATTTAACAATAAAAATCTTCTTCTTTTCAAAAACTTCAATTAGCTACACGTACTAACGTAGTACAACTAAACACGGCCGGCATGCAACAAATGGAACTCGTAAAAAACAGAGATAGTAGAAATTTGCGCTCTGTGTCACAGCGACGACTAATGCGAAGAACGAACGAACTGTTTTATTATTCAGGGATTTCAATAATTTTATTATTCGGGGATTTCTCGGTTGATGGGATAACTACCATAGACAATCATCGCGCAAATACGGCAATGTAGTTTTTGGTGTAAGAGGTTCTTACAAGTTCTGATAAATGGCACTAGTTTTTACTGTTATATAATAGTGATGTAAAATGTTCGTATAGCCATAGGCATTATCAAAATCTCGTACATAATTGTACGAGGTTGAAAGTCTCCTCGTACCTCGTACGGAAGGCCACAAATCTCGTATTTGTACGAGGAACCTCGTACGTTTGGCAACACTGATAATATTACGAAACATCTCTATGTTCATTATCAAAGGGAAGATTATTGAAGGAGGCGTCAAATGTATGCAAATGTAGATCTAGCCCACGTTGTCATTAAGGTTGAGTTTAATATAATCTTTCATGTTATTTCGGCCTTAAAGACGCTTGCATATTTGTTACATAATTCCGCATTGTTTATTCGTTCCATTGCTATTTTACCTAGTTAGGGGATTAGGAGACGGGGTATTTGGTTTATTTATTGGTTACGGCAAGTTACGGCTTACGGCCCGGCGGCCGACAAAGGGTTTTATGGTCTCAGATACTAGGTATGGGTTTCAGTCAACGTCTTTCAATTTATGACTTGGAAAAAGGTTCATTTTAGATATTTTGCGACACAATATTTCGTTTGTGTTGATTTTACCGCCGGATTTCTAAAACCTCTTAAGCGGGAAGCAGTTTTAGCTCTAAAACTTCTTAGGTGGGAAAAAATCGTGTTTTTTGTATGGAATTTTCAAGGGACCAAAAATCAAAACTTCTTAAGCGTGAAAACTTCTTAAGTGGGAACTTCTTAAGCGAGTTTTACTGTAGATTCTTACATGCCGGATTAACATTGATGTGGAAAAGCCGGCCTTGAACCTGGTTAAAGACCGTTTTACATATTTGTAATAAGCATTAACTTTGTGGCTCGCCATAATTTACAATAAAAATATATAAATTTGTTTTAGACCACTTTAATTTTAATTACACTCTACCAGTTTCGGAAGCACCCTTCCTTCGTCAGGAGAATATTAAAACAGTTATAATATTCTCCTGACAAAGGAAGGGTGCTTCCGAAACCGGTAGAGTGTAATTAAAATTAAAGTGGTCTAAAACAAATTTATATATTTTTATTGTAAAGACCGTTTTAATCAAGCAAACGCCATTGTAACGAGTCAAGTTTTTCACTGTTCTGAACTAACGCGCCATGTAATATTTAGACTGTGTTTTTAAGTAAGGGGGGTTAATGTTAAAATTTTATAGCAGAATAAAATATACTAAAATAAAAAAAACCCTCACAAGTACCCATTGGATATGAAAAAATTTGAGTATTCGTTGAGCGCTCGTGTATTTTGTTATGGTAATGACAGATAATTTTTTTTTCTCTAAATGTAAGTATCTATCCTAGGGAAATTTTTTTATAAATATATAAACACTATTATCTGAAGACGGTACAATATACAAAAACATAATTTTGCAAAAAACAAAGTTATTACGAAAATAGTGTCAAGGCGTGTGGCGGGCGATAGGCATTTTACACCTTGCATTCCAAGGGTTAAGAGGTCCTTTGATTATGTCTTATATACTTGCTGCA
Organism: Hesperophylax magnus; assembly: GCA_026573805.1. Taxonomy (NCBI): domain Eukaryota; kingdom Metazoa; phylum Arthropoda; class Insecta; order Trichoptera; family Limnephilidae; genus Hesperophylax; species Hesperophylax magnus. Next base: position 4,259,309 of record JAIUSX010000091.1, on the reverse strand, counting down.
GGTCTATATTTTTTCAATAATGTTATTGACGGCTACTAAAATATTTTATATACCTACACCTACCTCTAGAAGCGGCTCTAGGGATCCAGTCGTGGTAGGTCATTTTAAAAAAATGTTTGACTAATCTTTATTTGATATTGTGAAAAATGCCCATACATTATTATCTATATCAATTTATAAATATGTGACTCTAAATACATATTATGTTTATATAGTAAATTGGAAATAACTACACAATCCATGTACTTATGGCAAATTATTTTTAAGAGATTACCTTTTGATGTAGTTGTGCATAACATTAAAGTAAATAAAATAAGAGTTTGAAACGCCCGTCCGCAGTATCCAAAGATACTGGGTGCGAAGCAACTGAAAAACAACCAATGTTCCACTCACAACAAGCAAAATGAAAAACCGACATATGTTTATGTCACCATCTCTTTAAAACATATAATATTCATCGTACTGTCTCCCTCACTACCATCACCTAAGCGTCCCTAAGCTTTCTTCGGTACCTAATTATTACTTCGACGAAAGACATAGTGCCATCTCGTTTATTCTATGGCGCGCATAGGGATAGAAGATGCCAAAGGGACATTCTTTAAATTGACCCAGCGAATAATCGTGTAGACTTACGAATGTCACTGCTCGTCACTCGCCGCCGTCACTATATTACATTTCAAATAAATTAAGAATAAGACCAGTTGTTTGATGCAGATAATTTATTATTATTGTTGTCTTATAATTTTGGGGGGGTCAAACACCAATTGACCCAAGGGAAGAAACGCCACTGCCTACCTCATGGTTCTACCTCTTCTGCCAACCACATTTTTCAGTGTCTACAAATATTGGTCTACTGTGGATCTGCTTTTCAAAAATATCATGTATTCTTTCATTAAATCTTCTTCAGGGCTCACCATTATAGTTTCATTGGCCTGATAAAGGTTCTATTGTCCACCTACTTCAAAATTATCAAAAATATATTAATGTTTCAGCTTGTGTGATATAATAAACAGTTTCTTTACTGCACCACCATTTTCAATCTCACAAAAACACATAACTTAAAATGCACAGAACTAACTCAATTTTTCATCCCCAGCTTCCAACCTCCGTGGCAGTGCCCCAGGCAGTCCGGGGCCCGGGGGCGTGCGCCGGGGCCGCCGGCCCCGCTCCCTACGGGCCTCCGAGTGCGAGGAGCATCCCCCTTCCTCTGCTGGGGCCCTCGCCGCCCAGTATGCACAGCAGCACCGGCCTCTTAAATACAACTTTTATGTGGAATTGGGTAAGTTAACATCACATTTTTTTTGTTTTATTTGATTTTTTTTTTTTTAATTTAATTAAAATCAAATTTAATAATATAATTATTAAGTTCTGCAAGTATTTTTTGGTTTTTGTTATTGTTACAGCTGTTTCGGCTTTCAAGGCCATTTTCAAACTGTATTACATTTCTTAATTAATGGTAATTTGTATTTTCTATAAGATGTTATTTGATTGTTGATAGTGGCACATCAACAGTCATAATCAATGAACCCCATTTTATAATATGTATGTAGTTACATATTGTCTGTGGAAGTCCAATACCGTGGAAGAACCATTTGTAAAAATGTTCAGGAGGGGCAAAAAACTATCTAAGTATATTTGCGCTCTTTTTGTGTTTGTACTGGGGATGGTTCATTTGTAGTACTGACTTTAACCGAGCACGAGCAGTCTATTGTTCAATTTCAAAATTTGAAAGCACCGATCAATGCAGCTTGTGCTTTTCAACTAAAAGCACCAAAAATAACCTATATTGAAATTATTGGCTTATACTAGAATATATACTATTATATTACTACTGTACGACTGATGTCGTAGTTTATTCAAAACATTCTCGAAACCTCCTGGTGCTAAAAATTTAGTCACGTGGTTCGTGACCTCCAGCTCGTCGAAATGATACCCAGTTTTCATGTTAGGGCAAGTCTTATCAATTTGGATGTCTATGGATAACTTGATGATTCAAAGAGGCACAATTAATTTTATTATCAACACATTTAATCACTCTTTTTTAGGTTTATGTGTTTTAAACTTGGTCACATTTGACATCTTTACAATTCTACGCTTAGCACAATTGTATTTTTTTGACATTTGAATGGTCCCTGTATTAAACGCCAATTCTAGGCCTGTTTCAGCTTCTGAGCAAATTGTGATCAGCTGACAAGCACAAATTACACAGCTAATTGTGGAATTTTGATAAAGTCAAATGTGACGAAAGTTTGTCAACGTCAGTCGGACCAGGGTCACAATCCCGTCAGTCAGCCAAAATATTATGAAAATTATGTAAATTATAAATTTTGTATTAAAACAAATTTATAATGGTGCATTTTCCCCGTAGATTCTTGCATGGATGGCGCAGCACGCATAGCCCTTCTGAACTCTCGGCTCATTGACCTGAGGAAAGCGTACCACAGTGTGAAGGCGGAGCTGGCCACTATTGATAGGCGGCGGAAGAAGCTCAGAAGGAAGGAGAGAGAAGGTAAGTTCACACTTGTAACCTCATTTTTTCTGCCTGCAATCCCGTGGTTTCGGGTGTCGTTTCTATACTTCTGCAGATTTTGAGAATATAAAGTCACATAAAGTGTACTGGACGGGAGTCCGCACAAGACTGTAGATTTAGGCGCCGGGTCCAAACCGTGTCTTCAACCGATGAGATGCTCCTTTACGGCCGATGATGATGATTGTAGTTGATATTGTGATGAAATCTGCCTCCCGCACCCAGGCTTGGTGAATGTTGGGCCCTGGGTGTGCTGTTGTCTCTGCTCGCTTCTGGTGTTGGCGGTTTTCCAGAGGAGGGCCGGCTTGTCTTGAAGAGGTAACACCAGAAGATCTTGGAGCAGAGACTTGGCGAGGTGAGGCAGGTGTTTGAGCAGGAGTCACTTGTTGATAAATAAAACGCTTGGTTTTGGTGGTAAAGATGAACTAATTTATTTTCAATTTTGTGGCTGCTTATATTTAATTAGCCTGACTCGCACCCGACATTGGGTTTTGAGTCCAAAAGTGGTGGGGGATTGTACCCGCGCCAGATATGTGTTTATATGCCCCGGAAAAATGTCGCATATTCATTTTGCCGGTAGCACACTTGAAGGCAGTCGCTTAAATTTGAGAGTTAGAAAAGATTTTGAGCGCTTACATGAATGATAATTACATAGTTTAAATGCATAGTAGTTATAGGAATGTGTATCTTGACAACTAGATTTTTTGTTTGTCAAGATACGACAAAAAATAAGAAATGTTTGTAAAATAAATGTGTAAAAATGATCTCAAAGCGATCAAATTTGTAAAACATGTTAAGTTAGTATTTTTCCGAGGTCCCCCGTAACATAGCGCTCAGAAAGAGATAAGATTCACTATGCTACGAGGTTCCTGGATTTTTGTACACGCAAAAAAGGTAAAAAATATTGTTCAAAAATGGGTTTGCATATATGTGAAAAACAGCTTTTTTAATATCTCCTCAGCGGTAGTATATCGAAAATAGTGTTTATTTGACTACCGCCGAGGGGATGAACAAGTAAAATATACATATTTGCAATGTTTAAAAATTGATTTTTCTATGTAAAATTTACATAGAAAAAATGCTGGACATTGATCCACGCGGCAGGTAAGCCGGCGATGTGGTATCGAAGCCATTCGGAGTCAAAGTTTTCAAGCCGCTTGGGCCGAAAATTGGACAAAATGACCAGTGGCGGGGAGTGGTGATTTTGCCAGTGGCGTGGAGTAGGGACATTTTATAAAAGTAAACAATTTTTATGAAATTAAATAATATGGTCAACTACGTCCGTTACATAAAGCATTTTTTTATTTTTCTGGATCAATATTTGGAGGTATGATTTTTGGAATGACATTTCCAGGCGTTCGGTTTGGGATTCGGCCGCTGTCATTCCAGAAATCATTGATATTATTACATTTATTAGAATATTAGTGGCAAAAGTAGAGTTGATATTTATTTTAAAAGACTAAAGAATTTAGCACCCTTTAGGACTGGAAACTTTTATGAAATGACCTTAACCCTTTAGGCTTCTGGCGTATTCTGTCAGAAGGTCATAGTATTTCCGCTTTGAAATAATATCCTTTACGTTTCTGAATGTATCTGAAAACTAAAAACTGTTTTTGAAAGGTGATGAAATACGCTTCCGGATTTTATTATTAAAAATAAACATATCATTTTTTAAATATTAAAATTTTGAATGTGAACATAAAAATTGCAATTTTTAATGCCAATATTAAAAATGGCTCTCCTTACTTTTTTTGTAATCAAAATTACTGTTAATTAAAAAAAAACACCCACATTTTATTGGACAAATTATTTTACTTTTTTTGTCATTTCATTTAAAAATAACTAGTAAAAAATTCACAAACTTATAATTTTTTTTTTAACTTTTGAACTTTTGTTTCACAGAGGTGTACATTATAATTCTTCTGTTTTTATCTAGATTTGAACATAAAGCGTGGTGTTTTCTCTTTTTAACACCATTTAGATCATATTTCTCACCATGGCAGTAAGTGAGACACACAATTTCTAAGAGACCATATGAAACCATAAGAGTCTCTACTGCCCGGTTCCATGGGACCGATGGGAACAATATCAATCCTAATTGTAATATATTGTGAGGTTGTAGGCAGAGGAAGGAGATTGGAAAGAGTATGTTGGGAAAGTTTCGTGTTACTAATAATGTTGTTATTGTTTTTTCAGCTGTGAAGGCAGCCAAGGCAGCTTGCTCGTGATAATATAACACTAATCTAGGAATAAAATATAGTCCCATTCAGAGGAAATATATTAGAAGAAATACTACGCTAGCTATAAATTTGGTACTATTTTGTATGATATAGTTAATCAATATACAATACAGACTTATGGTTTATTATTTAATATATTTGTATGTTTTATAAATCGGACTAAATATTTTGTCTTTTTTGTAAATAGGGTTTTAAAAATAAATTAAGTACATTATTTAAGATGTTTTTGTTGCTCTTTTACGTACTAAAGCAATGCTGTGGTAGAATGATTTTATAAATTACTCTAAATATAGTATAATGCAATAAATTAGCGTAAAATCTGTTAAATCATATTAATATAACAGTTGGGTATATAAGTATTTTTTATTTACTAATAATGTGTATCTGGCTTGATTAGATAATAAACAAATCTATGTAAATTTGAAAATGAAAGCTGGTGTGTTTTTTCTTTATATTTAATTATGTATATCTATATATGTATATATATTATAGGCAATTACCTTATTCACACAAAAGTAGCACAGAAACGCTGAAGGAATAATATTGTGAAACAACTTTTTCTTTTCTTATTTTGAAGGTTATTCCCATCAATGTAATATTGTAGCGGTAGCTATTAGAAGATTCTAGAAATTCAGTATATGCAATGCGCATCTCATTTGAACCTACTACTATAACGGCGAATATACGCAGCACATACGTACTTGCGATTGCCGCTTTGCTCTCTATGGAATGCGCCCTGTATTAGCGCGGTGACATCGATGTACCTAGGGTTAGTCAGTTTTAAACAGCCGGTGAGTGTGTCGTCTGCAAGCTCCTACACCGCACCTGCATACAGTCAGTGGCCAGCCGGACCACTGTACAAACTACGGGGGGTGACCGCTCCCCGCTCTGCGCCGCACCGACTCTGCAAATGGCCACGGGTACACTCCTGCAGTTACCCGTGCCGCAGCGAGATGTCAAGATCCACAACACCTTCGGCTCTCTTAATTCACTCTGGAGTACCAGGAAGACTCAACGTCTTCATCAGTGATGAACACATGCATCCACACATGATGCATACCAACTGTGTCGAGCCACCGATTTCATCACGTCAACCACTCCACTCCGTTTCTCTCCGCTCCATTTGGTGTTGACCTTCGACCTGGAGGATTCGCTGCTTACTGCATCCACCAACGCGGTGTCGATCTTCGGCCCAGGGAATTCGCCATCGATCAAGTCCACCAACTGCGTGAGCATCGGTCCGGAGTCATCTCTCACAACTACACTCACTCAATAAACGCTGTGACCTTATAACCTCTTTCATTTGTCTCCTTACCACATTCCCAAAATATCATTGAAGAAGAAGATAATACTAATAAAGGTTAATGACTTTTTTCAAAATTTTATCGTTTTAAGGTAGTTTATAGGTAATGAGTAAGATCAAGAAAGGGAAAAAATATTTTTGTATTGGAAAATATGCATTAGAATTTCGAAAAAAGTTATTTATCTTTTTACTTCCAACCATTATGTAGAATCACCACCTGAAGTTAGCGCTTTACCCCCGGACACCCTGTATAAATAAAAATCGGATATGTTTATCCGAGACACTATTTAGGTGACAAACCAATTTCATTAGAAACTTTGTAATCATTTTAAAGAGGTAGATGCCTAAAATATGGGAAAAATTAGTTGCAAGATAATATTGTTAATTCTGAATTTAAAATATGATATCGACAAATATGACGTTTAATAAATACGTCACAATGGTCGAGTGGTTTAAGATGCCTGTCCCAGAAAGACAAGAGATCCTAGGTTCGATTCCTAGTTGTGATCGTTACCTTTTTATTTTTCTTTCAAATTTCATTTTTCGTTTAGATTTATTGATATTATTTTCTTCTGCAACAAATAATATTGTGGATTGAAAGTTCAGGAAACTCTGGCCATATAATGAGGGCACTAAATTTGAATACTGCCGTAAATTCTAGATCAAATTGAAGGCAAACGAAGTGTCGATAGAAGAAGAACAAACTGGTTGACGAACCTACAAGAATGGTACAGTTGTAGTTTGTATGGTTGTTTTTAGAGTAAAAATCAAGTAGTGGTGTCCAACCTACGGTAAGAGAAAAGAAAACAAATTATATTCTAAGTTAATTTAATAGGAAAACTAATATATCGTAATAAATATTAAAGATATTAAAAAAATTTACTCAGTACATACTTAGGATTTACTTAAATATGTACAATACATATTTATCGAAGGAATGATTAATCATTTAATAAAAATAGTACAGAATAACAATATTAAAAAATAATCTAATAAATACATTAGGCGTAACTTTGGAAGAAATATATATCGAGTACCCAATTAGTCCAGTAACCATGTACATCTAACATTGCGTCAGATCTGGTGGTTCTGATTTTTTGGTGAGTTGTTTATGATGTTGGCCCAATGTTTTTATCCATGTTTCCGACCACGAGCACTGATCGCAAAAGACTGAATGCTGTAGAAATGAGATCCCTTGAGGCGTGTGGTAAAACGATCTACGTTCGAGTGAGAATTGTGGAGATCCGCAAAGAATGCAAGCGTGATGAGTACGATTAAGAAAGGGATGCTCAGATGGGTAAATATTCGGAATCACTGGACACGGATAATACGAAATATTTTTAAATAAAACCTTCTGATTTACCTTAATTACTTTAAAAGGAATCTGACTGCATTTGTGAAATTTTCAATTTCAGCATTTTAATTTTTAATTACGTGAAATGAAAATTCGCTTTCGTTGTATGGGATGACAGCTGGAATGATTTCTGTTGATGACATTTTCTCTTGTTGGTATTCCAGATACTAGTGGCTAGAATTTGAATCATTTCTGAATGAAAATTCTAGTTAGGTACTGTTTTGGCCAAACTCGAAAAATAAAATATTTTTATGACACTTAAAAAACTTAAATTATTTATAGTTAGGTATTATTATAATTATTGTTTTATTTAACCTAAACTATAGTAACCTAACCTATAATAATCAAACCTAAACTAACCTAACCTAAATCCTAACCTAACCTATATCCTAACCTAACCTAACCTAACCTAACCTATATCCTAATAATAATCCAACCTAACCTATAATAATCGAATCTAACCTACAATAATCCAACCTAACCTAACCTAACCTATAATAATCCAACCTAACCTAACCTATAATAATCCAACCTAACCTATAATAACCTAACCTAACCTATATCCTAATAATAATCCAACCTAACCTATAATAATCGAAACTAACCTATAATAATCCAACCTAACCTAACCTAACCTATATCCTAATAATAATCCAACCTAACCTATTATAATCGAACCTCACCTACAATAATCCAACCTAACCTAACCTAACCTATAATAATCCAACCTAACCTAACCTATAATAATCCAACCTCACCTAACCTATAATATCCAATCTAACCTAACCTAACCTAAATCCTAATAATAAACCAACCTAACCTATAATAATCCAACCCAACCTAACCTAACCTATAATAACCTAACCTAACCAAAATCCTAATAATAAACCAACCTAACCTATAATAATCCAACCTAACCTAACCTAACCTATAATAACCTCACCTTTTTTAATTTTTCTATTTTATAAAACATACCTAAATATCTTAAAACAATAATTATAATAATACCTAACTATAAATAATTTAAGTTTTTTAAGTAACATAAAAATATTTTATTTTTCGAGTTTGGCCAAAACAGTACCTAACTAGAATTTGCATTCAGAAATGATTCAAATTCTAGCCACTAGTATCAGGAATACCAACAAGAGAAAATGTCATCAACAGAAATCATTCCAGCTGTCATCCCATACAACGAAAGCGAATTTTCATTTCACGTAATTAAAAATTAAAGTGCTAAAATTAAAAAATTCACAAATGCAGTCAGATTCCTTTTATAGTAATTAAGGTAAATCAGAAGGTTTTATTTTAAAAAAATTCGTATTATCCGTGTCCAGCGATTCCGAATAATTACCCTCTGCCCTGGTTTGGGCATGTAGAGCGAATAAACGAAGAAAGGAGTGTAAGGACAATATACAGTGGGTTGCCATATTAATAGGGACAGTTCCAATATTTCCAGATTTTTATGTTTACGTTGTCTCTACTTCTAAATAACTTGGATATGATGGCCATTCCTTCGTTATTTTAGTTGCTGGTATCACCACTGATACTTTTAAGAAGTGGCAACACTCGCAAAGTGCCACATCCCTCGAAAATTTAAGGTTTTTTCCATGTGGCCAGCATTTTTGTGAAAATTCGTGATTGAAGTTCTGGTAAATAAATATACATAATAATTATATTTAAGAGTTTTAACAGTTTAGCTATACCAAAATGTAAGTAATTATTAATTATCTATTAATTTTGTAATTTTTTTTTTCATATCTTATTTCAGTGAATAGTTTTTCCATATTGAGTCCAATGTTTTGTTTTTTCAGTATGGCTAGGTCTTCAGGCACGTCCCCAAGAAAATGTCTGAAAGTGAAGACACTATTGTTAAACACTTAACATTCCCAAAGGGAAATAGCAACCATTACAGGTATTTTAAAGTCTGTGGTTAACAGGATAAATTAGAAAATCAATCAAAACCTGCCCCTTGAATTGGATCACAATGGGAAATGTGGCAGAAAACAAATCACTACACCTCGTACTGACCGCAAAATCAAAGACTTCTGTCTCCAAAACCGCAAAAAGAGTGTGGCTCGTCTGACCTTGATGATCAACGAAGATGATATCGAAGTCTCCCAAAGGAAAGTCCAGAGGAGATTGGCTGAGGAGAACCTCATTGGTCATCGGTCAGCTAAAAAACCTCGCCTCACAGTAGATATGAGGAAAAAACTACTGGAATGGACCAACGCACACCAAACCATGACTATAGAGAACTGGAATATGGTAATTAACAATTTTTTGGTTATCAAACTTAAAAAAAAATCCATTAGTTTGATTATGGCCTTTTTTAGGTGTGCTTCTCTGACGAGTCCATATTCAAATTTTGTTGGATAAATCATCGTTCGTCCGACGACGCTCAGGAGAGAAATTTCATCCGGACTGCCTTGTAGAGACGATCAAACACCCTACCAGTATCATGGTGTGGTCAGTCATCTCTTCCAAAGGGATGGGGTGCCTCCACATCGTGCAAGGGACTATGAGGCAGGATCAGTACAGACAAATACTGGAAAATCGATTACTGCCTCAAGTCGGAGAATGGTTCCCTGGTGGCCAGGAATACGTTTATATGCACAACTCCGCACCCTGTCATAAAGCCAGGACTGTCACTGCACTCCTGGCTGAAAAAAATGTGCAAGTTTTACCTTTGCCGGGGAATTCCCCTAACATGAACCCTATTGAAAACCTGTAGGAGCTCACCAAGAGGGAGATTGCCAAGGAGGTGGTCACAACGAAGCAGCAGCTCATCGAAACCCTCATCCGGGTGTGGCATCATTCTCCTGAACTAAATATTACTGCAAAATTGTGCATTGAGAGTATACCGCGGCGTGTACAAGCTGTTATTGCGGCTAAAGGCGAAATTACGAAATATTAACTTTTTGTTCGATAATGTTTAAAAATAATAAAAAAAATAAAATAATCGCAGATTAAGGACAAATACGGTGTATATAATTTTCAAAATTCAATGTCCTTGTAAATAAATAATAATAACCACACCTAAAATTATAAACATCTTTGTTTTATGAACACAAAGTGTGAAAAACACATTTTCCATAGGTGTCCCTATTAATATGGCAACCCACTGTATAACGCAAATATGAATGGTAGAAGTCAGGGACGCCCGAGGAAGACATGTCACGATCAAGTGAATCAGATACTTGAGTCAGGCCATGTCAAGAGTTCAAATAATATTAAAGTATGTATGAGGCAAGGAGTGTGTGCCAAGACCGAGTTTGATGGTCTGTCCTCTCTGCCTACCCCTGCGGAAAACGGCGTGATGATAATATAATAATATACAGTAGGCTTAAAATTTGATCCACATCTCAAATCCACACTACTCCATGTGACTCCATGCTCCATTTAATTTAGTGTAGTAAAGTAAGAGTAGGCCTGTTTGTTTTTGAAATGAGAATATGCTTGGTTCCTACTGGATGTAATTTATCCAGTTCCTACCTTTCCCTAACCACCACCTTGCTAGAAAAGTATTTGAAATTTGGAACAATAGCAAGAAAATAGTGAAAATTCGAGTGCATTTTTTTTGAAAACAGAAGAAGGATTGGGACTACCTTGGAAGCTAGTTGTTGGTGTTGTTCGTGTATATAATCTTGTTGAAAAGTAAAAAGAAGGAAATTGACTATCTTAATATCAGTTTAAATACTCATTCGTTGTGCTGTGGCAATAATTACCTTAAAGTATATAGCGGTGGTACTCACTATATTGTGAATGTGTTGTGTGCTCCTTCACAGAGATATAGTGGCAAGTGATTGGTGAGTGATGAATGAAAGAAGGAAAACAGGATTTCCTTCTTTCATTCATACTAAACAGGAAAACAAGATTTCCTTCTTTCATTCATACCTTATTCAGTCCTACCATACTACTGGTTTAATTATGATCGTATTTTAATCTTACTTTTAATATTATTATTTCTATTTTCTATAAAATATCTTTTTGTCAATCAGTTTAATCTCTATTTTTATTTCTAATATGGTTTCTATAATAATATGCATTTCTTTAATTTTTGTTTTACCATAAGATGTCATTTTCCCTTATGTTGTATTATTTGTGCTACAAAATATTATTTTGTTATTCATCATGTACGACTACCATAATACGGGCGTGAGCGTAGTATGATAGTTGAGAAAATCAACAAAAGTGTTATCTTTTAAATTTTATAAAATAAAAAAAAAATTCTATCACGCTATTCCAACAACCACCATTTCATTTCATCTCGTGTAAATTAATAACAAACCATTTTCGTGTGCATCTGAAGCTATAATTCGTAAGCAGTTTCGGATGCAACAAGGCGTAACAATCGTGAAATATAGTACCTAATACACAATAATAATAGTAAACAATCTAATAATGTACCTACTAGTAATGTTCGCAATCAAACTTCACAATACATGTAAGTAGGTAGTGTTCCAAATGAGCTCCAGAATAAACAAAAATGTCACATTTTAGTTGTGTTAGTGGCTACAAATGAGCTCCAGAAAAGTAAACAAGAATGTCATACACTACCTACTCAAGTATAGTTCAACATCTACATTGGCAAAACATGCAAGTGCATTTGTGGCTCCAAATAAAATTTCATCATAGGTTTCATTACTGATTTCATCTCTGGTTTCATCAATGTTTTCATCACTGGATTCATCACTGATTTTATCACTGTTTAATCAATGTTTTCATCATTGAATTCATCACTGATTTCACCACTGTTTAATCAATGTTTTCATAACTGGATTCATAACTGATTTCATCACTGTTTCATCAATGTTTTCAACACTGGATTAATCACTGATTTCATCACAGTTTCATTAATAAACAATCATTTTATTCATCTTAATGACAATAAACAATCATTTTATTGTCATTAAGATGAATAAAATGATTGTTTATTTTTAAATGCGTGTAAAAAAGGGTAGTCGTAGGTAAATAATTACCCCTTTAATGTTTTCATCACTGGATTTCATTACTGGTTTCATTTCATCTTTGTTTTCATAATATTCATTATTGAGTTTCGTGAATGATTTTTTCATTCATTTCATCACTAGTTCCATCATTGAATTTAACCCTAGTTTCCCCCCCTGGTATATCACTAATTTTATCGCTGATTTGATCGCTAGTTACAAAACTTGTTTCATCGCATGTTGCATTACGCGTTTCGTCACTAATTTGACCGATGAAATTGCGTCAAATCCGTTCCATTTCGAGAATTACAAAAATGATTTTCTGTTAAAAATGATTTTTTATAGGTAGGTACTTTATTGCTTGCCTTAATTCTTCACACGAACGGTTCCAATTTAAAAATAGGACACTTACATTCAAAGCAAATTTGAGTTAACTGAACCAGAGTTACGCAAGACGCACAGAAAACCGAAATTGGTATTTTTGATTATTTATTGCTTACTGAAACCCTTAAATATTCAGAGACAGCCATGCAAGTTAAATACATACATTTTTAATTTTAACGCATGAATTTTCTTTTGCCGTGGGTAGGCAACAAATTATTGAAGTGCCAACCATAATAAGTACCTTCTCCTACCTTTCCTACACCCTTTAAAATAATAAAAATCAAAAATAATTAATGGAGTAGCCATGATGTGTGAGAAAAAAGTTCAATTTGCCTTCCACCCCCACTGAAAGTTCAAAATTGAAAAGTGCACTGTCAACATTTTCTTTTATCGAGTTTTGCTACCCGATAACGTATTTTACAAGGGGCGCCTATTATTTTTCAAGTATTAATAATTTTGCTGTTATATTTCTCGGATTACTCACTCTCCGTTGAATCTTTGATTTATGAAGATTTTCGATGTTTTGTTCGGCATTTCACGAACGAATCTTTACAAATTACTTGCATCCAAAGAGAGTGAAGTAATGTATATCGGTATTAATCGTTATCTTTTCCATTTCGGCAGAGCCGGAAGTAAAAAAATATGGCGGTAAAAAATATTGAAAATGTTTAAATATTTTCTTACAATTTGACATAGTTGGGGTGTTTCCAATTCCATTTTTTGTTTAGATTTATTGATATTATTTTCTTCTGCAACAAATAATATTGTGGATTGAAAGTTCAGGAAACTCTGGCCATATAATGAGGGCACTAAATTTGAATACTGCCGTTAATTGGATTAATTTAATTAATTAATTTAATGGACATATTGTCCGTAAATTAATAAATAAATAAATAAATTCTTGATCAAATTGAAGGCAAACGAAGTGTCGATAGAAGAAGAACAAACTGGTTGACGAACCTACAAGAATGGTACAGTTGTAGTTTGTAGGTTGTTTTTAGAGTAAAAATCAGGTGGTGGTGTCCAACCTACGGTAAGAGAAAAGAAAACAAATTATATTCTAAGTCAATTTAATAGGAAAACTACTATATCGTAATAGATATTAAAGATATTAAAAAAAATTACTCAGTACATACTTAGGATTTACTTAAATATGTACAATACATATTTATCGAAGGAATGATTAATCATTTAACAAAAATAGTACACAATAACTATATTAACAAATAATCTAATAAATACATTAGGCGAAACTTTGGAAGAAATATATATCGAGTACCCAATTAGTCCAGTAACCATGTACACCTGACCTTGCGTCAGATCTGGTGGTTCTGATTTTTTGGTGAGTTGTTTATGATGTTGGCCCAATGCTTAATCCATGTTTCCGACCACGAGCACTGAACGCAACATTATCAAAAATAAAAAAACGAATTTTTATACCTTTCTTCTAATTAATATGGCGGTAAAAATATTGAAAATGCTTAAATATTTTCTTACAATTTGACATAGTTGGGGTGTTTTCAATTCCATCACATTTGATTACCTTCAATCAGATGGACGATCAGCGTCTGTTCAATTTAATTTACATTTGTACAGTCAATGAACACCGATTCTCGGATCTGTCAAGCATGACCGTCATGCTTGACAGATGATCACAATTTGATCAATAATTTTGCAGGACGCAAAAAGTGAAACATGACTATTTTTTAAAAATATGTACCGATTTTTGCTCGGCAAAGTTAAGAGTGCCAATCGGTATTTCAAGATTCTTACAAACATAAAGTTTTATACATAACTTTCTCAAACTAAGTGATATTTAATTTTTTTTTCTCTTTCAGAATGAATAATCCAGCGATATCAATTTGTTAAAGTAAGCACATCGTTATGCTGCAAATTTCCAGGTTAAAAATTTAGTTTCTATACTTCGAACTATCAAACGAGAACTTCGACTAGGTTCGTTAATACACATGCAGATTTACACACTGAGCTGTGCAGTCGAAGGCGTAGATACTTTTGGTTTGTTAATAGTAAGCTGTGACAAAAATGTGCGTTTGGCTGCCTGCACAGATGTAGATTGTAGATGTGTAGTGATTATTATTATTATTTTTTAATCTTCATTACAGCAAAAGCAGTTTGTCAGCAGGTAAATTTCACATTATTAATTATAACACTAAATCACACATAAAAATAGAAGCCACAATATAGAAAATATATAAAGAAGAATAACATTTCAATTGACTACAATATAAAAGTATAAAATAAAAAGGCAGATAGCTATAATAGTCAACATACTCACAGGCATACACATACTCAAAGGCACACAACATACAACACACTCATTGGCATATACACACTCAAAGACACACAACGTACTTAAACACACTGACAAGCATATTAATACAATTACATACAATCAATAGATACTAATGTATTTATAAACAATATCAATATTTTTTAAAATTTGGTGTTTTACGAATTAAACACAAAAACAATATATGGCTAAAACTTAAAAAAAAATTACTGATGTAGTAGCCCAGAGAGAGGTCGTACGTACCTACGTCATCTACCAAAATCTTTATTCTCTCACGTTTATACGCTTTTAAAGTACCGTTTAAACCTATGTATTTTTATAAACTGTTACCAAGGGCGCTTTGTAAAGGTGTAATTTTTAAAATGGGAAGAATTTTTGGTCGAAATCATTTCAAAAAGATTGAAAAAATTGTCTTATATTATGGTGTATCTCTATAATTTTGCGAAAATTATCAGCTATGTAGGTACATGTTTTTTTAAAATTGATAATATTATGAAGTAATATTGTCAAGTTTACTATCATGAAACGGGAATTTCCTAGTTGGACAGTCGAAGAATATATATATTGTAAATTTAAAATTATGATTCAGCCAAGACAGAGAGAGACATGGTACGCACGTCATCGACGAAAAATCGTCCTTCTCAGATTTTGTATGAAAACGAAAAAGACAGAAGATACTAGAACGATGAAGTCACATACGACCTCTCTTTGGGATTATTATACGATGAAAATTTAAATAGACAGTAGCTCGGTGTGGCCAGAATTAAAAACAACAACATATCATCCAAAAAATTTACATGCGCTGTCAGATGAAATTGTTACTTCCAAGGTTCGATGTTACCGACAAAATGTTGTGGAAAAAATTGAAATGAAGCTAATGTTATAATTATAATAGATACTAATCTAAATTTACACTACGAAGTGTGTGCACGCCAAAAAATTGCTTCACTAAAATCTTTTAAATTCATAGTTTATAAATCGAAATAATCACAAAGATATCGATTAATATAAAAATGTAAAAGAGTAGTGTACTTTCAAGTAATTTAATCAATGCCTAAAATCTAAAATCTAAACCTAAAATCTTGTCCAAAATGCGCAAAAAATCATGACGTTAAAGATTGCATGGATGAGGATATTCAGTGCATCAATTGTATAATGACAAGTAAAAGATTAGGACTGAAACTAAATTGTAGTCACTCAGCCATGAGTAAGGAATGCCCAATTTATAAAAGAAAACTTGAAGCAAAAATGAGCAGAATTTCTTTTTTATAAACAAAAGTTACGAGAAAGATGAAATTATATACTTGAACATACAAAGCATCATAGCACATTACGAAGAGGTCAAAATACTTTTAGAAGAGAAGAAACCTTTTATGCTTATGATGAGTGAAACACATGTGACTGAAGATATCCAAGATAGTGAAATTATATTTGATGATTATAATACCATCCGTTGTGACTCGCATAGCAGACATACAGGAGGAGTGATGATTCTCTTAAGTAATAAAGTTCCATATGAAGTGATATCAAATCACCAACATGAAAAACATTGTTGGATTTTAGCCATCAGCATTAAATCAGGAATCAAGAAAGGTGTATATACTGTTATTTATAGATCACCAAACACGAGTAAATGCGACTTCTTAACATATTTTCAAAGATGGAGCATGGAAAATTTGCAAGATGAAAATATTAACATCATAGTTGGAGATTTCAATATAAATGTTAAAGCAAATGCAGACATATACACAAAAAAACTGAAATCTATTATTCAAACTGCAGGTATGAAACAATTAGTTAAAGATTTCACACGAATTACTAATACCTCTAAAACATTGATTGATCTGGTTATCTCAAATAAATTTAACCTATGTGTTAATGTATTAGATAAACATAAAATTACCGACCATAATATGATTCAAATTCTATTAAATGACAGAGAAAACTACAACTCCAGTAAAGAAACACAAGTAATAACATTTAAAAATTACAAAAGATACAATAAAGAACTCTTCATTCAGACCTTAGAGACTATTGATTGGAATGAAATAAATCAAATGGAATATAACAAAAAAGCTGACCAGACGATATTAAACATTAAAAAATCCATTGATGAAGTAGTTCCAGAACAGAAGATACGTAAAGGAAACAATAATAAATGGTTCACAAAAGAACTACGCACAATGCAGCATGATAGAGATACATTTTACAAGAGAGCACGCCTTACTAATAATACTATGGATTGGAATAACTACAAAAAAATGAGAAATAAATACTCCAAAGACATAAAAAGAACGCATAATGAGTACATAAAAAATAAAATAAAATCGGAAGAAGGGGATCCCAAAAAAATTTGGAAAAGCATTAAAGAATTAGTACATGGCGATAACAAAAACGACATAAAAATAGTAAACTTCCCAAAAGATATAAACGAAGAAAACATGGCTAATAGCTTTAATAAATATTTTATAGAAAGCATCACTCAAATTAACAAATTAATACCTAACATTGTTTTCAACCCCACAAATGATAATAACAACTCAAACAAAAAATTATTGGTCTTCAGAAAAATAACTGCAGAATATTTATTTAACATTTTAAAGAAAATTAAATCAAAAAACAGTTCAGATGGATTAACTATTAGTGTGATAAAAGATGCTTTTCCAGTAATTGGATCTACTCTATTAAATATTATTAATCAGACAATTGAAGAGGGAAAATTTCCACAGTCATGGAAACTATCTACCATTATACCGGTCCCAAAGGTTAAAAATACCAGAAAATGTGAAGAATTTCGACCAATAAACACCTTACCGAAATATGAACAGATACTTGAAGTAATAATAAAAGAACAAATATTGCAATACTTAGATGAACACAATATTTTATACCAAGAACAATCGGGATTCAGATGTAATAATTCTTGTGAAACAGCGTTAAATGTAATCGTTGAAGAATGGAAAGAAGGAATGAATAGTAATAAATTTATCTTAGCAATATTCTTGGATTTTCAAAGGGCATTCGAAACCATAGATCGAGAAATATTGATAAGAAAGCTTAAAGAAATTGGTTTCTCAACTCTAGCCATTAAATTAATAAAAGAGTATTTGAAAGACCGAATACAGGTAACAAAAATTAATAATCAATTTTCAAAACCAATGGAAAATAAATTAGGAGTACCACAGGGATCAGTCCTTGGACCTCTATTGTTCATACTCTATATTAATGACATGGTGAAAATATTTTCAAAATGCAAAGTACGACTATTTGCCGATGATACACTTATATATATAATTGGAGAAAACTATGAAGAACTAATAAATATTTTAAATAATGAACTAGATAATGTATCAAGATGGCTAAAAATAAATAAGCTTAAATTAAATACAAAAAAAACAAAATGTATGGTAATTGGTTATAAGAAGACATCCAGTGAAAGCAAAATCAAAATTGATGGTGAAATTATTGAAAATGTTACCGATATAAAATACTTAGGAGTTATAATAGATTCCAAACTCAACTTTAACAAACATGCGGAATATACCCAAAAGAAAATTGGAAAAAAGATATCTTTCTTGGGAAGAATTCGCCAAAAACTGTCCGAAAAAACTGCAATCACCATTTATAACTCCATTATTGCTCCACATTTTAATTACTGCTCAACTATCCTTTTCCTGTGTAACGACCGAGAGCAAAATAAATTTCAAATTCTCCAAAATAGGGCAATGAGAACAATACTCAGACGAAATAGATATTCAAAAGTAAATAAAATGTTAAACGAACTAAATTGGCTAACGGTGAAACAGATGTTGACCTTGAACACGATGATATTTTTACACAAAATAGTAAACAACCTGCTACCCAAATATTTTTCGAATCAAATTGTATACAACAAGGACATACACCAACATAAAACTAGGACGTGCAATGAAATCAGGCTACCAAAGAAGGACAAAGCGAATACCCAGAATAGTATATTTTATAAAGGGATGAAATACTATAACGCGCTGCCGGAAAACCTTAAGTCTGCCCCAATTGAAAAGTTTAAGATGTTGTGTAGGAGCCATATCAAGAAAGAAAAAAAAAACATAGTATATTTAAATGTAATAATTAATTAGTCATTTGTAATCTTAAATGTACAAATTACTAAAATAAAATCAATAAATAAAAAAATAAACAAACAAAAAACAAGCCGTTAATTTTTGTCGTCAAGCTTCGAATGGGCAATCTATCCTTTACCATTTCATACTAAAATTAATTTTCAATTTGGGAGGTGGGTTTGGTTACCACCGCCCCGAGAAACATTTATTGGATAACTAACACCCCTGCCATAAGTCATCCCAAGTGGTTCTCTACGTTTGGTGAATTAGCAGGGGTGCCCGGGTTTATTGGGTGAGGTTTGTCTAGGTCTCAGCGGCGGATGTTTGTTGCCCACCTACTGCGTGGCGGGCCTAATCTGGATAGGCTGGTTGAGGGAGACCCTTTGACCTCTCCAGCCAGGCTCTCTCGACCTATCGCCTTTGGGAGGGATGGATTCATACGTCCGTCACTTCTGAACACATTGACCCCAGATTTCTACCCGCCCCTCATACCTTTTCCTTTCCAGAACTTACTCTCCTTTCTTTCCATAAAAATACTCTCCACACAGCATCCCCGAAGATGACATAGGCGACACAATTATTTGTGCTACCTATTTTGAATAAATAATATATTTAACAAGTAGTTATATTACATTACTAATGATTAGTTAAACTCATTAGTAGTTCAACTAATGGACAATCGGAGCAATCCTTAGCCTCTCATTAGCGAAAATTGGCGTCAACGCAATGACAGTTGGAGAAATGTCACTGATATTATTATTCTGATTCCGAGAACTTTGAACTAAATTAATATGGACAAGCATAATTGAAATTTGATACAATTTATGTTTAAGTGGAATAGCCAAAATACTGAGAAATCGGGCTTAAATAATTTATGGAGAGCTTTTGGATTACTTGATTTTGCACCCGTTAACTTAAAATCTAGTAACTTTATATTTCTTCTTCAATAGTTGCAAAATTACTATGTGGCGTCATTTATATATAACCAGCTGACCTGTACCCGGCGTTGCCCGGCTTTTCTCTTCTTTCTATAAATATAATATGCACGTAAAATAAATAAATAAATTAAAAATAAATTCAGATGCAAAATTACAAAATGGATTAAAGAACAAAAAAGACAATATTACCAAAATTTCATAACATAAAATAATAAAACCTACACGTAACACACAAAACCAGTATAAAACACACATCACCCACAAACACACAAGATTATATATATATTTCTCTTTAAATGTATTATGTATATTATTTCTTTATATTATAAAATGAATGCCTCAGCACGGGTAAATCACCCAGTGAGGCCAACATTACTGGATAACTATGAAATGTGAAAAATATTGTACTAAAACAAAATAAAAAATAAAATAAACCTTCCGCAAGAAATTCTCTAAATGATAGTAAAAAACCCTATCAAAATCAGTTGCGTAGTTCAGAAGAACTAAGCGCACAAACAGAGAGACGCGGATAGCGACTTTGTTTTATACTATATAAAGATTTTATATTTGTAATAATTCGACCGGTTAAAGCTAAGTTCTCCATCATTTCACAAGAAACTTTTTCATCTTTAATGATGGTATTAAGAGGAATTTAAATATTTTCAGAATATTCTTAACTTGGGAATGTGTTTAAGCCCACGCATACCCAATTCATTCCGATTTACAACAAGTTTCTCGTTAACTCTTTAAGTTTTAAAAAAATAAGTTATTTTTGAAGACAAATATATATACAAATATAAAATGTGCGGTGAAAAAATGAAGACAATGTTAGTAGTTCTTATTCGAAGTATGATACAGTTAAAAGTGACCGAGGGGAATAGGGTCCCATTAGCTCAGTTGGTAGAGCACTGTCCCGGAAAGACAAGGGTCCTGGGTTCGAGTTCCAGATGTGACCGTTTCCTTTTCTGATTTTTCTGTTTCAGATTTTCGTTTAGAAATCACTAATATTGTCTTCAATAACATATAAATTAATAACATTCACAAATATATAAGTTTGTTATTCCGAAACGTTAATCATATGAAATTCCCTCGATAGAAAAAATGTCAAAGTAAGCTCGGAAAATTATTAAAAATGCGTTTTGTTTTGTTATTTAATACTTTATAGCATTGAAGACATTCACAGTGTATCTTTTAATGCAACTAAAACATTTGTCGAGAAATTTGTGCTCTATTTCAAACGAGTCGTGTTTTCTTAATTATTTATTGTTTTTTTTAAATATCAAACCACCTTTGGACGCTTAAATAGAAAAAAAATGATTTTTTAAAGAAATTTAGTTCTGTACTGGAATCAAATTTATTAATTATCACTACAGAGGCATGACTTGCAGCGAGTTCCCCTGTTATTTTGGAAACGATTTTCCCCCGACGCTCTTTGATAAATCTTAGATTCCTAACAGCTGAAGAAGCGATCATCTCTTGTGCGAGAAATGACGCTATTATCTCCAAGTGACAATCGGGAACTTTTAGAATTCACTTGATTTATTGGAATAACAGATAGGTAAACGAAGCAGTTTTCTTTATTAAGGCGATGCCATACGTAGTAATGCAAAATCATATGGTTTGAAATTTGGACCCCTAGAAATGATTCAGATGGTTTAATTAAATACTGCGAGTAGAATACATCTTGGCCTTTGAAATGATCGTGTATTTTTTAGATAAATCTTTTTATAAGCCCAGAAAAAAATATTGTAAAAGCCTAAGAAAACTGCTTTAAAGTTCAAAATCTCCTACTTACGAACCCATTTTCGGTAATGATTTTATTGTATAATGTGGAAAGTTATTTATAAAATGATCGAAAAAAAATTAAATATTTATGCCTGAACATCCACAAAATAAAATTAAAGGCACTTTTTGGCCATGCTTTTTTCTTGCATAAATCAAAACAGGCGGATGGTGTTAAGCGGGAATTTAAACCTTATCGCCATCTACGTAAGGGTTGTTATTGATAGCGGCTCAATTTAAAATATTACACGTCGTAGTGCATCGCCTTAACATTTTCACGCTCAACGAATTTAAGCAACATTTTTGATGCTGTCGCAAAAGTGAAAATTTAATATTTAATTCTATAGCCTGAAAGATACAACAATGCACAGAGGAAAATGAGTATTGCTGATTTATTAAAAATATTTTTTAATTATTGGTAATCCGGTTAAAAACGGGACTGCAGGTCGCTTCCTGATAATTTTTTTGGTAAATTCGTAATAACATCGGAACACGTGTTCCTTCACTTGCGTTTATCTTAGTAATATATAATGACGAAATGCGACAATGTTAGAATTTTTATGAACGCGTGTTCCGACATGGTGCCAATTCATTTGTATTTTACTAATAGTTTATCAACACTTCCATTTTTAACCGGATAAGTAATGAAGGAGATTTTTAATAAATTAGCATTTTTTTTAATCAGTAAGTTTTCTCCGTGTGTCTGCACCGAATAGTTGAACTGATTGGATAATGTTATGGGTGTGTTTGTGTGCCCGAAGTAGGGTCTATTTTATCTTTAACGGGGTGAAATAATTAATGAAAAATTATTTTTATATAGATATTATACAGATTTTAATACGAATTTCTTCCAATTTTCGTAATAAGGGGTTCCAACCGAAAGTTGTGCAAGCATTTAGGTAAAAAAAACAGGTTTCAGGAAAATTTTAATACTAAACAATGGTTTTCCGGAAATTCTTGGAGAACGTTGTATTACAGCCGTGGCAGCATACAGGGTTGAGAAGTAAAACACATGGAGAAAAATGAATATTGCTAATTTATAAAGAATCTTTTCAAATTATCGGTAATGTTCTAATAGGTTTCCTGATAAACTTTTAGTAAAATACAAATATATTATGACGATGTTCATAATTTTCCTAATATTTTGCATTGCGTTATTATATATTTATCAAGGAAAATGCATGAACACGTGTTCCGATATATTAGGAATTTACTAAAAGTTTATCAGGAAATGGCCTGCATCCCCTTTTTAACCGGATTAATAATAACTTGAAGAGATTCGTAATGAATTAGCAATGTGAAAAAATCAAACAAGCTGTATGCAGCGGCAAGAACTCTTGCCGCTTCATAGAACTTATATTTCCTTTCTACGGAAATTAGTTTTTGTCGGATTTTGTGAATTTGTGGATTTTGTCTCGACCAACAATTATTAATTTGATTCCGGTAGGTGGCAGAGTAATAAAATTATTTTAATAACATTTAGTACTTCCAATAATTTGATCAATGGTTTATTCACACCGGTTAAAAATGAGGACAGTAAATATTATAATTGGGTTTTATTTTATTTTATTTAAACACGTTTCAAGTAAGCAATTCTATTCAGTGATTGAATCTGAAAATAAAAGATTTTTAAGTACCTACCAATAATAACTGTAAAAGTAAGTTTTTTTTTTATTTGACTGAGGATTGAACCTTCCCCAATCGACCAGGTAGGACCGAAATTTATTTCGTATATTAACTGCGGTAATGTCATCCGATTTCAGAGAAATACGTGTGTATACGTGATCACCACCAAAAGTAAATAGAGTGCATTATCGTCGACAACGTGTTTATCTGCCGATTTTTAGCTCGATTGGGTGTCGGGAAGTGGGTTAATGTTCGTTTCCAAGATTTCATTACTGAAAACAAAGTTAAATTCAAATACTTAGATGTATTTAAAAAGGACCCCACACTATATTTCAATATTTTTGAATTTTTATAATATTGCAGTACATCAGCGGAACCCGCCAATAAAATTAGTAAATAAAAAAAAATGTTCAAAAGGGTTAATATTCAAACTTTATAACTAATCATTAGTAAATATTAATTATGTTTGTTTCAAATTGAAAAAATAAATGCATCTCTCAGACAGTAACCAGTAGACAGTGACTCCGAAACAAAACCCCACCCGGATGGCAGAGGAAGAAGGCGGCCGGTGCATTTCTTTGAGACTCTGAAAAATGCATCGTCATTAATTCCAGATGAAAAATCTTTAGAAATATTTCTCAATAGATGGTCTATTGTTGGTCGCTGCAATGTTCTCGAAAGGTTACCCCCTTTATCTATGCTACCCCCTCCTTTAGGTAACTACTATTTATGGCGGTCGTGCCCAACCCACTCTAGAAATTAGTTTATTGCGGCCACCGAAGAGATAAACCTATAGAAATATGTTGCCCAAAGTAAGCTCATTTGATCTTAAATTCTGCAAAAATTGATCTATTATGACATTTTTTTCTTGAATAGATTACCATTTTAATTAACCTGCTTGGGGCCTAGGAGTCGAAAGATAAGGATATCAATACACCAATCTGTATAGATCACTCTTCTTGGGATATTTGTTATATTATCTGTTCACTGCGTAGGTACAACCCATTTTAAAAACTATGTATTGCGACTCAGTCATCTGAACAAAACGTCAGAAAATTTTCAGTAACTCTTAAAAATGGTTAAAATTTTCAAGAAAGATAAATATTTAGGGCTGAAAATTATTTAGTATAAGGGGGAAATATGCTACTGACGTAGTTTAGTACTTTTGGCAGTGCAGATTCCCCATAAGGATGGGGAATAATAATAATACTTAATACTTCGTACTAAGGAGTACGAAGTATCAATAATGGCACCATAAAGGTTTTTTTTAATTAACAATAGTAACAAAGTTTTGATACCTGCTAGCACCACCGTAAATTCCCTTTGCAATTTGACAGTTGACATCTAAAAAATCTATTTTATCGAGCCCCTTTGCTCTCTAAAAATTATTGGCAGTTTTTGTACCAGTCAAGCAATGTTGATATTTTAAATATTAGCTTAGGGTCAACTCGGGCTGAGGTCCTACTTACGGTCACCAAATAATTTATGTAGATATATTATATATCTACATCAATTCATATATCTATAGGGACGTATTTGACTAGAGGTGGGACCTATGAGTACTTTTCGTTACTGCGTACAATGAGTACAGGTACAAAGAAATACCTGGTAAAAATACCGGTGACAAAATACTCAAAAGCATTTAATACCGACCTGAGGATTGATTCAGAATAAGTTCTGAATTCTGCTCACATATTCCTCACAAATTTTTCTACGTAAGCTTGATTCCCCCATTAATTATTCTAAACATCACAAAATATTTCAAATTCAAATCCATGGGGGGGTTGTTACTTTTCAGTGAAAAATTTTCCCCACAAACAAAAATTCATATGTGATTCCCCACAATAATTTTTCCAAATCCATGGGGGGAGGGTAGACACGGAAAACCCTGTCGAAAAATTCACCACATTTTTCCGATCATCATAATAATAAGTACCAGTCAAAAAATACCCATTAGGAATACCCATCAAAAATACTCGTCCAAAATGCCTACTAAAAATACCCATCAAAAATACCTTCCAAAAATACCTGGTAAAAGTACCTATTAAAAATATTTAGTCCCGGTATAAAATACTAATTTGTGAGTATTTTGGAGATTTGTCACAAGTACAAAGTATCGCATGAAAATACCCGGTACTTTTACTGGGTACGATAAATACGCCTCACCTCTAACTTTGACCAGTTATTCCTGACATTATTTGGAGTAAAACATTTAAGTGCAATTTTGGTCTCCGATGACATTTCTAATGTTTTTTTTTGTTTTCAACAAAAAACATAAAAAAATAGGTTGAAATTGAACATCTAGGGTCGTGGAAGAATTGAAATAAAAAGGTTTTTGAAAAAATAAATAATAAAAAATATATGTAGTGTTATAATATTGCGAGTGATATGAGTTGGTACGAGACCATCTCCCGTTCGCATCTTACATATTTCATTTCTACTAATTATTGATTTATGTGCATATTTTCCAAAACTATTTCCTAATTCTTGTATAATGTGCAGCCGATTAAAAGTTGTTGTTTCTAAAAAAAATAATGAATAACATTTAAACTACACACATTGCGGGCTGTGACCATTTGGAAAATTGATATATTGGCCACACTTCTAAAAAGGTTGTGCATCACTGATCTGGGGAGTCGTTTGTTTTCAAAGTGATGTGCATTTTTCCTAATGGTTACGAAAAATGCAGCGATGACTGCGTTAGAAATTTTCATAAATCAGTGGGAGACTTGAGAAAAACAACACTATTACTTATTGAGTAATCACTTATGTTCGAAATGTAGACAATATTTTAGGCGGATCACTCAATATATTAATAAACAAATTGCTGTGATGTAAAAAAATGTTTTTTAGAAATCGTGTTTTGTAAGTATCCTCTTTCTCTTTTGTCATATAGAGGGTGTCTGGTACTTGATGTAAAATATGTAAGGTTTCAGACAGCAAAAAAGCTCATGTGAACATAGTACCTACATAGGTGGAAAGTTAAAATTTGTTAATTGAATTGCAATGACGTGCGCAAGTTAGTTTTCTTTCATTAATTTGTTTCATTTCACCATTTACTCATTAAAAAAAATATATTGTATTTTTGCAGACCGTTGCACAGTGGAAGATATTCTCAGTATCGCCCTGTTGTAAGACCGCCATTCAGAATTGAAACGTTGCTTGAAATGGCTTTGGCCGTGTATGGTGACCAGATCTGAATAGCCAGGTACTTCCCCATCGTCCTCTTTCTCATCTCTTTCCCCTCCCCACTACCTTCAGCTTCACGACATACCCCAATAGGTGATGCCATAGTCACTGGCTCCAGACGGTTGGGAGTAGTTGGGTCTCTTGTGAGGTTTCACATAAAAAGAATTTTATATTAATTAAAATAAAAAAAAATAATTAATAAATAGCTACTGTAAAGAGTTTTTAATATAGTGTCTTCTGCATGCAAAACTATCTAATAAAACTACGATTATCTGAATTGAATTGCCAGGTAATAATGTTTTCTGTATTTGTTTGTAAATATTTAGATAGTTCAATTTTATCTTGACACATATAACCTCACTCTCGTGAGACACATCAGGCGTGAGGAGTGATATCCGAACGTTTCTTTGTGCCCCTTCTCCTGTTTATCCAATTACAATAAGTTATTTAGATATAAACCCCATGACCAACTAGACTACCAGAGCGATCGCAAAATACGCGGATTCGATGTGTTACGTTTGACCTATGAGGATTTCATCACATCTCTGAAGACCGTAATTGATTATAACTGGCCTATACCCTGATGCGATCATAAATATAACTTACCATAACGATTACTTATACCCAACGTTGTCAACTCACCTGCTTATCTCTTGGAGTAATGGCTCTCCTTTCGCTGATGTGATGGAAATTTCTATCTTCCATTTTAAGGTGATACATTTACAAAGTGATATAAAGTCATCAATAGTGACAAACCAAAAACTAGATTAAATAGGTTACGTAGGTTAGATGTATATGTTTTTTTTTGCCATTTTAATTGTCTTTTTTAACCCATTTTTCGAACCCATTTAAAATTAATTACACGTTTTTTTCACAATGAAACCAACGCGATTTGGAATGCGCTGTTTTCTGAATAATTTGTGTTCCTTCACAAACACTTTTATATTTTATTTTATTTTACATATTACAATATTTATCAGGAGATCTTGAGGAAAATAATTTGCCTCTGGGCCTTAGTCAACTTTGGGGATACTGCGCAAAGGGAGGAGATGAAGGAATTAATATGGGACTGAAGACACCCGTGTTGCAGGATGCAAGAAACAAAGAGGCCGGCAAAACGTTCTCAAAAATCAGTCGTGGGAACGACCTATTCATCTATTGTCGATTCAAATATTTCTCCAAAAGTCTTTTATTATTCAAGGATTTAATGTTCCACCTCAATTACATCATCGGAGTGGAAGATATTGTCGGTATAACTCTGGTGAGAAACCACCATTCAGAATAAATGGTTGCTTCGTTGCTTGAAATTGATACCTGTCGTTTCGCGGAAATTGACGTGTGACGAAGTCATCAAATGCCCATTCTGTGCCATTTTATTATTGAAACATGTGAAAGGTTAATGTGTCCAGAATTGACGGACGTATGAATACATCTCTCCCACTGCGGTGGGTTGAGAGAGTCCGGCTGGAGAAGTCTAAAGGTCTCCCTCAACCAGTGTCCCCCGATCCGGCCCGCCACGCAGTTGGTGGGTAAACGCATCTACTGCCAAAACAAATCTCACCCCATAAAAAAATGTAATAAGCTGTCAAGCTTAACAACATGATCCTCTTCTGATTATCACAATTTGTTCATAAGCTGAAACGAAACGACAATCGGTATTTAACAGAGTGCTTTCAACTGTCAAGAAATCAAAACGGCGCTGAATGGAAATTTGATGACAACATTCAAAGCCGGCATTTAAGAAGAGACGGTATTGCAATGTTACATTTGGATTTCTGTGAAACAAGAACCAACCCGTGCGTGTTTAGTGAATATACTTGAATTTCCCAGTTTTCTTCTTTCCAATTTCGTTCCCCTTGTAACTCCCTTCAGTTTCCCAACATTCCCCGAATTGGGGTTGTAATAGTGCAACACATTAGAACACATTCAAATTTTTAAAATTCTGTCGCTCGCCTTTCCTAACACAATTTCTTACACATAAACATCATTTGCATTATGTAAAAACAAATGCAACATTATCTAGAATATATATCTATGTTAAATAATGCCCGAATCTTTTAAAATCGATAAAAGTCGTAGGCTGTGTTATTTTTAGATATTAGATATCCAGATGTATTGAAAATTCGAAATCTTTTTGACATAGACACGGGTTAGAGGACGAAATCTTTCAACGTTTCTATTTTCTGATATGTAATCGAAATGTTAATATTATCTTTGAGTGAAATATTGTCTGTTTCCCCCTGTCATATATCACTCCAGCTTTCAGGGTGGAACAGTCTTATCGCAATTAGGACATAAATAAATTTTGCAAATCCCAGGGCTTGTCACTAACAGATACCAAATTTGGAAGTTGTTTATA
The DNA here is from genome assembly GCA_026573805.1 of Hesperophylax magnus. NCBI lineage: Eukaryota > Metazoa > Arthropoda > Insecta > Trichoptera > Limnephilidae > Hesperophylax > Hesperophylax magnus. The sequence continues at coordinate 4,230,250 of JAIUSX010000091.1, read as the reverse complement.
TAGAAAGAAAAAAAAACGCTATGGACAAATATGATAAACCATACGATTTAAAAAATGCACCTACTTATTAACAAACATGCATGAATTGGTTGCACAATAATTAGAGTTGTCAGAAAACTGCAACAAACTTAGGATTGTGTGTATTGGTTAATATGGCAGTTCCGACAGTGATGAACTTGCGAAACATCACCGAGAAACAGTCTTGTTTACGCCTGCTTTTGAGTTTTATCGAGAATAATAATATAATAATTTTATTATCTTTTTTTTGTAACAAATAGATATAATGATATCCCCACTGGGATCTCCCGTGCTGAGGATTTCATTTACATATTATGTATAATTTAATTATAAGAAAATTAATATTACAACAAAGTTACATATGAATTTAATTATGAACATATATCATGTAGTATAATTTTTTTTTTTTAAATAATTTTAAAATAAGTAAGATAGTGTTTTTTGGTATAGTTCAGTTGATTCTGTTTTAGTCTGTTACGATTATACGACAACAATAATAATAATTGTAGATACTTATGCGATTATCCATATTTAACGTGTTAGAAAAGTTTTGTTATTCGAAAATATTATTTTTGTTAAATTAATAAATGATCTTTTGTTCTTTAAAATAGAAGTTTTATTTTCTGATGTCGAATATCATGTTTCGAACTTGATGTATGCAAGCAATGCATCTGTGTGAGTACTGTGTTCGCATTAAAATTCACTGCTATACCTATATCATACTAATTAGGTGCTTATTGTGGTTAATATTCTATATTTAAATAAATTCTCAAAGATTTCGCTTGCGCATTAAGTTACCGTACACCGTAAAGTTATAATAATACCAATTTGAACGTCGTCAACAATTATAAAAAAATATATCAAACCCTTTCACGTCACACCAAACGTAATAAATTTCGTCATCATTCACTCACATCAAATAATGAGAACAAAAATAACCTCTCCAAGTACCTAACTTTTCTCTGCAAGATAAATGGAGCCAGTCCTCGGTAGGTACCCCTTAATTAATCACCGTAGCTGAGTAATAATGTTCTGACATGGGTGGCAACACTGAATACTGCGAACCTTGCAACAGTGTTGCTAGCTCTGATTTCAAAAACACACTTTTCATTCGTTTTCTTTTAGGTAGGAACCGACCCGACGAAAAATAATAAAAATGAGTTTCGCTTTTTAGCACGTGAATTCTTCTTCTTGCTTGATTTATTAGCTTACAAATTGCCAGACGAGAGTAATTTCTTAGTCCTTCGTAAACTGTTCTTCTTTACAAAATAATGTCTGAAAGATTTTGAATGTAGAGAGGCACGCCGGTCATGTATAGTATTTTATGTAATTTAATTTTTAACCTTTTACAATTTGTAACTCCATGTGAGCTTTTCACGGTGGGCTAAAAACTATGTGTACCTTAAAATACAACGAAGCGAAAAAAAATCGCTCCCTGTAAATAGGAAATTTAACGTTGAAGGTATTTATTTTTAGTATTAACACTTTAAACCCATGTATTTCTGTAAATATTGAAACTAATAATAACGCACTGTAATAAAAATGTCACGGTACATAAGTACGTAGCTACCTATAATTTAACAACAACAGGGGAATATTTTAACCGTGTTTTGTGTGTTTTATATCCCTACAATATTTGGCTTCCTCTTACTAGCATCATAAAAAACGTAAATTCTTGCTTGAGTATTGTGGAGGATTAAGCTAGGTAAAAAAGGGTTGAACCCTCGACGCTTTTTTGTGAGGTTTTGATTCGTTTTTTATAATTTTTTAATTCGGAATATTAGAGTTTTAAGACGTGAGCTGCCTCCGTTAACATTTTTCAGGCTTTTTTCAGAATTTTCAAAGTCAAGACAATTATCGTGGTCGAGAGGTTAGCCTCTCGACAGCAAGCCGAAGGTCGCAGGTTCAAATGCCCCAAATTGATTTGTGTTATTTCACAATTTAATCATTTGAAAAATGTATAGTATATTTGCATTGCGTTCCAGAGTATTTCCATATATTTGTTCAAATGTACCTACTCGTACAGTAAGAAATGGATAGCTAAATTAAACTATGTAGAATGTAACAAAAGACTAGAATACAAAATGACATACTGAATAACATTATGGAGTTAAGAAACTAGATAAAACAACATAAATAATTCGTTTAAGTTATCGGAGGTAACAATCAAAGCATCGATTGTGATGGATTACAACTCGGAACTTTAATCAGATAGATAATTTCTTCATGTTTAAGAAATTCTGATGAATTTTGGGATCCTAAAATCCTGAATTAATCTTACAATAGGACGTATAACATCGTAAGCATAAATTTGAAAAAAATTTCAACAAAAGTTTTAAAGCATTTCGAATGAATTATTTTGTTCAACTCCCGAAAAGTAGTTTTGAGACTTGCAAACAGTTTGATGATGAATTGAATATTTTCCTCGAATTTGTAATAAAATCAATTTGAAAACTTCGAACATCCCTGAGGAATAGTACAGAAAATATCGAGGATTTTTTTTTCTGGAATGTTCAGCCTTCGTTTACTTGCCACGTAAAAGGTCAAAATTTGCAGTCACATCGAAATCCAAAAAACAAGTCTAGAAAGGGATGTTAAATGAATGATAAGACACCATAAAATACTAAGCAAGTTCAATTATTACGGATCAATCAAAGAAGTGTAGGAAGGAAGAAATTTTTTAAAAAAGCGCTAGGAATTTATTAGTTACTATTTAAGCTGAGTTTTTACATGATTATGACTTAAAGCGTAATTACAGTCAGTTATATACTGTATAAAATATATTATTAAATAAACTATTGCTATAACTTGTCTTTCTCGGTCGTCTCCGATCTCTGTATATATACATTTTTTAAATTTTTTATTTATTAAAGGATAAAGTACACGTAAGTAATAAGGTTTACAATTTACAATGACAATATTTAATACTACTCTTCCAGAGAAGCATTCGCTTGTGGTTGGAAGAGGAGTGTACATTATGTTATTGTAGATATAATTATATAGAATCAAGAGAAGTAGGAAAACAATTATTGTAAGTAAAATGTACTACTAGTAGCTATAATATATAAATAAAAATATGATGTTATTAGTTTCTGGGATAAAGACAATTATTATTATTATTTTTTTATTAATATGTATCTATACTATATTTGGAGAAGAAGTTGCTTCTTAAGTAGAATATTTACTTTTCATTTTATTGATAATTTATCTTTAAAATATTTTTTCAAAATGCTCAAAGCGTGGCTTTTGTCGTTTATGATTCTGATTTCCTCAGCGAGTTGATTGAAAAAGGTTCTTCCATGGTATGAATAGTAATTTTGTGCAAAGGAAGTGTTTAATTTTGGACATGGAAAAATGTATGATGTATGTAGTCGAGTGCGGTTTTCAGTTAGAAATTGGTACTTTTCTTTTTCTTTTATGATTTGAATTAATGAATTTTTAATGTACAGATCTTTAAAAGGAGGTACTTGAAATTCTTCGAATAAGCGGTCTGTTGGGTAGTCCGAAGGTTTTTTTAATATGATTTTAATAATTATTCTCTGCACGACTTTTATTGTTACTATTATAATGTTACTATTAAAAAAACTACATTACGTCGACTTTAATTGGACTCCATATCTAATTTCGGTGCAGAGATATCGTGTTAAGTAATCCTCGGACATCCTCGACTTCTCCTACCATTAAAACCACCCTCTTAACACTCCTGGCACGAATAAGAACAAACTTTGAAATTTTCATCGAAATCGGTCGACTACTCTTCGAGTGTTGCGAGCACAAACAAATGCAGGATGCATACGTATTATATATACATGATGGAGCAAAAGTAATCACCCGATGTTTTTTTGTGTAATTTTATTTAGTGATAAACTTTAGTACTGTTGTGAAATTTGTTTTTTTTTCCGGTAAACCAATTCATGTCTTGTTATTTGTATTCTGCGTTTGTTTACTTCACAAATGTTAAAACCGAATCGATATTTGGCGCCATTTGCAAAAGTTATAGCGTTTTCCAATAGGGTGATTACTTTTGCTCCACTCTCTAAGGAAGATAGTACATAATATAAGAATAATGTCACAGCTTTCACAGTCCTTCTCACTAAGGCGCCCTGGTTTGAAGCGGCCTGTACTAGTTATTCAGGCGTGTACCCGGCGTTGCTCGACTTTTCACTACTTTTAATAAATATAATATACATGTTTTACAAATATAAAAAATCTTTAAATGATAGTGTAAGCCCTATCAAAATCCGTTAGCCTAGAAGAACTAAGCCCACAAACAGATATAAATATAACGAATAGCGACTATTATTTTAGTACTATAGAGAAGATATGCTAGTTTATATAATTTTTTTGTTTGATTTTGTAGGACACATTATAGTTTGGAACCATGAAATTAATTATTTCTCCATCCAAAAGAAGTATTAAAATTGGGAATAACCATTATATTTTGGCTTATTGCTCTCGTTGAGTGTTTACGTTGTGCTGTGGAGTTTTCAGAAATGTTTTTTTTAAGTTTAAATAAAAGGTTTTTTGGATAAGGTTTTTGTACATTGAAAACTTGAAAGTTTTAAATATTTAATCTGTGGGAGTTCTAACTGTTCAAATTGCTTTTATTGTATTCGAAATAAGCACAGATTTTCATGAAATATTAATAATTTGTTTTTGTATTGGGCAATTCACCCTAAAAAGAGTGCTTCGTATTCATAATATTTATTACTGCCATTTATAACAAAGCATAAACTTCAGATGTTATTTTTAAGATATATATATTTTTTAATTACTCCACACAGGAGGCCATAAGGAAAAAAAAATTGTGGCCTATGTTATCTTTGGGGATGCTGTGTGGAGGATAATTCTCTCTATCGATGAACAGTGTGCATCTGTAATCCCAAAATTTATCGCATGCAATTTCAACATACATGTTCGTAAAGACCGTATTAGGAAATCACAGGTTTAACTTATCAAAATGTGAAGCAGTTGGCCACTTTTTAAGTTCAAATAAACTAAATACAAGATTATTCTTCTTCTTTCGTATGGTGGGGGGGTCAGAGGGGAACATCTAGGTCTGCGAGCCATTCTAGGGCCTCAGGCGTCGCCATGGGAACCTCATCAATCCCGCCGGGGAATGAATGGAGCGGGCATTCGTTGACCACATATTCGGTGGTCTGTACCGCACCACATTCACACGTCACCGACTCTTTAAGGCCCCATCTGTGCATCATGTGGGCACAGCGGCTATGAGGGCACCTTAACCAATTGATAGTGGACAAGGTAATACAAGATAATGGTGTGGCAGTTAAAACAAAAAGTAGTTCCGTCGTTTTTTTACTTTTCGAATAATTATAGTTCTTGACTTGGTTGGTAATGCAAAAAATAGTGACCGCCAAAATGATTTTACCTAATAATATAAATCTGTTTGACCCTCACTAAACATGTTCATAACAACCATATTGGTAATTCACAATTTGTTTTACAAGACCACTCCGCAAATGCAAAATATAGTGCACATGAAATGAAAACAAAATATAGTGCACTCCGCACGTAAAAAAATATATATACCTATATTTATTACTACCTTGGGGTTGCTTTCCTTCAACCGTTCACTTATTCTACGACCATAAATTTCACTAAACAAAATTGAAATAAGTAGGTAGTGTAGTTCTGTAGGCAATTTCTTATTAATGGAGGCATTGAAAATGCTTTACTAGACAATCAGCATAGTTCCAAACAAAATCTGTTCGCACGCCGCCCACTCTAAATCTGTGTACAAATCTAAACAATGCTCCCCATCAGCGGCAGTTTCCACTGATGAAAACATGATTGAAATCTGCGCCTATGCAATGGAAAATGGAAAAATAATGGATACATTCACATTTAACTTTTTTTCTTGTTCCAATTTATTTGAATGTACACTACAACGCCACATGTGTTATTTAAGCACCTTTGGTACTTCACAGGACCTGGTCCCTTGCCACTTGTTTCCACTCTTCATCACCAACTGCCGAATACTTGAATTAATTAAAAACGTAATTGAAACCAACCATTTTTATCTTCTTTTATTTAGTGCATTGTTCATTACAGTCATTAAGAATGTTTAGACCACCAAGCTAGGCACATGCTCGTGTTGTGGTGGTTGGTTAAATTACTTTGAATTTGTGCTTAAAGTTCTGGGAAGGCCCCCAAAGACATTGAGCGCGCCGGAAACAAAGACAATCGAAAACCACAAAAAACAATGAATATTAATAGGGACGACGATAGGACAATGCTTAATAGTTCTTGGTATACGGTATTAGACGGTTACACCAAAACTAAACGCAGAGAACCACATTCTTCTACATACATGAACTAGCTTTTGCTAAAGAAGGAGAAGCACAACACGGCGTAATAACACAAAAATAAATCACAACTATAATAGGTACCTAATCTTGTTCCATTCTCTTTCCACTTAGTCTCGGTTTGCAGTTTGGGCACATTGAGTTGTACAGGGTGTCCGGGGCGTAAAGTGCTAACTTCGGGAGTTGATTCTACATGACGCTAGAAGTTAAAGAGAAAAATAACTTTTTCGAAATTCCAAAGTTTCTCCATTTTTCAATAGAAGAATTTTATTTTTCTTATTCAAATAATTAATTTTTTTACATAAAAACATTACAATTTCGAAAAAAGTAATTAATCTTTTTTACTTTAAATTTTACTTTAACCCCGGACAGCCTGTATAAAAAGAATCGATATTCCTTGCAAAATCAGTGTAAAATATTGTTACCGTGGCGGCTGTCGATGTCGTCCGAATCATTCCGACCGCGAATGAACTGGACGAACGGAGTCGCCGGTGACCGCCCGCCGCGCCACGGCCCGGTGCATTTGGGTTACCGGCGACTTCAAGTACTCCTTGAGTTTTTTTTCTTTAAAAAACCAAATTTACACGAGTACTGATTATGGTGAAATCCTATTTACCGACGATAGTTTATATCGTTGCTCTCCCTATCTTTTCCAGTACGACTTATTCATTCCCTCTTTGGCGAGGGTCGGCCATTTTGCTCGTTATTTGTTGCGTCGTACCGGCTGCGCCAGTTTGTTGTAACTCCGGGGTTATCTCAAACTCTTAATAAAAACTCCGGGGTCAAGAAAACATTTTGGATTTTATTATGATAGATTGACAATGGGCTCTGATATCTTATTTAGCAGGCTGTTGGCAAAATGTCGATCCCGACTTTGAGGTTATCACCTTATTTATTATACACTTGGTCTCTACAATTCTTGGCAGTGGAACGCCTTCTATGGGTAACCTAATAGACTAATCTAGTGCCATCTATAAAATTGTAAATAAAAATATACAGATATTACTGTATGTACCATAAAAAAACTATCAGTACTCGAAATAATATTTAAATCTACCTGATATTAACAGCTTAGTACATAAAAGTTGATTTGAATAGGTACCTTTACGACATGAAATAGAGATGTCACTTTGGAGATAATATTATATTTCACCTCCCCTGATGTGACATGATAAATTATAGTATTTGGTGGTTTTCATCTCATTCTGAACTCTGTGGATTAACAGCTTTCAGCAGTGTACAAAATGTACGCGTAATAATAATAGTGCTGCCATTTGTAAATAGCGTGCGGTTTATGCGACCGCCGAGTGGGTAGAAGTGGTAGGCCCAGCCATTACTTGGATTAAACAACCGTAGAGGATGAGGCTAAACAGTTTATTGAAGCGTAAAGTTAAATTTACAGATAATTTTTTTTATATTCCGTCTTTCTTTCCACCCCCGTTTTACCCCCTTTCCATTCGCTTGTTTTTCTCTCTCTTTCTGTGTCCATTCCTCCCCCCTTAACATTCTTCTTCTTTCCCCACCTTCCTCCATCTCTACCACCATCCCTTTCTATTTCCCTTCCTTCCTCCTTTATTTTCTTCCTCCTTACCTTCCTACCTCCTCCTGCTTGTTCCGCCAGTCCTTTCTTTCAACATGATCCTTTCCTCCTTATTTTCTTCTTCATTTCATCCCTACTTCCAACCATTCCTTTCCTTCACCACTTCTTCCTTTAATATCATTTTCCTTCCTTCTCTCATTTCTTCTTCATTTACTTCCTTCTTCCCACAATCTTCCTGCCCTTCACCTCTCCATATTCACCTCCTTTCGACCATACTCCTTCTCTTTATCTCTCCTTTACTTCATCCTATATTCATTCTTCCACTACTATCCTCCTATTTCCGATCACCATCCTTACCTTCACCTTTCCTTCCTTTCATCCCTTGTTCCTTCCTCCTATCCTTTCTTCTTTATTCCCCCCCCCCTTCCGACCATCTTCCCTCCCTTCATCTCTTCTTTCTCATTTCTATTCTTCTCTCTCGCTCTATTTTTGTGTCCACTATCTTTCTTATCTTTTTTATCTATTCTATTTTTTATTCCCTCTTTTTTATCCGTCCTTTGTCCTTCTCAGTGTTATCGTAACCCTATCACATATCCGAATACTGCGCTCTATTAACTGGCCTCTCATTCAAAACTCAAAGTGAGATACTAGATCGTTTCGTCCTCTGTATAACCCTTAACATTATCAATAGTGTTCTGATTCTCCGAAGGTAAATTTTCACTATAAATCCGAACATAATGCCCTTTGAAATGGTAAGACAACCCTTGAAATCTTAACACATCTTAGGAATGAGCCCTCCGATATACGGGTGACTTTTCAAACACCAACTTCACACCTAAATTAAAGAAGCACTTTCAAATTCCAACATCATAATTATTCGTTTAATTATTTTAACAATAACCTAATATTTATGTAGCGTCCTACCCATCTCACATAAAATAACTCTCACTTATGTTCAAATAAATCAATCCAACTTATAGCAATGTTACTCGTAATCACAAATCAAACAATGCAAACATATATTATATTTTGTTTTTTTTTTAAAAAGAAAGACAAACATTCCCGGGTTACGAATAACCTGACAATATTTGAAAATCTCCTACTACCACCACAGTAAGCTGAAAATGTTGCTTGTGTTGTGATGGAGGACTTAGCCAGCCGAGGAATTGAACACACTACGCCCGAGTGGGACCCAAGCGCGATGTCAACTCGGCCACCGACCGGTCGATATTGACTCATTACTTACTAAAATACATGTAAATATTGTAAACATGCTCCTCCAGACTTAAAATTAATTTGAAAATAATAAACACATCGATCTTAGTAAAAAAGTGGTGAAAATTTTATTCAATTGATAAACGACGGTGTATGTGAAAACCTTAATGATTAAAACGTAAAATAGAAACTGGTAAAAAATACTTTATGGATAGATGTATGAGATGTATACATTTTTTTCCAGTCACGGGGGTTGTTTATCCGTTGTATAAACTTGAAAACATAATAATTTCTCATCAAATTTCGGATTTTTCCAAGATATTATCTTTTAATTTTCCAAGAAATATACTTTAATACTTAAAAAGTGCAACATTGTACAAATATTGTAAATGGTAGTGTAGACAGCCTTGATTTAATTAACCTCATTGAATTTCATGTACCCATAAGAGCTACTCGTTCTAAAACCCTCTTTAATTGTAACAATTCTAAGGACGGGTTGTTTCGGAAAATCTGAACAATTCATCAAATTTCAACGTTCATTTTCGGGTTCTGTGAAAGACTTATACAAGTTCTGTTTTTATTTCAGTTTTGTCAAGCAACTAGCCTACAATGATATAAAAACAGAACTTGAAGAAATCTTTCACAGAACCCGAGAATGAACGTTGAAATTTGATGAATTGTTCAAATTCTCCGAAACAACCCGTCCTAAGACTGAACATTTCAAACACTCGCTTGTACCTAGATTACATGAAATTAGTAATAGGTACGCAGATGTATCGGATCTGTTTAACTGCACAGAAGCTAGGTACAAAAAGGCTTTAAGGGCCCGCTTTCCGCGTAAAGAATTTAGATTTGGCAACACCCACAAAATTTAGTGTTAAAAGAATCCGACAGAGGTGTCTGAATTCGTATTAGGAATAATTTTGGGGATTATGAAATTAAATTACCGACATCTATTGCAATTTTAGAAAAACAGAACCATTTTTAGTTAGCACCGACCTTAGAGTAATAATGCACCGACCAAATGAGAAGGAAGTCGAAATGAAGATGGTTCTCAAAATATGGGTTTTATTACGGATTTAATTAATTATTTTTTTTTTTAATTTTACAAAAAACATTTACGAAAGTTATTTGTATAGGTATAAAAATTACTTTACTTTACTAAAATACTATTCTCACTTTTATAAAAGTAATTTATAACTTTTATAAAATCAATAAATATATTTTTACATCAATAAGGTTTTAAACTTTTTTACTCGAAAACTATCTTAAAACGTTGGAATTCCAAAAAAAGTTTTTTTTTCTTTTTTACTTGTACTATCAATTAGAATCACCTCCCGAAGTTTGTGCACTTTACCCCCGACATCTTGTATAATATGCGCAATATAATATTTATACACGTGTAATATCTACTTTTGTACATTTATATAAATTATATACACGTTTACATTTTTATGCTCATCAAATTTATTATATTATAAAGATAGATAGAAAGATCCTTAGTGCTTCCTGAGGACTTACAAATCAGAAGACTTTTTTGTAATTATTTATTTATTCATTTAAACAATTCAATAATTATAAAGAGTAATAAAACATGTAAGCAACATAAAATTACATTCTAAAATGTGAAAGGGGCTCTATTTATTTACATTTTTATGAAATTACTACTTTTAATAGTTTTAAGCTTTCAGTGAACTTTCAATTTTATTTTTAACTTCTCTAAATATTATTTGTTTAAATCGTCAAATATAATTTAATCACAAACACAAGATTCACTCAAAATGAAAGATTGGTGGTTCTGAAATGTTCCCATAAATACGGTGAAAGAACCCTAAACTATAAACTTATTACCCTAAACATGCTTCGAGCGAAATGCGGATCTGGAAACCTTATCGTCAATCTGAGCAAAACATACCATGAACGTCAATATAGCAACAGCCTTTGTTCTGCTGCAGTTTCATTAAATGCCGAGAGATCCGTTTACAGTCTCCAAAAAGCAATACTGGGGCACAACCCTAGAAGCAAAGCTAAATGATTGGAATACAGAAAGATAAAAACACACCATTGTCAAAAATATCTTGGCCGTAAATGATTAAATAAAATTAGATTTATTCAGGAAGGCAAGCTATCGATCAAATGATTTGCGAATTCGGAAAAACCGTTATTATTGAGGTTTTATTGATGTTTTGTTTCTCCCGATTTATTCGTATAACCCATTAGTCTACATAATTATCTAGCGGGTTTTCCATTACTTGTGCACTTATGTTAATGTATTTTATGACCGTCTTTGTGTTGCTTATATTTGTATCATGTTGTCTCCCTCTATATTTTGTTATATATATGCACACATTATGTACTTCTTGTTTAGTATTAATTTGTACCCTGATGATGCTTAAGTAAAGCGAAACCGGTCGGTTCTTAAATTAATAAATATCGTGGTTTTAAAACAAAAAAGTATTTTATTTTATTAAATTATATTCCCCACAGTTTCAGAACTTTCAATAGCTTCTTTCGCTCGCATGTTCATTATTATTCTGAATTCCACGTTCGAGTATTGTTATTTGAAACAGATGGCCCGTATATTATTATTACATATTATATTATATTTCGGACATCGTTGCATTGTGAATTAATAAGAACTTGCCCTGTAATTTCTAATGTTTTGGAATTAGTTTTATTTCCCAAAGTACGTATTCTGAAAAAAATAAAATAAAATTTTTTATAACTTTTTACTACACAATACATAAATAAAAATAATAATTAATTTTTATAATAAATTATAGTTTATCGTATTCTGAAAAAAATAAAATAATAATTATTATAACTTTTTACTACACAATACATAAATAAAAATATGAATTATTAATTTTTATAGTAAATTATCGTTTATAATAAATATAAGCTTATAAATCAAAAATTGTATTTTTTTCTTCTCACCTATTAGATAGGATATAATTTTATGAGATATCATTTTTTCTTTGAAATACGGGATATCTTTCGTGTATTTCCCATCTTTGAAAAAACAATATTTATTAACTCATAAACTTTACACGCGTAAAAATTATCTTTATAGATTCAAATATTTGCACGTAATCGCACGTCTGTAGATCATAGAACGTTGAACGACATGTCTGCCCCCAAAGCCCTCGAGTTGGCGAATGAACTTTTCAAAGAAGATAGGTTAATCTTCAAGTCGGAGCGAGCGCGCTATAATAAATATGATTTAAAAGCAATAGGCGTAAGCGACAGTTGTGAAAATGTTTAATAAATCACGGCGTATTTCAAAAATAGCAAAAATCACTTTTTGGGTCTATTGAGTAGCATTAAAAGAAGCATTGTGATTTTTTTCATACATATAACTTGTAAAATAACAGAAATAAACGTGTTAATAATATTTTTCGGAGCATACTTTGCGATTTATTTCTATCGAGGGAATTTCAAATAATTACCGTTTCGGCTTTTGGAACAAATAGATACTATCTTAAAGAATAACATATATTTTTTTAAGAGCTTAAAAACTTCAAAATTTTAAGGAAAGTATGTCGGAAATTGGATGAAATTCGAATAGTGGGCTCTTAATATCATATCTTTTAAATCGTGACCAATAAAATGTAAGTCTACTCATACTTACGTAAAAAGTCAAATAAAAATGTATATAAAATGAACTGCCTCTACCTATAAATTTTGCATGTACTTGTATCTATCTCTTACTTTTTATATCCATCTAGAGTTTCTGTTAATTGTGTAGTTTCTGATGACACTGTTTATAATTTACTGTATATGGTATATTTTATACCGTTGATATTAAAATTAAACATTAAAAGCTTATCTCAAACATTTTAGGTACAAAAAGTCACAAAATTTCAGAGAAATCAAATTTAAAAAAACACAGTCTTTTTAGTTAGGGAGTTTGTAAGACTTTCTCTTTTCATCCCGTTAATACTATAAAAATATATAAAAAAATTTGATCTTGCTCTTAATTTCCTGGAAACAATATTAAAAAAAAACTGAGATGTTTAGCGCACTGCTTGCACATTTTATTGCGTTTATTTCTTCGATACATTGCTACCAACACGTGCATTAGGCATTTATGTTAAAAAAACATCAGTTCTAGTAAAATATAGACCATAAAAATAAATTTGAAAACTGGCATAACCGTTTTAACCTAACTCAATGACATAACATGAAAGTAGGTTTTACAAATGCTACAATTAATTAATTGTCTAAAACTCACGAAAAATAACACAAATAAGTTGTAAAAAGGTTGAATTACATGAATATAATAGTAAAATGATCATTATATGAAAAAAAAGACGATCTCAGAAGATATTTCAAGAAGACATAAAAAACATCGGTCAACCGCCGCTCCCGCGCTTTAGTATTATAATGCGCATGCGTGTAGTCGCAAACACATTATTACCAAATTTAAGCAATAGAGTTAAAGATATATTTTATTGATACTATGTCGAATCTCAACTTTCACATTCTGTATTTCAAATGTGTAACAAAAATACCGTTAAATGAATGTGAAGTGGTTTTTCTTTAGTAAGGCCGTTAAAAATATTTGTTGCAAAATAAAGTAAAATTAACGTTCTTAAAAAAAGAGTTATTGTTCTTTAATCGTTATGGCATCCAGCCGGAAACAGGCGTCGGTAGTCATTGTTGTGATATAATATTGTAATGATAATATATTCGTTATTTATTAGCCTTTGTTGGTGATACCTACAAAGTACAGAGGTTGGGGTGCCACAGCTTTCCGTGATACGCCATTCATTGTTAATGTTAAACCTGACTAGTGATTGGCATGATCGAATTATCCAAAACATTCTAATAGTCGGATGGTTTATTTATTTTATTGTTATCAAGTTTAATTTGTAGAGCTTCATTTAAATTTATTTTTTTTCTTTTACATATTCGATAGTACTATTATTAAATGTACAAAAAAAAACGTTTCATTTATTAACAAGTTTTGCTGTGTATAGAATATACAAAATACAAGGCAAAAAAAAAAAATTTGTTTCGAATTAATTGCTCGGATACGGACGACATTGCATTTCAGACATTTTAAATTATCTATTTTATCTAATAAAACAACCAAGATAATTTATGATTTTTGAAATGATAGTAATTAAGTAATACAACAATAGAAAATCTTTGTGTTAAAAACTTGATTAAAACATGTTGGTAAAAGATTGACGGCATTTCTTGATGCTTGATTCTTGATGCATTCTCTGAAACGGGACGATGAGAATTATTATTTATGCAATTTAAAAACGGCAACCCCAGTTCTTGGCGTTTAAAACACATGCCAATTCTTGATGTAAGAACGACGTTGGTAATTCTCGCTGCTTAAAAAAGTCAAACCCAGTTCTTGCTGTTTAAAAACACAATTAAGGCAATTTTCGCACCATGACAAAATTCTTACTGTCTAAAAAAACGACAACCCCAGCTCTTGCTGTTTAAAAACATAATGATGGCAATTTGTGGAGCATAAAAAACCACAGCAAGAGTTGCTATCTAAAAACGGCAATCCCAGCCCTTGATATTTAAAAACACAATGATGGCAATAAAAAAACGACCTTGGTAATTCTTGCTATCTAAAAACGACAACCCCAAAAAAAAAAAACACAATTTTGGCAAGTTTTGTTGTTTAAAAACCGACAAAACTCTTGCTGTCCAAAAATGCTATTTAAAAACACGATGATGGCAATTCTAGATATATAAAAAATGACGTCGGTAATTCTTGCAACCCCAGTTCTTGCTGTTTAAAAACACAATGATGTCAATTTTTGCAGCATAAAAACGACAAAACTCGTGCAGTCTAAAAACGGCCACCGTTTAAAATCTCAATAAAGGCAATTCTGCTGTAAAAAACAACATAGATGTTTAGATAGGTTTTTCGTAACCGTCTTATGTTTGCTTGTTATTTCTCGAACATTTGAAATATCGTTTACTAAATAATTCCCATGAAGATGAAACAAAACGTTTTCATTATTAAAATATTCCTAGGATTATTTCAACACGTTATCTCGATTGTATTAATCACTAATCCAGAATGATAATTGGGATAAAGCGGGGTAATTACCATTAAACTTTGAACAATGACAATGTGTCGGGGTTATTCATGTTGCGTAATCTAATAAACCACACCGTTATGTTACGCATGGAAGTTATTAATGTAACCTTATTTTTAATTTATAATGAAAGCTTTTGAGGCTCTGCGGGAATGCTTATAAAAACGCGCGACAGTTATTATTGTCTAAATGTCGACATAATGCTAAATCTGAAATCATTTTATATTCATATATTGACTAGTAGTTCTGTAAACAATAGACCTTGAACAGCATAACAGAGTCCATCATTAGGGCAGATGTGTGATGATATGATATGTGATTATGGACATTGCAATGCTGTACGAAACGTTGGCTAAAGAACGAGGTAGCGCAACACGGCATAATACCCCAAAATTAATCTCTATAATACATATGGTAGTGAAAATCTCAAATCATATCAGCGGACCTCGTGTCCAAAAAATGAAGTTTCTAATTTTTTCTTATTTAATAAATCTAACCGAAATTTGATCTGAAAGAGAGATTTGTAAGTAAGTACTTAAATACCTATCTACTTAATTATAAATCAAATATTATATGCAATATATATTTAAAATTTCAAATAAGGAATTATAAAATTTTTCCAAAGAAAAGTCACAATCTCGATGACAATTCTTTTTTTAAACCTTCTTCAGGCAGGTAGGTAGTGTCCAGTAGTGCCTAGCATAATATTGAAAAACTGCGAAATTAATGTTCAAATAAATACGACCATATAATCTGACTAAAATTATCTTTACTAAACCATTTAAACGGTCACCATATTAAAACGGGAACGGAAAGTACCAACAAACAAATTTATAGTCATTAAATAAACATTAAGCTTTATTTAAAGCAAAACTTTAAATCCGAATGGTGGTCTCTTTTCTAACAATGGTGACATTGAGGTCATCGTCCACTCTGGAACAAGTGCAAAAATGCCTTATTTGCCTTGCCGCGTTTTGAACTCCCGATCGCTGGGGTGAGGATAAAGAAATCTTCTGAACTTATGTATAAGGTAATAATATAATATATAACCTAAAAACTGAACTGATTCGCCATAAAACCCATTGCGACAAATGAAATAACACACGTAAAATCTAAGTACCTACTCATTTTGCTATATAAAACAAATGTAAAACTGGAAAATACGAAAAAAGTAAAATAAGAAACACATGGCGTGGTTGATTGGATGGTTTTTAGGCAATTGCCCCCCGCCACCCTTTTCCCGCCACGTTTTCCCCGCCATTAAAACAAAGCTCCCGCATAAAACAAACAATTTCACACTCCTCCTTTATCATAGTAGTTGATAGTATCCAATTTTTCAGCAAAAAATATGCCGTCGTAAAATTTACAAATGGGTGCGATGAATTTTGATGTTTTCCTCATGGCGAAATGAATATATTGGGGATTTATCATTTGATTCCTCTCCCGGAGGCTTTGTTTCGAAGACAAGGAGATATCTCTCCCGTCACTAGACAACAATGTCCATAAAGTCCGCAATAAAAAACAATGATCATAAAATTTTTACACCCAAATGTTGACAAAAAATTTGGTCGTATTCGTACAGGAAATCTTTCACGTTTTTCTCATTTTTTTATTATCACTTTACAAATAAACAATTAATTTCAAAGACAACTCAAGAGAAACGAAATCATTATTTAATCAATAATTTTATCTACCTACAGACATGACATTTCATCCTTGCTTATACGAATTTAAAGAAATAAACACAAATAAAGCTATATTTAAGCAGTAAAAAGTGCAGAATATATTGATTTCGCGATTGTGCGTTGTCCGTGCGTTTTTAAACTTTAAAAAAGCGACTCTGTGCTCTATTTCATAGTTTGTGAAAAAAGGACAATAACACACAAAAATATAGTGAAGTAAACAATTAATAAACAGTGAAACACAACTAAATAAATAAATAATCTAGAACCTCAATAAAAAACGTTGTTTTTAACTTCAAAAAAATGAACCCACATCAATTCATGGATTCTGCGAAGCAGGCAATTGATGATTTATTGAATTGTGTTCAAGATAAAGTGAATAAATTTAACAAAGAACAAATTTACTTAATTACAACGACAACAAGTGCTATATTAAACTGGATGGGACATCTAACTCTTCAATTATCTGAAGCAAAGGAAAAAATAATCGAACCAACATTTGGATATAGGAAAGTAGCTGAAAATCAAATAAAATATTGAAAAGTGATTACAAATTAATAGTTTCATCGAACAATGCTGAGGAATCTTCAGAAAATATACAAAATAAAATCAGGAAGAAAATTAACTTAAGTAAGTTTGTGATGAAAGGCTTAAATCACAGTGAAAAACAGATAAACCATAGCTGCTAAAAATATACAAATTATTAATGAAAACCGTCATTCTAGCGACATCTGTTGAGGTTAAAATTGATTCAGTTTGTTTTTCAGTAGGCCCCTGTAATAGTTGGAATTATGTTGAGATTCTATAGTATAAACACAGAGGTCATTAAAATCGTCTAGGAACGACTAGGAACCCCCTTTTGAGGCTTCAAAATAAACATTGAATTTTGTCAACCAATAGATCTGAACAAAGAGCTATAAAATTTTGAGTAACCAATCAGTGAACGAAGAGGCGTACATCAAATGCAGACAAAGGAATGAACTGTGGATCAGGCAATAAAAAAAGATAATTAACGACATTTCGATTCTCACAGAAATTGGAGGTGAACGCACTTTAGGGTCAACATCGACTTTCAAGGTGACAAACTCCTGGGAATGTTTACAATAACTGAGACATTTATGGGGTATCGAACCATTGAAATCGGGTGCTTGGAAGTTTTACAGGTTGTAAAGCGCACACACAAAAATGCAATGAAAAAAATTATAAACGTGATAGTATAAAAAAAGGACGGGAAAAGCAAAGGAAAGTTACTGGCGGAATTTCAACTGTAGTGCAATTATTTATGATAGAAGGAGGGTGTCATGTTCGATAAAAATCGTACTAAAGAGAGGAGTGAGTGTTGGAAACAATGGAAATTAATCGTTATCAATTTAAGATGAAACGGACATATTGGTAAATCAATCTTGGATGAAAATCTCGCAAAAAAAATAGACATTTTAGAAAAGTGCGGCGACCGAATGGAAGGATAATACAGAGATTTTAGCTGCTACAAAGGTCCTAGGGGCATAAAAATTGAGTATCAGAAGAAGACAGTAAAACTGAACATATAGCGATAGATTAAATTCAGGAAACGTAGGCATTTTACATGATTATCAGGGTAGATATATATTAGAGTTACCCAATATTACGGAGGGATCGAAACAAGATAAAAGGTTGGCGGTCTCATGTATATTTTGAAGAATAAACAATCGAAATCCGGACATGATTTTTATTTACGTTAAGGTAATAACCCATTAGAAAAGCCATTAAGTTTAACGTTGAGCTTATGGAATATTTATTTAAAGCAAAAGATATTAAAACTAATGGCTCTAAAATTAAATTAAATTTACGACCGTAGTACCAAAAATTTAAACGTAAACAGGTGTCCAGACGTATAATTTATGTGAAATCTTGTAAGTGAGGGATGGAGAATGGGCGGAGATTGGATCAGACAATAAAAGTGACACATATACCAGAGTCTAATTAGGTATATCTCCCATAGAAGTGTGGAAAATTATATATTAATTAATAATAGATGAAGTATGAAATTTTCCTGGAGACCACACACATCGGGAAAAGTGAGAGAAAGATAAAAAGAAGGGTAAAGAACGGAGATAAAGAATAATCCAAGTAGAGAAAAGTGATATAATTCAAATTTATCCGTGAAATAAATAAATACGACTTGGAAAATAATTAGTTATAGAGTTATGAGAAATAAGATAAGAATAAAGAAGAAATTTGTGTAAGAAAACGTCGCTAATAATATAAAATTCAAAGGGAGAAGGAAAAATTCAAATCTACGACATAAAGGAAGAAGGTACGGGTGAAAATGGAAAAGCTCATATAGGTGACAATAAAATTAAGTAGATTTTAGACAAATCGAAATTCAAAAATGCATAGTAAAGATTTCGCCATGGATTTAATCATGTTTCGCATGAGATGCATAAAATTGAGATCTATATATATGTTACTGAGGACGGACCTATCGCGAATTGAGAAAAAAAGGGAACGCAAAATCATGATATTTTAACTACATTTTGTATGAACCATAGAACAAAGGAAGCTTGGGCAATGAACGCAGACTTACCCGATTCGGACCCTATCAAGTTAGCGACGTGAGATAAAAACTGGCCGCCGCCCAAAGCTGGACGACGAAAGATCGTATGAATGTATAAACAATATTAGTGAGAGAGATATTCAAGTTTACGAGTTGATAGGAAATAGAATTAAGCATCAAGAGAAATTCAGATACGTCTTTTGGGACCTGAGAGGGATATAAAAGATGGAACACATCAGTCAGGAGCGAGTCGCGCGGAGGATTCGAAAAGTTGTTACGTGGCGGTACTACGTTCTTTGGTAGGATTAACAGTGAAAAATCTTTAAGTGTTAAATTTTAAATAAGTCCCTGACTTAGGAAAATTTTGTGGTAAATACAAGTGCTAGAGTCAGTGAAATTTAATTTGGTTAAACAGTGAAAATAAATATAATTTAAACTCAGTGCTTAAAAGTGTTAAGTGAAGTGCAGAAAGTGATTACGGAATTAAGAATTTAACTAAAATTTAAAAATAATTATTTCATTCAAAGTGAAAACATTCAAATTAAATTTAAGAGTTTGTTATCGTTAAATTAAAGTGGATGTGCTCGTGAATTGATATTTAAAAATAGATTATAATTTTGTTTAAAATTATTAATAGTAAATACTTCATCTTAGGTTAAAAGAAACACAAAAACAAAAAAAAGGGATTCGATAATAATAAACGTTTAAACCTTTGTTCTAAAATTAACAGTTAGAAAAAAAATTAATTTATTAAGAGTCGAGTTTAATTAAAAGTTTGCACAATTCGGAATAAATTTTCTTATCAATTTATATAAAAAGAAATTTAGAATTAATAAATTGTTCAATTAAAATCCATCGTGCGTATAGCGACAGTGTTAAAAGTGTTTGTCGTTTTAACCGGAATTTTAATCATCAGTCTATCATTTCGAAAAGGAATTTGAAACAGCTATCATTCAAAAGCCTAAACTAGAAAAGTGTTATTAAATCAACGGGTTTTCTGAATTAGGATTTCGTTCGGAAGAAAAATTAAATATCAACTAATTTATACGATTCAAGCGAGAATAAAATATTAAATAGGAATAAATAGTCGAAAAGATTTATTTTGAAATTAGTTGAAAAAATACAATTAATTAGGTAGGATTTCTTCATCAAGGTTGTTGTGTACACCCGACCGGAAATACCTTGACGGGGGGTAAGTTTTCTTTTTATAAATAATTTTCAGGACCTAGGAGTGAGGAGATACAGCTGATTATGGTATATCAATTAAATTATTAAAAACAACAAAACAAAGCATTACACATTAATATATGTATATTATGTATTTATTTATATAAAATAAAGTAATATATTGTATATAAAGAATAAATATATGAGTAATGTATTTATATATATGTATTTTACTTATTAATCGAAGCATCGAAATGGTAGCGATTCTTAGATACCTACCTATGGACATATCTACTTTATTGAAAAAGAAAATATGTATTTATTAATATTCAAGACTATGTAGAATCATATATTTTATATTTATTTATTAATATATGTACTCTTTTTTTTAACATATTTTGACAATCGAGATATGTGTACTTATATATATATATATATTTATTTATATTTAATTTTCACCTAACTTCTAGTAAGTTTACTAAATTCGGGACATGAAATAAATAGTTTAACTTCAAAAGGATTTAAAAATATTTAAATTAACAATGCACAATAAAAGTAAAGAGGCACAAATGACTTCTAAGGAATTTTAAAATAAACAAATCTCACATTTAGGTTAGTGTGTCAGGAGATGATTATATTATTTGTTTACAAATAAAGACGTACGAGGGACTGGGTCAACTGAATAGTTTGAAAACGACCTTGGCCGTAACTAGATAATTTATCGGAGTTATAAGGATAACCATCAGGATGTCATTGTGCAATGTGCAGCGATATGGGTCATTTACAAATACCTATCATTCACAATCTACAATTGAAAAATCATGGGTTAGCAAGATTTATATCGAATATTACATGAAACATTTGAATACCATTGATTAGATAGTCGCATAGATTTTTATTAGTTACTTGAAACAGCTGGGAGCCGCGTGTTTACAATTACCTACCATTCACAATCTACAATTGAAAAATCACGGGTTAGTAAGATTTATATAGAAATATTATACGAAACATTTGAACATTATTGATGGAGTGTTCGCATAGATCCCATCAGTTGCCAGAGACAGTTGAGAGTCGTGTACCCTCTTATGTGGCAATCAATTACTTGAAACAATTGAGAAATCACGGGATAGGATGAACGAAATTAATGTTGAAACCTGGAGGTAAAGTTTAAAACAAATACAGTTCATCAAACAGGAGGCAGTGGTCGCTCCTACAACAAGACCATTGACCAAACCGAATAGAGATGACGATTCTCTTAAATAAAAACGTCAAAACCAAACAAAAAGCCTGGAGTTCGATAGCTCTCCAAAACAAACTATCAAATAATTTCTTATTCTACTAGTATTTATTAGTATAACCTTATTCTTACGTATATATTCGGTTACCAAGCTAAGAATTGTGCAGAATTCTTCGTGCGAGATCCGAGCTCGGAATGCGAGGTAGATAGCCTCGTATTGCGAGTTATAAACCTTTCCCAAACTGTATGTATACATATATTTATTCGTATGTACTGTTTACTGGAGAATGCGGACCTGCATACAGCTTGCATTTAGGTCGGTAGACCACTCTCGCATTCTCTTTTAAACGTGGAATGAGGATTCACGACCCGTAAGTCCACACCAACCGTGAGTATATGATTGTATATAGGACGAAACCGGTTCGCCCTAAGTAAATTGTAGTCCAAGGAGGTGTTGGAATTTGGAGGTTTCGGGACCCGAGGGAAGACTTGAAGGCAGTGCATGATGACGTGGAAGGCTTTTTGGGACGCGATAACTAAGGTATCAATCAAAAAGCCGTGTCAAAAGATTGTACGAATTTCTTGTCGACTCACGATCATCTCGTTTACTTGCAGGAGGAAGGAGCCAAATTTTTGCTAGCAAAGGGTTATTCTGAGTTCGTCAAATATACAATTAACTAATAACATTAACCTACTAAATCAATTTTACATGTACCTTATAGCAGCAGAATCAAGAAGGAGTGGCGCCAACCAGACACAATAATTAATCATTGCCAAATTTACTAACAATTAACCATTTGAGTTATATTTAATTACCTGTCCAAATAAACATGTATAATATCTTTTATCAGCGTTTAACTACAACTTTGTTAGGGTGCAGGGAATCAGAATAGTTACAATAGGAAAGTTAGCTCATCCAGAGAATTCATTTAAGTCTAGGTTTGCAATGGAAAGACCAATTAAAATTGTAAAACTCAACACCTCGATCAGAACCGAGAGGGTTACCACAAAATGAAAGTAATTAAAATCCTATATCATAAATCAAAAAAATTACACAACGTTTGATGGAATTTAATTACAATATAAATACGGGTATATTTGCGTTAAAGATCGTAAATAACGTATTAATTAGTTAAGTACACATGTCTATAAAGATATACAGTACAAGAGGGCTTTAAGTAGCTTTCTGAAGTTATCAAAGAAATTAAGGGTCCAATTTTCATGGAGGCTTATGTGTTGTAGGGGAGGAATTTTCCATCCGTGCGAACACATATGCAAAGCCTTAGAAAAAAAAAAGAAGTATCGATCATAGCCAAGAAAGAAGAAAATTTTATATTGTTTTAAACAAGTAAAAGAAAATGGTGAAAAGGCGAAAACATTACAACTGGTGCCGTGACCAGGAGGTTCAGGTTTTATAAGATTGGAAAAAAAAAGGTTTTATTGGTCAACCTATTGCAAAAACGGAGAAAATAATAATAATAAATAGGACGTAATTAATTAAAGAATTAACAAAAAAAAAAAAATCAGAAAAGTGCGACATTACATAAATACACAGTGAAATAAAAAAAAATAATAATAGATTAACGTAAATAAACAATAAATCCAAAAAGAATGTGTTAACGAATAAACTTATAACACAAAAAGTGTCCTTATAAATAAAAATGTGTTCATTCAAATGACCGTGAACTTAAGAGTCAATAAAAAATTCCTTTCATACGATAATGTAAACAAAAACAAAGGATATGTAGGTTAATGATGTCATTCAGTCAAAAGGAATGCGTTCTGTAAACAAAAACATTGTTTATGTTTTGGGTTCACCGAACAGATCGGAATGTTGATATGAAGCAAGTTTAATAAACAGACAAGCCCGAAAAACATCGAACTTATTGTGAAAACAAAGAACATCGAAAAAATTGATAAGATAAACATCGGGCGTAAAAACATCTATATATCTTAAAAGTCGGAAACATCGTTAAGTAATACGTATCACTCCGAGGAACAAAAAATTAAATAACAAACGTCGAGATTAAATAAACAATGACACAAAAACGAGATAGCTGGAACAAATATAACATAAACATTGCATTCGGATATCGTGGAGTATTAACGTAAACAATTATTGTTTATCTTATATTCAAAAATACAGACCAGCGGCGGGCCGTGGTACTTAACAAATTATTCACAAAGTCAGGAAAAGATATTATTATTTTTATCGCTAGACCTTCGACAGATTTATTAGAAGAATAGAAAGGTTTAGACAAATTAAATTGATTAATGTTTTACAACACCCAATGTACTTTACTAGATATCATTGGTTTTGCAAAAATAATGATTACGAAAAATATAAAATTGATTAATATCAATTGATTAACAAAAAAAAAAAATATTTTTTTTTTGATTAACAATAATATCATTATAAAACAAAAGAAAAAACAATTATTTTGAGATTTTGAGGTGTTATATATTATGACCATCTGTAACATAATGAATAACGGAAATATTACACCCATATCGTGTGATAGGTAGATCTATGAAAACAATAATATCAAAATAGAGAAGTGTAATTGTATTACATCATAGTTAATCATTAGGACCACGTGTTAAATTCAAATGATCGCTCTACGTGCCGCCAATGCACGAGTAGATAGATTTAGTCAGGATCACAAATCTCGATAATCGACAGAGTCATTAATGAGGGTGAAACATTTGATGTTTTGTTTTGTGAGGTAAGATTAATCTTACATAATATAATTTACCATATAAACGGGTAAGTTGAAATAACGTAAGATTTACTCATGATAAGTTTGTTGACATTCAGGTTAGGTTGTTGACTATTGAGGCATATTTTAAGACACAGAGAACCCAGTCAATGGATTCGATAAGGAATTCAAGTATGGGCCAAACAAATAAACGTTGTTTTGAAAAGACAAAGTGTTAGTTGAGAATTCGACTTTCAATCTCAAAGAAAAAAATACAATCCAGAGTCGGCTCGAGACTTTTAATGTCGTTGACGAATGTTTATGATGGGATTATATATATGTGTATATATACCTATTAAAAAGAAATTCATTTTAGGCATTGAAAAAATCCTAATAGATTTTGTAAATTGAAAATAGATAAACGGAACATCTTGATAGGTATTGTAAAAAAATTTAAAATAGGTCGGATATCGAACAAGGCAAGTGTATACAAGAGGATGATGTGAAAATCATAAACGAACTTGAAATTTTACAGGAACAGCCAGGTGATAAAATACAAGAAAAATCTAGAAAAACAAAAAAAAATAAGAAAAACGAGAAAAATTTGAAAAAAAAAATATATAGAATAAAAAAGGCAACATATATATAAAATAATTAAGAAAATTAAAATAGGAATATTGAGGTTGTCGTTTAGTAAGAAAAAAAATAGATACATAAGCCGGTAACATTCGGAAGATCTAAGAAAATGGTGGGAAAACGTGGAATGGGGAGGCAAACAGAAGCTTTAGTGACGGCAATCGAGGAAAATGCTACAGCTGGGACGTCAACAGTGAACATCGGAGATATTACTACAATAATTCAAGCAGCTTTAGCACCGCTTGTTGATAAAATGCAGGAACTTGAGAAACAATTAGGAAGACCAACAACAGTGGCGGTGACAGGAGAGGATAGTGCGCCGAAAAACGTTCTCCAAGTAGTGGAAATGCTACCGCAGCAGGAACGACCTTCATTTTCCGGTGGAAACCAAAACCCCATAAGTTTCTTAGAAGATTTAAAAGAATACACTAGAAAAGTTAAACGTACAGATCCATTAATTGTCGTACGGGAAAATTTGAAGGGAGAAGCAAAAACGTGGGCCAAGTTATACAACAAGCGATGGGAAACAATGTTGGATTTCGAAAGAGATTTTTTAGCTACCTATTGGGGAGATATAAAGAAGAATGAGGTTCGCCGTCGTCTTGCGGAAGGGGTATATGATTCCAAGAGAGATATATCCATGCTCACTCATTTCGCAAATTATTGGGATTTAGCGAAAGCATTAAAAATTACCGAGACACCGTTAAGCGTAGTTGACGAAATTATGAGACATTACCCTAAAGAAGTTCAATCGCTATGGTTTTCAGGGCAGTCAGGAGATGAGATTGTCGCTGCTGAGTTTCTTCGAAAACTAGATACAATGGTTTGCACACCGGAAGAACGGAACACAAAGAAAAGGAGTGGGGAGGAGTTCACCAAGAAGGACAAATACCGTGACCGTTACCACGCTATAAAGAAGAGAATTCACGCAATAGAGAGTGTGGAAGGAGGCGCTAGCTGCAGCAAGTGTGCCGAAACTACGGCATCTTCACAGGGAGGTTCTACAATAGCTACAAGCGGCAAGGAGCTAGTCATCGCGAACAATTCGGGAAACGGCCGAGGGTTGATTCATTAGCCCTCATGAATACGACTCACACAGGGAGAGGGACGCCGGCACCAAAACACAACACTGCATTGAAGATTATGATGAAATGGGGGTGGAATCCAATGAAAGGATTGGGAAGAAATGAACAAGGGATGACTGTTCCAATAAAAGCAGAAAGGAATGTGAGAAGACGAAAGGATGGAGCGGAAGAAACGAGAACGGAAGCGGAAATAGATGTGGAAGTATGTGTCAATTCTTTACAACAAATAACGGATGAATGGAATCAATTGAAAGTGAACGAAGAGAAAACAAGAAGGGAAATTAGTGGGTTCAACAACATTTTCGAAGACAGAGATTATGAGGAAGTAGAAAAGGGTAGCACTTTACCGTTATTACCGGAAGCCAAAGCACAGATAGATAACACGGAAGTTCATTGTCTAATAGATACCGGGAGTCAAATCACGTGCGTTTCTCAAGAATTTTATGAAAGTTATTTAAATGACCAAACACTTTATCCTATTATGCCTGTAACCACTATACAAATTAAAGTAGCGATAGGACATAAAAGTCAGAGAATATCTAGGTTGGTTTTAGTACCATTGCGATTTGGAGATGTTATAATAAATACGCCGTGTTTAATAATACCAAAGTTAATTAGGCCAATTATATTGGGTATCAACTGGTTAGACGAATATACAGCTGAATTTAAATGTGGAGAAAACAGAAAGTTAAAAATAAAAACAGGAAATGGGAAGAAGGAAATAGAGTTAGTAAATTCAACCGTAATTCATGGGAAACCTAAACACGAGATTAGAAATCAAAATTGCACAAGTGGAAAAATAATTAATATTGAAGTAAACCCTGAAATAAATAATACGGCGTGCCTCGAGAGTAGAATAACGACCTTTGTGTCCGAGTTAAATTTAGATTCAAAAGGAAAAGAAGGGTTAGAAAAGATTTTAATTAAACATAAGAATGTATTTATAGACAAACCGGGCCTAACTACCTTGTACACTCACGAAATAAGAATGACGGACGAGACGCCTTTCGTTAAGCGATCCTACCCAGTACCTTTTGCTTACAGGGATAAGATTGATGAAAAGATTAGAGAATTGGAGTCATTAGGAATCATCAGTAGAGAGGCCACGCAGTTTTCTAGTCCTCTAACATTTACCTTGAAAAAAGATGGGACGGTTAGGATACTCTTAGATGCTAGATTCTTAAACACCAGAATGCAGGCGGAAGTAGAAAAACCACCATTAACTTCAGAAATTATACAGCGTTTTCATGGTGTAAAATTCATAACCACAATAGATCTAAATTCAGCTTACTTTCAAATACCTATCAGTCCAGAAAGTCGCAAGTATACTGGGTTTGTATACAATGGAAAATCTTACGTATACAAGGTATTACCGCAGGGGTTAAAAACATCAGTAGGGAGTTTTTCAAGAGGAATGGACAGAATTCTAGGACCAGGGGTGAGGGAATTCTGCGCTAATTACTTAGATGATTTAATAATATATACGTGTGGTAGTCAAGAAGATCATTTTGAACATGTAAACGCGGTACTTGAGAGGTTAAAGGAAGCAAACATGACTTGTAAACTTGAAAAATGTCAATTTTTATTCACAGAAGTACGTATGTTAGGACATATTATAACGCCTTTGGGAGTTCAAATGGATCCGGAAAAGATTGATGCTATAAAAAATTTTCCGGTACCCAAGAAAATAAAACAAGTTAGAGCTTTTCTAGGACTTTGTAATTATTACCGTAGATTCGCGAATAAATATGGGGAAACAACACGGGTTTTGTGCGATTTACTTCAGAAAAATAGAACCTGGCGATGGGGTGACTCAGAACAGCGCGCATTCGAGAGGGTGAAAACATTATTTTTAGAGACAGTTATTTTACATCATCATGACCCAAATAGTACTTATTATTTACAGACAGATAGTTCGGGGTTCGCCATAGGAGGAGAATTATATCAGTTGGATGAGGAAGGAAATCACCACGTTATTGGATTTATTAGCAAAGCTTTAAGAGGACCGGAGTTGAAATGGACCACGTCAGAACAAGAGTTATGGGCGATAATATATGCTTTACACAAATTTGAGACATACTTAAGAGGAGTACACTTAATAATTAGGACGGATCATCAAGCATTGACATTTTTAAAGAGCTGGAAGATGTACAGTGGCCGACTAACACGGTGGATTTTATATTTAAATCAATTTAACTTCACTGTAGAGTACGTCAAAGGGAAGGAAAATATAGGGCCTGATATTTTATCTCGTTATTCTTGTGATGCAAAAAATGTACAGGAGGAGAAAAACACGTGCCCAGAGATAGCAGCTTTTGCAGTTAAAGGTAGACAACAGATTCGGAAACACTTAGAAAATATAACTGAACTACAGAAACAAGACACATTTTTGGGAGAAATTTTCGGATATTTGCGCAAGGGAAAATTTGGGCCGCCGACAAAAAATGTTAATAGGTATTTAAAAAATTATAAAAAAATAGGCAAGACTTTATATTACACAACAGGGCTAAACAAAACGGTGTTAGCAGTACCACAAGAGTTGACTGAAGAACTAATAAAAATGATACATTTAGAAATCGGACACGGAGGAGTTTTTAAAACAGGGATAGCTTTGGGAGATAGGTATTATTGGCCAGGCATGCACCGAGAGATAAAACGCATAGTGAGAGGGTGTCACCTTTGTCAGCTGGCGAAGCGCGAAATTCGACCAACTGTAGGGCCGAGTAAATCCATAATTACCAAAGAAGTAGGACAATTAGCTATGGCAGATTTATACGGACCTTTACCGAGAGGAATAGGAGGGGTTAGATTCATTTTCGTGATACAAGATTCATTCAGTAGATTTGTAAAATTATATAAATTGAGGATAGCAAGTACTAAGACCGTGTTAAATTGTGTAGAGGATTTTAATAAAACAATACAAATAGATGCTTTGTTAACGGACAACGGATCTCAATTTACATCGAAGAAATGGGAGAACAACTTAAATAGGATGGGCATAAGAATCGTACATACGTCAATACGAAATCCCGGACCGAACATAACAGAGCGCGTGAATAAGGAACTAGGTAGAATTTTCCGTATTTATTGTCACGAAAAACATACCAAGTGGGCGGCTTTCCTTAAAGAAATAGAACAAACCTACAATAATTCGATACACTGTTCAACAGGATTCTCACCTAATGAAATAGCTTTTGGGAAATCACCAACTTATAGTTTAGACAGGTATACTCAAGGCTGCGGAAAATCTACGAAAACAATAGATGAAATAAGATTAGCAGCACGGAAAAATTTAGAGAAAAGCGCTGCAAATCGACAGAAATACTATAATCTCAACAAAAGATTAATAACTTATGAGATTGGGACCCTGGTCAAGTTGAAAAAATTTACACAATCAAACCTACTCAAAAAAGAAATAAAAAAATTCAATCTGCTTTACGATGGACCTTATGTAATTGGGTCAGAAGTTTATAGTAACACGTATACGCTAATTGATCCGGTAACTCGGGAAATAAAAGGAGATTATAGCGCAATTCATTTAGCGAAATATTATACATGTAATAAGGAACAAAAACCGAGTTTAGAGATAGTGGAAATCAACGAATAAAATGCGAAATTTACAATATTTGAAACTTTAAATAAATAAACGATTGAGAAAAATTTAAAATCTGTTAGGATACGATATAATTTAAGGAGAAAGAAAATTACTAAAATATTAGACTATCAGTTCGTTTGCGAGGGGCGGGTCGTCCTTAAGTCTTTAAGGTTGAGTGAACAAATCTCTTAATAAGCGACAATCATATTCTAATTTATTAATAGAGTAAGAGGAAAATTTTTTCGATAATATTGATTTTCTAGTTTAGGAAAAAAAATTGTGTGTTAGTGTGTAGGAAAATTTTGTTAGATAAGTAAGAACACAGAAGGAAAGCGTATGGGAGTTATATACCCACAAAAGGAACAAAAAAAAATACATATATTATAAATAGGATAGGGTACGTTTTATAAAACAAGATTTTAAATTGACAATGCATAGAGTTAGATTTTTTTTTTTTTTTTTGAAAACTTGAAATAAGGCTATCTATAGATTTAGAGTAGACATTAGGTAAAGATAAAAAGGGAACATTAGAATTACGATATGGTTAGGTTAAATTTTCAAAAAAAAAAAAATTAAAAGGAAACAGGAACGATGAGAAAATTGGAGTTTAGTTAAGAACATTTATGAAATTTAAAAATTAGGATGGGTAACACCTAGGCTAGAACAACTTGTTTGAATGATCTATGAAAAGACAATTAGAAATTACACAAAAAAAAAAAATTTTGCGAATAAGAGGAAAAAAAAAAAATGCTGGAAAAGTTTAAATGAAACATGTATACCACTGATTTTTGGATTGGGTGAGGTCGTGCAAAGATACATATTTCACAAAAATTATCATACTTACAAAACAAAAACAAAACGAAAAATTATTTGCACACCAAGAGACCATCCACTTTTCAGTTGGTCAATAGACCGCGAGATTGCAAACAATCTTTACATGAATCATTGTAAGGGAGGTCTTAGTCCAACCAGGTTGAGGACCACCTAAACACGCGAGTCGAGGGGCGTGTTTTTTCCAAAAAAAAAAAAAAGAGAGAATAATTTTGAGTTTATCAAAATTAGAGAAAATTCCATAAAATAAAATCTACGCGAAAAGAAAATAGAAAATACAATGTGATTCAAAGTCAAGGTTGTTAACAATCCAAACAGAATGAAGAAAAAGATAGGGAATAACAAAATGAGGGGGGGGAGAAAGGAAATAACAGGAAGTGATGTAGGAAAAGGAATAACAGAATGAGGGGGGGGAGAAAGGAAATAACAGGAAGTGATGTAGGAAAAGGAATAACAGAATGAAGAGAGAGAAAAGGAATAACAGAATGAAGAAAGAGATAGGGAATAACAGAGTGAGGGGGGGGAGAAAGGAAATAACAGGAAGTGATGTAGGAAAAGGAATAACAGAATGAAGAGAGAGAAAAGGAATAACAGAATGAAGAAAGAGATAGGGAATAACAGAATGAGGGGGGGGAGAAAGGAAATAACAGGAAGTGATGTAGGAAAAGGAATAACAGAACGGGGGGGGAGGATAGCTAGACTACATTTGAACACAATTTCGATGTCTAAAGTAGTATACAACGTTAGCCACAGCAAATTGAGTTCAGAGGGGGGAACTGTGATGAAAGGCTTAAATCACAGTGAAAAACAGATAAACCATAGCTGCTAAAAATATACAAATTATTAATGAAAACCGTCATTCTAGCGACATCTGTTGAGGTTAAAATTGATTCAGTTTGTTTTTCAGTAGGCCCCTGTAATAGTTGGAATTATGTTGAGATTCTATAGTATAAACACAGAGGTCATTAAAATCGTCTAGGAACGACTAGGAACCCCCTTTTGAGGCTTCAAAATAAACATTGAATTTTGTCAACCAATAGATCTGAACAAAGAGCTATAAAATTTTGAGTAACCAATCAGTGAACGAAGAGGCGTACATCAAATGCAGACAAAGGAATGAACTGTGGATCAGGCAATAAAAAAAGATAATTAACGACATTTCGATTCTCACAGAAATTGGAGGTGAACGCACTTTAGGGTCAACATCGACTTTCAAGGTGACAAACTCCTGGGAATGTTTACAATAACTGAGACATTTATGGGGTATCGAACCATTGAAATCGGGTGCTTGGAAGTTTTACAGGTTGTAAAGCGCACACACAAAAATGCAATGAAAAAAATTATAAACGTGATAGTATAAAAAAAGGACGGGAAAAGCAAAGGAAAGTTACTGGCGGAATTTCAACTGTAGTGCAATTATTTATGATAGAAGGAGGGTGTCATGTTCGATAAAAATCGTACTAAAGAGAGGAGTGAGTGTTGGAAACAATGGAAATTAATCGTTATCAATTTAAGATGAAACGGACATATTGGTAAATCAATCTTGGATGAAAATCTCGCAAAAAAAATAGACATTTTAGAAAAGTGCGGCGACCGAATGGAAGGATAATACAGAGATTTTAGCTGCTACAAAGGTCCTAGGGGCATAAAAATTGAGTATCAGAAGAAGACAGTAAAACTGAACATATAGCGATAGATTAAATTCAGGAAACGTAGGCATTTTACATGATTATCAGGGTAGATATATATTAGAGTTACCCAATATTACGGAGGGATCGAAACAAGATAAAAGGTTGGCGGTCTCATGTATATTTTGAAGAATAAACAATCGAAATCCGGACATGATTTTTATTTACGTTAAGGTAATAACCCATTAGAAAAGCCATTAAGTTTAACGTTGAGCTTATGGAATATTTATTTAAAGCAAAAGATATTAAAACTAATGGCTCTAAAATTAAATTAAATTTACGACCGTAGTACCAAAAATTTAAACGTAAACAGGTGTCCAGACGTATAATTTATGTGAAATCTTGTAAGTGAGGGATGGAGAATGGGCGGAGATTGGATCAGACAATAAAAGTGACACATATACCAGAGTCTAATTAGGTATATCTCCCATAGAAGTGTGGAAAATTATATATTAATTAATAATAGATGAAGTATGAAATTTTCCTGGAGACCACACACATCGGGAAAAGTGAGAGAAAGATAAAAAGAAGGGTAAAGAACGGAGATAAAGAATAATCCAAGTAGAGAAAAGTGATATAATTCAAATTTATCCGTGAAATAAATAAATACGACTTGGAAAATAATTAGTTATAGAGTTATGAGAAATAAGATAAGAATAAAGAAGAAATTTGTGTAAGAAAACGTCGCTAATAATATAAAATTCAAAGGGAGAAGGAAAAATTCAAATCTACGACATAAAGGAAGAAGGTACGGGTGAAAATGGAAAAGCTCATATAGGTGACAATAAAATTAAGTAGATTTTAGACAAATCGAAATTCAAAAATGCATAGTAAAGATTTCGCCATGGATTTAATCATGTTTCGCATGAGATGCATAAAATTGAGATCTATATATATGTTACTGAGGACGGACCTATCGCGAATTGAGAAAAAAAGGGAACGCAAAATCATGATATTTTAACTACATTTTGTATGAACCATAGAACAAAGGAAGCTTGGGCAATGAACGCAGACTTACCCGATTCGGACCCTATCAAGTTAGCGACGTGAGATAAAAACTGGCCGCCGCCCAAAGCTGGACGACGAAAGATCGTATGAATGTATAAACAATATTAGTGAGAGAGATATTCAAGTTTACGAGTTGATAGGAAATAGAATTAAGCATCAAGAGAAATTCAGATACGTCTTTTGGGACCTGAGAGGGATATAAAAGATGGAACACATCAGTCAGGAGCGAGTCGCGCGGAGGATTCGAAAAGTTGTTACGTGGCGGTACTACGTTCTTTGGTAGGATTAACAGTGAAAAATCTTTAAGTGTTAAATTTTAAATAAGTCCCTGACTTAGGAAAATTTTGTGGTAAATACAAGTGCTAGAGTCAGTGAAATTTAATTTGGTTAAACAGTGAAAATAAATATAATTTAAACTCAGTGCTTAAAAGTGTTAAGTGAAGTGCAGAAAGTGATTACGGAATTAAGAATTTAACTAAAATTTAAAAATAATTATTTCATTCAAAGTGAAAACATTCAAATTAAATTTAAGAGTTTGTTATCGTTAAATTAAAGTGGATGTGCTCGTGAATTGATATTTAAAAATAGATTATAATTTTGTTTAAAATTATTAATAGTAAATACTTCATCTTAGGTTAAAAGAAACACAAAAACAAAAAAAAGGGATTCGATAATAATAAACGTTTAAACCTTTGTTCTAAAATTAACAGTTAGAAAAAAAATTAATTTATTAAGAGTCGAGTTTAATTAAAAGTTTGCACAATTCGGAATAAATTTTCTTATCAATTTATATAAAAAGAAATTTAGAATTAATAAATTGTTCAATTAAAATCCATCGTGCGTATAGCGACAGTGTTAAAAGTGTTTGTCGTTTTAACCGGAATTTTAATCATCAGTCTATCATTTCGAAAAGGAATTTGAAACAGCTATCATTCAAAAGCCTAAACTAGAAAAGTGTTATTAAATCAACGGGTTTTCTGAATTAGGATTTCGTTCGGAAGAAAAATTAAATATCAACTAATTTATACGATTCAAGCGAGAATAAAATATTAAATAGGAATAAATAGTCGAAAAGATTTATTTTGAAATTAGTTGAAAAAATACAATTAATTAGGTAGGATTTCTTCATCAAGGTTGTTGTGTACACCCGACCGGAAATACCTTGACGGGGGGTAAGTTTTCTTTTTATAAATAATTTTCAGGACCTAGGAGTGAGGAGATACAGCTGATTATGGTATATCAATTAAATTATTAAAAACAACAAAACAAAGCATTACACATTAATATATGTATATTATGTATTTATTTATATAAAATAAAGTAATATATTGTATATAAAGAATAAATATATGAGTAATGTATTTATATATATGTATTTTACTTATTAATCGAAGCATCGAAATGGTAGCGATTCTTAGATACCTACCTATGGACATATCTACTTTATTGAAAAAGAAAATATGTATTTATTAATATTCAAGACTATGTAGAATCATATATTTTATATTTATTTATTAATATATGTACTCTTTTTTTTAACATATTTTGACAATCGAGATATGTGTACTTATATATATATATATATTTATTTATATTTAATTTTCACCTAACTTCTAGTAAGTTTACTAAATTCGGGACATGAAATAAATAGTTTAACTTCAAAAGGATTTAAAAATATTTAAATTAACAATGCACAATAAAAGTAAAGAGGCACAAATGACTTCTAAGGAATTTTAAAATAAACAAATCTCACATTTAGGTTAGTGTGTCAGGAGATGATTATATTATTTGTTTACAAATAAAGACGTACGAGGGACTGGGTCAACTGAATAGTTTGAAAACGACCTTGGCCGTAACTAGATAATTTATCGGAGTTATAAGGATAACCATCAGGATGTCATTGTGCAATGTGCAGCGATATGGGTCATTTACAAATACCTATCATTCACAATCTACAATTGAAAAATCATGGGTTAGCAAGATTTATATCGAATATTACATGAAACATTTGAATACCATTGATTAGATAGTCGCATAGATTTTTATTAGTTACTTGAAACAGCTGGGAGCCGCGTGTTTACAATTACCTACCATTCACAATCTACAATTGAAAAATCACGGGTTAGTAAGATTTATATAGAAATATTATACGAAACATTTGAACATTATTGATGGAGTGTTCGCATAGATCCCATCAGTTGCCAGAGACAGTTGAGAGTCGTGTACCCTCTTATGTGGCAATCAATTACTTGAAACAATTGAGAAATCACGGGATAGGATGAACGAAATTAATGTTGAAACCTGGAGGTAAAGTTTAAAACAAATACAGTTCATCAAACAGGAGGCAGTGGTCGCTCCTACAACAAGACCATTGACCAAACCGAATAGAGATGACGATTCTCTTAAATAAAAACGTCAAAACCAAACAAAAAGCCTGGAGTTCGATAGCTCTCCAAAACAAACTATCAAATAATTTCTTATTCTACTAGTATTTATTAGTATAACCTTATTCTTACGTATATATTCGGTTACCAAGCTAAGAATTGTGCAGAATTCTTCGTGCGAGATCCGAGCTCGGAATGCGAGGTAGATAGCCTCGTATTGCGAGTTATAAACCTTTCCCAAACTGTATGTATACATATATTTATTCGTATGTACTGTTTACTGGAGAATGCGGACCTGCATACAGCTTGCATTTAGGTCGGTAGACCACTCTCGCATTCTCTTTTAAACGTGGAATGAGGATTCACGACCCGTAAGTCC
The DNA here is from genome assembly GCA_026573805.1 of Hesperophylax magnus. Taxonomy (NCBI): domain Eukaryota; kingdom Metazoa; phylum Arthropoda; class Insecta; order Trichoptera; family Limnephilidae; genus Hesperophylax; species Hesperophylax magnus. The sequence continues at coordinate 4,194,147 of JAIUSX010000091.1, read as the reverse complement.
ACACCAACCGTGAGTATATGATTGTATATAGGACGAAACCGGTTCGCCCTAAGTAAATTGTAGTCCAAGGAGGTGTTGGAATTTGGAGGTTTCGGGACCCGAGGGAAGACTTGAAGGCAGTGCATGATGACGTGGAAGGCTTTTTGGGACGCGATAACTAAGGTATCAATCAAAAAGCCGTGTCAAAAGATTGTACGAATTTCTTGTCGACTCACGATCATCTCGTTTACTTGCAGGAGGAAGGAGCCAAATTTTTGCTAGCAAAGGGTTATTCTGAGTTCGTCAAATATACAATTAACTAATAACATTAACCTACTAAATCAATTTTACATGTACCTTATAGCAGCAGAATCAAGAAGGAGTGGCGCCAACCAGACACAATAATTAATCATTGCCAAATTTACTAACAATTAACCATTTGAGTTATATTTAATTACCTGTCCAAATAAACATGTATAATATCTTTTATCAGCGTTTAACTACAACTTTGTTAGGGTGCAGGGAATCAGAATAGTTACAATAGGAAAGTTAGCTCATCCAGAGAATTCATTTAAGTCTAGGTTTGCAATGGAAAGACCAATTAAAATTGTAAAACTCAACACCTCGATCAGAACCGAGAGGGTTACCACAAAATGAAAGTAATTAAAATCCTATATCATAAATCAAAAAAATTACACAACGTTTGATGGAATTTAATTACAATATAAATACGGGTATATTTGCGTTAAAGATCGTAAATAACGTATTAATTAGTTAAGTACACATGTCTATAAAGATATACAGTACAAGAGGGCTTTAAGTAGCTTTCTGAAGTTATCAAAGAAATTAAGGGTCCAATTTTCATGGAGGCTTATGTGTTGTAGGGGAGGAATTTTCCATCCGTGCGAACACATATGCAAAGCCTTAGAAAAAAAAAAGAAGTATCGATCATAGCCAAGAAAGAAGAAAATTTTATATTGTTTTAAACAAGTAAAAGAAAATGGTGAAAAGGCGAAAACATTACAAGTTTCATGCTAAAGTGATTGGTGTTAATGCGATATCTAAAAATAGAATACTTATAAAATGTTCGACAAAGTACGATGCGGAAAAAAATAAGTAAAGCTATTGGGGACGAGTTCAAAGACATCAGTGCTACAGAAATTAAAATGAAAATACCAACTATAATACTTAAGGGCATTGCTAATTAACTATAATAAGGATGATATTATACAAGATATTATCCAACAGAATGAACATATCTAGTATGTGATGATAGATAAACCAGAAATCGAGATGACGTTAAAAAAGATCTTGAAAAACAAATATAATAACACATCTAATTACATAATAGAAGTTAGTACTGAAATAAGGAGAAGGCTAGTATATACCGGTAAAATCTATGTGGGATACCAGAGAATACAAGTAGAGGATGCCCATCCTCTAGTGCAGGGGTCTCCAAACTTTTCAGCCGGAGGGCCACATTGACTACTCCAGTGAGTTTGGAGGGCCAAAACTGTTTTAATTTCTAGACACCCATATTTTCGTCCACGGGGGAGGGGGGGGGAGTAAAAGTAAAAAGTGGAGAATAAAATTTCCAGGGATGATATTTCTTCATAAATCATTTCACTCCAATCTCACTCCAATCCCCCAGATATGACGTGAAATCCGTTAAGTTAACAACACTGCGCTTACGCTAGTGTTGCCTAGATTGTTTTTGTAAGAACCTCCGCAACCTAAAATTCCGTAGATAAGCAAGGAGTGATCAAGCGTATTCTGCGTATTATACTTATCACTAAGCTTTGCGCATGTAAATAAAACCAAGATACTATCATTCTGAGTTTTTTATCCACCTTATCACAATCACAATTAAAACAATAAGACCAGGGGGCGATTTTTCCACGTATCGTTTCGCGCGTATATTGCATCCAGAAGGAGCGCGAAACGCGCGAGCATTTGGAACCATTCCTTGTCACAATTTTGCCGCTCCATTTCCCTTGATACGTGTACTCGCTCTGCAGTTCCCGCGTAAACTGGACGTAAGTCTGGCGAACTACACACGATTTTCACCCGTATTTTTCGCGCGATACTTGTGGACGCAATGTATTGGTGCCCAGTACCTCGCCAATGAGCATATATATTCGCACGAAAAAAATCGCGGTGAATTCGTCCCTTCTGAGTAAGGTCTTAGCCATTAGTTGTCGCGGGTCTGATTGATGAAAATGGTCATAAGATGTCGCGGGCCGGATGGATGACACTGGCGGGCCGGACATGGCCCGCGGGCCGTAGTTTGGAGACCCCTGCTCTAGTGCAATGCTATCACTGCTTGGGCTTTGGACATACTTCTGTCAGGTGTCTTCATATAGAAAAGGACAAACCATTGTGTACACACTGTGCTGGTGATTAAATTTTATTGGTTTATTTAAAAATGAAATATTTGTTATATTATTTAATGCTAAACGCATGGAAAGCCATTTTGTATCATTATATTATACTAACAGCTTTTTCTTTAAGAAAATGAATTGTGGTATATTTGAAAAAAACAAATGCTTTACCATATTAACTGTTCATTACTGTACTCTGCTAAGCATAAACACAGGTATTAGAAAAAAATGTATGTGATTATATCGAGTATTAATTTGAACCTTATACTGCATTATATAGAGATATTTCTTATAGAAATATTTCAAGCATCTTATTGTACTGAATCAAATTCAACTATGAATTAAATGGGCATAATAATTGTTCGTATTTGGATAATGATAACGAAATAGAAAGTAGTACAATAAATAATTTAGACGATTGGATAAAAAAACAAATCACAAATACGTCTTATAAATTTGTTTGTATTTAATTAAATATAAGATCCATACGAAAATATTGCATATATATTTACTTAATTGTTTGAAGCATATTGACATTCTGATGCTATGTGAAACATCTATTCAAACTGAATGTATGTGTATGTACAATATTCCTGATATAATGCATATCACTACTGCAGGACTGACAAGTAAGGAGGAGGTATTATATTATAAATAAGAAACAAATTTGAATTTAGACTAAAAACCTTACAATCAAAACATTTTGAAAATATAACAGGAAAGCTCCACTCATACTCCAGGACAAAACTAAAGTCAATATACCTAATAGCTATCTATAGACCTCCTAATTTCAGTAAATCTTCATTTCTGACGTAATTATCATCATATCTTGAGACAATTAATAGTAAGTAAAATATTATCTTACTTGGAGATATAAATCTAAATTTGCTTAATGAACAAGACAATATTGTAACTTCATATTAAAACCTACTTACCATTATTTGACTAAATGCATCAATGTAGTAACCAGAGAAGCTGTATTAAATGGACAAATTACTCGCATGTGTATTGACCATATATTTGCCAAATTTAGAGGCAAGAAAATAACTGCTTGCGTCTGTGAAAATAATATTGCCGATCATTTTATCACTGCTATTAATACAAAATCTCATAAACGTCAGGTAGACTTTGCAAAAAGTATATTTAAATCATCTCACAAAAGGATATTGATAGATATATCAGAGATTATACCTGGAGTAAACTTATAGAGGATAAGGATTGTATTTCATTATATGAAAAAATAAAATCTTTATTTAACAAATTTTACAAGAGTAGTTAGTTCTAAAACGATAGTGCATAAACCGAAAACACGACTTTATGCAATAAATGAATGGGTAAGCAGTGAATTATTATGTCATATAAATAAAGGGATAAACTATATAAAAAAAATGGAAAAGTACACCAATAAACAAAACATATGAAACAAAATACAAAAAATCACGAAACCTTGTCAATAAACTTATAAATAAAGATAAAACTAACTACTATAATAATAAATTTAAAAACTGTTTTAATGATATAAAAAAAACTTGGGACCAGATAAATAACATTTTAGGACGTAAACCAAAAAACGATTGTGATGAAACTATAACACGATATATGTTAAAAGATAGAACTGAGGATTCTGTGTCAAATGATTTTGTGAATTACTTCTCGGATAGCATCAGCAATATGTTACATAAATGCAATCACAAAGCTACTAATATAGTACTGGAAGAACTACCTCACAGTTTATTTATACCAATAGCTACTATAGCTGATATTGAAAACATTGTGAAATAAATTAAAAACTCTAAAAGCACAGGTATTGACAATATAAGAATGTTTGATTTAAAAAGAAAAATAAAAACTCTTGGGCCAATAATTACTCATTTAATCAATAAGATAATAAAGCAAGCAAAAATTCCACAAGAATTTAAATGTAGCATTACTAGACCAATATTTAAAGGTGGAAAACACATTGATCTGGGAAATTATAGGCCTATTAGTATACTATCTGAATTAGAAAAAATTCGCTATCATAGATCCAAATCAATATGGCTTTCAAAGAAAAAAAAACTGAAAAACTGCTGCAAGATTTTTCCAATTACATAAATAATCAATTGAATAATAAATTACATGTTATTGTTTTATTTATCGATAACTCAGACTTTTGACACAATTAACCATAAAAACTGCTTTAAACTTTGGAAAAAAATGGAATAAGAGGAAATGTGTTGAACTATAATGAAAAAACTTTTCTCTTTTGTTATACATTTTGTATTCGCAGATGATACGGCATTGGTCATATCATATAAAGATCTAAAAATTGCAATTGAACTGATGCAAATTGACTTTAATCAACCTTGTAAATGGTTACATGATGCAGGACTATTAATAAATGCTAAAAAACAAAGTAATGCATATAAGATCACTTAATGCCAAATTAAAATTTAATCCTAATATTATTTCTAATAATTTTAATTGCATCCATAAAAATATAGCAACTAATTGTAAATGTGAAAGCATAGAATTAGTTACGGAATATGTCTATCTTGGTGTTACAGTAGATAGTTTTTTCAAATGGGACAAACATATTAAAAAAAACCTGTAAAAGACTCAGATCAATTGCTGGCAAAATGTACACATTAAATTTTTTCCTGTCAATTGAAACACTTAAAATAATTTATATGTCAATGGCAGAATAAATTATAAGATATGGATTAACAACATGGGGAAATACTACTGCAACCAACTGAAACAAGTCCAAGTTGTACAAAAAGCTATTGTAAAATTACTAGTCGTCCCTAATATTTTCAAACAAAGACATAATACACCGTTGCTGTTTCAGAGTGCCAAAATTTTACCTGTTATGGCAAAAAATTATAATTCAGCGCATATTTACCCCGCAGCATAAAGAGAAATTAGAACATAAATACAGCATTAGATTCACGCGCAATGACGAGTTCCGAAATTTAATGTACGGACAGAGAACGTTTGAATACAACATACCGAAGATATTTAATTTATTACCTGACACTATAAAGCAATGTAAGTCCTTGAATAAGGTTAAATATATGGTGAAAAATTGGCCATCGGAATTTTTTTTTTTACCTTAATATGTATGAAAAATTGTATGAAAAAATGTTGAATCTGTAGATATAAGATGTAAATTATAACTTCTAAAATGTATATGTAACTCGACTTTAAGCACCTATTGACAAGCCAATTCAATTGGCTTAGCAGGACTTGTTTGTTGATATGTATTAACTATTCATTCAATAAAAAAAAAAAAAAAAAAAATCGCTCCATCCACGAGGGTTAGGTCGATCACACTTTAATATTCAGTATTTCAGTGATAAGAACGAGGTAAAATATATAATACCTACTTCGAAAGTTGAGAGTTGCCTTAAGCCACATAATATGTTTTTAAAAATCTTTTTTATCAAACTATTTAACAGGGTAAACGCAAAACCACAGGTTTCTAACGACATCACCCCACATTGCCGTATATCCATTCCATCCAATCCCAAAATCTTCTATCTTTCATGTCAACCGTCGTCAGATATTGTTGGTCGATGGTGTAAATGCTTGGTTTAGTGTCCAAATTTACACGTCATATATAAGAATAGAGATAAGACAACAATTCTCTTTCTTACATCTGGTTCTTAGGTCACAGTTACGGAAGAGTGTCTTCGTCTTAAATACCTAAGGTGCTCTTAGCCATCTCAATGCGAACTCTTAATTCCTGCCTGGGATCCTTTACACAGAGAAAAATGAGTATTGCTTATTTATTAAAGTCCTGTTAAAACAGGATAGCATGATGTACCTAAAAAACTTTTGGTACATTCATGATATATCGGAACTCGGTGTTTATCCTATATTTGTATTTTTTTACGTGTTCCGACCTCAACATGACACATTTTTGTTTTACTGGTAGTTTATTAGAAAATCCGTCAATTCATTCATTAAAGGCCTGCAGTCCCATTTTTAACAGGAAAACGAATAATTTGAAGATTTTTTTTTATAAACTAGCAATATTTTATATCAGTAAGTTTTCTAAGTGGGTCCTTTAGGTTGAAAGTCATTCAACAAATGACACAAAAAATATTATGACCAGTAAATCTCAACTAAAGCAATTGGACATGCTTATTCACGATTAACACCATTATGCTCTTTGTTAGAAGTTCTTGTCACCAGAATAAACAGTTACATTACGGAGTAAACATAATGACAGTTTTCCGTAATCCGAACCCCATTCGCAGGCATAACTGGACAATGGCTGACCATTATCGGCTCGGAACATCATTTGTCGCCATTATTTGTCTACGTTATTTGTCCCCGCTATTGCCTGTCGCCGTTTTGTTTGTCGTTGTTTGTTGCCCCATCATTGCCGAACAATTTCCCGCCTTAATAACCAGCTTTCGAGTTGAAATGGCGCGAAAGAAAATTGTTGACAGGAAGCTTCGGTACTTATTCACCTGGAGGGTGGAATGTTGCGACTAATGGCAGTATTACTTATAAATACTTCAAACCACTTAATAACCAAGGGACTCAAATGGTCTATTTTCTCACTATGCACGTCTGTATATCCGTTCCTTATTAATTTGATTATTTCTTTTTCATTTATTTTAAACTCCCAATGGCTATCAAGAAAAGAGTTATTGTGTGTTAGAGAAATTCGCTATTCTTAAAAGGTTTGTCAGGTAAAATCTGAAAATAATATAGGTAGGTAATACAAAATTATCCCTCGGTGAGTTAGTGAATTTTATTAAATTAAATTGTCATTTTTCACAGTTAATTAATTAAATATAACATTAGTATATTCTAGGCACGTTTCAGAGTGGAAGATACTCTCAGTATCTCCCTGGCGAAAGACCATCCATTCAAAATTGAAACGATGCTTGAAATGGCTTTAGCTGTGTTTGGTGACCAGATCTGAATAGCCGGGTAATCCCTTATCCATCCTCTTTCCCATATAATTCCTCTCCCCACTTCACAATATTCCCCAATCGGGTATACAATAGTCTCACTGGCTCCGGACGGATTTGAGCAGTTTGGATTCTTGTGTGATATTCAGATTAAAAAAGTATGGAAAAGGTACTTTACAAGGTAGGGCTGAAATTCTTAAAACCTAACCCTTTTTGAACCCCTTCGCCCACATTTATTTGTAGCCCGGGGTACAAAGACCTCTCCCCTTTTCACATAAATTATTGAACCCAATTCAACCTTTCGGTACCTACCCGATGATATCTTTCTCACTTCCAAACCCGAGAAGGTGCGAATAAAAATGTATTATTAATTTTATATGGATTTTTCCAAGAACAGAATTAGAGTAAATTGAAAATAATATTGGTAGGTACAACCGAGGTTTAGTTACAACCCGGTATCGTCCTACTTTCAACGATAATAAGAGAAGAGATAATACTAAACACAAATATAACGAGAAACTATAATACAGAAAATGGAGAGAAGAACATTACAAATTAACTACAATACAAAGACGTTATATTGGACATAGACAGATAGATATATCAAGGGCAACACACTCATAGGCTCACACACTCAAAGCACAGAACACACTCATAAACATATTTAGGCATTTTAGAGCAAAATATGTAAATATAGGTTTTGGAGGAAATAAAGTTTGAAATAGAAATGGTCCCACAAACCGCTTCTAAAATTAATGAAGATGTAAAGCTTCAGTCGTGTTTTGTGCATTCAAATATTTAAATAAAAAATTTCAATCCATCTTAATGTTCGTTGTGAATATACCACTATTTACGTCATCCTGAAATATTATTCGACAGGGATACTTTTGAGATACTTGGGACTGTCTTTTTCTTTTCAAATTGTGGGAATGGTTCTAAAAAAATAACAGTGACACTACAAATAAGCTGCAGCAGTTCTTCCCAATTTGGTAAATTGGTGTTTGACCCCTTAAAATTATAGGACAACAATAATAATAAATTATGTGCATTAAAACAACTGGTCTTATTCATAATTTACTTGAAATGTACCGCGAAATAGCAGGACTGCGAGCGGCGGCGGCGAGTGACGAGCAGTGACATCTATTGTGTCTATTAGAAGCTTTCATTCACAAGTCCACGCGATTCGTTGGGCCCCCGGCTTTGGCATATTCTGTCCCTATGCGCGCCATAGAATAACCGAGATGGCACAATGTCTTTCGTCTAAGTAAAAATTAGGTACTGAAGAAAGCTTAAGGACGCTTAAGTCATAGCCGTGAGGGAGACATCACTATGATTATTATATGTTTTAAAGAGATGATGACATTGGCATATGTCAGTTTTTCATTTTACACGCTTGTCGTGTGTGGAACAATGGTTGTTTTTCAATTGGACAATTCGGGAGGGGTTTGGAATAATTCTTAATGTTATCGACGTAGAATGAAGCTGAAGAATGATATAAAACAAAAACTTAAAAGATCATTGTCAAATAGAATCGCAAGTCTAAATTTAAATTGAATTGATAAACGTCGCATCGCTTCGCATTACGGAACCACCTGGAACCACCATACTCTTAGCTTCGCACCCAGTATCTTTGGATACTGCGGACAGCCGTTTCAAACTCTTATTTTAATTACTTTAATGTTGTGCACAACTACATTAAAATGTAATCTCTAATAATTTACCGTGAGTAAATCGATTGTGAAGTTATTTCCAATTTACTATATTAAGATAATATTATTTTGAGTCGCGGACTCGTGACTTACCTACCTACCTGCAAATTGATATATTAAATCGGCATTTTTCACAATATCAAATAAAAATTAGTTACATATTATTTTAAAATGACCTACCACGCCTGGATCCCTAGAGCCGCCTCTGCAAATAAGGTATTTCCACTCTTTTTTAAAATTCTACTATATCTTTATTCTAAGAAAATGAAGGAATTTTTATCTCGATGAATAGATTTGCCATTTTCGATTGCCGCCAAAACGACATGTTCGTTTTTATTCGTGAATTTGGCGGCGTTAATGTCACGCCGGAGAACATTGGCGATAGCCATCTTACCGTCCGTTTTATATGTTATAATGACGTTGTAGCCAGTAAGAACCGTTTCAGAATGCGCGGTTTTTTAAATCAATAATTATTTATGAAAATAACACATTTTAGTAAAATGATCAGAATCAGAAAAAATAATCTTTAAATCTTCGGCACATTTTGAACGGTAATAATCGATTGGTCCGTTTAATGACAGACGGTAACGTCGATTTTTCGAAACAAAATAAGCTTCAATCGTTTTATTTACTTGTCGAAAAGTTAAAATGACTTTTTATCTAAATTTTCGTAAAGAATTTTTGTCAACTTTTTTAATAATTATTATTGAAAAGTCCAAAATAATTTTTGTCGCCTTTATCTTTAGAATTTAATTATGTCCATTCAATTTGACTCAGTTATTTATAGAATTGCTCATTTGACTCGGTTAATTATAGAATTGATCATTTGACTCGATTATTTATAAAATTGATCATTTGACTCGGTTACTTATAGAATTGATAATTTCAATCGGCTACTTATAGAATTGATCACTTGACTCGATTATTTATAAAATTGATCATTTGACTCGGTTACTTATAGAATCGATCATTTGACTCGGTTACTTAAAAAATTGATCATTTGGTAATGGATAGTGAAAATAATAGAAGAGTTAAGAATACGCGTTATATTATAATACTTTATTATCCTGTTATTTAAGATTTTAATTTGTACTTTAAAATAATGCAATTTCTTTACCTCTTTTTCCTATTCTTTTTCCGAAAAAGAAAAAAAAATGAACTCTGCGATAGTCGTGTTTTCAGGTTTTACTTGTACCTATTCACTGTTCATGCGGCAGTCATTAGCGCAAAAGTGGTCTAAATATCGAGTTTTAATGGTATTTTGGTGCATTTATCTATGTGAATAATGAGGTCATTAGAACAAGAGTGGTCTAACTATCGAGTTTTATATGTATTTTGGGGCATTTAACTGCGTTTAAAATGAAGTCATTAGCGCCAGAATGGTCTAACCCTCCAAAAATACCATACGAAAATCTGAGATTTTACTAGTTTTTTTTGAGGTATCGAAATTCAAGATTTCATATTTCTATGATCTTTTTAAGATTCCAAGGTGACACCTGCAAATGAAAAACTTGGAAGGTAAACGTTTAATATGAACAACTCACACTATATGGGTAGGTAGTATGTAGTATGTATGGATTAACAAACAAAAAAAAATCTCAACCGAGGTTTTCAAATGAGAATTAGGTAGGTACCTTTCGCGAAAATTTGTTTTTTTTTTTAATTTAGCCAATGGGATCGCACGCAATGGGCTCGCGAAACTACCCTAACCAACTGAAATGTATATACTTTTGTGTAAATTATTTTCCATAGAATTAACCATTAACCAATCAAACCATTCTTCAAATTTGAAGTAAGATCATTCTTGCGCTAGTGCTCGAGTTGTCCGTTTTTCAAGGCCTGTTCTTAGCTTATCTGAAACAGAAAAGAAGGCAAACTTGACTTAAGCACGTGAAGATTGATCGACGTTATGTGGGTCAAATAAATCTATCCAATAATTAAAATGCTCCGGAGTTGTACTGGATTAGTTAGGTGTCTAGTGAATCTAGTGTGACATTGCATGTGACCATTGGCACAGAATTTCTTGAAGCCCTCGTTAGCAATATATTAGAAAAACAACAACTTTTCCATACATTTCAAATAATGCAATATCATAACTCAGATTAAAAGCAAGATACAAGAAATAAGAAGATCTGAAATAGAAAACATGCTAGCACCAAATTAAATATTTCAAATTCAACAATAAAATACACAATTGCACTACGAAAACTGTTTATTATTAATAATATAACAACAGATACAATATTATTTAAATAAAAAAATTATATGCAAATGAAATTACAAAACAAAATGATAGTTCCAGTACTCCCAAGACGGATTTCATTAAGTGGAAAAAGTTGTAAAAATGTTTTTTAAATATTGATCTTATTTACTTTTTAATGTGACTTGATTGGTTACCTACAAATAAATATTATAAATGCATTAATTACATATTTCGAAAAGAACACATCTTGGCCTTTGATATATCCATAATCGAGCATTTTTTTGATAAACCTAGAAAAGGGCATATAAAAAATGTCTTGATGTGCAAAACCTCGTTCTTTAGAGCCTATTTTTGGATATTGTTTTATTGAACAATTTGGCAATGTTCTTTTCATAGATTATGATCCGAAAACTATTTAATATAGCCTGAAGTTCACATTTTTTTTTTTTATAAATCAAAGTAATCAGATGGCCAGTGTTAAGCGGGAATTTCAATCTTATCGCTCCCTACGTAAGGAGTGCGTGATTTTGCCAGATTTCGAATGTTAAACGTTGAGGTGGATCGTCTTAGGGCCGGCACCATGCGGGCGCAATTTGAGCAGTCCGCTTCTGGCGCAGAATTACCAAGGCGTAAATTATACCTAACAGTCCTAACACATCGCCCTTGAGATTATGTTTCATTAAAATAGCCTTACACAAAAATACGAATATTATTGATTACAGTGATCACCTATCCAGGTATATTGGTTTTGACAAGGGGTGCCAAAAGTTTATACGCGCCAAGCGCCGTTTGTCTCAGGGCTAGCTCTGGATCTCGTCTGTGTGCATTGGCATATTTAGGATTAACAATTATTTTGAAAAGGAATTTTGGAAAGTTTGGATGTAACTTAGATTAGTATAGTAATATAATAAATTGCACATTTGGGGAAAGAGTAGCAATTCTAACGATGAAAATTAATTTTGAAGTTTGATGAATCGTTCAAATTCTTTGAAACAATCCGTTCCAAGTGCTAGGTACTACTTCTGAGGTGTGATGGAATCGCGCCTCAAGCTAAACAACGCGCGCCCATGTAAGCTCTCATTCATTCCCGATTCCCTAAGCCTGCGTTCTAATAAAATACGAAAATATAAATAAATAATATTTAAATTGAAGGAATTTTCATATTTATATAATTTATAATTTGGTAATATTTAAATTGAAGTAATTTCAAGGCCTAAATAATAATTTTGAATGTATGAATACGCGTATCTTTTCCCCTTTTCTTCTCTTTCCTTTTATGGGAATGACAGCCTCCCCTGACTCATTGATGCCAGCAATAATAATTATTTTTATCCAAGGTTTTAGTAGTTCGTATTTTAAAATTTCTAGAAAAAGTTGGAGGTCACAGGAGATCTAGTAATTTCTAGAACAAAGAACATGATAAACGTCCCGAATTCCCATCATCACATCAGTTCAGAGACGGTTAGGTCACCACCGGATTCTATTCGGTCGTAGTGTGCTGTTCTGAGCCACAACCTATTCTATGGTAATAATTTACTGCCTATTATTATGCAATAAGTAGTTAAAACTATTCATCAATGTGTTCGTATGAGGCCACTCATACCGAAGATTTACCTATACTAACACTAAATTTAAGGAATATCTCTTCAGCCTCAGCTATATTTTGACAGAAGATAAAATATTTCCGCTTTGCAATAATATCCAAATAAGTTGAATATTTCTGAACGTTTCTGTAAAATTAATAACTGCTTTTGAAAGATGATAAAATAAACTTTCAAATTGTATCTGTTGTAATCTTCTGTGTTTATTAAATTAAAATATAACACTTTTAATAACTGGTTTTATTGACGATGTACGTATTAGAAGAAAGATGACAGCAGTGTACAGAGCATAGAGAAAAAAAACAAAAGAAAACAAATAGGTTGCCACACACAACATGACTAACATTATTATTATAGAAAATAATGTATGAAATTGTATGTTTTAACAGTATCATTATAAATAAAAATATAATTTTCTGTATATTAAAATTTTGAATGCGAAAAAAAAAAATTGAAATGGTTAATCTTACGTTTTTCGTAACTGTAATTACAGATAACGAAAAACTATATAAAAACACACGCATTTTGTTAGAAAAATGTTTTACAAACGTCTCACTCACTTATTTATCGTTTCATACGAAAAGAATTAATAAAAAATTCACAAAATTTATTAATTTTTTTTTTCAATTTTCGTTTAAAACCATCGGTTTCTTAAAAAGTGTACATTTAAATTCTTCTGCAGTTAACTTGAGTTAATGTTTATAAAGCGTGGTTTTTTCTCTTTCTAACACCGTTTAGATCATATTTCTCACCGTGACAGTAAGGGAGATACAACTATTTCTATGAGACCATGCAAGTTTTTCCCAAAAGCGAGCAAACTAGCCTGAAGGGTTAAGTATCAAATAAAGTGAAATACTACGTAGGTAATTTATATATTTATTTACTAACGGACCGTATCCAATTACAACACATTTCATATTACACGAAGTGCAAGGAGAAATGTTACAATATAGGATAGTTAAAAAATACAGCTAAAAATACGGCCTACGAATCCGGAGATCGCGGGTTGAAATCCCGGCGTGCGCAAGTAAATTTAATTTGAAAACTTTATATTTTCACAATATCATTAAAATAATATATGGTACATTTGGAGCAGGTTCCAGTGTGGTAGATACTTTCATAATCACTCTGGTGAAAGACCACCATTCAGAATCGAAACGTTGCTTGAAATGGTTTTAGACGTGTTTGGTGACCAGATCTGAATAGCCAGGTTCTCACAACAGTCTATCCGTAAGTTTCACAACATATCCCAATTGGGAATGCCATGGACTTGCTGCAGTTGGTTGGAGCAGTTGATACTCTTGTGCGGTACTCACATTAAAAAGAGCTACGGAGCTTTGAAATATATTCATAACAACTTTTGCGTGTTGTTTCACCGAATTTGAACAATGCATCAAATTTCAAATTTAATATTCAAGTTCTGTCAAAATCTTATTTGAATTAATGAATTCGTCTGACAAGATACACTCTTAACACTTATTATATAAAATGTTCATAAATCAAACTGAATTATATAACAATAAATATTATATAAATTCAATATATTCTATCTGTTTATATCATTAACACAATTCGATGAATTGTTAAAATTCTGTGTAACAACCTGTCCTTCTTAGTAATTTTATACAAATTAAACATGTCGCAGGGGAGATAACGGAAAAAATATATAGTATATTGCGTAATTTGTTTGATCTTTCTTATTCATGTAGTGAAGTTTTTTCTATTCTGCCTATTAGCGTCATCGTGCCTTTTAGAAGTTTGCTTACGAAGTGAATGGTTGCAAAAGTTTGAGAATTTTTAATGGCTAAGTTAGGCGGTCTTATAGTACCGAACTCTTTCGGATAAAGCTGCTTCCGATTTATGTTTGTTTTATTATTTACACCCATTACAACAATACGGGTGTTTTTAGTCAGAGTAAATAGGCAGATAGTAACTGTGACTACGGATAGAATTAAAATAAAAACAAAATGTGTGCATTAATAATTTTTATTCATAAAACAAATTAAAAGAACAATGAGTGTAAGTTAGATAAATTATTATTGAGCGATTTTATGATCTAGGTACCTACTTATCTCATTTTGGGGTGATGGATTCCCTCAACATCACCCCGGAGAACGACTACCATTCAGAATTTAAACTTTAGTTGAGATGGTTTAAGGCGCGTTCGGCGACCAGATATAATAAAAAATAATGTTTGTTTATTTCGGCACAACAGAGCGGCTAGTGAAATATTCTGTCTGCCATATAAAAGCATACATCTAAATAAATTACATGATATTATGTTGGAAATAGAATACAACATATATGGAATTTGTACCTCGGTGGCTTGAGGGCAATTCTCTATCTATGATGTAGGGGTGCGCCCTGCCACTGGGCGACGGCCTGGACAAGAGTGTTTTCCGATCTCCGGTCCCGGCTACTCTGTGGCGTATAAGGGAGCAAACCCATGAGACAGAACAGCGCCCTGTATGCGTGGGTATACTTTACTCGGAATGTGTTCATGACGCCATGTGTGAACCTTGTCCATAGCTCTCTAGTGTAAAGTTTCTCTCGTGCAGTATGTATCGAATAGTTGCTTCTTTACCGATATGAATAGTCAATGTCTTTCCACTTCTTTCTCCCTATTTTCATTTCACTCTCCTTCCTCTCTATTAAACCTAACGCTCTAGCAGCATGCTGAAATCGGGTTGCCATAGCCCCACTGACTCCAGACTGTTGGAACTCTTGTGCGGTATTCATGAGCCTATGAAATTGAGAAAAAATGTAGCAAAGGTTATGAAAATGAAAATGTGGGTCGCTAAAGTATGTCCACTGAACCTAGTTCAGCGAAACTACGCGCGTTGTCTTAGTAACGTATCTTCACTCATTAATTCGTCAAAGCATCATCTGTGAAGCATTTGAGCAAAACAAATACGCATTTCGAATAAAGAATTATTAATTTTTAAAATTAAAAGTTAATTGAACACGAATAATGTAACGCATTACGTAGAAATATTTCACATTACTCACTTAACCATGCATTTTTTTTTCTTGATTCTTATTTTCTACGAAGTGGTGAATCATTTAAATTTACTGAATTTAAAGTTAATGTTCTCTTTACAAATAGAACGGCGTCATATGTGCCTCTCAATTTTTACCTAATATGGGTGTTTAACATGTTACTCGGCTATTATAGACTTACTGGCCTTGTATTTTCTTGCTCGGGAAAAAATTATTTCCTAATAAACTCTACTAAAATTGCATGTTTTTGCATCATCATCAGCCCAAGCATCAGCAACAGTAGCCACCCGCGGCTATATATTACATACATGTCTGTTTGTGTTGTATTGTGAGTAGGAAAGAGTCGGCTATGGCCTTTTCTTAGGAATTCCTTAGCATTCGCATGTTGTATTAAGAGAACCATAGAAAACCTTAATCAGGAGGAAGCGTCCGTTTGTCAACATGAAGCAGATACAGCCTTCAGTAACATCAGTATAGGATGTCCTGCATTAACCATGCACCAAAAACCGAAATTAAAATGTTTAATTATTATTATAAGCTTCATTGTGTTTCATAGGCCAGCCTACTACAACCCATATCAATGTATCTAATATAATTGAATTGAAAGGATAAAGTAGAGTATAAGGAAGATGGCTAATTCGGTTGAGTGGTTTGTTAGCAGGCCGAGGAGGTGTTATCCGCTACCCACATTGGCTGCCCGCTATCGGCTACTGCTATCGGCGACCGCTATTGGCCACCACTATCGACCAGATATAAATACGTGTACAACAGGTGGCGCCTGATCCCTCATACCCGGAAACACTAACCCAACGCAAATTGATTAGAATTTCCTGAAATTTATCTTCTATTATGTTATGTTAGTGGTTACTACCTGGTTTAGCCTGAGTTTCACCACTGATTTTAGAATTTTTGATTGAGTCCTGGCTTAATTCCGTTTCCGGTTCAAGTTGGTTGGTAAGAAATGTGAAATCTTCGTGTTTATATTTATATATCTATACATTTGTATTACAAAGGTATAGTATATTGTCCTCCACGCTAGGTATTCTCCTGTGTTGTGGAGGTCTTTTTAAATTGTAAAGTTATATAATAGTAAACAATACAGTTCAGATTAGTTACACAGAGAAACAATAAAAAATAAATATCAAAAGGAATATAGCCAGTTCCATATGTGTTTTTTGTATTCTGTAAGATTAGATGTTTTATATTGTGTTGGAAGTGAATTGTATAGTTTTATAGCATGGAATCTGTAGTGTTTTTGTCCAAAGGATGTGTTGGTTTTTGGTATTAATAGTTGGTGTGCATGTCTTGTTCTAGTATTGCGAGAAATTTGTGAAGTTTTGAATGTGTTTAGGTTCTTGTAAATTGATAGTTACGATTCTCTGGAAAACTTAGATGATTCCCTATTGAAATAAAAAAAAATACTACATATATGTGGTTTATAATTAAGTGGGTAGATATTTAAATACTTACTTATAAATTGAGTCAATTTTGGCTTCGATTTATAAAATAAGAAAAAAATAGAAACATACTTTTGTTGACGCGTGTCTCTACTTTTCTCAAAACTACTAGTTCAAATTTTGGCTCGCGCCGTCGAGCAAATTCGTTGACCTAGATATTCCTAAAAGAAATAGGTGTGTAATTTTCACGACGCCAGTGCTCAATTTTCGAGAGTTTTTTTCGTCAATTTAAATTACAATAATTAGATTATGGAATCTACACAGTAGGTATATACGAATAAAATGTGTCAGTTAAAATAACTGCAATCATTTAGGTTTTCACTTTATTTTATAAGAGTTGAAGGAAAATGTATTTTATTGCAAATGTAACCATTAGCAACACGTGTCACATAGTATATTAAGTCCAGGCGGAGTAACCCGGGAATAGCCCCAGGGGTGATATTCGAGGAGCGAAATAGGAGACAAAGGAAAAATTGGCAGGTAAAAAGGACAACGTTAAACCTTTAACGTGAAAACTATCAAAGCAATTCTGAAAAAAATTCTTTGTTATTTAAACGTTATATTGACAATTCATTTATGTTTGTTATTGATTGATGCTTTACTTAATTTTTTAAAAGGAACGGGTGCGCGGCTTTTTTCATAAAATATTTAATATGGATCTGAGTCGAAAATACCCAACAAAACTGATAATTTATTTTATTTTTTATTCAAATATCTAGTAAGGATAGGCACTATTTTACTTATTTATGTTTTAAATTATGATATGTAAGCCATGAAAGAATTAAATTTAACCAGAGCTTAGAGGCAGCTTTGACATATTTTTCGAGTAAATTTTTATTAATAAAAAACATAATCCTACCCTACCAATTTCTAATATAAAATAAAATATTTAATAAAAGATATATTTGCCACACATTTTTTTTTTTTTTCAGTTCGGCTGGGTGTTTTGGTTTCAAATAAAATTTTAAGTTTTATATGAAAAACAATTATATAACGATCTAGACCCTAATCTGTACTATTATAAAAAAATGTACAAATTGAAGAAATAAAAAAAATAACAGTTCTTGTCTTATTATAATATATATATATATATATATATAAATCTTTATATATATATATATATAAAGATTGGATAGACTAATTTTTCAAGTTTGCTTTTTTATTAACAATAGCGGCTATTTAAACATTGTGGTCCTCACTAGGATGACCTGTGCAGAGGCGGAATAAAGTTATTAATTTCTGTTTTATTTGTTTTCAATAGCGTTCTTAATATTTTTTTCAGAGTTTTTTCATTAATCTCTTTCAGCCAGATTCTTATTATTGATTTGTAATCATTAACATTTTCTTTTCGCTTTATATCTGGGGGAAAGATGTTCTGAAGTTTTATCGCCAAATAAATGCAGGTCCTTCGTCTGAATGTAGTTTTCATATAACTCAGTCATAGTTGAAATATTATTATTATTACATATATGTAGGGAAAAAAATACTTCAACAGCCTACCCGAAAATATTAGAACAATCGAAAACGATAAACACCTACTAAAAGCGATTAAAGAGAAGTTCAGTGTAAAAATACAAAAATGATGAAACTATCTTCTTAATTAATTATAAATTTTAATTAGTTAATTTACATTTATTTTTAAATCATAACTACAAACACTAAATATTGTTCATCTCGATGCTCACCACTCTTTAAACAAAGCGCCAGTTCTATAGAAGAGAAACATTAACAAATTAAAAGCAGTGAAAACTAATTTTATGAATGATTTCAGTTAACATAAATGATTATACTTGATATCCTTGTGATTTGACTAAGTGATGAATACGCGGTATTGTAGAAGATACAGTATTTTTCAATAGTTTCAATGATATATTTTCAGCATGTATTTGTTGTACATTTGGTACATCAAAACTATTGAAAATTTCAATCGAAGGCGTTTTTATGGGTACTTTCAGTATGGTATTTATGATTCCTTTTTGAATTGTGTTAAGCTTATGTATATACTTAGATACAGCAGATCCCCGTCCTATAATTCCATATTCAATACGAGAATGACGTAACGCGTAATAGATTTTTTTCAGGTTCTTTTAATTTACCACATTTCTTAGATTTTTAAAGAAATATATAAGTTTTGTTTTGTACCTTTGAAATGTACTAATATTCTTCTTTTGAAAGGCAAAGATCCAGAGAAAAAAAAATGTTTTAAAAATACTTTCAGCTTCACAAATCCTACAACTATTCTATCTTGTAATTTTTCACGCGTCTGCCCTAGTTAATAATGAAAGCGTATAAGATCCCTTCAACTATCAATAATCTGCCCTGGAAAATTTTAGTTTTATTGCTACTTGAACCCATATTCTCCATTATAAAACAGTCACCGTGACCAGCCATATTTCTCTGTCAGTAAATCTGTTGAACATATTGACATTCCTAGTCCATCAATCAAATAACATTTCCCCGGCGTTCTGCGGACCTGTCTAGACAGGCCATTCATAAAGCAACGTCGGAAAAATTTATTCTTCAAAGCGCTTTTCGCGAGAAAGCACAATTCTGAGCGCCGTGACTCGAAGGTACAAGACTTCGATTTGGCTTTCACGTGAGTGACGGATAGGGCTTCTAAACCGGGTCAATCCACAAAATGTTAACCCTTTCATTGAAAGACATTTTTCAAAACCGTTAACTGGTTATTTTCTTGGATAAATTTTTAAACAGATTTTAGAAGAAACGAGATTTTTTGTTTTCCGTGATGTATTTTTGTAATCAATAGACAACTTGCAATTGGTGATGATTTGAGATTTTCACGGCCAAAAGTGTTATTAGGGATTCATTTTTGGGGTATTTTGCCGTGTTTTGGGCTACCTTTTTCTTTAACCAACGTTTCGGACAGCATTAGAGTGTCCATCATCATGGCAAATATGTAAAGCAGGGTACTCACCTAACCGTGTAACATGTAACGTATCTGATACTGTATCAAGTGAGTACGTAGGTACGAGCCTACTGCGAGCCGCTCGCGGGTGGAGCGCAGTGTGCTCGCAGTGACCCGCCGACGGCGGTTTCACTGCGAGCACCAAGCGAGCACTAGAGGCGGGTCCGAGAGGTCGTAGCTGGATACGCGGTTGCCGTGGACGAGCCGTACCCATTTGCAGATTGATACAGTATCAGATACGTTACATGCCACTCTTGGTGAGTACCCTGCTTAAGATGGACATGCTGTCCGAAAAGCTTGCTAAAGCCATTGACATTGACGCAATGAATTTATTCAGTATACGGTGTCAGGAAACCGGTACTGCAAACATTAAACTGATGAATCACATTTGCAGTCGATTTTATAGTTTAACTTTTTGTGATTTGAGCTTTCGTTTTTGAGTAAATCGAGTCCGAAGTTGAAAGTTTTTTTGTCAAATTTGAAAAAAAAATTCGTTCGTTAGGGGGTTAATATCAGCAGATTAATATACAGTGGTGCCTCACACAACGAACTTAATTCGTTCCAGGAGCAAGTTCGTTATGCGAAAAGTTCGTTATGTGAAACGCGTTTTCCCATAACAATACATGTTAAAAAAAATAATTCGTTCTGTAGCATAAAATATGGTAAGATGACATAAAAAAAAGATAAATTTTTTGTTATTATTTTTATTTAGATACATCTAAAAACATAATGAAAAAAACACACATTTTTTAATTTTAAGAAATAATCGAATCTTGCACATCTTCATCCATTTTCCGCCGATGGTGCAGTGAAAAACCTGTCCAAAGTCGTTTGTTTCTCTCTTTTCTTCAACATCTGCCGGAAATAACGGACAAGAGTATCGGAGTACAGGTCGTTGATCCTGTTTGCTTCAGCGGAATCCGGATAGTGGGCATTGGTAAACTCCTGAACTGCTTTCCATTTGACCAGGATGTTATCTTGGCCTTGTAACAGATAATATCTTGGGTTGTTACGTCACCTTTCACCTGCCTGTCCTTAATCCAAATCGCTAATAGCCTCTCCATTTCCTCGTGGATTGAAGATCTATGTTTTTCATTAAATAGTTTTGATACTCCTTTGGCTACTTTGGCTGATTTTATTGCATCCTTGTTTGTCAAAATGGTGAAAATGATGGTCTTGTTGAGGCCAAACTCTTTGACGAGGTCACACTGTTTTACCCCACATTCACTCCTTCTAATTATTTCCTGTTTCATTTCAAGAGAAATCACCTTCCTGCTTTTTTTAGAACCCATCATATAAAAAAAATGTTGAGTTTATCTTAAAAGGACGACTGCCGTGATACGTGTGCGATTTAATTGGTAATGAAGAACGATTGCTGCGATACGTGCGTAAGTTAAGCGTACTACGCAGTGACTAACGAGTCTAACGACTGCCTGCGCGGGAGGATGCAATTAATCGGCAGTGATCGTAGAAGATCGGGCGACTTCGTTGTGTGAAGCGAAGTTCGTTGTGTGAAGCGAAGTTCGTTGTATGAATCGTGAAATGAACGAAAAGGAAGTTCGTTGTGTGCAGCATTCGCTGTGCGAGGAGTTCGTTGTGTGAGGCACCACTGTATTTTAAAATATTATGTCGAAGAGTAGACCTGGCCCCAAATTTCCTTTAACCTTTAGTTCCAAAAAAATTAAAAGAAGGTAAAAACAAATTAAATCCATTTCTCATATCGAAATAATATAATTTTTGTTGGGTTTTCAATATGATGTAGATTCACCAGTTTCCCGCTTGTACTACGAGTTTCCGTGCACAGTAATGGCAGATGAAGTCTAGTGGCAACGTAGGTATATTTGTGTCCTGGTTCAATCTGAATACTGTAAAAAATATTTTCTCACTTTCCACCATTCTTGATTTAAAAATACCTACAATTCCTAAAGAAAAATAATACGCTATAATAAAATAAATTGTGGCATCACCGAGAAAATGTCTTGGGTGGAATCAGGAAGCACAGTTTTTAACGTTGATTTTAGCATTTTTAGTATAAAAAAAGTAAGGTTCTTTGATTCACAACGAGCGACTTCTCAACTACTGGAGTAAATGAACAAAGTGAAACCAGATAGGATTAGAGTCTTTCAATTTGAGTAAAATCGTGATTTATTTTTGGGATATTATGCCATGTTACGCTTCCTCCTTCTTGCCAACTTATCGGACAGCGTTACAGTGAATAGGGCAGATGTCGATGGATTCTGTAATGATTCTGTAAGCTAAATAAGGATGAAGACAAAATACATAATACACGGCATAATACCCCAAAAATAAATCACTGCGGTCGAGTGATTTTGGCTTGGGGCAATCGGCCGCTACCTGCTAGTGGGCATCCGGCTGGGACGCATCCCCCGCTAAGATTTCACCTAATGAACACGGGCACCCCTGATAAGTCACAAATCGTAGCAAACCAAATTGATAAAAATATAATATGTTGTGTTCCCACAAACAGTTTTCCAACTCGTCTTGGAAGTAGATTTTATATAATAGGTTCTTGTGTTTAAATCGGGGATTTATTAATACTTCGCTTATTACAATGGTGACTCTATAGTCGACCTAACTAGAAGCTGGCTAAATGGGATCTGAGAACAGTAAGTCTGGGAGCATTCTCACTGGCCGTGGCGACTACTGGCCACTAGCTGCCATCTTACGGACTTCCAAGCAAGCCCTTTGCACTGCCCTCTATGAATGCATCTATGAAGCTTTTAAATAACTCACTTCTCGACATAATATTTAGAAATTCTTTCAGGAAGATTATTTATGAGTTTTTTGTGTTTTAATGGAAATTCGTCTGGGCTTGAGCGTAATTGTAGGAATAAATTCTTTATCTTCTCCAGAACTGATTTCTTAAAAAAACAATCTCGCCAATGTATTATTAAATTTCTTCTTCACAGGAATAAGACTTCCTAATCCTACTTAGAGGTAGCCACTACTAATTACCAGCAATCCGTATGCTATTACAATTTTCTTTACTGTTAGCATTTTTATTACTGGTAGATTTAATTAACTTGCATACTCACCACAACGTTCATGTAATGCCATTACCAAGAAGGTTAAATCCACGTCCATTCCATACCACCGTAGCATAATAAAATATCTGAGAATTAACCTAGTTTACCTGGTAAAGCTAAAAAAAGATTTTTCCGAAAGCAATGCTTTCTGCATCCATACAGTAATAAGTGGTGGCCTCAGGATAAAAGCCAAGATAACTCCTGCCGTAGGTAATGTTCCATTAGGAGCTTTTTACGTTCATTAGGAAGTGGAACTAAAAGGCTGGAAGATTTAAGGGCGGAGGGACTTTGTTTAGGGTATATCCGGTGGTTAACTTTAATGAAAATCCCCCTTCTATTTTTAAAGATATCAGAGGCGTGCTGTGATTTAAAAAATCTCAATTATATAATTAAGTCTGGTGAGAATGATACTTGTTTATGTATGTTTGGGTAGGGTTTTGTCGGCATAATGGTGGCCCGTTGAAGAGATTAGAAAATGTAATTATCGGGGACTTCTGTGGGATCTTTTCATTTCAGGACAGCAGAATACTAATATAATTTTTTTCCCGAAATAAAAGAAAAAATAAATATTAATTTATTTGATACATTTCCAGCGTGTATTCTGGAACGTATGAATTATACAAATAAAAATAAAATAATTTCATTGGTAAGACTACATTTTATTTAGAGTATTTTTCTGATCAGTTTCGTAGCCATCGTTCCTTCATTAGGGTTAAATTCAAACTTATTTTACAATACATAATCATGGTAAATAATTGGATTTTGAAGTTGTGGTGGAGGTGTGACTTGGGGAGGGGGGTAAGTAAACAGTGGGGGTGGAAGAGAGAGAGACAGACAGGAAGGGAAAATATTCAGAATAGATCCAGTTGAAAATTAAACTGACTAACTAACCCCGTTTCCTCGCAGGGGTAGGAAGAGAGAACGGACCGCCCAACAAGTTGCTATTGGCCCACACTCCTCTCGCCTCATTCAAATTCATACATCGTCTCATACATACTCTTCAATTATTCTGACTGTTGATATGGCCCGGCACAAGTATCAAATAATATCTGATTCACTTAATCGTGCCATGTCTTCCTCGGGCGAACTTTTTCTATCATTCACATTTGCGTCATAAATTATCCTTACTCTCCTTTCTTCACTCATTCGCTCTACAATGCCCAAACCATCTAAGTGTCCCTTTCTTAATATTACTCATTACGCTTACATCAGCCTTGCACTCTTTGCGGATGTCAACATTTCTCACATTATCGTACATGGTTTTACACACATACGCCTCAGGGATCTCATTAAGGGAATGGCCGATGCAGGTGTCGATGAGGTTTTGCTATCCATCACATTGCCAACCCTTCGGTGGCGCAAAGAGGAGGACGGAACGTGAACAATCTCAGATTGAATTTTTTTTTGGATAATTAATTACGTTTTTATTGAAATTTACGGATTTCTTAATTACTAATAAGGTCTCTAAGGAATGTTTGAGAGAATTTGAACAATTCTTCAAATTTCAAAGTTAATTTTCAAATTTGATGAATTCTTCAAATTCCATTAAACAATCCATCCTAAGAAAGCACTACGAAACAATACATTATTATAATTACATTGTTGAAAACTTTCCTATGGATATGCGTGCGCATCGTATCAAAATTTCTTCAAATAATTGCATATACCAAAGTGCACGCCCCTGAATCAGGGAGGAATTTTAATTATCTCTGACGTCACAACACGCCGTAAAAGGAAGAACTTTATTAAATTAATCATAATTGTTGTTCTGTTAAAGTTTACGCTGAAAAAGCAATTTACGACAAAGGTCAACTTTTGAACTCGAAGCCGTGGTTTTAAACATTTTTCTGCAATATGCCTTATTTTTGCAGTTTCACAATCTCACTTTTCGTTTCCCTTTAAGATAATAAGTGTTGTTCGTTGACTAAACGTAGTATAGTCCTGTTTTAACTCGACCGTTTTGCATTTCGTCTGTGTCTAAATTTGTTTCTGCGCTTTCGTTTCTGGTTCAAGATGGTTTTAATGATTCAGTAAAGATTATTTTTACAAATGCGAAATCGTCGTCTTTATTTAGACTTTCTTATTCGCATTTTTTTCATTATTATGGTACCTACCTGAATGAAGAAGTTTGAAAAAAGAGTCATCATTGGTATAGTGACGTTTCTTTGGACAAATTGTATAATTCCTTTTTTAAAATTTATATTTTTTTACATAAAACATATGGTAGATTTGAAAGTAAATATTTAAGTACCTACTTACTTGCAAATTTTATGATTTCTGAGGAAATTATGGTTTTGATTTGTTAAATAAGAAACAATGAAACATTCCCTTTAAAAGAGAGGTCTATTTTTCACGTTTAATGAAATTCACACAATTCGTATTTATGTTGCGTGTGTGTGTTTTTTTAAATTTTCCAAAGATCTAAATAACGTTATTCCGTTTTTCTAAAAGCATCGTCTTTATGAATTCTACGTTGCGATTGTTTGAAACTGATAATTTTCCCTACACCAATTTATTTCCTGATTTATATGATTTTCTATAGAAAAAGGGGAAAAAGATTTATGTGAACGCGGGACGTGCATTTAAGGGTTTTTCAAACGAAACAATTTCAGGAAACGTTATCTTTAACTCCACCTTCCTTTGTGTCCCATGTAATCTTGCAGCGGATTCCATTTCAGATTGCACCTTTGACGTTGATTATTGAAACATGCACGGAATAATAGGTAGAATTAATCGGGTGATCGGTCTGCCTTAATATGGATGTTTATGTGCATCGTTGGTTGCAGTATGATATTTAGTCTGAGTCAAAATGACGTCTGTACTAGCAGTATTTCAGACACCTTTTGAAATCTGATTTTGATTAGGTAATTCGAATTTCATAAATTCCTGCAAGGAGAAAACTTACTGATATAAAATATTGTTAATTCATTAAAAATCTGGTAAAATTATTCGTTTCCCTCGTTAAAGTGGGACTGGAAAGTGGAGACCTATAACGAATGAATTGACAAATTTCATAACAAGCTATCAGTGAAGAACGAATATGTTATGTTTTCTTCCAGAACTAAATGCAATCTAGATAATGTCTTGGATCAATTTTTACTTTAATGTGCGACATCTATTGACTTTCCTACAAGTCTGGGAACATTTTATTTTTATTTTTGGAATAACTTAATGAGAAAAACCCCAAATTATAATATTTAATCTACAATTTAAGATTTTACTAATTAAGTTATTCAGAAAAAAAAATCGAGTAGGCACCGAGACAAAATATTTTTATTAGTGGCATCATTTCAGACTCTTGGATAAACACCTTAAGACCCCGCAGTAAAAGTTAAATTATTTAATAAAACACTACTCGTTTGAAATAGAGCAAAAATATCTCTACAAATGTTTTAGTCGTATTTAAAGATACACTGTTATGATATTTTCATGCCATATTAAATAGCAAATCAAAACGTGTTTTTAATAATTTTCTCCATAGAGTGTTAATTTAAATTCTAAACGTTAATTTAATATAATTAACGTTACGGCTTAAGAAATGTTTAGATATTATCTTCAATAATAATAATTTTCTTTTTAGAATTTTAAAACTTAAAGAGTTCAAGAGAAACTTGTTATAAATCGGTAGAAATTGGGTATACGGGGGCTTATTTTAGTTCACAGAACAGTGGAATATCGGTCAAAAAGCAAAATAAATAAATGTACATATATATATGGTTCATACATAATATAGTAGTTTCCACAACTATATAGGGTTAGGTTAGGTTACGAATTACCTGACAATATTTGGAAATCTCCTACCACCATTTGAACGCGTTCTTTTTAAAATTTTGCTAAACGAAAGAACAGATTTAGTTTTGACAGTTGGATTATTGGCGGCAAAACAGAGCTTATAGGGAAAACGTGTAGAGTTACCCCTTTTCTCCCCTGGGTTAGAAAGTGGTTAAATATTGGTTGGTGACTAGAATATTACGCTGTGAAAATTATTTATTTTGTTTAATTTGCAATTTGCAAAACAAATAGGTCGTCCTTATTTTAATCGTTAGAGCGAGCGCGCTAATATTAAATAAGCGAAAATTGTTTGACTCGTTTGAAATACAGCTAAAATCTCTCGACAAATGCTTAAGTTGCATTTAAAGATACATTGTGCATAAAACACATTTAAATAACAGAACAAAACGAGTTTTTAATAATTTTCGGTGCTTACTTTGCGATATTCTTCTATTAAGGGAATTTAACATAATTAACGTTTCTGCGTAACAAATGTAAGGATGTTATCTTCAATAATAACATTTATTTTTTTTTAGAATTTTAAAACTTAAAGAGTAAAAGAGAAAGTTGTTATAAATCGGTAGGAATTAGGAATGCAGGTGCTTAACCCCACACAAGAGGCCCAAGGAAAATAATTTCCCTAAGGGCCCATGTGATGTTTTGGGATGCTGTGTGGAGCGTCTTTTTCCATGAAATGAAGGAGAGGAAGTGCTGGGAATGAAATAGGTATGAAGGTCGGGTTCCTAGATTCCTATCTAGGGATCAGTATGGCCAGGAGTGACGGTCATATAATACCAGTTGAAGAGATCAAAGGGTCTCCCCTAACCAGCCTTGGCCGATCTGGTACGCCACGCAGCTAGTGGGTAGGCGCATCCTGAACACGCCTCATCCGATGAACCCGGTCACTCCTGCTAAATCACCAAACGTAGCGAAACACTTGGGGTGACCTACATACAAAGTTATTTATTTTTTTTATATTACCAACAAAGTGAATTTGGATTTTTGGATAAGAAATGAAATCCAAGATTGCCCGTTAAATTTGTCTTCACTCATTTTCTACATAAAAAAAATCTGAAAAAGGAGGGAAATGGATAGAAATGATCCACGTGAAACAGTTGTTTAAATAACAATTAAATAGGTTTTTATTTATTTTTCGGAATAACTTTATTGAGTAAAACCTCAAATTGTAATATTTAAATATTGAAGACAATATTAGTGATTTCTAAACGAAAATCTGAAACAGAAAAATCAGAAAAGGAAACGGTCACATCTGGGACCAGATGTGACCGTTTCCTTTTCTGATTTTTCTGTTTCAGATTTTCGTTTAGAAATCACTAATATTGTCTTCAATATTTAAATATTACAATTTGAGGTTTTACTCAATAAAGTTATTCCGAAAAATAAATATTCATTCTAGACTTGCAGAAAAGTCAACAGATGTCGCACATTAAAAATTAAAAAATAAGATAGGTTTATCTAAAAAGACGCTGTCTGGATTGCATTTAGTTCGGGTTGAATCTTGCGATCATACATAAAGATAGTTGCCAATAAAAATGTGCGGTGAAAAAATGAAGACAATGTTAGTAGTTCTTATTCGAAGTATGATACAGTTAAAAGTGACCGAGGGTAATAGGGTCCCATTAGCGCAGTTGGTAGAGCACTGTCCCGAAAAGACAAGGGTCCTGGGTTCGAGTCCCAGATGTGACCGTTTCCTTTTCTGATTTTTCTGTTTCAGATTTTCGTTTAGAAATCACTAATATTGTCTTCAATATTAAAATTAAATAGGTTATTGGAAAGCGTCTCAACTCCCCATAAAATATATATTTTTTGTTGTTTACAATGTTTCCGAGTGTCATAGTTTCTCATTTATTCACACTCAACGTTCTTACTTACTTCGCCATGCAGATGGTGAAGAGCTTTAACTTCCTCTATGGCGCCATTACACTGAGACAAAGACATCTACGGTACAGAGGGTGCGACAGAATTTAAAATGTCACGTGATCAAGTCAGTGCCACCGAGCAACAACAGTAGGCAAATGGTGACGATTGTTGTTGATATTCGTTGTCACTGCTGATTTGAGTGTTGTTTTACCGCAAGCGAGTGATTAGACTATTTAAACTGTGAAGTTTACTTAGCGACAGCACCGACTTATTAATGAACTCTAGTCGACTCTGACTTTGAGATGGTTCCTAGCGATCGTTCTCCATTTTCACATTTTTAACGCGTAAAAATCACCAACTTTATTTGAAAATGAATTATGCATGTTTTATAATATGCTTGGAATGGCAACTGTGTTTTGAACACTTTAAAATATGCGAAATGTGAAAATATTATTCAAATACGATTTAGTCCATTTCCCGCGCAAAAGCTAAAATACTGGCAAACACAGCAATGCCGCTTGCCGCCAAATCGAGAGAAGGAGGTTATTAGAGTACATCGGGGTGCATTACCCGACGAGTGTATTCATGAATTATTTACGGTGAACTCGCCACATGCGGATGATTGCCCCCATCTACCCATCTCTCTTCCAGGGCCGTCGCATTCTTATATCTCACGCAATGTGTGCGACGCACCCGGGCGGCCTAACAATGGGCGGTCCCCTCGATTACAAGATCTCCTCTGCACCGATGGGCACTTAAATCGGCGGACGTTTATCTGATACCTAATTAATGTTTTCAGATAGATTTGTTTTCCATCGGCTTCCGGATCCATAGACAATCATGGAGGCGGTCAAAAAAGTATTTTTTTACCACTGTATATAATATACACGGTGTCCGTAAATTCGTAGTACAGGCTGAAAACTGGTGAATCTACATTACTCTCTTATGAATCTACATTAAACTCTTTTCATAGCTTTCTGCAATTAAATGGTTTAAAATGGTCCTATCAATGTCCTCATTAAAGATTTAATAAAGATATACATGTAATGGCTTTTTTCCCAATCTCTGTTAGAATACAGTATTATTGGATGGGACAGACCAAATAACAATATTCTAAATTGACTAATTAAAACCCAAAAAGCTTTAATGACAATTATGCTGAAGTCTAGAAAAAAACACTAAATATATATAATTACTTCATCTCACGGCATCAAATCCACAGCACGGGAGATCTCAGTAAGGATATCATTATATCTATTTATTACAAAAAGGAAGATTTTAAAACATTTATTATTATTATTATATTAACTGAAACTTCCCAAGGGATAATACTGTTAATAGTGCCCCTGATGCATCTATGTTTAATTAATTTCTTTCTTTCTTACAGCGGCCCTGTAACCCCACCTCCCTGGAGTATTGCCGCAGTGAAACAGCCATTCTGGATACTGGTTTTGATAGATGCTACAGAGAATTTGTACTTAACGATTATGAATATTTCATCCATCCGTGTTTTAGGTTAGAATGGGATATCTTCACAAACTATGGATTTCGTTAACAATGAAAGATTCATTTTTCTAAATCCTATCATCGTTCTAAAAATCTGTAATTTTATTATTTTCGTTAGCATGATGAAGATATTTTATTTGTAATAGTATTTATTGATTTTAAAAATGATCCCAACTGTTTAAGCCCCCCCATATCCAATTTCTACCGATTTAAAACAAGTTTCTCGTTAAATCTTTAAGTTACAAAAAAAAATCATCTATGAAGATAATATCTTTACATTTGTTAAGACGAAACCTTAATTATATGATATTCCCCCGATAGAAAAAAATTGCTCAGTAAGCTCCGAAAATTATTTAAGGCGTTGCACTACGTCGTGTAATATTTTGAATCGAGCCGCTATCAATAACACACCTAACGTAGATGGCGATAAGGCTTAAATTTCCCACTTAACACCATCTACCTGTTTTGATTTATGCAAGAAAAAAACATGGCCGAAAAGTGCCTTTTATTTTATTTTGTGGATGTTCAAGCACAAATATTTAAATGTTTTTCGATCATTTTATAAATAACTTAATTCGCCCCATTAAACAATAAAACCATAAACGAAAATGGGTTCGTAAATAGGAGATTTTGAACTTTAAAGCAGTTTTCTTAGGCCTTATATATTATTTTTTTCTGAACTTATAAAAAGACTTATTTAAAAAATACTCGATTATTTCAAAGGCCAGGATGTATTCTACTCGCAGTATTTAATTAAAGCATCTGAAACATTTCTAGGCGACCAAATTTTCAAACCAAAGGCAGGGTGTATTCTACTCGCAGTATTTAATTAAAGCATGTGAAACATTTCTAGGCGACCAAATTTTCAAACCAAAGGCAGGGTGTATTCTACTCGCAGTATTTAATTAAAGCATGTGAAACATTTCTAGGCGACCAAATTTTCAAACCAAAAACACATGATTTTTCATTACTACGTAGTGCATCACCTTAAAACACATTTTTTGTTATTTAATATGTTATAGGCATGAACAAATTCACAATGTATATTTAAATACAACTAAAGCATTTGTCGAGAGATTTTTGCTCTATTTCAAACTGGTCGTGTTTTATTAAATATTTTCACCAGTTTTGCTAAATTGCTATCGTTTTTTAACATTAGCGCGCTCCCTCTAACATTTGTTTTTACATATCTCCTTTTCAAAACATTTTATCCTTAAAACACTTGAAAGAGTTATTGTACTCATTTGATATTTTTTTACTTTTCATGATTCTTGATTTAACGAAACAGAAAAAGATACGTACCTACGTATCTTATTTTTTAGTTGAAAATATTTTTAGTTGTATTTTAAACATAGATTTTTTTATGTTAAAAATGTTAACATCATTTGTAAATTCGTTTGCTAAACTACGTAGGCGAGGAATTGGTAAGTTTGCTTCATAATTTGTTTATTTTTCTATTTTTATTTTTATTATTTAATATAGATATAAGTGGGTACAACGGTGTTATATAAATTACATATGGGTACAAAATATATTTACAATCGCAATCTCACCAAAGAAGAAACTGGTTCTTGTGCTTGGTGAGCGAGTTACACTAATTATAAGGAAAATATAATAACATTATGCAGTAGGTATACATGATAGGAGCAATTCAAACATCTGAATTATCTATATGTGTAGGCGTACATATGTAGAATTTTGTTACATACTAAATATTGAGCAATTAACCCTTTCAATACCAGACTTTTTCCAGCCAACGAAAAAAATGTTTGTCTACATCATTGAGTTCTGTGATTTTTTTCAATATTTTTACAAAAAAAAAAATATTTTTTTTCCATACGGTTTTCGAAATATTTCATGTTCCTGAGGAAGAACATTGGGGCTTAGGGGGTGTAAGTCAAAGAATGGGTAGTACAAGGAGCATACATAATTTTAAAGTGTTTTTAATTGTTTAAATAGAAAATAAATACACAAAAATCAATTCTATTAATCTGTATAGGCAAGTATATTAAATTGCAATTTAATATTATGCTAAAATGATTTTAGTAAAAAAGAAAAAATCAAAATATATATATTTTTTAAAAAACGGACCATTACCCTAAATTAACGTAAGAAAAACAAATAGAACAAAAAATATTAGTGGTGAAATAAAACAAAACAATTTTTTTCTCTTTGGAGACACACACCGACATTCGTGCTTTTGCCCGTGTAAATTTCAGAATCATAGACGAGCCCACTGGCTCCCGCTCGGGAGAAGACTTTGATGCCCCACTTGTGTGGCTTGTTTTTAATATATTGTTTCAAATTTCTTCTCCCTTTGAACGGTATCATGAGCTCGTCTACAGAATTGAATTCCTCAGGTTCGATCTTGGCCATATTTTCAAGGAGGGCATTTACCATCGGCCTTATTTTAAATAATTTGTCCTTACCCTCTTGTCCTCTTGAAATCAAGGAGCTATTGTCATTTAAATGAAGACACCAGCGTAACTTAGTGAAACCATTTCTAGGCATGACATCAACGATGAGAGAGAGCCTCGTATCATTGGCCCAGTAAAGGTGGAATGCCGGATACTTAAGGATACCCATCATGATGTGGTGTTGACGCTGGTGCTATTTTCTTGAACTGAATACAAATTTGTCTGCTCAACAATATTTTTTATAATATTTTCAACTATGAAACATAAAAAATATTGTAGAGCAGACATATCCAGTGGTGGTTTTGAGAAAGTGACATCACAATAGGAGTCCACATGATCGACATCTTTCTTGATCCACCGTAGATCGGTTCTCCGTCCATGGGAAGCTGAGGCTTCACTGGGCTGTCCTTGCGGCACGGTGCAGGACTCTGGCTCGTCTTCCACTGGCTGCTGCCTCTCTTCCAAAGTCTATAATGAAAAATATATACTTTATGGTTTCATTTAAAACCCAAATTTGTTCATACTTAATTCTACTTCAAACGCAATAATCACTGTAATATAACAATAAGAAATAATGACAAAAGTACTTACATGGACTTCCACATCCATTCCAAGAGCTTGGTTCAATGCCTCCACATTGGTTTCCTCTGCAGCATCCTGGAAATATTCAACTGACCAGCCCTCTTCATCTTCATCTTCCAACTCCAACTCTACGTCGGAAATATCTCCTTCCAGCATCACGGTGATCTCCTCATGTGTCAAACCACGATGCTCCATCTATAAAAATGAATAAAATAAGTTAAAGTCTACCGGAAAATAATAAAATAAATTAATATATCTTGAAAGAATCAAATAAAATCAAGTAAAACAATATTAAAGGCCAAAGAAAGATTTCTATGAAAAACATCCACGAACGACCAAAGTGCCAGCTCAGGAACATGAATGTTATTACCGAAAACAAAATGAAAAACCAATGTTTTTGAATGGAAATCATATTTACATATCAGATTAGACATGTATATACAATATAATAATTATTTTCAACAGAAATATGCGATATCTTACCTTTAAAATAATGTTGAAATCCAAGAAATGTCAAACCGTTAAAAGCTGCAAAACACGCGTTTTTAATTCGAAATAACAGTAATATTATGTGTTTCCAGTACGACATTTCTATTCCTTATAAGCAATATCTTCCTCAAGCGATATGCAAAATACGGGGCTATTTGGTTCATAAAATCAAGAGAAATATTTTTTTTCCTTCGTGTTCCTCCAGAAGAACTCTGGTAAGGAAAGGGTTAAGAGAGTAATTCCAAATCTAAATAAAGTAGAGATGAATATAGACTAGTAATAAATATAAAGAAAAGAAAAAACAGGCAATTATTTAGTTAATTATTCCTAACAACTATAACTTCAGTTTTAGTTTCAGTTTGTTGATATCTTTTAATTTCTTTATTTCAATCGGAAGGTTGTTGAAATATTTTATTCCTAAATAGATATAGCTGTTTTGCATTTGTTTGGTATTAAATTTTGGTATTTTGATGTTGTATATATATCTTTTTGATAGGTGGGTTTCAAAGTTTTTGATGTTATTATCTTTGTAAATTTGGATAATTTCATTTTTCTTGAAGATATTCTCTACTTGAGTGAAGGGTAACATTGAAAAATGAGCTTTTGCCAATTTTGTCCAATTGGTACCAGTAATAGTAGTAATATTTCAATGTTTTATCAAATTCGGTACTCTTAAATACTGATGACAAATTGTTACTCTTATGTTGACTCGACTATAATAATACATAATATAGATTAACGAATGTGTAAGTTTCCGCCGTAAGTACACTGTTTCTATCACTTTATGTTGTACGTATTTTGTTTATCTGTCGTTTGAATTCGATATGTTGCACGGAGAAACAGACCGAAATTATTGAAGTTTCAATGTTGTATCAAATTCGGTAGACTTAAATACTGACATATCAAACGATTCCACATACCAAATATATTATGTAGAAGCTATTCACGTGACAAGTTGATACAGAGTTCTGCGAATGTTTACCAAAATGGCCCCCTGAAGGACAGAAAAACAAACAAACAAACTTTGGTGCGGAAATGCAAAATTATGCAGAAATTCTCGCTTGTCGATTTGTGTTTAAAATTAGACAAATTTGGTAAGAAATATTTCCTGGGCCTTAATATTCCCTACCCGGCTTTGTCCGGTAATTGGATTAAAAAATATAAAGTTTTCTATTTTGTTGTATTTATAAATATTTTAAGGCTTGTCATGAGATAAATACTAAAAAAAAATTAAGTTTGTCGCCATATTATAGAAATTTCTGGCAAAAAGAATGTGCACATTTCAAGACGTCCGATTAAAAAAAAAAAATAATAAGAGTTTTATTATCTTTTTTTGTTGTTGTTGTAACACAGGGATATAATGATATCCTCACTGGGATCTCCCATGCTGAAAATTTCATTTACATATGATTAAAATTTAGTAGTATGGATAATATAAATATATTTAATAGTGTTTTTTCTTAAATAATTATAAAAATATTACAAGGTGTTGGTTTGTTCAAGTGGTTTCGGTTTCAGTCTGTATTTGGTGTCAATATATTATCTATTTCTGATCTCCCTATGTTGGTGTCTAGCTATTTATTTAAGATTTAAATGTTAAAATATCGTTGTATCATAGTATAGGAAGGGTTTAGTACCATAGTAAAGGAAGCTTTTTTGCCCAAATTTTGTATTTGTAGTTTATGGTTGCTTGTTGGATATGTATTTCCCCCTGAAATCTAGTATTTCTAATATATGTGTTAGTTGTTATTTTTTGTGTTTTGTATTTATGAATGTAAAGGAGTATTGTTTTAGTGTTGTTTAAGTGACAAGATGTTAAGATTTCGTCAATGCTAGTTTTGACAGGGAAATTCCGACTAATTTTCATTATGACTTTTTCGGTGTTAATGAGTGATTTTAGGACATTGTCATTTGCACTGCTCCATTAGATAATGCCGTAATCTAAGAGCCATTTGCAAAGAGCAACGGAGATCTCTATTAAGTATTTTTTACTAAGGAAATTCCTGATGGTTTTGAAGAAATAAATTAGTTTTTTAAATTTTATTATTTAAATAGTCCATTTTAAATTTTGATCAATTTTAACACCTAGATGATAAATAGTGTGGCGGTGTTCACGTTATTCACAATACCCTACCCCAACTGTCCAAGCTGTCATGAGGTAGTGTGGCAACCCCAATAATTACTATGCAGAAATCATTCAACCAACAATATGCAAAATATGACTTTTTGATGAATCCTACTACTTTCATGAATAGTTAGTTATATATTCATTTACTGAAGACAATCAACACAAAAGTTTTAAAATAAGAAATATCCAGGTGGGTTAAAAGCATTCTGCATTTGGGCAAAAAATATGTTCATGCATAAAATGTTGCTCCTAACCGTCTGGAGCAAATGAGACTATGGCATCCCCAATTTGCGTATGTTTTAGGGTTGAAGGTTGTGGGGAGGGGAACGAGTTGGGGAAGACTAAGATGGGAGGAGTACCTGTCTATATGGATCTGGTCACCGAACACGGCTAAAGCCATTTTAAGCAACGTTTAATTTTTGAACGTGCCGCAATTATACTTTATATTATTTCTAAAGAATAAATTGTGGAATAATACAAATTAATCAAATAAAATTTACTAGCGCACACCGGGATTTGAACCCGCGACCTTTGGCTTGCTAGTCGAGAGCCCAACCCTTCAAACACGGACTGAAATTTAGATTCAATATCATCAGCCATCTTCTACTTTTAAACACTATTACCTATAAAATTACATAATTAAATTATCTTGCATAAAATTTGTTATATTAATATTTTAAATTTCGTATGTATTTTTGAGGATTTGTTGACGGCAATGGCTAGAGCAAGTGACAGATACAGAAGGTGTTCCCATTTTTGACGATTCAGTACCGTTCCCAAATATTATTTCTTCTCTAATGGAATTTTCTGAATGAAATCTTAAGTATTAAAATAAATTCTTTACATATTGTACCTAAGTAACAATCTCCGGACGCCACAATACGGGAAGTGCCTAGTTTGGTGACCAATAAAACATTAAATAATTTTAAAGGTTAAATTATCGAAAGATTGTTCATTTGGGTCACGATAGCGTATTTTATTTTCCTTGTTCAATATGATGGGAAATACCAGAGTTTAGAAAGAGAATTAGCGTAACAAACCCGTGCGTTTTTCAAGGCAGTACTGTCGTATTGCCGCCTATTGAACACGGACAAAGAAATACGCGTCCCGATATGGTTTCCATATGGGAATCGGTGTGAAAAAAAACATCGTGTAAAACATCCATTAGAGTATTCATCGCTCTTATCAGATCTTTCCTTTCTTGAATTTTGAAAGATTTTCTTTTTATAGTTAAGATTTAAAAAAATGCATAAAATTCTTATTTCAAACCTTCTCGATTGTGTATTTTTTTGCATATGTGCTGATATCTAATAATTATTGATGTATCAAAATTTCCCAAAGGACAGTATCAGCAGCCATCGTAAGTCTCAGGTTTCATTTCTGATTTAATAATATAAGAGAGAGCTCGATATTGACAGCTGATTTTCTCCCCACTCCTTTTAGCAGGGGTGCGCAAACTTTACTTTTATTTATTAATTTTCGGGAAATCGACAGTTTACATTTAATCACTTTGTACACACGTATTATATGGCTAAAATAAAACCAATTATGGATTTCCTCTTTATGACTTTACATCTACTGAGACAGCATAATATGGAATAAGTAAATGAAATTTGTGAGACAGGAATATGAATTAAAAATTTTATACGAAACAAAAGATTATATAAAACGAAAAATTTACAAAACAGTACATTTATAGCCATGGAGAGAGGTTGTAGATATAAATCAAATCATAATGACATAAACATTATTCACTAACCATCAGAGAAATATTATTTTATGGACCTCTTGTATTTGGTAAGTTCGCAACTGATAATATCAACCTTGGATAATATGCTATTGTAATTATTATCTGTTTATGGTTTTGTCAGTTTTGTCAAGATACTCCGTAACGGCCTCCGTGGTCGAAAATATACTTGATCAGAGTGAATGATCCAGAGTGGAAAATACTCTCAGTATCGTACTGGTGTAAAACCACCATTCGGAATTGAAACTTTTGAAAAATTGAAACCAGATCGGAATAGTTAGGTACTCTCCCACCTTCCTCTACCCCATCTCCAAACCCTCTCCACAACCTTAAGCCTCACATCATACCCCAATTGAGGATGCCATAGTCTCACTGGCTTCAGTCGGTTGGGGGCAGTTGAGACTGTTGTGCGGCGTAATACTAAAAAAAACTCACTCACCCAACGCTCAATAATCAATAATTGTGACTATAATAAAAAAATTCAGGCCTTCCCATCGATGATAAAGTATTTATTACTTGCTTACTCTTAACATTTTTCTTCTTTTTTCCCTTAATTAGCATAGAGTAAAATTGCTGTCACCAAAGAAATAATTATTAATCCCATTGGTCAACTTTTTATAGCGCCGTTTAATGATAAAATCTCCTTTTTATTTCATGAAAAAAAAGTATAGTGAACATACGCTTTTTTATTTATTTTACCCGTTATGCTGGGGACATGTCCCAGTAAAGTTTACAAATAGAAATTATTCACAATAAGCTTATAATATTAACCATTAAATTAAACAATACTGATTTAATATTTTACATGATAATTCAATTAAGGAAATTTGATAAGGTATGAGAGAAATGTATGAAGGTGGATTAAGTGGTTAGAGTGTAGAATGTATGGGTATTATGATTGAAATATATTGCAGATGTAAGTGTCCATCGCGTTATTCGTGTTTTAAAAGTACAGGGTTGGATTTTGGTTTTTAAGTTATCAGAGAGAAGGTTGAAGATTTAAGGAACTAGCTAGATATTGTCTTTGTTCTGATGTTGTAAGTAGTTTAGGTACATTGTACTGTCAGTTTGTTATAGTTCAGGGGGTCTAGCACAGTTAAATCGATAACTTTACAATGTCGGATCGATAAGCGTAACTACCGATGATTTTTATACCGATCCATAAAGCCCTATGTCAATACAATGTTGACGAATTTTGTCATCTATGGTCAATTAGCGATGTTCGCGAGCACGGCCAAAATATGATTCAGATAGTCAGAAGCCTATAAGGTGTCGGATAAGCTGTCAATATGCAGGAATTTTTGGATAATATCGTTCGTTATGCAAAATAACTGGCTAATTAATGAATGGAGGTGAACTAACTAAGCTCTAAGTTGAAAGAAATTGTATACACAATCCATGGACGATCGAAACGCGATCTATTGATTCCATTCCAACTTGGAGGAACAAAAGTTGCTAGTGTTTCTAAAGACCTCATGAACTAATTAACTTTCTTTTTAGTGTCGAAAAATACACGCGGACTGCCAATGTATATTAAAGTTATTATTTAAATTCGAAATTGTCAATTTATTAGTATTTTTTACTTTTGCGTAGCCGTTTGACGTTAATTTATTTACGAACTGTCAGTATTGCCAGCGTATATCGAGTTGCATTACGATGTCGGTTGGCGTATCAATAGTTCGACCATGCTAGCTAAATCGCTACAAATTCGTCGGTAGTTCCGCCTATCGGTCTGATATTGGAAAGTTATTGATA
Source organism: Hesperophylax magnus (assembly GCA_026573805.1). Lineage (NCBI taxonomy): Eukaryota > Metazoa > Arthropoda > Insecta > Trichoptera > Limnephilidae > Hesperophylax > Hesperophylax magnus. The sequence continues at coordinate 4,154,658 of JAIUSX010000091.1, read as the reverse complement.
TATACTGGCAACACTAGTTATTTGATACCCCGAAACATCTAACGTAATATATTTACGTACAAATATTAATGAAATGGGAAAAATGAAAGTAGGTATTTACTATTTGGCTTTAAAAATGAAATTAATTATTTTTATTTTTCGGAATAACTTTATTGAGTAAAACCTCAAATTGTAATATTTAATTATTGAAGACAATATTAGCAATTTCTAAAAGAAAATCTGAAACAGAAAAATCAGAAAAGGATACGGTCACATCTGGGACTCGAACTAAAAAAAGTTATCTAAAAAGACTTATCTAAAAAAAGACGCTGTCTAGATTGCATTTAGTTCGGGTTGAATCTTGCAATCATACATAAAGATAGTTGCCAATAAAAATGTGCGGTGAAAAAATGAAGACAATGTTGGTAGTTCTTATTCGAAGTATAAAAGTGACCGAGGGGGATAGGGTCCCATTAGCTCAGTTGGTAGAGCAGTGTCCCGGCAAGACAAGGGTCCTGGGTTCGAGTCCCAGATGTGACCGTATCCTTTTCTGATTTTTCTGTTTCAGATTTTCGTTTAGAAATTGCTAATATTGTCTTCAATAATGAAATTAATTAGTTAATGATGTCCTTTATTTACAACTGAGTTAATTGGATATATTGCCATGAAAGACCTACAAAAGAAGACCTACAAAATATAGCGAAATGGCTGAAATTAAACAAATTAAAACTGAATGTCAACAAAACAAAATATATGGAAATAGGCAACAAAACGCATAACACAGAGTTAAAATTGACAATTAATGACGAAAAAATTGAAAAAGTAAATGAAATTAAGTACCTGGGTGTGATACTAGATTCAAAACTAACTTTCGCAGCAAATTTTGAATATGTGCTAAAGAAGGTATCTAAAAAAGTCAATTTTCTTAGAAGATTAAGAAATAAACTAAATGGAAACACTACAGAGCTGATTTATAAAACTATAGTTGCTCCACATTTAGATTATTGCTCTACTATGTTGTATTTGGCCAATGAAGGAAACATGAACAAGCTAGATGTTATACAGAATAGAGCTATGAGATGTATACTAGGAAAAGGAAAATACGCAAGCATAGATCAAATGAGAAAACAGCTAAATTGGATTTCTATAAAAAAGAGACTACTATTTAATGTGTTAATTTTTGTACATAAAATCATGAACAACCAAATGCCAAAATATTTTAAGGATGAAATTGTTTTTAATAGAGATGTTCATAATAACGAAACCAGAAATGTAAATAGGATTAGATTGCCACATATGAAAAAAACAAAATCACAGAACTGCCTAATGTACAAAGGACTAAAAATGTATGATGAAATGCCTGAAAGTCTGAAGAATGAAGGAAGAATGAATGTATTTAAAAAGAAATGTTATATTCATTGTAAAAATATGTAAAATTACAAAATGAAATATGATCTTGTTTATATTAGTTTATATTCAAATGTATAAACTAACTCAATAAATAATAAAAAAAAAAAAATAATTCGAGAATTTTGTCTAGAATGGATTAAATGACGCCATTCAATCCTAGGAGCTTCGTTAATCTGCCTTCTTCATTAATAAGCAAGTAATCTTGCATAAAAAAACGACATTTAAATAAAAATTGCGTATATCAACAGTCACCCAAATTTAACTGACAGCCAAGGAGATTTGGCGTGCTTTCTTTGTCGGAACTTCTTATCAATCGTCGTCCGTGGTAGTGAATGTTGCTGAATTACGAATTTAGTCAATATGGTATTGACATATTGCTTTATCGATCGTCCCCGCTAGACCTCCAGGAGGTGGTGTGATTGTGATGTAAGAGCTTTTTTGGTGACTCCCTTGAGGGGCTATATCTGTATCGCATACTACATAATGCGAAATATTGATAGAAAAATTTAAATTGCTTTTCTACACAAAATGGGTGAAAAACTTTGTAATTGCTTTAAAACATTATTTGTCGAATTAAATGTTATGATAGCATAATAGACTTGTTCGTTCTGTAAGGTTTTTGGTAACATTTTTTATAATGGAAATTAGCAATGAGCCGAAATAAATTTAAAAATTTGCACAAAAATATAATATATTTTTTAATTTATGCAAACCTTGCAAAACTTTGTCTTAATATAAATATTCATAACTCTTTTAATAGAACATTTCTCGTGGAATGCTATGATTTATACGTACCTGAAAACATCAACTGTAGTCGTCGCCACGACTTGTTTAAGATACGACACGGCAGAACAGAGATTCTAGCACAGCATAGCATGACCAGAGGAATAGAATATTGAATGCGATTTCTAAAACAGTGGACATATTTAATTACTCCTTAAACTTTTTTGTAGAACTGTCTTCCCAAATGTCAAAATGAGAAATCTTGTACGGTAATTGGTGGTCTCGCCAAACTGCGAGATGGTATTAGATAGTGTTAGGGGCTGCTTGAATAAACCCTACGCAATACACTTAAAGGACCAGTCCAAAACTAAGTTAATCGCAATGTTATATGGGACAATTAACTTTTAATGCATCCGCTAAACTTGAAAGACAGTATTCCTCAATGTTTAAGCTTGGGCTTCTGGAACATAAGAAAAACCCAGATTGGATTATAGGATAGTAAGGAACTCACCCGTCGCAGTTGGGGCCAGTCTGCCAGATTCTGGATATACTCAAAATATGAATATTAAATTATATTTACAATCATTTATTCCACGGTTGTGGTTATGTTAAACGCCAATTCTCCCTGTCTGAGGTATTATTTTATACTATATTTAGTAGTCCGCAGTCCGAGGTGTCCATTTACACAATTCGAGCACTGTGACTGAGCGGAACTGAGCACACTGTCACCTTTATTAAAATCTTGCATCAACTACCGGTCATGGTGATATTTTGGGTTGGGTACATTGGGTAGGTAGGACAAATGTAAAATTTGAAATTTATTATCCACCAAGTCTGCAAATGCATACATACCAATCCCATATATATAGCGTGGACAGCTAGAAAAATATTCTCTAAAAAAACTCAAATGTAAAAAAATAATTTATTTAAATATTAAAGCATTGTAAAATTATATTTATTTCTTAATATGTATATTAACGGCACGGATTTCACTCTTTGCGTACCCCTGCTCCGAGGATAATATACCTGGCAGGGGTCGGCAGCAGGGGCGAGGGAAGGAAGTGATAAGGGTGCTCCCTGCTTAAATTGAACGAATACCGAATATTCCAGCGAAGGTTTGACAGGCCGTTATGGGCTATACTAACTAACTGCCTGATTATACTAATATTGATACGGCTGATTGATGTTCTTTATGCGAACATCAAACAATAGTCCCGACTGCCCCGAGTCAGTGGGACTACGACACCCCTAGGTTAATAATTGGGGTTGGTGATTTAATTGGATTTTGAAGGGAAGGACAATGAATAGATATTTATACTGCATTTAATTGTTATTGTGTTAAACCGTTATTGATATTTCTTATATATACGGTGTCAGGAGCGTGAAACTGGTGAATCTACCTCACACTAGCGACGAATCATCGATGATTTACATATCGATTCTGTCAAAAATCATTCGACATCGCAGACCGAGACAATCGTTTTGGAACGTCATCGAATAAGGAATCGATTCTCTCAGAATTCATCGATTTCAGAGTCATTGGTCAGAATTCCAAATCCGAGAAACGTCAAAAACGTAGGGTTAGAATTCTTCACCGTTATAGTAAAAGCAAAAAATTAGATAACTTAGAAGCACTTGAAATCAAAAAATTCCTAAATAATAACGCTAGTGTATTGAATAAACAAATTAATTAATCGTTTAGTCCCATTCTAGATATATTTCCAGTAAACCGCTCTGTTATTGCCGACAATTCCTGCAATTACCCCTCCTCCTTTGTTAACCTCCAACTCAAACACCTAAATTATATTTTTTGTATATATCTGTCAATATTTTGTACCATAGGTTAGTTTTAATATTCTTCTGACGAAGGAAAGGTGCTTCCGAAACTGCTTTGGTAGAGTGTAATTAAAATTAAAGTGGTCTAAAACAAATTTATATATTTTTATTGTGAAAATATCTCGGATTCTTTGACAAACGTGATATTGTGCCCATGGGTACATTGTGTTATGTAATAATAATAATAAATTTTTTGAAAGATTTGTATATTGCCGTTTTTGTGCAAAATCACGTCAAGGTGATTTAAATGACCAAAAGGTTAATTTTTAAAGAAGAATAAGGAATAAATTAGATGTAAATTAGTTTATAATAATATAGTAGCATCTCATTTAAATTACTGCTCTAGTGTCCTTTTCTTGTGAAATCAAACACAGACAAATAAATTGCAAATAATTCAAAATAATTTAGACAGTTCTCATACATTTCGGGTGATACAGCGCAACAGTGCCAATTGCCAGGAGCCTGTGAAACTAAGGCATCTCCGTTTGGGGAATGTTGTTGGATCAAACAGAATGCGTGAGGGAAAGGAAAGGTCGAAGAAGATAGTTGGGAATTACCTGGCACAGACTTGATCACTAAACGCAAACTGTTTGACAACTCATTTCAAGCCCTAATTTACATTTGGTTCAAAATATTCTAAAAACATTCACAGCGAAATTAAACGTGGACCTAATAATATCTACACCGCAAACTTCACCAGTTTATAGACGAATCTGTCAAAAGTTTGAGGTCTGTGATCACTTCATAAATTAAGTTTAAGTGGATTTTTTTTTGCTGTAATCAAAAACAAAAAAAATCAATGATGCTCAAACATAATGACTACCACAGAGTATTGTAAATTCAAATTTTGTTTATGTTAGTAGTCCCGACTGTTCCCAACCGTCTGGAGCCAGTGAGACTATGGCGTCTCCAGTTGGGGTATTTTATGGGAGGTATTTTATGAAAGTTCTGTGTTACTTAAGATTTTGTTATTGTTGTTTTCAGCTGTGAAGTCCGCCAAGGCAGTTTGCTCCTGATAATGTAGCACTAATCTAGGAATAAAATATAGTCCCATTCTGAAAAAAATATATTATTAATAACACTTAAAATAGATCATGTGGTGTAATATAGACCATTTGTTTTTTATTTATAAAATACATGCTAATACATTTATTTATATATGATACATTAAATCACCATACTAGGCGACTGCCTGCTTTACGGTGACCAATGGAATATAGTTATGTGAGGTCTAGTGTGAACATATGAACTAAATATATAAACGTGTTGAAAATAGGAAGGATTACAATAGAAAATTTATAGCGAAAATAGAAAATATAAAATAGAAAACAGAAAAACGAAAATCAAAAAAGAATAAAGAAGACATCGTATTTTAAAATAGAAAACAGAAAAACGAAAAAAAAAATAAAAAAGAATAAGACATTCTATTATGCAGGATTGCATCATATACATAACTCTTTTTTCTAGTTGTGTATGTGATTTTAATTTACACTTACTTTTACTTATTTTATTACATACATAATAATTCTTACCCTTTTCTTTGAATTCACTTAATCTAGGTACATTTTAATTTCACTTGTACCAAGCTATACGTCTGGATTAATGTATAAAGTAAACAATTCTTTGTTTTTGATCATTTTTTAGTATGATGTGTTATTTGTCTTGTACCATGGTGTGAGTGGAAGTACTTATTGTAATGTAGTTTGTCTTTAAAGTAAGTTTGGTTGTAAATTTAGATACAAATTAAAATAATATAGAAAATTCTTTAAATTACCCTTCATTATGTCAATTTCTTTAAGAATTTTCTGAATTGATTTATATTTATTAAACTTCAAAATTTGTCTCATTGCTATATTCTGAATTATTTGGAGTGTTATTAAGCTACCTACATATAGAGAATACTATAACAATGTGCAATAATTGTTTTATAAACTAGTAAACTTGTTATTTTTATCGAAATTTTTCGCTATTCTTCCAAAGAAACACACCTTCTTCCTTCTTTTTTTGGAAATAAAATCGGCATTTTCTTACAGAGATAATAATATATTGCTTACTATATCACAACATATTTTTATTTACTATATTATAGATAATAAATTATGTCAAAAAATCATAATTCAGTATACATTTACCCCGCAGCATAAAGAAAAATTAGAACATACATACAGTACTAGATTCACGCGCAATGACGGGTTAATAGTTCCGAAATTTAATAATAAATACGGACAGAGAACGTTTGAATACAACATACCGAAGATATTTAATTTATTACCTGACACTATAAAGCAATGTAAACCTACGAATAAGGTTAAATATATGGTGAAAAATTGGCTATCGGAAAAAAAATATTTACTTAAATATGTGTGAACATTTGTATGAAAAATTTGTTGATTCTGTATATATAAGATGTAAATTATAACTTATAAAAATGTATATGTAACTAAACTTTAAGCACCTGTTGGTAAGCCAATTCAATTGGCTTAGCAGGACTTGTTTGTTGATATGTATTAACTATTTATTAAATAAAAAAAATTACTTTCTATATTGTAGAGCATATATTATTTACTATATTATAGATAATAAATTATGTCAAAAAATCATAATTCAGTATACATTTACCCCGCAGCATAAAGAAAAATTAGAACATACATACAGTACTAGATTCACGCGCAATGACGGGTTAATAGTTCCGAAATTTAATAATAAATACGGACAGAGAACGTTTGAATACAACATACCGAAGATATTTAATTTATTACCTGACACTATAAAGCAATGTAAACCTACGAATAAGGTTAAATATATGGTGAAAAATTGGCTATCGGAAAAAAAATATTTACTTAAATATGTGTGAACATTTGTATGAAAAATTTGTTGATTCTGTATATATAAGATGTAAATTATAACTTATAAAAATGTATATGTAACTAAACTTTAAGCACCTGTTGGTAAGCCAATTCAATTGGCTTAGCAGGACTTGTTTGTTGATATGTATTAACTATTTATTAAATAAAAAAAATTACTTTCTATATTGTAGAGCATATATTATTTACTATATTATAGATAATATATTATTACTTACTATATTATAGATAATAATTATTACTTACTATATTATAGATCATATATTATTACTTAATATATTATAGATCATATATTATTACTTACTATATTAGAAGAAATACTATGCTAGCTAAAAATTAGGTATATCTAAAAAAAATAATTGTTTAATATATATATACTGCACAAAAGTCCCAACTGCTCCCAACCGCCTGGAGCTAGTGAGACTTTGGCATTCCCAATAGAGGTATGTTGTGAGGTTTAAGTTACTGGGGAGGGGAAGAGACGGGGAAGATGAAGATGAAGATGGAAATGTACCTGGCTATTCAGATCTGATCACCAAACACGGCCAAATCCATTTCAAGTAACATTTCACTTCTGAATGGTGGTCTTACACCAGGGTGATACTGAGAGTATCTTCCACTCTGGAACGTGCCGCAAATATACTATACATTATTTTAAATAGTTTATTTGTGTAACACATATAAATCAAATAAAATTTTCTTGCACAAGCTTTGTTTGGAGCCCGCGACCTCAGGATGCGTAGACAAGGATCGTAAGCACTAGGCCGTAAATACTTAAATAGGTATTTTAAAATGGTTAAAGCACAGTTCTAAAAGAAAGGAAATAAAAAGTTTCCACCAAAAAAAAACATATTTAATGGGATCATTTTTATGAGTTACATATTTTATCTATGTAAATGTGAATATTAACTATTTTAAAACAAAATATATTAATACGTAGGTAAATATAAAACATACATTTATAAACACTGTATTTTACTGCAAAATCTCACCTACCATAGTTGTTGATTATTAATTTTTAATTTCCGACTTTATGTCCGGGTTAAATCTTCCCCACAGGAAAAACTAAACCCTTCCACACACTTTTCCACAAATGATCATCTGGTCAATCCACATTATGCAAATGCATTAATATAAGCATAATAAATACAAAAACAACACTTCTAATCACCAGAGATCAAATGGGTAAATAATTCACCGACTCCAGATATTTTCATATATTAAATTATTATTAAAATTAAAATTTCCGATTTTATGTCCGGGTTAAATCTTCCCCATAGGAAAAACTAAACCCTTCCACACACTTTTCCACAAATGATCATCTAGTCAATCAACATTATGCAAGTGCATTATATAAGTAAAATAAATACAAAACAATACAAAAACAACACGTCAACTCAGAAGAGATCAAATGGGAAAATAATTCATCGACTCCAGATATATTCATATCAGAGGGTTCGGCTCGGTAGAACTCCTAACAGGGCCTATAAATCCTACTGATCCCTCAACATAAATATTTAAAAAATCTTTCGTTATCCTACATGTATTTAAAATGACCGACTTTTTCATGTTTATATACAAATTTTTTGATAGATCTAATACGTCTAAATTTTTAATGAGAGAGCTAGGTATACGCCAGTAGCCGGAATGGTAATATTTTTATAGTTTGAGAATGCCAAATTCTTTTTATCTCATTTCCTAGATCTGTATATTTTCTTATTTTTTCATTAACAGATTTTTGAATATTACAGGAATTTGGAATAGCGACATCAATGATAAAAGTTATTTTTTAAATTTTGTGATGTAAAACTATATCGTGATTAAATTATATTATTATTACTAAATTAAATTACTTTTAGTAGCAAAGTTAATAAATTAATCTTTACAATTTTTTATGTGTACAGTGAAAGTAACGGTGTCATAAATATAAACTTTCGTAATAGAAAAAACCCTTTTATATATACACTTATTACACGCAGAATCAATTTCACAGCCCGATTTGAATCTAAGCGTCAACCCTCCCATACGCCGTTTATCGCCAAAAACTACCACCGAGAGACCAAGAACTTTAAATGGCAGATAAGCAAGACCTTTTGACAGTTAAAGTTAAGCGAACGAGTGACTTTTCAGCTAAACTTTTGTCCGTTTGCCAAACATTTGGCTATAAAAGCCTTTTTTCGGAAACCATTACCGAAAAAGCACATTCCTGAGGCCTCTTTGAAAAGAAGAAGATATCGGAAAGATCAATTACGATTAAAAAGATCGGTTTCAATATTACTTATATAATTTATTAAAAGGCCTTTAACGAATGAATTGACAGATTTCCTAACATACTAACAGTAAAACACGAATGTGGATGTCGGAACACGTATTCATCAAAATTCTAATATTGTCGCATTTCTTCATTATATTTGTCAGGAAAAGAATTTATCAGTTGCAGTAACACGTGTTCTGATATATTCTGAATTGACTAATATTTTATTAGGAAATAACTTGCTATCACGTTTTTAATCGGATTTTAATAAATCAACAATACTCATTTTTCTACGCGTATACATGAACGATGGTGATTACTGGGTACAGTTTTAAATGTTTGGAAGCAGTGGATACCCATGTGGCATCCCCATAGAATTAAGAAGAACGCAAGAAATTTCATATACATTTTTTTTCTCTGCCTTACTTATTGTATAATATTGTGTGCATTTTAGCAATATTTTTGTCCACTTGTACAATGTTTTGTCCATTCGTGAAATGTTTTGTTCAATCGTATAATGTTTTGTCCGAATCGACATTTTTTGTAGATATTTTGTTTTAACAGTTTACAATATGGTTGGTTTATTTATGATAAATTTACTTAACAGAGAAACCAATTTTAGATTTCTTCATTTTATTAATACGTTAACTAACTAACCAATCATCACGCCGTTTCCCCGCAGAGGTAGGAAGAGAGGACGGACCGCCAAACAACTCTGTCTTACTCCTTGCCTCATTCACATTCATACATACTCTTCTATTATTCTGACTCTTGACATGGCCGACTCAAGTTTCAGATCCACTTGATCGTGCAATGACTTCTGCTACCATTACCATTTGCTTAATATATTCTCCTTACACTCCTTTCTTCGCCCATTCGCTCTACATGCCCATTTAGAATAACTAATAAGTTATGTATTTAAAAATAGAACATCATAAATATTATAACATCATAAATATATAGAACACTTAAAGGAAACAATTATTCAATAGTGCTCTTTTAGTGTGAATTTCACGCTCAGCGAATTTAGAATGAATACTCAATGTACTGCATGCGAAAAAAACATTGAAGTTCCGGCCGACTTTATAGCATGTTCTGTATGTGAAGATGGATATCACATTTTGTGTGCGGATATAGCGGAAACTTCTCGCCGAGGTGCAAAAAATCAATCTCAATCACAACAATGGAAATGTAAGAAGTGCATTAAAATTCCAAAATCATCTAAACAGAAACTTATCGATAATAACATGAATGAACTCAATCAAGACCTGACACCTATTGCCAAAAATCAAAAACGAATTGCACAAACAGCGAAGCTTACAACCACACCTACAATAACCAGTGAAAATCTAGCATCATCATTCACAGATGGCTCTAATCAGCCGTTAACATTGGAAATATTCTTGAAGGAACTTGAAAAATTTAAAACAACAATGATTTCTTTTGTAGATAAGAAACTAAGCATCTATGATCAAAAATATGAAGAAATATTAAAACAAAACAATGATCTACTAAAGTCATTCCAATTCATGACGGATCAACAGGAAGATCTAAAAAAGCGTGTGACTTCTATGGAAAAATTACAGGTTAAAGATAATGCTGATCTAATCGAATTAAAAAACCAAAACAACATTTTAATTAATACAATCTCACAACAAGACGTCAAAATCGACAGACTAGAATATATGTCTCAAATATGTAATATTGAAATAAGAGGCATTCCAGAATTCATCTCTAATAACTATTTAGAAATTCTCAATAAAATAACAAAAATTATCAACTTTGAGGACTCTTCAGGAAATATGAACTCGGCAATAAAAAAAATCTATAGAATGGGGCCTAAAATTGCTGAAAAAAATCCCAGATCAATCATTGCGACCTTTAATAACACACTAGATCGAGATAATTTCTTATGCAAAATAAAAACATACACAAAGGCCACAACTCCCAGCACAAATAAATTAAATACATACGATCTAGGAGTATCGCAAGATGCCCAACGAATATATGTATCGGATCACTTAACACAAAAAGCAAAATTCCTCCTAGGACAAACTAAACGATTCGCCAGAGAAAACAATTTTAAATATGCATGGACATCTTCAGGACGTATCTTACTGAAGAAAATTGACACCTCAAAAATCATAACAATAAATAATGCCAATGACCTGCAACGTTTAAAAGGTCAATCTATCTGACTTCTATTTCACTCTGTCATTATGGCTGTTAATGAAGATATCATTTCATGTTCTCATATTGTAATATATTGTTATAGAATATTTATATACTCATTTATTTTTATCACAATCAGTAAGATCTCATGTAACCTCATACTTCTAGTAAATCTATATAAATCTGGGAAAAAAATAAATGAATATATCTATATTCCTTTTATGGTCAGATTCTGGAATAGTTCGCAGGTAATTGTAACTTCTTTTTCTATTGCAACACACCCGTCGCACCTACATATTTACAGATTGAGTAATCACCGTGCTCTGATTAAGAATAATAAGTAAATAAATTATGAAATTCATTACTTGTTCATTTAAGACTCATTTCATAATTTTCAATAGGATAATGAATAAGCAATGTGATGTATTCTATATTTACCTACCACCCTTAGCTGTTGTTATCACATATAATTTGTCATTAGGTAATAACATACAAATAACAACTGTGCATATACCAGAAAAAAAAAATTTTCATTGCAAATACCTACGCACTATTTTGGCCACATCGCTGTGTATTTCAAATGTTTTTGTATGTATTTATTTTATGTCAACATATTCTTTGCAACATCTTTACAACTTAAGTACGCTCCATGCTCTGAGCTATATTTTTTTGTTAATATCATTTAATAATTGTTGTTTTGTTAATATCATAAAATCATTGCAAATACCTGCGCACTATTTTAGTCACATTCTGTGTATTTCTAATGTTATTGAATGTATTTGTCATTTTAGTTGCGTTCTTGATGCTAACTTATTTATCTTACCAATCTATTACCACCAAAAGATCTACTACCACTCTATAACCACTTTTATTGCTATTATTCACTTTATTATAAATATATACTTTAAGATTGATAATTATGTAAACATAATTTCCTTCGTTTGTACCTTCACGGGATATACCTATATTTTCGACAAGTTTTCACAGGCTCAAATTAATATACACCCATTATTATTCTTATTATTATTATTAATTACATCGCATATTATTTGCTTTTGTTTTATGAGTCACACCACCAACAGCAACATGTATAAAAAAGTATTAATATGGATTCTATATTCGATGAAGAACTAAATGACGACAAGGAAATCAATATCAACATAGATGACCCATCAGTATGTAATGAATTTCTTAACCATTCTGCTCTCTCTATATATTGTATGAATATAAGATGCATAAAAAAAAATTTCAATGATACTATAGCTGTTCTCGACGCAATACAACATAGATTTGGCATTATCGTTTTTAGTGAGGCTTGGTTGAAAGATTCAATCTATATCCCAAGTATTACTGGATATTCATCACATAGCACCAAAATAAATTATTTACAAAATGATGGAGTTGTCGTTTACACTCGGAATGATGTCATAGTTTCTGTTGAAGAAATAACTATTCCACATGCCAACTGTCTTAAATTACAACTACCTTATAATGTATGTGTTTTAGCAGTTTATAGATCTCCTTCTCAAGCACACATTGATACCTTTCTTGACCACCTAAATGACTTACTACGTTCTGTATCAACACATAACCATGAAGTGATTTTATGTGGTGATATAAATATAAATATTCTGGATATGAACAACATAAAAAGTGAACAATATCTTTCACTTTTGATTTACCATGGTCTAAAACCATTTATTATTTCACCGACTAGAGTAACATCAAGTACTGAGAGTTGTATTGATCACATTATGGTTAAGTCAAAAGACGATCCTCAGAGTGCTGTATTCAGGACCAGTATTACAGACCATTTTGCTACATTATTGAAATATCCTAAATCCAGAGTAACAAAATCAAAAAAAATAGACGTTAAGCTTAGACTAACTGTGGATAATGACCTACTAAATTCGACACTGAAAGAGGAAACATGGGATACAGTCTTATCCACCAGTGATGTCAATACTGCAGCTGATAATTTCATAAGACGTCTAAAATTACATATTGGAAATTGCTCATATACTAAGAGAATCCATTGTAATAAAAAGCACTTGAAACCGTGGATAACTTCTGGAATTGTTAACTGCCTCATTAAACGTGACAAATTACACAAGAGTTGTCGTAAAGAACCAAATAATATCGAACTGTTTGCACATTATAAAAGATACAGAAATTGGTGTTCTAAAATTATAAAAACGACCAAACAAACATATTATAAAGGGAAGCTTCACGAGGTAAAAGGAAACATAAAGCAAGAATGGAAAATAATAAAACAAGCATTGGATTTGCAAAAGGAATCAGTGCCCATAAATAAACTGAAAGTAAATAATAACATTGTATCCATAAATGATAATCCAACAGTCATTACTAACCATGTGAATAATTTTTTTAGTGATATAGGTCAAAATTTTGCTAATCTTTTGTGTAGTGCAAATAGCACCAGTGAAGAATCTTTAGTAAAAAATTATAATCCAACACAATCTATGCAAAATGCCTGCTTTGAATTCAAACCAACGAATTGTAATGAAGTTTTAAATGTGATTAATGAGCTAAAATCAGGTTTTTCGAGTGGAAATGACAATATAAGTGCAATGGTCTACAAACAAAATGCTTCTGAACTAGTAATACCTATTACACACATTGTAAATGTTAGTTTTGAGAATGGCTTATTCCCTAATCATTGCAAAAATTCCAAAGTTATTCCTTTATTTAAAGGAGGAGATAACGAAGATGTAAATAACTATCGACCTATCTCCTTGCTAAATACGTTATCAAAAATAATAGAGAAATTAGCTAAAATTAGGTTGATGTCTTATGTAAAAAGATATGAAATTCTCTCAGATAATCAATTTGGCTTCCGAGAGAACATGGGAACAAGTGATGCTGCATTAAAAATGATCACCACAGTCGTAGAAGCTCTTGATACTGGCAATAAAGCAATGGCCGTTTTTTTAGACTTGTCTAAGGCATTTGATACCGTATCCCACGGTTTACTCTTAAAAAAACTCAGTTCAATGGGTATTGTTAATAAATCTTTAGATTGGTTCAGATCATATCTTGAAAATAGAACACAGAGAGTAATAATTAATGATCACATTAGCTCAAATAAATCAATTGTATATGGTGTTCCTCAAGGTAGTGTTCTGGGTCCAATTCTATTTTTGTTATATATTAACGACCTCTGTAAACTGAAATTTTCTGGATCTTCAATTGTATTTGCAGATGACACTGTCTTGGTGTTTGCTGCTGACACATGGAACGAAACGTATGCTCAGTGCGAGGCAGGATTAAGGGCAGTCAAAAATTGGCTTGATCAAAACTTGTTAACCTTAAACATGAACAAAACTAAATATATTACTTTTAGCATTTCCTCTGTAAATCAACCATCTTTGGAACGTTCATTAAAATTACATTGTTGTGTGCAGGAGTGTAACTGTCAATCTTTGGAAAGAGTAGACAACATCAAATACCTGGGTTTAATTATTGATAAAAATTTAAAATGGAACAATCACATTACTATATTAAGAAACAAAATAAGAAGACTAGCCTACATTTTCAAAAATCTAAGAAACATATTGGACAAAGTTACATTAAAAACTGTATATTATGCTCTTGTTCAATCAATGCTTTCATATAATGTTGTCTGTTGGGGTTCTTGTAACAAGACTACCTTAGAGCCTTTGAATGTTGCACAAAAATTAATTTTAAAAATAATGTATAAGAGAAATTTTATGTATCCATCAAAGTTATTATATAGTGAAAGCAAAATTATGACAATAAGGCAGTTGTACATAATACAGGCTCTCTGTAAATTTTTCAACAACACTATTACTGCTAAAAGATCTCAACAAGTGCGCAGCACTAGAATGGGTTCTTATTTAATGTATCAGCCGGTGTATACCAGAACATCCTTCGGACAAAGGAGTTTTTCATATAAAGCTCCGTTGCTATATAATATGCTTGGAGAAAATATAAAAACTATAGGTACGTTAAATTCATTCAAGAAAATGGTCAAAATCTCCGTACTAGCTGAGAGTGATGATTTTAGATCACCCATGTTGTCGCTTATATCATAATTCCTTGTGGAAGCTCTGTTTCGATACAATCCTTATTTACTTACTGCGCATGTACTTATTTACTTCTAAAATAACTTTTGGTTATTTATTATTATGTTACTTATTATTATTATTATCTACTTAATTATCGTATTAATATTTACTTTAATTATTGTCTAGCTAAATTATTTACTTACTTACTTTTTATTATAATATTATCTACTTACCTATCGGTTATTATTTACCTTTTTTTATTTTTTTTTTATTTAGTTATTTTTATTTTTTCTTATAATCTATTATTCATACTTTCCATGTTGTAACTGTTAGTATGGTTACCCTATGCTTGTGTCTGATAAGCCAGCACAGGTACCTTGTACTTTAGTTAACAGAAGAATATTATTGTTGCCAACTTACTTAATAATGCTTCTTTTGTTTTTATTTATTTATTTTTTTTTTTCATACATTTGTTACTAAAATTTTGTTTATTTTTGTCTACCGGTCTCGAAACGTCCGTGTCATAAACTTTTCTTTTTTGGTTTAAATTTAATTTAATGTTGTTATTATTTTTAATTTACATATATGTATTTTTTTAAATGATATTATTGTAAAGCTGCACATCTTGATACAGGAATGCCCTAGTGAGATGTGCAGAGTATGCTTTTTATGTAAAAACTGTATTTTGAATGAAATAAATAAATAAAAAAAAAAAAAAAAATAAAAAAAATTATAAATAGGCATAAAATCATAAAAATAATAAATTTAATTGAGATTTTTTTTGATGTTTGTGGATATTTTATAATATTGTGGATTTATAAGGATAAATTGTGGATATTTTATAATATTGAGGATTTTTAAGGATAATTTGTGGATATTTTATAATATTGTGGATTTATAAGGATAAATTGTGTATATTTTATAATATTGTGGATTTTGAAGGATAATTTGTGGATATTTTATAATATTGTGAATTTATAAGGATAAATTGTGGATATTTTGTAATATTGTGGATTTTTAAGGATAATTTGTGGATATTTTATAATATTGTGGATTTATAAGGATAAATTGTGTATATTTTATAATATTGTGGATTTTTAAGGATAATTTGTGGAATTTGAAGGATAATTTGTGGATATTTTATAATATTGTGGATTTATAAGGATAAATTGTGGATATTTTGTATTATTGTGGATTTTTAAGGATAATTTGTGTATATTTTTGGAAAATGGTGAATATTATATTTTTGGATGTTATGATTGTTTGTAGATTTTTGAAATTTTTTAGATTTTTGATGTTTTTGGATATTTGTGAATATCCATATTAATATTTGTAAATATTTGTGGATATTTATGGATATTTGTAAAAATTTGAGGGTATTTGTGTATTTGTTTCTTTTGTACATTTAAATAATATTATTGTCCACGTGTCAAAAATCAATGGCCGGAGCGGGTTGCGGAAAATAATTGTTCAGATGCCTTCACACACGCAGCGTTCTCGGTTATTTTTTTGCCTGTTTACTTAAGCGGGTCGGACTAAATGTTCTCGCGGGTCGAAGGTTCTCTACCCCTGATTTAATACAAGAAGCGAATTACTTTAGAATTTATTACATATGCTAAAAATGTTGAAAGCCCCATACGTAAAATAATTTAGGTACATGCAAGTAGGTTTTAAATAAATTTATTAAAATATATTCAAGTAGAACTTGTGTACCTTGTGAATACATGCGAACAAGGGCTAAAATACACAAACCTAAATATATTCATGAAGAAGTAACTCAGATACATACATACATGCAAAGCATGTAACAATACTTTGTAAACACTTCAACCTTTATACAGGCTGTATCAAAACCATACGTTGTGGAATAAAGGGAGAAATGGCATGGTAACTGTGCCAACTGTCTCTGAACTATGATCAAACTGCACGGACTATCAAACCGGAGAAGCGAATGAAAAACGAGAGTCATGTTAGCCTCTCAGAAGCTGGGCCTGCTGTTTGTACAAGGCCCGTAGATACTACAATAGTACACAACAGCTGGTCGTAGGTGCGCCCAACTCTTGAATTTAGTAGCCACCTCTGGTCTGCAACCCCAAAATACTTTACTCTGTCTCCGTTAGATTCCCTGTCTTAACAAACGGATTGTAATCTTTATAGCACAGGCTTCTGGTGGGAATGTTGTCCTTGTTCTACTGGTATTTCAATGGATTATGCTCCTATCGTAATTGGTTCCTTTGGCACCGGCACATGATCGGGAAATAATCCAAGCGCGCGCCCATCATTTGTACACGGTTGGGATTTGTCATAAGAGAACGGGGTGTTGCCACCTCTCGTTCTAGAGCTCAACAGCTCAGCTGTTGAAAGATTTTCCGGATTCTGTGGTTCAACCGCCCTACAACATGGGTCTATTCAAAACCCATGTTCACTCCTTCCTCTCCCCAAAAAGACCCTCCACATAGCATCCTCAAAGATGACATAGACCTTGAGGGATATTATTTTCTCAGGACCTGTATTGTGGAGGTAATGTAAAAAAGGTGGGGCGCCACACCGCGCTGCTTTGCGTAGATGGACGAACGATGTTGGCGACTAGTGCGCGCGGCTAAATTCTAATAATGACCCATCTCCATTTTTTTTTTAAAATTTTATTTGGTAAAATATTTTTTACATTTTAAGTTTTCCAGTAATGTAGGCCTCACTGGGTGGCTTGCCCGTGCTGAGGCCTTCATTTTATAATATGAAAATATAATCTACATAATACATTTAAAGAGAAAATAATACATTTAAAGAGTAAATAATACATTTAAAATTAAAAATACATAATACATAATAATATATATAAAATTAAAAAATAATACATTGAAAATAATCTTGTGTGTTTGTGAGTGATGTGTGTTTATATTGGTTTTGTGTGTTACTTGTAGGTTTTGTTTTTATTTTATGCTATGACATTTTGGTAATATTGTCTTTTTTGTTCTTTAATCCATTTTGTAATTTTGTGTGTGAATTTATTTTTATTTTCCTCAATCTTAATTTCAAATTTTACACTGTTGAAAGCTTTTATAGCATGGTATTGGTAGTGTCTTTGTCCAAAGCTTGAATTTACTGTCGGAGTTTTTATGTTTTCTTTGTACGCTAGTCTAACTGGTCTGTTAGACTAGCGTACAAAGTGTTATTTTGTGTATGTTGAAATTTTTTTTTTTTGTCAAAAATGTAGTTTAGTAGTGTTTTAACGTATAATTGGCGTATATCTAGTACGTCATATGTCATATATCATATCGTCATTGTATCCATTATCCCATTTAGTTGTATCAGTCGTACACACTGCTTTCAAAATTAAGTTTTGGGGCGTGGTGTTGGCGATTACCAGTGGCGACAGGTGACAAAATTCCATACAAACGCGTGAATTATTTTTTACTCAACATAAGCTTATGAATCGCTGGTTAAGTTTGTCGGGTATGTCCTGATATACCCTGTATGTATAGAACACGTTAAATGTACATGTACAAAGTACGACCCTAGATGTATAAATCAAATTACTTCGATTTTGTTTTAGCTTCGCGTTTCAGTTAATTTGCGCACACGCTCGCTGAAAGTTATTCGTTGCCAGACTTTTGTTCGCCTCAAATGGTATTGTGTGTTCACAGTATAATGACAGCCGCGGGTCTGAATTTAAAAAATTAACATTTAAAATATCCGCACACAAACAAATCTTTCCATAATAGAAGAGTTTCAAGTTCTGGATAATAAAACCTTCCCGTGAGATATATATTTGCTCAAAACCTGTGGGATACAGTACTAAGAATTGGCCTATTTGAAATGGAAATCGTTCTAAGCTCTTCAAATAATATGATATAAAATAAAAAAAAAACATAAATAAAAACTAACAATAAGAAGTCACACCATTGGATAAGGATTGTCCTGACCCTTAAAATTAACGACTTTTTCGCTGTCATCCTAGAGAACTGGAATCACAGTTAACGAAAAAGTAGTTAATTTTAAGGTGATGGAAAATTCCTAATCCTTAAGTGAAATCGGAATCGTCCCTAG